>LR990051.1:16204489-17623864 GCA_905147135.1 Blastobasis lacticolella
CTTAGTAACTGATAATTTGGGTTACAGAGAATTGGCAGCCTAATAACTAGCGTGTAGGATTCGGAAGCGAGAGATACCGGGTTCTGTCACTAATGCCGCCATGTACCAGTTACTTTTTTAAATTATGTAACTGCATTATTTGAACACTGACATGCTCTTATTGTAAAGGAAAACATCGTAAGTACAATGCATTTTAAACCATTAGCGCGATCTGCAACGCGCTTGATATGACCTACATATAAGAATCAAGTAAAGGTATTATATCGGGTTGATGATGATTACTATTAGTTCGGAGAACCGATGGCCGATGGAGCGGAAAGTTTCTCGAGTGTTGACCACGGTTCATGTGTCTTAATGTCTCAACCTAAGATGAACCGACGACTTTGTAAAAGCCATAAGCAGTTCGGGACTAGCTAGGAAATTAAGCATACGGGTATCACGTCTCAGGGGGCACCATGAGGACGTTTTAATTAGATATTTTCTTGTGTTAGCCGGAAGCACTTTTACATTTGGTTGAGCACTTCAGACAGACACGATTGTCGGATCGGACGTCAGATCACGATGTTTCTTCGGTTGCAGTTTACAACGTTTTCTTTCGACCCTTTACGTTTATTACTGGTATTCTGTTTCTTACTGCTCCTATATTCAGTTTTTTACTGCTCCTATAAAATTTTATTTCGTGTAATAATGCCGTTTTGTTCGCCAGCTCCTCATATAATATTTAGATATCTAAACATACATATGTACATGCTAGATTGTAGGAATCACAAATGGATCCAATTTGAGTAGTCTGAGATCTATACTAAACTCGTATTTCACACTTCTGATTAGGGTTTGATATTTTATTTGTTTATAGCCGTGTGGTGTCCGGCAGAGTGGAATAGTACCAACATCTTACACTCATGGGTGTCGTACAAGGCGACTAATGTTTTCGAGGCAAAAGATCAAGAGTCTCCGTAGTCTGGAAAATGGGCAGCAGCATTGTCCATTGTTATATTTAAACACTGCGATCTCCAACCCGCCTGCCAAGCGTGGAGATTATGGCAATAACCTTCCACTGTTACGGGCTGTGATGATGACTAGTATTCTGTGCCAAAATGTCAAAAAATCTCAGCTCACTGGCCCCCGCTTATTTATTTTTTTGCTACATTCACCCTTGCTTTTGTAAATTAATTAGTGGACCGTCGCGAATTCGTTCGCGTTCACCTACTTTACTCATAACTACCATTTTTTTTGCTTATAAACCTTACTTTTGAATCACTCTATCTATTGTTGAAAACTGCATTAAAATCTGTTGCGTATTTTAAAAGATCCAAGCGTACATATATACAGACTGCAGGAAGCGATCTTGTTTTATAATATGTAAAGATGTCAACGTTTCCGACCTAGCACTAGGAAGAGAACGATTATCGTAGCATTGCCAATATTTAAAAGCCTAAATGCCAAAAAACCAGAGCTCTGCGCTCGCTTCTTCACTAATTTAAATTGCTTTCATTAGTTTCAGTATAGGGCGCATAGGCGTGGATTACTTGGGCCATCGTAGTCTTAATCTGGTACTGACCGTGAGGAGCTTGGATGCAGGAGACACAAAGCGGAACATCGGTATAATAGGACCACGATAAGTCCGTATTGACTGACAGTAGTAAAAATTATAAAATGTGGATATGGCAATAATCTGGGGATAATCTGTCCTTGTCAGTCCTTCTTGTAAACATTCAGTTATTTGGCTTGAACTTTTACTTTTAGTTGGACTAAATTATTAATCATGCTGAAAATTATCTCCCTCACTTCCTTTTTAATTGTATTTTATAATATTTAATAATATTTTTCAGAACTCAATTCAATTCAATTTTTTAATGAAATGGCAACGGGTTTTCGGAACTCACGAAAATAAACAATCCTACAGAAATCAAATTGTTTGTTATGACTTTTATGAATGACGTTCTATTACTTTTAAAAACTTGTCAAAAATTGCCATAGAAAGATTTTTTAATTTATAAGCGATTCGGATTTAGCGTGGCCTTATAGCGTGGACTTAGCGTGGCCTAGGACATATATGTCCACCTACTTACTGCCGTCGCGTGTTTGCCATTGCTCTCAATGGAGGATTTTAAGACAACTTCTTTAAAGAGTAAAAAGTGTAGTTCAGCCTGCCTCACTAGATGGTGCTGCTTAGCCAGGATTCTCAAATGTTTTCAAAGGTTGATTCAAGAGTGTTTCGTGAAAAGATACTTAGTTTTAGTAACTTATCTGAGAAGAAAGCGCAAAATGTCTACATTGCAGATATCTGACGGTCTCGTTTTGATTTATTTTAAGAATCGTGTGTAATCCACGCCATCTATTATAATTTTTTGAACTATTTTTCTTTTTATTTCTCAAATAGGCTCTCGAAAAATGTCCCATTGCTTTATTATGTAAAAGCAATTATGTATTATTTCTATATGATGTTAACTTGTGACCATCACTTTCATGGAACGAATGTAATTTATAGTAAGAAGAATGTTGTCATTATGAAAGAGCTTTAAGAGAGTAATAAATAAATCAAACACAAATGAATTATATAATGACATAGGTACGTTTTATGAAACAATCTGACACCTAATTCGCTTGCTAAAGTAGGTTAGTAATTTTGTCTATTTCTTTGAAATCTATGTGGTAAGTTACTACTTTAATTTGATATTCTGGATTTTAGAGATGGCAACACACATACGAACTTGATTGCCTAAATAACAGTGAGTTGTTTGTGGTCCATGTTAATTGCATTGTATGAGAAAGGCAATTGATACTTGCGGGACAGTCTATAGATACTGGTAGAAGGTCATGTAGCAATGCTTCATGTAGGTTGCATTAAGTGTTGTAGTTAGCATTAGCTTGTTGAGGTTGCTGGTATTCACTAATAGAATGTCATGAAAGAGACTTTGGCTCCCTGTGTGTGTTCTACCGGCTGTACGATTGGGGGGGGGGGTGTTCTGAGGAATTATTTGATCTGGCGACCACAGCACAATTCTGCCATCGCACCACCCGCCGTGGGCTGGGTAGTCATCCCCATTACGTGGATTTCTGGTGGTGTCCACCCGAAGATTCGAAAGAACGTTTCCCGCTCGTACGATTCGGGTGTGGAATGAGCTCCCAGCCACAGTGTTTCCCTTGGACTATGATATGGGATCGTTCAAGGTATATAAGAGGTTTCCTTAGAGGCGGGCAACGCATTGGGAGCACCCCTGGTGTTTCTGATGTCCATAGGCGGCGGTGACTACTTTCCATCAGGTGTCTGTCAACATAAAATCACAAGTCTGTCACATCTCTGTATTTCTTTATTGTGTGCAATAAATTGTTAAATAAAAAATTTAAAATCTTTTTAATAGGTTGGCGCACGGTCTGACCGGTCACCTGGGCCTCAAGTCCGCTATTTTTGCTATTATTGCATTTCGATTACTAGTAGATTACAACTCGAGACAAATTGGGTATTTTGCAAAAACTTGTAGTTAAGCGCAATTGAGTTGTAGTCGAATCGACTTTCAATCGACGCTCTCCTTAGCGTTTTACCTTTTAAAATCAACCTACCAAGAGACTTAATAAATGAGCGTAAAATTTGTACGATTAATTTGCTATAACTTATTTAATTTTAAGTTTTTCTTATATGTAAATAAAATTGTCCGCAATGAAGACCCGTTTCAAATAAGAGGAGAATGCCGTTTTATCCCATGATCGAATCGAGCTACGTTTGTAACACCAATCGAAAACCTTTGATATTTCATTAGTAGAAGAATACCAAACCAAAACAGCGATTGAGCTGCAGTTGTGATCCAGTCATTCCAGCATCCAGTCATATTCGATAGAGTCATTAGTAAATTTGCAGACGCGAGGTTCTAATTGAAAGCGGCCACCGTCGTCAAGGATATCAGCAACCTATG
This sequence comes from Blastobasis lacticolella, assembly GCA_905147135.1. Classification (NCBI taxonomy): domain Eukaryota; kingdom Metazoa; phylum Arthropoda; class Insecta; order Lepidoptera; family Blastobasidae; genus Blastobasis; species Blastobasis lacticolella. Next base: position 16,208,404 of record LR990051.1, read on the forward strand.
GAGAGCGGTTGCATTGCTTCAGGTACCTGTATTTTTTAAACACGCCTTTTGAAAATCCCCGTGTTATAAAGCTAGGTTAAGACTCAGGGTTCTACTTATATCAGGTGAAGTTCTACAAAGACAACGATAACTCGCCTTCAGGATAGGGACAGAGATATAACCGCCCCCACTTCAGAATTTAAAACATCTGTAGGACCACCTGCAACACCAGTTGCGATAAACACCGCACCACATCCTTAATCGCTGTTGCGGCGATATAGTTTCGAAAGCACAGTCAGTAACACCTATCGTGATGTTTCAAAAGCGATCTACTTACGACCACTGGCGATCTGAGAAAAAGTAACTCCATCCATCAACCATTATAAGGAAAAAAAAAAACATTGCGACATCGCTGCTTATCGTATGTATTACATGGGTAAAAGAGACATTCGATTATGTCGGTTGAAAAATCATCTTCGCGTTAATATCCCAGTTGGGATGGGGTCCACCTTGACCATGATCCAGGATTTGGCAGATGAGGTAGTTACAGTGGAGCGACTGCCACCTGACCTCCGTGACTCTGTTAACAGGGAAACCTGACCGGATTGGATCATCGTTACACATTCAGTCGCGTGAATGTAGAGGTTTCATCACGATGTTTTCCTTCACTGTAAGAGCATCGATTAGTGTTCAACAAATGTACATAACATAGTAAAGAGTCATTGGTACATGGCGGCACTGGGGTTCGAACCCAGAACCTCTCGCTTACGAGTCGGACCCCTTAATTATTAGGCCACAGATGACCCTGGCCCGTACATAAATATCATTCAAATTTCTGCCCGGCTGGGAATCGAAACCGGAACATCTGTGAGTGGCAGATTAACCAATTGGACCACTCATGTCGTCATTAGCATTCTAAAAGAAAAAAATAACATATTGCGACATCGCTGCACATCGCATGCATAACATAGGTACACAATCTAACATTCGAGATAGACATTCAATTCCGCCGGTTGCATCTCCGAATTTGGGGCAGCATCATGCAAAAAGAACCACTAGGTCCGGTCATCGTCCCAAATGCTATCGATAACAGTTGACGGCGTTATGCGATCCCGCGCAACGGTAGAGCGGGGATCCGGCTGCTATAAAGAATAACCACCACCACTAACCGGTGAGAGTGACAGTCGCATCGCAAGCACCGCACGCGCAGTCTGCCCGCGAAAGTACCCGAGAGAACCCGAGCATCGACAGAGACCGACGGAAACACTTTCGGACCGCCGAATCCTTTTTTGAACGCAGTGAAACCGACAGTGTTCGGGTGTTCCCGACCACACGGGTGCTAAGTGAGGTGACAGTGCAGTGACTTTGACTTTCCCCTCCGCTAGGATGAAGTGCGCCCGTAATATCAAGGTATAGTGTGTTGACATTGCTAATTATCTTTTACGGCTACCACTGCCGGATAGAGGCGTCAATGGATTGTCTGCCGCGAAAACTTTCACGTATTGTAAACATAAAGTTGGGTTAAGTGTGGAGACGGGAGGCGACGAAATATGAAAGTACGCCGTAAAGCATGGCAAGTTCAGACGCATAAAGTTGTCGCTTATCGATTTGATTTTGATGGTAACGGAGTGTGAGGTTTTACTACCATCTTGTTGAAGAAAGCAGAATTTTCGATTACACACCCGAGTTAATAATAATACATTTTCAAATTGTCTACCTAATCTAAATTAATCTTCTATACGTCAATAATTCATAATAAATTGTTCTGAAATCAGCTCTTTAAGCCCTTCATTTTCATATCCTACTCAATAAATATCGAAAAAATCATTTCTTTTTCATCTTCACAATGTGGCGCACTAAATTATTTTGATTTTTTTTAATACACCTATCTAAGGAGACTTACATTTTTGAGACGAATCTAAATGTCGAAATTCGTCCAGCGGTTTAGAAGATACAAGGTAATAAAGAAATTCACAAATATACAGATAAACATACATACATACAAGATACGCGCGAAAAACATAGCCCTTCCTTGGCAGTCGGAAAAATACATACGTAACTACTGTCTAAATATCCGACTCCTCTTGAATCACGCAACAGATTGTGATATGGTTTCATGTATAAACCAAATCACCATGCAAACTGACGAACTGAGTGGTTCAGTGGTCAACATGCCGGTCTGCCACGCAAGAGGTCCCGGGTTCGATTCCCGGCCGGGCAGAAATTGAAATGATGAATTTTAATTTCTGTTACGTTTCTGGGTGTTCTATGTATAATAAGTATGTATTTAAAAAAGTATATAAGTAGTTTATCAGTTATCTAGCACCCATAACACAAGCTTTGCCTACTTTGGGGATAGATGGCGATGTGTGAATTTGTCTACGATTATTTATTATTATTTATTTATTATTAAACCTTCCGGTATAGTAAATGTATGCTGAGAAAACCCGAATGAAGCCGGGGCAGGTCACTAGTAAAGAATAAACCCGAGGCCGCAGCTAGAAAAAAAAAAATTTTTACCTTTTACGTGTTTTTACATCTAAATTGAAATGTATTTCACAAGATTTAATAAACTTTTTATTATTTATTTATTTTGATATAACCGGGACGAACGCCAAGATGATTATGATTAGAGAAGTGTGGTGAAAGATAGTGTTAGAGGCTCATGTCCAGAGTGGACTCAAATTGCATCCTGGCATCAATCGCGGTTGTACCTGAGGCCCGCGCAAAGGCCCGGGCTCCGCCTTACTTCTCTATGTCCACCTAGTTAAGTCTTCGGGATCCTTGGTGGAGAGCATGTATTGTTGATGATGATGAATAAATTTTACAATTTACGAGTACTTTACAAAAAATAATTTTGTCAAAGTTGATTTTACTATATCTATACTAATAATATAAAGAGAAAATATTCAATTGTTTCTCTGTATGTGTGTTAGTTTATTTGTAATGAATGAACTCAAAAATTACTTAACAGATTTTAAAAATGATTTCAGTTATAGCCAGGTACATTTTTAGCGAGTGACATAGACTATATTTTTTAAGGTGTTTCTCGAACGGAACCGGAACGGGTCCGGAATGTAATAACCGGATTCTACGCGGACGAAGTCGCGACCTAAAAGCTATTTATTCATTTAATTTTCAATTTATTATAAACATGAAACTTTGAAAAAAAATACAGAGTTATATGTAGTATGTAGATAAATACAGCCTAGAAAGACATGAAATCTAGAAATCTTTGATTAAATTAAAACGCCCATTTCTTATTCGTTATTACTGCCCAGGAAGTAGAATAAGAATGCTCTCGGCTTCTATTACAACCGGTTTATCTTTCTCATTACGGTTTATGTATTATCTAATTAACTTTTCAGTTCGTGAGAAGAAAGCTTTCGTTTATTTCATTGCGCTTTTGTGACATCACTTATATTTGCAAATTAGCCATGCAGCTTCGCATGCATTCAACTTAAGAGTCCAGTGTGATACTGTAGGTATCTTGGGGTATACCCTATGTTACTTCTGGAAAATGTAGCTTTCTGATAGAAATATTAAAATCGATAAGTAGTTCTTGTACAATCAATGCATTGTAAAATTTTCTCTTTATAATATTAGATTTAAACCTCCCGGATCTTTTTTTTCGTCGCCCATAGCATTAACGATAACGCAGGCAATAAACATGCAGAATTGCAGGTGCATTGTCACTATAAGGACTAAGATGAAATGCCTCATGCCTGTAATTGCGCTTAAGGTAGCCACCTTATCCTTCATACCGGAACACTGCATGGCGGAAGAAAAAGAGGACCCAGGAGGACTCCTCTGACTTGACGGAGTCCTACGGCCTGATATATGGCAGAGGCTACCGCGAATGCGGGCTTTTCAGACGCAATATTTGCGTGAAACTCTTCACATCGCTGCAACTTTCCGTGTCGCGCAGATTCTATTTGTATCGCTACAGTAGAGAGCCCAGTGAATAAAAAAAGAAAAAACCACAAGAACGCAAAAGTATGCGTATTTAAAAGACGGATGAAAGAAAAACTAAAGAATTTACGTTCAAAGCATGGTCGTGAACTTGGATCGCTAGAGATTATGAAATCGAATCTATGATACTGTGAAGAATCGAAAGATGCTGTGACGAAATTTGTTTTAACCGCTTCCGTCGGGTCGGTGGGTGTTTGAACAAGTTTTGCTAAATTATAGCTTCGTTTTTGCCACTATCTATACATAGTATAAAACAAAGTCACTTCTCGATGTATGATCTTTTAAACTGCGCATGGTCAACGCGGTTTTCAATAATAGATAAAGTGATTCGAGAGGAAGGTAAGGTGAGGCAAGAAAAAATGGGTTGATAGGGGAAATAGGTGTAGGGTAGATGTAGGGTTGTGTAGGGTTGTGTAGGGTAGGTGTTGGGAAGATGTAGGGGTAGGGTAGAATAAGGTAGAGGCAGGGGTAGGATAAGTAGTAGTAGGACGCCGCGCGAACGAAGTCGCGTCAGGCCCGCTACTTCATTAATAAGTCAAGACAGATCGGGATATCGATTGCTGCTAGGAATAGCTTACGAGCAATCACCGCCAAATAAAGTGAAATCATCACATATTTGAACGGCTAAAAAGTAAAAGTCTGCTGCTATCGGAAACTTATTTTCACTTACTGACCTCGATCGGAATTAAGTAGCTGTTTGACCGGTTGATATTTTACACAATTTTAATCGAATGATTTGAAAGAATATCTTCTTTCAAAAGAACAGTAGTCTACTGGTCCCACAAGTTGGTCCGACAGCTGCGCCAGTGGTTTCTCTACCTCTTTTCAACGACTGCTTTGTCGACATGTCGACCAGTAGGATTCTTTAACTGTCGCATTCACACATTGTTTTCCGGCTTAGTCCGACTGTCACCATTTTCGGAAACGGTCGTAACTTAATGATTATAATACTGAAGCAAGAGCCAACAGCTTACGACGCGAGGATGCCGAAGACAGGGCGAAATGACGGAGGAAAATTAGGAAATGGGACCCTTGCATTATCGAAACCGGGATAGACTGCTAAAATGATGATTGAATACCTGTTGTAATTAAGCAGATTTGATATTAACTCCAACATAACAAATAAAATCAATCCTCTGACTGGTTCTTAACTTATTTAGTGTTCTTGTTTTAAATAAATATAAGTGGATCCGGCGCGACTTCGTTCGCGTACACCCACCCACCTACCCTTTTTTTCTTGCTTATAAACATTCATCTATAATCTTCATCTATCTATTGTTAAAAACCACATTAAAATCTATTGCGTAGTTTAAAAGATCTAATCGCACATAGATACAAATGGCGGAAAGCGACTTTATTTACACTATGTGTACTATACAAGCCGTAGAAATCCATTTGCCGCACCTTTAAACACTTTTACTTTGAGTATAAATCATAATTCAATTACTAAGCACTCAACCAAATGAAATAATGGAAAAATTTAATATGGAAATTGAATCCCGTAAATTGAACTCTGCAGCAGACTGTACATAAAACGCTATAAATAAAACAAATGTATTACTCTACGAACATGGTGTTGGCGTTTGTACTAAATCGAATGCACTTTATGGCGGCGGTACTTTCAAACGAATTGCTTTTTAATATTTGATCGACGCGTTTACGGTACCCCTTCACTTTTATGAAACGACCGATATAGCGCATCCGTTTGACTCTAATGACTACGTGTGTAAGCCTTGTGAAATATGCTGATATCTAGGTGTCATTGTAAGATTATCATCGAAGACTTCATCACCGATGATTCTGTAATGGGAACTGATGTCTTTGTCTGCAGTGTCACAACGATTCAAGAGTTGACACTAATTAGGTTTGAAACTACTTTTGTGTTAACGTGTTGTTTGTAATTTTTTGGGATTTTATTTAATGAACTTAATTCGGTTAATTAGGCCGAATGCAATATTTGATACAAGGTGGCATTACATTATAAATATAATGACGATGTGACAGTAAAGTGGAATTTAGGTCGGATTGCATCTAATTCACACATTCTTGTTTAACGACATTTCGTTTGAAAGCTTTTTGTGCAAGCTGCCCAAAATTGGCTTTTACCCTTGGTTAGTAGCGTATTTATTGTACCGTGGTTAAGCGCGTGGGGTTCCGGAAAAAATTAAAGTTCAAATGCTTACAAAATACTTAATTATTTTATTTACTAATTTTTGATTATGTTATTGTTTACTTATTCTATTAAGATGAAATGACAATCATTGATTAAGAAATATATGTTTATTTTAGTCCTAAAACTTAAAATTACACTCTAGTAGGTAAAATTGTTCTTTTTGACATGTGATAAAAAACAAACATAATAAAAAAGTATATAAAATAAAAATATTTTATTTTCTTCTTTTTTGGTAATATATTAGTATTTTTGGTAATCTTGAGATCAATTACAAAAATGTATTATTAATTTTGGACCGGGTGTTTCAAACATTAGTTTTTTTTTTAAGGCCAGAGTAAATACACTGGAATACATGCTTTATCTTTGGCCACATCGATTCTTACTAGGCAAGATAGCTCTCAAGATGGATGGACTTACAAGAATCCCCCCCCTGTAATAAAAAAGTCGTTTTCCGTGTCTGTCTGTCTTTATACCACTTCACTGTGATTTCATTCACTATCATTTAGAGAATTTCTTCCGGAAAGTTTATGTGTATAACACATGCATATTATAATAGAGTAACACCAAGAACATCCGCGCGAAGCCGAGGCCTATCGTTAGTAATAAAATAAATAATATAGTGTTGTGATTATTCATGTAATGTTGCGGCCAAATCCTTACAAAAACAAGTAACCCCCAAACACCACCATCCGGCAGTAACAGGTGATCGACACCATGGAACATGCGGTAATATGCGAACGAAAGTGCCGCACCGTCTTGCTTTCTGACCGTGTACGGCGCCAAATGATAACAATTTGTCGCATTTGTCACCGGAGCAGCGGACGATGGAAAGTACGGGCTCCACCCTCGTGTTGGTGGACCGAGATTGTGACGTTTCCGTGTTGCCTAGTGTCCGTTGGTGACATGAGGACATTGCCTATCTAATTTAACTAAAGATATTGGAGAGAGAGCATAGATGGAGCCTCGATCTATAGAGATCACAACTCAATACAAATGACTCAATATCATACAAAAAGCCAGAACATTACGTGACCAAAACCACAACATTTTAACAATAACAGTGGTTATGGAGGGATATTTGACAACTTATAGGCGTCTCTTTTGGACACGTTATATGCACAACAAAATATACGTTGAAAACCAGTTTTAATTAGATAAAACCGGCGTAAATGTATGAGAAGATTGTATGAATATGGAAGAGGGAAAAGAGGTCTCCTGTCGGGTGATCCTTCATAGCTTGTGGCACTCGGTAGTCTCACTATCTATGTGGTATGGGATACAGGCGTGAGCGATTCGAACAAGGGTCGTCAAAATACGAGGATTTAAAATTGACAGGTCCACAGCTACAAAGCAATAAAAGTATCACTTGGTAAATTTCAAAACATTATGCAAATGACTCTTCAAGACTAAGCTGAAAAAGCGAAAGCGCTCAACTATCTTCTCATTAGTCTGCAGTTGATGGTTGTGGACACGTATTTTTTATTTCTTAGCACGTTGAACCACGTGACTGTTTTCTTTGATTAATGGACCACGTTGATCTTCCACATTCATCAAGCTTTTCACACATGCACGTACGTTTTTTTTTTTATGTTACTCAGCAGACAAACAGGCAAGCGGGCCACCTGATGGAAAGTGGTCACCGCCGCCTATGGACATCAGCAACACCAGGGGAGTCACCAATGCGTTGCCCGCCTCTAAAGAGACCTCTAATATACCTCTTGAACGATCCCATGTCATGTCATGTTTAGGGATATTTCTTTAAAATATCTCCGATTCGATCGTAATATTTTCGTCTCGGTCTTCCATATGTTTCGTTAATCTCCGGTAATTTTTCCGGACACCACGTGGCCATCACAGTGTTGATAAAACCCACCGCAGCGCAACAAGACAATGCGTCATCTTCGCCATCTCGCCTCGAGATAACGATCACGCGTTCATTGCGCTCCGAAAAGTGTTACATTACGTGCGCAGGCGCACGCGGCGACTGACCGCAGCATTGTTGTATTAGCAATGTTGCGCAATCGCAGAGACGCAGAAGGAAAAAAGCCGTCCAAAACAGTATATGACATAAGCGGTGCGTCTGGTGGCGGGCTTGGTATGTATTATAAATTAGTATACGTACTGTTATTGGAAGGGGTCTAAAAATAAATAAAATAAATAGGCGAATGTTTTTATTGTTGAGGTGTAGGTTTACATAAGTAATGTAAAATATAAGTAGATATATAATAGATAGGAATAATTGGTCTTGTCGGAACGTCGGCAGCTTAGTGGTTAAGGGGTATGACTTGTAAGTGAGAGGTCCCAGGTACGAATCCGGGTGCCGCCATACCAATGATTCTGTTCTCAGTTATTTACATTAGCTAATCACTAACCGATGCTCTTACGGTTAGGCATCGTAATGAAACCTGCACGTACATTCAGGCGACTGAATGTGTAACCATGATCCAACCTGATCAGGTTAACTGTTAACAGGTCGCGGAGGTCAGACGGCATTCGCTCCAATGTAATTACCTGATCTGCTAAATCCTGGATCATGGTCAAGGCGGACCCCAGGCCCTCATGCGCGAGCACAACCGGGACCTTAACGCCAAGATGATTACTTACAATACTTACGTATAACATACCTACAAACTAGACGCGTCTTGTTACCAATTACCAATTTAATTGAATGAATCACAAATTACGTGAGAAGTCAACCACAATGGACGGACAATACCTACTCTCTGACATCAGAATTGTATTATGAATCAGGAGGCGCTACAATATTCGCTAAGAGAGACATATTAGGTGATTTCCTGTTGCCGGGCGCGATCACGTCACGTAGTCCCGCTACTTGGGTTAGCTTGGCTTTTATAAACATATGAATTCCAATTTCCTATGATAATTGCAAGAGACTGGACCTACGTTCATAAATTTTGATCTTGTACCATTTAGATGCTCGACGCTACATCCTAAGGCGATCTCCGAATCGTCGTATTACGGACGTAGACCGACCAATACGAGACCTCAAAACCGTACGTCGCTTGATCGTTGCCAATAGTGGCCAGGCTACGATTAAAAAAACGCAAATCTATGTACACGGATACTTTCATCCTCATCCACAAAGGGGAGGTTGTTGCCATAATCTCCACGCTCGGCAGGCGGGTTGGAGATCGCAGTGTTATACAGCAATGAAAAACGCTGCTGCCCATTTTCCAGCCTACGGAGACTTTTAGATTTTGTGCTTCGAAATCATTAGTCGCCTTGTACGACACCCACGAGTGTAAGGGGTTGGTTCTATTCTACTCTGCCGGACACCACACGGATACTTTAGGTTACAATAATAATTTTGAGCGGTAACGAAGCGGTTATTATTATTATTAATATTGATAGATACACCAGCAGCTAATGCTGTTCCTGTATATCACTGCACTTTAAGTCGTTATTGATAAAACTTGTCTAGTCTATTTTTAAGAGAGTTCGCTGATGGAGCACTTATAACGTCTCAGCGATGGGATATGAAGTGTTTTCTTGGATTACTTGTACACACGGAGTTGTCCAGTTTCAGTGAGTGGCCTCTCAGATGATGGTTTTGATTCCTTTTGAACATATGTTCCAGCCCTGGTACATCGTAATGCGCATTTAGGATTTTATAAGTATCTATAAGATCGCCCCGCTTCTTTCTTTGCTCAAGTAGGACACTAATCCCAAAATTTGCAGGCGCTCCTCGTAAGACTTATAACGCAATTCAAAAATCTTTTTGTAGCCCTACGCTGCATATTTTCCAGCATTTTGATGTCCTTCTCAAAGTAAGGTGTCCAGATTAGGAAAGCATAATCCAGCAGCGGTCTTATGTAGGCTTTGTATATTCACAGAAATAGCACTTTATTTATGTAATTGAATGTTTTACGAATTATATACACCAATGAGTTCGCTCTTTTCAGCCACATAAAAACACAATATATAATATTTGCTTTTTACACCGTCTACTACAATTTGAACGGCGCCTACTGCAACATACTTTTGGATTTTGAACCATGACACAATGGAAATAATTGAAGATATGTAGATGTGTCATAAGCTTAAGCACTAATAGCTAAGGAATACCACGTTACAAAATACACTGAAAGCCGTATTGAGAAACGTTATTATTGAGATTTAAAAGACTCATAGTGAGCGCACAGGGTTCCAATTGACCAAAGAAATTAGCCTAAAATTAATATTTAGTCCAATTTCTTAGCAACGCGTCCGTCAAAACAAACGAAATTGGCCAATTGTAGAGGTGTATTGAACGCAGTGTGTTCACTTAGCAAAGAACCGTTAACAAACACTGTTCGAACGCATGGTAAATTGTTTGTCATACGTAAACAGTGAGATTTAAAATTAAAAACATATTCCTTTGCCTTAATGTCCCGGTTGTGATCTCGCGCGAGAGGGCCCGGGGTCCGCTTTGACCATGATCCCGGATTTGGCCGATGAGATCATTACAGTGGAGCGACCGCATCTGACCTCCGTGACCCTGCTGCAAGGGGAACCTGACCAGATTAGATCATGGTCACACATTCAGTCCCCTGAATATGCAGGTTTCATCACGATATTTTTCCTCACCGTAAGAGCATCAGTAAGCATTCAACTAATGTACATAACTAAGAGTCATTAGTACATGGCCGCAGTGGAATTCGACCCCGGTACCTTTCACTTGCGAGTCGGATACTTTACCACCCGGCCACCGACGCTCCAATACGTGTAAGTGGTCAGCTAAATTCGAAATAAATGTCTGTACTACACTTTTTTATCTTTTAACATGCCGTAATGATCTCCATGTAACTCAAGTTCCGTCCGACACTTAAACCTTAACTTAAACCAACATTTAAAGGTAAAAGGCAAACTAGATTCACAAACATGGTAGTGAGGAAAGAAAGCTGTTTGCGGTGAACGACTTGGCGCTGTATTATGTCAAAGAGTATGATGTACTATACATTACACCTTCTCGAGAAGAAACGTAACTGCGTAGTAACTTAAGATCTAGTATTGATCCTGGCAATCTAATCTTGGGTTTATACATATATTATTTTGAACTTTGCTGTACGTAGAGGATATACGTATATAAGTAGATATATTGACTAGATGTTATCCAATCTGGTCAAGTTCCCCTGGTACCAGGGTCAATGAGGTCAGATGGCAGTCAGTCCACTGGTTGAAATTCAGATCAGAATGTTGAAATTGTGATCGATGCATGCATGTCCACGCAGGGTGATGATGACCGATGATTTCTTCAAAACGTGGTCAGGGCCACAAGTCAAAAAGTGAGACATTAGAAGTCCACTTTTAAAGTCAACTTGCTAGCTAGTCAATAAAAATAATTAATAATCTTGGCGTTAATGTGCCGATTGTTCTCTTGCGCGCGAGGGCCCGGGCTCCGCCTTGACCATGATCCAGGATTTGACCAGATTGGCTGACTTCGCTTGATTTAAATTTGTAGTTGAATGTGTTTCTTGTCGGTATATTGTATTTTTGCCATCCTCACAGCCCATAACAGTCCACTGCAGGACTTCGGGCCTCTCCCACAAAGGGGAGGGTTGTTGCCATAATCTTCACGCTCGGCAGGCGGGTTGAAGATCGCAGTGTTATACAGCAATGAAAAACGCTGCTGCCCATTTTCCAGCCTACGGAGACTTTTAGATTTTGTGCTTCGAAATCATTAGTCGCCTTGTACGAGACCCACGAGTGTAAGGGGTTGGTGCTATTCTACTCTGCCGGACACCACACGGCCATTTTTGCCATACGAATAAATAAATAACCAGATTGGATCAAGGTTACACCATTCAGTCCTGAATATGCAGGTTTCATCACGTTTTCTTTCACCGTATTGTAAAATATAAAAATCAATTAATCGTAATTTACCGTACAACTACAAGCATTTGTGGTTTCGACAAAATAATTAAAAACCCGGTAACACTGTTTCCCGTAATATGGGACATTCTGAATTAATCGTAATACCCAGATGTAAAATAGAGCAAATTCCTGTTCAATGATTATTCGTGGTCACTACACGTACGCGGGGAATTATGAACAACGTTGACGTGATCCTTGACGTATTAAAATATGTGATGGCAAACACTAATGAACTTGAAACATATTCACGCGTTTTCCTATGGCATGGAATATTGGAATTATATTTAGTGTATCCTGTTCCAGTTGTCGCTATGCGGAGAGGTGGTGCCATGGTGGAATTTCAGGAGAATAGGAATAAATGTATTTTTCTTAATAGGTTTCATTCAGGTAGGTACAAAAAACAGGAATGGTATCTATACCTACTTAAATTAACTGTGAGCCCTAAACTAAGGCAATCTTGTATCGCAGTATGTTTCACGTGGTTTGAATAGAAATATTTAATTCTACTAATTTATCTGGCCGTGTGGTATCCAGAGTAGAATAGCACCAACCCCTCACACTCATGGGTGTCGTACAAGGCGACTAATGTTTTCAACGCAAAAGATCAAGAGTCTCCGTAGTCTGAAAAATGGGCAGCAGCATTTTCCATTGTTATATTTAAACACTGCGATCTCCAACCCGCCTGCCAAGCGTGGAGATTATGGCAATAACCTCCCCTTTCGTGGGAGAGGCCCTAAGTCCTGCAGTTGACTGTTACGGGCCGTGATGATGATGATGACTAATTTATCTACTTCTTTACTATATAGTATTATCCAAAGTTCACTGTATCTGTGTGTTAAGCTTTCACGGCTAAACCAGTTGCACCGATTTTGGAGAAATTCCAGAGATTTTAGCACCTGAGGAGGAGGAGGCAAATTTTTAATTCCCTCCACAAACAAGCTTGCCAGATATACAATAGGGCGGAACCGGGAGCGGAAAGCAAGTAATATTAAAAATGAGAAGCTGGCCAACAAAACGCCATATACATATATATGTATATTTTACAAAAAAGTATTTTGACCAGAAGCATATATATGCTTCTGGTCAAAATACTTTTTTGTAATAAATGCCTGCTAAATACGAATCTCAACTCATTTCCAATCAAAACTCCCTAAAACTGTGCTAAAAGTGCATCCAACGTTCTTGGTTTTGATCATAACTGTTTACAAAATCATACTACAAAATTTCTTACTGCTCCTGTAAAATTTTATTTCATGTAATATACCGTTTTGTTCGCGAAAACTTGACTTGGTGAATGTTTGTGACTCTTTCACGCAAAAACTACTGAACGAATTTTGATAAAATTTTGCAGTACCCATTTGCTTTTATCCCAGCATTTATTGACTTACTAAATAAGCGCAGTCTTTTGAAGTAGGGTCTGTAAGGACCTTGAGGCTCCAGTGGAGTTTACAATAATGTGTTCATTACAAGCCTAAGGCAAGCAAACAACCATTTGAAAAAGACATCGTGAAGCAACTGTCACATACCTATTACACCCAAGGGACCGTGTAATAAGCATATATGAGTACGCAGTGACAGGCTACTTCCTTTCCACTGATTTTTATTACTTACTTTACAATCGGATGCGACAAAACAACCTATTGCTTTAAATTGCGATGAACAATTGCTATTATGTAGCAATTTTTTTTTGCGACAGTTTTTTTTGCGTAAGTCTTTGAAGCGTGTATGGAGGCTATAGGATAGTATATATCTATATATCACGGGCGTAGCCAGATTTTGGTTTTGGGGGGGGGTTCAAGATCAAAACATATAAATCGATCCGTACACCCCCCCTTAAACACACCTTAAAATATGGGATAAACGTAATAAAAGAAACTGAAAATGTCAAATTTCTAATTTTGGCTCATTTGACTTGTGGTGTACATTACACCTAAATATAACAAAATCCAATCACTGAGTGTGCGTAACAAGCACGGCTCGGAAATTTTTAAATTTTTGTTTAAAAACAGCTGGAGCAAACTTATTAAAGAAACTAATGAATTAGCGAGCGTAGCAAGCTCGGAAATTTTGGTATTTTGGCTGTAAAAATCTGGATTGATCACGCGGCACAGCCGCTGTGAATTGATTTCGGGGGGGTTTGAACCCCCTGAAACCCCCCTCTCGCCACGCTAATGCTATATATAGTATAAAACAAAGTCGCCTCCCGCCGCGGCGCCGTCTGTCCCTATGCATCAATGTATGTATCTATGTACGCTTAGATCTTTTAAACTACGCAACAGATTTCAATGCGGTTTCAACAATAGATAGAGTGATTCAAGAGGAAAGTTCATAAGCAAGAAAAATAGGGTAGGTAGATGTAAAATGTACGAACGAAGTCGCACCCGCTCCACTAGTTATCTTACATCGATTAACTAAAGAAAGCAGCTCCACACAAACGAAGTTTGATCATAATTTCCTTATTAACCGATCAACACCAATGAAATTTTGTAAACGCGATTTAGAAACCAATATCTATGTCTGTGGTTTCTCAGATTTTTGTCAAAATATTATTATATCGTTTAAAAAATTGACGGGATTTAAGATTTGTATTGTAATATTGGGGGTGGGATGTTATTATCTTTGTGGCGGGAGTTCTCCCACGTTGTATAGTATTAATTGGGTAAAGCTGCCATGTAATGAGTTTCATGCCATTAATTACATACCACTTTAACCCTAGTACTAGTTATATATGTTATTTTCGGTTTGTTTTATCGATAACTGGCTTAAGTAATTAGTACCTCTTGCTATATGTAATCTGATAATCTGAAGCACAGGCAGTAACCTTACCAGAACCAGCTACTCTTATCAAATGTAACGGACAAACTCAATAAATATTTTCCAGTTTTTTAGTTACCATTTTTTTAAGCTTCTCGCTGACAAACAACCGAGCGGGAAGTAGTTGCTGTGTTTTTAATCGGAACACGACACAAATATTACGTAAAAACTAACCCAAAATCTCTCAACACGTACCAGCATTATAAGAATTAGGTATTTAAATAATATATTTGCATAGAGGGTCACCCAAACAACATGCGACGTCGGAACTTCCTTTCACTCTCGCGGCCTACTTACAACTGATTATTATTGAATAATGATAATATAATGTAAAAAACGTGCGACGCGCAAACGATTTCCGATAAGCATCGTCAGGGTGCAGGTCGCAAACAAATGTGTGGCCACGAGGTTGGAGGTGTGCTGGTATTTTATACGTGTGGTATTTTTGTAGTGAAACGAGCGAATTATATTAAACTAGCGGACCCGACAGACGTTGTCCTGTCTACACGTCTTTAATTTGAAAATTTCAAACTTTTTTTAATAAGCTAAAACATTCTGGACCATTTTGAATCTAATTGAATCTAATCAAAATTGTGAATCTAAACCATTCCCAGATCCCCTTGAACACACACAAAAAATTTCATCAAAATCGGTCCAGTCGTTTGAGAGAAGTTCAGTGACATACACACTCACAGAAGAATTATATATATAAAGATTATCTTGGAAGTGAATTTATCTCAGTCACTTATTGTGATCGATAATATTATAGTTGAGTTCAGGGGATTACTACGGAAATACTTTATTAGATACCTGCGACTACGTCCGCGTGGAAATCGTTTTAGACAGTTTATTTTGTTCCCAAGCGACCATTTTAAATAACCTCCTCCTTTAAGTGTAAAAGGGGTTGCCTCTGTTTTAGCCAACCGAATTAGATGAAACATGGCCTAGATTTTAAGTAGGACCCCAAAGTTTTACCAAAACTGTGAAAACCCCATAAATATACATTCGGCGTCATTTCCATATTTCTTATAGTTAAGCTGGTCTATTATGATTCTACATCAGGTGTCCAGTTTCTAAAATAAATTATAGCCTACATGTTGCCTAGGCTTAATAGCTATACAATAAAAAAAGTTTCATTCATATTCGTCCAGTAGTTCCGGAGATTAGTGTGTACAAACAGATAGAAAAACATTTTAAAAAATCTTATTCAGTTACTATTTTTTCATAGCCATATCTTATTTTTTTGTAAATACCTATTCAATGTACAGACAAAATTTTTTTATTGCTTCATTATATGTATTGAATATGTGTAAGTTAATTCATCTTAGTCACTTATTGTAATCGGAAATATTAATAACGTTAAATTTATCCCAACGATTTATCAATTTATAGTTCACGATTTAAACATACTGAAACGTCACTGGAGAGGATCACCATATAACCAGAAACTTTTAATTATTTCTTTCTATGAATAATCATCTTGACGGTAATGTCCCGGTTGTGCTCTCGCACGCAGTGGCCCTGGGTCCTCCTTGATCACGCTCCAGGATTTGGCAGATCAGGCAATTAATTTAACTACAACAGTTTACATTACAACATTTAACTACAAAGTGGAGCGCCTGCCATCTGACCTCCGCGACCCTGTTAACAGGGGAACCTGAGCAGATTGGACCATGGTTACAAATTCAGTCGCCTATTCGCTGATATTTTCCTTAACCTGAGCATAGGTCAGTGTTCAACTAATGTACATAACATGTTCAACTAATGTATTGTAGAAAAAATCCTTAATAGTTGGCGGCACTAGCGAATTCTCCGAACCATTTAAAATTAATAAAATAAGATACAGACCATCGACGCTCCAATTTGTCTCATTGTATTGTGAAATTTTCGGTAAAATTAAAAATTTCATTAAAAATACAACCACTCCAACCACAACCAAAAATACCATCACTCATTAAAAAATACAATCGCGCCCCACCCCGCTCGTCTCATAGCCCACTCAGCTAACGGAAGAAGCGTACCGCGGTGACGCCACCGCCGCGGCGCCCGCGCATAAAAACTTTCGCTTTTCACTGCCAAGGCTTGCTGCGAACGCGTTAAGATGAGCGCGTCTAAAGATCGGTTAGGAAATAAAATCTAATGGATTCAATTTTATGGTCGGATTTTTTATGGAACTTTTGTTTGTATTTTGTGTCGGAGTCTACTTTAAATATCTATTGTTCGGTTTTATAGAGGTTTCGTTAAATTCTTTAATTTATGCCACAGATTAAAGAATGCCTATTTTTAGCCCCCGACAAAAAAAGAGGGGTGTTAGAAGTTTGATTTTGTGGCTTTGTGTATCTGTCTGTGGCATCGTAGCTCCAGAATGGCTGGACCGATTTGGATGCGGTTTCCTCTATTTGAAGAATAGATTACGGCAAAAAACTCTACAAATGTGTCTAAAAATCTAAGGAGGCAGCTTAAGGCCATCAGTGAACCGTGACAGGTATTTGGAGAATATCAATTTGCATTGGAATAATGCAAGTAGAACTGGGAACCTTCAGTGCATAGATAAAGCTTATTATAAGCATCCATACAAACTCACGTCCGTATCCAATAGGTAATCTTCGACAGTCGTATATTGTAGAGAAAATGTAGAATTTGAGATGCCACAGCCCGAAATTTGGATCGAGGCTATCGAGTGCCATAAGCTATGATCTTGAAACATCTCATTTGCATCTTCCATATTCGAAAAACTTTCAATGATTAACTGTAAGGCAACCGTTGTACAGATGTCGGCGCTAAATCGCATGCGTGTGAATAAATACGAATCTGTAACTAGCAATCTTTAAATATTTACTTAAGACTAATGTACCATGCATAAAATTAGGTGAAACATTGAGCGAAAACAGTTCTAACATATGCTCTTACGGTGAGGGAAAGCATCGTGAGAAAACCTGCACATACAGACGAGTGAATTTGTACCTAACCATGATCCAATCTGGTCAGGTTCCCCTGGTAACACGGTCACAGAGATCATCTGACCTAGGCCATTAGCCATCTGGCAGTTTCTCTACTGTAATCACCTGATCTGCCAAATCCTGAAACATGATCAAGGCTGACCCCGGGCCCTTCAGCGTGACAGCACAAACGAGATATTAAAGCCAAGATGATGGTGATGATTGATGATTAAACTACACAAGCACCATTTTTTTTATGATTTGAAATACTATACTGATCAAAGTGCCGGTGCAGAGTAGCACCAACCCCCTACACTCGTGGGTGTCGTACAAGGCGACTAATGTTTTCGAGGCAAAATATCTAAGCGTCTCTGTAGACTGGAATATGGGCAGCTGCGTTTTCTATTGTTATATTAAAACACTGCGATCTCCAACTCACCTGCCAAGCGTGAAGATTATGGTAATAACCTCCCCTCTCGCGGGAGAGGCCCTAAGTCCTGCAGTGGACTGTTATGGGCTGTGATGATGACTGATCAAAGAATACGTAACTCACTTTACACGTAACTAACTATATTTACATTTTACTACATGGAGGTGAGGCGTTGCGTGTAATTGTAGATTTGTAACGCTATCGAATTCCGATAAATTATAGATGAATGACAAGACATGAATAGTATAACATTGCAATTAGATTGTTCTATTTATCCTTCTAGCGAAATATTATAAAATGTTTGTATAATTATCAAAGAATGATGTATGTATGTAAACTCTTTATTGCTTAATTATTTTATAAATAAAAAAGCTTTACTATACATTCGTAAGCTAAAGTAGCAAAATTGACCAAATATTATTTGGTAAATTTTGCTCGTTCCCGCTCTGTGGCTATGCGTTCACATATTGCCGATACGGACGAATATTGCCGATCGCCACTTGAGTAAATATTCATCATCATCGTCCTACGGCTTATCCCGGCCTCTGCCAGGGCCCGCTTTCCTAAAAATTCTTCTCCACTTCGCCCAGTCTTAGGCATCCTCGCGTCGTAAGCCGTTGGCTCTCGCATCGGACTCAGCGATATCAATCCATCGCTTCTTTGGTCGCCCACGGGGCCTCTTTCATAATACCGGCAGGTTCAGGCACCTATTTCCCACGTATCCCTGACGCTTACGCAACACGTGACCAGACCAGCGCTGGCGAGCTTCCTCGATTTTGTCCGCGATATCCCTCACGCCAAGACTGCCACGGATGTATTCATTACGTACTCGATCGAGCCGTATAATTCCGCACATCCAGCGCAGCATTTTAATTTCGTTGGCGTGGAGTTCGCGAACGTGTTTCGTCAGCGCTGGCCATGTCTCGCAGCCATAGAGCATCAAGTAAATATTATCAGTTGGAAATGTTGTGAAGACGTGTTTGATATTTCTATGAACGGAGATCTTGAGTGGAGGCCGTGACTTGAAAAGTGTCGTGTAGGTCGCTATTCGGCCAAGTGAAGCTGAGGACAGGATGCATTGATGATCATTAGAGAAGGTCTATGTCCAACAGTGGACTAATATAGGCTGGTAATTATAAACAGTTAAAAAATACATCTACATACACCACGGGGTTCCAACCGGCTTCCGAAGTTGTTCAACCAGTCTCAGGGCCCCAGCGGCAGACCTTGGTCAACCTCGCTTCGCCAATCGTATTAGGAGGCACACCTTAAGAGTGGCGTGCTCGTTGCGTTCGAAAAGTCTAAACGTATGAAACAGTCACCCAACCAATTCCCGGACTCTGTCGGCATAGTTTTGGTTTTCTGTTCACAAGCTCGCTGATATTAGACCAGAGACTTCCAAATAATAAAAAAAAATGCTTGTACAGTTTACACAGCGCCATCTAGCTCCAAAGTAAGCAAATCTTGCGTGAGAGAAAACTGATAAACAACTTATATATTTTCGTCAATTCTATTTCTGCCAGGCCGGGAATCGAACCCGGGACATCTGCATGGCAGACCAGCATGTTAACCATCTGAACGTCTGCATTACCAACTGAACCTCTCAGAAACACACAATACATAAATAAATAAATCTTTATTGTCCCCAGGTCTGCGTCTTGGCGCTAATGGCGGCGAGTACGCTATCCGCACCTTCGCCCGCGCAGCCGCGGTTGGCGCTGGACATCCTGGACATGGCCGCCATCAGCCGCATGTCGCCACAGCAGCTGGAGGTGCTGGCTGAGGGGCTGGCGGCAGAGGAGATTATGAGGTTGGTCAAATAATAATAACTAGGTCTAAATTCTTTTGTCCGCCATTTCGTCTGCGTAGAATTCGGTTATGACGTTCTGAACCCGGTCCCGTGGAAACCAATACGGATTTTGGTAAAAACTATAGCCTATGATACTAGCTGATAATGTAGCTTTCTATAGGCGAAAGAATTTTTGACATCGGTAAAGTAGTTTTTGAGTTCATCCATTACAAACGAATAATAAAATTTTCTCTTTATAAAATTAGTATAAGGGCCCGTTTTCGAGTTGGATACCTTAACCACGCCTCGGCCACCAACGCTTAATGAGATGATGCATGTTAAACAAAATAAAAGTATTACTCATTAACAAAATACCTAAGTGAGTATTTTATATCCCGATTTGCGGTTAACGACAGGAGAAAAACGTTTGGGGGAAATTTTACATTACTATTTATATACATTTAATTTGTTGATATAATTATTTAATTCTATCCTTATAATGTTTCTAAGGAAAACCCCAATGAGGTAGTTACAAGCTAAAGGAAGCACAGAAATAATGGTGGAGCAATATAGTTAGGTATCATCACAGTCCATGACAGTCCACTGCAGGACTTAGGGCCCCTCCATGCTTAGCAGGCGGGTTGGAGACCGCAGTGTTTTAAATATAACTATGGAAAAAGCTGCTGCCCATTTTCCAGCCTACGGGGACTTCAGAAGGTTTGCATTGAAAACATTAGTCACCTTGTACGACACCCACGAGTGTAAGGGGTTGGTGCTATTCTAGTCTGCCGGACATCACACGGCCAATTGTTAGGTATATTGTATATTACTTAGTATATTTTTAATTATTATGTCTATATTAATAATCATCCGTACGTTAAGGCAACGTATGTTATGTGTATTTATGTTAACTGACATGTGAATCGACTTTCATTCATGTTTCCGAACAAGAAACTAGCATCTTGAATGTGATGATACAATTTCTTCCAGCTTTCATATAATACCTTCGTTACTTCTTTATCTTAATCGTCTGTCTGTCATTCATTGTTGACTAGTCTTATATTAATTGTGCAATGTGAGAAACTATGTGTAGTATATTTACATGCAATGTAATGCAAATACATTACTAATGTATTAGATTGATATTCTGTATTAAGATTCACTTACGACGCGAGGATGCCCAAGACCGGGCGAAATGGGGAAGAATGAGTCGGAAAGCGGACCCTGGCAGAAGCCGAGACTGACCGCTCTATTGATGATGATAATGATTGTAAGACTGAATTAAATAATATTACTATGATATAGTAGATACTCTCCACTGATTTTACTATTTAACACCACACGTAAGCTTGATATTACAAACAAGATCCGTGTTTCTTCGTTTGTTGACCTGCCATAAAAGGAACAAGCGATTGCGATATAGGAAGAAAAGCGATTGTCAAGAAAATCTAAAAGTTCATGTTGATTAACAACTTTCATCAGATGGAGATATTCTCGTTGAAAATACATAATGGCGCTGATATAGAAATTCACAGCGGCACTTCTTTAACAATTAGAAGGCATATAAAACAAGTATTTGAATTTGATAGATAAAAGAGAAAAAAAACCACAGAGAGCTCAACTGTGTGCTTCTTGTAAAGAGCACAAACTTATTGAAGATGTATTTTAAGACAAAGCCCCCCCCCCCCCTTTGCACGTCTTCCTATGGCACGGGTAGCGATAAATTATGGATATAATGTCACGCTTTCCTTTTTTTAAATATTTGAATGTACCTAACGTGCCATGGCATAAAGTCATGAGTTTATGTGTATAAATGTCATTTATTAAATTATTCAATTAAACAGACTATATTTCATACAGGTACTACATTAGTAGGAAGTAATAGCAAACACTATAAATTTAAATGAAATAAATATAAGCAATTGGATTAGATTGGTAAACACTGCGTAAATACCACAGGATCCGGAAACCGTTGCATAAAAAATATGTCAAGAATTATTTATAGTTAATTAAAACCCAATTAAAATGTTTTATGCGTGTAGAGTAATATTATGGATTAGGATTAGAAGGGACTTCCCAGTATTTCTTGGAAGTCTTGGGCCAGGAGCAACCCACAGGGTTCACACTGGGTTTTTGCCATTTAATTCGTTTTAATATTATCAATTAACAATATTCCACCATTTTAAACAGAACTAGTTTTATAAACAAAATATATAAAAACGAAATTAAAAGAATTCTTCCCAGAATGCTAGCTTTCTTTGCTTTTCAAGCCTTGTTGGATAGCAATGCTTGGGTGTTCTTTGCCCGAGAAACGAGCCAGCTCCCCGCCATTCAATTTAACATTTATTAGTTGATACTTGGAGTGACGATTTGAGAAGCAGCAGAGCTGCAGGTGAATGTTATTAAAAAGTATGAGGTTTGGAAGGAGGAATGAGATTGATGCCAAGTCACTGCTGCTTGTTACGTATTATTCTTGATGATGATTAGATTATATTCACGCAGCATCATCATCTTAGCATTAATGTCCCGATTGTGCTCTCACATACGAGTACCATTGGTCCGCCTTGACCATGATCCAGGATTGGGCAAATCAGGTAATTACAGCGTAGTGACTGTGATATGACCCTGTTAATATTAGAACCTGACCAGATTGAATCATGGCTACACATTCAGTCGCTTGCCTGAATATGCGGGTTTCATCGCGATGTGTTTCCCTGACCGTAAGACCATATGCTAGTGTTCAACTAATTCATTCAGCATTATCATCATGAACAGCTTACAACAGTCTACTGTTGGACATGAGCCGCCTCCAAATAAGTTGAGGAATTTGCCATGAATGGCAGGCGGGTTTAACATCTCAGTCGCAGAACAGACAACAGTACTACTGTGCCAGAAACCACACGGCTTTCTTCTTTTTTTTCATTGCATTCCTTAGCCGTCCGCAATAGAAATATGTAGGTAACATATTTTAACCTATTTTCCACCCCAACAGGACGAAGAGATCATCAGCGCAAGCCCTTGCGTCTGTGGCCTCTAAAGCATCTTCAGGGCTCCAGACCAAGGTGGGGCTGCTCGGGCAGGCCTCCGCCTTCATATCCTCAGCCTCGAGCAAGACAGCGCACGACGAGCATTCGGGATACGACTATGAACCGGTATTTAAATTTTTTAGCTACTTACATTATTCAGAATAGTTACCGAGATCTCACAGACAATACATGAGTGGCGACCGAACGAAATTGAAAAAATAAAGTGTCGCATTGAACGCAAATCGTTCTCTTAGTAAACGAACACTTAAGATAACGCGTGGTAACGCTGCTTTTTTCAATCCCCAGATAAAATTAATGTTCTCGATAAAGTAATATACTACCAAATTAAAACAAACTTCAATTCTTCACTTTGTATGTAGTAACGATACGATTTCATTTTAGTATGTTTGTATTATTATGTATAATTTATCAGGCAGATATGTTTTATCCGATGATTGAAAAATCGGCCCACAAATCATCATCACAGCTCGTAACTTACAGCCCCCTGCAGGACTAAGGGCTTCTCCCACGAAAGAGGAGGTTATTGCCATAATCTCCACGCTTAGCAGGCAGGTTGGAGATCGCAGTGTTGTAAATATAACAATAGAAAACGCTGCTGCCCATTTTCCAGCTACGGAGGCTCTAGAGCTTTTGCCTCGAAAATATTAGTCGCCTTGTACGACACCCACGAGTGTAATGGGCTGCTGCTATTCTACTCTGCCGGACACTTGCACTTTGCGTCCGTCAAATTGAATGAAATTCACCAATTATAGAGCCTATTGAGCGCAGTGCGTTTAGCAGACGACCACTATGAGAAATATTCGTGGACAAATAAATATTCGTGGACAAATTCACACAGCGCCATCTAGCCCCAAACTAAGCAAAGCTTGTACTATGGGTGCTAGATAACTGATATACTACTTAAATACTTTTTAAATACATACTTATTATACATAGAACGCATGGTACAAGTATTGTTCGAGAAATCGGCTGTAAAATCACCACACACGTGGACGCTAAGAATACCGTCTAGAGCATGTGATCTTTCACATACATTCCACAATGTCGCACAACCGTTTGTTGTCTATCTAAGTAGTAAATTTTACTGGCAGGCACAATCATCTGTAATTATATGCGCAATCACACAGGCCGATTATGACCCGTCATGATTTCGCGCTAGGTGGCTGTAGCTAGCCTCTAAGTACTCGCTAACTAGGCATAAAAGGGACCGCCTTGGCCCAGTAATTTGAACAATACAATAGCCATCTCTGGAACTGATGGTGTCACCTACGACCCACGACCTGGGAGCATAATTAGCTACATTATTAAACATAATAGGTGCGCAATAAAACTCAAGGAACCAGATTTGGCACCAATTTAGGCACTAACGGTGTGATTCTGCATTGAACGTGCATTGTGCAATGCTGAGCTCTGCCTTGATTGATCGTTAAGCTATTGCGAAGGGAACTTGTGAATTTTATTACCTAATCATTATTAATCATTTATAATAATGATAATTTATGTAACTATAAACTTCGCCTCTTGTATTTATGCTCTTAAATATCATGCTATTTTTTAGAAGTGGGTCTTTATTCTGCTGGCGATAGGTTTAAAAGAAGGTATATTTAGTATGTATGTATGTTTCATTTCCCGCTTTACGAGTACGGGAGGTAACCAAATAAAGGTATTTTTAAAATATTTAATTTTACAACGATATTGGAGACATTGGGCAGTTGGGGTGCAGAGGTAAAAAGTTTGGTACGCGATTTAGGAAGCCGAATTAAGGATAGCAGCGGTGACTTCCGCGCTGGTTGGTTCCTAGCGTAGAAGATACATTATAAAAAAGCTAAAATTATAAATATCATAAGTTTTTACAATACATATTTAAAAAATTATTATATAAAAAGAGTACCCCCGTTGGGCAGGGCCCAAGCTACTGCTTTTTAGGGCTGCAAAGACAGAAACCTCTTGACCATACGCGCCGTCTCCAGGACTACCGCCTTCTGTGTCTGGCCCTTGACCCAACCATCTAGCGAGAGACTTTTAAGGTGTTGGCCGAGGCTCTTCGCAATGAGAAACGATATACTCAAACGACTATCGGAACAATGATCGATCAACATCCCATATTATATTATACATTTTAATGTTTACGTGATAGTAATCACATGCGCAACTATTATAATGCGTATTGCATTCCTTGTAGCGATAACACTCCTGCGTAACGTAAACATAATAAATATTAATAATCACCTTGACGTCAATGTCCCGGATGTGCTCTCGCGCACGAAGTCCTAGAGTCCGCCTTGCCCATGATCCAGGATAATGTTTGCATATTAAGTAATTACAGTGGAGCGACTGCTATATAACCTCCGCGACCCTGCTACTAGGGGAACCTGACCAGATTGGATCATGGTTACACATTCAGTCACCTGAATGTGCAGGTTTCATCACGATGTTTTCCCACACCGTAAGAGCATCGGTTAGCATTCAACTAATGTACATAACTCAGAAAAGAGTCATTGGTGCATGGCCGCAGTGGGATTCGAACCCGGTACCTCACGCTTCTCTATTCTTACTTAAACATTTATAAATTACCTAATCCTATGGATCCTAGACGCAATGTAAAAGTCGTCGGTCGAAACTAGTTATGGAACCTCGGTTTCGTACGCGGCCGAAGGGGTGGATGCTAAACATGTATGCCGCTCTCCATCATTAGGTACATCATTTTTTTTATACCACTAAGGTGGCAAACAAGCTTACGCCTGGCCTGATTGCAAGCAGTCACCGCAGCCTATGGACGTTTGCAATATCAGGGAAATCACTCACGCGTGGCCGACCACGTAAAAACTTTTTCACCCCTTTCTTGAAGAACTCCATGTTGTTCCACTCCCTGGAGAGCCAGGGAGCCTCTCCAGGTAGTTCATTTCATAACCTTAGTGTGCGTGGGAGAAAGTTCCTTTGGAACCATACAGTTCGCGATCAATTTGGCTCCAAGGTGTGAGGATGATCTGAGTACCTACCTATCTTGTCATTCAACCTATTCTACCCTACAGGTAGAAGAAATTAAAACTATTTTTTTTGTTGTATAAAGAAATACTTCATGCTGACGAATATCTTTGTTACAGCACAGCGAAAAGGTTGACTTCTGGGGTTTGAAGAAGTCCATACTATACACTCTGTTCCAAGCAGTGAAAGCCATCACTGGGGGAGTGACAATCCTGAAAGGACAGTTGATTAAGGGCGGCGGACACCTTGCAGCTACTCTTGGCAAGGTAATGAGTAAAGTTAGTATACAATGCACAGTCCTCATAAAATCTCACCAAAACTAACAACTTTTTTTCTTGTCTTTTTATCTCTAAAATTGCTTACGTATTTCTGTAATTTTTAACCTACTTATTCTCTTGTATAATATGGTGTCCTTAGCCTCTTGATAGATACTAATAGTCGGGTATTTAAAACAAAACAGCCAAGTAAGATACTAATCGAACCAGTATTTACCGATTTTAAATGTGATATGCACTGCACTGCACTGCACTTTGGATTTCAGCCTGTGAGTTGTTACAAAAAGACGGTTGTTTTCTTCTTCTTCTTTTTATGTTATATCTTCCGCTAAACTGTAGCGATTTTGTTTTTGACTGAAACCTTGGAATAATTTTCTCTCCTAAGGTGATATCCGTCAAAGGCGACGCCGTGAGTAATCTGGGGAAGAAGATTGTAAATTCGGCAGCTCTCAGTCACAAGAAGCCACATTGTAAGTATTTGTCTCTAATTATCTTTTTTACTCCACTTTCACACAGTTACCCCCTACCCATCATGCGACCAAATGTAAGAAGTTCTTACAGACTATCTAAATGCATCATCATCATCTGAGCGGTCAGTCCGCTTTCCGACTCATCTCACCTACCTAAATGTAGTCGTAGATGGTATGGGCTATTTTTTTAATAACTATGTAAAAAAATACGATGCTTGCCTCTCGCCACTCGTGGTATGCCTTCTAATAGCTTTGACGAAACGAGGTCTTCCGCTAGGGACTTTGAGACTGCTTGTCAGAACAGTCTCGGGAGCAGATTAGCACCCTGTAACGATTAAAAACGTTTTTTTTATTTAATAAAATATATATATTTTTGTTTTGTGTTGGTGGTTGTCATCATAGTTAATTTTTTTGCATTTTGTGGTATTTTATAATTGCGTTAACAGTTTTCACGAAAATACCTTTTTATCATTTTATATTGTGGTTTTTTGTTATATTGTTTCGATACCAATTGGTATGGGGCATACCAATTTTTGTAGGTAGGTACCTACTTTTTACATAGTAAATAACGGTTGCGTTAATCACGCAAGTACTTAGTACTTGTAATCAATGTTATGAACACTTTTATCTCTTGCTTCCAAGAATTATATTTCACAGTCTAATGAGTCCAAAAAGATGGCTTATCTGTTTAATGCATGAGTTGAAGTCGTAAATGTTAATAATAATACAGGATTGAGATTGTTAAATCTAGTAGGTACTTAACGAACGCCAAAGTTATGGTTTAATCGCATCATCAATTCGGTAACAATTATATAGACAAAATCGTAACATCTTCCTGTTACAACATACCAAATTCACTCGTGCGCAAATCCTTACAACACTAGGTATTAAAAAGTATGCCCTAGTTTCTATTCAAACAAACATCCTCATATCCTGTTCACGGAACATCCAAATTGTAAGTATGAGTATTAAGGTTGCGCCACATTAGAGTGATGTGACGTACGTGATGCATGGGACGTCAGCTCTCATGCGACCGAATTCCACAGCGTGTGCGTCTGAGCGCGTGTGGCGTATAATTACGCGATATGACGCGTCACGCATCATTCGGCCCACAGATATACACACAGACAGGCCCGTCTGGCATAACGTGACGTAAGTCCAGTGTGGTTCTAATGTAACGACGTTTAACATCACATCACATCACTCTAGTATGGCCGCACCTTTATACGTAGCGTCATAATTACAAAGAATATTTACGATTGTCTCTCAAACTGCATCCATTCATGTATCTACTTTCACATCTCCATTATTTTGCATGAAAGTGAATCGCCTTCCCACAGTATTAATACGCGCGTGCTCGAGCGAGTTAGAAATTAGCCGTTCGATCAATGAGCAGGCGGTAATGACAGTTTTCGCACCAAGTGACGAGGCCATGTTATAGAGAATCAGTAGCTTATCTACTAATAAGCTTTGATTACGTAGTTTTTTAAACAACACACCTTAAATAGCACATGAACTAAACATACTTTAATAGCAACACGCCCATAGAAAATGTATGCGGCTTATTCCAGCGATGACAGTGTACGATCCCGGTTTGTCATACGAAGGATACCTATTTAGATCACCCAGTGCATACGTAATGTTTGTTTTAAACAACGTACATTCAATATAATAATATGTACGTTGTCCCTATGATATCCCATTGACCTCATGATATCCTGATATCCCCATAATGTCATATGATATTCAAAATTCAATTCAAAATTCAAAATTCAAAATTTCTTTATTGATTAGGACATTAAATATCTCTTTCAATCGTCAAAAAGGAGGGGGGTAGGAAAGTAGGAAGGAAACACACAGTGACACGCTGACCGCCCTATGGCCGTAGATAACGTATCCCTCGCCAACCACGACCGAACCGTGCTCGACAATGCCAGGCAGAGCCGGAACGCTATATTATATTATATTATATAGGTTGATCACATGATGTACCTTTGTCCCCATGACTTCCCGTTTGTTCTATGCTATTCGTTGATATACATTAGTATTAGTATTCTGCGCCGGAATATAGGTTCAATGTACATCACCCATTTCAGCGACAGCAGTATACGGTCCCCCGCCATCCCACGTGGAGTATCCGCCAAGTGCGTACGGCGCGCCAACTGCGCCTGCGCACTTCGCACACTCTGCGCCCTCAGCGCCTTCCGGCTACGCGGCGCACAAGTATCCTTCGCATTTGGACGGTGAGTTGGTCGACAAGTTGATTTCAATATGTACACATGATTAGTAGATAGCTGACCCAATGTGTGTGACTGCGATGCGACATGCGATTCGCTCGCGAGATGCATTCGCGCATTCGTCAAATCTAGACGCACCGAAGAGGGGTCAGATAACTTTTTACTGTAACGCGGTGAACCCTGTGTGACCGTGTAGACCTTATCATCATCTATCGTTAAGAGCCTGGTATCGCGGTCCAAAAGGAGTGACCTTTGTTTGCAGATTAGGTTGACCAAAGACGGAAAATCGCTGTTGTGGAAAAAAGTCTTCCAATCTTTATAGGAGTATTTACAATATTCTGTGACATCAACTTTAGTAAAAAATATTACATTAGAAATTTTATTCATCAATTCAGATATATCTGTCTCAATGAGGTCCTATGTTATTAAACTTTTCTCTATCTTACAGCTACTTGTTAATAACATTAGATATAAGGGGAGATATTACTAAAAATCTCAAATTCATCGTATCTTACGACAGATAAGAAATAATTTTCAGCAAATCCCACTCACTGTAGTATTAGGAATAAGCTATATAATGAATAAAATATGTTAAGTAATTGAATGTATGCAATTACTTCACATTATTATTGGCTAATAACCTAATTTACAACCCACCTCATAACTAATTGAGGAAACGGCATTATGTTGCTTGGTCATTTAATTCAGTTCGAACGAACCACAAATTCTGAGACATCTCTTCTATTACAACTTACCACATTGAAGTTACGCAATCATCTATCGGAGGTAACTAACTGGAAAGACAGATCAGATAACGGTAATCTTTAAGCTGCCACCATTGCGTAACATACGTCGTTACACATTACCGCAGACCGTATCATTCAACGGCTAAGGAGGTATTTGGACAAACGAAATTGTTTGAAAATGTTTATGGACAATTGGAGCGAGACCAAATTGGTTGACCCGGCACTTGGTAATCGATAAAATTCTAGGTTGTTATCCATTTACTTGGAACAATATATGAAGTTAATGAAACAGTAATCTACTAATATGTTTGTGGATGATTTGAAAGTTGTCTAACACTTACATTTTCACAACTATAACTGTTCGGTTAGTAAAAATATTTATTAGATTACAGTAAGTTTGAAGTTCTTTTTTTCTTTTTTGAATCGTAAGAAATCGAAAAGCTTCATAAAGAGAATAAAAGAGAGTAATATCACTGCTCAAACTATAAATAAAGATTAAGATTAACACATGAAGATTGGTAACAATTCAACATATCAGCGAAAATAAATTTGAGTAGGTGTATTTGCATTTTGATTGCAAATGTTTCAAAAGTTGTGAAAGGGATTTGCAGAACCAAAAAATAACGTAATAACACATGCATAGTATATAAAAGTGGAAGTCATCAGATTACGCAAAGTGAATTCAGAGCTGGGAACTAGTTCACGAAATCGACAATCTAAAATTTTGATAAACATTTGTAGAAGGTGCATCAACAATCTGGGTCTACATCCGAACTGCTTCTGTATTGTATAATAGCATAAGATAACCCATACGAACAGACAGCGCTTACATCACTTCTTGTTTAGTCATTTTTGGTTCCGGCGATGAGGTCGCACGATTGAGAATTCTGACCTTAGTTATGTAAGGAAGTCGGTCATACGAGGCGGGAGATGTGTGAATCTTGTAAATCTACTTATGTAGCACTTGGAACTCGTTTTTAAGTAGGGGGTGCGTTTCCAATTGTATACCGTATTTATCTTCTTGAAATTGCAATTTAAATTATCACCTATATGATTTCAATTTACAACTAAGGGAAAGTCTCGGGAGATTGTTTCCCCTTCAAGATAGCTGATTTCTTCGGTATGCTACAGTACAGCAGATGAAGTATTATATCTTCTAATTTACAGAGAAAATAGCAATATCAGCAGGCGTAGACGTAGTGATGACTGAGGAACCGCCGCCTCCTGCAGGCTTTTCACAGGATCTGATGTATTATCTCCTCGTAAGCCAGCTTTGGTAAGGAATCAGGCCTCCTTAAGATGGAGATCTTAAACGCCTTCCAGTAGTATTTGTATTGTCTCTTTTTGTACTTCTGTAGTTGCTGCATTTGGAGTATTTTGTGTCTTCTTTTTCTTTAGTGTTGTTTTCTTGTATTGTTATGTGCTTTTGTTTTGTTCTGTTTTCTAATTTTTTCTAACATTTTTTATAGCGATTGATAGAATAGTTTCTATTTATTTATAATTCTATCCTAGGTATCTTAGTATCTATATTCTTCAGTATTTATTTCGTGCTTGTCTTGAATATTTAATTAAATTTTGCTCTTTTCATTATTTTCGTTAGTTCTTCGCCAATTACAATAGTTACCCTCATATCGCCACAAACATTTATTTATTGGCCCATACGGCGTTTCTAGCCAACCGCATATTTCCGTAACCTTCAAAAGTCACCAAATACCGTGTCACCTGCTTTGCATAAACGGCCACTTTCCCTTTTTAAACGGAAACTGACGTACCATGGCGACATAAATGCATAACACAAGAGTCGAGCAAAGAATTACAAGGAGTCGCCATGTTACCCAACTACTCGAATATAGGTAGGTGCTGCATATTGCGTTTAGCAGGATGCAGCAAATTTAGGCTTTTGGGTTTGTAAACCAACATGCGCATTGGTAGCAACAGGGTGTGCGAACCTTGAATGCTAACTTTATAAGGTCGATGTTTTAGGAATTGTCTAGTTGATTCTGCAGCATTGTTATACCCAACGTGTAAGCTCTGCCTGCCAGGTTAGCGGCGCGATATTGATATGATTGCGCTTTAGTTTCAAAGTTATTTCTGACCACTTTATATATATATATAGCTAGGGCTCGACACGGTACTAATTCATTTCAGAATACATATCTTAGAGTCAAACCATGTTTGACCTTTGGCGTTCATAAAATTGGCAGCACGGCAACAGTGAGTTCTGTTATTGACCAGGCGACTGTACTCCAAGCGCGGATATTATGGCAAAAATATCTTTAATAATACTGAGTGTGTAATAGTATTATTTTTAGTTTGGGTTGTTTGATGATGAGGAATTTCTACTAGACATTTGTCGTTGCGATGCCGTTGAATCTGCGATTGTTTACGACTAATCAAAATCTCACGAACGCACCGCGAATGCGCAGTTGCAGGGCTCGCAAGCCGCTCGCGAGCTGCGCAATACTGTAAGAACAGACCACATCACAATCTTTTCACAGAGTTAAGTGCACATTGTGATGAGCAATAATTTCTCTTTCGTCCATGGAGCTTTTTTTCCGTACTAAGTGGCCACGTAACATAATAATATTTAGTCTTTCGCGTTACTCGTTTTGGACCTGTGTTGTGAAGTGCGTTTTCTCTATTCAACCTTTGTCCCCACTAGCTTTGTTGATTTACTCCTATGAATATACAAGACCTCCGAAGTCAAGAGTTCAAATGATTGGTTAGCTGGAAATTACATAATCTAAAGACGTATGCCAGATGCCTTCACTACAAAAGTCAGTGAGTTTCATTTCCACTAACAAGATGGACATTATTTTTCTTTGTTGTCTCGGAAACGACTAGCATTGTTTCGCTATACAATAGTTATAGCACCTATGTGTTTGGCACAAAATATTTTTTAATGAATCGATAGGTAGGTACATAAAATTGTTAATGTGTGGTACTTCAATTAATATACTTAATTTGATCTGAACTAGGAAAAGCTTGAGATATGGTTGATACCTACGTCGAGTACGACCCCTACTTTGCTTATTTCTATTGGTAAGGCTAAATTAAGAAATCAAATATAGTAAAGTGGGCAATAGTAGGTCAGTTCAGGAGTAAGAACTCTATAGATAGGTATACTATGAAGAGCGTGTCATGTAGGTAGATTTTGGCAACCGTCCACCAATGTGGGGAAGACTCAAGTCTAAAAGCGAAGAAGAACATAAGAATCCAATTCCAAATTACAAATATCTAAATGAAAATTAAATATTAAATTTTATCTATCTCATTTCTATTACGACACACGTCTTTATAGAACAAATCAATAAACGACTAAGAAAATAAATCGATGCTCAAAATAAATAAACATTTTAACCGACTTAAAAAATTAAGAGACTCAATTCGCCTGAATATGTTTTTAAACGATCGAGGAAAACGCACCTAACTAAGCCGATCGCTCGCGTAAACTTGCACCGCTGTTGGCGGTCATATTTGGCGCATGCGTCCTCGGTGAAAGTGCTGACATAACTCCGGGCGCCGGCCGGGCCGGTTTGCGCGGGCGCAGCGCAGATGGCGCGACACCGCGTACAGGTGCGCACGTATATGATAACTAGTAGACACGACGCGACTTCGTTCGCGTACACCTGCTTTACTAAGGGTACTACCCTACCCTTTTATTACTTATAAACCTTCATATTTAATCACTTTAACTATTGTTGAAAACAGCATTAAAGTCCGTTGCGTAGTTTAAAAGATCTAAGCGTACATAGATACGTTCATAGGGACAGACGGCGGGAAGCGACTTTGTTTTGTTTTGATACTTGCGTAATCAAAATGGGATGGAACCTTGTCTAAATAAATCTATAAGAGTTTAAAAATCTAGAAGACTTCGACAAGGTTGCGTCCCTGTAATTTCGATTTAATCCAGGTTCCAATCACATGATGATCATGACCGTATGGAAGGCAGCACCTCAATTTACCAAAGGCCGGTATAAAATAATAATAAAAAGCTTGGACAATTTTTCACAGCGCCATCTTGCCCCAAAGTACGCAATGCAGGGTGTTGGACAACCAAAAAACTATTTATAAGTACATATTTTTAAATTAAAGTATTAAACTGTCTAAAACTAAATAACACCCAGACCCGTAACAGAAATTAAAATTATTTAATCAATTGTAATACAGTTTTAGCAACACTATTATATTGAAGCGCGTAAAAACCAGAGATAGGCCAAAACGAAACAGGGTTAGGTGCTGTCCTGAGTACTATGCAGACAAATGTACGGTCTGTAGTAGTTGTATTTATTTTTCAAATATTATGTGTAATTGATTGACATTTGACCGCCATCTCATCTGGCAGTAAGAGACGATACGGCCGAAGATGTCCAAGTGGAGGTTGAGAGGTTAATATTTCTTTTAAATAAAAATTAACTTTTTTTAATTAAAATTAAATTAAATTAAAATTAAAATTAATTAGCGATAATCCTTTGCACAATGTATACCCTCATCGATATAAAATAAATTGATACTGTACTGTCGAAATTGCAGATCAAGACCCAAGAGCCTTTCGATAATTTTGCCCTATACAGATTTATGTTTCCCGACATCTTTTCAATTAAAGCCTCTCTATGTTTTCCATTGGTACCTTTATTATTATTTACGACTTCATTCAAACGGATTAACTATGAATATTATGTATAAATCCGGATTGGCAAACAAAGGCACAAACGAAGATCCGTGGGTCTGAATTCAAAATAATAATGAAGGATCAAATCAAACCATTTGTTGCATATTCATGTTGTTACACAAGATTTTGTTAATGTTATAAATTGTTGCGAAACTTTATAAAATAAATTGAGGATTGTGTAATTAATACGCATACCTACAAAAAAAAAACCAGTGACTCAGTCTCATGGAATTCATGAATCATAAAAATTAATACACAATTACAGGCATGAGGCATTTCATTTTAATCAGGTTGCGGTTATAATCTAAATGCATGATTCGTAGAAGTTATGGGCGACAGTTACCGCTTACTATCCGAGCTGTCTACTCGTTTGTCACTAAGTAGCATGAAAAAAAATTACTACCTCTACCAAATACTCGAAATATTCTAAAAACATCGATCATAAAATAGATAAAGAGAAGAAGATAAGATAAACATTTAACGATCATCTCTAAAAATAATTATCTTGGCGTTAATGTCCCGGTTGTGCTCTCGTGCACGATGGCCTGGGGTCCGTCTTGACCATGATCCAGGATTCGACAGGTCAGGTAATTACAGTGGAGCGACTGCCAACTGATGACCCTGCTACCAGGGGAACCTGACCAGATTGGATCATGGTTACACATCCAGTCGCCTGAATGTGCAGGTTTCATCACGACGTTTTCCCTCACCGTAAGAGCATCGGTTAGTATTCAACTAATGTACATAACTCAGAAAACAGTCATTGGTACATGGTCGGAGCGTGATTCGAATCCGGGACATCTGGCTTACGAGTTGCATACTCTAACCGCTCAGCCACCGACGCTCCTATTAAACGATAAAATATAATAAATAGGTGTAGCATAGTAAAGTCGTGTGTCGTCATCTTATCTAGATGCATCTCAGTCCAAAGCTATATAGGTGCGACCTGCATGGGCATTACCACTTCAACTAAATTCTCAGAGCTAATTTCAGAATGTTACCTAAGACATTTAAATTCATACAGTCAGTGTAACTATATAAAATTATTCAACGCAATAAATGAAATTTATCACTGACAGTCCATTCAGGTCTATTGCATAAAAAGGAAGCCCTGAGTCATTACACAACACAGGATAGAATGGACTCAGTATAGTTGTAACACAGGTACCAAGACTACTTTGGATCTAGTAAAAGGGCGGATCTCAATTACAATTACACTGTTTTATTGAATATTCGCGAATAAATCTTTATGTTTCGAGACATAAACATTTTATTTATAAGCGCATGATTATTTATGTTATTTTTATTGCCCATATAAGTTTAGGGAGTAATTACTATTCTATAAGTTAGGGAGAGTACGTTGTTGGGCGCATGCATTAATCAAAATAAAGTTATATAAAGTGATATTACTTATAATCACTCTTACTTCCCCACTTTGTCGTATGCTGGTGTCTAGAAAGAGGTCTCGCGGGGGACCCAAGTAGCTGGATTGATATCGCTGAGTCGGATGCGAGATCTAACGGCTTATGACGCCAGGATGCCGAAGTGCGAGCGGAGAGGAAAATAATGAGTAGAAAAGCCATGTAGAAGCTGGGATAGACGCTACGATGATTATGATGATAATTGAATCGTAGATAGTCTTGCCTTTTATGGTAAATACCTATTATATTACAATAAATTTTTGACAAATATATTTTAGAAATTGACAAAAGTATGAAAAATCATATTTAATTAGGACAAGCCTTTTTCGTATTTAGTTTTCTGTTACGTTGTCGATACTATACACAGACAATTTATTTACGAATTTGTTGGCGTAGATGAATTCATGCCATACTCGAACAAAAGACATCGACGCGCACACTGAATTGATCATTGTTGTAAGTGAATTCTATCCCCAAGCATATCTTATTTGGATTTTTATGAATCCACCGCTGTATTGTTTTGTAAATGTGTAGGTTATGTTAGCGAACACACTCTTGTTCTCTAGCATTTTCATTAATTATTTTTGTCAAATTACGGAATTACGGAACAACAGGAAAAGAGGCCGGTCGAAGAACCGAAAGCTTGACACTGCATCCACAAACTCACGATCAAAGATGCCGAAGATCGAACGAAGTGGGCATAGAAAAATAGAAAGATGGACCCTAAGTCCGCAAACCGTGATTCCCGCCAGGATGATGATTTCTAATTTTGCACAAAAATAGTGAGACACGTATTATTGAGTCATCTAGCTTATCATCGGTGGCATCGGGCCCTCGGGCGCGAGAGTACAACCAGGCTATTAACGCCAAGATGAGTGAGAAACGAATTAATATTAGAGTTATGACCACAACATTCCGTCAAGGGGCAAACTGATGCACTTATTTTGAAGAAAGTCCACCACAGTAGAGTCTTGACAACCTCCTAGAGGCCATGATGTAAGGTCATTTTGCGTAAGTGTGTTTTTACAAAATTGTGTCAAATGTTATGCTTATAATGTCGTTATGCATCGGAAGTGTTTCACAACACAATATGTGTTAATTTCAATTTGCATGTTTTTGGCAAAAAGCTTCGATGTTACATCGTAATTGATGTGATTGTAACTGTATTTGCCTTAAATGTTTAATAGTGTTGAAAGGTAAATTAACATCGTTATGAAAAAAATTATGATGATATAAACTAGCGCTTGGCCAATATTTCGATTAGCTAAACAAGTATGTACGTAACTTTACGTATTTTCGCTATAGGGGTAAATAGAGTCCACAATGTTCCGAATTGACAAAATCAGGTGGTAGGACTCTGTCAAGCCTGAGGAGTCCGCCCGGGTGAGTACCACCGCCTTATCTATTTCTGTCGCTAAGCATTGTCGCTTAAGCTTGCATTGTTGTGTACCGGTTTTAAGGATAAAAGCCATCGCAATTTCATACATTAGGCATTTCATCTTAACCTTCACAGTGCGGATCGGCTTTCTTGTTGCCTCCAACCTAAATATCATGAATTGTAGATGTTATGGGCGACAGTTACCGCTTACCATCAGGTGGACTGTCTGCTTGTTTTTCACTGCGTAGAGTAACCATCACATAACCCCCAATATATATAAAAAATTAAAATGTATTTTTATTGAAGTAGATCCGTTTGACCAACGGTAAAGTGGTTAATATATACTGATTGGGACCAAGAATAGAATAATAGTTAAAAATGTACTTTTTGTGATACTACACTATATTACTTAGTTCCATAAAAGAATCGAACCGAATTGTGTCCAATTACTGTACAAAACAACTAAATAATAACATATCTTAAATCATATCATCAATGTTTTAAAATATTAAAACACTCCTACCAGTTTAATTATTCCTATTCAGTTACGTCGCATGTAACAAAATTATATTGTTAGTTTCTCTATAGCATATTACGGAACCGAGCGCCAAATTCCGTGGGATTTTTTTCTCTATTTTACATTTGAATGTTTGTCGGCTTACTGCATAAGTATTGTAAGTAAACATCATGTAATTTAAGACGCGCGTTATTACGTGATAGCAACCTCGCTTAGATAGTAAGTAGCTTAGTAATCCCGCTATTTGTAACCCTCAAATTCATATTTCATATTTGATTGCGATAAGTGGGGTTCACCAATTTTCGGTAAATATGGGCCACACTCTTTAAGAACAGCCCTCAGTACTTCGAATATTTAGGGTATTTTGTCTATAAAAATGTGGAATTCTAGAAGTTACTTAATGTTTACATGATTGAAAAAATAATATATAGTAATAGTACCTATTTGAAAAAAAACAATTTACAGTAATAAAGATAAACCGTTTACTAAGTAATGTAGGTATGTTTTAAATCGTCAGATTAAACATAGATATCGGTCTGACAAGTAATTGGGAATAGAATAAAATCGTATCAATACCCAATATATTTAGTGAAGAATTATGTAAGTAGTTTGTACTTTATCTGGGAGGTAATTTTTATCTAAGGATTGAGAAATCGACCCTAAATATAAAAAATTGCTTCAGGTCCCCAGAAACCGGATAGGAGCCTAAAAGGCTAGCCGTGTTCATGGAAATAGAAAAACTGTTTATAATCATCATGGCATTTATGTCCCGGTTGTGCTCTCGCACGTCAGAGCCCGAGGCCCGCCTTAACCATGGTCCAGGATTTCGCAGATCAGATAATTACGGTGGAGCGATTGCCGTCTGAACTTCTCGACCCTGTTAACAGGAGAACCTGACGAGATTGGATGGTTGCATTGTTCACGATGTTTTCCCCCACCATAATAGCATCGATTAGTCATCAAATAATAAACAAAATTAAGAAAAAGACATTGAAACATGTCACTGGGATTCGAACCCGGGAACCCTCTCCCTTACAAGTTGGACTCCTTAGCCACTAGACCACCGACGCTCCCGTTGATCGGAATAATATTAGGTGATAAAAAACAAAAGACCACTAAAGACATCTTGCATTGAAATGATAATCAAAACGAAAAATACATAAAAGATTGCAACGACGACCTTGTTTTAGAGTGAAATTCATTTGAGCAAAGCGAGGTGCGATTTTACAAACACCTCTCTATTTGAATTTACTTTGCACCGCTATTGTAAATTGGTAAAGGATTTACAAAATCAAGGATAGACAATCACATGTTAATCACATCGTATTCGACAATATTTACTTGATATATATAGCCTTTTTCCGTAGAGATAAGCAAAGACCATATTGTTCCACTTTCTACGGTTCTGACAAATCTCTCTCGCTTCTTCCACATTCATCAAACTTTTCATACATGCTCGTCGGTTTGACCTTTCTTTACAATGTCGCCGATTTCATCGATTTCTTTTTGATTCGGTGGCATTCTTACTGTCACTTTTAAATTTATAAGTAAGTGATCGAATTTCAACTCTGTAGTCAATTCAAAAGTACGCCTAGACTTTATTTCTAAACACGTTATTCGGTCGTTTATCAAATGTAACAAAACCACAAGTAGTGATTCAATAACATACCAGTTTAGGGTAAATGTGTCAGCGGTCATGGTACGTTGGTCAGTTAAATGGTCGCGAATTTCAGACCTCTTAGGAAGTCTAACACCGACATTACGCAACACTTGCTCAACTGGAGCCGTTTGGTGAAAGATGTGAAAGGACGTACTTGAGTAAAGTTGCCTTCCAAGAATCGTAATTCGATTATAATTTAGTGCCAACGTAAATGTGGGAAGTGGGTGGGGATTTATCTATTTGGGGAAATACTTGTGGTAAAGCAAAGTGGTGATTGGAAACGTAAACTGCGGTGTAAAATTATAATAGAACATGATTTGTGAAGATTTTATCACTATTAAGTTAGAGAGAGTGATTGTGAGTGGACCGAGTTACAGAAAATTTGCAAGAAATACATTCTAAATATCCGTACAACTGCGTCATAAAACTTAAACTAACCTTTAGTTTAATAACTCACTGACCACCCTGAAAATCATATAATAATCCCATACTACGTACGTTGCTGATGTAACTATTCTAACTAATGACTCCGAGTCAGTAAATAAATCTACTAGGTAACAAAACTCGAACCCTGTGGTTTTGCCAGTTACGCAATTTGTTTATATCAACGACCAACGCTTTAAATACAACGTAACTATTACTGTTACCAAATAAGTATTCGACATATTTTCAAAGCTATATTACCTACTTATTTGTCTCGTACTCTCCTTTTTATAGTTCTATCTATTGTACTCAATTCTCCAACATTGCATGTAATCTTTATTTACGGGATTCATAAACCTTTGTTGCTCAGTAGTTGTCTGCAAAACCTCTTGTGACGATTGTAGTGCTTCTTGGACTAAAATAAGTGTTCTTGTTGTTATTCTTTTAGGCTTCGGAGTCTACCAGAGTCTGCCTGTTTACTTTCGAAGAATAGGTACAGGTTATACACTTACAAGCACCATGTAGTTGTTTGACCTAGATGTGTATTTTTGACTGATGTGTAACGACTTTTTGACTGTGACGCAATGGCTCGGTGACCTCGAAACAGCTGATGATCAGCGTTTATTTTCTACACAAAATCATAAACCGCTCTAGAAAGGACGCGGTTTACAATCTCTTCCTCATTGATGTTACCACTTCGTATAGGTGCTATGATGTAACACAAAATGGGCGGAAGTTGCTCAATACGTATCACCTTTGAGATTCCTTTCAAACATTAGAAAACCAAGTACACTTTTTTTAAATAAATTGACCATAAATTACTCAACAGGCTTCCTTAAACTTTAAGATATTTGGAACATATTGACATTACCATCGCTCATAACCGCATTGAGAGTTTCAGATACATCGCTACATCGACCACAACTACGACCGACTTGATCTAACTGACTTGACTATTCCAAAGCAGGGCGGCTGAACGGTCTGCATGCGGGCGTTTTGCTGCTAACTCCGGTGGTGGGAGAAGCACCGGAACATCACCCTGTGGTGCATCACGAGCCAGCACATACGGCCTTGGAACCCCCACATAACATCCTGAGCACAGTCTTCAGCGCAATCAAGACAGCCTTCGCGACGCCAGCGGCTACGACAGCACACGAGGCACCCGAGGCACACGAGGAAGAATACCAACCACCTCCACCGCAGCCCATACCGACCTTCAAACCGATGGCTTGGGGAGCTGTCAATTCATACGGAGACCCGGCGGCAGTAGACGCCTACCCGCAATACAACGCTCATAACCCGTACCCACCTTACGCGACATCGAAACACTCCAACGTTCAAAAAGCTAACAAACTGACCCCTGATAAAGTGCAGAAGATAAACCATAACCTGAAGAAGGTCTACGCACGGTTGAACGCCGAAATCCAGAGGTCATCAGAAGATCTCCCGAAGTTCAACGGGCTGGATGCGTATAGAGAGATGATAAAGAGCGGTCCAATGCTGCCTACGCCTGTGGTGACGGATAATGAAATAGGGGTCTTGTCTGCTGACCTCCTGCCGACCGAGACAACGACAACTACAACGACGACCACGACAACGACGGCAAAACCGATATCCTCCGAGCAGGAGCATGTCCGAGAAAGGAAAGACCTGAAGTACTTCCTAAGAGGGAACAAGATAATAATCCAGGGTTGAACAAGACTGACATTTGACTGACTGAGGTACGTTATGACTGGACGACTCATGACTGTTGAAATGACAGCAGGCTCGGCAGTACGTATACGTCACACGATATTACGTGTACCGTTGATAATGTGTTACGATTTAGTATGAAGTCACAAATATTTGAGATAATATAAGGAAAATTGCATATCAGTGACGTACGTATTGGACGCTGCTGTGATTTCATTCGCTATTGACCTAACTAGAGACGTTAAAATTAATATAACCGACGTTGTAAAAGCACTAATACATTTAACACATTATACTAAGTAATGTTGTAGGTATATTATTTTAATTACTCATTTGAAGTTAACACAACTCGTAATTGTCATGTTTGCAACAGTTATATGTATAATTGGACTAATAAAATACGTAATAGATGTGAGACTGGTAGAGTAATTTCATGTATGATGTCCATGTATGAGGTTATAATTAATAATATGTAATTTGTTATAGTTACTAATACTTACATTCTGAACTTCAGTAGCAGATTAGATGTACTGTAGTTAGATGTTTCAAACATTGTAGTTTCTATTTGTTATTCTATGTACATATACATACTTAATTACCTAGCATGTAGTAAAAGTTATATTGTTACACAATATAGACACTGTATATA
Organism: Blastobasis lacticolella; assembly: GCA_905147135.1. Lineage (NCBI taxonomy): Eukaryota > Metazoa > Arthropoda > Insecta > Lepidoptera > Blastobasidae > Blastobasis > Blastobasis lacticolella. Next base: position 16,250,546 of record LR990051.1, read on the forward strand.
ATTATTATGTTAATATAGTAATATCTTGTAATGTCTAATCTTATTTTTTATAATTTTCAGATGTCCCTATACACATGGCAGCTCTGGGTGCAGAGGATTTGCAACACTACTACGTTTGAAATAGAATTGAAAATTGAATAAAATATTGGTGATATTCTTCCTATCATTAAGAAAGCATAGACTAGTTTTCGATGTAAAGATATCTTTAGACAATAAAGAAACAGTTACCCAATATCTTATTTAAAGTAAGTAGTTAAAGAATTGTTAGGATTGTGACGTTTTATGTAAAGATATTATATAAAACTTTGATGCGACAGTATAATATACTTTTGCTTTTTAAGATGTATAAATTATGATCAATGTAACTCATGAAAAACAATGTCAGGTAGTGTTGCAAATTGCTGATGTAATTCAAGAGAATCAAGAGAATATAAATGTGTGGAACGATTGTACCAAAAAAGTGAATTTAAAAAAATAACTTAATATTTTCAATTAATTTATTACTACGTCTGGTTTCCGCGATCTAAACTTTCTGTTGCACAGATGCTCGGTAGCTTACGATGGTGCCAAAATCTACAAGGTACATTTTGTCCACAAGTAATATTTTACAAAGTATATTATTTTTCATAAGTACCTAAATAATTGTAACTGAACTGGGCATTAGATACTTATAACATTTATTTTTCGTACTTGGTAACTGGGGAAAATATATACAAAAATATTATTATTTATAAACTACAAAAATTGTAAATACTCGTCATTAGGATCAAAGAAGGCCTTGTCCTTTTCATTTTTTTTTCTCTTTCGGGGAGTGTAATATTCAGTATTAAATTACATAATTCTTTTAAGTGTTACCTATATTTATTATAAGAAGCGAATCAAACTAGATGAATACTTTATGAAAGTATGTGCATTATATGCGCTTGTATTTGTATAAAGCCTTTAACTTCTTTAAAAATGTAAATAAATTAATGCTCAACTAATATAATTTATAATGTTTATAAACTTGTAAAGTAGCTAGTTTAACTTTTTCTATTGTTGTAAATAAATTATGAGGGATATGTGTTCAATTGTTTCAATGGAGGTTTTCCCTGGAGAGTACAACATGGAGTTCTTCAAGAAAGGAAACGCGTTGGTGATGCCCCTGGTATTGCAAACGTCCATAGGCTGCGATGACTGCTTACCATCAGTCAGACCGTAAGCTTGTTTACCACATTAGTGGAATAAAAAACATATTAAGTGTAGGTACAGCTGTAATAAAATGAGATTCATATACTAATTACCTCAGACATGTTGAGACGAAAACCAGAATGGCTAAGGGCAACGGAGAGAACTGTGCTCAGAGTTTCTCTACGCAATTTAAACAGAAATAAGGCAATCTACAAGAACGATTCTCCAAAGTTCACCAACTTACTGATGGAAAGGTCAATTTGGAGTGAATTACGGTCTGTAATAAAAAATTTGTCATGCAAAAAAGAAACTATTAAATATCTTGCTTATATCCTTCAATATATGTATCTGCATGGTGGTCATATTGGCGTTAATGTCCCGGTTGTGCTCTCGCGCGTGAGGGCCCAGGGTGCGCCTTGACCATGACCCAAGATTTGGCAGATCAGGTAATTACAGTGGAGCGACTGCCGTCTGACCTTCGTGGTCCTGTTAATAGGGGAACCTGACAAGATCGAATCATGGTTACACATTCAGTCGCCTGTCGTTTCCCATACCGTAAGAGCATCGGTTAGTGTTCAACGAATATATATTACTCCGAAAACAGTCATTGGTATATGGCGGCCTGGGGTTCGTGTTCCGAAGATGGTCCCATCGTCGTTTTCCATTAGGTGAGATAGCGATCAAATGGCTGCTTAGTAAAAAAAAGGTAATAGTTGAGCCTGTGTAGCCCAGCGAAGAAGACATAGTAATAAGTAGCACTCTAACGGACTCACCACTAAGGATGCCAAAGACCGAGCAAAGTGGACTAAGACGAGCAGGAAAGTGGACCCCGGGCCTTCGCGTGTCGTGCGGGTGCGCAACCGGAATTTAAAGATAAAGATAATTACCTATAAATTATCGAATAGCCTTTAATAGATTACAATACAATTACCTATAAAGTGCGGAAACAGCTTCCGTTCACGAGATAGGACGACTTCGTTCTTATGGTTCGCCATATTTCATTCATAAATTATCTATAACATGATTATTGATTAATTGATTTATTGTAATGTATTGACATGGTCAAATTGACGATTGAATTGACTTTGAATTGTTCTTTTATAACTAAATTTCATTGCTGTAAATAAATTATGTGTATGGAAATAAATAAATAAATAAATGATTTTATGAAATTATTTGACATTGATATTTTTAGTTAATTGACATAAGTATGGAATTAGACATTATTATTATTTTTATATTTTTAGTAATGAATTTAAATACTACTTACTTACGTACCTAAAAAGATATGGAATTGTAAATTCTGAAATAAATGATTATTTATTTATTATTTAAATATAAAGATATTTATTTTCAGTGGTGTTAACAAAATTATAATCTCATAATGTTTTAAACTATCGCGGTTATTATTACACATTTTAAGTCGTCCCGTGGCCATGATGCATACAAGTGTATCGAAATATCGGGCTACTCGTCAACAAAGGTACGCAGTAGGAAACCCGGAACATACCCTTAAAATGTGAAATATAATCTCGTTCTAAGAACACTTAATCGGATATGAAAATATTGAGTAGGTACACAAACACATAACGCCAGGCGTTATGACGATGAACACCCAAACAACTCCTTTGATCTTTAGATGTCCCACAAGGTCTTAAAGGGGAACACCCTTTCCTGGAGGTTCCTTGGTATGTCGTGATGGTTGAATATCGAGAGAGTACTTGTACCTTGTAATGTAAGTAAGCGATTCAACTTAGAATCTTTTTTTTATTATACTTAGTCAAACATTTGACCGCCAGCTCACCTGGAGATAAATGGCGATGCGAAGCGGAGAGTAGATGGAGCATGCCTGTCTAGGAATAGCCTATTCACTGTAGCCTTGAAGGCGTCCAGATTATAATGATCAGGGAACACATTCGCAGGCAACGTGTTCCATTCCTTAGCCGTACGTATTATAAAGGATGAACCAAATCGGCTTGTGCGGATAGCTGGATGATCCATGACATAAGGATGTTTCATTAAAATCGTTCAGTTCTTTAACCTTGAAGGTGTCCAGATTATGGAACACACACATAAGGATGAAACATCCAATCGGGTCGTGTTTCCCGATAGTGGAAAGAGATCGCGAAAGTGCTTCGCAACAACAAAATGCAACCTGAAAACATTGCACTCCTGCACTTTAGTCTCGATGAAGTCCACCACTACCTCGAGACTGAAAAGCTACAGCTGCTTTTTCTCACTGAGAAGCAGATCAGATGTCCGGCTGACCCAGCGTATCCCCAGGGTATACTTTAGGGCACAGGTTCGTACCCCGTACAAGAATGTGTGTGTGTACGCTCGCAGCGACATCTGCATTAAGAGTCTATTATATGTCTGAATTTATTCTTAGTTTAAGTTTATTGGGTGTACTCTTAGCCTTTATATAAACCACATGGACACCACGCACTCAGTAATTCTAGGGCACATCAAGCCGTAGGTCCCTGTAGCTATACAATAATAACAGTCATCATACGCCACGTCAGAGGCCTTGTATGGCTCGAAAACTGCGCCAACAAAGGCGCGATGGCTCACACGATCTTGATATTTCATTCTTGTACTTCTTTTTAACCACAATATTCATACTTTGAGTACGGAAAAAGCCTCCCAAAAGTTAAGAGAACCATATTTAACAGAGAAGGTCTGTTGGTTGTAATTGTTCCGCAGTGAACAGATCCTAGTCGGTTGCTAAGGCCGAATTCTTAAGGGATTTTTCCTTAGTAACATTACCAGGATAAAATAAATAATTAAGTATATTAATTTCAAATAAAATAATCTCCTGTCGTTTACCGCAACCAACCAACCAACTGGTGAATTACACGAGGCTCCAAACTGATCTGGACGTCATTGCAAACTATTCAAAGGATTGGCTTATTAATTTAAACTCCGAGAAATGTACTGTTCTGCATATAGGCAATAAGAACCCCTATTAAACATACAAGCTGAATTATATCAATCTCACAGCTGTCTGGGTGTCATTATCACGGAAAATCTAAAGTGGGAAGAACATATAAGTATGATAACCAAGACGGCAAAGATTCTCATATACCTTATAAGAAAAGCATTTGGGACAATAACACCTGAAATCATGATCAAAATCTATAAAACATATATCAGACCATTATTGGAGTATGCCTTCCAGGTTTGGAACCCCTATTTCCAAAAGGACATTGAAACACTTGAGAAAGTACAGCGTAGTTCACTAAAATGCCAAGAGAATATAAGAAATTACCCTACGAACAAAGACTAGACAGCCTGAAACTAGACCAGCTACACGAGCAGAGACAACGTACCTAGAGACCTAATAGAAACGAACAAAATCTTAAACGGACATTATGATGTGAAGAACTTTAAACGACTATTAAAGCGAGATCAGAACACACGATTAAGAGGTCACCACTCGACATTGGTACAAAGTTTCTCAAACAACAACCCGCACAAGCATTTTTTCAGCAACAAAGTCGTGGCTCTTTGGAACAAGTTACCTGAGGAAGTTGTATCAGCACCGAGTACCAACGCTTTTTAAAATCGATTGGATGAACATTTAAAGAAAACCAAAATTAAATTTAGGTTGAGGATAATGAGATACAGACATATCAGTTGTTCCAATTTCCTGTCTGTTCAGGAATAATAAGAATTTCGATTTTATAGAGTCAACCTTGATCGGTACATCTCGAATACCTTGCACTTCCGGCGTATTAACAGTACCTGCAATATTATCCTCTTCATTGGGAACATCTTTTTCAAAAACCGATGCAAAATATGCAGCAAATAGATTGCTGATATCTCTGGCGTTGTGACTTTCAATATTCTGTAGAACCATCGTCGGTGGATAATTTGAGCTGTTTGTTCGTTTGTTCTTTATGTAGGTATGTCCAAGAAGCTTAAGATTTTTAGATATAAGGGTTTCAATAGATTTGATATTTTGATTGTGATATTCCCTTAATAGAAGATCGCAGTCTACACGTAAACATACAAATTCTATTTTATCAAGAATATTGCCATATTTTTTTAACTTATTATTGTATTTATGTTTCATTTTAATTATTTTAATGAATAATAGTGAAAACCAAACAGAATATTTTTTATTGTTTATGTTTAGTAATAATGGGACTCACTCTCGTATAATATTAGATATGTTGGTGTAGAACACATTTACCATATCATTGACGTTCAAGTGATACTTAAATTCACTGATCCAGTCAATTTCAGATAGTTTTTGATAAATTAATTCATAGTCGGCTTTAAAAAAAAATCAAAATCACCAAAGATTATAGGAGGAGGCAAATATACTGCACCTAAATTTATTTCGTTTGTATCAGATTTGTTTAGGTCAGTCTTGACTCATACATCTTCACAGTCGTTCTCCCATGCGTCGTAAGGCTTGGTTCGTCGTTTCTTATGCACACCAATAATAATAACCATCGACCCTTTTCTCTAAAATCATACAAACATGAACTCTCCCTGTCCCGTTGTAAACAATGTACCTGTCATCGTATACCTATGAATCGAAAAAACTACTATTAATCCATGTGTCTGTGAATACTATTATATCAAAATTATTAATTAATATTTGTTGTTGAACCTTCGATGTGTTTAATCTAAGGCCTCTTATATTTTTATCATAACATGATAATTGAGAAATAATAGAGATATTAAGATGCCGCTAGAGACCGGTCTACAGAAAAAGAAAACTTTATAACCAAGTGAAAAGGCATACCAATACTTTTTGACAGGAATATCAGCATAGTATAGTATCGCCTTAGGTAGTAATCATAATAAGAAGTATCACAAAGCTAATTAAAATATAAACTACTTAGGTATTTTAACAATGAGTAATACTTTTATTTTATTTGAAGTTAAATAATAATCCTACATATTACCTTATGTTGTACACTTACATACCAAATGGACACCTTAAATGGAGTATTCATCGATAACCAAGTTATAAAGTGCCTGCAAATATAATATGGGCAATATCATAGCACAGTGAAATAGTCTACAACAACTGCAATAATATTTTTTTACATTTGTAAAATGGAAGCCGTCCAAGCAACCTCTACCTATCTAACCTCTACATAATTATGTGCCTATTAATTGAAGTAGGTATAGAAAATCTTCGATATACATTCCTTTGCATTCTTTTTAGGATTTTTTTACAAGTTAACTTCAATCCTAAGTTAACTTCAAGCTACTAAGAAACTTACAATTTACACTGATGACACCGTGATGGAAAAGGTCGAATATTTATTCATAAAATTATGTCACTGTCAATTGCTTAAACAAAAATGAAAGTAATAAACCTATAATTAGTTATTTATAAGATTTAGAATTATAAGTAATTCCAAAATTTAACTTGTAGCAAGGGCTTGTGCACCGAACCCTAAGGCGTTGTCCTAATTGGCAACGGTCATGCGAACATGGTCGTAAAACGGACGTAGGCCGACCAATAGGAAACCTCACAACCGCCCGTCGCACGACCATGGTCGCACGATCTTCGCCAATTAGGACAGCGCCTATGAAACAATTGAAGACGGTTGCTGCAACTGCGCATTCGGGGCGCGTTTGAGAAAAACCCCTAGGGACAGCTAATAGCCACTTCTTTTAGCCAACTCCAAAAGCCTGTATGTAGCTCGCTGCAAATGAACATTTTATTAAAGCAATAATGGACTTAAGCTCTTATAGCAACTGTATAACAGTTTTCGATAAAAGGCTATGTTTGTATGCAATGAAAAGATGATGATCTGGGCGTTAAAAGTCCCGATTGTGCTCTCGCGCACGAGGGCTCGAGGTCCGCCTTGACCATTATTCAGGATTTGGCAGACACATATAGAGGAATCGTAACTGCCATCTGACCTCCGTCACCCTGCTACCAGGGGACCTGATCGGATTGGATCATGCTAACACATTCAGTCGCCTGAATGTGTAACCATATAACCGTACCTCTCACTTACGAGTCGGATATCGCTATACAATATTATAATATAAATAGTGGAAAAGCGTCTAAACCGCAGAGTAACTGCGTAACACAAAATGACAGTACAGACGCAGCATTTCTCTGGACAGCGGAAACCAGCACTTTAGTACGTTCGTTGCCTCTAATGTTTGATATAGAAAGCTAAAAATGAGCATAGCAAATTACGCGGTAAAGACATTTGCTAAAATAAACTCATTCCATGAGAGAATAAGTCTTCCCACTAATGTTATAGCTTCGTCCACCTAACATTCGGTTATTTTTAGAGATATAAGTAGCCCATGTCCTTCCCTGTAGGTTGCTATCTATCTCCTTGGTAAATTTATTCAGTATTTCCAGTTGGATTATAATTCCTCTTTCCAGATAAACGGGAAGGCATGACATTTGTGCTAACCATACTACGGTGCCTGCGTCTTACATAATATAGTACATATATCTACACTAATATTATAAAGAGGAAAGATTTGTACCTATTTTTGTATGTTTGTATGTTTGTATTGAATAGGCTTCGAAACTACTGGACCGATTTCAAAAATTCTTTCACCGTTGGGAAGCTACACTATCCGCGGGTGACATAGGCTATATTATATTTTCTAAAAAATTACGGATCATTAATAAAACTCCAATAATGTAACCCAAGGTGTAAAAAAATACCCAAAAAATTCCTTACATCGCGTGCACTGCTAAAACTATTGATGATAGAACAAAGTAATGTACTACGACTTTGCAGAACACATCATTATCTACAAAAAGTGTCGCGACAGTATATGTCTAACTATTATAGTTATGTCACAATAAGTGTTCTTTTATTTTCAAAATTTAATTGAAATGCCGCCGCTAAAAAACGCTCTTTATTTGTACCTTGGTATTAATCCTTATCAAAATCAATTACTTCATATTCACGACTGCTTCAATACCTTTATATAACTTTTTGAATTATTCAATTCAGACATTCCATTCGAAAGATATCACGAGTTTAAAAATGTGAATAATAGAAAAAAGTCGCGTGTTCGCCGCTCAGTCCGCTCGGCTATCTAGGCAGCACGGGGAACGTACGGGAAGGGAGTCAATGTCAAGAAATACGGCCGTCAGGAGCCGGGTCGCCCCCTTCCCTCTAAAATGGTTGAGGAGACGGTTGGAACTTTTGTGATCGTAATATGGTGTCCTGTTTGTAACGGGACACTACTCAGTACATACTTAAGTATAATATAATTACTTCATATTATAAAACGAAGTCCCACGCCGTGTCTTACTGTCATTCTGTACGCGATAAACTCAAAAACTACTGAACGGATTTTCATGCGGTATTCACACACAAACTACATAGTGCGGTTTTAGACAACGTGATTCATGACGAAGGTTCAGGTGTATAATTTGTTAAGGTTTACTACCCGTGCGAAGCCGGGGCGGGCCGCTAGTCTTTTATAAACCCAAAGGTCTACTTCACGTAAGTAGAACTACTGATCATCGAACAGCATAACATGAATACTGCATGGTATCAGAATATTTAGTAGACTAAACATAGAAAGTATTGGCTCTCCCAATCAAAGTACTGACCTGAATTCCCATCCAATAGGGCCACAGGCATCCTAGCCACGGAGGGAAGTCAGCATCCGCCATAAAGTGTAGGTACGTACTTACTCACTTTTTTATAAAACTCATTTGTAGTTAGTCAACCTACCTGATAGATAGCGTGAAGTGATGAAAAGATTCGTGCACTTGGGATTCATGTAACAATAACGGTTTGTCAGCTATAGATATCCTCAAGGAATTATTTTAAGGAATTACCTTAAAATAAGTTTAAACAGTCTACTGCTGCATTTCAGCAACTTTCACATCAGAGCCGAGTTTTGCTATAATTTTCACAATTGACAATCTAGTTGGAGATAACGGCGATAAAAATACACAACAGAGGTCGTACAATACACAACCAGCTGGTTTGTCTCTTTAAGCTTTTCAAGTAGTCTGCCAAAAAATTTAATGTAGTTTATTTACATTTAACTAAAGTATGTAGGTACCATTTTGTTCGATAACTTTTGCCATCTTATAGGTAGGGACATGATCCCATTGCTATAGAAATTTTGGGGCTTCTGATAAAAAAACTGCGTCAAGTAGTTTTGGCAGTCCTCTCGTGATGTTAACCTGACACTGCCTAGAGTATTCTGAAGAGATTGAAACATGTGGAAATCTGAAGGTGCAAGGTCAGGACTATACGGCGGATGCATTAACACCTCCCAGCCAACCTCTCTTAATTTTTGCTGAGTCGTTAAAAATGTGTGGTCTAGCGTTATCATGATGAAAAACCACACCCCTTCTGTTGATTAATTCTGGCCGCTTAATCTCAACTTCTTGCTTTAATCTTATCAGTTGTTCGCAGTAGAGTTCTGAATCGATGGTCCTGCCTGGTGGTAACAGCTCATAATGAATAATGCCCTTCCAATCCCACCACACACACAGCATCACCTTGTTGCGAGTTAACCCGGGTTTCGCCACAGTCTGTGAAGCCTGACCGGCCTTTGACCATGACCTTTTTCACACGTTCTTGTCGTACGTGATCCACTTTTCATCACCAGTTATCAATTTCTTCAAAAATGATTCGGTTTGATTACGTCGTAATAAAGAATCACAAATGAGTTCATTAGGTTTCTTTCAGAGAGCTCGTGAGGTACCCAAATATCGAGCTTTTTTGTGTACCCATTTTTTTCAAATGCGCCAAAACTGTTTTGTGGTCAATTCCCAGTTCTTCAGCTACGTCGTAACTACTGATATGCTGATCTTGCTCCACTTTTCAAAAATAGCATCCATTTTATCCGTAACAGGGCGACCAGAGCGATGTGCATCTTTGACATCAAAATTTCCGGATTGAAAACGCTTAAACCAAAGTGCTACTCTCACAGACACTGCATTAGGTCCATAAACATCGCAAATTTTTTTCGCGGCTTGCGTTGCTTTTTTACCTTTTTTGTAGTAATATTTACAAAAGGTATCTAATTTCTTCATTAGATTCACTTATCTTGACGGTAAGAAAAACAAATGAAAATCACGCATTTTCATAATTTGAATTTGGAATTATCTTCTTTAAAATTTTAACTTTTAAATGATACCAAAACCAGCCAGGTACAAATAGTATAGCCAAAGAGGGTTTATTACAAGTTCATACATACTATATGCGAAAAGACTTTTTCCCCAACCTAATATTATAACCCGCGTCACGAAAGAAGAGACTTGTCAAATGGCAGTGAAGGGGATTTCGCGCAGGTAATCGTATACAGCGCAAGTCGAACCACGTGACCCGCCAAGTCTCTCCTTATTTGACACTAGCTATACCAATGTATAATAAGTATGTATTTAAAAAGTATATAAGTAGTTTATCAGTTACCTAGCACCCATAACACAAGCTAGATGGCGCTGTGTGAATTTGTCAACAATTATTCATTTTATTTATTTATTTTACCTACACATTAAAGTCACTTTTCTTTTTGGTGGCGATGATTGTGCACGGACAGACCAACGTTTTGTAGGTCTCCTTAACCTCCACTATGGCTACAAAGTTGAGTTTTTCATATACTTGATGACGTAACATAACCTCAGCGACCTCACAGTCTTGCCGATTAGGCCTCAGATGGTCGCCTCCTCAGAATTGACTAGTTCCTATACCTACTACCAATAAAACTTATTTCCATAAGGTGATAATGGTCGGCGTCATTAATCAGCTGCCGCTTCCTGACAAGGCTCATTGCGTTCGCTTTCCAGTAACTGAGGGTTACACTCTGTGATTAAGGGTTGACGAACCAACGTGTGGGTAGACGGAGCTCTTAGTGGCCTGTCTAGCTCATAATGGTGGGTATAGTTGGTGAATTTAAAATTTTATGTACAGGTTGGAGATTAGGTCCAGACGAGTTTTGAATCGATTTACAAGATTGGATAAACGTTTAATTAATAAAAACGTGCATTAGTTTGCCTAAAAATACGAAAACAAAATGTAAAATTGTAGTAAACAGGTTTGCAAAATAGGTAAATAAGTTTGTACTTTTGCATTGAATATGATGTGGTTTGAATTTACTTATAAATCAATTTGCAAAACTACTAAAAATTCTGTCAAATTAAAACGAAAAGTCTAAACACTAAACCGTGAAGAAAATTATAGTTCAGAGTAGTATATTTAGGGCTGAGTAGTAACAGACACTTCCCTAGTTCAACATTTCTATTGTATTTTTATTGACTAAGCATACACACGGTCAGCCGGTCCACCTGATGATTCTTGTGTGAGCAATAAAGAATTTATCTATCTATCTCTCTACCACCATTGTTAAGAACATCACAAACATATGGGGAACGGGTGCTGAGCCGGCCTCAGATGTAGGTACCTACCTGTAGACATACATGCATTTTGAAGAACACGAAGTTATAGGTAATACAAAGCAATGCGAAGTGAACACTTCGTAAGGAAGCTCTTTTTAATCTTACACATGCGTGGTACAAACGCTCGCAATGCCCGAATATTAGTAAATGCCAGGCGCCTCGATAATATAAATAAAATCTATTCCATTGCCGGAGGGGGCAGTGGTGGTAAAACGTCGGTACCACCAAACTAAAAATTGTTGTGTGGTATTTTAAACACCACGATCTCCATATTATTGTATTCAACGGGGCTCACATGCGACGTACCTTTTCTATTTTATTTTCCTTTTCCTTTTCGATTGTTTTAACAGAATAATAAATAAAGATGTGTAAAGAACGCGAGTTTAGTTTGAAACAAATACCACGATCTCCAGCTCCAAACATCCTATATAACCTGATTATATTCTATTTGATGGATGTGGTCTACGATAACCGTTTATTGACTTTCCATTCGACGTTTAGATGATTCATACTAGTTTTTGCCAGCGACTACGTGATTCGGGATAAATAATATAGCTGTTAAAGATCTTAATTTCGTACTTCATACTTTCAATTTTATAAAGTAAATATTTCCTATGGTAATTGCCACCATACAATATGGTAGGTATGTATATACATATGGCAGAAGAGCCGTTACGAACATCGAGTTTATTCGTGTATGGCAATGAAACCATTTTTTATGGGCTACGGCCGACTACAAATTTAGTATCTTCGAAAGATGAGATTGTCCCAAAATTTACTGAATTCAGTAATGTACAACAGAAAAAGCAATGAACAGCAGAAATATTCCAATGATTAGAACGTCTACCAACAAATCAAAAGAAACGAAAACCAACAAAACTATGCCTTTTGCACGAAAGCAAAAAACGCAGAGACAGTACCGTTAGTATGTTACCTTCCAATTTACCACGAAAATCGTGTATTTTGTTTCAAAATGTATTTATTGATTTTACCGTAATGTAGTAAAAAAAATAGATATTGGTAACTTTTTTCTGCCAAAATGGTGTTTTACTTACAATACTTGGTCTTGAGAAAACTTGGTCGGTAAATGTTGGTAGGACCGCATAATTCCCTATCCACACATCATCTTATTATATCAGGAAATTCAGCAACGAATACCCACCAGGCGATAAGGCTAAACCTGCGTTAACAGCAGCTAAAAGTGGAATCATTGAAATCTCAACGATGCAAACTTTTGAAGTGTAGGGTCTCTAATTACTTTTACCCTCCTCAAGTAAAACCAGAAAACATAAAATCTAAAACGATATTGCTTGAAGGCAGTAACATAAATCTATATGTACATTGTATAAAACAACGTCGTTACCTACTCTGTCGCTGTCCCTATGTATCTATGTATATATCTAGATCTTTTAAACTACGCCACGGATTTTAATAAGGATTCCAACATTAGATAGAGTGATTCAAGAGGAATGTTTATAAGTAAGAAAAAAAGGGTAGGGGTAAAGCAGGTGTACGCGAACGAAGTTGCGGCAGATCCACTAATTGTAAATGTAATTAAATTCCAAAGTATCACCGGTCTCCACTGCTCCTTGTTGCTGCTTAGTTGAGGTGGAAAATATTGTGATAAAACTTTCATATTAAAGTGACTAATGTGTAACACTGATTACAGGGCCACAGACAGGAGTTTAAAGTTTTACACAGCTACCTACTTAAACTTAATTTTCCCTAATTTAGCAAATAATAATCAGTTTATTTCAGGCTAAAAATATAAAGATTTACATAAGTAATTCCCATATATTGTTAGTAATTCTTAAAACACCTTGTGCGTATTCTTCTCATTTTAAGTATCTACTTTTGTTTACACGACATCTGCCGGTCGCCATACGGCCAAGCATTGTTCCTTGGTATCAGTGGTATCTGGCGATACCATCTGGGCACAGGGACCTACCACCGGTATTTTTCTCAAGAATAATGATCGAAAAATATGCAAACACACTACACCGAAGCCAATAACACTACGAATCGCCTTTCCATGAACACCTGCGTGTGCGCACTCGGTGACACGCGATTACTGTATTGAAAGAGTCACTCTCACTTAGTTCGTCTATAAACTGGTGGACAATGAACTGTTATACAAAAATAACATCTTGGCGTTAATATCCCGGTTGTGGTCTCGCGAGAGCTAACCTTGACCATGATCCAGAATTTGGCAAATCAGGTAGTTATAGTAGAGCGACTGCCATCTGACATCCGTGACCCTGGTATCTGGGCAAGCTGTTGCTATGAAAGATACACATACAGTCAGTGGACAATGAACTGTTGTTCGTATTAAAATGCATTATAACAACCCATATGCCTCCGCATTACTTCATTTAATTATCTCATCTCGATTTTTTTATACACAAACAATTAATCATCTGTAAACATAGCACGATGGAAGACCAGTGCAGAAAGAATAATGGGCGAGGCTCGATCGGTAACTAGTTGACCTGTATTAACCTACGCGTGGAAAGGTTAATCCAAATAATTGTAAAGTTTCTATAATAAGGGTATTCTGTCTATGTTATTACCTCATATCGTACCGTGCCCTCAGTACTATCAAAGACTCGCTACAGTGATTGCCTAGCACAAGTGATAAGTTGAAGTTTTCAGATTTTATTAAGAAATACTTACTTTACCATTATATTTTTACCTACAAGGGAACTTTAAAATTATCTTAATAATTTTTGTTATGGTAAAATTTTGGTGCTAAATTTCTTAAATATTGGACTTGGACTAAAATAAAAATATTTCATCTCTGATTATGGATAGGTAGAGGTACTAAAGTACCTTAACAAAAAGGTGCCTTGACAACATCGGAAACTAAGATTGATTAAACTCTAGCCCAAATTATCGTATACAGTCAATAATATTGTAAGAAAAGAACGAAATCGACTTCTGACAACGAAAAACCAGCAAAGCACCACCGGCCAACCATCTGAACTAAGAGCTAACGCGCAAAACAGAAGGTAAGTGGGGACGCATATAAAACCAGCAGAATGACCTATTACGTTTCTCAGACAAGCTTGACCAGCGGCCAGTCTGCTACAGTTTTCAATGGGAAAGCGCGCGAAAACTCACGTCATATCGAACACTTAGAATACAGATTGTAAAAAGTTCATATGAGTTCCAATTTTCTCGTCTAAATTCAAATGAAAACTTTTTTCTTTCCAGCCAGTGGTGAATGATGTGAATCGAACTCGAATACGGTTTGTTTTTAAGTGGACAGAACAAAAGTGGCCAGTGAGACTTTTAGTGACATTGTAGTGCGACAGCTTCAAAACAATGCAGGTTTGTTGTTATTTTGTTTAAATAAATTAAAACTAACTAATGAATATTTAAGAAAAGGTTAAGTTCATGTAAGTCCAAATATCGAGGTAAAAACAATACTAATCGTGGTAGGTTTACGTTTGTATAATTTTCCGTATTTTGACTCAAATTCGGTCCTTTACACGTGCTTAATAGCCAGCCCAGACTATAATTAACCCAATGCGATGAAAGTGTAGTGAATAACCACAAAAGTCATAAATCCCATAAGTAAGTTGGTACTAGTCTATCTTTTGCTATTATTATTTTTGAGATATAAGACTATATTATAGAGCATTAACTTTAATGCCATTCTTTTTTTTCAAGTTTAACTAAACGTAGTTGTGGCTTGTTACTATTCCTATGTTATTGTGTTAAGTACTGATTGCTAGCCAATTATTTGAACTTGAATTTCGGTGTAGATTTTCAAGCTATCTCCTCGCTACTGGTTCAACAATTCTGATCACTTTCCATCAAGATAAAAAAAACAGCAACCATAGTACCGACAATTCAACTCACTTTCCCATTTATATTATAAAATAACACCATCCATCCATTTCTTCCATCCCTCTAAAAAAAGCCATCCACACCTACCGAATACATTTTAATGAAAGGCAACCCGCCTGGGCGTATCACAATATAACGCCGCTGACTGAACACTATCTCCTTAACAAGTTTAGTTAAATTGGATTTATCAGTAAAAGGCATATTGCGTGATAAGACGGCCACTGGATACCAGTAACTAGTCTTAGAGACCATTAGAAACGGCTCAGTGCGAACCGTATTGCCGGGAGAAAATCAATCTACATAACTGGACCAGTATTCAGCTTTGGAATCGCTCATTTTCTGCGGCCTTCCC
The DNA here is from genome assembly GCA_905147135.1 of Blastobasis lacticolella. Lineage (NCBI taxonomy): Eukaryota > Metazoa > Arthropoda > Insecta > Lepidoptera > Blastobasidae > Blastobasis > Blastobasis lacticolella. The sequence goes on from LR990051.1 coordinate 16,266,292, forward strand.
AAGGCCATTCACACGTCTGTTATGCATTATTATTTGTAATTACTATTTCTAGATTTAAAGTGCAGAATGATCTGTAGAGATAGCTATGAGCGTTAATATTGTTGTTGTACTCTCGCTGGCGTGGGCTAGGTGTCCGCTTTGACCATGATCCCAGATTTGGCGGATCCTGAGCCTCGAGTCCGCTTAGTTACGGATGTCTATTGAATTGTAATTGGATTCCAATAACAGCTTAACGGCTGTTGTGATTGTAACACAATATAAAATACGCGTATAACTGTGATAGCGATCCAATTGCAAGTCAATCGAGCCATTAGTAAGAGTAGCAGAATACTCAAAACGTGTCAAACTGCCATTAAGCAGCGATGGTGATCTAAGTACAATTCAATCGAGGATAATATAAATTAGCGAATTTGAGGCTCAGGTAGAGTGAGTGCCAGTTGACCTCTATGATCATGGGAACCTGACCAGAATGGCCTGTGATAGAGATAGTTATTTGGTTTGAACCTTCATCTGACATAGGTAGGTCTGATGAATGTATGTATTGGCGACCACTTTACATCAGGTGGCCCGCTTTCCTACCTCTGACATAAAGAAAGTAAGAATTAAACCTAGGGGGTTTCCAGCTTGAATTATCCTGGGCCTTTCACCTTTTGACCGCTATGGTCTGAACATATGTATGCTTAACTTAACGTCTGATGAAATATGACTAATGTTTGAAAATTTCCTTAATGTGAAAATAGCTTAATTCATAGATACACGGAAAACATTGCATATTATTGTGATTTATATAATTGGCGGTGAGGGCAAGTTCAAAGAAGTTTGTCGGCTGAAAGGTTTAAAGATGCCATGTTGAGTGAGGAATGGAAGCTACGAACAGTGCCAGTGGGTATGACATGTTTTTGTTTAGGCCTCATTGGATAGTGTTTATATTTTCTTTTCTTTTGTACCAACATGTAGGTAACACGTGGTATCAACGCATAAACACACTCTATTAACGTCTGTCGTTGTTCATTTATTTCTTCTAAATTATTATATGTCGGCGCAGTATTTAAATGAGATTTTTATATGAGTACCTATATGTGGTTGAGTAGTTTCTTGCCTAGGAAGATGATAAACTACTTAGAAAGATGCCTGAGTAGTATAAGTTGATTATATTTTGCCGTAAGAATAAAGATTTCTTAATGAGTTACACTGACCGGCAGATAAAGTTTTGTAAGCAACCTGAGTGTTATCGATGGCGTGTTTTGATACTGATATGTTTATAGTTATCTGATTATTTTATTTAAGAGGGTAATTCGAAAGTCAATCTCAACTTTCGGAATGCCGACGATTGTATCTTACTCTTCTTACCATTTGTAGATTTTAACAGTCAGGCAACTCGGGAAATTAGAAGGTTGATTGAAAATTTCCATCTTTTTCTTGTTGTATGTACAGACGGACATCTCCACTATTCAATTATTATACTCTTATTGCACAAAACACATAAGAAATATAGGTACAATACAAAGTACAAAGGCGAGTTTATCCCTAAAGAGATCTCTTCCAGCCAACCTCACATTCTGTGAAGAGACCTAGATAGAGAGATAATGTCAATTTAATCAGTTTTGCTTACTTATTGATTTCGAATAATCTTATAACTTCCCAAGTCGCTTGACTTTTTAGACAGAGTCTAACAAAGATTAAGACTTCACTCAAAACCCCTTTCACAGATAATTGTCATACGACAGAGAGCTAATGACCTCCGTTGACTAAAAAATCTACTCCACTCAATAAAAATTATAGTAAAAATCCTCTCATATGTAAACATAGCCTCGCTCCATTGGCCAAAAGTCTCATTCACGTCTTGACTATCATATTTTAATTGTACAATTCTGTGGTGCCTCTCGAGTTCTGGCTCTAGCGATGTAGTGTCTCTTTGCACGTAAATCACCTTCCTTCATAGTGGAGAAATGGACCTCTCAATGACAATAACACCACGTGCCACTTGAAGGCCAGGGGCAGGCCTGATTTCAATTGAGGAAAGCAGTTTCTCAACACTTCCAAGATAAAAAATCGGCCATCGCAGGTGGAGATACACTGGGCCTCTACTACCTGATCGCCGTATAAAATACAGTCCAGTCTCACGATATCTCTAAGTGCAAATCTTAGGGTGCTCCCTGCTGCCTGTCAGTAAGCCAATATGGCATGAACCTAGTTTTGTCCTGAGAATTTTCTAGGAGGTCTATTGCAGTAGAAATCAACCTCTGCATTTCGCATTTCTCAATCTGCCTTTGACAGTGTTCCTCGAGAGGTTACCTGGTGGGTGTTACGGTCCAAAAGCGTACATTGGAATTATCCAGGACATAATATGCCATCACTGGGGCCCTTGTCCGTAGGTATTCATGAGGGTTCTGCCTTTTCCTGTTCTGCATCGTGCTGGATGCCTTCTCAGTCAGAAATTTCAGATACACCTTCATTGCTGACATCGCACTAGTTAGCCAGTGTAGGCAGACCTGCAGGTCTTGAGACCAGGAGTACACCAATCGTCACCAAAACAGGGTACATGGTTGGCTGCAGCAGTGATCTTGAAACCAACAAAACAAAGTGGTTATAATTTTATCCCTTATTGTATAATGCATACCCCCCACCCCCGGTCAACAGTACTTAAAATCCGCAAGTGGTTGTTTCACAAAAAGTCGAGCACCTCCTACAGAAATCCTGCACTCGCTGTTGAAAATGTTCTACTGAACAAATAAAAAAGAAAATAAATATTATAATATTGCACTTCGGCTAATTTCAGCTTCGTATTTACTCACACGCGTGCGACAGAGACGATCGATTCTCTCAGAAGCCGAACCGAACAATTTCTATACAATTTCAAATTTCTAATTTTGAACCACGATTTAACAATAGCTTCTAAATATTTTCACAGACAGCGCAAATATATCTATATCTGTATATATAAATATTTTATTTTAAGTAACTGCTAAAAAAGTAAGGAAAATTCAATATTTTGATGAATAGCGCTCATCTTTCATATTTTTGAACCGACCGCTTTCAGTGTTGCCAAATGAAATTTAAGAAATAATGAATTTTTAAGAAAAAAAATCATATTTGAAAACCATTTGACTCGATGCAAGCGGTTCAGACCCACAGATCTAAAATTCATGTTGATGCATATTTTGCTCGAAACAAACTTATATATTCTGATTTTATATGTGGAAGCCTATAATTGGCTCATTGTAGTTATGGTTGTAGCTATTGTTATGTAATATGCTGTTGGTTTTACACATAATAAAAATAATAAAAAGTATATAAGTAGTATATCAGTTATCTAACACCCATAACACAAGCTTTGCTTACTTTGGGGCTAGATGGCGCTGTGTGAATTCGTCCAAAAAATAAAGAAAATCGACCTGCATTATTCACTGACCACATATATTATTCTACTAGTGCCCCACTACACATAAACACCAGGATTAGGCATTATCTTAGCCATTACCTATAGCTATTATCTTAGTAGGCAATAGAGAGTATAGCACTAGAACCTGTCCATCTAGATTTCACATCGGCTTAATGACAAGCTATGCTAGTACTTAGCCACGAGCCGTATGCAACGATCATTTAGCCAGGCTTTGTAACTTCGGTTGTAGGAAATTGTGGTTCTTGATCTGTTTCCTGTACTGGCTAGATTGCCTAGGAAATGGGTAAGTCGTAGTGTTGGTAGAAAAATAGTGGGGCGTTTTTTATTTACTTACGCACTAACGGTCTCTCGTGGTTTTCCCTCGCGCGCTGTTAGGAACTCTACGGATATTCAACTATCATGGGGGATCCTATTAGGTACTTTCTTGGACCCTGTGGCACTTGGTAAAAATATAGCTTTTAATTAGTAATTTTTTTTTCCATATCGGTTAGTAGTTTAGGAGATTACCCTCAACATCCAAACTATTCATCTTTACAATATTGGTAGGTACAAATGGTCTCTATCTGTCTGTGTTAAGGTCTAGAACCTAGGAGCCTGACCCGGCTTATCATCTTGGTATACCAAGAATAAAGTCGCTTCCCGCCGTCTGTCCCTATGTATCTTTGTACGCTTAGATCTTTAAAAGTACGCAACGGATTTTAATGCGATTTTCAACAATAGACAGAGAGATTCTAGAGGAAGGTATATAAGCAGGAAAAAGGGGTAAGTAGGGGTAAAGTAGACGTACACGAACGAAGTCGCGTCGGGTCTACTAGTACCCTATTAGAAGCTTTTATTTTTAAAATATATTGATACAAACCTGTTATTTTTAGACAAATAAATATTTCTATTTCTATTTCTATAGAATCCAATCGTTTCCCGCTCCTGTCTGTACCTACATCCGCTAACTCCTTCTATACCACGCAACGGATTTTGATGCGGTAACTTTGTATACCTAGGTACAACATTGTATACTAGTAGCCAGCACGCAACAATTTTCTCCGACGGCCCCATAGCAATTGGACTACGAACACCGTTAGTGTTCCGCTTTATTTATCCGACGCATGCAATTTGCTACTGACCATACAGTTAAGACCACGCTTGCACTTTTTGATAGTTTTTGAAGTCAAAGTCAAAGTCAAGGCATTTATTTGTGACACAGGTAGGTATACAGATTCATCAAGATATTATAATGTTTGTGAGGACAAAGGTTGTGTTGAACGCAGATTCTGACCTACCGGAATGATTTAGACACTTGAAATTTCAGTAACTGTTTCTTGGAACCCTCTTTTAGTATTCGTATAACCAGAAACACGATTGATTGAATTGTGTTTTGATATATTTTAATGCGATATGTATTTGGGTGGTTATTAAATTTTTCTCCTACTAGGAGCGTCGGTGGTCGAGCGGTTAAGGTATTCGACCGTGGGCTAGAGGTACCGGGTTCGAAACCACTGCGGCCATCCGTACCGTATCAACTACTATTTTCTGAGTTATGTACATTAATTAAAGTGACGGTGAGGGAAAATGTCGTGAGGACTCAATGTCATGGAATTGGAGCCACCCGACTGGGGAAGTACCTCTACCTTACAGAATATCGCAGCTAAACAATACTCTTTTAAATAGGGTTGTGTTTCTGCCGGTGAGTAAGGTTTCCAGTGTTCCATGGGGTGGGAATTTGGGGAACCGTGGCTTTGGCAGTGGAGGGGCATTTGTCTTTTTGCTGCCAGAGCAACGTGTTATAGAGGTGGGCAACGCATTGGCGATACTCTTGGTGTTGCTAATGTCTATAGGCAGTGGTGACCACCTTCCAGCAGGTGGCCCGCTTGCCTGTTTGCCTACTGTATGACATAAAAAAAAGTGTAACCATGATCATGACGTAGCAGGGTCATAGAGGTCAGATGGCACTCGCTCCACTGTAATTATCATGGTCATGGCGGACTCTGAGCCCACGTGCGCGAGAGCACATAACCGGGACATTAACGCCAAGATTATTACTTTTTTATTTTTAAATTTTTTCTCCTAAACTGCTTAATGTAGGTAGACCTTTAAGGAGAATGAGTGGTGCATGTAAAACCTCACCGCCCGCTTTATAAAGAACACAGATAATGACATTAGCTAATGTTAAGTTAATTTGAAGTTAAAATTATCACATCTCCGCTTTCCATCTGCTGGGCTGTCTGCTTGTCACTGTGTAGCATAAAAAAATTATAATCATGCTCGTACTGGCTGGAAAACAGTTTAGATATTTACCTAGATAAATAAAAATAATAAACTCAATTTATTACATGGCACGTCCATGTTACAAAATATGGCACACAGTACCCAACAAACAATGGAAAAGTTATCTGTGTCATAAGAAGACGTGCAACCGGGCCACACTCAGCATAAGCACAAAATAAAAAGTTATGCCAAGTAAGAGCAAATGTTAGTATTCAACTAATGTACATCACTCAGAAAAGAGTCATTGGTACCTGGCGCGCGGTAATGGGATTCAAACCCGGTACCTCTCGCTTACGAGTCGGATACCAGCAACTAACAACTTTGCCACTGACGCTCCAAAAACATTAAATTACGAATGACCATTCTATATTATTCGCTTGGTGTAAAAAGAAAGGAGAGCATTGTTTGTTATTCTATAGATAATTATATGAATGTTAGCTCTCCTGAACTGATGCCAAATTGACTGTATAGTATTTGTTTTTCGATCAGGGCCATCAGACCCGCCAGCTTGTTCGCTTCATCTAAACATCTTTTCAGAATTCCCATCGTTTGTTCCAAAAAGCACGTGCGAATGACCTCTATGTTCATCTGGCCTAGACGCCGTTATCAGAAACATTACGAACAATCTCGGTTCTCCGCCGGTTATTATCAATCATACATATCTATAGTTGTGGGAACCTCCACTTCCTCTAACTTACCTAATGGTTTCTAGAAGAGAAACCACGTAATACGAGTTACTTAACTAGAAAAATATTTTCTTATTTGTATCCATTGAATATCGATACGCTAACCTCAATGAGGTTACCTAGTTGTAAATTCCATATAAAAAAACATAACTAGGTAAGTTTAATAATATTACTTCCGATAGTCTACGAACAAACGTCGACGTCGGCTTCTGAAACCATAACAAACTTCCTTTAAAATCAAATCAAGAACTTGGGCACCCTTTGACGATCCTATCCCACTTAATCTACTACGTAATATCTAATACTAGCTCGCCGGGCGAGACTTCACTACCACTATTCACTTCACTATACTATACCCTACCCTACACACTACACTGCACTATACTACCCTACCCCTGCTCCTACCTCTCCCATTTTCTTTTACCAACCTTGTTCCCGACAAATTACAAATACAACAAACAAGAATTAGCCAAATAGGTGCAGCCGTTCAGAAATTATGCTCGAACATAATTCGTAATCTTTTAAATTTAGATAGACTAATGGACCCGGCACGACTTCGTTCACGTGGCATCGTGTCTCTACCCCTACCCTAACCTAACCTACCTGAAATTAAGAAATGTAGAAATATCATAATTTTTTTAATTTTTTTAATTTATAATTCGTGCAAAGCCATGGGCCATATTCTACGAAAATTTCAAGTACTGCGGTCCCAAGAAATATAGCATCGTGACAGACAGCGAAGACTTAAGAACGGGGTTTCTTTTCCACACTTAGGGTACGGAACACTAGAAACCATTTTGAACCCTTTAACCGCGGTCAAAATTTGAGCAATAGAAAATTGGTACTTAAACATAATTTTAATTACGTCCATAAAAGAAACATCAATGATGTTTAACGTATGTTTAACAATAACACAAATGTTTAACCGCGCTGTAAATTATAAATAAATGATATGAATCACAAAATTGTTGAGTCTTTGTTACTTGCATAAATAAAAGACATTGAAATTAGAGCAATAGAAAACAGGTGCCTTTATTGTAAATTTTAGTTACTTTCATATAAAAGACATTCACGGGGGATTATTATTATTATTATCAAGTGGTCATAAGAATGGCTGCTGTTAACCGAAACTATGAAAGGAAGGAACTCTGGTCCCCGGGCCGAGCCCTCAAAGTATTTAGAGGGTCGTTTCTGTATGAGGTTTATAGGTGGTTGATTTCGTTTTTGAGTGGCCGAGTTGTTAAGGTATCCGACTCGTAAGCGAGAGATACCGGGTACGAATTGCACTGCAGCCATGTACCAATGACTCTTTTCTGAGTTATATACATACATTAGTTGAATACTAATCCTGGATCATGGTCAAGGCTGACTTCAGGATCATGCGCGCGGAATCACAACCGCGACATTAATGCCAAAATGACAACCAAGATTCTTCTGATTGATTATAATTATTATAAAGGATAGCTGGATGCGGAAGCCACAGGACCGACCTTTGTGGAGATCTCTGGGGGAGGCCTATGCCTAGTAGTGGGCGTCTTCTGGCTGATGAAAGTATTAGCAAGCCGAAACATTCCACTGCTGGACTCTGCTTGACTCTCCTCCACTCCTTCATAAATCTCTCTATTTCTCTTCACATCTCTTTTCTATCCTCGTAAGTGTTGCACATACCTTAAATTTGATAGAAATTGTACAAAGAAGCGGCACGTGCTCGTGTTTTATAAACAGAGCCACTGTTGTCCCAAACATTTGTATTGGCATTACGTCAGTAGAAGTCTGGGTGACGTGTTATTGTTCATTCAAAGAAATCGTCCTACGCATGTCTTTTTTAATATCTTTCCCGGTTTTCGTTCTATGGTATCTATTGTTTAGACGTGTCTCAAATTTTGTTCTGAATATACCTAGCAATTGTTAGTCGAGACTCTCCGCCGAAAAGTCGGGATAAGTATCCGAGATCGAACCACGGTTTCCGTGATCCAACTAGTTCTACACTGTCTAACGTTATAAAAGCTTTATACAAAGTTTCCATCAAAGAAAATAAATATTTGCCACATGGCATTTTATTATAGCTAATGCTTCATCATCACAGCCCATAACAATCCACTGCAGGACTTCGGGCCTCTCCCACGAAAGGGGAGGTCATTGCCATAATCTCCACGCTTGGCAGGCGGGTTGGAGATCGCAGTGCAGTTGATGTAAATCTACCCAGAAAGATGCTGCTGCCCATCTTCACATTAGGGACACACATAGGTCACATTAGGGACCTTGCAGTGGGGTGTTATAAAAGGTTAGGTTTTATAATCAGGAACGCCAGAGAATTTCACGATCCCGCATCAATCAAGCTTGTTTATACTGCCTTGGTTAGATCAAAGCTGGAATCGTCATCGATAGTGTGGAACCCTTACCAATGTACTTACGCCTTGCTTCTGGAGAAGATTCAAAAGGCATTCCTTCGTTTTCTCTACAAAAAAATTTATGGGTATTACCCTTTCTTGTACCCGACTAAATTTCTACAGGGGTTCCTAGGCATTAATTCTTTAGAGGTAAGGCGTAATTACTACCTTTTGGTAATGGTTTGTCGTATTTTGCGTGGTGAGTCAGACTGTCTTGACCTGGTGTCTAGAGCGGTACGACTATTTGTACCTCCAGTTCCCAGGATTCAACTCAGACCACGCCAGCCCAGTTTACTCGCTACTCCCGCGGTCCGAACCGTTTCGCACGCCAATTCACCCATTATTCGAGCCTTGGGTATGCTCAACGCGCTCCTGGCATCGGCACCCGAGTGTGACTTATTTAACTGGCGATGGATGGATGTGTGCAAGGAATGCTTGAAGTACTGCGAGAGGATTAATGAATGATATTGTTTTGTAATAAATACTGATATATCTTTAGCTTTCAGTGAATTGGTGAATACTGTTATACTGTAAAGTTGTTTTAAATAAATAAATAAATAAATAAATAAATAATCTTTCGGATTTGTACCTTAGTCGCCTCTTACGACACCCACGGGAAGAGATGGGGTGGTGCTATTCTTTGAGGTGGCGGCACCACACACCACACCACAGCTAATGCTTACTGCTAAGATAACCTAGGTGTAGGAAGCATCTAGGTTATTACAAACTATTGAACCGATTCGAACACTTGTCTGTTACAGAGGAACCCGTGAACGTAAGGAACCTGAACCGATTTTGTCATGCCTACACATTCTGTCGCCTGTATGTAAAGGATTCCTCCCGATATTTTCCCTCACCGCAAGAGCAGTCACCTCCTAATCAGCCTAAATTAAAACAGCACTTATCGTGCAAGCCACGATCCACGTTGCCTACATACCTGTGCGGTCGATCAACGAGCAATAAACAGATGCTATCACTCGGTTTCGCCCGCGGTCGACCGTGACGGTGGCGTTCACACCAGCCCGATTAGCTGCGCTGCGATCAGCACGAGTGAAATTGCGTAATCGCTACTAGTTAGAATAAAAACGGTATCTGTTTTAAATTTTGCGTGAAAATTTACAACCAATTATGTCACGTTGCAAGTCTCGCGCGTTTTTGTGTACTGTTGTCGATTTGACATTGCACTTCGTTGCTGTTTAGTGATTGGGAATGTTAACGAATTTGTTTTTTCGCTGTTGTAGGTTCATTGATACGTTGTATACGCTATTGAATTGTTAAGTTATTACTGTAAGTACGTCATAGAAAAAGGACAATTTTTAGGGTGTCACGTTCGAGAAACTTTGTCACGAGAAACCTAGAAGAGCTTAACAGTTGTCCTAACTGGCAACGCTCGTGCGACAATGGTCATGCGACGGGCGGTTTTGTGGTCTCCTATTGGTCGGGCGATTGAATATGTACTTAAAAGTATAGTAGATTATGCATAATAAGTATGTATGTACTTCATCATCACAGCCCATCGACAGCCCACTGCAGGACTTAGAGCCTCTCCCACGAAAGGGGAGGTTGTTGCGATAATCTCCACGCTTGGCAGGCGGGTTGGAGATCGCAGTGTTGTAAATATAATCGTAGATTAATTTTCCAGCCTACAGAGAGTCTAGATCTTTGGTCTTGAAAACATTAGTTGCCTTGTACGACACCCACGAGTGTAAGGGGTTGGTGCTATTCTACTCTGCTCTGTATGAACTTAAATTACTGAAATTAAAATTAATCATTTCAATTTTCGCCCGGCCGTGAGTCGAATCCGGGACCACTGCATGGCAGACCAACCACTGATCCACTCAGGTCATCGCCAACAGAAACACACCATGCCTACCTTTCACATTTTCTGTTGGCAAAAATAACAGAGTACAGCACAACATCGTAGAGACCCGTCCTCCAACAAATGTAGGTATATTATTACGAATGTAGACACCCCGTATATTATGGGAACGGTTACTTGGAACCGTTTTCACATAGAAGAAACAGCTGGACCGGTCCTGACAGACAAACATACACTGCGGCCCGTTTAAGGAATGTTGTAGTTGGTCCGCTCGAGTATTTCTGCGTGTGTACCTACATTTAATTTCATTTCAAGTTAACTGATGTTGGCGTAAGTAAACAAGGTTTGATGAGAGAGTGAATCAGTAGGAATGGGTAATTAGCATTAAACGAAATTATGGTTGAGGGTGGATTGGATATAAAAAGGCGTTGTCCTAAATGCCAACGGTCGGTTTTGAGGTCTCCTATTGGTCGAGCGACGTCCGTCGTACGACCATGGTCGCACGACCGTTGCCAATTAGAACAACGCTTTAGGAGCGCGTTTTAAACATTCATTCCCGGTCGTACCCACCGGGAATAAATATCCCCAGCTGTTACTAGCTGGAATTGGTGCGGGTAGCTGTAGGGTATTATTAAAATTAACGAAATAGGGACACTCATTCGTCCATCTGTCGGAATGAGCTCGTGCGACTACTTCAAACACTCTTATAACGCGTTTATTTTTCTTCCAGCTACCACTGATCTACCTCGCCTTCTGCTCGCTGGCGCAAAGCGGTTTCGTCCGGAATGTGATGATGAACCGGCACTCACAAGCGCGGCCAGTGTCCTTCCGGCCGGGAGTAGTGATGCGGCCCTGGACAGCCCAACTGGCCCCGCCCGCGGCCGCCCCGAGACGTCCCTATGTCATGTATAGGAACGGTCCTCATTCGCACAGGTTGGTTTCAATTTGAATAATATTTTATGGCAATTGATAGACAAACAAGCGGACCAATCAAGTCCCACTGAAAATTAGCGCCCTGGTTTTTGCCAGAACATTATGCCGAGTAAGGTTCCTTTTTACACATCTCAACAATTCTACATGCAACGACTTTGTTCTTCGTTTTCAGGGTACCGTACCTCAAAAGAAAAAAGAAACCTTTAAAGGATCACATTGTTGTCAATCCATCTGTCTGTCCATCGGTCCGTCTGTTCAAAATTAATATCAAATACAAATATCTGCTATCTCTTGGAGCAGAGAAAAAATCAGACTTCTAAGTCTGCTGCTGCTGCTGTTGACTTAGAAGTCAACACAATCAAAAGCTACCGCTGTTTATGCTCGTTTATGCTAGGCCCCTTCAATGATGTATGTATGTATAAGTAGATTCGGACAGGGGACATACGGCGTCATCCATGATTGGATACAAGTATATAGAACAAACACGTGCCACCACTCCACTGGATATCAATTGCTCTGGATGTGATTAGAAAGTAAAGTAAGGAAAAGTAAAACATTTTTATTCCACTCAGACACACGGCACAAAATTCTGAAATATTCAAGAGAAAAAAGTAAAACAGAGACATAAACGAAAAAAAGGTACTCTAATCTCGTTACATGTGCCATGTGGTCTGTGCAATGGGGCCACACTCAGCATATGCCACGACAGTGGCTGTGACGTTGGTTTTCATTGGGTCCTCTAAGTGATGCACGGACAACAGTGCTACAAGTAATAAATGAAATTTAATAAATAAATAAGTGTAATTTGTTTAAATACATAATACTATATATGAGTGTGATAACGTGAAAGAGAAAACCGCCAAATCCTTCACAGGATATCAATGAAGCACTACCTGCCGACGCGACTGCAGGGCGTGTGGACGGCCACGAAGAGGCCGCCGCTGGCCGCAGCAGAGTTCGACTTCGTGCGGGCGGCCTCAGCGGCGCCGCACGCCGTAAATGGTGGTACAGTTGGCTGTTAGCACCGCACTCCTTCCTCTTCAACCTCCCTGTTGTAACTAATTCTGGTAGATGGCGGTTTGCCAATAAGTCTACAGGGGGCTTACTATGAGCACTTATAGCAGAACCTAAACAGGACTGCCCTGCTTGGAACGAGACAGCGCTATACGTGTCACATAAGCTTGTCTCTTTCCCTACTGAACTGCGCGGAACTTGGACTGTTTTATCTTCACAAAACCGTCCACCGTCCGTCGGTTTATGATCTTTTTCATGTATGGAAAAAGAAAAACTCGAGTTTATGGTAAGGCCCCAGATAACGCTACTTTTAACACACGCGTCGCTATACTTTTACCTTCGATGAACAAGGCTACGTCCGCACTACTGTTTAGCGCTTATTACACATTCCTAAATTCAGTGACTGAATTCAGAAACAAGAAGCGTGAGAGCAAATCAAAGTGGAATGTATTGCTCATTTTTGTATCACTTAAGTCATGCGTCGCTCCGCTTTTCAAAAATCCGAGATGAAATTAAATAAATAAATAAAGCTGCGAAATTCTAGGTTTAACCACAGAGAAAATACTAAACGTTCGTTTTACTTCGCTACTAAAACGCACGCGCGTTTAGCGTAGCTAGCCTCTAGTCTAGGGCCTGGGCGCTAAAAAAGCCTGACAGTGCGGATGTACCTAGCCTTCGAAGTATGAAGACTTTTAGGTACCTTATTGAACAGTTTTAATGAGTCAGTCGAATACTTAATGTCTCATTTCACTCACCTTTAGAGCAATTTTTAACCTATTCCTTATTATCTACTACTTACTATTATTTAGTACTATATACCTAGTGATAGCTACTTCACGACTTCTAGCCACACATTGGAATCGACATTTTATTGAACACCGTTTTTTGTTCTATACCTATCGTGCACTTAATGCACACAGAGACTTATCTTACTCGCTCACAGGTCTTATCACTCGGTTTCATCAGGAATTTGAATATACAATAGATTCGGACGAACCCTACGTACAGCGCTCGCACGAATCCATGTCCATCGGGCGTGATATCATGTCCATCGGACACGACCTCTTAAAATAATCCGAGTAGCAACTACTGATAATCAGAAGGAAAAATTCGCTTCTACTTGATACATCGCCATCTCGATGTATAATCCGTTCAAATAAGTCTGTCGGGCCCGATGGACTCTGTACGTCATCGTAATAAAAGCAGACTGGGTAGGTGCCTTAAAGCTAGAATTCGTGCAATAACCAGAGTGATATGGACCTTGTGGGCGAAGACATACGGTTTAGATTTTTGTGACCGACAGGTGCGATCCACACGATTCCAGCGCCGAACCTGAGCCTCTCAGAGAAGCCCATAGTGGTCCTGGAGCAGGACGCTGAACACGTAAACTTGGTCACTTCAGAACTCCCAGTAAGTGTTTAATGATAATAATATATCCCATATAATATGGCAGCTTTTTACGGGGGCCGTATTGAACAAATGCACTAGTAGGCCAAATTTAAATGAAACTAACCGTTTTGTTTTTCTTGCACTTGCAACACTAACCCACGTAGCTGTCAGTTGTCATTTGTTGTCTGTCAACAACCATAAACAAGTGCGAAGGTTATTTTGTTTTCGGCAGTTATAAGTAAATAAATACTTATCAATATATTTATGCCTTTTTAGAGATAGGTAATATTGTGCACGTCCTATCGGCGTCTCATGATCACATCACGCTTCCGAAGGCCTGCTGGAAGAGATTTTTTTTAGAAATAAGTAGCGCCTGTTGTGCCATTTATTACTTTGCCTGTTATTCACTATGTATTTCCTGTGCACAATAAACTGTTAAATAAATAAAATAAATAAATAAATAAAATAATTTTTAATTGTTTTGTAAGGGTTTCACGGCTACGTTTGAATAAAGTGATAAGTTCAGTCAGGTTAATATGATGGGAGTATCTATTTCTACTTAAATATATATTACTTATATATTTAGGTAGGAATAGTAGCAAGTTTTGACTGTCTTCTCGGAAAATAATTACCGTTATTTTTTAAAGTGCTGTTGGGGCAGTTTTGAACAAAGTAAAGAGGGCAGCTTTGAATTTTGTTCCACCGGCCACACAGAAAAGACGTAAGACGCAGACACGGCGCCCGTTTAATCTACTTTCATACAAAATGAATAGAAACTTGGCGACGCAAAACATACAATACAGCAAAGATCGGGCGCAGACACGTCTTCACTCTTTGGCAAAACATTCAGAAATGCCGAGGCACGGGCGAGACCGGGGGTGCGGGTGGGACGCGGGGAGCGCGTTTTTGTGATTTTAGTAACTTCGATGTGAGATACTTATTTTGCCATTTTAGTTATTGTCAAAGTTTTTAAAACTATTTAACGAGAAGATTTAAAGGATTGTTTTTAAGGCTTTTGTTTTGATGTTTTAATCAAGATTCCTATTCTAATTAGAGTTTAGTTTTGTTGGTAAGTTGAGAAAATTAGGGTCTCGTCTGGAGAAAAAACGTGCGACATTTAAAAGAAAAACTAGAAGTGTTTTCTACCTTGGATATAAATGTTTTATTAACCTGTTCAATACTGCCCCAGGGGATAGTCCACTAGATTTATTTTTTGTGAAAAACATTTATCATACTATAGATAATAAAACTATTATATTTTTCTAATCTCTATAGTGTATTTGGCCTGTTAATTAAAAATATAATTATCGTCTATATTGTTGTATTTCTTTGTAAAATCGATTATTCAAAAGTGCCCCAGGCGTGTTCAAACCTGCCCCATGTTCGGGGTAGTTTTGAACATTTCCCTTAAGATACATATAAACAAATTGCATAATTATCGTTGGCATAATGATTATTCAAAAATATTAAATTTCATCCTTAATAATGTAGTAAATCAGGCAGTGAAAGCAGAATGTTCAATCTAGATAAAGTTTTAATTTTTCATGCTTTTTCTAAAAAAAATTCCCTCTCCCCTACCCACCGTCACGCGGTGCCAATTGTCCCCCGGCTTAAACAAATATCTTACTCAGTGCTATCTTATAACTGTTATAATTTTGTGATCATGGTATTTTATTAATGAATGCAGCATGTCTGTTTCACAATTAGTAATATCGACTAACAATTCTTCTAGCTGAAGTACGAAGTCACTGAGAGCGCTCGCGACCCACCCACATATCAATATCAAATGGCGAAGATTGAGCAGCCAATCGGCTTCTCCAAGGTTGTTAACCAGCCAATCGGATTCTCGAAGGGTATAGACCAGCCAATAGGATTCTCCAAAGCTACTGTGAGTAACGCTTCAAATCCCAGTGCTACAAATTCATCTGACATGGTAACGACATCGCTGTTGATCCTGATTTTAGTTCCGGTTTTGACCACCGGGCCAGATAAATTTGTGGCACTTGAACACTTCCAAACGACGATACATAGACAGCGGAACTACATTATAAGTAGGTATGTCTACCTATAGCTAGGTTAAAGACAACAGCGCCTCTCCTTCAAGGTAGGTACTAAATGTTGAAACAGATTATAGACGTTACACTTCCATGATTTGAGATGAAAGTTGACAATCACAATCACAGACTAAGCGTTTTTCAATTTCGTTCAGATTTCATCAATTCGCTTTATTTTCAGATACATTTGTCCCTGTCTACTTATTTAAAATTTCATAGAGGCTAAACCGCGGTTTCCGACGATCCAATTAAATTATCACTATATTACTTTCAGACGCTGTCAGAAGCCGAACTGTCAGGCTTAATACAAAACGGCGCGTTGCAGGTGGCTCCCGATCTGGGTTTGCCATCTCAAGGCACGCAAACGTATGGACAATATCCTGGCATAACGCATCTATACCCGCAGCCCCCATTGGCGTCATCGCAGTCCCAAATGTTGCCAGTACAGTCCCAAACGCGACACCATGCGACACAACACCACCCGTATCTGGACAATTTGCCGTTGCAACAACTCACGCAGATCGTTGGCCCGGCTCCGACCTTGCCGCATGCGTTTAGAGTGCAGGTGAATTTTGATATTCAATATTTCACTTTCTACTAAGGGATAAATCGAAGACAAGACTTGTCCCTCGGGATGTGCCATAACAGTCTGTGCTGATCATTACCTCTTTTAATTTTCAGGGTTTCAACATTATGAACCCGCAACAACTAATACAGTCAAGCCCTGAAGGAATAGTGATATCACCCAGTGCCTTGTACCAACCGGACCCAACGTTCATGCAGAAACTGACAAACCACATACTGCAACGGTTCCCAGGTGTAGAGTTTATACCGTACATACCAGAAGTTCATCAGCAACTGCAAACGTCACCAACGATGCTGCATTCGCAAACTGTCCCAGCTCCAAAACCAGATTTTCTAACCAATACGCAAACGCTTCAATTCTATGATGACGACTCGATAATGAAACAATCACCAAGTCCATTTTCTACTAGAAACGTCGACGAGAAGAACATTTATCAAAGAGAAACTGAAGAAAACACGCTCGTTACTTTAAGTTCCACAACGCCTGAAATTAAAACGAATGATAGTGAGAAAGACATCGAAGTGAAATATACGACCGTTCTGCCCCAAACAAGTACGTCAGATACACCAGAAACAATTGCAGAAGCCTCTGAACCATCTACAACGACTGTCAAATATATCATAGAAACAACTGAAAACCAAAAGACAACACCGTTTTACTTACAAGCTCTTGAGAACAACATAGTAAATGGCCTGTTCGCAACCACTAAAGAAGAAAAAACAACCCAAGATGATATTAGTCCATTTTTTACCACACAGACTCAACAAACTGTAAACAATGATCAACATAATTTTATCTCATCCCAAACAAAAAAGGAAAGCGCCATAGACTTTCTAACGAAACAGACAGAAAAGACTAAGGAAATTGTTGCACCAAGCGCAAGTACTACAGATGCCACGAACGCGACTACTGTAAAGCAATTTTATTTCAAAAATCCGGATTTCGCCAGTAAAAATTTAACAATTCTAGGCATTCCTTTTACTAAACCTGGAGACTCCGTTGATGTAGCTTACACTTTAGTGAGAGCTGATGATAAGCAGCCTAAAGTTACAAAGAAAGACGGCTCAGTTTATGCTGGTCAGTTAGTGGAAGCAGTTGTCAGCGAAGATCAAGACTTCAATAAAGCAAAAACGGCACACAAAGCCCTCAATCGAGCACCTATACGATTAATAACTGTCACCGAAAAAACATACCAGTCCAGTACAACAAATACTCCGCAGAAAATGAATGTGGTTAAAGCTAAGATTCCCCCAAGAAGCAAATTAACGTTCGACGCTAAAACTGGAGAGCCTGTTCTAAGGATATATGCTAGTTACGCCACTGACTCTTTGCAGGTTAGTCAACTTTCATTATTACGCAATTCCTCTTTCTCGTTAGACGTGACCATTTTTGTTTACATAATGTTCACAATAGTGAAAGACTGTTTATCATAATAGGTCATTAATGAAAGGTTTAAAATGGCGCCGCTGCTATTGTCCTTTCCCTCATACTTATATTATATATTGTTTTGCACTCCTTTATTATATCGTTTTCAAGCCCTTTCTTTAAATGGTAAATTTTCTCTCATGTTCTTGACGAGAATTGTATTAAATAACGAGGGAAAATCGTAGATCGTAAACCTCTAAAACCAATAAGCTATTTCTAAAACCAGTATTAGTAAAGAAAAAACAACAATAACTCTTAAACTGTACATATATCACACAAACAATACTTTTAGAAGGTACCTCCTAATGTTTATTGTTCAATCAAAGCACAAAGTCCAATGTATTACTACAGGAGAATCAAAGTTGCAGAGTTCTTGCACGCACTCTACAAATCCCTTCTGACTCTTTATTGCCAGAAAAATGAGGAAAAGTCAAAGATTTCGAATTCCGCGACGAGACTAAAAATAATTTCAACTTTCAGAAAAGCAGCCCTCCAACACCCTTGAATCAGTTGAAAGAAGGCTCAACTAAGCCGAACAATGTCGAGAACTGGAAATCATCTCAAGCAAAAGCCCTACACAAGGCCGAGGTCCACAATACAGACAAAGTCACTCAATTTGGAGTGAAACTAACGGCCAGAAGTGACCAATACACACCACTGTTTGACGATTACGTGTACAGAGAATAGCATCACTATTCAGTTACTTCTTAATCCCGTTGAAGTCACCAATGCACCTCTAAATGTACCTAAATAGGGATGTTTTAAACACTTTTTGTCCCTTTCCAAATTTTTTACGGCTTTTAATTCCAACGAACAAGACCGCCTCAATGTTGAATCAAAACACATCTTTCACATGTACCGATCGTAAATTCTAAGTAATTATTTATAAGACGAAGAGAAGTATAATCATAAGACTGTGGTATTTTAAGCATATTCATTAATAAGGGTTTCTGTCATCGGTATGTGATGATGTGACTATGCACAGCAACTATTAAATTTCGTAGTTTTACTTATCTTTCGTTAAGTTTTTCTTTAGTTTACTGCTGATTTCCGGCTACGTATTAATGAGCCATCAAAGAGTACATTATGAGCGTCATTTGTCACAGAAGGCCGTTAGCGACGTTTTGCATATCATGCCGTCATTGTCGTTAATTAATAACCTATAGCCGACCTTTTTTGTTTTTACGCAAAAGCATAATTTCGACTAACTGAATAATATAAGGGATATTAAATATATATAAGAGATATTAAAGTACTTCAAGAACATTGTAGATGTAACACTAGCTGGTCACTAGGTGACCGAGATAACTTTTTTGATAGAGAATTTTCTGTTTTTCATCCATCATTTTCTGACCACTCATTTTCGGGCGATGTCCCTTTCTGGGCACCTGTACAGCTCCACCTTTGGCTTTCATACATGTACCTACAATTTGACAGCATCAAGACTTTGTTTATAACAATTGTGACTCTCAATTTCTGAAAGAATTTCCACCTGTCTAGGACCCGAGTGTCTTGAGCGTTAGGCTGCAGCAACCAATACGACATTCGAGGCGTCAAGTAGGCTTGTATACGTTAGCTACAGGCCGGAAGGTGCAAGACCTTACATCGTTGAAGGTCTCTGTGACTAAATGCAGACGCCAGCAGCCATACTGTGTCCAATCTTCGGATGCAAGATTATGTCATACTGCGTCCAATTCTTGGATGCGAAGGAAAATGTTATACAGCGTCCAGTCTTGGACCCAGGAGAGATATGACATACTGAGTTCAGTCTTCGGATCTAAGATAAATTTCGCTTCTACAATATATATAAAATAAGCTTTGGAAACTATTACGATACACTAACAGCTGATCGGATTCTATTTCTTAATTGTTTTCTTATATCACAGATAGTAAACTACGAAATCTCAGGCATCTTCTCTGATCCATATTACAAGTGTTATTTGCTGTGTATAGGATTTTTTACCTCTATTTCTTCAATTTAAGATTAGTAAGTAGGTACCTAGTTAAGTTAATTTTATGTACTGTAAATAGACTTATGTACTTAGAACATCGTTAAATGCATTTAGCAGATATTTATTGAAACCAAATTGTAATTATATAATTTGTAATAAAAAAAAATGCTATTGAAATTTCGTTCCTTTTTTATTATCATTTTGTAAGTTACAAAAAATATTAGGTAATACATCGCTTTCGTAGTTTTTCAATACATGTTTTTTACATATCATAGCTAAACAAAAAATATCAATACAAACCAGTATTAGTTTACAAACGTCTGCTTTGAAACACATATCGGGAGATAGTATTTTATACAGTATTCATCTAAATATCATCACTGTACGTACACCCACCGACATACCAAGTCATACCTATCATTATTATGCATAACATTTTGTTCTCAATAATTACACTACGACATACTTATTTACACTAACAAGTTGGTGTAACACTCAAATATAAATTTCGCAAAAATCTGTTTTTATTAGAAATTGGCCATAATTAGCTTCTGTCAACTTTTAACTAAGTGATGTTTCATATCACAATGAGGTATTTGTGTGTGTAAAAAAGAATAACAATGCTATTAAGCTGTTGCTTAGGAAATTGCCGCTTTGCAAGGCGAAATAGATGAATGGTAACATGTATGTATGGCCAGACAACATTAAGTTACCTAAAAAGCCAGTGCCGTCGTGAAATTACATTTGAAAACAGCAGTAAAATTGGCAAGAAATAAAAAGAGGTTTCCTTAATCATTTTTGTGCAGGTTTTATTTATTTACTTCGGGTAACACGACCATTAAAAAACATATTGCAAACACATACAATTACAATATAAACTTATAAAATACATTTGTCACGTCGACGGACATATTTAAAGACATAATTAATATTTTTTCGAAATAATATCAATCTTAACATGTTACAAAAAGTAAAAAAAATGGGAATAAAAGTGTACATATGCCGAAAAAACGGCAATTTCATAGGTAACGAAGGACCTTATAACATAGGGACTTTCAAACGGGCGATATTGTTACTGCAATATGTTACTGCAACAGTCGTTGGCCTTGACGACAGCCATTTTGAAACCCCGACGAAAATACAAATCGGTTTATAAGTCTGACATGTGTATCTGTTAATGTGTGTATTTGTAAAGGTGCGTCTGTCTGTGGCATCGTGACACCGTAGCTCAAGCACGGATGGGTCGATTTCGATGTCGTTTTCTTTATTTTAAAGCCAGTTTAATCTAGACGTTTCTTAGACTTCGTTTCATTGAAATCGGTGAAGTAGTGTAGAAAATATTTGAGTATTTGAGGGTTCTTCAGTCGGTTAGTGTATTCAGAAGCACTTAATTTTGTAACATGTGCAACCTCTACACGACATGGAGTTTGCTCGATATGACAATATTGCAGCCACATCAATGATCATCTTGGCGTCAATATGCGGGTTGTGTTTCTTGACCATGATCCAGTATTAGACGGCACATTACAGCCACACATTACAACAAAAATATTGCCCATTCTGTAGCCTCTTGAACGTGTAGTATGTGGTATTAAAAGGGGCATACGGTCTGTCTCAGTGGTCAGTGGGCGCAGTGGGCCACTAGGACTCTAGTTTCTCCAATTGGTCCATGAACCAGGGTCGGCCGGCGGCGCGACGCGTCAGGATGTCGCAGCCGGTCTCGGTCACGAGCAGGGTCTGTTCGAACTGTAAGGCAATGATAGAAACTTCAATAGACATTCATTGGAGAGGAAGAAAAGTAAGAAAGAGGACCCTGGTTTTAGCCGGGATAGACGCTAGGATGATGATGATGTCCAGCCGCAAGACGTCCACTGTTATTTAGTACGTTTCTCGCTCGTACGATTCGGATGTGGAATGAGCTCCCAGCCACGGTGTTTTCTTTGGGCTATGACATGGGATCGTTCAAGAGGTATATTAGAGGTCTCCTTAGAGGCGGGCAACGCATTGGTAGCGCCCCTGGTGCTGCTGATGTCTATGGGCGGCGGTGACCACTTTCCATCGCTTGCCTGTTTGTCTGCCGTTCAACATATTTTTTTTCTAGCGCAGTGTTGGTCAGGTTCCCTAGGAGAGCACAACCGGAACAATAACGCCAAGATAACCACCAGATGACCAACAGTAATCTTGGCGTCAATATCGCGGTTGGTCTCTCGCGCTAGAGGGTCCGGGGTCCGCTTTGACTATGATCCAGGATATGGCAGATCAGGTAGTGGAGTGGAGCGATTCCCTTATGAGCTCCATGACATTATTAACAGGGGAACCTGACAAGATTAGATCATGGTCAGTCGCCTGAATGTACACGCGACTGACTATGATCCAATCTTGTATCACGATGTTTTCCTTCACCGTAAGACCATCAGTTAATGTTCAACTAATGAAGTTCATGGTACATACCAGTGCTGGGGACCGAACTAGGTGACTCCCGCCTAGTCGGACCCCGTAACCATTAGGCCACCGACGCTTTATGTTAAATTGAATGAACCAGTGTTATTTTACTCTATCAAATTAAAACGAACTTTAGTGGTACAGTCAACGATATAATGATCTACCTAAAACCAGTAAGCTAGCGTCTCTACAGACGAGCATAGCAATGTGAGCTCCTTCTAAACGGTTTTGGGTAGATCGATATTCTATCGTCTTCATCATCATATCAGCCGAAAGACACCTGGGCATAGGCCTCCCCCAGAGATCTCCACAAAGGGCGGCCTTGTGCCTTCCGCATCCAGCTGGTACCTGCGATCTTTACCAGGTCGTCGGTCCACCTTGTGGGAGGCCTACTCACGCTGCGTCTTCCGTTTCGTGGTCGCCAACCGAGAACTTTCAAGGTCGATATTACGTCTTTGGTACTTCGGTAGTAAACGGGAGTAGAACACGGGCGCGAATGCCGAACCCACGAACAGCGATAGCGCGAATTCGATCAATAAAAACATCGCGCTTTTAAGCTGTCGCACTCTTTGAAGCTCTGAACCATCGCGCATTCAAGCTTTCCGGCAAATGTCTTCGCGCTATAGTTATTCGTAAAGACAGATACCTCAGCGGGGAGTGAGAGTGTAATATAAACACGACTCATTTTACTTAAATCATTCCAGACTAGATTTTCGGTCAGACATTGGTATGGCTCATTGTTCTCGAAACAGATTGGCGTGGTGCAAAAAATAACACAAAAATATAGTTATTCGTGGTTTCGGCATTCGCAGCCGTGTTCTACACTCTAGTCAAACATGGCACCCATACCTGTGCGGACCGCGACCCGTCCGCGGTGACAGCCGTCCAGTGGTCCGGCCACTGCTCGTCGCGCCACCCGCCCTCGTTGATCATCGGCTCGATGGTGAAGCAATGGCCCGGCTTCATCACACCCACGGCTTTGTTCTCTGGAAATATGGGTAATAAATAAATAAATATTCTTGGATAAATTCACACAGCGTAAGCAAAGCTTGTGTTATATGTGTTAGATAACTGGTAAACTAATTATACATACTACACCCAGACCTGTTACAGAAATTAAAATTCATTGTTTCAATTTCTGCTTAGCCCTCTGACCGCCTTGACCTCTGCGTGGCAGACTGGCATGTTAACCAGGTGAATCACTCAGGTCGTACATAATTAATGAATAATAGGAATGATGACTCATACTGAATAATGTCACATTTACGAACATATATGATAATAGCTTTAAAATTGAAAAATCTCAAAAGAGTATTGTCTGCCCCCTTCTCACAAAGCGGGTTTTATGTGCGATACTCAACAATGACGTCACAGTTAAGTATCGCCCGCTCTGTCTAATTAGAAACTTAAAACGTTCATCATCATTATCGTTCGAGCGGTCAATCCCGGATTCTGCTAGGTCCGCTTACGACGTTGGACGCGAAAGCCAACTTTGCTTTGAAAAGTAAAATTAATTAATATATTTGGTTAATAAGCAGAGCGGGCGATACTCAACGTAGCATCTACACCATCCATTGAGAATGTCGTAAAAGACGACTAATGTCATAGGGCAGACCATCCTAAGGACGTGTGCTGTGTTGAGCATGATTGCGGCGCGTGTTGTATATTGCGGGTTTAGTATTTGGCACTAGAAGGCTGGAAATGAATTAGAATACGCATGCACACGCTGTGCTCACGCTCAACGCAGTACATACCCTAAACCAGAAAGTGGACAGCAGCAGAAATGGAGCATTTTCAAGAATGAGATTTACTTTTACCAAACCTAGACCTACTAATTCACTTCGAAGTATTTTGGATTTAACAGAGTTTTTCATACCAATGTATGGGAAATGTTACATCCTTTTTTTATTTATTTATGTCATACGGTAGGCAAACTGACAAGCAGGCCACCTGATGGAAAGTGGTCACCACTGCCTATAGACATTAGCAACACCGAGAGGATCGCCAATGCGTTGCACACCTCTATAACACATTACACTGGCAGCAAAAAGACAAACGTCCCTCCACTGCCAAAGCCACGGTTCCCCAAATTCCCACCCCATGGAGCACTGGAAACCTTACTCACCGGCAGAAACACAATACTATTTAAAACAGTATTGTTTAGCTGTGGTATTCTGTAAGGTGGAGGTATTTCCCCAGTCGGGCGGGTCCAATTCGAACGGGATACCCCGCTATGCCCTACCTCTCTTAAATACTATACTACAATATCCTACACACTATACATATCATAAGAAAAATATCTTACTGGCATAGTGCGGCACATTCGGTGCTGTGTGAAACAGTCTGTGGATCCCGTGGCCACAGTAGGAACGGACAACACTCAGTCCGTTAGCTTGTGCGTGTTTCTGAATCACATTCCCAATTTCTCTGTATTTCTCACCAGGCTTCACAATATCAATTGCTTTCTGTAAATAAAAGTAATAATATAACATTAAAAAGACATAACCTAATATATGAAAAGACGTAGACAACGTGGTGATCTGATAGAAACATATAAGATACTATATGGACATTATGATGTGAAGGGACTAGAAACCATCTACAACTTAAATAATAACAAAAACCTCAGAGGCCATACACTGAAATTATCAAGATCACAGGGAACCAGTAACCCCAGTCACAACTTTTTGCCAAATAGGGTTGTCAGTGCATGGAATGAATTGCCGGAATCAGTGATCAGTGCTCCATCAGTGAACTGTTTTAAAAATAGACTGGATAGACATTACAAGAACTAAATATTGTGATATACACGCATCAGCTTACAGCTGCTAGTGTATCATAAATAATAATAATAATATATCTATAATCAAAAGCGTATTAAGTTAATATTTATATGGTAGTTGCAATATGTTATCAGGTAGCTCTGTCATGCTTGAGGAGTCCGCCTGGGTGAATACCACTACCGTATCTATTTCTGCCACCATGCATTGTTGTGTTCCAATTTGAAGGATGAGGTAGCCAGCACAATTAAAGGCATTTCATCTTAATTCTCAGTGACAACAGACCTGCAGTTCTGCATTTTTGTTGCCTACAACCGAAATGCATGAATTGTGGATGTTGTGGTCGACAGTTACCATTGACCATCAGGTGGATTATCTGCCCGATTGTCAGCACAAAGCAAAAAATTTTTTTTTTAAATTGCATGCATGTACCTGTAAACATTCATAAGTGACTTGAACAAGTTTCTTCGTTGACTCCGGCACATTGCCCACAAAGAATGTCTCATTGAGGTCCCCATGGAATCCACGGTGATACACTGTCACATCAACATTACAGATGTCTCCGTCCTGAAATATTTCAATTCAAATTATTAACCTTTGCATCACAATGTTGAACATCCTGTCTGAATAACAAATATTACTTTGTTATTGTATGAAAATAATATTTTTTTAAATATTGAGCTTCTTTGTATAATATAATATTTAGTTTCATATTTTGATCTACCTATACTTTCATTTCTCTGACTGGTACCCCAGAGACAGCAAGCGCAGTAAAGGTCCGCCAACATTTAAGATGGGAGGACGATTTAAAACTCAAGAGTTGGACTACACTGGATAAGGGTAGCTCGCGACAGAATGCAGCCAATGGAAATGCAATGGAAAAGGTTAGAGGAGGCCTATGCAAGCGGCACACTGTACTACTGGACATATTATAACACTTTTTTGTATTTATGTATCATGTTTATTGTAAATTCTGAATAAAGGGCTTTATTATTATTATTATTTATACTTTCATTTGTAATTAGTAAAATGACAGCACGTCTGCCCAGAGACAGTGGGCCTCTGGCCTGAAAGACTGATCAATCTCACTTCTCCAATGGTATTAATATGTTCATTGGTTGTAGTCTCGGGAGCTGATTCGCACCCTGTGACCATATATTATATTACAGCTAGGAGCAAAAAACAGTAATTTTTTTGCCATGCTGATTCTGGAATTGATGATATGCTATACTCGTCATTTCACTTGTCTCTACTAACACAAACACTGGCATGTGTAGTACACTGTGTGTCAACAATGCCAGCTGGCTGTTATCCAAAAATAATATCTAAATTAAAAACACTTTATTTCAAAAATAAAATCTTTAGAATTACATTCATATTAAGAGTTTGAGTTTCTTACCAACAACGGACGGGTATCAGGAATACCATGGCATATGACCTCATTGACGGAGGTACAGCAACTGTTCGGGAAATTGTGGTAGTTAAGCGGGCTTGGATAGCACTCCCTCTCGATGCAGGCTTCATGTACGGCTCTATCAATCTCATCAGTAGTCACTCCAACGCCACATGCTCTGAAATTAGATTTGGAAACATTATATTTATAAACAGGTGGGCAGTTAAGTAGGTAATATCGACAACAAGTTCTTATATCAATGACATGGCAAATTCAATATATTATGTGTCATATTATGACACACTATGCCTGCAAAAAGAGTGAAACTTAACTATGAGATAAGAGATTTTAGTTAGTTTTTTTGTATCAGGTGACCTGAGAGCTTGAAGGAGCAATAAAAAAAATCAGAAGTTACTATTATTTAGTTTCGTTGAATTAAGTGAATAATTAGGTACAGTATGTTTATAACGATAACGCCAACATCCCTACAAAACATACCATTAGATTGGGAACCTACAAAAGAGTACATACTTAGCAGCTTCATCCAAAACTTCTCTCCCAAGGCGGCATGCTACACGCATTCCCTCAATTTCCTCATCATCGAGCACTTTTATCTGACCGGAACCTTTGGCTGCATTCTCCGACGCGGGAAATCCAGTTGGGTGATCAGCGTAGTCCGGGCGACCGATGTGAGGAGGCACAGTGCGCTTAGGCCCAGGCGGACAGGGCCTCAGCTTCCCCGTGAACGTGTAGGAAGGCCAAGGATTATACTCCACATTCGACCCATCTGTACTCTCACCCTCTAGAACAAAAATTACACAATCATCAACAGTTCAACAACTGAAACATAACCTACAAAACTTCGTAGCCGACTTACTCGCTAACGAATGGATCACTTTGTGAGTTTTCCACGATTTCTTGAAACAGTCTTGGTTGCAAAAGAAAGACCCGTGAATACCGAGTTTTATACACGTTGGACATTGTAATTGTGCGATGGATTTGCAGCCGGGGGTTTCACACATTCCAATTCCAGCCATTTTTTCGTTTTGTCAAGTAAATGTCAATGTCAATCCGTTCAGGCCATTTTAAGTCACATTGACGTTCATGTATCAAAAACTATAGAATTAATAGGCACGTTATCGAAATACTAAGTAAAATACTGTAATCACAGCTGCAGGGCACTCACTGGTGAGCATTGACCTCATGACGTACAACGACCTTCCATGCAGTCCGCCCCATCTTCGGCGATCGTTTCTGCACACTAAGCCTGCCAATAGGCAATCGCCACTTCAGTATCATTTTCCAATAATTTTACCGTTACCTTTTTCAAGCTCCGAAAGAAGATAACTAAAACAGTTCTCATTGTTGTATGAGAATAAAAGTAGTAATGCACCTAACTATTATTTAAATTAAACATAATAAATACTTAGCAACAATTAACATAGCGCCTACTACTTTTTGTTTACTATAAGACAAGAAAGACATCACACATGGCAATTTATTTAACTCTGCACAAAAGGTACCTAGGTAGCGCCTACTTATTTGAAATAGCAAGTTACTCGTAACGCTTCAATTCTTTAAAATTTGTGGTAGATAATCTGACGTCGATAACCAGCTCGAGCCTAGTTTCTGTATAGTGAAAGACAGGAATCTAAACTATTCTGTACTTACTAAATTGTAGTATGGAAAAAGTTCTATGGACAACCATTCCACCTATTGCCAAGGAAATGCCTAACTGAGGAGGAACCTCCGTACCTATTATAAACGTTCTTAATTTTGAGGCATAGTGTACTGTTTTAGGAGGACCTTCAACCACTTTATTACTGGTCTTTGTTAATACAATGAGAAGACTCTAAATCATAGTCATGTAAATAACTGCTAGTAGGTATAAACACAAACGAAAAACGATAACCCACCAAAACAAGTTAGTCACAGAGTTCGATTTCCCACAACTGGTCAGCTGTTTTAACATAGTAAACAATAATGATCTTGAGCCGAGTTTGTGTGCCTTCGATCTTTGTGCCCACTACTCGCTGCAAAATACAATATATCTAAACTCAATTCTCAAGCCAGTAGCTTACCTATCCACTTACTATAAGTCAGTGCACGGATGGAATTGAGCCAGCCCCCAGGGGTATCCCAGGAGCGAATCAAGGTGTTCCTGTACCGCGATTTGAAGAAGTCCCACGTCGAAATCAGATCGTTACAGTCCATCTCACAGCCACCACTTTATTTATAAGTATAAAGTCTTCAAATTTAAACTGTTTTACTGTGAATTTTTACTACACACCGAGAGCGTGAATGGTGTCATTGTGACGTAAACAGTTTTTAAATGCGCTGTTCTATTTTCTGCGCAGACTTTTTTTTAGCTTATGTTCTCCGCAAAGATTTTGAAATCTTTGGTAATCTGCAGCTCCGCTTCGAGCCTTCTGCTTGTGCTGTGGTGTAAAGAGATTGGTAGAAATCAAAGAGATTGGAAAGTTAGTAATTTCACTTCAACTTTGGTTATAAAAATTAGAATGGCAAATTTTTTTGCTCTGTGGTGGACATAAAGAGCTTCCTGGATTCCATGAATAGTCTAAAAATAAAACAGAATGCAGAGTTTAGTTGTTGTTGTTGAATGTATATGCTTTTCGTTAATATATATGCCACGCGGGAGCGCTACCGGGATTTAACGCCAAGATATTGACGATGATTTCCAACAGCGGCGGTCGAGGCGGGGCGGTCAAAAGGAAGAAGCTGATATTGGTAAGATGAGAATAGTAAAAAGTTGCAGGCGCTGTGAAATACCACCTTGCTTTACCAAGGTTAACTATATTTTTATAGTTTAACTTCGTGTTACCGTCCAGTTGAACGCGAAATTTGACGTTACTTGAAGATATTTCTATTAGAATTCAAATAATCTTGGCGTTAATGTCCTGATTATGCTCTCGCGCACGAGAGCCCGGGGTTCGTCTTGACCATGATTGAGGATTTGTGAGTGAGTAATTACTGTGGAGTGACTGGTATCTGACCTCCGTGACTCTGCTACCAAGGGCCTAACAAGATTGGATCATGGTTCCTTGTTATTTGAGTAAGTATTTAAAATAATCCAAACTTTACTCACGGTTTGCCGCTCCAAAACTACACTTTAAACCACTCACCGATGCACAGCGCTCTTAGAACAAATGCTTTGAAATGGCGTAACTATCGAGCGTAGCTATGACATTTTAACATTTGAAACGCTGTAACATTTGTTTTTTTCGAATAGAGCCCCAAAACAATGCAGTAATACATATTCAATTTTACGGAAAACAGAAACGCTAAAACCGGTTACAAGGATAACATTTTCTAGGAGTGATGCTGTTGATAAGTATCAGTTTGCGTAAAAACATTCGATTTTATGTGGGTTATTAAAACCGGCCAAGACGTATCGCACCACGTGCAGTATAGGGTTCCTATAAACACATTACTTAGTTACCTTGCATATATCTTGCATAAAATATTTGCAGTTATCTTGCATAAAATATTTGCTAATCCAAATACACTTTATAAGTTGGTTGACTATTTTTTGTGATGTTAATAACTGCTAATTTACGGTTTTCGAATTTTATCCTTTACTTGCACTACATGGCATTGCTTCAATCAATCAAATTTATTTATAAATAAATATAAATCAATAATTAATTATTTATTTCAGATTCTTAGTCTGAAAAATCTAATAACACATGGTTTGGTACAGGTAGGGTACCTACGGGTTCTATATAAAAATCTATGTTGAAAAGGGTAAATTGGGGAATAGGTCGGTATTCGATCTACTGGTAAAGCCTGGCAATGGGTCCTAGTAGATTGAGGGGGGTTGGGTACGGGTATTGTACCTTTTCAACTGCAATATCCAAGCCGCAGGTTTTAGCAAAACCTTCCACTAATGTGGGGAGGCTCATAAACCAGCAGTAGACTGTTACGGGCTGATGGTGATAACAATTAAATTGACGCGCCGAGTGGCTTTATTTTTATTCATGTATTCACGAAGACCGATGGCAGTTAAGTAGCTGTTACTATCTATCCGCATTTTTTGGGAGTTGATTCTATTGCTCACTCCCATGGGTTACCTCATTACTCTACAAATGACTCCTGGCTGGCCGTGTGGTGTCCAGCAGAGTAAAATAGCACCAACCCTTTACACTCGTGGGTGTCGTATAAGGCGATAAATGTTTTCGAGACAAAATATCTAGTCTTCTCATGCTGGAAAATGGGGATCAGAATTTTCCATTGTTCCTCTCTCCTCACTCCAACTCGTCTGCCAAGCGTGGAGATTATGACAATAACCTGCCTGTCGTAGGAGAGGCCCTTAGGCCTACAGTGGACTGTTATGAGCTGTGATGATGATGATTATGAGCCAAATGACAACAGACTCTTCCACCAAAACTACAGTGTTTTTCGAACAAGTTGAACCAGCGCAGTAAGCGGTTTTTGGGTTTGAACGCTTTAAAACCTAGTAGGGTGTTGAGTACATGATCAAACATTTGATCAAATTACGTCCATTGTTAAGTATAATAGGTGGATTTTAAAGCATTATTATGCTTAAAAAAGTAGCAAAGGTTCTTAAGAAACAATAGAAATGTTGTATAACGTCAATAACTTTATAATCTTGGTTCAAGTTGTATGTAACGCATTTTACCTACACCATGATCCTTCGGAGACTTCGAAGCTTCGTATTACTGAAATATATACTTTTAGAAATTGTTTCTGTCTGCTAATTTGGTACTAAGTAAATATATCGTATATATTAATAACGTAGGTTCCTACAACGTAAAACCAAAAATATTGTCTGTACTTAGGTAATTATTTTAATAAAAACGATGGTTAACATTTTCTCTACGTTTATATTTTACAAATTCTAACCTTTAGGCAGGTTCTATCTACTATATTTATATTACACTTACTTTCTAAATTACACGAAGATTTTTAACCATTCTACGATCTAATATTAATATTTGGCACATCAATGTACTGTAATCTGTAATTAGAACTAAATATTCGAAATAAGAGTCATATTGTACTGAATTATAATTAAACTAGATATAGAATACAAGGTGTTCCAAGAACCGAAACCTGATATGGTAAAAATAGACTCTCCTTTACAATGGTAGAGCAGTTAATTATGTTAAAGAAAGTGGTGCGATTATCGTAACTATGGCAATACTTTCGTTTTGATAATAGACAACATTTTGTGGCTACAGGAGGCTAAATGATATTGACCCCACCAGCCTCGGTTGTACTTGATTCTTGAACCACCCTGATACATCATAATGAGCAAGAAACTATGCAGGTGAGTATACTTTATTTAACTCTTATTGCAAGAATAGTACGCTAGATTAAGTACTAAATCGTCAAATAAAATGGACTACTACTTGAATTATTATTTATAACAACTTCAGGATAAAAATAGGACTCCTTTAAATTATTGTTGATAAATTATATAAACTTAATGCGTATTAAATAAACGAAGGCTTTTATAAAATATTAGGTTATGTCTATTGTCTATGGTTAGGCCTACGACATGAAAATAAAACTGATTGACTTAGTTTTTATCAACCCCAGAGTTTTGATCATGTAGAGGCCTATGAGTATCTATCTGCTTTGGAAATTAGTAAACCTTTATGCACACATTATGCTAATTAAAAGTAAACATTGTAGACTAACCATGAGTTTGCTTGCCATATTTCTATAATAACGATCGTTGTTAAGAAATATTTTCCAGATGGAGTCGGTAGACTCATTCTATAGTCATTCTCATGGTCCAGGCGGACTCCGGGCCTCCGTGCACTAGAGCACAACCGTGATTTTAATCTGTAATTGCCTGCTCTGCCAAATCCTGGATCATGATCAAGGCGGACCCCGGGCCTCGCGCGCGAAAGCACAACCACGACATTAACGTCAAGACGACGGACGAGGTATTCTTGAACGAAATTGAGGACCAAAGTAACTACCAACTGAAGTTTTAATCGCAAATTTTGAGTTAAATGCTCCGTTACTATAACTGATATCATAATCATAGAAAGTACATAAACCCATGGTCAGAGTTCTAATGAAGCCGGTATTGGTGTAGTTATACAAAGATGTACCTATATGACCCTAAGGCCCTAAGTCCTGCAGTGGACTGTTACGGGCTGTGATGATATGAAACCACAATGTACCCATATGAAAATAACAGTAACTATTAAAGCATAGTTTTTTATTCCATACCTAAAGTCGATATGATTTTGAACACCTTACTTAGATCTTACTCAATTAGATATTGTCTCCATACTTACCTATTTGATCTATAGAGGATCATACGCGTCATGTGGGTACCACTATGTAACGCTTTGAATTTCTATTTTATAATTATATTTGTTATGTACTTATTCTTATCTCAAGTATAAAAATGATAATCGTAATTTTTTGGGTAAATTATGTACCATAAAAAAGTAACTAAAATAAAAAAATATATAAATTAATACCTTAAGTGGTACTGATTAAGTAATTCATAAAACATGATGTTCATTGATTTCCCTAGTCCCTAAAACTCTCGATAATAAAATAAACTTACTTTTGCATTGCATAAATTGTCATATTGCTAAGAACGCTTTGATGTTCTAACACATTATTTTGTTGTAAGTATCTTAAATATGCAACATGTACAACATACGGTTAACTTCCATTTTAAACTTACGGTATATGTCTAACTTAATAATTAAAATGAGTATTTTAACATTGGTAACCGCTAAATTAAGTATTAACTAACATCTAAACTCTAACAATAATTTATTTACATTTTATTCAGTCGTAAAAAATAAGATTGAATTTTTCATCGACAAAAATTTGTGATCATCATAGTATTCATCAAAGAGATTGGAATGTTAGCGACCTTCATGGCAAGAAGGTCGCTAACATTCCAATCTCTTTGGTATTCATAGTTACATTGTTCTTATAATCTAGCCGAAAAGTATGCTCGAAGACTGCAAGGATGTATGTTTATTATTTCAAAAAGGTAGGTGCATAGCCATTGTTGTTAACCTAAATTGAAACCTATTTTTTACACTAGTTTTTATTATTGCTCAGGATATTTTTTGTGAAATACTCTTATCTGCCTCTAGTATCGCAATTTAATAAGGGGCAAACATTTTCAGATTATTGCAACAAATTCAAGTCAGCAAAATTATGGAGAAAGAGAGACGGTTACGCTTACTCCACCTAGTGGAACAAAGGCTATTAAATGAAGAATTATGATAATTATGATTGATGAGCATAGGAAAATGATGAGCACACCAATTGAATCAATCCCGAGCTCTTTGCGTATTCAAAATTTCCTCTCACAACATCTGACAGAAAATTTCACAAGCCCAGCTGAACAAAACCAGCGGACTGCCGCAAGGGACTATTCTTGGGCCACAGTCTTCTACTTCAATCGGTTGCTGTTGTTGCGATGCGGTCGTCTATGCCTCGGGTGTCGTGGTAGAGGCCACCGTCACGTGGGCCGGCGCACGAAGCGAGGCGACGGCGCCCGCAAGCCCCGCCTCCCTACCACGAGAGGGGGCATCCTTTCGTCTTCTTCTTCCTCTTCGCTGCCTTCAATACTATCCTCACCGCTCCAGACTTCAGGCTTCACGGCTTGGTACGAAGCGGAGAAACCCTTGAAGACTATAGAATCGTCTGTGCGGAACCTGACTATGAGCGCTTCTGTTGTGGACACGATTTCTGGCGGCATCTGTAAATCCAAGTAAGATTGATAATGTCTTCCAGCTGAAAAGTGACTGTTTGGTATCCAACAGAGTGGAAAATTATACCCATCTCTTACGCTCCAAGGTGATGCGACAAATATCTTAGAGGCAGATCAAACGCCAGAAAATAGGCCGAAACGTTTTATAAACTTTCAATACTGCTATCTCCAATCGTGTGCCGAACGAGTAGAGTATGGCAAATCCATCCACTCCTCAGAGCCTCAAAAGCAGTAAACTAAGGAATTTGATGATACAGATACAGGGATGGTCAGCGTGGGCAGACCTCCCGCTTGGTGGACCGACGACCTGGTAAAAATCGCAGGTACCAGCTGGGTGCGAAAGACACACGAGAACCTTTGTGGAAATCTCTGGGGGAGGCCTGTGCCCAGCAGTGCGCGTCTTCCGGCTGATATGGTGATGTCGATACAGGGAATGGAATAACAAAACAAGAAGAAAAACGCACCATAGTCCCACAGAACTTCCCGTAGTCGCCCCCGCTGCCGTCCAAACCGCCGAAGACCTGGACAAAGTCGTAGTCGCAGTTGGTCTCCGGTTCCAAGTCGAAGGTGAGGAAGGACAGCTTCACGAAGTGGTCGATGGGCGCCACGATGCTCCAATCGCAGTTGGCTCGAGACTCATAGGAGTCATCTCCGTAACGGGCGTGGGAGTATATGTGCTTGACAGCGTCGCTAGCGGTCAGGTAGCCGCCGCATGCTGTAATTGGAAATATTTTCACAATTTAATAGGTGGAATTTATTAAGAGATTGAGGGAAGTGGCGGCTGGTTTAGTGGCGTGTTTACGAGACCGATAACATACTCTCCCGACCCAATGCAGGCCGGTGCCATTAACTGGATGGGTGACCGTGTCGCACTTTTATTTTAGTTGGACACTAATCAAACTTGTTTGTCACTCGTTAGGTGTTGGTGATGCTAGGTTGATCATAATCTTCCGCTGGGTACCCTGAGACTGGTTCAACAGAAGAAGGAGCCGATTGGCATCCCGTGTCGGTATTTTATACTTTGAACCACGTCCTTCAGAAATTTGTGTTCAACGTGATGATTCCTCAATTAAGCGTGTAACAAAGAAGACTTCGATTTCAATAAAAAATTAAAGGAACTAACGACAGGCCCTTTGTTTGATTCATCAAATGAAAAATACAATGATGACTGACAGGTCAAATTAAAGTTTTTACTATCTTCGTAAAACTAACCTGTAGAGTGTGTAGCCAGGAATCCCTTCCTCTGCACGGACGCATCAGACTTGAAGACCACGTACATCTGGTTCTGATTGGCTACCACTGGATGAGGCAGCTTGCCTCCGCAGAACCTTCCCAGGGTCTTGTCATCAGCCGACGCGCCGTCGTAAATGGATACGTGGTCGTATGCACATTCCTGGAACACAATTATAAGTTATGAGGAAATACCTGATGGTGAATAAACTAAAATTTCGTACAAAGTTAAGGAGTTTGTCCTAAGGACAAACGTTGGTATAGGATGAATTCCATAAAGGCAGTCCATCAACATTGTACTGTAGCCGTATTCACAATGGCTCGGAAATCGGATTCGGATACGGAATCGACAAAGTGCCCCGCAAAAGTTCTTAGGAAAATGTGGTTTCAGTTAATTTTGATGTAATTTTCATATGTTATAGAGAGTAGAGTTTCCGTGGAATCTATCGGGATTCAGAATAACAGTTTTCGAATCGATCGACACGGATTCGCCGCTCACGAATTTCGTGTCGAATCGTTCGGAAACGGTTTCGAATCATTGTGAATACGGCTACTGGTACGATCGCATACATACACTTACACCCGTATTCCATAAGATTAAACAGAGAGTATCGAGTCAAGTGTCACGCCAACGATCCTGGCATACCTCTTTTGCCTCTTCCACATACAAATATCTTCTCTTACATTTACGCCGGTTGAGGGTTCTCCTGAATTCCCCGTTTTATAGAACGTCATTTTAATGGACTTGGAACGAAAGCACTCAGGCGAGTGAATGTGTAACCGTGATACAATCTGGTCAGGTTCCCTTGGTAAAAGGGTCACGGAGGTCAGATATCCGTCGCTTCACTGTAATTACTTGATCTGCCAAATCCTGGATCTGGGCCCTCGTGGTTCTCGTGCGCGAGAGCATAACTGAGATATTAACGCCAACATATTTTTATGCTAGGAATAAAAACACTAAAAACTTCTGAAGTAATGTGTAGAAACCTTACATTTCGAGGTTCAGACATACCTGATGAGGCTCCAAATCGAAGACGTTGAAGATTAACTTAATACGATGACCCGGCGTTGTGGAGAACTGCCACACGCAGTCCTTCCGAGGAGGATACATGTCCGGATAGTTTGGACTGTCAAAAAAAATAACATTTTATACGTAGCACAACATGCAGTCTCTCATGAAAAATTATAATAAAAAATTCTGATTCTGATTCTGATGTTTTGCTAAAAAGGCTTATTATACTTGGCTAAAATCAGTAGTCTAAATTCAGAAGCAAAAAGCGTGACAGCTACATCATAATGGAATGTATTGCTCATACAGTAAGGTCCATTTTTGTATTACTTATATATGATATTTGAATGAGCCACAGTATTTCGTCGTCGTTTTTTCGACGTCATGGGATCTTTTAAGAGGTATATTAGAGGTCTCTTTAGAGGCGAACAACGCATTGGTAGCTCCTGGTATAGCTGATGGCCATAGGCGGCGGTGACCACTTTCCATCAGGTGGCCCGTTTGTCATATATTAAATATAAATAATAAAAAAAAAATATTATGCGTCGCTCCGCTTTCCAAACGGCTTGGTACAAAAATGGACCTTATTCTATGAGCAATACATTCCACTATGATCTTCCTCTTCCGCTTTTTTATCTGAATTTAGACAATTGAATTTAGGCAAGTGTACATAAAAAGTAGTATAAAGCATGTCAGAATTACCTGACAATGGTGCCATGTGGCTGTGTGACGTCATGTTTGCACCCGCCTTCCTTACAATCATGTTTGTTCGGATGGAGAGTGAACCCACTGTGGCAGGCACACTCGTACCCTCCCAGGGTGTTGTGGCATTCGTGTTGGCAGCCACCGTTGTTCTCCGCGCATTCGTCCACGTCTATGTAGTATGCTGCTGCAAAGCCTGAGCGTTGGACTGACCCGTCTGACGTGAACTGTGTAAGAAACGTTTAAGTGGTGAGGACTTCTTTAAAAGCATTACTTTTAATGTATCTTTATATAAAAAAAGCCCTTAAAAGCTACAGGTGAGAAGGATTTTATGCTACGCAGTGACAAACTAGCAGACAGCCCACTTGATGGTAAGCGGTAACTGTCGCCTATAATATCTACGTTTCACGCAGGTTTCAGGGAGCAAAAATGTAGAACCGTAGCTGCGTTGTCACCGTGTGGACTCAGATGAAATGCTTCATCTCTGGCTGCCTTAAGGCGAGAGTTTCCCGAGTGCGCTCCATACAAACGTAGGTATATGATATTTTCAAGATTTAAATTCAGATTGTCGTTAAAATATTATCGTTACAAAGTTGCAAGGGATTTAAAATTTGTATGGAAATCTTAAATCCCATGTAACTTTGAAACGATATATTTTATCGAAAATCTGACAAACCACAAAAATATATGTTGGATTATGGAGCACTTCCACAAAAAATCATTAGCTTTGCTAGCGTAATATTGACAATATGATCAAAGTGCGTTTTTATGGGGCGCGCTAGGGAATCAATCCTTTTACAAATAATAACAATAACAAACAAGTTAGCTGAATAATACGTCTGTTTCATACAAGGAAAAAGGATATCTACCTGAACGCGTAAAACAGCACCGTCCGAGGTGACAGGCGCCGGTACGGCTGATCCGCAGTACACCCCGTGCCTCCTGAGCACGTCCGCTCCCAGCCTCGAATGGACCGTCACACTGTCGTATTCACATTCCTGAAAGGGTCAGCTTATATTGGTTTCAAATCTATACTGATTCGCGGCTTAAAATTTAACGGCATATGAGTATCTTGATATACGGTTGAGCATTGAATGGTAATCTTATCGACCCATACAATGATATCACTCACTTTGGGTTGTACGGAGCATTTTTTTTCTTTATACTTTCAACTTATAGGAAACTTACTGTCACCCAAAGGGTAATTAAAAGAAAGGGTTAGGAGGGTCGGGGTCTCATTGCGCGGTAAAATAAGAAATGAGGAAATCCGCAGGCAAACCAAAGTCACCGACATAGCCCGAAAGATTACCAGGCTTCAGTGCAGGGCACTCGCAGAACAGATGACCGATGGGGCAGTACAGTTCGCGAGTGGCGACCACGTACGTGTAGACTCAGAATAGGTAGGCCTCCCGCAAGATGGACTGATGACCTATTAAAAATCAAGGTGACAGATGGATGCGATTGGCTCGGCCTTTGTGGAGATCTCTATAAAAGACCCATGCCCGGCAGTGGGCGCCTTTCGTTTTATGATGATGATGATGAGGTAACGCTAGATATTATCTAAGAGCCATACCTGTTGGTACATATTGTTGCCTTCCAAGTTGAAGTGTGTGAAGTTCAAAGTGATCCTGTGTTGAGGAGGGGCCACGATTTCCCAGAGACAGTTCTTCGATGGTGGGTACAGGTCAGGGAACGACGGGGATGTTATTGTACCATTTGGCGCATATAAAACTCCGCCGCAAGCATCTAAAATTAAGTTTCTTAATGACTCAGAAGTTAATCACAGATTAGAAAAAAGTTGTAATGCTAAATTAGCATTTTAAATATAATTAAGTACTTACTACAACTAGCGGTATAAATAATACTAACCATAGTAACAAACCCGATAATGTGTGTGATAAAAACGCACCAGAGGTTCTGCATTTTTGTTACATTAAATATTCAGTGCATGGATCGTAGATGTTATGAGCGACAATAACACGCTTTCCATCAAAGATCTCTCTGCTCATTTGTCAGTGAGTAGTGTAAACAAATACTCACTTTCACACTTCTTTCCGTCAGAATGTAGTTCATAACCAATCTCGCAAGCGCACTCGTAGCCTCCCAAGGTGTTCACGCAGGAGTGACTACATCCGTGCTCAATTGATGCGCACTCGTCAAATTCCTTCATGAAAGTCGCTGAGAATCCTGCTTTCTGGACGGTGCTGTCCGACTCAAATATTACCAGTAGTTTATTGGAGGTTGATCTGGAAAATACAATAACTTTTTGGTACACTATTCTCTTTAAATGAGAGAAGAAAGTTAACAAAATTGCATAAATAAAATATAAATTCGCTTACGGGGCCTCTTACCTGCTACCGGCAGGTTCAGCCACCTATTACCCACGTATCCCTGGGGCTTAAGGAACACGTGACCAAACCAGCGTAGGCGAGCCTCCTCGAACTTATCCGCGATATCCCTAACGTAAAGGCTACCATGGATGTACTCGTTACGTACTCGGTCGAGTCGCGTAACTCCGCTCATCCACCACAGCACTTTCATTACGGTGGCATAGAGTTCGCGGATGTGTTTCGTCAGCGCTGGCCATGTCTCGCAGCCATAGATCATCACAGGTCTAAATATAACTTCTCTTGTATATAAGCATCCTGAACTATCTTACCTAATATCTGGAGGTATTTTATGTCCACAGAACATTCCAATGAGGGGACTATCCATAGAATCACCGTCGCGTACTTTGACTTTGTCGTAAGAGCAGCGGTCATGGTTTTCAACTTCGAACGAATGAAACTGAAGAGCCACTTGGTAATCCTGAAATTGGTATACCAACAATTAAAGAAAGCAAAATGACACCATGACAATTTATTCGGGAAACTAGAAATGATATTCTTTGCTTACAGGTGGAACAGATAGTCTCCAAATACATAGTTTATTGGGCTGATAGTAATCTGGGTAGTTCGGTGATTCTAAATGACCGCTGCTGTCCACTTCTATATCTCCTCCGCATACCGCTGCAAAAAAAATAGTATGGATACTGGATAGCGATAATCACCACAGCTTACAATGTTTAAATAAGATTTCTACAATTTTAACTATTCGGTATTAATTAATTAAGACAGTTCTAAAAGTACAAGAGGAGGTTGTAAAACAAGTGCTGATACATTTTAATTTGATCAGATTCCATTTCCTAAGTAACCGAGTTGAGGAAATGTGTTTCTCAGAAACAGTGCACGCTCAATTCACGCTGTCAACAAACAGTGAACATACGCATTCATCATCATTATTTTAACGTTTATCCCGATCTATTCTAGGGCCCGCATCCTACTTTTCTTCATCCACTTCGCCCGGTTTTCAGCATTGTCACGTCGTAGGCCATTGACTCTCGCATCCGATTCGGCAATGTCAATAAATCCAGGATCCGACAGTCTTTTCTGGTACCGACAGGTTCAGACACCTGTTTCCCACGTATTTATTCTTGCACATTAAGAACATTAAACAAATATCTTTTGCAACTGATTCTCTATTATACGTATAGTCCTAATTGGCAACGGCCGTGCGACCATGGTCGTACGACCAATAGGAGACCTCAAAACCATCCGTAGCACAACGATGGTCGCACGACAGTTGCCAATTAGAACAGCGCCTATAATTGCGTCCTTAACTTGTACTTACCTTCATAAAAAGCTTTGAATCCCCTATGAGGCTTGGGCTTGGGCCCTGGCTGGTAGATGACAGTCAGTCTGGACCCCGTGGACCGCATCATGGGGCCCTTGCCAGAACCACAGATGCGGCCGAGTACAGGAGCGTCGGGCATGTACCCGTCACGGACTTCCACCCACTCGGAACGGCAGTCCTCGGATTTGTGGATGTCGATTTCTGGGGACAATTGGTTTTATGTAGTTAATTTAAATTCGAAGTATTTGACGGCCTTTTTGAATGTTGAAGAGATCGTGGATATGTGGTCTTTACTGCAAACAGCACAGACAGCGTTAAACTTTCGACATCTTATAAATGAAGGGCAACATCATAAAAAATTGATGAAGTTTAAAGTAATAGTAATGGTACGTGAGTGCTGCGTAATTTTGCAATAGTGCAGTGCCACAAACTTACGAGTATCTGGCCCGGTGGCCAAAACTGGAACTGGCGGCACTTACTTTTGAAATGTATTTGAAATGACTTGTTAATGACTACAACAACAGCAACGACATATGTTTGTGGTACTGTAAGTAAATTTATTTATTTATGAAGATAGCAAACATGAAAGACTTTTCAATTTATGTGATGGCATTTTGTAACTACAGTAGCTAGCAGGCCCTTGATATCGTACTGCGTTGAATGTTTCGGCATATTCTTACCAGCTATATTAAGAAAATATATCTATAGATTAATAATACTAAACTCCACAACAGCCACAATCGTAAAGCGCTCGTACTGACCGGTGAAAATTTACGATCCACTGTTAAACTACCATTTTATTCTGACCCTTACTCTTAAGCAATGCCGTTTGCCGATGTTCGGAGTTCGAAGGGTTATTATGAGATCTGAGGGGTCACGGTGGGGTGGTGCGTTTGTGGAACAGGGTCCGGTGTAGAGGCACTTACAGTGGGCATCGGAGTAGAAACTTATTGCATCCGCTCCCCTATTTCGAGAGGCTGTAAGGGGCAAAGGGCTGTTCACAGGAAGTGAGTGATAGTTGCGATACTTTTCAAGATCTTTAAGGCAATAAGGTACAAGTGGCTCTAATCGAGTAAAAAAAGAGCAAATAAGTTTTCCTAGAATCTTTCTGGCACATTTTAGTTTTGTATTCGCATGGTCCATTCAACGATTTTTAAGATTTGTTATATTTTGTGTTAACCATGCCACATTTTATGAACCAAAATGGTCGAGCTAATTGCTATTCTACTCTCCTAGCTGGCAAAAATTTCGACATCAAAATATGTTCAGATATTAATTCATATAGCTTTAGCCCATACAAAATGCGAGTTCATAATATTAGTTTTGATAAAGCTCTTCGATATTTTATAAAATATGGGAAACAGACACTGAAACATGCACAGCCTCTCTAACGTAAAAAAAAAAGAAACAGAACGAGTAACGAAATTCGACCAACCCGTTTCATTTAAAAACTGAAACTCCACACACGATATTTTAGTTTTCAATTTCGCCGTGCTAAATTAGAGGGCGCTGTCTGCTGGTCCCACTGCGTGCTAGTTAGCCAAA
Organism: Blastobasis lacticolella; assembly: GCA_905147135.1. Classification (NCBI taxonomy): domain Eukaryota; kingdom Metazoa; phylum Arthropoda; class Insecta; order Lepidoptera; family Blastobasidae; genus Blastobasis; species Blastobasis lacticolella. The sequence continues at coordinate 16,308,722 of LR990051.1, forward strand.
GTGGAAACAGCTATCAATCAGTAGCACACTCCATCAACACAGGGGGTTGCAGGGGGTTGCTACCCCCTAGTACCACCTAGTATCCCCGGGGTACTACAGGGTAACTTTTACGCTCTCCCGGTGTAGTAAAATTTCGATTTGAAGTCCATCAATGTAGCGGCAAACTTCTTGTGGTTGAAATTTTGTTTGGTTCGCTTTGGCTTTTGTTGGAACAATAAGGCTCAGCTTCGAAAGATTTCTATGGACGGTTTATTATCCTTAGGTACATAGAAAATACAGTCAAGTCCATTTTAGAGTCTGTATATACCTATGATAACTCCTCCTATTCACGCAACAGATGCGGTTGTCTCTATAACTCAGAAAATTATTTCCGGAGAGTTTAAATGTGTAATACATGGTCATCTTGGCGTTATATCCCGGTTATGCTCGGTATTTGGCAGGTCAGGTAATTCTGAACTCCTCGACCCTGTTAACAGGGTAACCTGACCAGATTGGATCATAGTTACAGATCCAGTCGTTCAGAGACTGTTCAAACACTCTTAGGGTCCCCAGCTTGGTGAACGGTATTACGAGGCACATCTAACGAGTGATAAGCTCGTTGCAGTGCTGAAGTTCGACTAGCAACAAAGTACGAAACACTTACGGACTCTCCGTTCGTTGCTTAACTTTGATTATCGGTGTCGCTACCTCTAGACTAGGGTAGCTAAATAACAAAAACACTGAATTCAATAAACTGTATGTTTATATTACCTAACATAACCTAACTGACAGACAAAAGTCGGATAACCCCCGACCAAGTTTATATATACTCAAATATTTTCTAAATTATTAAAGCGATTTTAATGAAATAAATCTAGAAACCATCTCGATTAAACTGGCTTTTAAATATAAAAACCCGCTTCCAAATCGGTCCATCCGTTCGGGAGAAACGATGCCATAGACAGACACTAACCTCTACTGATTCACAGGCACATACGTCACACTGGTGTTTAACCCTCTTTTCTTGTTGGGTGTTTAAAATCATCCTTTCTAAATAATTTCATTTTACAATATCTAACTAGCGAAAACTTCTGCGGGGGATCAGCCTACTAAGTGCGCGAGCCGAAGTTTCTATGGAACCGCAAAGTAAGACAGATACCATTTTGTGTCCGAGTGTCTCCGAGTGAAATCAAGGAATGTTTGAAAGCCTTAGCAGGAGATTATTTGTAAACAGTTCTAGATTGTTACCTAAGCCGGACGTTGATAAGTTTTATTTATTTTAGTATCTCAAATCAAATATTACTTACAGATATGAAATAATGGATTCGAGGTAATAGTTATGAGGAGATAAGTACAGGATCCCAGTTGTTATTATATTATCAAATATTCGATTAAAGCTAGTATTTCCTAGTATCTTTCATCATCACAGCCCATAACAGTCCACTGCAGGACTTAGGGCCTCTCCCACGAAAGCTCCTCGCTTGGCGGACGGGTTTGAGATCGCAGTGTTATAAATATAACAATGCAAACAGCTGCTGTCGAATGCAATCGAAAGCGTAAAGGGTTGGTGCTATTGTACTCTGCCGGACACCACACGGCCAGCTAATATCTTTGGTGGAAAATAATCTTAAACAGATACATCATTGTTCGAGGAACACCACGTTCACTGAACCATTTACCGAAATATTGTGTTTCGAAATGTCTTTTCTACGATGTAATCTACGACATTCAGGAATTTATTTCCCGATTTTCCCGCCCATTGTTTAGAAAGCCAAGCAAAACAATTTAGGTGTAGGTATCCTACATAACAATATGGTAAGGATCCGCGCGTCCTCACATTTGCAATATAATAAATTTTCATAATGTTGCCTTTTGTCCTGAATTGTCGCGCGTACCTTTTCATTACCGGGACATGTAACTCGTGTATCTGTCGTTATATTAATTTCGGAGCAGCCGAAATAAAGGAGGTTATAATTGGAAGTATTCGCACATAGAATTCCTGATTATCTAATTATATCACACGTATTTACGTAAAGACGAGTGCCTTATTTCATTTATGTCCTTTGAGAAATTGGCTTTTGCTCTCTTGTGACCTAATTTGATTTGATTTGATTTATATTTAGTAGTGGTGGCTAAGAAAGTTGAATGAATGAAAAGTAATTGATTAAGTAATACTTACATTACATTTTATCGGATTATTAATTGAATTTAGAGCAAGCAGAATTTGAGCGTCGGTGGCCTAGTGGTAAAGGTATCCGACTCGCAAGCGAAACCCACTGCCGCCATGTACCAATGACCCTTTTCTGAGCTAAGTACCTACATTAGTTTAACTCTAAGCGATGCTCTAACGACGACACCTGACATTCGCAGGCGATTGAATGTGTAACCATGATCCAATCTGTCCAAGTTCCCCTGGTAGCAGAGTCACGGAGGTTAGATGGTCGCTCCACTGTAATTACCTGATCTGCCAAATTCTGGATCATGGTCAAGGCGGACTGTGGGCCCGCATGCGCGAGAGCACCACCGGGATATTAACGCAAAAATGTTTTACTTTTCATTAATTAGCATTCGTATAATTATGATAACTATTTTAGTATTTCATTTGTGCCTTTAATGCCTAGTACCTACAGCATGCTGTACTTTCATGTTGTATGGCTCGAAAATACAATATTTTACTATGGTTGTCATCATCATAATCATAATCACAGCCCATAACAATCCACTGCAGAACTTAGGGCCTCTCCCTCGAAAGGGGAGATTATTGCCATAATCTCCACACTTGGCAGGCGGGCTGGAGATCGCAGTGTTTAAATATAACAATAGAAAATGCTGCTGCCCATTTTCCACTATGGTTTTACCAAAGCAAAATTTAGGTAACGCGATATTGCGCTGCAATATCTCTTTATTTTTATTTTTTTATTCAGATAGGTACGTACGTTCAACGCACGGCTGACTCGACAATGTTCCACCAGATGGATGGTGAAACGCATACGGAATGAATAAACAAAAATATTTCCTACGCGTATTTCAAATGCAAACCAAGTATCAACAACGTTTAGGCATACTCAAAACAGAGACCAAGCTTATACTAGCTATACTTTATAGCTTTCGACTACTTCCGCGTGGAATATTTGTATTTTATTTATTAGTACTGGCCAGGCAATTGACCGCGATCTCACCTGGAGGTAGTAAGAAAATTAAATAGAGAAATCCTACAATGCATTTCATACTTTAATTGTTGTTATTTATTTATTATTTATTTATTATAAGTAAATAATTAATGACATTATGATTATTATTGAATGACATCTTGTATCTACTTTTATTAGCTAGATAGAACTACTATTGACATTTTGATTAATATGCTTATTTATAATCTTGACATTTATTAATTTTTATGAGTAATTCCATTAATTAATACAATTTTGTATCACATTTTATTTATTATGTAAGTTAAAATGGTAATTCATTTAATTAAGTTAAATAATTGGAATATTATAATAATTTTATGACGTGTAATGAAAAGTTACCAATAAATATATGTCTATGTCTATGTCTAAGTGACGATGCGGCCATATGGGAGGACCTGTCCGTTTCTAACCTCTTTACTTGAAAAAGCCAGAGTGCCTATGTACTAAGTAGGTACTCTATGTTTTAGGAATAATTTAGGTAGACCGGTATACCCATAAAGCTCAAAGAAAGCCGTCTAAAGTGGTACGGACATGTCACGAGACGATATGAGGACTACGTAGTTGAGAGAGCATTAAATCTGCCGGAGGAAAAGAGAGTCAGAGGACGACCTCTAATGCATGGTACACTAGCATGAACAGCGTTATAAACGATGAAAATCTACCGGTTCCGACAACCCTAGACAGAATGTCATGGCGCAGACAAATTAGGAAAGCAGACTCCACATACCGTGGTGCAAGGAGGAAAACGAGACCAGTATACCCATTCATATAAGAATACTTGATAAAATCGGTTAAGTACTTTTAGCGTTAATAGATAACAAAAAAAAACATTTTTTTTTTATAATTGTGGACAAAGTCACACAACACCATCTAGCCCCAAAGTAAGCAAAGCAAAGCTTATGTTATGGGTGCTAGATAACTGATAAACTACTTATATTCTTTTTAAATACATACTTTTTATACATATAACACCCTGACCCGTAACAGAAATTAAAATTCATAATTTTAATTTTTGCCCGGCCGGGAATCGAACCGGGAATCGAACTCTTGCGTGGCAGACCGGCATGTTGACTACTGAACCACTCAGGTCGTCATTTCCCAGCTCTCTTTATTATTAGTGTCTATAGCCATCGAATTTATCAGATTAATATTAAATAGTATGAACCGAGAAACATTGCAATATTCGCTATGCGGTTGCATCCAATTAAATACGGCGGCATTGATATTGGATCCGCTCACCTGCGCTGGACATGTAAAATTAATGATGAAAAGTGAGAACGATCCAAATTGATAAGTTATTTGCATTCAGAATGTTACTATTAATTGCCACTCAAACCTATTATTATTAACCTGTATATTATTAATTAAATATAGTTTAAAATATAGTGATCTGTGAAAGGTGTGGCATGAAAGATGATGTTGTTACAAAAATAGAAAGAGGGATGTTGAGATGGTTCGGGTATATAGAGCGAATGGATTAAAGACGATTGACGAAAGAGGTATATAGCGCGATTTGGAAAATCGACCCTTAAAAAGACGATCCAGAAAAACATTTACTGATAAAATCAGTAATGTTCCCAAAAAAGCTGGGGTAAAAGTGGCAAGAATAAAAAGAGATGTATGAAAAGAGTTGTGGATATATGCGAGGCTAGGGAGTTATTTCAGGACAGAGGAAAGTGGCCGTCCATAGTCTCTGCCTAACCCACCTGTGGGACACAGGTGTAAGCTTTATGTATAGTTGTGTATGCGCAGTATGTATGTACGTATGATGTATATTATTTCAGTGATTAATTTCTAAATACTATCCAGACTACACAATTGCCTTCGTAGAGTAGCATCATCACAGCCCGTAACGGTCCACTGCAGGACTTAGGGCCTCTCCCACGAAATGGGAGGTTATTGCCATAATCTTCACGCTTGGCAGGCGGGTTGGAGATCGCAGTGTTTAAATATAACAATGGAAAATGCTGCTGCCCATTTTCCAGACTACGGAGACTCTTGATCTTTTGCCTATTTCATTTTCATTTTCATTTTCATTTTCCTATGAGTGTAAGGGGTTGGTGCTATTCCACTCTGCCGGACACCACACGGCCAACGGCGTAGAGCATCATCTTGATCTAATTTGAGTAAATGTTTTAGGTATATTAGGTAAAGGTATTTCACAAGTTTCAAAACTTTATTAATTTGTTTCTCAAGGAATAATTACTGTGTTACTATTTATATACGAAACCGTATACCGTCTTGTTTTATTTGTTCATACAGTGTTATATTAACTCAGTGTTACGATAAAATCAGAATTGTGATTTTCTGGTACCACTATACAAAATATATAAAAATTTAACCGGTTGGACGTTCTTTCCCGATCGACTAGCTAGGTAAAAATAGAAAATAGGTCGCTAAATGTATTATGTAGTAACCCACCAAACCAATACAGGGGACAAAGATTTATTGTGGCCAGCCTTTGTAATTCTCAACACAAGACCGTGGGAAGGTAAGATACAATAAATTCCAATTGAAGCCATTCCAGATGCCTGAGATTTCTACTTTTAATTTGCATGGGTCTTAAGTTTACTGGGTCAATTAATTTGTTCGGAGTATATGGTTTCAAAAAGGGCTTTTTTATACTATTTTGCAACGAATGATTAGACAACCCACCTGATGGTAAACGGTAACCATTGCCCAATACATCTATGAACCTTTTTCATGTCGCAAAAATACTGAACCGCAAGGACTGACTCATGCGGTTCATTTTGTGGGCGCTGGCCGGCCAACTTTTTTTTTTTATTTTTTTTATTATAAATAGTCTTGCATTTAACCCCAACTCACCTGTCACTCAAGTCGAAGATGTAGCACGCGTGCCTAGAAGATACCTATTAACTTTTGACTACTTCCGTCAACCCCCTACCTGGACGAGCTCGTTAAATGATCCCTTTGTGTTTCCTATAGTTTTTTGACACTAATCCTATTTCAATAAATAATTTGGATTTTGACTGAATCTACGAAGCCAAACCGTACTTCCCTGCGCTTCATCCTAAAATTCACACAACCGTCTATAATCCACAATATAGCTTGGTCAGTCTCACGGTTGTATTATAATAGTATCGCGCTACCGATTCCAGTTTTGACAGCGGACGTCTTGTTAAGCCCTTGCCGAGACAAATGGTCGGCCAGTCGGTCAGGCAGCCATAATGCGCTTGCCTTTGTTATTGTGACAAGATTCGCGTTATTATATACCTCGGTGATGGATCGGTTGAAGTGGCCCGTCTTCGGAGAGTGCCGTTTTTGTGAGACTAGAGGTACGAAACTCCGTGGGGATAGTGGGTAGTGGAAGACATAATGATGATAGAAACAAACAGTTTAATTATTTATCTGTTTCTTACTAACTTTAAAGTGGGTCATCCCTAGAAATTATAAACAACAATGCTAACTCTCCATTCTAAGCGATAACAGAATCATTTACAGAGCGCGCGCGAGTTCACGTACATCGCCATCTCACTAGCTGGATGCGGAAGGCACAGGACCGGCCTTCGTGGAGATCTCTGGAGGAAGCCATTGCGATGCAGTGGGCGTTCGGGTGATATGATGATGATGATGATGAGCTCACTCGCTCAAACGGCAACCGAGTAAGATGGCGATATATCGCGCCTTGTATAATCGCTACTAGAATTATTTAAGCGGTAGTGTACAATGGACATGAACTCGTGCGCGCACTATAGGTTTCATGTACTTTCTCTAAGCTTTCTTGTGTACAATAAGTTGTAAAATAAATAAACAAGGCAGTCCCGTACAATAACCGAGAAACATACAGAAACGGTAGACGGTGCGGGAGAAACAATAAGATAAGGTGAAGGAAGAGATACATAATTAAATATAAGCGTTAAAAGAAATTAAGTATACTATGAAGAAGAACAGTTTTCAAATCCGTAGCTACCTTTGAAATATAAACCAGCAATATACTAAGTAAACTTTGAAGTTGGGCATAACACTCTTCGCGAAACTGATTGGGAGAGGAAAAAATAAGGTAAGGCTACAACAAGTTTCCACATTCGCATCCCTGTGAAAAGGAGGAGCGAACAAAAGTAATTGAAACTTGGACACTTAATGTCCAAATGATGATTAAATGAGCCTCTTGGTGCGTTAATGCTTCGTTGAGTGTGCAGTTTTGTTCTTAGCGAAACAATATCACATGGATAAGTGTGGTTATAAAAGAAGAAGTTTTGTTTTGGTTACTTAGGTGGGAGTTTAATGCTTTGACTCGAATTACGTTACCTCGATGAATCTACCTCGACGGTACATTTCATGAATGGGTTGGTACTGCGAAAAGTTAAATAAATAAAATATCATCATCATCACAGCCTATAACAGTCTGCTGCAGGGCTTTCGGCATCTCCCCCGAAAGGGAAGGTTATTGACAAAATCTCGAAATTTTTTTAGAGACCCAAGATTTCTTTTCGTTGCTAAAAATAAGTAAAGAAACCGGTCCGGCCTGACATCCTTGTAAGTACTATCGCCACAAAGTGGATTTTTTCTTATACTCGATGACGTAGGATAACCTACGGCCTTACGGCACCCTTACAGTCTATAAATAGAGTAACCGATCGTGCGAGACTATGATTTATCAAAAAATTATGAACAGTAGCCAAATTCAGCGTCTTGCGAGCGTAGAATGAGCGTCAAGGGGCTTTACTTTTGTGGATCGGGACGAACGGATATCAATTGTAATTATCGACATGAAAAATTCAATATTTTTCAAAATAAATTGGCAACATCGAAAGCTAATGGTTCAAAAAGAGGGAAAATCAGCGTTATCTTCAAAATATTGAATGCCGAAAATCAAAGCTGAAAAACGTTCGACTTCGAGCGGATTAGGCGCAAAATGCCACGTTTGCAAAATGACATATTGAAACGTCGCCTACCCCTACGTAAAAAGGGTGTGACGGCATGTTCCTATGTATTATTTACGCTCTTTTCTGGCACACGCCCCGCACACAAATATTACAATTTAATAAGTGCTCTCCTAATGCATTAGCCCATCCAAGTATTTGCTTTGCTTGAAAGAGCCCTCATACGCACAAGGTTGGCAACTTTTATCCGAATACAATTTCGTGCTCTCAAAATCTGATATCCCTAAATCCTCGTATTGGAGAAGGCCATTATAATATTAGGGTGGGATCTATTGTGGCGAGGTTCCTAGCAAAAGAGCATTGTCAGTGGCCACTCGAAGTGTTTACAAAGGTCCTGGGTGCCCAATTTTGGCAAAGACCGTTGGGTTGGTCCTTCAGACGAGCCAACTGTTATCAAGAGGCCACCTCAAGTCCTTTTGTTTGAAATTCAGCGGTCTAAAATGTTACTTTACGTAGATATAGAAAATGTCAAATGTGTTTTATACGATTTACGTCGGTTAAATGAATATCGTAACTATCGCATATGCCTAAAAAGTTGATTATTATTCCAACTAGCGCCAATTCATGATTCTATATTATCAAAATATACTCGTAGATACGAAACACGGGCAGCGTCATTTACGTAACGGTTTACATATCCAAGAGTAATTAAATTCACGAATAGTTGTTCATCACAATTCGCTAATCATCACAAATCAATATTATCGTGTCGTCAGCCACTCTTTATTTATATACCACTAAAATTAGTAGTTACTCCAGCGTATTGACATATCTCCGCAAACCATGGACCACCCGGTTTCATGCTTGGCGTGTCCTGAAACTTGTACAATGGAGGACTTGTTCGAGGCCAGTTCAAACGCTGTATGCGTCGCCGAATACTGGGCAAATAAACTGTAAGTCAGAGTTTAGTCCATCGACTCAATAAGAAAAAGAAGCGTATTGATGTGAGTATTACACACGAGCGGTATCTTTCACGTGCTGCAACCCTGTAAAATCGGTTCATTCCTTTCTTCAAGAAAACACTCCGTGTTGTATTCTCTAGAGAAAACCTCTCAAGGGAGAGAGGGGCCGTCGCGGTTGCTTTTGGAAGTCAACTGTGAAGTAAGGGTTATCGTCAAATCTTCGACTCGGAAAGAAGGTACAGATGGCACCAGTCTACTCGTGACCATGGTACGCACAACCGTCCCACAACAATTGTCTATAGGCACCTCTTAGGTGGCAGATGACTTGGCAGATGGTGGCCTCTTTACGTCAGCTGAACCGTCTGTGCCTGTGTAAATATCGAGGTAAAAATAATTATAACCATGGTGATAAAGCCGATATGTGTAACTCAGAAACGTTACTATGAGGTCTCATAGCAACTCACTAGTGCTTAGAGTTCCAACTGACAATACATCAGTGGCGATAGAACGAATTGACCAATCTTAAAGCCGTATTTAACGCAGCGCGTTCACGTACACAAAAGCACTGTGAGAACGCTTAGAAAGATTTCCTTAACATTTTACAAGGTATTTTTTGTGAATACGGGTGTAATGCCTAGAAAAAAAGAGTTTACTAACATCATCCATCTGTGGTTATCAGCGAGTACCTTTAATTGGCTTAACTGTACTCTCTATCTATCTACTCATAGTATGTAATGTGTTTTTATAAGCTGTCGGTACTCAAATAAATAAATAAATAAATCCATGTCAGTGGTATGTCAGTCGCGTAATGTTAAAATTAAAAACAGTTGTTCCATCTGTCACCACAGCAAACTCTTTTGTATTGTGTACCAAACTGAACTTACCCAGTAAGAGCGTCGCTGTTTTATCAATTGACATGACATTTAAAAACACTTAAAAACACAGAAACACTTGGCGATGCTTAGTTACAGCTTAAGCCACCTAGTCAGATATTGTGGTGCTGTAAGGTGTACTAACCTGTGATATTAAGCACGACCCGGACGCCGTGTGTGGCGACGATGCGCCACTCGCAGCGCTCCGCGGTTGCCGGAGCCGCTTCGGAGCCCCAGCCGGGCGAGTTGAACCAGCCAGAGTTGGCGAGCAGGGTCTTGCCGCATTCTGTTGAGGATATTGAAACCATTAAAATGATCATACATACATACTCAAGCCTATATCCAGACAGAGTCTATCGGGTGCCATAAGCTACGATCCTGACACAATTAGTTTGCTTCTTCCACATTCATACATAAAAAAATACCGTCACGAAGCCGTAAACTGTTTATCCAGTCTCCTCAGGTCCCCAGCGGAAGACCTTGGTCAACCTCGCTTCGCCAACTATATTAGAAGGCACTATTAATGAGTGGTGAGCTCGTTGTGGTGCTGAAGTTCAACTATACTACGATCCAGTTTCCGAACATTGCGAGTATTGCTTAATTTGGTTATCGGTCACGCAAGCACGATGCCACTAGACCAGCGCGGCGTTCTTACGTCAATAAAAAGCCTTGTACGGAACTAGTTCGGGTACGAATAGTACACTGCCGCCGATCTATGAGCGCTTGTCGAATGTAGCCGAGTTTAGCCGACGGGTTCCAATCGTCAGTAGCAGTGGAGTCGTTACGGAGCCATAGAGGGTTTCTTGATCCTAGTACGGAGTATGTATGTAGGATCCTAGTACATCTTGGCTATACCCGCTGGACTGTTGCGCTGTATACGTCATCGTCGATCGGACAAATCACCAAAGAGATCAATCATGAACAAGTAACCGGCTGTCCGGTTGTATGATAAAGTAAACCGCGCGCTGGCCAAATAAAAACAAACGTTTGTGAAAAAATAAAAAACGCGTGAAATGCATTCCCCCTCATTCATTCGATCGTTCTGCGTTCCCCTGATTTTTCTCTTCCCATCATATCTCTCTCAGCAGATCTATATCAGATATGAGAGTCAGTGCACTCTATCCACGACTCGCCTCAATCAGTTCAATTTACATATTAAACATAATTTGATTATTGAAACTTACGTAAACCTAATGCCAAACATCACAAATCGACAATATGGCGATTAATGTAGTTCAATTAATTCAATGATCATGTACCGTGTTGCCGTTCAACAATAAATGAAACCGTATTTGTAGAGGCACTTTAGGCGCTGACCCAAAATTAATTATTTGATTAAATTGAAATAGAAAACCGCGTATTAATACAGCTTCAACTCAGCAATGTAACGCGATATTGGGACCTTTTGATCACTTTTAGCTTCCAAATTGGTTGTTACATTTGCGGTTCGCTTTGTACATCTAAAGTTTAATTAATAACTCAAACTAAGTATCAATTTCGAACAATGAAAAGTAAAGTGTAGGCCTCCTGTGCTATTTATATCTTTGTGCGTGGGTACGCTTTGGAAAAGTACTCTTCTCTACTCTATTCTATTTATACATTGGTATATTGGTATCTAGATGTACGTCTTTGCGGTGAGAACAAGGGACTACTCTGGGGCCTTATTTTTGACACCGCTACTTACTGCGAGTGTAAAAAGGTAGGTAGCGAGTTCTGAAACTGTAGGAGTAGTCTGTTATCATGCACTTTAGACATATGACGTTGAACAGAAGTGGCGTCGCGACTTTGTTTTGCAGTTATATAGGCACTATGTAGGTATTATGAAATAATTAAGCATTAATAGGTACTCACTAGCACATTTGTATAACAGGTTCGTTTGGGCGATGTCGCTGATACTCAGCCGGACTCTCTGCCCGATCTCCGGCCTCTTCTTCCCGTGTACTTCAAGCGGCAGGATGGTATCCAGATAGGTGCCCCTACTGAATGTGTTCCTCGCGTAATGCATGATGGAATCATAGTCGTAGGTCTGACCGAGAGAGTTCACTTCTTCATCGGTCAGTTTGTTGAAGTTGTATTCTTGTCCTGGAACAATAAAGATGGTTACAGTTGCATAATTTGTGTGTGAGAAAAGTCGGGAACATAGCACGCTCTTGTGGCTCTTCTCGAGTGGCTACCATGTACCCGAACAACGTAAATAGGCCCCCTACAAGGGACTGACGACCTTGTAAAGATCGCAGGTACCAGCTGGATGCGGAACGCACAAGACCAGACTTTGTGGAAATCTTTGTGGGAGGCCTATGCCCAAAAATGGGCTTCATTCACCTGATGTGATGATGAGTCAGGTGGACTAGTCGTTGGTAAATAGCATACGCCAATTTCGGTGTCGTATTTTCCTCATCCGCGTCGATAGAGACGAGGCTCTACAAAGTAGGAGTAATATCACCGCCTACATCTGTATTTGACTGCAATCACACTTGCATACTCGCACACGATTTTCGCGGAAATTTCAGTTACGCTGTGCCAACACAAGAAGCATATTGAATTTCGACATAAATTAATTTGAAGCCTAGTATTTTGTAACAACAAAACTGCATTTCGTTAAAATCCGTTCATTATTTGTCGAGTGAAGGAGTAACAAATATTTAAATATCCTTGCAAAATATATCAACTAGAACATCAAGTAGCCAGCTTTCTGGGCACCATTCCCGAGGGCAGTGATTTGGATGACTTTTTTTAGTTTTAGTTGATTTGTTATGGTTTTGTAAATATTAAATATACAGAAAAAAAAGAAGAACTACCACGATTATATACACAGTGGAATGGCCCACCATTTAGATTCACTTTCTGGATATACCATCCAAATACGATTCCACCAAAAACATTTCAAGTGAAATTGGTTGGCCAGGCCTCGTAAGTCTTTAACTTTCGTGTTATTTATTTACAAATCCTAGTTTGCGTATCTTTCAGCTTCCTAGGACTTCTGTAAGTAGCCTAGAGTCAAAATCGACGTAGGTATTTTAGGTGCTAATAAAATCCTAAGTATAAAGAACAATTAAATGAAGCTTTATGCATTTTATTTCTGCTACGTAAATGTACGTAGTTTACCCCAAAAATTTGGGCTTTCTGGCATTATCTAGATCGAAGATATAAGTGTCTGAAAATTCAACGAAACGCTTAGAGAAAAGGTAGGCGGGCCTATTTTTTGCTTGGCATGACGGAGGCATTTCCGTACCCCCAATTATTATTTTACCAAGATTGACATTATTTACTGTATTTAAAACTAAAATTACAATACCTAGGCTCAGGTATTATGATATCAGTTATTATAATCACAACTCCTAAAATAATATGTAATAAATATATTTGAAGCTGAGTTTTGTAAATGTAATAGCAGTTCCACACAAGTTTGCGTTTGCATACCCTAGAGAAAATTACGCGGATTCTAATGAAACTCATTCAATAAATTGAAGGTACTTCTTAAAGGCTGTGTAATATATTCGGTAAATAGATACCTTTCCCGGGCGCCTTTCGCAGTTTGCAGTCTTGTTTTCCAAGCTAAAATGTCCAAATCCAACGAATATTACTGTAATTTGTTAGCAGTTCCCGTTCGTAGCTATTTTAATAACGTGAAATTCAAGACTGCACCAACCTGACTGGGAAATAGTAGATTTTCCATTGTCAAAGTAATTTCAAATTAATATTACGATGATGCTCGTCTTGTCTGGTGTTCTCGATATAGGTACATTTAAAGTATCTGACACTTATGTGTATAGAATTTTTCAACCGTTCCCAGTAGCCTTGCTAAATGGTATCTATTTATCAGTAACTGGTAGTCTATTTGGAACGAAATTCCCAGTAGTACAACTGTTGTAGGTTTTAGGTTTAAGAATTATCTTCCAAATAGACTTACCGATAAAGATGGTTAATGTGTCCACAGCTGATTATTCATTCCGTTTAGATATAGTGCCGTAACGGTACCTATGTTATATTTTTTGCAATTTTTGTGACCCCAGTCAAGCCTAAAGCTATCTCTTCCATGAATTCCAAGAAGTGTCGAATCTGAACAAATAATTTGACTCGGGACCCTGATAGAGGCCGGAACTGACAGCTAGGATCAATGATCATGATTAGAATACGAAATCAAAGTGAAAATAATTTATTAGGTATCAAGGTCAGGTATCAAGGTTCTAATTCGCCCAGGTGAGAACCACCGCCTCATCTATTTCTTCCGCCAAGTAACAATGCTTCCATTGTTGTGTTCCGTTTTAAAGGATAAGGTAGCCAGCGCAATTACATGACGCCTTTCATCTTCACAGTGGCAATGCACGGTTCTGCATTTTTGTTGCCTGCAAGCTAATTGCATGAATCGAAGATGTTATGTGAGACAGTTACCGCTTACCATCACGTAGATTAAAAAAGCTTAAACGACTCCGCCCGCGTAGCTACGTAACGTAGCTTCATAACCAGTTACGTACAAAACAAAATTCTTAGTAACTTGTTTCGATTCGAATAGGTTTTCAAAACCGTCCGATAAAGTCTACATAAATATACTCAAATCTAGTACAGTCTAGCTTCTCTGAGCTTGCAGATGTCCTGGACGACGGTGGCCGCTTTCCATCAGGTGGACCGTCCGTCCGTGTGCCCCCCAGGCAATAAAAAAGTCTACAATTTCCCAAACTTCTAAAGCATCTCGATGAAACTGGTTTTTAATGAACAAAATAGGACCTAAATCGGTCCATCCGTTAGAGAGTTACAATACCGCAGACAGAACCACAGTTAGATACCTACGTAATAATTCCCCATTTTAAGTCGGGGGTTAATAATTATAATTATTGTCAAATAAGAATCTAGGATACAGAAGAACACTTATCTTCTATTGCCAGCAGTGAACATCACACGGCCTATATCTTATTTTTTTCTCGGGCTCGTGTCGTTGACTGTAGAAATCGAATCTAATCCGAATCTGACTAAATAAGAAACTGACCTCCTCAAAATACGTCTTCCTGAAAATCTGACCTACATCGCCGAGTTCATTTGACATTTCATTTGATTTTTGTTTTTTCATTTGATTTTGATATTTGATTTTTCATTATAATGAATTGTAATGTGTTTCTTATAAAGATACTTCCTAGGTACCAACTTGCCACTTTGACGTGTAACTCTGTTACTAATAAAGTATTTGTATTTGTATTTGCATAATAGTGAACCTAAGTTTGAATTGAAATAAATACATTACGAGCACAACAGAATCGATGAGATGCTTTTACTTCACGTATTTACTCTCCACTCTATTCCATACTTTTGCACCTAGGGAGACAACTACAGTAAACTTCGAGTCACTACTTGCAAGTCGAATATATCAACGTCACATAGAATATGCACCTGCAATACTCCAAGACACACAATTTCATTTAAAACTTTCCTGCTTATCCACCAAACTTGTATGAGAACCAGCTAAATATTTCAAAACTAACAACTGTCAGCCAATTTATCAGGCGAAGCGGTTCGGAGTTCCACTCTATGTGATTTCGCCGGTTCGCCCCTAATATAATAATATTTTATGAGCTATTTCCCATCCCCCGGTAGTAAGGGTACACATTATATCTTTCATCGTGTGGTAAGGGATTGTGGACTATATCATAGAGCGAAGAATCGTCGCATATTTTGTAGAATTGCGGTTTTTTCATGTATTTATGTACAATTTTTTTCTTCTACGGCAAAAAAAGAGTTTGCTGTGGTGACTCAGATGGAACCACAGAGCAAAAAAGATGACATGAAGGTAGGTAACTTTCCAATATTTTTGAATGGAACGTATTTATCTGTTTCTTTTTTTATGTCCATTGCCATGGATGTATTAGTAGATATAAATATTATGTATTATATGTATTATAGTAGCTCTATTTTTACCATGCTACAATAAAATGTATAGGTAATTGTTGTAAATATTCGAATATAAATATTATTATTGTAATTGTTATGGATTCGTTTCAAATATAATGAGGAGTTTTCCAATAGGTATTTAAGGCATTCCTAACCACTCACTAGATGGCGCCCCTACAATTTTGGTAATTGATAATCGCTTGAAATATTTTATTAACAAACAGGATAGAAACACTGTGTACGTTGTATTGGATAATATTATATTTGTCAATAGTTTTCAACCATTTTAGAGGTTGTAATAATAATGGAACATAGTGCCAACTCCTATAAATATTTCTTTTTACACTTCGTTCAACCTTTAACAGTTATGTTTATATTAATAAACACTTTATTTTCAAGTTTAGTATTACTTGGCTGCATGAAATCATTGCCACCATCATACATATTAAAAGAAGATTACCAAAATTGTAGGAGCGCCATCTATTGATGCTTTTTGAAACAAACTATCAATACCTACTGGAAAACTCCTCATTACAAGTGTAATTTTTGCATATTATCTACGCTCGACAGGCAAAATGAAGACCATATTGTAAAGGAGTTTGCAGAGATATCGTAGTTTATGGCACTGATACCCTGTCTGCTTTATAACTTTAGGCATAACTAGAAAAGAAAAAATTATGGTCAAATACGATTCATACCCGCACCGAGGGTTCCGTACAAATTTGTAGGTATGTAAATAGTTCGTTTATCGTGGGAATCGAATCTCAATATTTACCTCTTTTTTCCGATTACTTATAATCTTTATTATATATTTCGGATTTTTTCTTTTACTTGTGCTTGTGCATGGCATTGCTTTTTGCCATATTATATGATTCTAGGTTTAGGGGAAGTATAATTTAATTGCTTTTATTTATTTATTTAAAACTTCATGCACATTACGGTACAATTGACGTTCACTTAGAAGTATTATTTCACTGCTCCAAAGAATTACAGACCTAAGTATATGATACTAGTTTCAGCTCCATGCGTTACTGAGACAATGGGTCTTAACAGACGAACGGGCGGTCAAGAAAGTCATACTATAGGGTTCTTATTTTTTCTTTTATGGTACCCACCCCTAAAATCCAGGTAAATACCGCCATTTCTGCTTACGTACGCAATCCGTCACAGCTACCCTTTCATAAGACAACAATGTCAATGAAAATTTGATATTGGAACATAACATTCGCAAAGTACTATCACGCGATTGAACGTTACCGAAGTTTGTATGGAAGGAATCGGGCTTTCGCATCGTTGCAATCTATACCTTATTACCAACAGGTTAAGGTCCTTACAGAATTCAGTCTTTGAACTGTGTACGCGGGCTTCCTTGTACCCTCTAAGATAAACAAATGGAGTAAACACGTTTATCTAATGTTTATTCACGGCAGTCGGCAGCTAATAATAGCTACCGCAATATTAATAATTTGTTTTATATGACATGTATATAGGAGGAAGGGCTTGCATTACATTGATATTGAGTGACAATTATAATTGTAGGTAATTATAAATAAGTCTGGCCATGCCGCCCCCGCCGGGCACGGGAAGGAGAGGCCGGCCCAAGAAGCGATGGCTTGACGTAGTCAAGACTGATATGCGTGCCAATAAGCTCACCACGAGCGAGGTGGGCCAGGAGAGGCGGGAGGGCGGACCCTGGGCCCTCGCATGCCGCGCGGGGGCGTTACCGGGACATAACTCTAAGATGATGATGATGATGATAAATAAGTGTCTCATACGGTGAGAGAAAACATCGTGATGAAATCTGCAAATTCTGGAAACTGAATGTGTAACTGTGATCCAATCTGGCCATGTCCCCCTGGTAGCAGCGTCACGGAGGTCAGATGGCAGTCGCTCCACTGTAATTACCTGATCTGCTTAATTCTAGATTATGACGGTCTCCCGTACAGCTGTGAAACCAGCCTTTGTATTTCCCTTCTCCTCCGTCAACATTCATATAAACATACATAAAGTTAACGCCTCTGTTTCACAGGTGGGGCAGGCAGAGACTACAGACTACTCTACTAGATACTGGAGCGAGTTTACCTGATTTGACTTCTGTATATAAAAATTTTTCTCTATGGATTCGACACCATTGATCCAATAGTGACAGCTTTTGATCATCGCCCAGAAATAGGGTTCTTTGTGTGTCTACAAAACTGTTCGCTTTCATAAAAATATAATCAACTACAGGCCAATGTCACTGCTGACAGCGCACCATCTTTATTTCTTATTTGATCTGAGCCTAGTATATAGAAAGATGAACTTTTAAAAATCAACGTCAATATTTTTTATCAAAATTTACATAATCATTATCATTAATACTAGCTAACGGTCTATTTTTGAACTTGACTGAATATTTATTTTCATACCTACATTACGCTTTTCTCCCGTAAGGGTAGGCAGAGACCACATTGTTCCACTTGCCACGGTCCAGACAAATGTCTCTAGCATCTTCCATATTCATCAACTTTTTCATATAGTATGATCGTCGGTTTAAAGTACTCCCCTGACCTTTCTTTAAAATATCTCCGATTTCATTGTCTCGATCTTAGGCTTCCAATGCTTCCATTCACTCTTGGCACATATATATTTTTCACATACTACAATATTTCATTCCATCTCGACCCGTTTAGCGGGACCTGGCTCCCATTGGGATAAGCACTTTAGCGGACATTAAATATTTCTGATTCATTTCCCATCGAGGGCATAGAGCATGCACGACAATGCTGTAGGCCGTGAGGCATAGTG
Source organism: Blastobasis lacticolella (assembly GCA_905147135.1). Taxonomy (NCBI): domain Eukaryota; kingdom Metazoa; phylum Arthropoda; class Insecta; order Lepidoptera; family Blastobasidae; genus Blastobasis; species Blastobasis lacticolella. Next base: position 16,327,237 of record LR990051.1, read on the forward strand.
CTCCTATAAAACTAGATTCTAGGCTTTGACTCTAGGTAGGTATCTATTCTTTTTATTTAATGCTATGGTGACAAACGAGAAGACGTAAGCGATAACTGTCGCCCATAACATCTACTATCCATAAATAAATAAATGAAATAAATTAAAAACACTTTACTAATTCAAGCACAATTCTTTTACGCGCAAACGTGATCGCAGACAAAAGCTATAGTCACATACAACATTATCATCAGGTACATTCAACAGTATATTATTAGTATACTATTATATTAGCCTAAATCATCCCACTGTTGGGCAAATTACATAGATCATCATAACGACCTATAAACCTGAGTTTGCCAATCCTAAAACCCATAACTTGGCCAGAGTAATTGGATAATGTCCCAGAAACATAACAGCCCAGCAACACAATACTAGCTGCACACCAGAAGCAGTGAACGACTCTGCCAGAAGGGTCTAGCATGCTATCCTCCTGATCTACGCTGTTTAACCAAAGTCCAAAATCAATACTCATCGTAAGAAACAAAATTTGTAAGGAAAATAGAAATTGCTAAGAAGAAAAATTAAAAAAGAAAATAATAACTAGAAATAAAACTACAAAGAATAAATAAGGAGAGAAGTTTTTAAAAGTAAAATCAAAGGAATGTAATCGTTCATTTTTGAATCGCTCTCCTCGAGTCATATGGTTTTCGGTGTTGATTTCGGTCATGATTTTCGACACGAAAAAGTTTTTTTTTATTATAGTCGCAACGGCGAAAGCTAACGTATTACGAAAGATACGACAATAAGTGCCTCTAAAATAACTATTTTGACAGTAATAAGTTAAAAGTTTACGAATGTAATTAAATGAGCAAATGTTTACAAATGAAATGAAAAAATGAACATTATTTCTAATCAATATTTTACGAAAATCTGGTTTAAACATGTGTGGTTTCGCGAACCGCTTCAGTTCCCATGCTAGCCTGCCAAGTCCACGATGGCCTATTTGATAATGCGATTATCTATTCCAGCAAATTAGACACTCCAATGGATAGTTTCGCGAGCTCGAACGGTGGCCTCAATCTTAGAAGGGGTTTATTATAGCTGTTTCTGAGGCTTGATAGTACTGGGTAATGGTAAAGAAAGGTTGCATAGGTGTTGGGGGTTTTGACAGTGTTTGGTTGTTGTTCTAATGTCAGATTGTAATACTTTTGTGACGAGAAAACGTGTGTAGATACAGCTTTAATCGAAAATTTTTATGGAACAAATGGCAAACCACAACAATTTTCAACTTTAAATTTACAAGTTAATTATGATCGTTTGAAATACGTGATTAGATAGACGTCACGGCCACAAAGTGAAAAACGGAAATTATTTAGAAAGTGGCCTCTATTTTTAACCCCCAACTTAAAAAGAGGGATAAGTCTGACGTGCGTATCTGTGGCTTTGTGTATCTGTCTGTGGCATCGTAACTCCCGTACGGATTGGCTGATTTGAAAGACTTAATTGAGATGTTTTTTAGCTTTGTTTCATTAAAATTGATTCTGTAGTAAGTATTGTGCTTCATCCGGAGGCACTAGGCCAGCTTGGTAAAGGCCTAATCCCTAAACACTGACCACCATCAGGTCATCAGGTGGTTATCATCAGGCTGTCTGCTCGTTTATCACTGTGTAGCATAAAATAAAACACTTAGATTTGTGTCAAGAAGGCCTGACCACTTGACATTATTTGGCAAATCAGATAATTACAGTGGAGCGACTACCTGCTGACCTCCGTCCGTGGCCTTATTACTGAACAGATTGGATAATGGTTACACATTCTGAATCTGCGGGATTTCTTAAGATATAGCATCAGTGTTTCACTCATTGTCAGAAAAGTAATTGGTGCATGACGGCATTGGGGATCGAACTTTAGGCCACCGAGATTCTAGGTAAATATGTATAAATATGTTTATGTTATTTATAGCTTTCACCTTTAGAGCCTAAAAATACAATGTCTAAGTAAGTTGGTATTATTTACGTACTCGATCGAGCCGCGTAACTTTGCACGTCCACCGCAGCATTTTCATTTCGTTGGCGTGGAGTTCGCGAACGTGTTTCGTCAGCGCTTTTGTTCGCAGCGAAACTTTGTAAGCAACTGAACCCGTGAAATCGATTATACGTAATCGCAAAAGTAACAATTTCAATCATCGAAATCAGAGAATTGTTAGCAACATAGTTACGTATTACCCTACAGGTATCCTGGCGCTTAGACAATAAATTTTATTAGCATACACGCCGAGATTCATCACCCATAGTCAATTTAAGTTCCACTGAATCCGTTCCACAGCGTATTTTACCCACTGAACTATTCAGCGCTAGAAAGAAATGTGTCACAAAGGTGCAAGCACAAAGGGCAGGAAGAGTGGGCTTCCTTCCTGGGCGGTGGGAACCGTGATTATGCGTCACATGTCTCGAGCGCGACCCGTTGGGCGGTGGGTCAGACCGGAGCGAGCGCTAGAAGAGATAAACGTGATTTTTATTACAACTTCGAGTCACTTCAAGACATACTAACGTACGGACATCACGAGCCTTTTTACAGTGCACGGGAAAGATGTGAAATGAGCTTCTCGAAGTCTTTGCTTTGCACTATAACATGGGGTTCTTCAATCGCTTGTCTACAGGTACTCAAAGGCCGGCGTTGCATCTGCTCCTTTTAGGTTTCAGATGTCCTGCACGACGATGGCCGCTATCCATCAACTGGATCGTCTGTTCGTGTACTTCCCTAGGCAATAAAGAAAACCTGGTGGCAGATTTACCGCTAGCCGCTGAGCTGGGATTAGCCGCTACGAAATAGAAGAGTAGCTGATAGTTTAGTGGTGTAATTGACAGGGCTTCTAGTCCGCTAATTTCCTAATGGCCCGATTAAATTCTAATTAGATTACAATCGCAGCTCAATGGTAGTTTGACATGTTGTCGGTATTCTGCTACTGTTAGTATGGGTCGATTGAATTGTAATCGGATCGCAGCTTAATGACAGGTTTACGCGTTTTTTGTATTGTGCTACAAGTATAAGCTGCGATTGTGATTCAATTACAATTCAATCAAACCATAGTAAAATAGTGGACGTGTGGTATCCGGTAGAGTAGAATAGCACCAACCCCTTATACTCATGGGTGTCGTACAAAGCGACTAATGTTTTCGAGCCACAAGATCAAAAGTCTCTGGAAAATGGGCAGCAGCATTTTCGCTTGTTATGTTTAAACAGTGCGATCTCCAACCCGCCTGCCAAGCGTGGAGATTATGGCAATAACTTCCCCTTTCGTGGAAGAGGCCCTAAGTCCTGCAGTAGACTGTTACGGGCTATGATAATGATGATGATAGTAAAATAGTCGACTCGAGGACCAGGTTGCATTACGGTGTAAAAGCATCCATCCCCAATATTACGCAATAGCTCAACAGAGCGACATAAGTTGTAAAGATTTGAGCAGATTCATGATGGATTCGGGTCAAGTGTAGAGATTTGTAACGTATGTCGGTAGCTACACAACGATATGAAACTCTATCGAGTGTGTAGACTTTCTGGAGTGCTCTCAGCGCTACTTATATAACTCCTGTGTAGTTTGTAGTGCTCCAAATTGCTGTGGCAACGGTAATTTGATGACAAATTTGATTCGCCGGTATGTCGCTCTAGTTGTAGAGGTAAGTATTTTACTATTTCGGAATAAACTAGTACAAAGCTATGTGATGGTATGTAAATTTTCATTTTCTTGATTATAAGTGAGTATTTTTGATATCAACTTTGTCGCAAACTTTTTTCCATTAAAAATCCACTCATCTTGGTGTTAATGTCTCGGTTACCCGGGGTCCATTTGACAATAAGGATTTGGCTGGTCAGGTAATTACAATGGAGCGACTGCCATCTGACATTCGTGACCCTGTTACCAGGGGAATATGACCAGGTTGGATCATGGTTACACATTTAGTCGCCTGAATGTGCAGGTTTCATCACGATGTTTTCTCTCACCGTACGAGCATCGGTTAGTATATTCAACTAATGTATATAACTCAGAAAAGAGTCATTGGTACATGGCTGCAGTGGGATTACAAGTCGGATACTAATCCCTAATCGTACATAAAAATGTACTCCGTAATGTCAATCCGTCGAAATAGAAGAACAGATGCGAATTCACACTACAAGCCATTAAGTTGCTTTAGTTTTGTAAGAGAATAACCATTTTGAACGATCTACAAATCACCAATAATTACTATAGTTATTTTTCTATTTGTTTAAATAAATAATAAATATTCTTTGGACAAATTCACACGGCGCCATCTAGCCCCAAAGTAAGCAAAGTTTGTGTTGTGGGTGTTAGATAACTGATATACTACTTAAATACTTATTTTTTAAATACATACTTGTGATACATATACATATATAGCACCCAGACCCGTAATAGAAATTAAAATTTACCATTTTAATTTTTGCCTAGCCGGAAATCGAACCCGGGACCTCTTGCGTGGCCGACCGGCACGAATGTCGTGTTTAAATCGATAAAAAAATTTTTAGAGATAGACTTTAATCGCTAGCGAGTCGAAGAAAAATATTAAAATAACGTTTAGATCAAACGCCAGAAAAATATGTATTTATATATTTCGTGGAAATGTACGCTAGAATGTACTAAGAACTTATACTTAAATTCCCAGCAGTACCCAACTCGAATCGTTGAACCGACTGATTTAGCGAACCACATTCTAAATTCTCTCCCGCTTTAATATAGGCCCGTCTTTCGGAGAATGTTTTTTCTTCAACAAAACATTTTATCAGCCATGTTCTTTGTTGTTTCACGTACTTTAAATGGTTTTATCTTGTAGGCGGTGGGTAAATGCCGTTCACTTTGTTTTATCCAGTACATAATACTTTCGTAATGGGTTACGCAGTTATTGAACACGAGTTTACCATAATCCTTGCTGAACAATCTTTAGAACTCTTTAAGGATATAAACTCTTAGGTGCTTAGTCTTGTAAACGTGAAAGATAAAACTTTTCTACTACTTTACATTTACGTTATACATCTTGGCGTGTCCCGATTACAATAATAATCATCTTGGCGTGTCCCGGTTGCGTACGAGGGCCTGAGGTTCATGGTCCAGGATTTGGCAGATCAGAAAATTACGCGAAAGTTTTCCCTCACCGTAACAGCTTCGGTTAGTACATAAATCTTAAAGGGTCATTGGTACCTGGCTGCAGTGGGATGGGATGCGGTCCCTATCGGATACCGTAACCACTCGGCCACCGCCGCTTACATAATAATCTATATTCCATATTTTAAACGCCACATCGTCACTTACCACCAGGTGAGATACTGGTCAAATGCCTGGCTAGTCTAATTTAGAAAGAAAATTATGTAGCAGGAATATTGAGCGGATTTAAGCCTAACATCGCGAACTAAATTACTAACGGCATGATTGCACATTGCAAAGGTCAAGGCTGTTTAGATTGCAGAGGATTGGCGTGTGACCTGCTTTGCTCGGCACTTCCACCTAATTTTCGCATTCTAGCAGTAATGCAGAACTTGTTATAAGTACCTACCTACACTTTGTTATACATACTTCTATATATCTTAGGATTTGATATAGGGTAGCCTACCCTTTCGTTGGCACCCCTCCAGTTATTGGCACTTTTGCATTTAGATTAAAAAAACAAGGATACCACAGATAACTCAGAGTTACTTCCGTAAAAAATAAAAAGTGTAGGTATATTTCTATTTTAAAAGTGGCAACACAACACTAGTAAACAATATGACGGCTTACTGTCAACAACTTCAGTTGTGTGCTCATATTTCGGTGCAAAATTTTGGTTTTTTGTTAAGGTAAGACCTTTGCGAACGCTATTATAATAGGTTAATTTTAACAACAAAATGTTTACAAGTTGTTTTGTAGGCATCTGAACCTCTTTAAGCAGTTAATTTACCTTATATTTATTCAATTTATATTAACATAGTTTGTTTAATTGAGGTGCCAACATTTAGAACAACAATTTACAAGGCATGTTATTATTGGCACTACTGCTAATATTTAGGATATTGTAATATTTTGTGACTATCAACTTTAGAGTTTAGTCGTAAAGGCTTAAAGTGTATATTCGATTCTGTATTACAATTTTTGTTTGTATATAGTGTTTTCCAAATATTGGTCCCTGTGCCAATATGAAAAAATCTATTATTGGCAGTGGTGCCAATATTAGAATAGTCGATGCCAATATTAGGATAGTTGATACCAATAACACTTTTTGTTTATTTTAGCTGCATATTGCATTATGAAGCCACGAAATAAAGTAGAAATATAAAAGAAACCGATATTGAAAAAATCATTAAAAAAAGCGTTAAGCGCAATTAAAAATGCCATGCCTTAAGAAACAGGCAGCAAAAGAGGTTCCAAGTGCCTCGAGCTACCCTGCAATTTTGGTTGAACAACCCCAATCATAATCCGCAGTGGATCCTGGTCCAAGTCCAGTACTTAATAATGAAGAAGAGGCTGAAATAATACATTGGTTAACTGCCTGTTACAAAAAGGGATTTCCGAAAAGGAAAGGGGAATGTGTTACACAGCGTTGCAGAGTTTATAAAAAAAGCGGGAGACCCAACCCCTTCAAAAACAATCATCATCATCATCATATCAGCCAGAAGACGCCAACTGCTAGGCATAGGCCTCCCCCAGAGATCTCCACAAAGACCGGTCCTGTGCTTTCCGCATCCAGCTGGTACCTGCGATCCTTACCAGGTTCAAAAACAATATTCCCAGGGAAAAGTAGTTTCAGCTTTTTATTAGACGCCATCCAGATATCTCAATTCGTACGCCTGGTTTATTAGAAGATAATTTTGTTTTTAAGGTTTTTAGATAAATTATTAGTATTTCGTAAGTAAAACATGTAATTAAAATAGTTATAGAATATGAATATGAAAATTTTCCACTAATAAAGTAGGAATGACTGCTTTTGTAAATGTTTTAGTGTCATAAGGACTCTTAAATAAAACAGGAGAAATTTTTATGATTGAATTTTAATTTTTATTACTACTTGGCCCGGCACGACTTCGCTCGCACGTTGTCTCACCCCCACCTTACCCTACACCTACCCTACCCTGCTCTACACCTACTGTTACCCTACCCTACTCCTACCCTTCCCCCATCCTACACCTATCTTAAACCTTCCCTACACTTGCTCTACACCTATTCACTTACAACCTGAGTGTCAATAATTAGCTTTATTAATGCTAATATTGAGACTTACTATGCCAGTAATGGGTATTTTGATAAGCTTTAAGAATTTTGCTTATATAATATTTATTACACTGTTTGGCAAGATAGCAACTACCATCGATACAAAGATTAGACTACCAACTTCAAAGTTTTAAAAAAGATTGTGGGATAGGTTGCATATGTGTATTAATTTCAGTATTTGTTTCCGACGACAGCGAAAGCGAGCTCTTAAAGTGCCAATAACTGGATAGTTTACCCTAGATCACATATAGGTACACACTCCTATATTTTGCGTAATAAAAAGTTTACATACTATACTAGAGTTTACATTGCATATCAGCTAATAACACATCAAATGTTGTGATCGATCTTGTCTGATTAATCGGTGTAGAAAAGTGACTTGACATATGTCCAAAGACAACAATGTATTGGAGTTAGATCACACAATATCGGTAGCCAACGTGAAATTATTTGTCGATGATCATTTATTTCCCCATATAAAATTTGTTCAGCGATGAGGCTCAGTTTTGGTTAAATTATTGAGTTAATAAACACACGACACGTTTTATTCCAATTTAAAGCTCTCCGCCTCTAAAAAAACAATCTGCTCAAGTCTAATTAATGTCGTTAAGGAGTCAACGGTAATCGAATTTAATTGTCAAAACTTTTTGTTTCATATTACAGAAGACATAATCATCCTAACTAAACTTACATAACATAGATATTCAACTAACTAAAATTATGCATTTGTTAAAGTCAGATTTTATCATTGGGGTAGAAAATGCTACAAAGTAGCCCTTGACCGCAGTGCTAAGTAATTGTATCAATATAACTCACCTGGCATAATGTTTTCCCTCATTATCTGCACATGATGGTCACGATCTGGTCTAGTATGCTCGTGCCAGAAGCCGACCACATGGCCCAACTCGTGGACAACGATCCCAAATTTGTCACAATTCTTCCCTATGGAGATGGCTTGGGCGCCCCCACCGCGCTTCCCGACGAAAGAGCAGCACCTGAAATGGCAATCAACATAATTTCCTAATACATCTTCATTTTCTTCTAGAACGCATTGACTTAACGTAGGTGACAGGCCCACGAAGAATTGTGTGATTGAGTTTTTCTTTAGACATGTGAATGAGATTCTTAGTCATCATCATTGCTCCATTGCGTACTGATGGTGTCTTTCTCAAAATACTTTATCAGATAAAATATTAATAAAAAATGAACCTGAAGAAATAGGAGAACTGGGACCATATTTTTAAATCACTTGGCTCGAGTCCATTAATTTTCAATTTTTATTTTAGACATGAAAGATTTAATATTTTTATGTATGAAACCGTTCGCTTTTGGTGCTGCCAATGGAAATAAAAAAATATTGAATTTATCATGCCTTAAATGAAAATCGAAAACCGTTCGTTCAAAAATACAGACCCAGAACTCATACGAAAGTAACAGTAACATGTAATTATAGTCTTAAGATTGCTATGAGTATATTTAAAGAATTTGAAATTTTCAACATCCATAAGTCATTTTAAGTAACAGACACCAATCCCTTACAGACTTTCGCATTATTAGTTGGATTTCCCTCGATTGTAGACAAATCATTTCTTATGTATCTTTAAAATCCTACAATATTAATTTTATGTTACATGCAATAAAATGGCTACTAAAACATCAGCTTACCCGCAAGGCCTTTCAGTGAAAACAATATAGTCCCTGTGTACATTGGGCTCTCGTTCCACGAATTTCACACAGGTGAAGTTCTCCCAATGCCTCATAGCTTGTTTGAACAACGACTTGTGTGCTCCGCTGAAGTTGCCATCTATTTCGTATGGGATTACACCATTTTCCCATATACGTTCCTTCCGGTTTGTTGCAGCGCGTATAGAGCGATGTCTCAGGCTTGACTGTAAAATGAAGAAGAATATACATGAATCAATAGATTAATAACTGTTCAATCAGTCTTCGGGTCCGGGCCCCATCGGAAGACCTTGGTCAACTTCGCTTTGCCAACAGTATTAGGAGGCACATTTACTGATTAATTTAGAAGCAATAATGAACAATTGAAATACATTGGAAAGGCTCATTTTGCAATTAGGAGTTTCAAATCAATATCTGATACGTACCCTGCTTATATTATAAAATCTGCTTTCCTCAGCTTCTAGATCATCGTCGGTGTCTCGAAAAAACCAATCTTGAAATTTTTGCGATTCCTCAGTCACAACGACTACATCGTCTTTATTTTTCGGTGGCGGTTTCACATCGAATTTCTCTTCGAACTCGTGCGCAGGTATTTCGTATTTACGTTCTTTACTAGAAATTCTCTTTTGGTGACGAAAAAATTTTTTCCTCCCATTTTCTGTTTCCTCGAAACTGGTTTCTGAAGACTTTAGTTTATTGTGACTTATCCTTTCATTGGAGTGTATATTTCTCAAACTATAAATTTAAAAAGATATGATTAACTACTTGAAGTACAAAAAAAATTGAAGGTTTTTGAATACAGATTATGAGCTAGCTGTATACAGCTAAATTATAATTTACATACATAAAATTTCAGTGTGTACTTCTTTGTACCCATTATTCCCCCAGTATTCGTATATAATAAGACCACGCTAAGTCCGAGTCGATATAAAAAAAATCTCTGTATAGCTTATGACAAGTTTTTAAAAAGTAATAGAACGTCATTCATAAAAGTCATAACAAACAATTTGATTTCTGTAGGATTGTTTATTTTCGTGACTTCTGAAAAATATTGTTAAATAATGGGTAAAACAATTAAAAAGGAAGTGAGTGAGATAATTTTCAGCATGATTAATAAATCGAACGTTCAAGCTAATCGTGACCAAATAACTGAATGTTTACAAGAAGGACTGACAAGGACTGACAAGTTCAGATTATCGCCAGATTATTGCCATATCCACATTTTATCATTTTACTACTGTCAGTCAATACGGACTTGTCGTGGTCCTATTATAACCAAAAACACGATTAATAAAATTTTCTTTGATATATTCTGCGATATGTTTTTAATTGATTATGGATTTCTCCTAAACCGCTTACGATAGGTGGATCAAATAAATACCATTAATAGAAACATAATATAGTCAGTTAAAATTCGTATGCTGAAATTTTATCTAAATTGTTTAGATTTCATAATATATAACTTTTTTAAATAAGGTAAAATAAACATTAGCATAGGCCGTAAGCCGCTTTTTCAAATACATATAGCAAGGCCCGTCATGCTAAAACAAATGACCGGCGACGGCGCTCTCTTCAGGTGCCAAGCAAATAATGAACTAAAGAAAGATTTATCAACTATAAGTCGTCGGACTGTCCGCCAAACTAGTTCAAGGTGTCTTTTCAAAGTAAGTTCTTTAATCCTGTCGAAACTTTTTGGACCATTTCTTTGTGTACAAAGTGAATAGTGCCTTTCGTAATAAACGCTCGTCTGCCTTCTGAATGTAGCTAATGAATGGAGGTATTAAATCTATGCAGATGGAGCCGCTTCGAATTCGTAAGCAGACTGCGCCTGTATTTAATCTTAGACCCTACTATTGTCATCGTCGAAATGAGATATACTCTAATTGCAGTTTTCAAAACTATTTGTGTGATATATGAGCTTATAGACCAGCTGGGTTTATTTTAGACAACTCCATGGAAAATGAGTACCTAGAAAACTAATAGTCATACCGTGGTCATGACATTTACGATGTTGTTTTCTTTTATCTATAATTTTTGAATTTTGGCAAAGAGTAAGCCAATTTTAACTACACCCATACGGATGACATTATTCAGTATGCTACCCCCACAAGCCTACAAATATTACAATAGTAATGATATTGCGGATTCTAGTGTGTATTCTATGTATTGAATTTTCTAACACAGTGTATTTCCTTTGATATGTATTTTCTGTGCAATAAACTATCAGTAGTATAAAATCCGGAATACTGTTGACAAAATCAACAAAATAACACACGACCTCACTGTATCGGCGCTACCACCAAAAGTCACGGCGTTGTTATTTGTTACTGTAAACTTACAAGCATAAATAGATAACACCTTATCACCAATAGCAACACAACTGTGTTATCTTTTAGTATGATTCCGCAGACATTGCTTGTGAGTTATAAATAATTACAAATTTATTGTTTATCGTATGCCTGAATTCCTACAGCTATTTAAATTTAAAAATATTTAATTTTCATTTCGTAAAGAAGGCGAGAGTTTCGTCCTAAAGGGATTGAAAATCTTCCGATTGCACGCTATACTTGGCATCCGGACATTTCAATATTATTTAAAGTTTTATTGACTTCTATTGAATAGTATTGATATAATGTAATAGTTAAAAATTTCTGTAACAAGCACAAGTTGAAGAGAATAGTTAGCATTTTATTCTTTTTTTCTTGTAGTACACTTTATAGATACTTTAAAGGAAATTCTCAACTAGTGTACTCTGCCTCCCATTAATTCGCATATTATTTCGTTCTAATGTTATGTAAGTAAGAGGTAGGGGCCAGGAGGCCTTTCAGTTGGTGCAATTACGGCAGGAGCGGGGCTTATTCACAGGACTATTGGGATCGGTGCCTTTGCACTTTCACAGAAAGAAATATAAAGTTTCAAAGCCTTTTACTCAAGTCGAGTTAACTAGACCGCCATGTGATTGCATTCGTCGCGCAAACTTAAGCAAAGGCTGCCGCAAAGAGATTTTTAATACATATGGGAAAAGAAAAACTTTAAGTATTAAAGGATTTACTTGAAGTAATAAAAGGAATAAATAAGTTCAAGGTGTAAATAGTTAACTATAATTTTATTAATAGGTATAGTAAATTAGAAAATATTGTTAGCAGTCGATTTGGTTTGTTAGTTTGACACTTATTTAATGCAATAATGGGTGTTTGTATCTGTTAATGCTGTGTATTGATCGATTATATCATCCAGAAAGCAATTTAAAGATTTATCGCAAGTACCTGCCCAGATAGATTAAACAGAAAAAAAAGTTTAAATCATACCGTCTTCCATTACCGTGCCTTCTTCTTCTTTTTCTCCTCTTTCGTTTTTCTGTTGTTTCTTCTATTAAGCTTTGTAAACTTTCCGTTGGTTTCAATAAATCGTTAGGTTCTTCTTTGTGTTCGACTTCTTTTTTCTCTGGTCTACTAATTTCTTTTTTTGCTATTTCTTCTTCATCCTGCTCATTTGTTAAGACTCCATTGGTTGGAGCAGGTGCAACAGTTATGTTATCAGGCAAGTCTTTAAATTTAATATTATTATTCGAGTCACCAGTAATTTCTCGACTGTTGCTTTGTATTTTATTTGTCACTTCATCTATTTTGTTTGTTAAATTTGATATTTGAATGGTGGGATAAAATTCATCAAGATTCAGTATATTTTCGGATGATATATTGACGACTAGTACACCATCTTGCTCCAGGCTTTCAGACTCTGTGAGATTGTCCGTTACATTACTAGGTTGCCGCAAATGATCTGATGTGCTCTCATTTACTGTATTTGTTGAATGGTTCATGACTTCTGCGGGCAGTATTTTGCCATTTTTTATTAACTGCGCTTTATCTACACCTGACGGTAGATTCTGTGAAATAATATACCAAATCTATAGTTATAAATTTAATTTGTAATTAGTTAACCTTAGGTCACCCAAGAGAAATTGGAGCAGCTACTTTTTATTGGCAAATATTGCTCTGTTCTATCTTGGGTGCTCTAAGCTTCGCACGATAACTCGAAGAAATATGGGTGTGTATCCTATCAAAAATCAACTTACCTTGGTCATTACAGAAGCGTCGTTGTATTTCTCTTTAGTTTTTTCCTGTACATATGGCACAGGTTGTTTCGTCCTCTTCCTCAATATATCTGGAAGCCCTTCCTCTTCTACTTGTAGACCTTCCAACAAAACTTCTTTCTTCAGTCTTTCCACTTCTTCTTGCAAAGATTTGTTGATTTTCGACGAACTCGGGACATTCTTCACCGGTTTGTACTTGTAGTCCATATCTGGGATCGCAATGTCACCTTGGAAGTTTTCTGTAACAAAGAAAATTCGAATTTACGTCTTGAGTCAGACATCAGAAACCAGTTGGCAGGATTTATTTGACGGTGACGAATGGATCTGTCGCTTGCAGATCGTATCCAAAAAGTTTTCCATTAGTAAAGAAAATTAAAGTTTAGCGGTAAATAATAAAATTATAATTATATTCAACTACATTAAAATAAAGTACCGAATTTAAGCCCTATCTTAGCTATACTTGTAAATTACCCATCACAATTTGTTATTACAATTTTACAAAAACTAAATAATATACCTCACGAAATATAAAGAAACATAATATCGAACCAAAGGTGTATCTACGTTTAGGTACCTTCACATCATCATTATCATCATCTGAAAATGGCCTACTGTAGGGCATAGTTCTCACTACCTCCACCCAGGTTTCTATCGACATTTCGATCATACGGACCGTGTCTGATCCACGCATTAGCTAGGAAATTTAACTAACAATTCCGCCGTCCAATCCTGCAGTACCTAACTAAATAAAATAAAACGGCAATACGATATACGATCAGTTTCCTCGGTTTCCGATCAAAGTGTCCTTTACGAGCAAATATCGTTACAGTCGACATCGGAGTCGCCACGTCCCGTTTAATGCGTCAAAGCGAAAGAGCTAACCCGGTTTCCGTGATTATCCACGGGACAAGCCGAGTGCGCAGAATTGGATGACTGAATCACTGCAAGGAATACACCCGACATACACTGGTAACATATATTGGGACATAGTCCCAAGTAAAGTAGCGCGTAAAGTAAAATTTGGCGTTCCAATAGCGGCGTTTATGCTTTTATTGTTATGTCTAATTCATTTATTTATTTATTTTACCATTTATTGTGCACAAAGAAAGTTACAATAATATGAACATAAAGATAACAATCACAAAAGGTACAGCTTATTTCTAAAAAGAAATGTCTTACAGCAGACCTACCGAAGAGAGAGGGCTAGAATAGAGAGGCAGATATGACGTGCACCCAAATACATAATATAATATTAATATTTGCCATTGCCTAAGCATAATCTAGAAAGTTTTGCACAACACCAACATATATATAACTACACTTGACACTGTGTTTATCTGTGATAATCTGTAATTGGCTTTCTGATACTTAAGTTTACTTCAAATCTATTTTATAACAGCTGTTGATTTTCCTAAGAATAAATAAATAAAAATCTTTTTTTGGCTTATTACTGTAATGTTATGAGAGTAGGTTATGCTAACTGCGTACCATCAGACGAACAGATTACTAACGCGACGCTTGGACGTAAACTTAACGTAGACAGAATAAAACTTTAAAGTTAAGAACGGCAAGTGTACAGAGACTAGGAAAATACGGTGGTAGCACTACGTGGTCCACGTGATTGCTCACTTTGTCTTGATTTATCACCAAGACGACTGTTACTGTTGAACGTTCTAGTCTCAATTTCAAAACTTGGTTTACCTTGTTTGAGTGTTTTTATTTTTCAACGTGTTGGTTTGTAATTGATCAATTTAATCGGCAAATTATAGTTACAGTGCCATCATATTTTAGTTATATCACTATACAATTTGTAAACAACGAAATCCAGAACGAAAGCTCCAATCTTAATTTCAATGCCTGGTTTATGTTGTTTAAGCGTTTTTAGTTTTTACCTTTCAACGAGTTGGTTTATAATTGATCAATTTTATAGGAAAATATGGGCAAATTTTAGTAACAATGCCATTATATTTTAGACATATCACTAAAACAATTTGCAAACAGCGAAATGCAATCGGCACAAACTCATTTCCGAGTCCCGTGCCCAGACACCCTGACCAACGAAACACGGTATCCGAATCAGTGGCGGTGGCCATATTGAAATTGCAGGCTGCACCGTTCCTCTAGCCGTAAAATCTAACGAGCCACCCGTCCCAGCTGCGGCCCCCACTAATTAATTGTCTACATGTGCTGCGGTTTAGGGGACACTCTGTATTAATTTTGGTGGCTATTGAGGGAGGATATTTACTGATCAGAGCTGGGTTAGGCTAGGTAGAAACTATCGAGTGCTGACAGAAGATCTTGATCATTCTGACACTTGTCTTTGCCACTTCGACTATTTGTTCTTGGCAAGTTCCATTATCATATAACTTAAATACGATTTCGCCGTAAAGGCGACACTCTATATTAATTTGCTGGATGTTGAGACCTTGAGAGTAGTATAACCAGACATAATATTAGCACTGCATACAGGGTGCATCCAAATCGGCTGAGAAATACGGAAAGGCCGACATTGACTTGGATTAGGGGTTGAATGGAAGACAATGTTTAGAATTAGGATATTAGAAAATTTGAAATTAAGACATAAAGCCGCTGCCAAGTCTAAAAGTTTAAACATAAATAAAAAAATAAAAACTACACGCAAAGAAAGTATGGTGTTAAAGGTAAGGTTGCGGGCAAGATTGCAATGTGTCTGCAATTTTTATTACCAGTTTTCGGGGTAGACTGGTAGATAAAGCTACAAAGCTTTAAGTCCACCTTTGTATTATTTTGTGCATAAAGTATTAAAGAAATAAAATATAGGTTAGTTTCAATCGCATAAAAAGTAAATTCATCAAATGAATGAAACAACAAACATACATTTGTTACGAAATAAATAAGGTAATGAGATCATGTCTTAATTAATCAAGACAGTTCATAATCCCATAAGTGGTTACAAATAAGGAGCTAAATACAAGACCGAACAAAGGCCTGCAAGGTTATAGGAGAGAAACAAAGTGCTACAAACTTATCTGAGCCGGTGACGGCGTCGCTGTTGTAGACAACAAAGTAACGTGTGTGTGAGAACAAAGTGAGTTTTTAGTTTCCCTGAGTTTCCCTACGTGTATCTACCTAGAAAAATAAACGAGCGTAATATTAGAGTATGTATTGCTGCCACATATGTAACATAATAATGCTAATAGATAAGACGGTGCCATAATAGAATCAGTATATTTCCTGCTACGACCACGTTTAGTTTGTGGCGTGTCAAGTGTCAAATAGAAAAAGAAAAAATAAAAAGACTTATGTCATGAGAAGAGCTTTTGAAAATCTTGCATTGTAATAATTGTATTGCTCGTTGTTTTTTAAACCTTCTAAATTAATTGTGCCTGATGTTTATGTGTGCAGAATAATAAACTGTTGTGCCTGTGAAGTGTACGTTTAATTCCACCAGCCGCATACCCAGGTACATAACCACATTGGTGACCCCATCAATCTCGAAACATTCATTTTCGAAATTGGACTTTTACACGCCATGAGCGAAGCAAGCAAGTCTGAAGCGGATACAGGAGGCAGTAACAGTGGCCAGTCTAGCGGAGATCTGTGCAGAGTCGGAGTTAGAATGCCAGCGTTTTACCCCCATAAACCGGGTTTATGGTTTAACCAACTTGAGAGCCAGTTCGTTTTGGCTGGAATATCTTCAGACTCGACAAAGTTCCATTATGCAATGAGCCAGCTGGATCCGATTTACGCAGAAGAGGTTGAAGACGTTATCAATTCGAAATCGTCAGACGATAAATACGAGCGCCTGAAAACCGAGCTCATAAAACGTCTTTCTGCATCACGTGAGAGGAAGCTACAGCAGTTGCTGACGCATGAAGAGTTGGGTGATAGGAAGCCATCCCAGTTTCTACGCCATTTAAAGCAACTGGCTGGGCCAGCGGTTCCTGACGAATTCATCCGTTCTATCTGGACCAGTCGCCTACCCTCCAATATTCAGAATATACTGGTGACCCAGGCAAATTCATCGCTGGAAGAAGCAGCCGAATTAGCGGATAGGGTGATGGACATGGTAGCACCCACCCCCCAGGTAGCAGCTACGTCTGGACAAGGAGGAATACCGAGTGCGACCCATGATGCTATCGCAGACCTAGCCCGCCAGGTAGCGGCACTCTCAGCACGATTCGACGGGATGTCGCGGTCCAGGACCAGACAGAGATCTTACAGTCGCGACCGAGGCCGTTCGTCATCTGTGAGGTCGCAGTCCAATTATAGAAAGTTTCCATTGTGTTGGTATCATTCCAGGTTCGGCGACAAGGCAAATAGGTGTGTGAAACCGTGTGACTATGCGGGAAACGCGCCAGGCAGTCGGTGAGTGCGACCGACGACTGTCACAGTACCGGTCGCTTATTTATAACAGACCAGCGCTCGAAAATGCGATTCTTGGTGGATACAGGGAGCGATTTATGCGTATTTCCAAAAAACGCAGTTAAAGAGCGTCGTCAAAAAACCAACTTTGAATTGTGTGCAGCGAACGGTACAGTGATTGCAACATACGGGTATGCGCATTTATTATTAAACTTGGGCTTGCGCCGTGATTTTGCTTGGCGATTTATTGTGGCAGATGTGACAAAGCCAATAATAGGTGTAGATTTTTTAGCACATTATAATCTCATTGTGGATATACGGAATCAACGCCTTATAGATGGCTATGCAACACTCGCTGCCGTGGCTTCGCTTGCAAAAAAGTCTGATTATGTTGCTTCAGTAAAATTGGTTTCTGGGCACACAGTGTATCATGACATTCTCGCTGAGTTCCCAGAAATATCTAGACCACCCGGGTTACACCGTACAGTAACACATAATACGGTACATCATATTCATACCACACCTGGACCGCCAGTATCTTGTACACCACGCAGGTTAGCTCCCGACAAGCTTAAAATCGCGAGGGCTGAGTTTGAGGCGATGTTAAGTGATGGTACGTGCCGGCCGTCCGCGTCACCTTGGGCATCACCGCTCCATCTGGCCCCGAAGAAGGACAACGGGTGGCGTCCCTGCGGTGACTACCGCATGTTGAATGCCCGGACCGTCCCGGATAAGTATCCCATTCGCCACATACACGATTTTACCCACAGCATCGCAGATTGCACCGTGTTCTCCACGATTGACCTAGTGAAGGCGTATAACCAAATCCCCATGAGCACCGATGACATCGCAAAAACAGCCATAACAACACCTTTCGGGCTTTATGAATTTCCGTTTATGACTTTCGGACTTCGTAACGCCGGTCAGACGTTCCAGCGCTTTGTCGATGAAATGCTACGGGGATTGGACTTTACTTACGCCTACCTAGATGACTTTTTAGTTTTTTCAAGGGATCAGGAAACACATAAGGATCACATTAGGGAGGTCTTCACCAGGCTTAAGGCGTTTGGCATGGTGATAAACACCGCCAAATGTGTATTTGGTGTTTCTGAGGTAAATTTTCTGGGATACAGCATTTCCGAAAAGGGCACCATACCCCTGCCTTCTAAGGTCGAGGCTATTAAAAGCTTCCCAGTTCCAAAGACGGTACGTGAGCTACGTCGCTTTCTTGGAATGGTAAATTTTTACCGCCGCTTCATCCCTAATGCAGCTCTGCATCAAGCTCCGCTGAATGAGCTACTTGTAGGCTCTGTTAAGGGATCGCACCCAGTTCATTTACTGGCAAAGGAGATGGCAGCCTTTGAATCGTGTAAAGATGGTTTGTGTCAGGCTGCCATGTTAGCTCATCCGGAGTGTGAGGCGGAATTAGCCATGGTAACCGATGCCTCAGATAAAGCTATTGGTGGCATTCTTCAACAACAGAAAGGTGGTTCTTGGCAGCCGTTGGGGTACTTCTCTCGCAAGTTGAGTCCGCCACAGCAGAAATATTCTGCGTATGATCGTGAACTCCTCGCAATATACGAGACTATAAAGTACTTTCGCCACATGATTGAAGCCAGAGATTTCGTGATCTATACGGATCACAAACCTCTGACCTTCGCTTTCACCTCCAGGAAGGATAGTTGCTCGCCCAGACAGTTCCGTCACTTAGATTTCATATCTCAATTTTCCACGGATCTGAGGCATATTTCAGGCAAAGATAACGTAGTGGCCGACACCTTATCTAGGGTGGAGGAGATAACGAAGCCAGTTGATTTTGACAAACTGGCCGTTTCACAGCAGTCTGATCAAGAGCTCATAATCATAATCATAATCATAATCATAATCATTTATTCAGTCATCACAGGTACATAAAGGTGGTAAATAATAATAGTAGCGGCTCCATGATGCGCCTTAAAGCATACTGAATATGACAAGTTTCACATGAACTTGATTGTTTATAATACAATTAAAAAGTAAATTAAATAAATGTCAAATCACTAAAATTCATTATGTCAAATAATTAAAATTGAATGTCTTAAGTTAAAATAATTAAATTATAATGACAAATAATAATAATTCAAATGTACTAATTATTCCATAAAATGTCAATAAAATATAAAATGTCAAGTAATAATAATTCAAATTTAATAGTTATTTCATAAAGTGCCACTAAAAAAATGTCAATCTGAAGTATTAAAATAATGTCATCGCCCTTAAAAAAATAAAAATAAAATGTATTCCTACCAAATAGAATGCTAAAATATCCAAATGTCAAAGTTTTCTTAAATTGATGTCACTAAGGTAATCATTAATATTATAATAGCATTTATCAATTAGCAAATTAGTTAAAAATACTTTAAAATTTTTAACATCCAGAGATTTTGCAAATTCTGGTAGTTTGTTGTATAGTTTGGGACCCATTTCAGTAATATTTTTACTCATCATTGCTGTTTTGCAGCAATGTGTCTCTATTATAATGTTTCTGGGTCTAAGCTTAATGGAGTCAACTACAGGCTTCTTTTTAAATATGTTTGGGTTGCAATGCACGAATACGCAACACTCCAAAATGTACAGGCACGGAAAGGTTAATAGTTTCATTGATTTAAAATGAGGCTGGCAGGAGTCCACAGGTTTGATGCCACACATTGCCCTAATACACCTTTTTTGAGCCCTAAACACAGTTTCCCTCTCTGAAGAGTTGCCCCAAAAAATTATGCCATATCGCAAAGTTGCAATCACAAATCCATGATATGACGTTAGGACTGTTTGCCGGTCTGCTACTTTGGATAACTTATATAAGGCAAATGAGAACTTAGATAATTTTTTACAAACGTCCTGTGAATGTGTTACCCATGTCATATTGTTGTCCACATAGAGCCCTAGAAATTTAACTGTTTGTGTTTCGGCTATTATTTGATTTTTATGTATAATTTTTAGCGTGTCGGTCTTTTTTCTTTGTGTAAATTGCATTATATTAGTTTTTTCAATATTAATTTTTAGATTGTTCATGTCAAGCCAGTTTATTACATTATTTAAAGTATTATTTATTTCTAATTGATAATCAATGTCATTATTGTGGTCAAAAAATATTGTATTGTCATCGGCAAAAAGTGTCATTTGATATTTACTTGATTTTACAATGTCATTAATAAATATTAAAAATAATAAAGGTCCAAGAACACTACCTTGAGGAACTCCATATTTAATGGTCTGGCTGTCAGAAATATAAGTTTCTTCCTCTTTGGAATCTATTGATATTTGTGTCAATTTAGTATACTGTTTTCGACCTTCTAGATAGGATGCTATTAAATTTAAAGAGTTGCCACGGAATCCATAACGCTCCAATTTCCATAGCAGCAGCTTGTGATCAACGCGATCAAATGCCTTTGACATGTCCATGAATATGGCACATGATGGAGACCTCTTATCCATGTGTGTAACAGCATGTTTCACTAAATCATAAATTGCCATACTTGTCGTTTTATCTTTCCTAAAGCCGTTTTGCTCCGTAATTAATAAATTGTGTTTCTCTAAGAAATTATAAAAAATTTCGTGAATAATCTTTTCAAAAATTTTTGTTATAACTGGTAAAAGAGCTACTGGACGATAATTTGACATGTCACTTTCGTCACCTTTTTTGAAAAGCGGCACAACAATAGCCGTTTTCAGTTTATTCGGAAAGGTACCTGTAGATAAACATAGGTTTACTAAGTGACTTAAGGGATTGGCAATTAGCGAGCCGATTGTGTCCCACACCAGCATCTCGTCATGATAACAAACGCTCCACCTTCATATTCAAAGACTTGCCGTCATCCTCACACGTATTTTTACGCGATGACACTGTCGGCGGAGCCTTAAAACCAGCGTATCTTGGACCATACGAGGTAATTCAGACTGGTGATAAGGCACTGAAACTTCGGGTAAATGGTACCGTGGTTACCGTCTCCATAGACCGGGTAAAACCGGCTTACATACTGCGTGACCCAGGTATCACGCGTCCAACACCCAACACGTTTACACCGGTACCAAACACCTGTACACCGCAGCCCGACACACCAACAATTTCTGGGAACACTACACCAGCCATGACGAATACTGATAGCAACATCAGAAGTACCAGGTCAGGGCGCAATGTGAGGTTCCCTGATTTCTATCGCCCATAGGTTGATTTCTGGAAGGGGGTGATGTGGCGTGTCAAGTGTCAAATAGAAAAAGAAAAAATAAAAAGACTTATGTCATGAGAAGAGCTTTTGAAAATCTTGCATTGTAATAATTGTATTGCTCGTTGTTTTTTAAACCTTCTAAATTAATTGTGCCTGATGTTTATGTGTGCAGAATAATAAACTGTTGTGCCTGTGAAGTGTACGTTTAATTCCACCAGCCGCATACCCAGGTACATAACCACAAGTTCATTATTCTGTGTTAGTTCATTACTTTATTCTTAGTTTTTGTAGCTTCACACTAGCATTTTACTCGATCTGCGTCACGGAGTACGGTAGCCAATACTCCATGGGCTACGTGTTTTTAAAACTTCCTATTTGAGTAGCCGATATAGTACAGGGATTGGAAACGACGCTGGAAACGAGTGATTCCCTCACAAATAACGAATTCCGTTCTTCTTTAACGGTTGGCAGAGACCACCGTCCTGACACACCTCTAAGCTCACGCTTCTTCTACGTTTATACTGCTCGTCGGTGTCGGTATATCTTGACTTGATCTTTGATTTTAATTATGTTCAGGTTTGGCAATATGAGTACATGTTGTGCCTGACTAAGCTATGCGCTAAGAAACTCGGAGAAAACTTAGAAAATGACTAATAATAACCACGATAGCTCCACATTTCGACTGCATGTAGGTATTGGGATAAGGGCAGAGGGCAAGATCTGAGAAATCAATCGAGTGCATTTTACAAACTAAATACAGGTAAATACAGGTCCCGCTTGGGCACTGGCTCACGAGGGCCCGGGGTCCGCTTTGTTTGTGCTCCAGGATTTGACAGATCGGAGCGACTGCTATCTGAACTCTATGACCCTGCTACCAGGGGAACCTGACCAGATTGGATCATGGACACACATTCAGTTTTCCCTTACCTTAAAAGCATCGGTTAGTATTCAATAAACTCAGAATAGAGTCATTGGTACATGGCCTCAGCAGGATTCGTACCCGGGTACCTCTTGCTCACGAGTCGGATTCCCTAACCGCTCGGCTATTATTTCGTGTTAACGACGATCCTTGCCAGTTAACAGTTAACCCTGCTCTGAGATTTTCCCGCGGCCCAGTCCGGCACTGCCGATGGACGCAGAAGATTTACTATATCAGCGGTTTGCATGAATATTCAAGCGTGGCAGTACCAAGCGAGGAATTCGATTACATTGGCACAGTTTCCCGCAAACACGGTTTATGCGCGACTAGCTAATCGGAGCGATGGAAATGTCCGACGAGATAGGCGGAATGGTGAATTGTACTTTATGGTTGTAGGTTTAGGTGGTGTTTTTGAGTCAGCAGATTTTGAGTTTTGGATACATTGTCGGCATTCGTCAGTCTTTTAATAAGGTAACTCAGTAGTAAATAAAAAAGATGATAATTGATCAAATTAAAAAATAAAAGAAGAAGTGGGTGTGGGCGAAGCGAAAGGCAACCACCTCTAAAATTTCCAGGAGTTTTAGATACTAGTACTATCCGAATTCCTGCCTAGGCCAATTATATAAAGTGTGTAAGAAACTCGGAAATTAGTTACAGAATTACTGATAATAACGTGTCTTTCTCCGATTAGTAGGTGATAAATAGTAGATGGACCGATCAGTTGAATTATGGAACGTCCAATATCAGCGACGCGGTGAGCTACATATAGGCGACGGATAGGAGTGGTTAAAGGCATTTGCTGCACGCTAGAATGTGTTCATTAAACCTCGGTCCTCAATCATAGTGAAATTTAATATTTTATTTTATTCCGATATAGCACCTCATCATCACAGTCTACCGCAGGAGGAGTGGAAGGCAGGGGAGGGGAGGGCTATTGCTATAATCTTCACGTGGCAGGCTGTAAATATATCGCCGTGTTGTAAATATAGAAATTGAAAATGCTGTTGCCCATTTTCTAGTCTACGGAGAACTACTTTCATATGTTCTGCGGAGACTCCATAACTTTTAGCTCAAAAACGTTTGTCGCCATGTACGACACCCACAAGTATGAGGGATTGGCGCTATTCTACTCTGCCGGATACCACACGGCCAAACATAGTACAGTACCTACCTAAGACATTATTTGATTGAAGAGTCTAAAACCATCATTTCGTATCATTCCGTTTAAGAAATAAACCACTAGATAAAAAATCTGTTCTCTAATTCCATTGTATCTGCAATTATATATAAACAAACGAGTTCGTCAGTAGATTTCACTGGGGATAGTGTGATGTAATCAACGAACACCGCAGTGCATGCAACCGAATATTGATCCAGTAAACCGTGCATAATGGATTCGGGGCTTTCGGAAATTCAATCAAACAATGAGAATAATGCCAGCAGTTATTGGTGATCCGTCATAGGCAAGAATGTCACGATCCATCGGGCCACGGTGAGGCAAGGCCTCGTCACTGAGATGTAAAAACTACTGAATTTTTCAGTGTTGTCGGACATAATAAATATATTAATAATTTATCCCAAAATTCAGAGTAAGCATTTCTCGCGAGAATATGATCGAATTTTACGTGAACGAAGTCGCAAGCAAAAGCTGGTTCTATAAAAACAACACACAAGCCCCAAGGTTTCTCAGCCTCGAGACGGCAATGGTGCCATTTAAATAGGCTTCGAACTAACAAGTCACTCTGTGGCAAGTATATGTTCAGGTGTGGTTGGTGAAATTCTCCAGCATGTGGTTGTGGTGCCCCTGTGTAGTCCATCTATCATACCATCCACGAATAGCGGAAATACACTGGGGACTCTTTGAATTTGTTCCCTCCTGATGAAAACGCAGCCCAACGGGTGAAGAATTAGCATATTTACTTGTAGTTTTAGTGTTCAGTAATAATATTAATATGACATTAATAGCGACTCGGTTAATAATGGCATATGAATAAAAAAAAGATACAGTCAGGGGAGCCAACGTCCGAGAGTGTTCAACAACTCTCTGGGTCACCAGCGGATGATCTTTGTCAACCTCGCTTCGCCAAAGCTCACAAGTGGCGAGCTCGTTGCAGTTCTTAATGTTAGACTGGCCTGAAAATACGAAACAGTCACTCATCCAGTTCCTGGACGCTGCGAACGTTGCACATAACTAGGTTTCGCCATATAGATTGTAAACATGTAGTCCATCTTGAGCAAAACAAACCCAATCATAAAAGCGAAGTCTACATGCTATCCGTTGTCAATAGCAATAACTCGCAGGCTTTGGGCCGTCGTTCAGGCCACTTGGCACACATCCCAGCGAAGTTGCAGTCCATCTGATACAATACAACGTATGACCTACCGTGTTGTTGGCATGCTATCGAGTGCCGAACATGACAAACTGTTGAAGAGTTATTATGTTGTACTTCTTGTAGGGTCGGTCGTAATTTTAATGTCTTTGCTGGGATTTTCTTTTTTTAATACTTATTACATTTGATTACTATCTCACCTAATGGTATAATTTATTCAAAAATTCAATATAGTTCTAGTTGGCCCAGAACAAGATTACCGAATTTTACACAGGCGAAGTCGCGCCCAAAAGCAAAATAAAAAACTAACTTAAACTTGCGCGAAACTCAGAGTTTTAACCGTCAATAAAATATTTAAAGAACTCCTACAACTAAATACTAACAAGCAAACCACCCACAATTCAGAATCCTCGTTCCATTGAAAGAAACGTTTAATTTCGGCATTCGTGGAAAAAAAAAACTTTTCACAAACACTCTTTTACAAAGCGCCCTTTACACCTCACCACTCCATTTTCTAGAAATATTTGGTTGATATTTTTATTTACAAAAATATCGTCTGGCGTCCGTTATTGTCGCTCAAAGATACTGATTACGCCCAGTCTTGTTTGAGCTCCCTACCCTCCCGCGGCTATTTGCAAAACAGGTGGGAAGCGCGAGATTTAATAATTTATGGCAGGTCAAATTCCACTGGTTACCTGATGAATGTGACTCGAGATTTTTGAGGGGTAAAAAATTGTCTGTCACGGCTTGATTTCAACATGTGGCGGCTGAGAGGTTTCATACTGATTACTTATTATTGGGAAGTGTTAATTCAATTAACTGAGGCCCTTGGGAATTTGGTTTTGTGTGACTATAGTATAGAGTCACAAGCTACGATCCTGACTAGTCCTGACGCACCTGTGAAGTATATGCTAGTAAGATCAATATGCTCTTGGCTCCCAGCAACATATTGATATGGGGTCTTGGGCTATGGATTACCCCTTAAAGGGGTAAGGGCCGGGGGTTAGGGTTAGTAATTCTAATTAGTAAGCAAAGCTTGGTCTTAGCTTAAATAGTTAATAATAAAAGTTACATTAGTAACTTAATAAGAGAGCGTAGCGAGCGTTATATTTTTGTGACATAAAACACTCTTAAAAGCTGGGGTGGTCCGCGAGGTGAGCTCGGAATTATTGCTACATTGGCCTTTGGCTGAGCGGGCGTGCGTACTCGAAGTTATAGTTATTTATCCCTTAACCTTGCACGATTATAACAAAAGTAATCACTTGGATCACATTTCCATAACATCAAAGCCCCAATCTAAATAGCTGACCACGAATATTGTTACCCAAAAAAGCAATCCGAAATCCCAGCCAAACCAATTACCAAAACTGTCCAAACCACCGCTGAAAACTAATTACCGAGCAAGCGAAATTAGTTGATCACATCACATCGAATCCTATTCCGGGATTAGTCAACATTCCATGCAAACATGATCCCGTATTATCGCGTTAACTTCAATGTGAGTACAAACACAAGTTAAATTGCTTAGTGCTAATGGCAAATAGCTGGCGGGAAACAGTCACGCGTAGAAATCCGCTTCTACATACAGACATAATCAAAGGAGACGCATAAATACCAAGATTCTCGGGCGGCGTATTCGTGGTGTTTGATTGCAGTAATGTCTAGTTTAATTTGTAAGTTTTGGTACTTTTGAGTTATATTGTTGATGTACTAAATAATGCCATGAACATAGATACTTATGCTATCGTTAAATTTAATGTCATTGGTCGATTTGATCAGTACACAAGTTTAAGAGAGGTAGGGCATAGCGGGGTATCTCGTTCGAATTGGAGCCGCCCGACTGGGGAAGTACCTCCACCTTACAGAATATCGCAGCTAAATAATACTCTTTTAAATAGCATTGTGTTTCTGCCGGTGAGTAAGGTTTCCAGTGCTCCATGGGGTGGGGACTTGGGGAACCGTGGCTTTGGCAGTGGAGTGGCTTTTGCCTTTTTGCTGCCAGAGCAACGTGTTATAGAAGTGGGCAACGCATTGGCTATACTCTTGGTGTTGCTAATGTCTATAGGCAGTGGTGACTACTTCCCATCAGGTGGCCCGCTTGCCTGTTTGCCTATCGTATGTCATAAAAAAACACAGTTTTTCGAAAACTGCTGGTGTTGGAAAGACGACTAAAATAATCACACCAAGACATTTATAGATCGTTTAAATCTGGATCAGGAACCAGTAACATCCATCACATTAATTTAAGTGGGAGTGGGGCATTCGCTACCAATATAACCTAACCTAGGTTCGAAAGAACGTTTCTCGCTCGTACGATTCGGATGTGGAATGAGCTCCCAGCCACAGTGTGTCCTTTGGTCTATGACATGGGATCGGTCAAGAGGTATATTAGAGGTCTCTTCAGAGGCGGGCAACGCATTGGTGACTCCCCTGGATGTCCATAGGCGGCGGTGACCACTTTCTATCAGGTGGCCCGCTTGCCTGTTTGTCTGTTGTAAAACATAAAAAAAACCGACAGAAAAAGTCGGATAACGCTTGACCAAGTTTCCATTTACCCCAAACAATCAAATATTTTCTAAGCTACAGAACCGATTTTAATGAAACAAAGGTAACAGCCATCTCGATTAAACTGTATTTCAAAGAGTTCATCATCGTTACATTAACGTAACATTACCTACATTTTAAAATAACATTAAGAACCAACATTAGCAACTAAACTGCGCACGAATTGTATGTAACACAATTTTAAGTACGCCACAAAATTACATGCTGGTACGCTTTTACTTAGTCCGGTTTTATCCTCTTATAACCGGAAATGTGCATTTAAATTGCCGGTTTTAAGGTTTCGCTTACTAGCGCGAAACCTGAGCCAAGTTTCGGTTTGAACGTTTTAGTCGGGTGGAAATTCGAAAACTGGATTTAGCCTAGTCACTGAAAACCGCACAGAGTACCTGTGGGTACAGAAAACATTTCATTCATTCGCATTTCATTGCGAAGGTACCTATTGTAAAGAATTTAGTGATGGGAGTTTTTTTTTATATTAATGACTAGCGGGTTCACGTGGCGTCCTACCCCTACTCCCACCGTAGGGTAGGCGTAGGGTAGGTATATAGATAGGCAGATGTAGATCTACCTTCCGTACACCTACCCTACACCTACCGTACACCAACACTACATTTGTACCCTACACCTTCTCTACATCTGCTTTACCTTCCTACCTATAAACCTTCCTTTTGAACCACTATATCTATTGTTAGAAACCGCATAAAAGATCTAAGAGTACATACATAAAGTGCCTAGGGACACACGGCGGGAAACGACTTTGTTTTTGTATTAAGATTCATTAATTACAGAGCCCAAAACTATAATAAACCCAATTAAAAGTGTTACACAAAAAAAGACAAAATGTATATATCAAAAACAGATTCTAAATCGCTGCCAAGCGTATAAAAGCTTTTTCATAATGGTGGCAGCGACTGCGTTACATCGTTGAATGGTCAGATTAATATGTTATCTGTGGTACTCGCCAGCACGACGGTCTCTGGTTTCCTCTATTAACCAGGTAGATTTGTCTTGGAACACTTTTCTAGCGCTAGGACACACGTCCCAACGTCTAAACACTAATCCATAGAATATTGATACTAACGTAACACAAACATCTCAAACAGAAATCTATATTTAGGTTCCTTAAGGTCAGCTGTTGAAGCTATTTCTGATATATTATCTTGTATTGGTCTTCAAGTTTAATCATCTAGTAGCCCTGCTACGCCTACTCACTCGCACAAGTAAATACATAGGGAAAAGGTTACTAAAACGTTATCTCTTCGACGAGGACAAGATAATGAAGATCGAACTTCACTTTAGGTAAGTTCGTTTGAACGTCTGATTAATTTCAAACGGGTATAGTAGCAACCTTTGTAGAAAATTGCTTTGAGGTTATGGTGTAATTGTTATTGTTTATATTGTCAGTTGTTCTTGTTGGCTGTCTGTCAAATTTAGCTCCTTTGTCATCCGCGAGAAATGTTATCTGCACAAATAACATCATTATTTGAGTTATACTATAATCGAATATCATTAATGTTTGACATTTTGACAGGACATCCGTTCGGATTCGGTCAACATCAAATACAAAGGTAGGTACCCTGTGTAGCTGTCGCAGCCAAATGGTTAAATTAGCCGGTTTATTAAACGGCTAGCTATTTAAGCAGTTATTAAATTGAAAATTGGCCAAATTCATGAACTTTGAAAGTAAAGTCAAATGAACGATATTGGCTCGAGTTTACGGAGCTCTTCCATTCATTGTCATAATGTTAACCTAAACTAACCGAATAGAAACCTAATGCAAACTATTATTATACTTTGAAGTTATTGTGGGTAGGTTAGCATTGGAACAATGTGTGAAAGAGCTGCGTAAACTCAAGGCAATATCGTTCTTTCAACATCACTTTAAAATCTTATGAAATTACCAAATTTTCAACTAAATAATTGCTCAAAAAGCTTGCCGTTTAGTTAACCGGCTAATTTAACCATCCGGCTGCGGCATAGCCATTTCGTAGACAAAATTCGTAGCTAATTTACCATTATGAAGCCAGATACCAAATGTGGTGAGGAAAGTGAGGTATATTTACGCTATGCTTTCCTTATCCTTACTGATATATCGTTAAAGGCACAGTCATCCATTTCCAATAACATAAATCCACACACTTAATCTTAGTTATTATACAACCTATAGTTAGTTATTGGTAAATATAAAAAGAATGAAGCGTCTTTTATCACTAAAAGCGATGTGAAACACTCAGTTCAACACAAAATATCTCGCAAATATTTTTCTATCACTAAAGTGCTTACATTGGTATTACAGACGGCTCATATTGTAGACCACAAGAATATTTATAAATATTCTCAATGTTCTCTTTTGGTACTTCGACGTAGGGTACCTATCCCTAGAAAATACACATCTCAATTCATTCTTATAAAATCTTTGTAATATATTTGTTTTATATAACTGTCTTGTGTTATTTTAGTGATAGAGTTCAAAAGGCTCTGGCTCCTTTAAAGATTTACAGTAATTCATTGTTGCAAAAGCATACCTAGTTCCTTTCTACGACTTCCTTGGCAGGCACGAGGCATTTCATCTTAGCCCTCAAGGTAACAATGCACCGCGTTTCTGCATTTTTGTTGCTTGCAACCTAAATGCATGAATCGTAGACGTTATGGGCGACAGTTATCACATACCATCGTTCGTCACTGAATAGAATAAAAAATTATAATAAATAACCTGTACTTTAAGAGGCTTGTATCCAGCAGTGGCTGATAAAAGATAACGCGTTAGCGACAGTGTTACTATTGTGGAGTCTAGGTTCAACATTCAGAAGTCTACATTTCCATGGCCAAGGTACACGGCCATGGCCACGGCCCGTTGCACACCACTCGCGGCTTGCATATGGGTAGGTACACGAGTATCGTCGGGGTGGAAAATGTTTTATTCATAGCAACAAAATTGCTTTTCGGCATCGTAGGTGCGTTTGGAAAAGTGGGGAATCATGTTCGATTACATTTTATTCGATTTCAGTGATAGCCTATATATAGATACATAACTCAAAATAAATAAGGTCTAAAACCTTATTGTTTATAATTCCACAATATAATCCTACCATCCAGAAGCGTCGGTGGCCGAGTGGTTACGATATCCGACTTGTACGTGAAAGGTACCAGGTTCGAATCAATGAAAAAATTGAACTGTAACCATGACTCGTTTCTAAGTTATGTATATCAGTTGAATACTACCCGATGCTCTTACGGTGAGCGAATTATAATGAAATCTGCATATTCAGTCACCTTAATGTGTAACCATGATCCAATCTGGTCAGACGGCAGTCAATCCACTGTAATTACCTAATCTGACAATTCCTGGTTCATGGTCAAGGCTCGCGTGCGTGGGACATTAACGCGAAAATGATTTTTGATTTATAAGCCTACCATCCGACCAAGATGATTATTTATTATTATAGTAACAAAAACAAATATGTATTACAAAGATTGTAGAACTCTACAACAATTACAATAACGAACACCACCTAGATACTTAACTCTAGATAATTATTTTAGTTTCAAGAATATTAAAATTTACAATGGAATTTTATTTTTAAAGTAGTAGCTTCACTTTTTAATGACGTCGCCAACTAACGAGCATTTTATGCCTCATGCTTATGCATGGAGCATATCAGCGCTGAGCTCACAGTAACAAAGCGCCTGTGATACCTCTTTTTTGTTTACATCATATCTGTATTCGCTTCCGCTTGCCCGAAAATAAAAAATTAACTTGATCTTGATGATAAATTAGATGAATAAAGAATATATCTAAGAAGTGGACGCGGCGCGATTTTGTTCGCGTACACCTACTTTACCGCTGCGTAACCCTTTTTTTAACCCGGCAGAAATTTAAATGATGAATTTTAATTTCTGTTACGGGTCTGGGTGTTCTATGTATAATAAGTATGTATTTAAAAAAAGTATATAAGTAAAATATCAGTTAGCTAGCACCCATAGTACAATCTTTGCTTACTTTGGGGCTAGATAGCGCTGTGTGAATTTGTCCACGATTATTATTATTATTATAAACGCAGACGGCGTGAAGCGACTTATATACTATGTAAAGAGATACTAAGATATATAGGTAGATTATTTAGATTTGGCTGTATGGTGTCCGGCAGAGCAGAATAGCACCAACCCCTTACACTCATGGGTGTCGTACAAGGCGACTAATGTTTTCGAGGCAACAGATCAAGAGTCTCCGTAGTCTGGGAAATGGGCAACAGCATTTTCCATTGTTATATTTAAACACTGCGATCTCCAACCCGCCTGCCAAGCGTGAAGATTAGGGCAATAAACTCCCCTTTCGTGAGTGAGGCCCTAAGTCCTGCAGTGTACCGTTACGGGCTATGATGATGAAAGAGATACGTCTATACCTACTAAATTCTAAAGAGGAAAGATTCGTATTTTTGTGCTGGACTGATTTTAAAAATTCTTTCACTAAATGGAAGTTTTAATTGAAGGTTATTCCCGAGTGAAATATGCTACCTTTTTACCGGAAAAATAATCACGGACTCACGAGAAAGTTTTTACAGAGATCCGAACTGCGCGCGGGTGAAAGCCGGTGGGAAAGGCTATCTCTAATAAATTCGGCAACGACTCTTGTAGCTTAGATACTTTTCAATGTATTAATATCTTCTCTTTTAAAGTTTTCAGATTGTTTAGAATCGCGGATAAGAAGAAAAGCAATTGTCAAGAAGAAAATTATATCAGTGCCAGCAGTAGGTCCCGACTCTTATTAAAGGAACTTGGGCCGTTTAATACTTAATATGACCTACTTCCGTACTAAAGGCGAGTTATTCATAGTAGTTGGTTCATTCTTCGCGGACTTAACGAACTTCAAACTTCCTGATGATAATACTTAGTTCTATTTTCATGTTGAAGAATGTCTGCGAACTACGTAAGCTATTTAAAGTCGCCTTTATGCATTTAATTCAATAACTAAGTAGGTATTAGGGCTGAATAGTGAGCTTCAAATTGTTTCAAGAACGTCGCTGGCCGAGTGGTTAAGATATCAGACTCGTAAGCGAGAGGTAGGTACAGGGTTCGAATCCTTCTGCAGTCATGTACCAATGACTCTTTTCTAAGTTACGTACATTAGTTGAATGCTAACCGATACTCTTACGGTGAGGAAAAACAGCGTGATGAAACCTGCATTTTCAGGCAACTTGGCCACGGAGGTCAGATGGCAGTCGATCCACTGTAATTACCTGACCTGGTAAATCCAGGATCATGGTTAAGGCGGACCCCGGGCCCTCGTGCGCGAGAGCACAACCGGGACATTAACACTAACATTTTATTAGCGAGTTTCAAATGATTGCCCTCGCAAATTATTGCAAATTATACACCCGCAACTCACAAACTATACTTTTCTAAGTAGCTTTACTTTAGTATGCGTTCTCACAGTAACGTTTATGAATATGGATGGTGTGCTTCAGTTAAAAAGTAAACTTAATCGAAGGCTATAGTGGCCAGTGTTTATAATAATAATAAATAAGAAATATGCTTGAACAATTCACACAGCTTCATCTAGCTCCAAAGTAAACATAACTTGTGTAATGTATTTTTAAATACATACTTATCTATACATAGTATAAAACAAAGTCTCTTCCCGCCGTCTGTCCCTATGTATCTATGTACGCTTAAATCTTTTAAACTACGCAACGGATTTTCATGCGGTTTTCACAATAGATCATAAGCAGAATAAAAGGGTAGAAAGGGGTAAAATAGGTGTAAAAATAAATCGCGCCGGATCCACAACAGAAATAAAAATTCATTATTTCAATTTCCCAGCCCGGGAATCGAACCCGGGTCCTCTGCGTGGCAGACCAGCGGTTTGTAAACTAACTGAACCGGGCAGTTCGTCAACTTATAGAACGAGTAAATATTTTCCCATCAGATAGTAATATGGGTTTCAAGCCTAAGTTAACAGCAATATGTATGCCTACGTAAGTTTGCACTCTATAGAATACATTTTTATAGGGATGGTGGAAGTTATCGATATCGGTACAATGTGAGAAATAACCGTGAATGGCCGTTTGGCATTCGGCAGAGTAGAATAGCACCAACCCCTTACACTCGTGGGTACAAGTACAAGGCGACTAATGTTTCCAAACCAAAAGATCTAAGAGTTTATCCGCTTATTACACATGCCTAAATTCAGAAACAAAAAGCGTTAGAGCAAATCAAAGTGGAATGTATTATTCATAGAATAAGGTCCATTTTTGTATCACTTATATTACGTCACGCGTCGCTCCGCTTTCCAAAAATCCGAAATACAAAAATGGACCTTATTCTTGAAGCTATACATTCCACTTTGATTTGCTTTCACGCTTTTTGTTTCTGAATTTAGGCACTTGTAATAAGCGCATTAAGTAGGGTGGAAAAGCAGCGTTTTCCATTGTTATATTTATAACACTGCGACGTCCAACCTGCCTGCCACGCGTGGAGATTATGGCAATAACCTCCCCTTTCGTGGTAGGGGCTCTAAGTCCTGCAGTGTACTGTTATGGGCTGTGAAGATGATTCCGGTCGAGGTTATTGTATTTGAATTTAACTAGGTAGGTAGGTTTAGGTAGGTAGGTAGGTTTTTACGGGGTCAGCAATGCGTGGGTGGATAGACGTCCATAAGCTGCGGTGGCTGCTTACCATCAGGCGGGCCGTAAGCTTGTTAGCATCACTAATGATATAAATAAAAAAAGATGGTACATTATTAGGTATGACACATTGCGACTAATAAGCGTAATAATGCGAAAAATATAGCACAGTGCGACTTTTTGCGAACTGTATCATTACGGTCGTGCTTTAGTCACGCCCTCCTGTATCGAAAAAATTGTTTTGTACAAATCCTTTTATGATCTAAAAATCTTTACTTATACTTATTATTATAAATGTGTAAAGTAACAAACGTCCAAGTACCCTTACAATCTTAAGGGTATTTGGACGATTATTACTTTTTGCGTAAAACAAAACCGTTCGTCACTGTTGGAAGTTAATTCAATTTTATCGACAACGCCTATCACTACGGGCCTCGGAAGCGGCCGGTACATTTTACAATCATTGCGAGAGTCCAGCGGAACTGTTAATGTACTCGGTTGCACCCACCAGCCGACTAGAGATGCGACCGTCTGTGGTTTTGGTCTCAGGTGATAAATAATACGCTTAGTATTTTATCTTTAAAATAAATTGACCATACGTTGTCCAATTGTCATTATCAAAATTACGTTATTTATGGCTTACGTCCAACTTTTAAATGAAAGTGGCTGCACTTTCATTCCAAAATTGGACGTAAGCTTTATAGAATTCTTGCCATTCTCCCTTGCTGTTCGTCTTCGCTATCGGGCGCGAGAGTCTGGGGTCTGCTTTATCTTGACCATAATCGAGTTATTATATATTAAAAATTAGAATAATTATATATTATCTGTACCATAATACAGGACTTGGCAGATCAGATAATTACAGTGGAGCGACTGCCGTTTGACCTCTGTGACCTTGTTATTAGGGAAAGCTGACAGATTGGTTATACATTCAGATGCCTGAATGTGCAGGTTTCCTCACGATGTTGTCTCTCGCCTTAAGAGAAACCTACTTTACTCAGAAAAAGCCACACTTTACCAATTTTGATTCAGTTTTGTAAGCGAATTACCTAAAAATCACCAATAGATATTATTATTTTAATTTTTCCATAATGAATATATCGATAGAATTGGTTTGAGATAGATTATAGATAAAATATATCTCAACAAACCTTTGGTTTCGGTTTCAACCACACTCATTGAAACGATCGAACGATCCCTGTTTCACCTATAATGGTGTCCTGTCCAGTCGTATATGTACAACTCCGGTCGCTCATTGTATCGAAATCTATAGGTACAGGTATAGCGCAGAAGTGTTACGAGAAACGTATATTTTTTGACAAGAATTGAAAGAGTTTTGCAGGTTGACTGTGACGACCTAGGGCCTATTTTTGAACCGCTCGCGTCGAGGCGAACGGTTTTGATTTTCGACATGAAAAGTTAGCTTTCGTTATGTATAATGTAATTTAAAAAATACATACATTTTCATGCTGGAAATCAAAATTGAAATCCGTTCGACTCGGTGAGCTGTACAAAAATATATACAGCCTTGAACTTCCACGGACATATTAGGGACCTTGCAGTGGGGTGTTACAAAAGGTTAGGTTTTGTAATCAGGAATGCCAGAGAATTTCGCGATCCCGCAGCAATTAAGCTGGTTTATACTGCCTTGGTAAGGTCAAAGCTGGAATCGTCATCGATAGTGTGGAACCCTTACCAATGTACTTACGCCTTGCTTCTGGAGAAGATTCAAAAGGCATTCCTTCGTTTTCTCTACAATAAAATTTATGGGTATTACCCTTTTTTGTACCCGACTAAATTTCTACAGGGGTTCCTAGGCTTTAATTCTCTAGAGGTAAGGCGTAATTACTACCTTTTGGTAATGGTTTGTCGTATTTTGCGTGGTGAGTCAGACTGTCTTGACCTGGTGTCTAGAGCGGTACGACTATTTGTACCTCCGGTTCCCAGGGTTCAACTCAGACCACGCCAGCCTAGACTACTCGCTACTCCCGCGGTCCGAACCGTTTCGCACGCCAATTCACCCATTTTTCGAGCCTTGGGTATGCTAAACGCGCTTCTGGCATCGGCACCCGAGTGTGACTTATTTGACTGGCAATGGATGGATGTGTGCAAGGAATGCCTGAAGTACTGCGAGAGGATTAATGAATGATATTTTTTTGTAATATATACTGATATATATATTTAGCTTTCAGTGAATTGGTTTTTACTGCAATACTGTAAAGTTTTTTTAAATAAATAAATAAATAAATAAATTGGTGAAAATTTTCATCAAATTTCTGTAGTGTTTATGTGTGAAGAAATAACAAATATCCAAACATACATCCATCCTTACAAACTTTTACAATATTAGTAGAATGGATTGCCGAACGACAAAATGTTGTATGTTATAGTATTGTAAGTACATATACCTATGTAAGAGTCATTGACGATACTTTTCAAATGTTCCTGTTTTCATTTCACAAATAGTAATCTATTAGGTTTATGAAAATTACAGTACATTATTTTTTATATGGATTTATTATTACATATCACCTGGGCTGCACCTGCACAGGGTATGTGCACCTGCCCAAACCTCACGGCCAAGGTTTCCACGCCAAACGGCGCAAATATGTAATCCCTGCTCAAACTAATATATTTGCGGTGCTTGGCACTTTCGGCCGATGCCGCACCAGCCCCAGGTTGACTGGAAGTGGCAGGAAGATGGGACGGCGCAATGGTGTCGATGCAAGTGGCATCCCAGACCAGAGGCCGCACCAGATTCCAGGATGCTAAAGTCATTATTATTATTATTCGGATTTATAAGCCCCCCGGGGCCATATTACTAGTTCCGGACGTAGTAGCTCAAGAACTACGACACATGTTCATTTAAACGCAATTACGAATAAGCGTCAACATAATCCGTTCATCCACCCACGGTAGACCTTTTCCACGCATCTGTACACTCTGTTGCCAGGGACCCAGGATACATTTACGTTGTGTCAATCAAACGTTGCGCCCGCCTGCTCATTCACGGACGGACAATGAAGCCACGTGCACATATTTCGTCGAGATGCCGCCACAATGTGCTATAGTTATTTTAATGCAACGTTACATTTCAATGGAGGATATCGACGGGTGTCCAATACGCGGTGAAGTTGGAGCTTCCTCTTGTGGATAGAATTACGGACGTACAGACGTATATTGTATGTGTAGAGTAGTGTAGAGTGGGGTCGGTATAGATTATTTGCCAGAGTTTCGACGACATACTCGTACTCGACATATAGAGGCTCGACATAGTAAGACTGCACATAGCGAGACTCGACATGATAACAATTGTGTTATCAGAGTAGGGTAGTGGTAAAGAGTGGGGTTCATTTTGGCAGAATACGTTTAATTTTTTTATAAAACAGCTGATATTTATTTCGTGATTTCAGTGTTGGTGCTATAAGGTAGGGATAGATTAGGGTAGTGGTAGAGTATGGGGTAGGGTTCATTTTGACAGAATACGTTTTCAATTTTAATTGATTTTAAAATGAAACAAATGATTTCTTTTCGTGATTTCAGAGTTGGTGACATCATCATCACAGCCCGTAACAGTCCACTGCAGGACTTAGGGCCTCTCCCACGAAAGGGGAGGTTATCGCCATAATCTCCACGCTTGGCAGGCGGGTTAGAGATCGCAGTGTTTAAATATAACAATTGAAAATGCTGCTGCCCATTTTCCAGACTACGGAGACTCTTGATCATTTGCCTCGAAAACATTAGTCGCCTTGTACGACACCCATGAGTGTAAGGGGTTGGTGCTATTCTACTCTGTCGGACACCGCACGGCCAAGAGTTTGTGACATAATAAAAGTTATTTGTAATCACGAGCACATGGATGCTGTACATCTTGGTATCTCGAACTTGAAGTCAGTCTGTGTAAAGAAATAATCCCTGTCATATTTTAAACGAGTTCAATTTTCCATTGAGAATAGCATTATCATAGTCAGGGTAGCGTAGTTAGGGTAAACATCCCAATATGGTGCTGGCGCAGTGAAAGGCTGAAACGCTCTAATGTCTTCATGTAGCGCTAATTGCCGCTAACGAGCGTATCTACCCTACCTACCAGCAGTTTGGACAGTTTCAGTTGGAAACAATAACGGAAGCCTGAGCAATAGAGATGCTATGATCCGATACGATTTTATCGGATATCGAATCCAAAGAATACGATCGAGCGATTTTTAATTGATTTTCTAGTAGATCGATTCAATAAGAGACGATCTGAGTGGTTTAGTTGGTTAACATGCTGGTCTGCCACGCAGAGGTTACGGGTTTCCACGCAGAAATTGAAATTATGAATTTTAATTTATTAAAACGGGTTTTTGTTAAAATTTGTTACGGGTCTGTGTGTAGTATGTATAATAAGTATGCATTAAAATTTTTAAAAAGTTTATTAGTTATCTAACACCCATAACACAAGCTTTGCTTATTTTGGGGCTAGATGGCGCTGTGTAAATTTGTTAAAGCATATTATTTATT
Source organism: Blastobasis lacticolella (assembly GCA_905147135.1). Taxonomy (NCBI): domain Eukaryota; kingdom Metazoa; phylum Arthropoda; class Insecta; order Lepidoptera; family Blastobasidae; genus Blastobasis; species Blastobasis lacticolella. Next base: position 16,365,736 of record LR990051.1, read on the forward strand.
TATTATTAATTATAGAGAAGATGGTACAGAAGTCAGCACGTTACCCACCACCAGTATAAAATGAGCTAGCATCACTACGAATGCGCGTACAAACCGGAGACGGTCCAAAGTCTAGACATGGTAGGTTGAGGTGCTATCTTGTACGGTGATGGTTATATCACAATATATTAGCAATTACAATTACCATGTGATTCCGGCAGATGTATTCTCCTAGTGAACGCTATACCGACAGTTCATTTCTTTTTCATACATTAAGCTGACAGAACGCTAAATCGACGAATCCTACGCACTTTGTACCCGTAGCTGTAGGCAGGGACTTCATTTTTCCACTTGCTACGGTCGTGACAAAGCTATCTCTCTTCATATATTTTAAGACTTTCGTACAACTCCGTACAACCTGTGAATTGCAACGACTTGCGATGAACTATGTACCGAGCCAACTACTAGTATAATCGATTCAACTATGAATTTGACGCATCCCTATAGAGCACGGCGTAATTCCACGGATTCATATGAACTTTCAAAGGCAAACTGTTCCATTCAATCCGTTAATGTTGCTGTGTTGCCTATTGTGTCGTTCATTACGTGGCCCTTCAATTTGATTGGACATAAAGTTGTTTTAAACACCCGACGCTTATAAACGTAGACGTAAAACGTACTGTATTATTCGCAAAATTTCGACTTCGCTACGCTCTATAATTTTTCAATCATACGCATTGCCCGCTCCTTGTGCTGAATCCGGATTTTCAAAAGACAGATTACAAAAAATTCGCTCATTCATTAATTTATGTTACTTTTAATTTGTTTACCCTAGATATTCGGGGAAAAATTTAAAAATTTCGAGTTCGCTATGCTCGCTTATTTTTTAAACATTCACACTCCGAATCCGAATTTCTTGCAGAAGATCACTGCGCTCCCTCCGCCAATGACATGTTTGACATGTTCACACCAGTTCTTTGGAGCTAAAATTCTCTACGCTCGTTCATTTTATCATTTAAGTGTGTGTATTATGAAGATTAGTTTTTTAGGTTTACAAGTTATAATGCCGAATTCCGGTTCGACAAAGGTCGCTCATTAATTGAATTTGGTTCTTTATTTTGGTTATTATAATTACCCCAGCATTACCGGGGGGTGGCAGTCCATCGCCACTGTGTATAGCATACATATAGGTTTTCTTGCTCTTGCCTAGTAACACCGGAATAAAAGTAATAAAGTTGATAACAACTCCAGCCGTAGGTACCGAGCCGATGAAATTCCTGCCGTCATTATAACTTTGTCAAACTTCATCTAACTTAAACTGAATTTTAATGTTTGCTTTAAGTTTAATACTTCGAGGTATAAAGTTTCAAAAACTTCCTCCGTTTGATATTTAGCAATCGATGTAAGTAGTGAAAGTGATTATTTGTGGGTAAATAGTAATATATTCACGTAGGTGTACTGTTTTCTTCTGTAGGTTTGAAACTTCAATAGGTACACCATCTGGTCAGTAGTTTAAAAAAAAGTTAATGGTCACCAGGGAAAAAAATACTCAAAGAAAAAAATACCCAAATGTAAAAAAAAAATTTTAGATCTCACCGATGTAGTACAGAAAGGTTCACAAAATATAATTTGCATCAATTCGGCGTATTCTTTCGAGTAGGGTTGTAACGGAACTCCGCCTCCGCCTCCGTTACCGCGGAAGTTCTGTAAGAAATCATACCTCCGCCTCCGCAAAACTTTTGCGGAGTTGTAACGGAGGTTTATTTACGTTTATATAATCTGCCTCTCTTAATTTTAATTACGAGTAGGGCTTGTATTTTTAAGAAAGAGTATTATGAGTGTACCTACTTGAAATAACTATTTTTGACTTTCCGTTACGTCGATAAACCATGAATTACTAATATTTTTCCACTTCCACTTGGAAGGAGGCGGAAGTGAAGCTCTTCACCTCCGTATCCGTCACCGCCTCAGCTAAGATGGCCTCGGTTACAACCCTACTTTCGAGTATACTAGGACTAAGGAGCAACCAGTCTCGGTAACGGACAGGCCATTCGTATATTTAGTGCGAAAAACTTCTTATGATACTTCGAATACAAGATTCAGTTTAAAACTGGCCGACACAACTCAATTTGTATGACATAGCAGCGAACTACTACACTGTTCGCTGTTTGCTGTCACATAGGCTAACAAATATCAAAATGTGTCACCGGCATAAGTGTTAAAGGATTTAGTATGGATGGCACTTTACGCCATATCAACCAGTTATGTACCACAATAATAGTGCCCTCACAAAAGTAGTGTAGAGCACTATTTTGCTCCCAAGCGCCTCTGGCACCTGTACTCTATTCAGTGCTCAGAGTAAACAACGCGCGTATGACGTCTGTGTCGTGACGTCATAGCACAAAAGACGTCATTATCCGCGGCAGCGGCGCAGACGCTGCATTCGACGCGGGGATGACATGTTTGATAAATACTATAGCATATACGTGAAGTATGTTCAAAAGAGAATAGGCGAAGTTTTAACGTGAAGACTGTTATTTTGGCTGTCGATATAAAATGTTGTGCACTCGTCCAAAATGGCAAATCTTGGCGCAGTCGATTCGCTCAATCTTATGTAGCACCATCGTTTTTTCGCACAAACGTTCGTCGCACAGATTTGATTTCGAAAAATAACTCGTCGAGGCAACGATCTATCGAACTACCGATGATTGATCATTTGTAGTTGAAGCCAAGGACTCGGGCGTAGTTTGTCAAGGACTGTACTATTTACCTTTTAACCACATGTTATAATTCAAGTTCGTAAAAACCATTTACTAAATTAAGTTAGTAACTTAGTAGTAATCTAACCTATGTTAGTAAATCATTTAAAATAATATAATAACAAATAATCCATCAATAATCAGCGCTCCCTGACCCCATGTGAAATCGAGAAGCACCGATTCAAGTAATGATCGTCCAGCCGAACCGCGATCATGGCCAGGATACTGTAGGTGCTGGCCCGTATTATTCGCATCAGGGAGCAATCGACGTGTGCGTATGCTACAGAATTGAACATGTGCGAAAAATGCGATACTATTAAAGACACAATACAAGAACAGAACAGTACATTCTATTTAAGAATTAACGATACACTTCTTTGAGCGAAGATATGTTTTTATTTAGTAGATTATCTACGGCAATTTTAAAGGTATGTTCCGGGTTTCCTACCCGTGACCATCCATGACCATGATGCATGCAACTGCGTCGAAATATCGGGTTACTCGTAAACAAATGTACGCAGTAGAAAACCCGGAACTTACCTTTAAAATGTGTGATAATAACCGCAATAATTTAAATAATTATATGCGCTGGCTTGTCTGTGCAAGCTACCGCGCTGTAGTAATTAAAACGCATGGCTAAAGACCTTTTACTAAAATATGCTTAACTCTTTAAAAGTTGTTATTCCTACCAAACCAACTCAGTGCATGACGCGAAAATGCATTTAGACTACGTTCACTCCTTTTCTCTTGTCTCCCTTTACCCGGTGCTCTGATTCTGTGTTATCACGCAAAGAGCACCAACAAAAGCCTTCAATGCACCGAGAAGGTCTTTTGTGTGAACGTACGCAGTTACTATGGTAGGCGGGATATGAAATACTTGCGAACTGGCAGGGTATTACCAACTATGTGTCAGCTTCGCTTGGTTTGGCGGAGTTTGAAAGCCAGGAGAGTTGAAACTTTATATTTGTTGTCTTAGAAATTTTGGCTATGTGATTGTGTTTGCCCTGTAGAGAGCGTGGACCTTCATAATAAAATGTATACTTCTTCATAAAGTAAGTATTATATTGGGAGACTAGCTTTTTTGCCTGTGACTCCATCATCATCATCATCATAACCCATAACAGTCCACTGCAGGACTTCGGACCTCTCCCACGAAAGGAGGGTGTATTACCATAATATCCACGCACACCTGTGACTTCGCCCGCGTATAATTCTCTTACTACTTTCCGTACCCGTTTCAGTGGGAACCATATTGCATTTCGGGGAAAGCCTATGTTACTATATGTGGAAGAATTTAAGTTTATCCATAATAAACAAACAAACAATAAAATCTAGTAAGATCTACCTCTTCCATACCTTAGCATCAACTTCTTAGCATATCTCAACACCCCTTAGTATACAGCATTAAATATGCGGCCATTTACGTACGAGTATAATTTGGTCCTTCGAGCCAGATAAAACTCTCCATACCCGACAACAACGTTCACGACTCCATCATCGTAAAAGAAAGTAGTCACTTTTAAAATAACTAAAAATAGGCGAACTAACAATACGTCAAGCGCACCCAATTTCACGGCTTACATAATTTCTTTCCGTATTCACGAAAGGTCTGGAATAGGGTTATCTGATATTGTTGGAACGCGTGACATGGTTCGAGTCTATTGTGCAAATTGAGCCTTTCGCTCACAAAGCCCGAGACTAGCTAAGAATAACCCACCATGCGTACTTAGCCGGTCTACACTGGTGGACACGAAAGTTACGTAGCCGTTTTTTATATTCCGTAATCTACTGATTTAATAAACGATTTTGTTTTAAGAGGAGTCTCGCCGTGAGCGCTCTAAACGTGGTTTTAATCATATTTTCAATATTACGCTGCCAAAGCCAATGAAATTTGATGTACGTGATCTAGAGAGAAATATCTAAGTTTGTAGTTTGTCAGATTTTCGTTAAAATATATTGTAATTACACAGGATTTAAAATTTGTATAGAAATCTTAAATCAATGGGTCAATAGGTAAACTACTTACATGTTTTTGAATACATACTTATTATACAATATAATACTGAGTGGAACCCGTGACTTCTGAGTGGCAGACCGGCCGAACCACTCAGGTCGTCAATTCAACAACAAGTCTATACTGTTGTAAAAACTAAGTGTAAGACTCTCTCCTGCCTACCACTTGTATATTATTTCAAAAATATATTCTTAGGTTGAACTCTATTCAATATATCTGTAGCGACATCTATCGCTCCACTAGGGAAACTCAACGATACTCATATTACGAGTAAACGAACACAAGGTTGGCAAGCATCCGCACATAGATGGCGCTAACAATCCTACATCGCGCTAGAGAAATGTGCCAACTTCCACGGCATATATACAACTTCCGACGATCAACTGTCGGGCCCTTGGTCCCCTGGTCACAACACCCGGCCAGGTGGGTAATTACCCTTTTCTCCCTTCTCACCATCTTCGCTTGCCAACATTGGCGGCTTTCTTATCCTTCACCGCCAAAGTGGTGACCCCGACGTGATCCTTACGTCTTCCCTACCTGACTCCCGCACACAGCAGTCACAGCCTTGACCATAGTCGGCACAACGCGTGCTTCCTGGTCGTTCACCTGCGGCATCTCACTGTCCCCACCCAGTCTCGACTCACTGCAGACTTGGGAACAGCATCGCTTCGGCACAGCTCACAGCGCAACCTCACGCCAGAGCTACGCCATTGCTCACCGCATCGCCAGACTGATTACGCTTCATACGTCAGCTTCAGCGTTTCTCGCTTCGGTATCGACCTCCAGTCTCCGGGGGGAGTACTGTAGCGACATCTATCGCTCCACTAGGGAAACTCAACGATACTCATATTACGAGTAAACGAACACAAGGTTGGCAAGCATCCGCACATAGATGGCGCTAACAATCCTACATCGCGCTAGAGAAATGTGCCAACTTCCACGGCATATATACAACTTCCGACGATCAACTGTCGGGCCCTTGGTCCCCTGGTCACAACACCCGGCCAGGTGGGTAATTACCCTTTTCTCCCTTCTCACCATCTTCGCTTGCCAACATTGGCGGCTTTCTTATCCTTCACCGCCAAATATCTAACCTACTAACCCTATTCTACTCCAAATAATTACGAAAGGATCCCTCCAATATTCACCAGTGACATGATTTAAGTAGAAACTTCTTCTAAAGACACGAGTTCAACTCAATTGAATCCTAGCGCGAGTCGGGGACCAATTCATAGTTTTCAATAGATTTAAACTTCCCTTAAACTTTCAACGTGTCAAATCAAGCCCTATTCATCATTAGATTACGTTCTCGCCTGCAATGTCCGGACTGCCGTGATTGGTTTTATTATTATACGAGGGCTTATCAAAAAATACCCGGAATACTTGAATTTCGAATTTAAATACGTCTTTGTAAGATCCAATTTTTTTTCTTAGGATGGTAGTTGGTACACACATATAAGTAATATGTAAATTTTCCGCCATTTTTGACTCGTAGTTAATTTTTTATTACAAACTAGTAAGACACGTTTATTGTGATCGGCGATTTGACCACACACAAAATTCGTTGAGTGTTTTTTTCCGCCATTTTTGACTCGTAGTTAATTTTTTATTACAAACTAGTAAGACACGTTTATTGTGATCGGCGATTTGACCACACACAAAATTCGTTGAGTGTTTTTGCATGAAAGACTAACAAACGGCTAACCCTATATTAATAGGATAAGATTTCATACGGGACAACTCCCCAATTATTCCATTAAAATATCACAGCTTTCAATTCATTCATTCATTCATGAATCGTAGATGTTATGGGCGACAGTTATTACTTACCATCAGGTGGGCTGTCTGGTCGTTTGTAACGGGACAGCTCCCCAATTATTCCATTAAAATATCACAGCTTTCAATTCATTCATTCATTTATGAATCGTAGATGTTATGAGCGACAGTTACCCCTTACCATCACTTCTCACTGGGAGCGTAGCAATATTATTCATAAGGAGGCAATATCAAAAACTTTCTGTACTCATTAACGTAACGTATTGGATTATACTCTCTTTTATGCTTCTCCTGTGTGGAACTCAGAAAAAGGGGGTAGATCACGACAATGACCAAGGGGGCGTGACAATCTGTCCTAATAATCTACACACAAAAGTGTATTCCAGATTGATTACTTAGAATGAATTTAATTAAGACGGCGTACTGCTCAACGAATTACAGAATGAATGAAGTGCATTGTTGAATACTTATACTCATGACACAATTGAATAAAAGCAACTTCAAAGGAAATGGGTTGTTGTCCCTAGAAGAGATTAAAGGTGACTTTTTTGTTGTTTTGTTAATGACATCATCATTATCCTGGCGTCAATCTTGGCTCTAGAGCGGCGCGCGAGGGCACGGGATTTTTTGATGACAACGAAATTTAAAATAACTAATTTGATCAGGAGTATCCTAAGCCGACGTTCATTTATGGAAAGGATAATGAACGTGGAAAAAGCTAGAGAGATTTGTCAGGACACAAAGTGGAACGATGTGGCCTCTACCTACCCCTACGAGAAGAAAGCGTGATGTTATCAAATTATGTATGGATAATTATCATAATAAATAAGTAATAGTCCGTACAATCCACTACCTAGCACATCAGTTTTGGTCCCTCAACTAAAGTTTCTATGAAAGCAGTAGCACTCGAGCCTCCGAACTCGAAAGCCATTTGTCAGCATTAGATGGGGTATTAACAAAAACTCTGAACAAATACTGATAAATCGAGTTGTGGCTTCATCAATCTCAGTAAACAGGTTTATGAAAGACAATGGTACGTAACGGGACAACAGTATTTTTGTCCATTTTCAGATTTGTCCATTGGAAAAAATCAGTATTTTGAGAATTTTAAGCTGAAGAGTATTTTTAGGATTTTTGTATAACCCATAACTCATACCTATACTCTCTACCTATGTATGTTTGTATGTAAAAAATAAGGGTGACAATACCCGGTGCTCGGTAACTTTTTCACTCCCAGCGAATGTTTAAATGTGAGTCCACAGGCTGTGTTTAATTACCTGGTGTACCGCAAGGGCGCGCTTTAGGTCCATTTTTATTAATCTCGTACATGACGTGTCCTTTCGCTAAAGTTGTGTAGATTGAAATTGGTAGAATATCTTCGCTAAGGCATTTGGTCTAATTATTGACGTGTCTGCCATCATAATATTTCATTTTAAGCAATATAATTTTAATTCTGTAGTTTAATGAAGGTTACAAATATGTTTTGTTATTACCTAGTGAGGCACATGGACTCACGGTCCATGTGATAGAAAGACGATGACAGATAGTCGTCCAGGACATCTGCAATCCGAAATAAATCAAGATTTAAAACTAAGCCTTATAAATAAATACTAGAAAACTAATAAACGAGAATCATATTAACCATCCCACCTAACATTATGCCTGATACCTGCCAGTAACAAAATAATTATTTTGACAGGATTCTAAAATGGGAGGGAAAATATATTCGTCACATCGACAGTGTTTCCCGTTAATCGTTATTAACGTCACGTTTAATCTATAACCGTAATAAATCACCATTTTGGTACCGATTAATTAAGTATTACTGTGAGATAATGTCGCACTTGGTCCAATATTGTAAGCGGAAGCGAGAAGTAAGGTAGGTAAAAAGTGTTCAGAAGTTCAGGAAGTAAAGAAATCAGAACTGAAACATAATTAATAACATAACATAACATAATTTTATTATTATTATTATTATTATTTTCTTATCATTTGCAATTCTCCCTTTTAAGGGGTAATATAGCCAGATGATACGGGTAAATGACCAAGTATCACTGGAACAAAAAAATTAAGATCCTGAACTTTCTGGATCAGAAAGAAACTTTCGCACTATTCGGCAGGTATTAAGAATTGCGGCTTTTTGCATCGTGTGAAAAAATTGTGTGGGCAGATCAAGGGTGCTTAGACTATGTAGTAAATGTTTAGGTATTACGCCCGTGGTGGAGAGCACCAGGGGTACAATGTACACTGACTGTAGATTCCATATTCTCAAAACTTCTTCTTTTAACTCTGTATATTTATTTATTTTTCCTGTTATTGCTGTTTGTAAATTGTGAGTGTTAGGGATGGTAACATCTATTAAATAAGCTGTCTTTGTTATTTTGTTGAGTAAGGTTATATCTGGTCTATTGTAATGTATAGTGTGGTCAGTCAGAATGGCTCGATCGTAATACATTTTAGCGTCGGCGTTCTCCAGCACGGGCATGGGTGTGTATTCGTAATACGGTTTCGGTTTTCCAGTTATGAGTTGATATTTCAGGGCTAGTTTCTGATGTATATAATGTACAATTTGATTATGGCGATGGGTGTAATCTGTCTGTAGAAGAGAAGTGCATGCACCGGTGATATGTTGTATAGTTTCAGGTTGTTGAAGACATTTTCTGCATTTGTCTGACTCTATGTTTTCTTTTAGTATATATTTCTTGTAATTTCTTGTGTTTATTACTTGGTCTTGGATGGCGATAATAAATCCTTCTGTTTCCGGAAACAAATAACCTTGTTTTAAAAAAATATTTGAAGCTATTGGATCTACATGGGGTTTTTCAAGGTCGTGCACATGTCTACCATGCAACTCTTTACTTCTCCAAGAATTCAGCTTATTTTTAACTTGCTCGGTAACTGGGATAAATTCTTTTTCTTTATGTTTCAGATTAAGAGGCGTGTAATTATCATCTGTTAAAGTTGTAGCTAGGTGTACAACACTGTTACTTATTTTGCTATAGAAGAAATCTCTCAAATTTTTCAGTTGATTTTGCCAGAGAATGTTTAAATCAATGAATCCTCTTCCTCCCAGTTCTCTTTTGGTGGATATTCTCTCTATTGCTGACTTCGGGTGTAAGTATTTATGTTTTGTTAGAGTGGTTCTAGTTTTAATTTCCAGGTTCTTTATATCGGTTTGTGTCCATTTTATTATCCCAAACGAGTATGTTAGTATCGGCGTGGCATATGTATTTATGGCTTTTGTTAAGTTGTTATTATTATTATTATTATTATTATTATTATAAACCTTAACAATTTCATCGTAACAATAATTTAGTAAAAAGGTGTCCTTTCATGTATTTCTTCTTAATTTATTTTTAATGCAATTTTTTTTTCAAAATTGGTAACAGTATCTACATCAAGAGTTAAAATCAAGCCAAGACAGTAAGGAAATAATAATCTAGATGCTGATATAGGTACTCGAACTTTTCTCGGAGGTAAAGTTAACCTAAGGTTGTTTTTAAATAAAATGAAAAGTAATCAAGATATACAATCTTTGTCAACTTGTATTTTCAACATGTTGTTTTAAAGGAGGTCATCGACCTTACAGTTACAGTTAAATATAACCAAATGCTTAAACATGTTTATGAATGGTATTTAACGTTTCTTGTATGACATTTTTTGTTTAAGTATTAGCTTAATGCGTTTAAGAAATTGGTGCCAGCCATTTTGCGTGCAGTACATTTAAATATGGACCTTACATTTACTTTAACACCACCTAATACAGCTCCACCAAGATTTTAATATTTTTATCAGTTTTATAGTCCACATAGTATAATATTTTCTTACATTACAAAACACTATTGTTTTGTCCTCCAGTGTAGGTAACCTCGCGTAACAGTAATGATTGGAATAAGGGATTACGATTTCAGATATTTTGGTCAATTTGTAAAAGTCGACGCAAAACACAAAAGGGAGAGAAATATGCAAGAATGTAGGAGTGTTTTTGAAAATTGTTCCGATCAAGAAGTAGGAGTCACGGTATAGTGTAAAGTAATAATACGTGATGACATGCGTTAAATCTATCCCTCAGCATTATTTCTCTATGATCATCAACTTATCATCATTATTGTTAGCCGAAAGAAGTCTATCAACCCTTAGAGAAAATTAAAACAGAATAATTATACTGGACCCCATACGAATGGAGTTTGCGCTGGTTGCGACTCACTGTTTTTTTTTTGACGAGAAAGGACCCGGTGACGGCGTCGCTGTTTTTGGAATTAACATTACATTTCAAAATGAAGTGCGGCTATTTTTCCATAGTTCCAGTTTTGGAAACCGGGTTAGATAAGTTTGGGCACAGTCTGTGCTCTTGAAGGAAGGTAATGGGTCTCACAGTGCGAGCGAACGAAAGTATTGCCAGTTGAAATAGGTATCCAACTGACAATACAGAGTGCCGTCAAAGTGACCGAAATTGACAAATGATATGCCATATTGAACGCAGTGCGGCCACTTAGTAAACGAGCGCTGTGATAACAAATCTTAACGCTGCTTTGCGGGAAAGTAATGTTTTTGTTAACACATACATACCTTCATACATAACGTCAGCCTTTTCCTGTAGTGGTTGCCAGAGTTTGTAAATACGGGTATTAGAAAGGTGTAATCCTAATAAGGTCACTAGTATTGAAATATACTGGGATTTTCGTCTTCTTGGTCGGCATCTTAATTGCTGAAGGTCGCCTCTAGTCTGAAATGTTAGCTACTCGCTGTTCAAGTCTCTTCCACGTGGTTCTGTTCTTGGCGGTCTTAATAGCTTTAGCTGTCGGCAGGCTAGTAAGTGTCTTTATTTGGTCTGACCAGCGAGGAGGCGATCGACCGCGCGGTCTTTTTCCGTCGACCCGACCAACCACCATAAGTTGGTCCACCACTGGGGTTAATGTAGGTAAATAGGTAGTATTGACTATAGGTATACAAAGATTAAAAGGAGTTCCTGGAAAATTGCGAGTTATAAAGAGACGACGGATATGAAATATATGAAATTTCCACAATAAATTTCAACTTTAAGGCAAACAATGACAAATGCGCGCTGCGGTTTGCGCTGGCATCCCTTTGAATTTTTTCCCGTACGCCAGGGATGTACTCAAGGGGGAATCATCAAGAATCTGAAAAAATTAATGCTACGATTTATTAAAGTATGGTAGCCGATAGTATTTAGTATTTACTAACCATACCAACCATCAAACAAACTAGCTTCTGTGTGCGACTTTCCTGGATAAAATTAATATAAAACAGTTCATTCGTCTCTTCATTTGGAATGTTTTTGATATTAGGGTTAGCGTCTAAAAATAATCCTGAGATCAATTTTCCGGATGTGCCCTGCCGCGCGAGGATCCGGAGTTCGCCTTGACCATGATACAGGATTTGGCAAAGCAGGTAATTACAAGAAATGTAAATAACACATATGTATATTGTATAAGTACATATTTATATACAAAAATATAATAAGTACAAAATAAAATCCAAATTTCCGCTTTGAGCACTTAAGCTGTCTCCTGAATACGTTCCAGACGCACCCTAAATTGAAAATGAAATATGAGGGCTGGAGTCGCAATAATTTTTACTTTCTGCTAATTGGTCAGTGGCGCGACGCGTCAAGTGGGCTTTTCTGACCCGGCAGGGGTTCTATTTTTGAACCGCTCGGCTCGAGTCAAACGGTTTTCAATTTTGATGTCGTCGAAAATTTCAATAATTATTTATATATTACTTGCATTCGCAACACTGAAAGCGGCGTGTACAAATTTAAAGAAAATCAGTGTCATTCATCAGAATATCGAATTTTTCATTCCGAAAATCAAAATTGGAAGCAGTTCGACTCTCTTCCGAAGTGTAGTACTTTATTTCGCAAATGTTTGTATATATTTCGGATTGAACCCGGGTGTAAGCCCGCAACTCACACCCGTATTCAGAAACGTCAGAGACTAGAGGTCTCACAATACGCGCGAACGCAGGATTCCATCTTAGTTCCAACTTACAATACTTGAGTGGCGATCGGCACCTTGCGTCTGTTAAAATGAACAAAATTTATAAAATCATAAAGCCGCATTGAATGCATTAGCAAATCTGTCAGAAGTGTCTTACTTAACTTAGTGCGAATATAGGTGTTAGTATTCAAAATATGTGTAACAATTTTTAGTTCTTTGTTAACAATAACAAAGAAGAAACAGGTTCATAGGTACAGCACTTATATTGTTCCACTGCTTTGAAAAATAACACACAGATACGTATCCTATAAACTGGACACAGTTATCCTAATGTAATATCAAGGCGTTTAAAATCTGTCCAGACTGCCTTGCCTTATTTGGTTATGGAAATTTTGTATTTAAATGAATAATTTGCAGAAGTATTCGTTGAAATGCACATTCTATGTGTTTCGTATATAATTCAAGACATCTATACACAATGTCCGGGATATCTTCGGTGTAGTGTCGGGTCAACTTGGCTCTGGGGTCTTTTGCCATACTGGTAACAGGTGCCCGTGTTGTCGTGTATAACTGTCCATAGAACCTCTCGACTTACCTCAAAACCTCGGACTTGGTCGAAACAACTCTGCCGTCATCCGTTTTCAGTCTCGTCAACTGGCTCTGTCCAATCGACAGATCTCTCGCAAAGACTTTAGAGCCTTTGTTCCGCTCGATCACCGCCTCAATATTGGTAGTATTGAAGCGGCGTATGTCGCGAGTCAGAGACTTGGAGATCTGTCGATTAAGTCGCCTAAATTGAGAGACATCATCAGGGGATTGCAGAGTCATTCCGTGTCTTTCTTCGATGAGTTTGAGGGTATTGTCAGAGATTTTGTTCGTTCTGTTTGTACGGCAGGCTTTATAAAACTTTGACCCAACCGTATAGACAGTTTCCACGAACCTGTTATTATAGTCGTCCACGTCGACGCACTCTCCTAGGCACTCGAAGCGATTTTGTAATTCGAGTTGAAAGCTCTCGGGGTTTTAGATTTGGATGGTTATAGGCCGGAGCGTGGACCTCATCAATCTCGATCTTTCCAGCTGAGGATTAATATTCAATGTGCCTCTTACCAAGCGGTGATCACTGCCAATTTTAACGCTATTGATCACAGAGACTTAATTGAATATATGCCGTTTCGTAGATAGGATGAAGTCAATCTCATTTTTTGTGACACCATCGGGACTAACCCACGTCCATCTGCGATGATCCGGCTTCCTGAAAAATGAGTTCATCATAAAGAGTCCCTCCTTCTCCATAAAGCCGGCCAGCATCCGGCCACGGGCGTTCCGACTTCCAACTCCAAATTGCCCCACTCTCAACTCGTCTCCGCCTCTTTTGCCCAGTTTCGCGTTGAAATCCCCCATGACAACGGTATAATGTGTCTTGGAGGTATGCATGGGTGTAGAAATATCCTCATACATAGCCTCTACTTCATCGTCGGAGTGAGTCGAAGTCGGTGCGTAGACCTGTATGACCTTCAACGAATACCGCTTGGTAATTCTGAGTATAAGGTACGCTACCCTAGACGACACACTCTCGATTTTGACGATGTTATTCACGAGGGATTTGTGGACGAGGAACCCGACACCACCTAGGGACAGTTGGTCGCCCTCCCGGAAGTAAAGCAGATTTCCGGAGTTTAGGATTATCGAGTCCTCCCCCTTTCTTTGGACTTCAGATAACCCTATAATATCCCAATGTAATCTGCTAATCGCCACGCTTGGCAGGCGGGTTGGCGATCGCAGTGCAGTAGATGTAAATGTACCCGAAAGATGGGCAGCAGCATTTTTATTCCCTTAGTCGCCTCTTACGACACCCACGGGAAGAGATGGGGTGGTGCTATTCTTTTAAGTGGCGGCACCACACACCACCACCGCAGCGTGGGTAGGCCTCCTACAAGGTGGACCGACGACCTGGTAAGGATCGCAGGTACCAGCTGGATGCGGAAAGCACAGGACCGGTCTTTGTGGAAATCTCTGGGGGAGGCCTATGCACAGCAGTGGACGTCTTATGGCTGATATGATGATGATGATACACAATGTACGTAGCGTGATTGATACGACAAGTCGTGATTTTGGGTATAGTTTGTTAAACGAATAAGTCAAATCAATCTGGACAGATCATAGATAATTTCGCCATCTTTCTCTATCACTCAGTCTGTCCATCTCTCTTTATGTTAGTTTTTTATGCCGTTTTTTATTCCTTATCAATTTTAAGAAGCACGTTCTTGGAAAAAAATTGCCTATTAGCGCGTAATAATTCGAATGGAAATATCTGAAGAACATTCTAAGAGGTTGCCCCATTAGGAAGTAGACGGAAACTGTACATATTCAAATAATATCAGAGCAAGAGTGGTAATAATCCGGCAGCGTAAAATAGCACCTTACACTCGTGGGTGTCGTACAAGGCGAATAATATTTTCGAGGCAAAAGATCTAAAGTCTCCGTAGGCTAGAAAATGGGCAGCAGCGTTTTCCATTGTTTTTTTTTTTTTTTTTTTATGTCCTACGGTAGGCAAACAGGCAAGCGGGCCACCTGATGGAAAGTGGTCACCACTGCCTATAGACATTAGCAACACCAAGAGTATCGCTAATGCGTTGCCCACCTCTATAACACGTTGCTCTGGCAGCAAAAAGCAAATGCCACTCCACTGCCAAAGCCACGGTTCCCCAAATCCCCACCCCATGGAGCACTGGAAACCTTACTCACCAGCAGAAACACAATACTATTTAAAAGAGTATTATTTAGCTGCGATATTCTGTAAGGTGGAGGTATTTCCCCAGTCGGGCGGCTCCAATTCGAACGAGATACCCCGCTATGCCCTACCTCTCTTTAAATATCTCTTTAGTTATATTTACAGTACTGCGATCTCAAACTCGCCTGTCAAGCGTGAAGATTATGGCAATAACCTTTCCTCTCGTTGGAGCGGCCCTAAGTCCTGCAGTGGACTGTTATGGGCTGTGATGATGATAATGTTTTTTAATTCTTCTACATTATATTAGGCGGCAATAATTTCGACTTCGTATTTAGTCACACGCGTGTGACAGTGACAACGCTTAGCCGAACTAGCAGCATGCTCTGATGAGCATAGTAACCACCGACATCTGTTCATTGTGGCATTTTGTAAAATTTGAATAAGAATAAGAACATTAATCGCCACAGATACCACGACACAAAAAAAAATAAACAAAGTTAAAAATAATATTACGAAATAAAACTACTACTACTACTTTGGGGACTATATATAGATAAATTACTTACTATGTTTATATAAAAGGCAGGAAATTTGAGGCGAAAAAGCGTTATCATTCGTCAAAGATGTGGGCCGTCGAATGAGGGAAACGGACGGCGACCCTCAGGCGTTGTCCTAATTGGCAACGATCGTACGACAATGGTCGTGCGACGGGTCGTTTTGGTGGTCTCCTATTGGTGGGCGTCGTCCGTAGTACGGCCATGATCGCACGACCATTGCCAATTAGGAGAGCGCCTCACTCTGGTGCAATCCTGTTTCTGAGGGTGTCCATCAGCATACAGTGTGGCAACGCTGCTAGCGATATGGGCACCTATGCACCAGGAATGGCAGAGTGAGGCGATGTACCCTACTACCTACTTCTAACTAAATAAATACCTATGTATTTATTTAGTTTTAAGATTGATATTCTGTTAAATGTATTGGCATTGTATTTCAAGTAACACAAAATGAAAATCTGTTGGTTTATATGTCATCTTTACGAAAACCGTGATGAAACCTGCATATTCACGGATGTCACGGAGGTCAGATGGTCAAATTGGAAATTCATTCGTAGCCGACGCAAATATCAATTTATTCCCAAATCGATTTGAAAGTGAAACTTAATAGGTATTATGAAGATAGTTTAAGTTGGTATTTAACACCCCGTTTCCAACAAACACAAGTACATAAACATTCCATTATGGGTAACTACTTCACAAATTCCGCCCAATCTTTCAGTAGCACAATTCGTTATTCTGCAGGACTACGAGCGACATGTTATATCACTCCCGAATTTCCACACGAATGAAGTCGTGTGTAAAAGCTAGCGGCTTCACGGTTAAGGAGGCTGAAAGGTTCAGTTTTACGATTCTGGAGAGTGGCACGAGAAAGGGTTGGCCATGACCTTATTTATGACTATAAAGGGCAAATTATTACCCACCCGCTCAAAGTGTCAAATAAAATTGTGCTAATTATGAATTGTCTAGCTATGAGCTTTTTTTGTTCTAGCCGTTTTCAGTGGCCTTCAGCCGCGCGCATTTCGAATTATTTTAAACAATTAACTTTTCTGCGGTTACCTATTATTTTCGGTAAAAAGTGATAAAGTTACTCAGTGATAACGTAGCATTCTATTAGTGAATGAATTTTCAAAATCGGTCCAGTAGTTTTTGTGTTTATTCATTACAAACAGAAATACAAAAATTATTCTAAATATGAGCCCAGGGGCCGTCTTGACCACGATCCAGGAGTTGACAGATCATTACAGTAGAGCAACTGCCGGCTGACATCCATGATCCAGATATCAGGATAACCTTACCAGATTGCATCAGTCTGTTTCCTCACGCTTTCTGACACACGAATGTTTTCATTGAATGAATGAACGAATGAATGATTTATTGCTGTAAAATATGGTACATGGTAGACATTATACGTACATACTCGTATGCTCATTGGTCAAATAACTAGATTACATTTTTCTTTTACTTTCGAAATAGGAGCAAGTCGCTATGGTGTTTAGCTCTTGAGTAACTAAGCCTAGCTTGCACCAAATTCTTAAACACATTTAAGAATTATGTTAAACGTTTTTGTATGAAGTTTTTTGATTTTGTATCAACTAAATTAAATGCGTTTGTTGGTGCAAAGCACCCTACGTGCGAACAAAGTATTACTTTAATTCCTATACAGCTCTATCGTTCTTGTTATCTAACCTCTTGATATAAAATATCTGCTATGACCTATTGAACCTTCCAAAACTAATAAGTTATGAATTTATTTATTTATTAGTTATTAAACTGTTTATTAAGTAAATTTAATTAAGAAGGAATTATGCCCAACGCCTAAAATGTACGACTCAAAAGTTTTCCGTTAATTAAATTTGTTGTTGTAAAAAAGCGAGACGGAAGCCTGGCAAATTATTCATTAAAATTCAAAAATTATTTATAGAAATATCTCCTTTATCTTAATAAATGCCTTTACTCCTTTGTCATTGATTTCGTTTTCATTGTTGGTATTAATGATTGATATTATTTTCCTACCTGCTTTTACCCGTAACTTCGTCCGCGTGGAAATCGAACTGTAATAAACCCTATCAAAATTCGCAAGGCGCCATTTTCACATTTGTTATAGTTAGTGAGCAGGTCTATTATGGTTCCACATCAGGTGTTTCAGTTTCCAAAATCAATTATACCCTATATGTTGCCCATGGTTACTTACACAGCAATAAAAGTTTCATTTGAATCCGTTCAGTTGAACCGGAGATTAGCGTGTACAAACAGACAACAATTTTTTACAGTTTTATTATATGTATTGATGGTACATTCTTTGAGGTTAATTTAAAGCGAACTCATTTTATATGCATTATCATACCATTAAGATTTTTTTTCAAGACTAACTTCCTAACAATTGCCATAGATGGCGCGCTCTAACGACCATTATTATAATATCTTGACTACATGGGGCTATTGTTGTTGTTACATGGCAACGATATGTGTATCATCATTCATTGTCTCAGATAAAATTAAACGGTATTACAACGCCAGTTAGGTATTATAAGCTAAAGTGCTACCATACTAATCTAAAGTTGAGTCCGTGATAGAGCCCCGAGTAGCACTAACATCTAAAACCGTTGAACAAACGATCTAAAAGAAACTTCATCCAAATAAGGATAACTTTCAATACCATACCGCCCAGAGATTAAAATAACGTTTCACTCGTTAGGGCATACCATCTATGGGAATCGTCAGGAAGCTAGTCTAGAAAACTACTAGCAGTAGAATAGCACTAACGTTTTCCCGACCCCATGAAACCTTTACACCACATTTTAACGTTAAAATTCTACCAATTAAAACCGCATGTGACCCATAAACGTTATCGTACTGTCAACAGCAATCGACCTACCATAATCCAGAATAAGATGAGCCAGCGTCTCCATAGACGCGAATAGCAATATTAGCTCATTTTATACCGGCTTTGGCAGCCGTTACGCTGTCTTCTGTACATTTTAACGGTACACGGACCCGTTTCGCGACCTGTTATCCCTAAATCTGTAGTTAAAGTTAAATCGAGCGTTCACTCAGACTATCTATCATGTAGAGGGTAGGGATGCGCCAAAGTTTTTTCTGATTCGATTAAAATAACAACTTGGTCCTCACAGTGACGGTGCGACATTTTTTGTCGAATGGTTGAATCATAGGTAGATGTTATGGGCGACAGTTACCGTTTACCATCAGCTGGGCTGTTTGCTCGTTACGGCTTCACACAAAAAAACATATATTAGTGTCAATGATCAATCTTGGCGTCAATATGATTATTTCAACACCAAGATTATTTTTTATCTTGGCGTCAATATTCTGTGTATCCAATATATTGAGAACTCACGGGCGCGGGCCCGGGGTCCGCCTTAATCAAGATCCAGGATTTGGGAGATCAGATAATTTTACAGTAGAGCGACTGCCGCCTCAACTCTGTGATACGGTTGACAGGGGAACCTGACCACATTGGATCTTGGTTACATATCGCACCTCTAATAATATATTACCTTAACTCCGGAAAGCAGTATTTTTTTGGGAAAAGCCAAAAACAAAAAGCACTATGCCGTTTTTTTATAAAAACCCTGTACACTTTATCATTTGACAATTCTTTGAAAATATTCAGTCGCCTCAATGAGCAGGTACAACCTTTTTCTACCAATGTACGTAACTCAGAGAAACTCATTACATGACGTCATTGGGGATCGAACTCGGTATCTCTCGCTAACGAGTCAGACCCGTAACCTATTAGGCCATCGCTCATAAGCATGCCTGCGATGATGACTATCGAATCGCAGTGGCGCATCTCTAGAAGTTCCAGGGTATCCGAAGGTCGCCCATTGGAAAGGTTAACAAATAGCCTACACTAATCAAGCGAACGATACAGTGGTTCTAACCCTTTCGGACTCCGCTGGAAGTAATGGCTATCGCTAAAAATACTCAGCACCCATTTACTTGTGGCTCCGTCCTGACAAATGTAGTTGAATGTTTGCGAGTTTAGAAAGGCAACCCTCAAATTGATTTCGCTGTTTCTGTAAGAGTTAGACTGTTGTCGATAGAGCAATCGCCAAAAATGTTTAGCAGTGTTTTTGCGATCTCCACCTCGGCTGCCAAGCCTGGCAATTATTGCATAGCCCTTCGTTAGTGTGGAGGAGGATCATGTCCAGCAGTGGACTGTTATGGGCTTTTGGTGATATTAATATATCTAAAGTTTATTTCAGGCATTACAAAGTATCAGTTGTAGGTATGCAAATAAGAACGTATAAGGGCGTATTACTTATTATTTCAGACTTAGACAACGAAAGCAGTGTCGCTAGCCGGCACTTTGTCATAATTTACAACATTTTAAAGGGAAAAACCAAAGCCCATTAGCGTTTTAAGCAACACATCTAAAGAACACACAATGGCGCGCATATAAATATTATAACACATCCAGACCCAAAGATTAGGCGGTTGTCACAGCAAGGAGACGCGAGGAAATTGTTTTTATCCGGCCCACGGGTCGGGTGACAGCAAAAACGTAGGGACGGACAGACGGAAATCTCATGTTTACACACGCGATAACCGCGCCGAGTGGCAGAAAATTGCGTACTGACACATGTCGGGATGATGTGGCTGTTGCTAGACTTGCTGGAGTTGCACTGTAGAGAGCTTATTCACTGTGTCCGTAGCGAATCTTAAGCTTTTAATAGTGGCATCGTGCTTGCAAGGCAACTGACGCAGATCTCGTTGGCCGCAGCTCTAGTAGGCTACGCGTCACATGACTAAAACTTAAGCTTCTTCAATAATATCTGAGGTATCTCTCATGTCGAGGCTACTATGGATATACTCATTACGTACTCCGTCGAATCGTGTAACGCCGACAAGTCCGTAAAAAACGACAAGTAAATGGTAAGTCTTGACGACCTGGGGCCCTATTTATGAAACCGCTCGCACTACCTATCACTTTCACACTCGTGATAAGTTGCTTTAGATAGAAAAGACAAGCATTAGAAGACGAGCGGTTTCAAAAACAGTGAGTGGTACGGTTGGTTAAGGTCTGCCACGCCGAGGTTCTGGGTTCGATTCCCAGCTGAGCAGAAAATAAAATGAGCAATTTTAATTTCTGTTACGGATAAAGGTGGTTTATATACAAAAAGTATTGTTATAAGTATTTATGGAGTTATCTATAGCACCCATAACACAAGCATCCTTTGGGCTAGATGGCGCTGTGTGAATTATCCAAGCACATTTATTTATATTATTTACAGTCTTGGCGTTATAGCACTCTATGGAACTACACAAGATGGGTGTAACCCTACCGAAATGTCGGGAAATCATCTAAAAGGTACGTCGCGCGAGTCCTGTTTAATACAATAATACACACAAGGCAAGCCCAAATGTCTGCAAAACCCAATGCCTTGCTAACTCCTAAGTCCTAACTGTCACCTTAAATCGGATCTCCCGAACAGCCATCCACGGTAATATGAAGAGGAAGTAACAATCATTACAGCGCGGCACTGTTAAAACTTATCACCTATTGCCGTCTCTTTCTCGAATGTGCTACGCGTCGCTGCGCGCCCTTCGCAGGATATGAGCTTCTTTTAGACGCCAGATAATGGGCTGACACACGGCCTTTGGGGACGGAGAACGGGATTTGGTAAGGAAAATACACAGCGATATAAATTATAGTAAGATATTTTAACGGCGGTTAAAAGAATAGTACTAGTCACAGAAATTTTATTATATTTATTATTTGTATTATTAGAGGCCAGGTAGTACTAACAGATTACACATTATTAGACCTTAACATTACATATTTTCTTTATTTTGACAGCCTCTTTGTGGGATGGGCTCCAACATTCGTTCCGGTACTCTAGTTTCGCTAACAATTGTATTGGTGGCGGCTACTGGCGACCCCGTGAGACTCTAGTATATCGGAATTAGTCGTCTCAAAAAAATGTGAATAACAATAAAAACGAAAAAGCTTATAAGCTTAACTCATCCGCTCTCTCTTCCCTCCGTGAACATTTGTTTTTTCCCGGTCGCAAGAAAAGCCTAGTCGATCCAACGTTAAGTCTTTGTTATCCATACCTCCTCACAACTCTGACTTTTCCTCGTATTCCTTCACTGTTATGCCGCAAGATTATGGAATTCGCTTCTGCATGAAAAACGTTCAGCTAAACGTGCATACAGCTCCTCTATCACTAAATTCGGCGATTAAATTCAAGGTCAATAGCGTAAACATTATGTTATGTGTTTGTGGTGTTATTGTATAAATGTTTTCTATTCTATTCTAAACAAATTGCCACTATGCAAAATTTACCCAAGGGGTGGATTATTGATATATTGATAAAACATACACACCTGTACAAGGACGCAAATGAATTTGATTTGAGTTTTTATTTATTACATTCAAAATAAAATAATACGTAAAAAATATTTAAAAAAAACTAGTAATTATCACATCTCAAGTCTAATTAAGGCCTAATAAATACCAGATATTCCTAAACCGAATTTAGTTCCACAAACTACTCTCCCGTACATCTCGCACCATACACCACTTCGTATAGCAGTGGCGGTGAAAAAAAAATGCTAAACAGTCATCTCGGATGGAAGAAGCGCCATCGTCCATTTTAACTCACTGTGGGGTCCCAGATTTACTTTACGACGGGATAGAGCCTTTTCGGGGTGTCATTGTAGCCATGGACATTTGGACAGCTGTTTACTTTGGCGTTTATAGAGATGTTATATGATGAGGAATCAAGTGTGGTGAGATACTGTAATTATACGTGAATATAACAAGTAGGTCATCACAGCCCGTAACAGTCCACTGCAGGACTTAGGGCCTCTCCCACGAAAGGGGAGGTTATTGCCATAATCTCCACGCTTGGCAGGCGGGTTGGAGATCGCAGTGTTTAAATATAACAATGGAAAATGTTGCTGCTCATTTTCCAGACTACGGAGACTCTTGATCTTTTGCCTCGAAAAAATTAGTCGCCTTGTACGACACCCATGAGTGTAAGGGCTGCCGGACACCACACGGCCAACAAGTGGGTATTTCCTTTTTACCCTTCTAAAATTTTTGGTTTGCCAAATTGTAATGGGGCCGTACATAAATTACTTCGTTTTTTAAAGTTAGTTTATGTGCGACAGACATCGCGACAGAGGTGATCTGTCAATTGTGTTTCTGCATTTTATGTAGCAAAACCGGAAGCATATACATTGGCATCCCTGGTAGATTCAACACTGCGACCTTAACACTGCGCACATATACACATACTCAGTCTAGACTCTATAATGTATAGCCAGTATAGCATTACCTGACAAACCAACAAAATTAAACATACCGGAACTTTCCCTAATTTACCCACACAGCCTTAACCCTAACTCAAACCCAACGGCATTAACATATGCACGACAAAGATATAAATAATAGCCTATGTCAGATAGTAGATAGAGCATGTTGCCACGTGCTACCTTGCCACGTGAGACCTTTCCGCTTTAGAATATTTATATCGTCATTATTTTGTGTCTACTCTCTACAAGTTTGACAAAATTAGGCGAAGGCTTTAAGGGTTATTTTAGCTTTAAAAGGCTTATTGGGCTATATTTCATTTTAGTGGAAGCAATACGCTGAGGCTGGTCCAGTTTTGTCCGACGTCACATCGCCCTAGTTTCCATTTTGTAAATTTAACTTTGGATTATCTATGTCTATTTTCACTCATCCATAGTACGGTCCACTGCTGGGCTATCCCAGCAGTGTAAGGGCCGTGTAAGGTCAATTACAGTCAGATTTGTCCCGGCGGATCTACCAAATCTTTTTTTTATTTAGTTGCACTTGTTATATTATATGGTATTATAGTCTATTTTTAATTGTTATTTAAAAGTAAAACTATCGTAATTAATTATAAATAATATTGCCAAATAAAATTATAGTCGTTTCAGAACGAATGTACGAAACTCCTGAACGATGTTTAATCTTTGAGCACATTCAGTACTAATTAACTAAAAGTTTGGTTTCCAAATATTTAATGTATCTTATAATTATTTAAAATAGTTTTAAGAACTATTTCGATGAATTTGGTTATTATCTTTGCACAATATTTCATAGTTAATTAGAATTATTACAACGTGCTGTCATTGGTTGAAATGTAACGGCTTCTAACTTCCGTTTGAATGTTGGTTATATAAACCCAGTCGAGAGACTGGGAGGGCCTTGTTGCTCCAGACCCGGCACAGAGTTAAGTACAAACTTGCATTGTTTTATTGTTGCTTTATATTTTGTATTAGTTTTATTCATCTATATAATCGGTTATTGATTGAATCATACGTAATACTATTGTCCCATTTTTAGGGATTTTGTATTTTGCCATGTATTATTATGTTCAGAATATATTGTTATATTTCCCATGTAACTTTGTTTGCTATGATTGCCTATCCTATGATATAATAACTTATCAAATTTGATCCAATATGTGTGTTTAAATATGCTTTTCCTGTCTGGAATAAATAGCTATTTATATTTAACTAATGTGCCCTATTTTTATTTCATTAAGCTTTCCACCCTTCGTTTTCGATAAAATACTAGACCACCATCATTCATATCTTCTAAATACTTAAATTCACACCCGAGATCTGTACACTCTATACACCCTATCTAACATCAGAAGTGGGATAAAGGACTCGCAACGTCCTACAATATTTCTAACATTCTTATTTTTTTATGTTACGTCGTGATCTTTCGGCCCGCACGAGCCTGTGGAAGCTGGATTCTTCTTACGACGCGGAACGGCGAGTACCTGCAGAATGCAGATGCGGGACTACGATGTTTGGTCCTTGACGAAACTGCTATTTACAGTTTTTAATCGGTGAGTCGTTCATTCATTTCTCTCATCGAATGTGTAACGAACAAATTGAGAAAGTCGAGAAAGTCATAAGTTGCTATGCACCAACTTAGTGGCAGAATTACAATTTAATTAATTTTACAATGGATTTAAAACTAAAGTTCCTGTCCAGAAACGAATACGAACACAACAGTAAAATTTAAAAATTATTTGTTTAATGAGGGTATGCTTTGATTATAATTTTAACTTTGACCGTCGATACTTTTAAATTATTTTGAAAAGCTGCCTACAACATTCAAAAAAAAAAGTCTGTAATTTTTTGTTGGTAAGAAATAATTTACCAAATGAATGTAAATACGAGTAGTTAAATTCCAAATTGGTTTGTGTTAGGTTATTTGCACTATGTAACGTTAATGTGAATTACTTTTTATGTTTAGTTTTTTTTTGGTGTAGTAGCCGATCGACTGTGTTACCTATGACTAAGTATATCCGATGGACCTAGTACAGGTTTGGTTAAAGAATAAAACATGAGCTGACAGGATATTGGTAGATACTACTTTATGATTTTCACTATTGAGAAATTGCTATTCTAAGTTTATAGCTTAACAGGTGTACGTGCACGTTATATAAGCATGACTAGTACAGCAGTAGCATCATAAATTTAAGAGTTGAACTCTACCTACAAGTACCTACCTATTACAAAAGTGTGATGAATGAACGTCAATGAGTAAAAATGTTAGTGATGTCTATTAATTTCGATTTGTTTTTCCTTGAAAAAAAAAGAGTATTACTTTGAGTTACATACTACAAGACAGCTAGTAGTAGCGGGTGTTTTACAACCATAGGGTCAGGAATGATCGAGCGAACATGGTACTGTGCTGTTTCCATTTTTCAGATAACACACGAGGCCCTTCTACAAGTAAATGGGCATCGTCACTACAATCTACGATGTCTTGCACGACTTACGGACTTCCCCTCTGAAGAACGGAACGAGACCTAAACCTGGACTTGCGCCGTGCTGTTTTCATCACGTTGCGAGACTGGAACACCTTGTTTAAATCGACGATGGGAGCGACATCGCTAAAACGGTAGCAGGTAACACCCTGAAGGGTTCTGCATTAATACTGCATAAGACGCGGACGACTTAATCCCTGAAACTCGTGCTTCAAACTATACTGACTAGTTTGAAAGAATAAGTTTAAATTTATTTTATTTTAATTTATTTTCTATATAGACGCTATATTTTCCCCATATTAAAGTTAAATTTTAAATACAAAAGTATGTGAATGCCAACTGAAACCGTTAAAAACGGTAATCGCATAATTTCTTCTTCAATAACAATACTTTTGTTGTATTTTCAAAATGGATTTCTAGTTATTCATTGCATAAAATGATTTAACGCCAATAATAATATGATTCAGTAATATGATACTGTGATGTGAGAATGGCCACTTTTATGAACTGCATATGTGATTTATTTGTGCGAATATTATACACACTTTATTATACAACTTCACAGCAGTGTTACACTACACTTCATTAAGTTACCTATATGTTCATACTACACGAAACCGACAGTAACTACCTATCTCGATCTTAAAAAGTTTTTTTTTTCCATACATATTTCGTAGTACGTTTTTACCCCCTTACATTAGGGGTTATAGTTAACCCAAGTCAAATTCTCTATAAATTCTTTTAATTCCGTAAGAAATTATTTTAGACGAATATTGAGAAATCCTTTCATAGAAGCCATCAGTACAAAATTATATATATGCTTTTCAACAATTCTTGTTGGTGATTTTAAAAAAAAAAACCCTATTTTGTGCGGTTGACCGACAAATACTTGCTAAGTTTTCTAAATAATAAGTTAACGATAATCGTAATCTTTATATTCCCGTCAATTTGATAGGTAACTTTAATAAGTTAGTACCTACTTGTAATAGTCTGACATAGATTATCGAAAACGAAAAACACACATCTAATTTGCCTCGTATAAAAGAAATAACCGATATCAACCGCCTTTAACAAAGAAATAACATGTAAACAAAACCCTACCAGTTACCCACATTGGAAAATATTAAAATCATTGACCAAATGGAAATGCTGTACATACGTCTTTCCAACATTTTACTATGTTTGCGTTGATATTTGAGACAATTTTTTGTATCTCCTGCCCCACACTTCCCACTGAAAGTATTGTTTTAACAATTGTCCTTAATTTACAAGAAAAATTGTTTTCCTCTCAAGAATACTATCATACGTATTTTTGTTGCACAATGTTTCCATCATGTTGACAACACAACATTTTGTTCGGTGGGTTCCCGGCTTAACTCAAAATATTAATTTGTTTACTTCATTTTCATTTCCACAAACTGTCACCATACAATAAATATTCAATTCAAGCTATTTATTAAAGTACCTACATCGACAAGATATTTTTAAAAATGGGTACCTTTATTTATTGTATTTATTCATACATTGAAATATTACATGAAAGATTTTTAACTCTTAAATGTACATCCAATAACAGGCAAACTTACGTTCACAATAGAATCGATCGCGCTTAATTAAAAAATAAATCTACCACCGACATTCGACTGATATTTTTAAGTGCGAAAGGTCTTTGCACTGCGTCTTGGGACCGAGAAAGACACCATGTTTAACAAGTATGAACAGTGGATTAACCCCCTTACAATTTTAAAAAGAACTAGCTTTGTTATCATAAACTATATACCTTTACCTGTTTCCATAAACTATATTCGGATAATCTACCGCTATGAAAGAATTTTCAAAACCAGTACAGTGGTTACGAAGATTTTGGTTTCGAAAGATTATTTATTTCATTTCATTTATTACGTATCAGTTTTCCAACAGATTTCACAATATTATGTAGTACTTACATGTATTTATATGGCACCCTGTTAGGGCATTGCAAATAAGTGAGAGTATCTAATAAACAGTACAATAAACAAAATATTAAATAATTCACATATTTGTCAGTCAGCAGTATTGTCATTTTTCACATAAATTTCAAAACGGTGTCATAAATAATATAATACAATAGCTATATCCGGATTATCTCAATTCGAGGTAATTAAAAAAATTCATCAATATTATAATAGCATTTTTGCACAAGAAAGGATTTCATTTCTTTGGTAAATGATTTCAATTTTTAATGATTTTTTATGTTGTTGGATATATGATTACTTGAACATTTTATCCATCACAGCGTGGGGACCATTTGTACATATAGTGAATTTAGAAAAATGTTTCTGTTTATTAACATTGCGATCGTTTCGTCTAACGCAAGTTCTAGGTGAATACATTTACTTGAATTTTCTTACAAATTTATATGACTGTAGAATGTACAATGACGTCACTGTTAGTATGCCGTACTTTATAAATTTCCGTCCGAACTTATAACTTTCCCCCTACATATGGTTAAAATTTAAATTATTGCTAGCTACCGTTAGTGATTGGAAAATCAAACGTCAGAATTGACCGAACGGATTATGATGGTATATTTGGTTGATAAGTACCATTTATTATATTGTGACAAAGTCCGGAAGTAAAACAACAAACATTTATTTACACACACATAAGAAACAATACCATACGATAAGTACTGTATTCTTCCAAAAACAAAAGATATTTTATACTAAACACTAATATTTTCTATTTACTACACGTACCTATTCAATTTTATTATATTAATGTTTATATATTATGTTTGGTCGACTTTTTTGCCCGATGTCGGTCAGCCTCACAGGCAGTGAGTGTTGGGCCTGGCATGTTAAGGCATATAGTCAACATTTATCAGGATCACCGGTATAGGTGATGCCAGTGACAAAAAATATTATCAGGATCACGGGTAAAGGTGATGCCGGTGATGGTTTACAATAATAATTATGAAATTTAAAAAAGCGTACATGCATTACTGATGATTTCATTGACTTAATAACTTAACTATTGGACTTAGTTAAAATTGTAAATAAAAAACAAGCTAAAATGCAATGAAAAAAAAGCGGAAATGCTAAGTACATGGTTATTTATTTATCAATAATGGTACAAAATAAAAAGGAAAGCTGGAATGCTATAAAAAAGCGGAAATGCACAGTAAATGGTTATTTATTTTTCAAATATGGGTTTAAAAAAGTTAAGTATGTGACGAATATAAAATATACATAATATTTATAAACTTTTGTATGTACACGTTGTACACGTGGAAATAACACAGCATAAACGATACAACAGGCACAACTTATATTTTTAATTTTATGGTTAACCTATGTAAACTTTGTGATAACATGTTCTACGTCAATGGAATTTACTAATTGTTTGTTTACCTACTTGAGTCGTTTTTCGTATTGATAAAAATGATATATCAATGTTATTCTTATCTGCTTTGTAATGAAATATGATGAGATTACTATAATAATATAATAGTTTACGTTTTTAAATAAATAAATAAAATAAATATTCGTGGACAAATTCACACAGCGCCATCTAGCCCCAAACTAAGCAAAGCTTGTGCTATGGGTGCTAGATAACTGATATACTACTTAAATACTTTTAAATACATACTTATTATACATAGAACACCCAGACCCGTAACAGAAATTAAAATTCATCATTTCAATTTCTGCCCGGCCGGGAATCGAACCCGGGACCTCTTGCGTGGCAGACCGGCATGTTGACCATTGAACCACTCAGGTCGTCAAATAAATTTTAATTATGTTTACAATTTATTCCATAATTGTTTTAACTTGATGTACCATCACAATGTTTAAGTACTTCGAGAACGAAGCACATGTCAGTATGGCCGTGTTATATTATATGGTATTATAGTCTATTTTTAATTGTTATTTAAAAGTAAAACTATCGTAATTAATTATAAATAATATTGCCAAATAAAATTATAGTCGTTTCAGAACGAATGTACGAAACTCCTGAACGATGTTTAATCTTTGAGCACATTCAGTACTAATTAACTAAAAGTTTGGTTTCCAAATATTTAATGTATCTTATAATTATTTAAAATAGTTTTAAGAACTATTTCGATGAATTTGGTTATTATCTTTGCACAATATTTCATAGTTAATTAGAATTATTACAACGTGCTGTCATTGGTTGAAATGTAACGGCTTCTAACTTCCGTTTGAATATTGGTTATATAAACCCAGTCGAGAGACTGGGAGGGCCTTGTTGCTCCAGACCCGGCACAGAGTTAAGTACAAACTTGCATTGTTTTATTGTTGCTTTATATTTTGTATTAGTTTTATTCATCTATATAATCGGTTATTGATTGAATCATACGTAATACTATTGTCCCATTTTTAGGGATTTTGTATTTTGCCATGTATTATTATGTTCAGAATATATTGTTATATTTCCCATGTAACTTTGTTTGCTATGATTGCCTATCCTATGATATAATAACTTATCAAATTTGATCCAATATGTGTGTCTAAATATGCTTTTCCTGTCTGGAATAAATAGCTATTTATATTTAACTAATGTGCCCTATTTTTATTTCATTAAGCTTTCCACCCTTCGTTTTCGATAAAATACTAGACCACCATCATTAATATCTTCTAAATACTTAAATTCACACCCGAGATCTGTACACTCTATACACCCTATCTAACACACTCAATATTGGGTAGCTGAACATAAACCTCACCCCGCCTTCACAACCAATCGACTCTGTGCCAACCTGAGGTAATATTTTTGATTAAATTTTAGTAGCTTACTGGCATTTAAAAATACTCTATTTTTGTTATCAATTATTAATTTTGACAGATTATCTACAATTAAAAATATTTCAACAAATTTGTAATTGCGAAAAAAATTACAATATCAAAGGGCCGCCAGTATCTTATATTCAGTTAATAGTTTACCTACTGGGTACCGATTCTGGTGTGCAATGCAGTTGTAATGTAACTGTGATGTTACTATAACTACGTCGAGGTATCGAGTCAGTCCCAGCATCATCCCAGTTAAATTGCAGTTAAATCATTGTTCGACCTTTGACACGTTTTCGTTGAATATTGTAGTGCCCGTCAGGGTCATAATTGTAAATTACTTTTATGAAGCAATAAACATTTGAGTATTGAGTATTGAGTATTGAATTGAAGGCAGTTTGACAACTAAGAAAGATGCAACTAAGTAATTTATTTATTTATTGGAGTACCAACACTAAAGTACCAGAAAACGAATTGTGGAAAAGTTCGAACTCATGAAAGTTGCAACTCAACATCTGTCATTTGAATAACAATCACACGTTTGACATGCGATTCAATTGTAATGTTACTGCAACTGAGACGATATCCGTACCAGAATCGAAGCCCTGGCGGCATTTTAGTTCTTTAATAGCACATTCATTGACGCCCCTCTCAAGTTTCTGTCGTACTCAGTTGTTTTGCCTGTTTCTGCTAAAATTTATTTCGTAAAATCGAATTATAAAACAGGCTATCAAATAAAAACAAAAAACAATTACAATTTCAATCATAAAGCCGAAACGAGAGGCTTTCACGTTAAAATAAACTTAGCATTTATTTGAAATATAAATAATGTTACCTAATTATGTTTGTGATTATTTTGAATGTCGATTCTAAAGCTGTTGAATACCTTGATGTTACAACAATTGCGTTAGATAATAAAGCAATGTATCTGAAACTAATTAAACGGACTATTCGTTAAATATGTCGGTCGCCATTGTCAAGGGTACGAAGTCCAGTTTATCATTAAGACTACTTTCTTGCCGATAGTGAAATCACGTAACCTTTATTTCTGTACTTATCTCTGACATCACAATGTCAATTCCAACAGATAAGCAAGACTTATGATAATGTAGTAAAAATAGTACGCTATATAAAACCGCTATAAGATTGAAGAGACTCGTCTATACTGGTTTGGACACAATCATGTTGTGTGAGCCCCACGGACTATGTTTTTTTTATTACTTAGGGACGCACACGGAAGGACGGTCCACCCGATGGAAACTGGCCACAGTCCTCCAGGACATCTGTAGCCTAAGAGGAGCTGATGAGGTGCCGCCTCTCCTCAACCCCTGGTCTACTCGATTTCAAACACCAAGGCTATATTTACTATTAATTCCTTTCGTTAAAAATGATTTAATTAAACATCTATTGAGGCTTCTCAAATTTTCCTCGTAGATCTGCGGGGCTATTGGCTAACTCAGTTGACAACTGTATTTGACACTAGATAATTCTACACCACGTCATCTACGTTGAAAACTGGCAATAGCGTCTACCAAATTAGAGTAGTGTCCGATATTTTTATGTCAAATTCAGTTGTCCACTGAGATAGCCGATAGGCCCTCTGATCCTAAACATTATTTTGTATGCAAACGGCGTGTTTTGTTTCCCAACCACGATTACGCTCAAATAAAAGTGGACATTTTAAAAACCAGCGTGGCAATCCAGACAGGGACGTTTAACAGATTGCCGGCATAATGAGTTTTGTGTAAATGTTTTCTCTCACGGACCAAGAAGGAATAAATTATACAAGTTTGACAAATAAAATACTTTAAGCGGCCCCTGCGATGTTTTTGTTTATTATTTGGCGAGTGTGGCTGCGGATTTGGGATAATTGGAGGGTGTGGTTTGTTTAGTCGCAAGTTTTGAGGATTTTTGCCACGCTAAGCTCGCATGTGGTAGTTTTAGTTTACTAGTAATATTATGTACGCTACATTCGATCTGAATCCATGCTGTCGCAATATAACTTATGCACTAAACAATATCTGAGTTATGTCTGCCTTCTGCAGTCCGTCAACTAATTTTGATAGTAGGCAACACAACATCTTGCAGCAATAAGGCCTTTGCTCATATGTATTCCTTGTTATTGTAATATTTTATGAGCAATACAGTGTTTATCTATCTACCTTCTATGGATGAAATAATTCTTAAAATCGGTAAAGTTGTTTTTGTGTTTCTTTCCTCTTTCTAAAAATAGTAGGTATAGATAACACCCAGACCCGTAACAGACATTAAATTTCATCATTTCAATCTCTGCTTGGCGGGGAATCGAACCTGGGACCTCTGCGTAGCAGACCGAAATGTTAACCATATGAACCACTCAGTTCGTCGTTATATTAAGTTCATGTAAGTATAGTAAGCAATATAAGTATAGATATCTTGATAATGTGGGTTGGTGGAGCTTTAGCTAAGTTCATCGCCTGTCTTAATACCTGTGACGAAGCTTAATGACCCATTATCTTAAGGCGGGACCTACACAGATACCCAGATAAAAAAATAAAAATTAAATCATCTTGGCGTTAACGTCCCGGTTGTGGTCGCGCGCACGAGGGCTCGAGGTCCGTCTTGACCATGATCCAGGATTTGGCGATCAGGTAATTACAGTGGAGCGACTACCATCTGACCTCCGTGACCCTGCTACCAGGGGAACCTTACCAGATTGGATCATGGTTACAAATTCAGTTGCCTGAATTTGCAGGTTTTTTCACGATGTTTTTACTCACCGTAAGAGAATCGGTTGGTATTCAACTAATGCACATAACTCAGAAAAGAGTCATTGGTACATGGCCGCAGCGGGATTCGAACCCGGTATCTCTCGCTTACGAGTTGGATACTCAACCACCCGCCAACCGACGCTCCAACACAGATACCCACATACTAACCAGATAATATTGAAGAATTTAAAATGAATATAGGGTTGGATGAGGAAACTACACACATACAGGGCTTCGAGTCCGACACATTATTCAGTAAGTAAGCAAAATGAATCAATGTGGGCAATTCATTTAGTGTTCTATGTTCTTGCATCTACCTTCGCCAGTAAACAAAAGAAAGAATTATCATTATCATCTTGTCCCGGTTGTGTTCGCGCGCACGAGGGCTCGAGGTCCGTTTTGACCATGATCCAGGATTTGGCAGATCAGGTAACTACAGAGGAGCGACTACCATCTGACCTCCGTGACCCTGCTACCAGGGGAACCAGATTGGAGTATTGTTAGACATTTAGTCGCCTGAATGTGCTGGTTTTATTACGATATTTTCCTTTATCGTCAGAGCATCGGTTAGCATTAAACCAATATACTCAGAAAAAAGTCGTTGGTAACCACTAAACTTAACCACTCGACCATCAACGCTCTCCGAACAAAAGAAAGAACGCAATAAGAATATTAGCTGGTAGTACAGCTAATGTCATTAGTCTATAGTGCATAACACACTCCATTAAGGAATAAACGGCTTAAACCGAAAGAGCGTACGTTAAAAATTATATATTTCATTATCTATTCCTTCTGCCGAGGTTCCGATAGGGGGCGTGAACCGGAACCATTAAGATATTATTTAGAGCCGGCGGCTCGAGCCGTTGGCATAATACCGGTTTAAACCGGAATGCCTCAGTCCGTGCAGGGAAAGGATCCCAGGGATTTATTCTTAATGGCGGCGATGAGATGTTTTAAAATAAGTAAGGCACTTTGTGTTTAATGAATGGGGAGGTGATTGTTTACGAGTTATGGGGATCGGAGTTGAGGGAATCTTTTTTTATTGTGTACTGAGAAGGTATTTTACTGCCATCTCATCTGGGCTCCAATTCTGGTAATTTACGATTGGATGAACCTTTATTTTTATTTATTTATTTAATAGTTTATTGCACACAAAAATGGTAACAAAGATATGGCAAATATATACATGACACAAAAGGCACTACTTATTTCTAAAAATAAATTTCTTCCAGCAGGCCTACAGCAAAGAGAACGTAATGACTGGAAGTAGTTTAAGACGTGCACAATACATAAATATTAAATTACTAAAAATATACTACACTATCGATAAATTTCTACATATATACCATATACCTAACAAAATATATACATATATAGATACATATATACAATACATACATATATACACAATATTAGACAGATAGAGAGAGAGATAATGCTCCTTAACGCGCTTCTTAAACATCGTGATAGAGGAACTATCACGTACTTCATGAGGCAGAGAATTCCACAATCTTGCAGCATGTACAGTGAAAGAGTAGGAGAAAAAGTCGGAATGATGGGGAGGAATAGCCAGCAGCGACTTAATGCTGGAACGGCTAGGCTTGTCTTGCGACCGGGAAAAAAGGAATCGTTCACGGAGGTAGGAGGGAGCGGAGGGATTGTGAAGGACATTGTAAAGGGTGGAGAGAATGTGGAGATTCCTACGCATACGTATTGGAAGCCACTTAAGCTGCGACCGAAATTTGGAAATATGGTCATACTTTCGTAGCCCAAAAACGAAACGTATGCACAGGTTTTGAAGACGTTACAGCTTGTTAAGCAACTCTTCGGTGGCATCTAAATAACAAGAGTCGGCATAGTCGAGGATGGGGAGAAGTAGGGTTTGGACTAGGGAAATTTTGGTTTTCAGGGGTAAGAAGCGTTGGAGATATTTGATTGAATGGAAGGAAAAATGGAGTTTCTTGTTGACCTCATTGACGTGCAGAGTCCAAGACAGGTTGGTGTCAAATATTACGCCCAAGTTTTTCGCCGATTTGCTAAGCGGTATAGGGATACCATCATATACGATGTCAGGGATATTAGTATTAGGTAAAATCTTCTGTACATATATGGACTGCCGATAACTATTGCCTGAGACTTTTTAGGGTTCACGAGTAAACCGAAAGATTTGGCCCAAGCACAGATACGTTGCAAATCCGCATTCATGTTCGCAAACGCATCCTCAACGTCTGTAGCCTTGAAATGGCGATAAATTTGCAGGTCGTCTGCGTAGAGGTGGAAATGGGAAGAAATAATAGAAGTGACAGTATTGATAAAGATAGAAAAGAGAAGAGTGCCTTGCTTTCTCCAGCCTTTCTTCGAAGGAGCACATACGAGCGAGCAGTTCAGAAATATCATTTGATAGATCCATTGTTGTGCAGTGAGATTAGTGAGTGCTCCAACAAAAGTGATAAGTACACAGGAAAGTGGATATTGATTATGCGGTAAGCGGTGACGTGCTATATAATCATTTATTTACACATGCATAACTGATATTAATTAGTTTTATATTTAAAATAGATTAAAATATGTAGAGCTAAATTAAGACTTGTTAAGATGGCAACGTCTACCCTCAAAAAACAGAACCTTAATTGAATCTCGAAAGAAAGTTACGTTTTTGGTATTCGGCGACTATAAGGCCGATGGTTTTTCATTGCCCTAGGACTTAGGCACACGGACGGACAGTCCACCTGACGGAAAGCGGCCACCGTCGTCCAGGACATCTGTACCCTAAGGGTGGAACCGGTGCCGGCCTTTAAGGTACCTCGAATAACCCCATGTTATGGTGCAAAGAAAACCTTCGGGAGGGAGCATATTCTACATCTTGCATGGTGAAAAGGCTCGCGATGTCCGTGCGTTAGTTGGTGTGGATGAAATGTACCTTGTTTATGTGCCGTGTTTATTGTGTAGCGTCCGAGAGTGCGGTGGCGGACGGGTGACGGTAACACCAAGTTGAACAGTTCCTCGGAATATTCCCCGTTGTGGAGATTTGTGATTGTTATTAGATTGTCGATTAAAACGGCAGTCTCTTGGTAGATTTTGGTAGGCTACAACCATAAGTATTGAGAGTTAATTATGATTCCGTTTTACTGATATTATACATTATATTTCTCCATGTTTTATTTTAATTTAAAATCTGAACCCTTATAAACCCCCTTAATATACACTGGTGCACCTAAAAAATGCGTAATAAAACAATGGGTCTACGAAACCAGTAGTGCTACGACAATGCTACGATCATTATCGCTACGCTGGCTACGAGATCTAACACCTTATAGGAAAGTGAAATGGCATTTCAAAACGATTTATTAGCCTCATTTCATTGGGTAATTACTAATTATATCTGGGGGCGCGGTATGAAAATTCGACGAAACGCTACGAGGAAATGTGGGTATTTGTATTTATGAGCTTGGCTTTTCATGAGATCTAAGAACTTTTACACAGTGAAATCGATAAGAGCTTACGGGACTTGGCTAACATATTTTAGATGAATCGTTTTTGGTGGAATTACTTTTAATTTAACTGCTCATAAACACGAAAATTACATAAATTCTCATACGGCCTTCTCTAAAAAATGTTGTGATGAATACAATAACCATAATAGGGACTTCAACTGTATTTAAATTTATTATCACATATTGTCAATGCGGTGCCAACCGCCTGCCGAGACTGTTCAACAAATCTCAAATCTCGGTCAACCACGCTACGATAATGGTACCTTTTTTATATAGGCAAACGGGCAAACGGGCCACCTGATAGAAAGTGGTCACCACCGCCTATGGACATCAGCAACACCAGAGGCGCTACTAAAACGTTGCCCGGCATTATACGCAAAAACAAAATGTATTGCGTATGATGCCTGATGTCAATTCCTTATAATTGAAACCCGATAAAAATCTCATTTCCAAGATTTAGATTGTACACGACACACAAATAAGGGTCCGCGTATAAAGCGTCGTTTGGTTGTTTTACCGTACGTACGGGAATGTACAGAAACACAGGGCTGTACTCAGGGCTTTAAAAAGCTGAATTTTCTTTTTTTGTAATTTTGTGTGCAATAAAGAGTGTATATCTATCTATCTGAATATTGGTCTCCCCCGAATCCATACACACAGAACGACTGTGGCACAGCTGCATTCATCGGTTTCCTGAGACTCTCACAAATCTGACCCTCCC
This sequence comes from Blastobasis lacticolella, assembly GCA_905147135.1. NCBI lineage: Eukaryota > Metazoa > Arthropoda > Insecta > Lepidoptera > Blastobasidae > Blastobasis > Blastobasis lacticolella. The sequence continues at coordinate 16,403,055 of LR990051.1, forward strand.
AAACTCCAGTTACCCTAAACTCTTCGACCTCATAGTCGCTTCCCATCAGGTAAGTTGAGGTCAAATGTTGGTCTTTCCTAAATTTCTTATTCTAACTCTTATAGCTTCCTTGATCTTGTACCTATACCTACCTGCAATAAAAAAAAAGAGCATTTTTTACGACTTGTATCAGATGTAGTGCACAAACGCTCTTACTGTATTACATTTACAGTATAATCAGCCGCAGAGAGAACTGACCTCTACATTTAACTTACCTAAATTCCTAAACCAATCTTAAAATTCGAAACCAACTTCCAACCAAATGTTACATAAGAAAGCCAGGGCCGTATCCAGCTCCGTTGCCCGGCTCTGGGGCGACAATTTTTACGGTCCACGTGATGAGGGTACCGCTTTATTGACTTTAAAGGTTTATGGAGTGCCAGATTCCAATTTACGCCTGTGTCCGGTTCACACCGATAAAAGTGACGGCACTTTTTTGTGCGAAACATTTTGGTTTTTGTTCTAAATTCATTCATTGAGCGGTTATCATTTCGGAGGCAGCGACACACGTGGGTTAACTAAATTGGGTTTGGATTCCGATACCGTTAATTGATTTAATATTCGTAATGTTATTTTTGATTATGCGCGAGTGAACCACGCTTATTATTTTTAAACATCGAGGTGGGTTGTAGAATGGGCTCCCTAGTGGTGTTTTCTTAGAGGTAATCCGTATAGGAAGGAGTTCTAACGTAGAGCATGAGAAAATATTTTAACAGGATAATAATAAAGTATTATCAAATAACTTTTCTAATCCAAATGCCACTAATACTAATATTAAATATTAATAGTAAGGATGGATGAATGATTAGATGTTTTGTCCTTCACGCAAAAATGCTAAACAGATTTGGATTAAATTGGGAAGGAATGTAACTTATAGCCCGGAATAACACATAGCGTTGTTGTAACAAGCTTACGGCCTGCCTGACGGAAAGCAGTCAAGACAGTCTATGTACGTTTGCAATACCAGGGGCATCACCCACGCGTTGAGAAACCTTTTCACCCCTTTCTTGTTGTTTGTTAGAGAAAATATATTATTCGTTAGAACATAAACAAAGCGGTGGCCAAGTTGCCAATCAAGCAACCTATGTTTAAGTTTGTATTAGTACAGTACTATGTGACAAGTTTCCGATCCCGTGCAAACACGAACTCATTATATTGAGGCCCAGGAAATTACGTGAGTTTGCCAACATAATGCAGGTGCGGGGCCCTGTTTTAGGAATTTATATTGTTTGCCATCCGGCCCTGCGCATACTGAGGCCTGCTTGACTCCCAGGTTGCGGCGTAGCTCAAAAATATAAGGGCTTTACTCTATTTTACCTGAATTACTATGGAAATGAGATGGAAGGTAAAAGATAAACGGGTTGAGGATAGTTTGCTAGTGTACTATATTGTGATTAGTAGACTTGATATATTTTGTGATTAATTAAATTGCTTTTCTAATAACTAAATTGGATACTTATTTTAGCAAAATGCAAATTGCACCTCGCGTTATCATACTATTAAAGTAACTTAAATAAGCCCCCCACAAACAGGAGCGCTCAGCCACAGTGTTTCCTTTGGACTATGACATGGAATAGTTCCAGAGGTATATTAGAGATCTCTTCAGATGCGGGAAACGCATTGGTTGAACCCCTGGTGTTAGTGTTGTCCATAGGCGGCGGTGACCACTTTCCATCAGGTGGCCCGCTTGCCTGTTTGTCTGCCGTATAATATAAAGAGACATGACTTATAAGGGTCTACAGTTAGGTACACAAAGGTTTGATATTTTGTTTACTTTTCGTATGAAAACTCTGTAGAAATAAAAGCAATAAAATATGCACTAAAAATAATGTTGAAGGCCTTACTCTAAAAAAAGGCCATAAATCCAAAAATTCGCCAGACATATTGATTAAAATTCCAAATTTTAGCACTCCACGAACAATGCTTCCCGCGGGAGTCGAACTTTCTAGATTGCCCGAAAAAGGCGGCAACTACTCCGGCGAGGCAGAAAGAGAGGGTAGACAAACCCTAGTGGGAGGAAAGAGACGGGGAGGGGTAAATATTTTAATTCCACCTCAGCGCAGGCGTTGGTACGGAACCATTAAAAAGTGCTAAAACAGAAATCAACGGCCGACGGTAAAAACGAATCCACTGGTTCTCATTGAAATTTTAACGAATGGCCTTAGTTAGGAGCTGATAGCGATTGGGGTTTTAGGTATTTCCTGAATCCGTCTTCAACTGTTACTAGTGGTACTACCTTCATAAATGCGTACGGGTAAGAAATTGAGCATTTGCGAGCATGTTTCCCAATCGTTATAATTCTAGACAACTGCAAGGCTAGGCTTCAAGGATAGGCTATTACGAGACAGGCATGCTCCATCTTCGATCGCAGCGTCACTTACCTGAGGTGAAGTGCCTGCTATTCTTTCTAAAAATATGTATCACTTTCAGCATATTATACCTTTGTAAGTATTTAATATAATTTCATCGAGACAACGGCCAAGTATGTACAAGACTAAAACCCAAGAACGATGATAACATAAAAGCGAACAGTAACGCAAACATTAACAACTTAATGAATTTACTTAAAGAGTTAAAATTGGTACTTTCAGACGTTTCTCTACTATCCTAAATACATCCCCTTTTATTTTTTATTTTGATCTTTTTGATCTTCTGAATTTAATTTCACACTTTAAACTGCTTAAAATAATACAAATGCAAGCTCAAAGTCGAAAATGAATCACAACTGGAACGACACCAAACCAAGCCAACCAGACAAGAAATTTTACCACAGAACTCTCTCAAAACCACACATTTCCCTCCTCAACTCTTTCAAACATCCCTCACAGAAATTCTTTCAACCCCAACCTTACACCATACCATAAACAACTTCCGCCATCCGCCCATCACTCGCACCACTCCTCTCATAATGAAACCGTGCGAAATTCGTTACGGAGGTAATCGGCGAGAATTATAAGGTGTCCATGACGACGATCCCTGACTGCCTCCCTGTCCCATTATCCTGGCATCTCTTCAAAACCTTTTTAATTCGCCGAGACAACAGGCCAAGTGAAGTGTTTTGGAACACCGAAACACGAATCGGCGATAACATAAAATTGAATGGGAACGTAAAATGGCGGGTGTTCCTCTTTTTGTTTTTTGTTTTTGGGAGTTCGCCGGCTGATAAGTGATAACGACTCTAAGCGATAGCTTCTGTTTACGGGTTGTTTGTGATGTGTCGACGCATTTAAAGTGTGTTTCAATTGACAACGGTAATGATGACCGTGAGCATGGCGTTAGTTGTCCTTTAATTAGTATAGTTTCCGTTTGGCAGCATGTTATTACGCCACATTTAGTATTACTTTTACTTACTTTAATAATACATACATTACTTTTAATATTTCTTTCCCTTATATATTATGTAGGTACTCGTATGTGTAAATTATGTAAAAAATTACGTGTTACTTTCAGGTTAACCGTAGTATTGTATGGCAACATAAAAATGTTTTAGGGGTTTTATTAACCCATTATTAACACAATAAAAGTATCCAGGGTCATTAATATCTAAGGGCAAATTGAGTAGTTTAGATAACTCTAAACTCGCAGATGAAATTCCAGATCTAAAGTGTAAAATAGGGGTGGATTATTTAAAATAGTTTATTCTAAATATTCATACAATTTTATTTGATATTCAATGTGATAACTTTAATTCAATGATTTTTAATAATAAATCCCTTGGATTTTATTTTTTAGAGTGGCAATTTATTTACACTTTTGATTTTCAATTTCATCTCCGAGTATAGCCGTAACTTTATTATTACAGCTCTTTCTTTTCTCAAAAAAAAATCAAGCAGAAAACTTACCAGCCTTACACGGATCCATTCCTAGGTCATTCGACTCCTTATACTCGAAGTTGGTTGTCGTCAACTCCTCTATCGTATATTTATGCTGCTCCCCCGTATCCGGCGAGGTTACTTCGGCGACAGTTCCCGCCAAAATCGCCAGTAGCACGCCAACCGCCGTCAGAGACGGTCGTGTACACCGGTATGTCATTTTCAACATTATTCACACTCACTTACACTACCACATACTACACTGTTTGTCTGGTGCAAATCTGAAACAAAATATAAGTTGAATTAGAATTTTTGTTATTGTTTTTAGGAATTTAAGTTTTATATTAAGAAAATAGTAAATTATAGAGACACCTAACTAATTTACAAATGAAGTATATGTAAATAAGTTTATTGTAAACAATTTATAATTAACTGTATGAGTCTGTTAAAGTGCGATATTATCAGAGTTATCGTAATAATATTATAAACTGAAGGTGAATGCGTCACAGTCGCCACAGACAAAACTACAAACGAAATTATTATACCTACCCGATATAGTAATATATAACCTGACCGACAGAAAAGTCGAATGACCCCGGACCAAGTTTACTTCAACTGAAATATTTTCTAAATTGCAGAACAGATTTTAATGAAACAAAGCTAAGGACCATCTTGATTAAACTGGCTCTCAAATAAAGAAAACCACATGCTTATCGGTATATGGAGCTACAATGCCACAGACAGACACAAAGGCACAGATACACACGTCAAACTTTTAACACCCCTATTTATTCGTCGGGGGTTTATAAACAGTCACAATTGTTATGCGTTGGATATAGTGGACGGTGCACACAACAATACACAACGGTGAAAAAAAAAAATTATCGAAAACACAAAATAGTAATGACGTCATCACTGCTCCCCCATGGGAATATTTTTAAGAACTACCAGTCAAAATGATTGTTTTCACCTAAAGTGCCCGTGTACCAAACGGCTATCCCGCACATCGATTTATGTTTTTATTTAACGTAGCCCGACCACTAACATTATAATTATCCAATGCAACATAATGTTAAATTCATGATTATTAATTACTACACCAGTTATTTAATTTCTTTCATTGAGGAACGTCCCGTACTTCAGTCTCACTGGAATCAGAAGTCATGGTCACTGTACGATTCCAATACGTCGAAATTTTCGCCAAACTTAAAACAAATTGGAATAAAACCGAAACTAGCCAATGTGATTTAATTTACCGCCTCCACTAACTTTCGTTATAAGCAAACTACATTTTTGTGCCAAACTACTCCGTCTCCGCAAAGCCACAAGCCCGAGTGTAAGTAAGAAACTATTGTTTGCGCGGATAAATCACGGTTCAAACTTAAGGAAGAAGCGTTTAATCTCGTAAATAGGACGGTTGCGGACAAATAGAGAAGCTTTAGCGAGCGACCGCCGGGACTGTGGGGACCGCGGGGGACCGCAAGGCGCGGTTTCCCCCATTAGACGCCCGCCAAGTTTGGAAGCCGAACCGAGCGAATAAATAAGGTTTATATTCTAAACAAGTGATCGTCCACGTGTATGACGTAGTATGGCGATGGATGGATTTGATTTTATATGATGGAAGACCGAAACGTAAATACATATTTATTATTATTCCAGACCTTTAATTGGCTTTCTGTTTCATAAGAATGTTAACATTAAATAAATAAATAAATAATCTTTGACAAATTCACACAGCGCCATCTAGCCCCAAAGAAAGCAAAGCTTGTGTGTTGTGTGCTAGATAACTGATAAACTACTTATATGCTTTAAATACATACATATTATACATAGAACACCCAGACCCGTAACAGAAATTAAAAATCATCATTTCAATTTCTGCCCGGCCGGGAATCGAACCCGGGACTTCTTGTGTGAAAGACCGGAGTGTTGACCTCTGAACCACTCAGGTCGTCAACATTGTGTTGTTGGATGGCTGTTGGTCTTCCAAATAAAATAAAATAAATAAAATATCACGTACAAATCGCTGACATTTAAAGAAAGGTCGTCGGTGGCCTAGTTGTCCGACTCGTAAACGAAAGGTACCGGGTTCGGACACCAGTGCCACCAGTACGTACTACTTGAAAACTAACAACTGCTCTTACGGTGAGGGAAAAAATGGTGATGAAAGCTGCATATTCAGGCCACTGAATGTGTAATCGTTATCCAATCTGGGCAGGTTCCACTGTAAACAGAGTCACGGGGGCCAATCGCTCCACTGTAATTACCTGATCTGCCAAATCCTGGTTCATGGTCAAGGCGGACCCCGGGCCTTCGCGCACGAGCTCAACCAGGACATTAACGCTAAGACTGATTTCTTGTAATTACTAGATATCATATAATGTTTGATTAATTGGGCTCCGCTAGCTTTATCTGCTAGGTTACCGTACCTATTACTATTCTTCCAAAAGATGTTGTTGACAGACAGGGTTCTAGTAAGTCCTATAAGATCAACATAAACCACCCGCTTAGGTACGGATTAGTATCAACCTTGGAGGAAACTTAGCTAAAACTCCCGCTAGAATAGTTAACACCGAAGTTGGATTTGCGTTTGTTTCGCAAATAATAACCTCTAAGACCTCTGAACTTAACTGAGAGGTATACACTCCCTTGTTAGTGGTTAGTTCAGATACTTCATAAAGACCGCAAAGAGGTAGGTCCCAAAATAGAAAACCGTTTAAAGCGCTGTCCTATTTGACAATGGTCGTGCGACCATGGTCGTCCTGACGTCGGCCAACCAATAGTAGAACTCAAACTGCCTGGTGTTCGACCGTGGTCACACGACTGTGGCAAATTAGGACAGCGCCTTAGGCTTTGCCCTGTAGAGACCTGCTAGATACCTAAATTTGCGACTTCAAAACTTGGAGGTATATCCAGGATCCCAAGCCGAAGATTAAAAATTTTACAGGCTGTCAACAACAGGTTGATTTTCCGTCCATTCTTTTAAAATTGATTTCTCTTTTCTGAAGTATTTCATCCTTTGTAAATATTAATCGTTTCTTCTGTACTCAAATAAACTGTTTCAAAAATGCGTGATTCTTTCTTTCTTTCATCATAACCATTTATTTAAGAAAATACTTAACTTGCTATTATAGGTATATATTTTTTGTTTTATTACCGTACAGGACTAGACCTTTCAACCCATCAAAAATTTATTTCAAACTATATTCCACAACTACTGAAATAAATTACCGATAAGAGCCTAAATATATTATTTACGTTAATACCATGTCATCAGAAAAGCGTATAACTACCACGTTTTTATACCTAGTTTCAAATGAAGCAAACCATAGTTTCTTATGTGTATTTAACATTGGGCAACAAAACAACATAGATAAGATATTGTTGGTTGGATTAAAAAAATTATTTAAATTATTGGTATAAAAAACTTGATTTTAAATACGAACAACAACTTACGCTCGTTAAGAAACGTTACTATGAGGTCTCACAGTGCGCGCGAACGCAAAGGATCCAACTGAAATTACTTGAATGGCGAACGACACTATGCGTCCGTCAAAATGAACGAAATTGACCAATAGCAGAGCCGTATTCAACGCAGTGCGTTCACTTAGCCGACGAGCAGTGTGACAGCTTAAAGTAAAGCCTAGACAAGGACCTATTGTTTATACTCGTAAATACGGGTGTTAGATACATACGGCGGGAGCATTTCTTTTATACCACATAAACATGAAACATGTTTCATCGTTGAGTTTATTCAATAATAAAAATATGACTACTTTGTAACTTTCCAACAAACCGACAACAGAACGACGATACGAGAAGTATGCAACCCTTACCATCACATAGTATATTCCTGTCACTCTTGCACAAGCAGACAAGGATGCAAATAACCTTTAGTGCCAAAGCGAATCCTGACATCAAGTTCAAGCCAACATTGTTGAGAAGGTAATAACCAAAGAACATAAGGTTTTATTGGGCGGAGAACATAAACGGTTGAGCTTGAACTCTCAGCGTGCAGAAAGGTGTAAGGTGTTTATATTTTGATATAATATTTTATTAAATATAACATTGTTACCGCATGGCAGGTTATAAATGGCAGAGTTAGAAATCCGAGTGGCTAAACAAAGTTGCTCTGTTGCCTATTGTCATTTTCGTTCAGCATCATTAGTTTTGTATCACGCCAGTGACGGTGTCGACGCACGCATAAATGGGCGGCCATATTTATGCTTCACTCATGATTTTAGAGTGATACTTCGTCCGTGTTTCTATCAGGTCCGTGTATGCGACTAATTAATTGGACAAGACACGAATCAAAGCTGAAACACCATCGACTCCATCCTACACGTAGCAAAAAGCCCATAAATGTCACGCGTCACCTGCCTAGATTTATCGTCGCGATCCAACGCACCCAGCAAGCCCCAGAAGCACCCACCAACGACATTTGTATTAATTTCGCCGAAACCTACGCATTAAACTGCGGCATTTCGCGCGCGACGTCGTCCAAAATTTGATTTACAACCGAATTTGTAAGGGCAAAAGTGTAGTAATTGCACGTCGGCGTGCGGAATGAAATATTTAATTGTCGCGCGAAGGCTGAGCGAAGGAGCATGAGAAAGCTCAGGTGTAGAATTGCTGTTTTTAGGAGCCGTATTCGTCTTCTCTATAGTGATTACGTTTTACGAGCATTTAATTTTGGGCTAGGTGTGTTCTATTATATTTTAAATTTCGACGTTGTAATACCTGCGGCCTTAGCCAAGAGGTTTCCTTAATCGTTTGTGGTAGAAAAAAAATATGGGATTTGACATAAGCTAACGTTATCTGACATAAGCGGTTTGTGGTAGAAATTCTTGGTCCATAGACAATTCAGGTACTTCGGTGTACAAAGGAGGCGGATTGGCGGATGATCCTACACAATCAGAGTCAATGTAGATGTTGGTAGAAATAGTCGAACTTCGACCCGTCAATTTTCTACCATACACGCATCACGCAAGCGGATGGCTAGACCGGCTGGAGAGGTTTTACATGGAGTTTTTCAAAGGGTGAAATGGTTTTTACGCGGTCGGCAACACGTAGGTGACTGGGCCATAGGCTGCGGTGACTGCTTGCCATCAGACAGGCGGTAAGCTTGTTTGCCAGCTTAGTGGTATAAAAAATTCAGTGAACGAATAAAATTTGCATTCTGAAGGGTTTGTCTGAGGGAATTTCTTGTTTACATTTGGGTTCGTCAATAGTATGTATAGAAGGGAGTAATGTAGTATCTAGAAGGAGAGAAAATTTGTGGACAAAAATTCGTGACTATAGTATTTCATACAAAACTGTCAGGTCATAGTTCAAATGAATGGTATACAGTCGCCAAATTTTACAAACATTTACAATTTTCCCTCCTTTCGTAGGCACCTACTTTACTGTTAATTAGTTGGATATTTATAAATTATACTCATAAAAAATAACAGATAACGATACCAAGAAGCACAATTTATCAGTTTGGGTTAATTCACGATTATCTCAATTACAACAATATCGCAAAGAACAATCAATCCCTCCCAGACTACACAAAAGAAGTTGAAATTCCCAACTACAGCAGACAATACACAGACTAGAGAAATCCAGACAGAAATACCGTCGGCGTTATCGAACTAGCACATTGGCTCCCTAAATAGTTGACATCAATCAGCAGAGCAGATGTTGGCAGCACAAAGAAAGCTCACATTATTTGGAATATATCTCTGTTATCACAGGCCGATAGCACTCTCGCCTTCTGACCGGAGCATCGCCTTTCAACACCAAAACGTCGTACTCGACTATTGTTGACGAGCGATTTTGAACTTTATCGATCAGGAGTACAGTTCAAATCGCTGTGGTCGGTGTGGTCGCTTGCTGTGTGTGTAGGGTTGACGGTCAAAGAGCAGTGATAAGGATGGAGAGGCAACATGCGTAGTTCTGTTGATTGTGCTTGAGGCTAAAAATGTTTAGATTTTTTGTAAAGGGCGTTTAATAGATAATTTGAATGTAAGGTAGATTTTAGTATCGTAGTGTTGTCTCTTTGCGTGCTTTCCAGGATGTTGTAATATAGAATGTGCCGACAATAAGCACATACCTTCAAACAAGGAAGTAATATTCATAATTGGATTGGATTATAAGACATGTTTGTGTGTTTAATACAAAGGTTAGCATTGAATACTTGCGACATAAGTCACCCCAAGATTAAACGCATACTTATTAATCGGTTGAATACAGAGGTCATTTTATCTTAAGGTCAATGTTCCTTAAAACACAACAATCTGTAGATTGGGATATTCCATCGTTTTTTTTTGTGAATCAGGTGTTATTACTGACTGTATCTGGTACCGCGTAATTACAGGTCTCATTGCTTATGTATACTTTTCGAAAAAGTACAACATTCATTTATTGTATATTAGGTATACCGTACCTATGAAATTGGCGATTTTCTCGCAAGTATATATTTTCTCAAATATTTTAAATTGTACATAACATATAAAAATTAAAACTCATAATTTGAGTACGTTTAGATGCCGATAAGTCACAAAAAATTAAATATTTTCTTAATCGAGTCACCAGCTGGATGCGGAAAGTACAAGACCGGCCTTTGTAGAGATATCTAGGGGAGCCCTATGCCCAACAGTGGGCATTTTCCATGATGATGATGATGACGTTTCAATTCATTCAAACATTGAAATTATTATTATTCACATATTACTCAGGTAGTGCAGATAGCCTAACATGTGATGAAAGTAGTATCTAATCTACGATTCATGCACTTACGTTTCATGTTAAAAAATACAGACTCATGCGTTGTTACTGTGAGGGAAACCGTGATACTTATGCGTGATTCCCCCTACCCTACCCTACCCTGTAATTGCCTCCGTGTTTTATGTACTTTTTTTTGTGTTAAATGTAAATTATCATGTCGTGGCGTCCTTTGTATTAAATATTTTCTTTCTTTCTTTGATTCCTGTGATTATGCTGATTCCACATCCCTCAAACCAGAACGACATTGCATGCATTGCTTGGCAGCAGAAATAGATAAAGCCGTGTTTACCCACCCAGATGGATTCCACGGGCTTAACACAGTCCTATCAATAACCTAGTACCACAGACGATACCATCCCGAGCTGCTAAGTCAATAGAGGGATTTCTCCTCGCTTTGCGTGTTCTATATATCGCTTGTAAAATTGTGTTCTTATAAACAAGCTTTTATTTAACTTGCTATGACTGTATGTAACTTTATGTTCGGGGCAAATCTTGCAAGCCTAATTTGACCAACTTCCCGGTGTTCAATTGAGCTGAAATTAGGTATACCTATGTAAATTGGATGACAATGCGTTAATATGGTACCATGGAGCTGGTCTGGTGATGCGAGGTGACCTTAGGAAACACTGAACGCAACAAGAGAACCCTATCGTGCTTGGGCTCTATGGAATGGTCTTGACGGGTACTATACTGCGCGATGAAAGCTTGTTATGAACATATATTTTTCTTAAAATAAAGCTTATTATAACGGTTGGCAAACAGGCAAGCTGCCCACCTGATGGAATGGATGGGCAACACGTTGACGCGGGAGACGTGGCCGCTCACTGTGGGCCTTATAAGAAAGCTCACTGTCACCCAAAGGGAAATAGAAAGGGCTATGCTCGTAATCTCGTTGCGCGATAGAATCAGAAATTAGAAGATCCGTAAGCAAAAACATGGTCACCGACATAGCCCAAAGGATTTCCAGGCTAAAGTGACAGTGGGCAGGGCACATAGCTCGAAGCACAGATAGCTGATGAGGCAGTAAATTTCTCGAATGGCGACCACGTACCGGGACAGGCCTTCCACAAGGTGGACCGAAGACCTAGTAAAGATTGCATGTATCAGCTGGATGGGGAAGGCACAGGACCGGCCTTTATGGAGATCTCTGCAAAGCAGTAGGCGTATTTCGGCTGATATAATGATTACGGGAGCAACTCCCGTGGTATTGCAAACATCCTTGCTGCGGTAACTGCTTACCAACAGGCAGATTGTAAGCTTATTCACCACCGTACAAGGGGTTTATTAGAATTTTTTGTTGGCTTAACACACTATAAAACAAAGTCGCTTCCCGTCGTCTGTCCCTATGTAGCCTTAGATATTCCAAAATACACAACCGATTTTAGCGCGGTTTTCAACAAAGAGTGATCCAAGAGGAAGGTTCACACGCAAGAAAAGAAGGGTAGGTATTAGTTAAGTAAGTGTAGGGTAAGTGTAGGGTACGTGTGGGGTAGGTGTGGGGTAGGTGTAGAATATATGTAGGGTAGTGGTAGGGTAGGGAACGAAGTCGCGCCGGGTCCACTAGTTACATTATAATTTTGAGCATAGATATCAGAATTAACCCCTTATCACGGCCGTGAACCCGCGCTATCGGGAGGGGTCAACTAAGCACAACGCGGCCTTTTTGTAGCAACTAACGAGTGATAGAACAAAAAATGTCGGTGGAAAGTTTGTATTCATTATGTCCGCGACTTAATGTTAGTTTTTGTCTGCGTCCGTATGTGTACAGTCGAGGAAACTGAATGTTTAGCAGATAATCGGCTTCCTTCTTACTACCAACTTAGGTATTGAAACTTCGCACAATGGCAAACCATACGTCGGAAGATATAGTAACACCGGCCGATTTCAGAGTCAACTTAATAAACATTCAGATTACAAATCCATAAAAATAATATATCCTAAAAGATAATGTTACCAACTTTCATGTTTATACTAGAGTTCTGTTCGTACAGGGAAGATAATATTTAGATTTGTTTGTACAGTAAAAGAAATGTTATTTATTTTATTATTTCACTTTTTGCGTGTATGAGAAGTAAACATCCATCAATAACTTTCACATTTTTAATATTAGATATTCGTAAGTCAAAAGTCGCCCAACGCACTCGTTTCAGCATTTCAGCTCCACGTCAACACCAGAGAAAGAATTTCCCATTACTGAAAGTGAAAGAAATGTTTTTACAACATTTTAGGGTTCCTTACGTAAAGAAGATTTTTATCGCTACATATTAAAGCTGGACAGCGACGATTAAGGATCTGGTTGTATGTTTGCTTTCATATTTGTGTATTACTGCTTCTGGTTTTGCTTACGACTTCGTCCGCGTGAAATTCGGTTTTATCGTACTAGACCCGTTCCCGCGGTTACCACATTCGATTTCGGGATAAATTATAGCGTACATGCTATTCTGGGCGTAGCTACATTGCTGCCAAATTTCCTAAAATTCCGATGATTATTTTTGTATTTACGTTTCTTGTAGACAGAGAAATTGTAGTATCTAGCAAACCAGACTACTAAGAGCCAAACGGTCTAGACATTCGGAAGCAATAAAACACTAATTTTGTCGGCCACAGTGAAATCTATACCAACATTTGAAAGAGGAAAAGTTTATGTGTTAGTTAGTTTGTATGTTTACCGATTACGAAAACTCTTTCACTTAGAGGAAGCTACACTATTACTGAGAACTCTCAGTAATTAAAGTATCACATACCTAACTAGGTATGTGATACTTTTGATCCCGGTAAGGTAATAGGATCCCGCGGGATAGTTGAATTACCGAAATCCGAACTCCTGCCTCTAGCCTGATTCGCCTTGCCTTTCTGCTTTCTGGGCACAAGAAGCGGACATACGTTTCACCCTTATAGACTGTAAGGGCACCGTAGGTTATCATACGTCATCGAGTATAGGAAAAAAATATCTTTGTAGCGATAGTAGCCGTTTAGGAGATCCACAAAACGTTAGTCGGCTCGTGCACAACTTGGCTCGACTTTTTAAATGCGTAGTCATCTGGAGGTTAATGTCCCGTTTGTGCTCTCGCCCGCGAGATGAGGAGGTGTGCTCTGCCTGGCATTGTCGAGCACGGTCCGGTCGTGGTTGGCGTGGGGTGGGTTTGCTGCGGTCATAGGGCGGTCAGCGTGTCACTGTGTGTTTTCTTCCTACTTTCCTATTTCCCTCCTTTTTGACGATTGAAAGAGATATTTGATGTCCGATTCAATAAAGAAATTTTGAATTTTGAAAATTTTTGAGATCGCAGTGTCACCCTTGACTATGATCCAGGATGTGGCAGATCAGATAATTACTGTGGAGCGACTGCCATCTGACCTCCGTGACCCTGCTACCATGGGAACCTGACCAGATCGGATCATGGTTACACATTCAGTCGCCTGAAAGCGCAGGTCTCATTATTACGTTTTCCCTCACCGTAAAATCATCGGTTAGAGTACGATTAATATACATCAATCAGAAAAGAGGCATTGATACATGGCGGCAATGGGGTTCGAACCCCATACCACGGGGTACGATTCGGGTCCCTTTACCCTAATGCTTTAGCTTTAATATTCATGCATAAACGGCCAAAGTTGTTGAACGACGACTTTAAACATCTGAATAGCTAAATTAAGTTTGTTAATAGGGGTTAAGGGCCAAATTGCTTTCAAATACGTGTAATTAAATTCAGACTAATTCCGGCTGCTAGAGGTGACCATTTCCGCTGACATTTCTGGTCTTACAGAATAAAACAAAACGTACGTGGGCTATACTTTCCATCATTATAGCCTACGGGCTAAAAAAGCATTTGGAGGGGGGTCAGGTTACGACCTGACCCCCCTGCAAATACTTTTTTGGGGTTTGGGGTTTGGCAAATATTCCACGCTCAGCAGGCGGGTTCCAGATGGCAGTGTTGCAAATGCATGCTTTGCCAAATTACGAATATTTCGACACTTAGGATATCGTAACTTAAAGTACACATGAACATCATGAAACAATCTGTAGTTGTATGCGCTTTTGGGCAGTCTCCTACACATTTGTGAAGGGGTTTGCAATAACCTCCACGCTACCCAGGCTTCCAAATCTGCTAATTTTATTTATCTCATTTAATTGAGACTCAATCGCGAGTCTGCTACGATTGAGACGAATTGTGTATTCTGCGAAATTGTGTATTCCACTAATGTACATAACTCTCATTCTGCAAAAGACTCATTGGTACATGGCGGCTTTGGATCTCAAACCCGGTACCTCTCGCTCACGAGTCCTGTGTTAGTTTCAAATGTAAGGACACCAGTTTCAGTCTCAAACCGGAGAGACCAATAATTGCTCTGTCATCAGTGTACAGGAATCAGCAAACACCGGAATTGAATACCGATATCCCCGTTATTCGAGCGAACCGTTTCCTATTACTAGTACAGTCTGTTCCCTAAGTTATGTCGCCAGGCATTTATTTATTTATTTATTGGAGTACCAACAGCTTATAATACAATTTTTTATATACTACTAAGGTGGTAAACCCAGGGGCATTACCCACGCGTTGCTGACCCCGTAAAAACCTTTTAACCCCTTTATTGAAGAACTCTATGTTGTAAATTTAAATACTATGAGACACAGTCAAGCCAATTATGTGTAAACACTGAACACACAGTCTAAAAATTTTTAAAATTTCAAAACACATAGGCACAGGAAAATAATATAATCAATGTGACACAGTGTCAAATAAGAAGAGACTTGGCGGGTCACGTGGTTCGACTTGCGCTGTATACGATTACCTGCGCGAAATCCCCTCCACTGTCATTTGAGAAGTCTCTTCTTTCGTGACGCGGGTTATATCTCACCGTGGCATTTCAACGTGGCTATAATGTATATAGTAGCTAGTCTAAGATGTGCATACAAAACCATGAATATGCCTGATGACTTATGTTAGGGACTAGACTGTACCAAAATTCAATACAATATTGTTTACTTCATAAAGTGTGTTTAGTCAGATTGTTTACATCGAATAGTCGAGACAAGCAGTTTGTACCGTGAGCGCCATTTCCTTTGCTTTTGGTGTATTTACGAAGTTCAATATTATTCAGATCAATAACTCTACTAATTGAGTACATACTTATAATGTATATTTCAATATGTATCTGTCGCAGCCATATGGTTAAATTAGCCGGTTAACCAAACGGCTTTTGCTTAACCGGCTTAAGCTTTTTGAGCAATTACTTAGTTGAAAATTTGCCAGTTTCATAATATTTTAAAGTGATGTTGAAAGAACAATATTGCCTCGAGTTTTCGCAGCTCATCCACACATTGTCCCAATGCTAACCTACCCACAATAACTTCAAAGTATAATAATAGTTTGCATTAGGTTTCTATTCGGTTAGTTTAGGTTAGCATTATGACAATGAATGGAAGAGCTCCGTAAACTCGAGGCAATATCGTTCATTTGACTTTTCTTTCAAAGTTCATGAATTTGGCCAATTTTCAATTAAATAACTGCTTAAATAGCTAGCCGTTTAATTAACCGGCTAATTTAACCATTTGGCTGCGACATATCCATATGTACAATACAAGGGCATGAAATGTATTATCTTACGAGTATCTTAACAACCATTCCTGGGTCACGGTCAAGGCGAACCCCGGGCGCGCGAGAGCACAACCGGGACATAACGCCAAGATGATAGTTGTTAAAATGTTTTATAGCATTTATAAAACATATAGTAATAATAATATTTATTCGTGTCAAAACTTATACAGGGATAGCTACATACCATACCGATTAAACTGAATTTCAAATAGAGAAAACCGCATCCAAATCAGTCCATCCGTTCGGGAACTACGATGCCACAGACAGATACAAATAGCATACACCCCTCTTTTTTCATCGTAGGTAAAAAGTACTAAGCTAGCATAACCTATATATTTTTAAAACACTAACAATATTTGAGTTTCCTATCTCCTACTCTAGATACGACACTTTTTAAAACAAAATTAATTAATTAGTACGTAGATATTTATCATTAAATTATGTTTGTTTATGGCTTGTACTAACTCTAACTTTGTAGCTACTTTTCGAAATTAGGGTAGCAGTAATTATCGTCTACACTGTCTGTTCCAACAATCAAAATACAGATATCTTTATTTCAAAATACAGAAATCTGTATTAACAAAATACAGGTTTAGTTCCTCACTGTTTATTTCGTTTTTAGATACGGGTAACATTCCAGCAGAGCTGCCATAAAACACCATAGGTTAAAAAACTAACTGCTAGTAACTTCAACCTACCAGGGGATATAAGTATTTTTAGCAGGCAAGTATGTTTACCTAATTAGATATACTCTGTAAATACTAAAAGAAATCTTTTATTTACAACTTAAACAACAAATAACCATCTACCTGTCTATAAAACAAATTACCAAAAAAAAGCCTTAAAAAATTAAATTCCTAACATTATTAGGTACCTATTATTAGTATTTGTCGTTAGTTTAGTTTGTCCTTCTTGTCAGTTTATAATAGTGCTTTTTTGTTGCCCACAACTTTATCGTCATCTGTGCGTTAATGTCCCGGTTGTGCTCTCGCGCACAAGGGTACGAGTTTTCCTTGACATTATCCAGGGTTTGGCAGATCAGGTAATTACAGTAAGCGACTGCCATCTGACGTTCGTGACCCTGCTATCAGGAGAACCTGACCATATTGGATAATTGATTGCCTGCAACCTAAATGCATATATCGCAGATGTTAAGGGCGACAGTTACCGCTTACCATACCGTACCAGGTGGGCTGACTGCTCATTCGTTCTTGCTTAGCATAAAAAAAGTAAGTTATAGGCTGAATATTCTATAAAAATAATCATTTTAGCGTAAAAAATAGTACACGCAATCGAAACCTACATGTGACCAATAAAACCAAGTAGAAAAATTTACCAAAGCGGTAACTCCGTTCACCAAAAGCACTACCACTGTCACTCACTCGCGTGTAACTCGATTGCGGGACAGTAACCGGGACGTTAACGGGACAGGAGGTCACGCGGCGGAGTCCTGTCGACAACTGACACCCACGTCATGGTCTGAGACTCACTGTGTGTACTGGTGGTGGGAAAAGTGGGATCGGTTCCGAGATCCCGGACTTGTTCCCCGATCAGTATACTTACTATTATTATTAGGTATTAATTAAGTTTTTAAGGCAAAGGGAATGTGCTCTAGGTAGGCATGGTACCATCATCAATATGTCTCGGAGGACCAAATCTCCTTCTCTACAGTTGATAAATGAAAGAAAGGCCAATAGTTATTTTTCAATCAAAAGCTATGCACGTGTATTACTTAGACTTAAATTACCATTATCTACTACTAATCTACTTTAGTAATATTATAAAGAAGAAAAGCTGTTGGCATTAAATTACTGAACCGATTTCGACAATTCTTTCACTAATAAAAAACACATTGTTCCCGAGTACCCTAGGGTGCTTTTGTCCCTTAAAAATAACACGACTCCAGCGATATAATTATTTGTTAGTTAGCGGAATATCGGAAGTAGGTACTTTTACTGTACGAGGTGAATTGATCTGTGTTGTGTCGTCACAAGAGTCGTTATTTGCTTAATCGTATTTGTGAAGTCCTTCTTCTGTTACGTGTACTCAGTGTTATACTGAATTTAGAGAGATTATAGCAAGTTGCTTTATCCGTTACAATAAAATTTGCGACTACATATTTTATATGAGTATATTTATATGAGTTGCAAGCTAAAAGTTCGTATCACCTAAAATTATATCTTTACTTCTTAAAAAAATACAATCACATTTAAGTTTAGTTTTAATACAACGTAAAACACAACATCCAATTTAATTTTGGATTTTGTATTTACAACTAAATGAGACTTTCCAATTGAGATTCTCTTTTTCTTGCCCGAAACCCGAAAAAGAATCCTTAGGTTAAGGATGTAATGCGGAGCCGAATAAAGTGCTCTCTATGTCCTTATCTAAAAACGCAAGCACTTGCGCGCGCGCCTGTACGGGGTCGTCACTTGAACGTCTGTCAAAACTGCACACAACATGTCACTGGGTAGTCATTAGCGCTCTCAAGTTTATCTCATTTGATAAACAAGGAGCAATTGACCAGCAGCCATGACGCGAGACTCGGAAATGGGACGATTGCGCTCTTCATTTGATATAATTGTGTTATTCATAATTTACACTGTGTCGTGGTAGAAAGTAATATACGTATATCTATCTATATATAGTATCCTACATCTATCTGTATATAGTAACAAAGTCGCTTCTCACCGTCTGTATCTATGTACGATTTGATCTTTTAAACTACGCAATGGATTTTAATGCGGTATTGAAGAATAGATAGAGTAATTCAAGAAGAAGGTTTTTAAGCAAGAAAAAAAGGGTAGGTAGGGGCAAAGTAGGTGTATGTGAACGAAGAACTTTAAAAAAGATGTACATTGAAGAAATTAGAAAATATGGTCGGGTTAGGACCTGAGACGAAAGTGTACCCTAAAAATTTTCTTTTCATATTTGTCTGTGCGTTCTTTCGCACAAGTGGACTTTTTAGATTTGACAGAAATATTTTTTTGTTATTTTTTTATACGTTGTGACAAACGGGCAGACAGTCCACCTGATGGTAAGCGGTAACTCTCCCGGTAACATTAGGTCGCAGGCAACAAAAATGCAAAAAGGTGCCTTGTCCCTGCGAGGACTAAGATGAAATGCATAATGCCTGTATTGCGATAGCAACCTTATCCTTCAAACAGGAACACAGCAATGCAAACGTTGTTGCTTGGTAGCAGAAATCGTCTTCGGTTGAAATCCGAAGTATATTTTGATGATCTTGAAAGATGTATAAATTTTGAAGGGGCAAAGCGAAGTCCAACAGGATATGGCGAATGCTACATACTCGACGATTACCGTGATACGATACTGGATCCGAGCTGCAATCCTAGATCACGATATTTATCAAATGTAGTATCGAATTCACGGATTGTGATAACGATCACAGGGTATCTAGAAATACAGAAATCTTCGATCCGTATCAACGATATGTATCGCAACGGAGTTTTTTTTATAAAATTACACCTGGGTAAAGAGACAAAACTAACGACAAATTAATAGGAGTATATTTGAAACCTAATAAAAAATTTACAATATATCTTTTGTTAAATTACTGGCATCTCAACATACTCTATTTTCGAAATCAAATATTAATTTTGATAATTATTTGTACAATTAAAATTTATTTGAGCAAATGTCTAATTGCGAAAAAAACGCCAATTTCTTAAGTAAGGACCCAATATTAGCTTATCTTACTTATCTGGTATCTCTTCACATCACACGCACGCATTAAAAATTAAAATATTTTAGTAGCAAACTTTTATAACTACGCCCAATAAAATTAATATTTAATGCGGAAAACTTTGCCAGCGCTCGCACGTAGTCTAAAAAAGGTTATTATTAATACGAATATAGGCTTAGCCCTTACGAAGCAATTTACTTGTACAGAAAGCTTACGACTAACAATAGTAAAATATATGATAGAACACCAATCAGGTTAGGTTAACACAAACCGCGTTATAACGCGGATTCAGTTGTAACGCGAGTGACTACGGCGTTGGCGCGTAGCACACCTACGCGCCCTATTCCCCATCTCATACTTGTTTCTACTGAGTGTTAGAATGAGTTTTATTCGATTGTTCTATGTCCTCAACTTTAAATTCGTCACTTAAACTTAACTGGTTCTGAGTAGTTGTCTACTAAAATACTTGCCTCGTAATTGTTTATTCATTCATGATTTATTTAGCAGTAGAAACTTTGAAATAAATAGTTTAAAACTTTCATAGACCCACAAGTTTAAATCTAAAAGGACAACCGAATTATACTAAGCCCAATAGTTGGGCAGCCCTGTCCCGACGCTGACGTCCAGGGATCTATATATCATTCTGTCTCTCAGTGTCGCCACTGAATACGCTGGCAGAAACTGTCCGAAATAATTGTTAAATAAATCGTTTATCGTCTGTCCAAAATAATGATTTCGATTGAACGCGAGATACATACTTAATTATTTTGTTGATGTGATACAATATCAAATTGCTTAGCACTAAAACACATACCTACCTACCTACAGTATAATTACTGTGATACAGTATTTGCTTAGAAATTTTATTGATTTTTATGAACGAACTACCTGGTATTTTAAAGAACCACTAAAAATAAAATACTATTATAGACTTTGTTGTATAAGCAGACTGTTTCGTACTTTGAGGCTAGTTGAACTTCAGCACCGCAACGAGCTCGCCATTAGATAAAAAAAAATATTGGCGTTAATTATGTTGTCCGCCTTGGCCGTGATCTATGGCAGATCTGGTGGAATGGAGCGACTGCCATCTGACCTCCGCCATGCTCCAGAGTAATGAGCAATAGTAATCGGAAACTGCAATTAAATATAAGAAATAGGATCCAGTCCATGATTATTCATATATTTAGTACCATGTTATGGGAGGACAGAAAAGCGATGATTCTACAAATTTACTGCTAATAGTTTATCTGTGGTGTCTCGTACATGGCTGAAAAAATGTATGCTATTATACAAATCTTATTGTTGTAAGCTGTGAGACATCCAAATAAATGAAATAAAAATAAAAACATTTTTACGCTACCTACAAAATAATATTCAAATTTACTTAATTAGAATTACAACAAATCAATGGCATTAGATATAATTCGACCCCTCCCCTTAAATTAAATCTGCAAAAAGAATTTAAAAATGACGAAACGTCGGGAAAACAAATCGAAAAGGTACGTCGCGTGCAAGTCCCGACTAATATAATAATAAGAATTTAAAAAGCCGGCCATGTCCCGCAGTTGGGCGTCCCTGGCGGTCCGGGCTCTATATTTCAGCCCGTGCTCGCTGTCACAGCTTGACAGACGGACCGATTTATCCATTGTTTTCTGATTGCTGGCTCTCCGAGGCTTGCCTTCGGAAGAATGCGGCCCTTGTGCGAGTGGGCAAAGTTTTGCCTGTTGACGCCTCAGATTGATGGAGTTTTTCTGTTAGCGTTGACAGTTGGCTGGGAATTGGGAGAGGAAAGAGTGTGGTGTGGACTCTTTCGAATTACGCAGGCATCGCGGGTAGCCTTGGAAAGTTTTGAGGATAATGGTGGGTGCTGCGGTTATGAGGATAATGGTGGGTGCTGGGTGGTACGTTCTAATAATAGGTAGTTAATAAAACTGTAGTATAATAATACTGTTCGGTTACTACTCAGTGACAAACGAGCAGAGAGTCCTGACGAGTAGCAGTATTCGTTGAAATTCACATTTTATGTGTTTCGTAGCGTGATTGATACGGCAAGTCGTGATTTTGGGCATTGTTTGTTCACCAAATAAGACAAGTCAGTTTAAACGGATCATACATACATACATACACAGGTGGGGTAGAATATTGGTCATAACGTCTATAATTCGTACTTACGTTTCATATAACAAAAATTCAGAACCGCTAGTGTATTTCATGAAATAGTGCCTGCAATGAAAATTTTAATAAAAGTGCAGTGACAAAGTCCATTACTAGTCATTAGAAACGTAGTTAGGCAGCGTTTGACAGAAATGGTAATTTTAAAAATAAATTATACATAAAATTTTGACAAAAATGACCCTTTGGAGTATTACTACAATCGCTCTGACCACATACGTATTACTTCATAATCGCTAATCCATTTGGCACCTTCTATAGGGTCATATTGACTGTCAGTCTAACAAAGCTAATTTGTTAATACAATACATAGTATCAGCGTAACCGCAAATTATAATTTATATATATTTCCTGCTATAAGCGTTTATTTTGAGGCAAATGTAGGTACAACTAAGGAATGGAACGCGTTGCCTGCGAGTGTGTTCCCTGATCACTATAATCTGGACGCCTTCAAGGCTAGAGTGAATAGGCTGTTCCTAGATAGGCATGCTCCATCTTTGACCGCATCGTCACTTACCACCAGGTGAGATGGCGGTCAAATGCCTGGATAGTCTAAAATTAAAAAACAATATATAGGTAGAGAATAGGTGCATATTACCACTAGAAAATTTTGCTTTGAAGCTACAGCAACATACCTAGGTACAGGGTAATTGGTGCATCTTTGGCCAAAATAATGTTTGCTTAAAGAAGGTGGCAATTTTTGTACCAGTTTAGGCCCAAAAATCCTATCCTAGACACCCAATAGGTAATTACCCAACAAGCACAAGTAGCAGTACAAAATATCACTTTTGGTGTAACTCAGAACAATACGAGTTAATAAAGATTTATAATTGTTCAACCGTGAACTTAGGGCTGCGCATTACGCTTTTGTCTGTATAATAGCATCATAAAAGCAGGAACGGATACTATTGTTACGGGCTCGGAGTTAGTGTAGATGTCAAAAATGCTGTCTTACAGCTACTAGCATTTCTATATTGCATTGGTTGCTTAAGAGCATTTTAATGGTAGTAAAATATGATAATTGCTGCATAAAGGTGTAGACTTACGCCACTGAAATGCTAGCATTTAATAAGGGTCACTGTGAACTGCCATACAGCCATCAGTTTTAGAGTGGTGTACAAATAGAGTGATTTATCGCATAAAGTTACACATCGGTTCACCTCAACTCTGTTATACAGCTTTTTAACATCTTTTGCAAAGCTGGTTAAAAGTGTTGTATGAACACACGTGAACACCAAAGGTGTTGTGAGATACTCGTCTAATTCTGAAATACAGCATTTGGTTGTAAATTGGCTACATAAAAATAGAACTATACTGTTATAGTCTGCATAATAAAACCTGTGTTACCTATTCTAGGGCACATTGAGTAATACTTGAATTATTTCCGTATATTATAACACCTAAAGCTGCAATCAGGTTCACATTAATTAATAATTTATCACTTCAACGGTCATTTTGAGAGGCCATAAGTTCTTGCGAAGGTAATCAAACTGCGACAGTACATATTTCAGAATACGGTTCCGTACAAAATTTAAATTAAGGGATGAGTTGTATAAATGTGGAGGAAGACGAATATTAAAATTAATCAAGATATTCCAGTGAAAATAAACAAAATACATAATACATAATTTTCTGAAATCAGTTCCGTAATGCATCACGTACAGCAGACGTCCCAGTGCAGATATGTTACACCCAGTAGAAATTAAATGTAAATTAGTATGCGTTGAACATAAGGATTTCCAATATTTCATACCCTTGTTACATACATTATGATTAAAAAGACTTACATTTTTTATATTATTTTATTTATCAATTTAAAAAAGTTACTTGTATCTTGATAATAATAAATATGCTTGAACAATTCACAAAGTATGTTTAGTTATTGCTACAGCCATTGAAGTCATGCTTAATCTTACACCACTACATCTGCACATAAGGCAGGAACCAGTAAAAGAAGCGCACATGTTAGTTCACGATTTGAAAGCATTTTTAAATTTGTAACTGTAAACAGACAAAAAAAGACATAATTAATAGATAGTAGTATTAAAACACTAGTTTATAAAAATAGCCAAAAGCGAGTTACATAACGAGGCCTCTAACAATACAGTAATTTTACGTATATTAAAATTACTGAATTGTTAGTGGTTGATGTTTTGCAGAGGATCCCTAAAACTATAAAATTAATATTAAAAAGTAATGCGTTAAAGTAGTTCACATAAATGGTTTTAGCATTAATGTGAATAATAATAATGTTATTAAGAGCCGTCAGGCTGCATTATGGTTCACTTGAACTATTATTTACTGGAATAAGCATTACTGAGGAACCAGGGTGAACTCTTGTACAGCCACGGGAATTAATTTAGCATTAAAACAGTTCACATACGTTTCATACGAATGTCGCCATTTTGTTACTACCTTATCACTAATAAAGAATGTTTTTTTTTATCATATATTAATGAATTCTGACTTTAATTTCACGTTAAAAATACACTAGTTCTAATATAAAATAAAAACTTTGTTTAATTTTATGTAAGTCACACAAAAAGACATACATATATTTTTTTATGTGTTTTTTTTCTGTATTAAATACTGTATTTCTAATTAAAAACGAAATATTTTCGAGGCGCGCAAAAGTTTTGCTATAAAACCATATGAACATTCACAGTGAACTTGCATTCCCAGTTATTTTCACAGGTTATACCTAATGTTAAAAGTGTACTTGCTAAGATAACACAATGATTACACCTTCACCATAAACACTTTATCGTCACTTAGCTAAATTAATATGTCACAGGTCGGCTGTATCTTATTTATTTCGTTAGAGCTTTGACAAAATAAGTTTAAGAACATCATTAAAGAGTAATCGTGAACCTAAAGCGTTATTTCAGACTATCAGTTACCATTCCTTAGTGCTTAGTCTATATAACAGGACACTCGTGTTCTATTAAACAGCTGATAAACAGCCTTGTGACCCATAGTAACTCCAATATACTGCTATTATAATGCTTTTATATAGAAATGTGAACTAAATTAGAACCAAAGGCTGAATAATTTGTGCCCATTTAAGCATTATATAAGTGTTAGCAGCGCTGTCAACACCCTTGTTACACTGTCTTATGCAGCTTTTAGTTTCCGTGTTACACCGAACGTGGTCTCTTATAATGCTACTTGTGCTACTTGGGTAGGTAATAGGTGATATATAAAAACTAAACCTTACAAGAACTGCACAAGCGCTGCGAAAGTTTATACTCATTTAGATGTACTTGTTAGATAGGGTGTATAAAGTGTACAGATCTTGGGTGTGAATTTAAGTATTTAGAAGATATTAATGATGGTGGTCTAGTATTTTATCGAAAACTAAGGATGGAAAGCTTAATGAAATAAAAATAGGGCACATTAGTTAAATATAAATAGCTATTTATTCAGGAAAGGAATAGCATATTTAAATACACATATTAGATCAAATTAGATAAGTTATTATATTATAGGATAGGCAATCATAGCAAACAAAGTTACATGGGAAATATAACAATATATTCTGAACATAATAAAACATAGCAAAATACATATTTATCCCTAAAAATGGGACAATAGTATTACGTATGATTCAATCAATAACCGATTATACAGATAAATAAATCTAATACAAAATATAAAGCAACAATAAAACAATGCAAGTTTGTACTTACATCTGTGCCGGGTCTGGAGCAACAAGGCCCTCCCAGTCTCTCGACTGGGTTTATATAACCAACATTCAAACGGAAGTTAGAAGCCGTTACATTTCAACCAATGACAGCACGTTATAATAATTCTAATTAACTATGAAATATTGTGCAAAGATAATAACCAAATTCATCGAAATAGTTCTTAAAACTATTTTAAATAATTATAAGATACATTAAATATTTAGAAATCAAACTTTTAGTTAATTAGTACTGAATGTGATCAAAGATTAAACATCGTTCAGGAGTTTCGTACATTCGTTCTGAAATGACTATAATTTTATTTGGCAATATTATTTATTATTAATTACGATAGTTTTACTTTTAAATAACAATTAAAAATAGACTATAATACCATATAATATAACATACTCATAATAAAACCCTGTTGAATACTTGCAATTTTTGCAATGAATACTGAAAGTTTTTTTTTATTTTTCTAGCCAGGAATTTACTGCAAAAGATTTGGTCTTGTAACTGGAATTATCTTTAGCTACGAACCACCTATATATAGCCTGAAGTACCTACAATTACTGATTAGAAGTAGGTAGAGCTCGTCTAATCTAAAATGACGCGCCCCACTATCGCATTAACGCACACAAGCAAGTTTGAAATATGGACGCAATACATATACAAATGCCGTTGTAATTGGTCATTCAGTTGCCGGTGAAATTCAAACGTAGGAGCACGCGTCGTTTATTGGCTCCCACACAGATGAAGTGTCATTATCAATATTTGCACTCACACATCGAAATCAACTAACTAAGTAGTGGGGCGCGTCATTTTAGACTAGACGAGCTCTACGTACTTCTTCTTATCGAGTCGATGGGCTAGACTCTGACGTATACTTTATTCGTCCAGCATTCGGCGACGCATACAGCGTTTGGACTGGCCTCCAACAAGTCCCCCATTGTGCAAGTTTTAGAACACGCCGATCATGAAACGAGGTGGTCCATGATTTGCACAAGAAAAAACTATTCACAAAAGCTGGCCTGACTTGAAATTATAATATCGTGCCTTTTAATAAGTGCACAATTATATTTGTTGCCAATGCTCAATAGCCGTCACAAATGGAAGTATCAAAGAAAAACTGTATCCGGCCACATTTAGCCACAAGAGCAGACGAGGGTCCGTCGTAAATCTTGTGGCACGTGTCCATGCTCGATAGATATCGGTGTTCAGCTACGCTGATCATGGGGGCACGAATATTGCGATCAAACCATTCATTTGAACTAGCAGTTTGCAAATACATAACGTTTTAAAATAGGTTAAACGTATAACCACAATACTTTAAATAATAAATATGCTTGGACAATTCATACAGCGTCATTTGGCCCCAAAGTGAACAAAGCCTGCTGATAAATTACCTTTAAATGCATACTTACACTGGTAACAGAAATTAAAAGTCGACATATAAATTTCTCGATCGGAATCGATCCCGGGACCTTTTGCGTGGCAGACTTGTTAACCACTTAATCACGCAGGTCGACAATAATATTGTATTTGTTTTCAACATACTCGAAACTATTTAACTGATTACGAAAAAAAGCTCAAAGTCAATTGATAGGTTAGGTTCGCCTTTGTACATCTCTATTACCGTATTGTATCATAATGGCATGTTTGTGTACAATAAATAACAAATAATTAATAAAAGCTTTCATTTATCGATATAACAGCCAAAAAAAACTCAACTAAGAAAACAAATATCTAAGCCTACCCATCGCTTCCTAGCCAAAAATCTTAACTACGAAGCCAAATAGTTAAGCACGATACCAACCCAATTGAATTCGGAACGAGAGCGTAAAGGTACTAACTTTTATTATTCGCAAGGTATTTAGGTACTGCGGAATTAGGGTTGCCAACTTTTTTTAAACTAAATATAGTATTGTAGGGTTGTAAAATATAGTATTGTAAAAGTATAGTAGGTAGGGAATTAATAAAAAAATACATAGTAGGTTTTTTAAATAAAATGTACATATCCATATTATTTCTTAAATGTATATTTTCTACTACATTGAGCTTCATAGCTGATTTGTTTTATTTTACTTAGTTTGACGTCACGTCATACAAATGTCAAGACTCAAGATCGTTCTGAAATATTCGATTTGCATCAGGAATTTTTTTCTTTTGAGGAGGACGCGTTCTGTTTTGCGGTAAGTGGTAATGCTGTCCTAATTAAATATAGTAGTTTCGCCTACTATATTATAATTTTTAATTTATAGTAGTTAGACTCATTATATGGTAGGATACTATATTATATAGTAGGGTTGGCAACCCTATGCGGAATCGACGCAAATATCGCTGGTTAATCCACCCATTTGCCAACTTTGCACTCAACCGTAATCTTCGAGATAAGGCGAGTTTTTTAAACTTCCTTCCCCAAATTGTTATATGTTTTTCAATAAGGTAATTTGAACGTTCAGTGGAGCATGGAGAATTGAGTGCCGGAGTCCTGTAACTCATCCTTTTATATTGTTTTCTAATGTCTTCCTTTCGCATAAAAATAAATTCTGTTTACGCCGATTCAATAGGGGTTGTTGAGAAAACTTGTATTTATTGGGGTGATTTCTAATTTTAAGGGATTTATCGCGTAAGTATGTTAGTATAATTCTGACGGCCTGAGTTGTTCAGTTTGTTTACATGCCCCAGTTCCGATTCCAGGCCGGGCAGAAATTATGAATTTTAATTTTTGTTACGGGTCTGGGTATTGTATGTATAAATATATAAGTAGTCTGTTTTCTGGAATCCATAACACAATATTTGCTAACTTTGGGTCTAGAAAGCACTGTGTTATTCATTTATAATTTTTAGATAATTCAAATACTTAATACAAGGTACTATTAGGTATATTCATCGCTCATAGATAAGTAAACTGTAAAATAAAATTCTTCCAGTAACAAAACCTAAACTAAAAGAATGTCGCTAACGCCTGACAGAAATACGCGATAACTTGCCTAATGAGCAATTTTGTTGTTTGACAAACGGCAGGCGCTATGCATTCATCATTCGCTGCAATAATCCGGCGCCTAATAACCCAATTTAATATGCGTTCCGAGGTGCTATTACTCAGCAGTTTCCTCCTTTATTAATTTTTCAGGATTCACTTTTCCTATCCTCATGCCAAGATTTTCCAAGTTCCACGTAGTACCTAATAAAGGAAATTAAGGGGAATTTCTGATTAATTTGTCAATGGATCTAGGTAGAACAAATGGCTTACGGTCCACCTATAAACATTGAAGGAGTGGACTAGATATTTTAAGTTTTGATTAGAATAATGAGGAATTTTATTAAAACCATGGGTAGTTAAAATCAACAACGTGAGCGTACCCAAAATATTAAGTAATACTAATTAATGTAAATATATTTAAGACTAAAAAATTTTTTTATTGCCTAGGGAGGTTCATGGACGGACGATCCACCTGATAGAAAGTGGCAACCGTCATCCAGGACATCTACAACCTAAGGGAAACGGATGCGGTGGCGGCCTTCTATTATTTTTTTTTATTTAAGATAAGACGGGCCGCCGTCTCATCTGTTGATCATTGACGATGCGGAACCTGTGAGGTACCTGTGGACATACATATTGGGTTTTACTTCTTTCTTAAGTACGGTCGACCAAGAAAGTGGTCTACCAGTTTTGACAAAAGCTTCTGCGAGATCTAATGATCGCTAAGGTTGACTTTTTTCACTGACATAATATTATTGCAAGTAGAAATCGACCTTGTTGTCTCGTGACGTTCAAACGAACCTCAACCGTAGGGTGGTAGACCACATTTTTGGCCGACTGTACCTACCAATCACGATATTATATTGTTAGATATATCTAATACGCTTGGACAAATTGCTTGTAGAAAATGTTATAATTATAGTGTGGGTACTAATGGGCAAGAGCGCGACTTTGTTCGCGTGGCGTTCTACCCGCACCCCACGCTAAATCCTATATGTATAAATGTATATTTTGTATGGTACCTACCGTATTCAAACAAATATTACTTATGATAATTATAAATTCCTCAGCCTCATCTAGCCATTTATGCCGACATTTTGCATTTTTGACGCGGCTCCCTTTTAAAACGACTTGTAGATATCAGGCATCGTTATTTCCATCCTGTATATGAGCCTATGACTCCCGGAGGCGTAATGAGGGCCCGAATTGTCTCGTGCTGGTGAGAAATGGACCGTTTTACGTTGAGATAGCGAGCAATTTGGCTCCGGCACAGATGAGGACTCGTGCAAAGATAGCATCAAATTAAAAACGGGAATTGCTTTATTTATTTTAAGTACCTACATATTTGGATTAAGCTTAGGTACCGTTAGAAAGCAAGTCGCAATATCTATGAAGCCTAAGGTAAAACAGTTTTTTTAATAATCAGCCATTTTAACACTATATCGGCCTATAAAGTGACATGCCCTACTAAGGATGATGCCAGGCTTTATATGGACGGTGGTACCTATTCCAATAGCTACGTGTAATATGTCGTTGTATAGCTATTTTCAAGCAGAACAATAGTTTCTATAGTACCTGTTCTAAATGTTAATACGTTCCGGGATATGCTATAAAAAACATATAAACAGTGTTTTTTTCTGTTTCATCATCACAGCCCATAGCATGATCCACTTCAGGACTAAGGTCTCTCCCATAAAGGGGGTGGTTATTGCTATAATTTCTACGCTTGGCAGGCGAGTTGGAGATCGCAGTGTTATAAATACAACAATGTGAATTCTGCTGCCCATTTTCCAGCCTACAGATATTCTAGATCTTTTGCCTCGAAAACATTAGTCGCCTTGTACGACACCCACGAGTGTAAGGAGTTGCTGCTATTCTACTCTGCCGGACACCACCCGGCTACCTAATTTTTCTAAGGAAATAATATTACATATAACACGTACCTTAAAAAATCAAGTCCGTGACATTAAACCGAATAATAAACTTTTAGCGTTCGTAGGTACGAGTGAATAGACATGGTCCAAATAACAGTTATCTGTATAGAATCAAAATATAAGTAAAGTGAGTTATCCAGAGGGGGAATAATCCCTGTCTTGGTTACTCAGCTATCAAAGTATCACCAATACAAAGATGTACGTTTAAATACATACATTTAATTTGGCTGGGTAGCTGTTCATAAATTCGAAATTACTGTCGTAACATAAACAGGTTTTATGATTACTTATTGCGACATAATAATAATATCGACATTTTAACGACATAGGTAAATAACATTGCGCCTTATTTAAATAAAAGAGCAAAATTACTCATAAGAAAATTAATTGCCCAAAACGCCTCTTAAAACTAAATAGCAAAATTACTCAAAGTCGATTCGATTCAGTTTAAATCTCAATTAGGGAATGTCAAATTAATCCGTCAGTGCCACGCGCACACTTAGCCCGTTATTATCAAAAATGGGGCGTCTAAATACCCCGGGGGTGTCCCCCACCCCGCGTTGCCCGGGACGTGACGTCAATTTGTTTCGAAGTCACGATCAGGTGCATTTGATGGAAGGTGGCAACCCTAACCGCTGCCAGGCTAGCGGAGATGAGAAATCGTGTAAGTGGTATTTTGATAAAATAAATAATATTATTTTAGTTAGTCGTCATCGTCTCGCGGTGCAAAACTAGTTCATGAGATAGTTGAAGCAGTCTCAGTCAGGCAGGATTTAATGCGGAAGAGCTTGGTCAATCTCGTTGCCAAGGGAGCAGGCACACCGAACAAATGGTTTCCTCGTTGCGGTGCTGAAATTTGGTTATCCTCACTAGATCACTCATCCAGTTACCGGATTGGCCTTGCAAGCACACTGCCACTAGACTGAAGCCCACATTATAAACCGACATAAAGTATTTTTATGCAAAGAGAGCCTTTTCAAGTGGGGATATGTGAAAGAAAATTCTCCCTTGACTGTGGCGTATCCCCGCGAACCATGAACCACCTCGTCACATGCTCGGCGTGTCCTAAAACTTGCACAATGGAGGACTTATTCGAGGCCAATCCAAATCTTGTATGCGTCGCCGAATACTGAGCGAACATAGAGTAAGGGGGAGTTAGTCCATCGACTCGATAAGAAAGGAGTGCTCTTATGAATATAGGCAATTACTTGCGTGTATAAACTAAAATATTCTATGTTTCCTTGAAAGCACCTGACGTTAATAAACTTTATCTTATTCTACAGATATCTCTCGCAGGAATATTCAATGGTTCGAAAAGTTTTCAAAATCAAGCCTGAAACAACAGTACGAATCACAGCATCATCATATACGAATCACAGCATATCGAAAACAGCAGTAGGCATTCGCGTCGTATTAAAGTGTAACCTTAAAAGTTTGAAATCTTATTATCTGGCGTTATACAGTTTTAGCAGCGCGCCGGGGTAGTCCAATCAATTACACATTTTGTAAGCGAGATTTAATTATTTTTGAAATACAACGTACAAGCCACGTACCGACCCTGAATGACTAAAACTGAGTAATGCTGTATTTCTAATTTATGTTTTACTTATTCAAATACTATCTATGTTTTATTGTTATTTATTTTTTATAGGCCGTGTGGTGTCCGGCAGAGTAGAATTGCACTAACCCTTCGACTGGGTATCGTAAAAGGCGACTAATGTCGACCAGAACATGGGCAGCAGCGTTTACTGATATGGTTACGAGCACTGCGATTTCCAACCCGCCTGCCAAGCGTGTAGATTATGACAAAACCCTCCGCGGAGGTGGAGGAGGCTCATGTCCAGCAGTGGACTGTTTATTTTATTTATTTTTCAGTTTATTGTACACATGAAACTTTGAGGAAAAATACAGTTATAGATGACACAACAGACGCTGCTGTTATTGCTGGCAGTTGATTTGTATGTGTGTAGTGTTAGCATCAACTTCTCTGGTGCCTACGTTATTTTCCTCCACAAAAACATGTCAAAAAACAAATACCTACGAAGTTAATTATCTGATGAAAAACAGTTTTCCTTTTTCCGAGAATAGCTACCGAACTCTGCACGAGGCCAACTTTATTTAATTGAGAATGTCAGTTATTTTCCTTCGGCAAAAATAACGTTTATTTTGTTTACTTAATAGATATTTATATGTCATGAAATGTCAACATAAAGTATTGCCTTGTTATCCACAGGGAAATAATGTTGTGTGAAATTCCCAAGCGAAATAATGTATTCAAATATGGAACGTTCAAATTCGTATGAAAACTCTGAGCAGCCCGCAAAGAGGGTTTATTATTCGAAAAACGAAACTTTTTTTCTCACAATAATAAAATAAAAAAGGCGCGAATGCAAATACTGTGACTAAAGTTGTGTGGTGGGTGCTAGGCTGTATGGGTAACCCTAGACTTCTCAAATTGAGCAAATGAAAAAATCAGAAAAATGTAAATTACAAAAAGTGTTTCGTGTTATTATAATTTTAACAGTTCAAAATCTTTTTCAAATTCGTTAATACGAACATAATTTGACACCGGAGTTTGTTGAATCAGACGCTATAATTGCTTTACCTATTGTCTCATAGATGGTGTGAATAAAGCTGTCTAAGTCTTTAAACCTCTCGCTTCACTCAGGATCTTATAAGCCGCCCGTGACTTAATTCACTGCTTTCTCCCCTTGGTGTATAATCTACTATTATTTCACACATTTCCTATCGATTTAGGCAATTAATATTCATTTCCTAGGAATTCTATACAATGACGGATTACATACATTTACGATGACATATATATCAAGCCCTAAGTACTGCAGTGGACTGTTATGGGCTATGATGATTATGATGTTGATATATCAAAATGTTGTTGTTAATACGGAACCATTTGCATGCGAGTTCGACTCGTACTCGGCCGGTTTTCGGTAAACATACTAGCATTGTAAAGTTCGATTGGCTTTGCAGTACCTATGGTTTTAGGTAAAGTTCATCCCAGGAACAGATTATCGCTGAATCCTAAATTAATGTAGAAGATTGCTGTATCTTAAAAACATAAAATTATCAAACAGCGACTTTCTCAGTAGGTAATATTATCAACAGTTAATGACAATTTCATACATTTGTGTTAATTTCGCTGTTTTATTTGTAAAATTTAGTTTAGTGTGTAGTTTTTATTTAAAGATCACCAACGATTGTTTACAATATTGTAAACATACTTATCTTGCAATAGAGTAATAAATACAACTGTAACAACCATTTAAATGTAAACATCACTTTCCAAAACTAAATAGGTAAACAACACACAGGTTTTCTTAATTACACTAGACATACCTATATAATATAATATAGCGTTCCGGCTCTGCCTGGCATTGTCGAGCACGGTTCGGTTGGCGAGGGATATGTTTATCTACGGCCATAGGGCGGTCAGCGTGTCACTGTGTGTTTCCTTCCTACTTTCCTATCCCCCTCCTTTTTGACGATTGAAATAGATATTTATTGTCCTAATCAATAAAGAAATTTTGAATTTTGAATTTTGAGCACTTAAACAATTTAAATATGTATTAAGAAAATGTTTTCAAACAAAACTTCTATTTAACGTGTTTGCAAAAATATGATTTGTTAAAGGAAAATCACTTAGTTAAACATTCGTGGGCAGATCGAAGGAACCTGACAAGTGAGTCATGGTTTAGGTTTATATTTATACTCGTTTTATTTATCAATTTGCACATTCTAGGAATCGGAGAGTTTGTACCTAGCACCGTAATTATAGTCAACATAACCTCAAAACAAACATTTAGGAATTGTGAACAATATCTAGGAAATACATACATTTCCCAGGAAATCAGTGAAATTTTCACGTGTTATTGTAACATAACCTCAAAACAAACATTTAGGAATTGCGAACAATATCTAGGACATACATACATTTCCTAGGAAATATAACTTTGGAAACCTTTGGAAAATCATGTCACACGTTCCCTTAATTGGCTCGTCATTGTATACCTACCTACGAGGAGCGTCGGTGGTCATTTGGTAGAGGTATTCGACTAAGAAACGAAAGGTACCGGGTTCGAATTCCACTGCCGCCATGTGCCAATGACTGTTTCTGAGTTATGTACATTAGTTGAACACTAACCAAAGCTCTTGCGGTGAGGGAAAACATCGTGATGAAACCTGTACAATCAGGCGACTGAATGTGTAACCATTATCCAATCTGGTGAGTCTGCCCTGGTAGCAGGGTCACGGAGGTCAGACGACAGTCACTCCGCTGTAATGATCTGATTTGCCAAATCCTGGATCATGATAATGGCGGACCCCATCATCATTACCTTGGCGTTAATGTTATGGTTAACGCCAAGGTAATGATGATGACCTATATTTCCAAAGAAATTTGGTGGGAAATGATCCTTACAACTAGAGCACATTTTTTTTGCGACGTTTTCTTCCATTAGTAATCCCCATATATTGGAAATTTATCTATTTATAAGGGAGGATAGCAAGCGTAGACATGATCTTGAGACCAAGATACATGGAAGGAAGTGCTAGAAAACGGGGGTTTACGTTGCCAAAACAGAGTACTTTCCTGGCTGCAGCACGGATCTTGAAAACATCCACATAGGAAACGAAGCTATCAATAGAGCAGACATTTAATTCATCTTGTCCGTGCTGCACAAGTACGGAGATGTCTATTCCGATGAAAAGTCTTGTATCTCTGCAGCTTGAGCCAAATGGGGGCTCACTGGAGTCACCCTAAAATACTGATCAAGCTCAAGGGGCTTATATACGAGAGCATCACTAGACCTGTGACGCTATATGGCTGCGAGACGCTTACGAAGCAAGTTCGCGAATTCCAAGCCAACGAAAAGAAGATGCTGCGGTGGATATATAGCGTTAATCGACTTCACCGAGTACGTAACGAGTACATACTTGGTAACCGGGGCGTGAAATAAATCGTGGATAATATCGGAGAACAAAAGATTGCTGGTTTGATCACGTCCTGCGTACTCCCCAGGGATACGTGGCCCCGCGGGAGACCTGGAAGCGACGGATTGACATCGCCGAGTACTCGAGTCGGAAGCGAGAGACAACGGCTGAAAAGTATTTATTGAGTTAGGATTACATTAATTAATCTCTTTTCAAAATTTAAATATCTAACGGAAAACAAAGGGAAGTTAAGCGACCTCATCCAGGTAGGGGGCGACGCATGCAGACCGATCAGCGCGTACGAGGGCTTACTCCGGCGACACACCGGGCACCGATACACGCCACGCACATAACCGCCTAGGCGAATCATGTGCGGCGCGCGCTCGGCCCCAGCCAGCCCGCCGACGCTCACACCCGCACGCACCAGCCGGCCTACCCGCGTCGCCCCCTGAGTTCGGAAGAAATAAGTAAAAAGAATGTAGTCTGTCTGTCAGTATGGCTTACGACGTGAGGATGCCAAAACCGGGTAAAGTAGAGAAATAATAGCTGGAAAGTGGACTCTGGCAGAAACCGGAATTGAATGAATGAATGAAAATGAATGAAAAATTCTTTATTGCTTATGCATAGAATAAAACAAAAACAGAGGAAAAAAAATAAACAAATAAAAGCAACCGGCGGCCTTATCGCTTAAAGCGATTTCTTCCAGGCAACCTTAAACATCTAAAAACAGAGTATACACTAGGATAGATGGTAAGTCTGTTCTACTGAACATTACTGTGGCATATTTCATTAATATTAATAAACCTATATCACTAAAATACAATACTATAAATACATAATACCAATTAATTAAACATCACAAAACAATATAAAGATGATAAAATAAAAATAAAATACATATTTTGATGTTTATCATGTATCCGCCTATAAGTGAAGTGAGACGTTGATGATGATGGATCCCTATGTGACAGCTTTGAGAAAGTGCGCTTTAACCAGCTTTTTAAAGGTTGTTAAGGTTTTTGCCAGACGGATTTCGACAGGCAATGAGTTCCAGAGTCGAATCGACTGGACAGTGAACGACTTAGAATATAAGTTAGAGGAGTGAAGTGGGACATTTAGAAGAAGGTTATCAGAAGAGCGGAGAGAAAGGGAATGGGAGGAAGATAGGAATTGGAAACGCTCTTTTAGATAATGCGGAGCAGAGGGATTAAAAAGTACTGTATATAGGAGTGACAGCATATGGAGATCCCTACGCAAACGAACCGGGAGCCACTTTAGTTGCTTTCGGAACTCCGACACATGATCGAATTTCCGCAGTCCGAAAACAAACCTTATGCACATGTTCTGCAGTCGCTCTGCTTTATTAAACTGCTCAGCCGTAAGATCAGGGTAGCAGCAATCCGCATAGTCCAGGATTGTATTAGATTCCTCCTTAATAAAACTCAGTTGATAGGACACAACTCACTTTTAATAATGCCAGACAATGTTTACTTGGATATTTTACACAAATTAGGTAAGTAGCCTTAGGTGCTAACGACGTCTATTTTCGTAATGGCCGCGGAATACGTTTGTTGTCCAGATCACGCCAAAAGTGACAGGTGTCCGATTAGAGTACCACAGACTATGACCAAAACAATCTACGGTTATTATCAATATCTTACACTCGGCCAATTCTGACAACGAACGCGTCCCGCGTCGTATTTACAGAGATGTATATTGAGTACCTACAACTAACTTTTCAAGAATATAAATGCACTAAGTACATTCTAAATACCTAAGTATAAATGAGTATTAATTTATCATAAATAACTTAAGTTATTTCTTCATTTCCTTTCAATATTATTTCACTTTAACAACCCATAATCAAATAAAACTATTGCCATCGCGTAGGATGGTCCACACTATTACCATTCGGTAATAGTTCACTTTACTAGCATACTCAAAATAACGATTGCCATCGCACAGGATGGTCCAGACTATTACCACTCGGTAATAGTTCACTTTAAAAACATACTCAAAATAACGATTGCCATCGCACAGGATGGTCCAGACTATTACCATTCGGTAATAGTTCACTTTAAAAACATACTCAAAATAACGATTGCCATCGCACAGGATGGTCCAGACTATTACCATTCGGTAATAGTTCACTTTAAAAACATACTCAACATAACGATTGCCATCGCACAGGATGGTCCAGACTATTACCACTCGGTAATAGTTCACTTTAAAAACATACTCAAAATAACGATTGCCATCGCACAGGATGGTCCAGACTATTACCATTCGGTAATAGTTCACTTTAAAAACATACTCAAAATAACGATTGCCATCGCACAGGATGGTCCAGACTATTACCATTCGGTAATAGTTCACTTTAAAAACATACTCAACATAACGATTGCCATCGCACAGGATGGTACAGACTATTACCATTTGGTAATAGTTCACTTTAAAAACATACTCAAAATAACGATTGCCATCCTACAGGATGGTCCAGAATATTACCGTTCGGTAATAGTTCACTTTAAAAACATACTCAAAATAACGATTGCCATTAATGTGTATTGAATACCTTGTTTTATTTAACTTATGTTTTATCACTTGTACTTGTTATACTTATTTATCAATAAATCTCTCAAATCAAAACTCATAATAATTCTTTCTTTTTCAGCCTCACCAAATTGTAGCTACAATTTCATTTATAACAAATATTTCAAAATTAACTGCGCCTTACGTTCAACAAATAACTTACAAATACTACGTTCAACCATTTCCAAAAAGAAACAAACAGACCGTATGCACATCTGGTGTACCTAATCGGAATCACTTGCTACAGGATCATTGCTAAAGACCAACCATGGGTACATTTTATCAACTGAATATACTCCAGTATAAATCGCTTTACCGTCTTTACGTGTGATTGGCGTATCTTGGACCTCATAGCGATCATTGCCTAGGATCTTAGTAATTTTGTAAGGCCCAAAACATTTGGGAACCAATTTACGACTTTGTCCAGGAATTGTGGCAACTTCCCTTTCTACCCTAACCAGGTCACCGACCTGATACTTGTGAGCTTCCTTACGGGTTCGATCAAATCTCTCTTTTTGCTTTTGTTGTTCGGAACTTATTTTCTCTTCAACTTCTGATCTAACTTGTATTACGTCCTGGCGTTCACTTGCCTCGGATACCACGGGGTTCATGATACTATCACAACTACCAGTTGGCGCGACGCCGAACAAAGCCTCTGCTGGAGTCTTACCTGTACCCTTATTAAGGGTATTATTTAAAGACCATTGTACCTTTAAAATTGAGAGGTCCCACTGATCGTCGGGCTTATCATGGTTTGCTGCTGTCAACGAATCTACCAGAGTTCGGTTGTAGCGTTCGATCTGTCCATTCGCTCGTGGTGTAGCGACAGCATTCAAAATATGCTTCATGCCTTTCTCGTGAACAAACCTTTGAAAACTATGACTCGTAAAACTTGTTCCTCGATCGGTTATAAGCCTTCGAGGCACTCCGAATAAAGCAAAATACTCTTCAAATACCTGAATTGTCGTTTTAGACTTACAGTCTTTGACCGCTTTCAAATATATATATTTCGTGAATGAGTCAATTATAGCAAGAACATACTGATTTTTCTTCTTACTTAAGGGAAAAGGACCACAATGGTCTGCGTGCAAGGTGTCAAAGGGCTTATTCGGTTTATCAATTGGATGCAACATGCCTTCCTTTGCACCTGCAGGCACTTTATTATGTGCACAATGGAGACACGCTTTACAATATTTCCTTATAAATTTTCTCATTCCTTTAAACCAATAGACGTTTTTGACGCGATCGTAAGTCTTTTCAAAACTAAAATGACCGTTGTCATCATGTTTCATCTTCAGTATTTGCCACCTAACTGATTTCGGAACTACCCATAATAGAGATACTTTATCGTCCTTTTTAACCACTCTGTACAGCCTGTCATTTTTATATGTGAAGTTATTTTTCACCTCCACTACTGTTTCGCTATTCGGATCTTGAAGTATTTCAATCATGCGTTTTAGTTCGGGGTCAGCTGACTGGACCGTTTGTAACCAGGCTGCCTCATCCTGAACGACTAAAATGTCCATGACATCGGTTGTCACCTCGTCCTTTCTAGCAGGATTTCGACTTAGGGCGTCGACATGCGCCATTCGCGCGCCCGGCCTATACTCGATTGTAAACTCGTACTCCTGCATACCTATCCACCACCTGGCAACTCGTGGCACAAGATCGCGTTTAGTCATAGTATTGCGAATGGCACTACAATCAGTAACCACTTTAAAGGGTGTACCTAAAAGATACACTCTAAACTTTTGGAGGGCAGTTACTAATGCGAGCGTCTCGAGCTCGTAAGAGTGAAATCGTTGCTCCTCCGGCGATGTCTGCCTACTATAGTAAGCCACAGGTTGCAAATCAGACCCTTTTCTCTGCATCAAAATCGCCGCAACTCCAAATTTGCTTGCATCGGTATGAACCTCCATACTTGCTGAAGGGTCATAAAGAGCTAATATTGGTCGGCTAACTAGTTTAGACTTTAATTCATTGAAAGCTCGTTGTTGTGCTTCATCAAAATGCCACGGAACATCCTTTTTAGTAAGGTTCGTCAAAGGCCGTGCTATAATTGAGAAATCTTTAACGAACCTTCGAAAGTAACTAGTAAGACCTATAAATTGCCTAACCTCGTGCACGTTTTTTGGTTGTGGGAAATGTTGGACAGCATGGATTTTGTGACTACCTGGCTTGAGGCCTTTTGCTGAGATCTCGTATCCTAAGTAATCGATGTGGGTCTGGAAGAAGTGGCATTTTTCCAGCTTTAAAGTCAAATTCGCTGAACGTAACAACATAAACACATGCTCTAGTTTTTCCATACCCTCCTCGATATCCTTGGAAGCGACCAGCAAATCGTCCATGTATGCTAGAGCTAAGCGTTTTCCTGAACCTTTCAACATAGTATTTATTGTCCTCTGGAAAACACTAGGCGCATTTGCCAACCCGAACGGCATTCTGTTATATTCATATAACCCATCGGGTGTGACAAACGCGGTCAGTGACTTGCTGGACTCGGCCATCGGTACTTGATAGTAGCCCGAAGCTAAATCCAGGCTAGTGAAATAGCTATTTCCTCCAAGACTATCCAGCTGATCCTCTATTCTAGGAAGAGGGTACTTGTCCTTTAGAGTTTTTCGGTTAAGGGCCCTAAAGTCAACGCAAAGGCGTTTCTCTCCATTTTTCTTATTAACTAAAATAACAGGACTAGCGTAAGATGAGGTGCTCTCTCGTATTATCCCATGACACAATAAGTCGTTAACGATCGTGGCTAGTTGCTCTCTTTCTTTTATTGACATCCTATATGGGTTGTAGACTACCGGCGTATCGTCACTTAATCTTATAGTCATTTCGGTCAACGAAGTTTTGCCTAATTCCGACAGGTTCAACGCGAAACAATCTCTATATCTCTTTAATAAATCTGTAAACTTATTTATCTGAACGTCATTTAACTTAGTTCCAATATTAACTTTATCCATAGGTAATGGTTCAAATGATTTTGAAAAATCTACACATCCTACATACAAATCATCAACTTCTTCATACGAGCAGCCTCGGGCAATAACATGGTTTCGGTTTATTATAACTTCCGATTTACTAATATTTGTTATCATAATGTAACCCTTACCATCAACAAAGTTATATAAACCAGGTAATATAAAACACTCTGCGATACCAACTCGAATACTACCACCTGACACAAAAAGATGCCCCGTATACGTGGACTCCGTGTGAACAACGACTGGTGCAGTGCAACTGGCAGTTAGCGTAAATATATCATCACTTAAGATTTTCACTTTGAAGGTTTTATCACAAATTTCCATTAAGGGCAATTCGGAGAAAGTGAGCTCGTCACAAGTTTTATAAATTATTACATTAGGTAATTCCGTGAATGTTTGCCCTAAAATAACTGGAACCTGCATATACTGATCTGGGACTATCAAAATATCGATACATGCTTCGATATTACCAACAGCTATTTTAGCCTTCGTAGTTCCTAACGCCTGTACCAACGAGTTCCCAAAGCCACGAAGATTAGGTAAATTGTGATTTGGCAACCAACTGGAAAATATGCTTTTTGCATCAGAATAACGCATCAATGTGCAGCTGCTACCTAGGTCGACGTAGGCAAGACGATCTATATCATTAACTTTTATGTTTTTATAATATTTACTGTTGGGTCCAGTGTCAGGTTCTGCTATACACATAACCTTCTTGACTGGTTCTGACTCATTCTGATCAGGCTTATTCCCAGCGTTTGCCGTAGACAAGTCTCTTTTACGACAATCTTTAGTAATATGTCCCAACATGTGACAAAATCCGCATTTCTTAATTGGTTTTGTGCATCTCACACTAATGTGACCTGTTTCACCGCAATTAAAGCACCGTGGAAGTGAATCTGGACCTTTAAATAATTCATGTGACGTAGTCGTATTTGTAACCGGTCTATTATTACGAGCCTGTGGATGCGTAAATGGCGGCCTATTTCTTGGAGTCAGAAATTCGTTTTGGCCAATGGTTCGTAAATACGAAAGCAATTTCTCAGGTTCATCAAACATACAAGCATTAGCACCCATACGAACGAATTTATCATCTATTCCATGGATGAGACACGCTACCGCTTTGGATCCACTTATTTCACACTTATGTAGTAAAGCCAATTTATCGTAATAGTAAACATCAAGTGCCTGACCTAATTTACAGCGAA
Source organism: Blastobasis lacticolella (assembly GCA_905147135.1). NCBI lineage: Eukaryota > Metazoa > Arthropoda > Insecta > Lepidoptera > Blastobasidae > Blastobasis > Blastobasis lacticolella. The sequence goes on from LR990051.1 coordinate 16,445,489, forward strand.
TCCTCAACATTTTACTTAATAAATCTCCGTAGTTTTCATTTGAAGGAAATGCAGATTTCAATTTTGCCGCCCATTCGACCCATGGAAATAGTACTGAAGGTAATCCTTGGTACCAGCGCTTTGCCAGACCTGCCAGCTTGGGCAACGCATAATGACATGTTTGACGATCATCCCAGGAATAGATTTTGGCACATTCATCAACTTTATGAATCCACCATTCAACACTCTGTGTGTTGTCAGCAGGGTCATATTCTGGGACTACGTTAACGTTACTCATATTATAGTGCCAGCTCGAAAGCCTATTTGATGTTAACGTAGATGTACTAGGTACATGAGGCCCAGCAGACGTAATAGGTGGGGTTGTTATGGGTTCTATGCAACTAACACGATCTCTGCTAGATGAGCAAAGGAGCGGGGGAGTCATACGTGATTCGCTCATTCGTGGTGTTGCCGCTAGTGCTACGTCAGTTTGTTTGTGTCGATCCCGGCCATGATGATGACCGCGCTTTTTACTACGATGGCTCACTCGAGACAAGGGCCTTCCCTGCCTACTACGAAGAGATCGACTAGACCTGAACGATCTACTGCGACGACGACGGCGAGAGCGTCGTTCGCGATTGTAATCAGAACTTGACGATGAACTACGATCACGACGACTGCGTCTGCTACGACTATGTTTCGAACGTGATCGTGTTCGCTTGGTCCGACGCTGACGCGCCTTGTAACTACGCCTATCATTCCTTTCTGAATCATCCGACTCCGAACTGCTAGTACTCGTATACGAAGTACGACTTGATTGTCGTCTAGTTCGAGATCGAGATTTCCTATTAGATGGCATTTTAATAGACCGAGAAAATTAGTTGATTATAAAATACTATTCAAATAATATATAAATCTGAAACACGTCTTATTAAAATCATACGATTATGGCTTCATAGATACTTATGAGTAACTCCACAAAATACTTAGTACTAATATTAATACAGTACACTAAAACATTAGATTACCCAAAAAAAATTATACAAAGAGGGTAGATACAAAATAACAACAAAGATTTATGAACAAAGAACAAAGAGAAAATAAAATTGAACAGGAACAGAAAATAGGGTAAGTAGATACTTTGTCTACTTCTTCAAAATTAGCTTCTTTTATGCAGCTTCATTTATGTAAGTACATAAATAACAGACTAAGTAGTCTTATTAACGTAGCTATTAATTTTCCGGATCAAAATTATATAGTCACCAGCAACAAATACTGGGTTTCATATTATGTAGGTAGTTGTAGTTATTCATGAAAACACTAGATCTCGTTGAGTTCACTTAACGAAAATGTACTTTTAAAAAACGATGTTGCACACTGACCTTCAATGCAGAATCGCCGATTCAGCACTTACGACTCGCATAGTCCACTTTTGTCGTGGGTTTTTGGGGCGTCCCGTCTTCTGATTTATTAGATTCCTCCTTAATAAAACTCAGTTGATAGGACACAACTCACTTTTAATAATGCCAGACAATGTTTACTTGGATATTTTACACAAATTAGGTAAGTAGCCTTAGGTGCTAACGACGTCTATTTTCGTAATGGCCGCGGAATACGTTTGTTGTCCAGATCACGCCAAAAGTGACAGGTGTCCGATTAGAGTACCACAGACTATGACCAAAACAATCTACGGTTATTATCAATATCTTACAATTGGATGCAGGAGGCCCTGAGCTAGTGTAATCTTAGTAGATGTTGGTAGAAAGTTGCGGAGGCGCTTTAACGATTTTGAAGCAGCAAATATCCTCCTGCTGACCTCATTTAGCTGGCTCCCCCATGACAGAGTGCTGTCAAAATAAATCCCTAAGTTTTTTACTTTTTTACTGTATATGCACATTATTAAAGCGAATTGGTATAAGACTATTAAAATCAAGTTTAGCAATGGAGGTAGGACTACCGATAATTATAGTCTGTGTTTTTGTGGAATTTTGGGGAATTGACCCCTCGGACGACGATGATGATGATAATGAGACGGAGAGGCGGACGCACAATAATCCAATAAGTGTTCTGTTTTTTCCGCTTTTTCCGGGCCTACAGAACCCAAAAAATCAGGAAAAGTGCGTAGGGTCTTAATGTCCGAGGCTTTATCGATCTACCCTCAACTCACGTAGCGGAGAACCGATAAGTACACAAAATAAACTGTCACTAAACCACCGCCCTAAAATAACATCCTTAGGGGCAACCAAGAATTCCTATTTCCCAAGATAGGATTAGTTTGGTACAGTGGGTGGCAAAGGAAACTAATATAAATATTAGAAAGGTTGGTAGGTTACGATACAAAATAACGTGTGTTTATGAAAAGTAAAATTACTAGGTTAATAAATGTAAACGTCTCAAACTTAGTAATTCTATATTTAACGTACATTTGAATATTATAAATATAGAAAAATGTTTTTCAATTATGTCTTTAAATTTAGTGTCGTTTTTTTTACTCAGACATTAAATAAGAAATAAAAATGGCGCTCTGTCAAAAGTGACATGAGGCCAGTTTCGTAAACATGTGTGCATGAAGTAGTTTTGCCTCTTCCTTATGTATTAAATTCCATATTCTATAGGCGGCAATGACACCTATCGGCATTTGCCTACGATCGATTAAAAAAACGTTAACGCCGGTTGAGGCTGCTGGCTGGCTGATTAAAAAAAATCTGGTCGTGAATGTCCTGGTTGTGCTCTCGCGCTTGAGGGCCCTAGGTCCACCTTGACCATGATTCAGGTTTTGGCAGAGTAAATTACAAGTGGGGCGACCATAATCTGACCTCCGTGTCCCTGGGACGTGTACCAGGGGAACCTGACCAGATTGGATCATGGTTACACATATAGTCGCTTGAATGTGCAGGTTTCATCACGATATTTTCCCTCGCCGTAAGAGCATCGGTTATTATTCAACCGGTCATCATGTACATTAGTACATAACTAAGAAAAGAGTCATTGGTGCAATGGGATTCGAATCTGGTACCTCTCGCTTACAAGGCGCATACCTTAACCACTAGGTCACCGACGAGTACACGCTAACATCTGCCAGCCACCGTACTATTATAAGTACTACTATAATATCTAACAATTGTAAATCTTTTTTCCCCGTAAGTGTAAATTTCCCAACTCCGTCCACCAGGAAGTGTGGAACTTAATAATCTGGTAAAGTCTTTAATTTGCACCATTTGACCGTTAATTATTAAGGAAAATTAATTTAAATGAGCCAATTAGACTGAACTTAGATCGTAATTAAGGGTCTCGGAGTGTTCTCTCTAATTGTTCAACACTGAGAGAATTTTTAACGAATTTCAGTAGGTAATACTTGTAATAAAAAGAAGTATTAATGTATTATAAGCTGTATCTATCTATGTTTCGTCTATATATGTATAGAAGTGCGTCGGTGATCTCATATTAGGGGTCCGACTCGTATGCGAGATATACCGGGTTCGATCCCCAGTACGGCCATATGCCAATGACTTGTCTGAGTTAGTTACATAATTAGTTGAAACCTAAACTCGTGCACGAGAGCACAACCGGGACATTAACCCCAAATCGATTATTATGATTATTTGCCGTAACGCTTGCTGCAGCACTTGCGGTACCGTATGCTGAGCTGGGCTCTCTTTTGGCATCGCATGAGTCCTTGATTTATTGTATTTGTGTTTGTACCTACTTCCTTTTAGTTTAGCATTGAAGAAGTAGATGAAAAATTACCTTAATGTGTAAACACTTACGGATTTTTGTGATATAAAAATATTAAATTAATTTTTAAGAGAGGTAGGGCATAGCGGGGTATCCTGCTCGAATTGGAGCCGCTCGACTGGGAAAGAACCTCCACCTTACAGAATACCGCAGCTAAACAATACTCTTTTAAATAGTGTTGTGTTTCTGCCGGTGAGTAAGGTTTCCAGTGCTCCATGTGGTGGGGATTTGGTTAACCGTGGCTTTGGCAGTGGAAGGGCGTTTGTCTTTTTGCTGCCAGAGCAACGTGTTATAGACGTGAGCAACGCATTGGCGATACTCTTGGTGTTGCTAATGTCTATAGGCAGTGGTGACCACTTTCCAGCAGGTGGCCCGCTTGCCTGTTTGCCTAAAAGATCATTATATGTCCATATTGTCCATGTCTAATTAATTTGTTTGTTACACACGGCACACGAGACGTGATCGAAGTCCGAGCTATACCTAGTTATTACGAGTATATGTAAAAAGTTTAATCCATAAATAGGTTTCCAACGGGCATCCAAATGCTGATCAGTCTCCCGTAGACCCTTCACATTGTTCAATACACGGTCGGCTTGAGCGACACACACATTGTGGGCCAAGCCTGGTCTTGGCACGCCATTAATTTCTGATTTGTGTCGATGCCGCAACCGATACTGTACAGTACACGGGTTCATTTATACTGGTAAGTTTGTAGTTTGTACATGTGGATGCGTGGATGTGGGTACTGATTTATAGGTTTGACTAGCGACTTGTCCCAACTTCGCACGGGTTTTTTCGACTTTCTTTACGATAACTATGCAGGTATGCATATGTATAAACCTGATACGCCAAATCCTGGATCTTGGTCCAAGCAGATCCCGGGCCTTTGTGCGTGATAGCGCAACCGGGACATCAACGCCAAAGTGCTTATTATTTTATACATATTATTATGTGTAAACCTTTCGGCAGAAATCCTCTAACTGATAGTTAAAATCGCATCAAAAACCGTTGCGTGGTTTAGGGGAATCATCATATCAGCCAGAAGACGCCCACTGCTGGGCATAGGCCTCCCCCAGAGATCTCCACAAAGGCCGGTCCCGTGCTTTTCGCATCCAGCTGGTATCTGCGATCCTTACCATGTCGTCGGTCCACCTTGTAGGAGGCCTACCCACGCTGCGTCTTCCGGTACGTGGTCGCCACTCGAGAACTTTACTGCACCATCGGCCATCTGTTCTTCGAGCTATGTGCCCTGCCCTCTGCCACTTCAGGCTGGCAATCCTTAGAGCTATGTCGGTGACCTTGGTTCGCTAGCGGATCTCCTCATTTCTGATTCGATCGCGCAAGGAAACTCCGAGCATAGCTCTTTCCATTGCCCTTTGGGTAACAGTGAGCTTTCGAATAAGTGGGAATACAGACAGACAAACATATAGACGACGGGAAGCGACTTTGTTTTATACTCGTTATAGATACGGAAAATAAACTGGTAGAAATATATACTATACATCGAAGATAAACTGCCTGGTCATTACTGTGATCACTTATGGTCAGCCTAGTCGTTGTGACTAGGCTGACCAAGAATCCTGTATTTCATTGGACGTTCCGCTTTTAAGCTATCAATTTGCCGCGTTTTAATAATGAAAATGCAGGTACATAGATGGTCCCATATATTTGAATTGACGGCTACCTTAATCAGTAGGTATGTATGGCTTTTATACGCCTCGGCAGCTGACGCTATCAATTAACATCAATTTATAATGTTGATCTACACTAATATTATAAAGAGAAACGAGATTATGCATATTTTTGATTTTTGTTTGTTATGAATAAACTTAAAAGTTATTGGATTGGTTTTAAAAATTATTTCCTTAATAAAATGCTACATTATCACTGAGTACCATTAGCTACTTTTTATCCCAGGAAAGTATTAGGTTCCCGCGGGAAAGTTGGTTGGTTACAGAGATTCAAACTACACCCAGGTGAAAGTTAGTTTTTGATATTTTAGAAAATGTTTATTACATACGTGAAGAAACACGTTGTCCCGTATTTTTCCCTTAAATCCTGTAATTTCTGATTACCTACATGTCTTGTAAAATCAGCACATGGTTGGTCACCCTAATAGCGATAGATGTCGGAAAAGCAACGGCAATATCTACATAATCATTACACCTACTCAAATATTTTCCAAACTCATTTAGCTGCTATTTTTTATAATTCTTATCTTATTTCTACCAAGAAACACACTCTGGTCACCGTGGCGTTAATGTCCCGGTTGTGTACTCGCGTAAATTACGAAAGCCACAGCCGAAGGATGCAAAAGAAACCAAAGATTAGCCTAATAATTACTTTTAAAAATTTAATTTAATTTTTAACTAAGTTCCTACTAACTTAACTAGATCCAACTTAGATCCAAAAGTTTCGTGCTAATTCTAGATGGCTGAGTCGCTGCAGCCAGGCACATTGTGCTATCTATGCATCTCGTGCTGGGCAAACTCCATGTGGGTAAACTGCTGACTAATTTTGGGAGATCGACGCAGTAACGCCGATGCGCGCTTCCGTAGGTGTGTGGGATCGTAACCCGAGGGCTCGGGTTTATGATCCAAGATTTGTCAGATCAAGTAATTACAGTGGAGCGACTGCTATTTGACCTTCGTGACTAGATTGGATTATGGTTACACATTCAATCACCTAAATGTGCAGCTTTCATCACGATGGTTTCCCTCACCGCAGAAACACACCCTAGAAAAAGCTCTGTAAAGAGATAAAGCCAAGCTAAAGCTAATTTCTTAACAATTGCCGAACTACTAACGTTTCAACTTTCTAAAGAGGTTTTGACGTGTTAGCTTCAGAACGGAGGGGATGATTTCGGTTCATTCGGTTTTTGCCTGAAAGCCGGGTTAGTCAAATATTTGTTTGATTAAAATCGGTGCAGCAGACTGAGAAAATTTTAAGTATAGCTTGTTTCATATTTTGTTTAAACCCTGTTACAAAAAAATAGGCACATGGGTAAATTTACAATGGAGACAATTTGAAGACCTTTAATCGCCCCCTGCGAACTTTCTGCGTGCAATCTGATTATGCTCATCTAGAGTATGGATGGACGAGGTCCAGAGTTTCTTGGGTACCTAATCGATTAAAAAGGCCGTTTACACCACAGCGGGAAAGTTTGCACCGGAATTTCGTTTCCATACAACCGGTGCATGAAAACGAAATTCCAATCCAAACTTTGGAATAATCGACAAGGGAACACAAGCGATCAGGTCACCTGATGGTAAGTGGTCACCGCCGCCCAAGGCTTTTCGCAACACCAGGGGTGTCGGCGATCGCTTTGCAAGCCAATGAGAAAGGTGTAGGTCTGCATACACAATAAGAATTAAAAAGTTTTCAAAATATCAACTTCCCAGTATCGGAATTAAATTTTTTGCTGCAAAATCATGATTTTCTATCAAACAATTATTATTTTATACTTGAGTAGATACTCCGTCTGTGATTTAAACTGAAACCATAACTAAAATTACCCTTAACTATCACTCAATAAATAATAAGTAGATATAGCAACAACTCAACAATAATGGCTCTCCAGACGTTTTGGTTTCTCAACTGTAAGTCTGAAAGCATTTGAATAATAATAAATAATAAATAATAATAATAATAACTACAAAAAGTTCTGCCTTCAAATTAGCTTCCTAGCTATTAAGGCGAGTTATCCCTTTGCGCGCTGCACTGCATTGTGTGAAACCAGACGTTGCAAATCCGAGCTCAGCAGATTTTACATAATCCCAGGTTTCATTAAAAATTTCCGCTTTCATGCATGGTAGGAGTTGCTCGAGGTATTTAAGAGCTGCATTTTATGTCGATATCATCTAGATACTATGTATTTTATCTATTAGTGATAAATAATCCTCTTAGTGTTATATTATCTAATGTCCCGGTTGTGTTCTCGCGTACTAGGGCCCGGAGTCAGCTCAAAGTCAAAGTCAAAGTCAAACATATTTATTCAGTTTAGGTTATTTAAAAAACACTTATGAACGTCAAACTAAACACAGTTGTAAAAAAATTACAGTGCACAAAACATAAGAAATTAGAAAAAGAAATCCATCTTGCAAGTATTAATTATACTTAATAATAACTACTTAATAATAATTCAGACTAATTTCACTAAATTTCATATTATTACACATAATATATGTTAATGTCAAACTTAATTCAATGATATATATCATATAATATAGTCATTGAATATCATTTAATATTGGTATCATAGCTTTGACGATGATCCAGGATTTAGCAGATCAGGTAATTACAGTAGAGCGACTGCCATCTGACCTCCGTGAGGTTAATAGAACCTGACCAGATTGGATCATGGTTACACATTCAGTCGCCTGAATGTGCTGGTTTTCCCGCACCGTAAGAGCATCGGTTAGTGATCAACTAATGTTCATAAATCAGAAAATAGGCATTGGTCATGGCCGCACTAGGTTTCGTACATGGGACCTCTCGCGTACGAGTCGTACCCCACCATGATCCAATTTGGTCACGTTCCCCTATTACCAGAGTCACGTCAGGTCAGATCTGATCAGATCAGTCTCTCATCTGTAATTCCTTGATCTGTCAAGTACTGGATCGTGGACCATTTTTATTAATATGTCTTAGGGTCGATTGTTCAATCCTCAGATAAACAGTCTGTTAGCGTTGATTCGACGGATATCAAGTTTTTGATTCAATTGTCAATTAAGAGTTATTTGACGAATAAAACAGTTATCTGGGGAATAAATCTATATAGCGATAAATTGCAATAGCAGGTAATCACCACGTTTTAAATCACTAAAATATAAACCCTCAATCCAACTAAACAACAAATAAAATAACTGAAAACTACAATGAAGGAATAACCTTCCATCTATTATATAATATTAGGTAACTCTATTCTGTAGGATAACCTTAAAAATGACACTTGCTTGCCACTGACAGCTTCGTTAGTCTATCCTGCTCTAACAATTGTGAGGGCGATATTTTTGTTTCACCTAGAGAGGTCACTTGACTTGATGTTGGCAGAATTTAAATATTCGGTCAGATAGTTATCCATGAGATAAATGACTATTGAAAAATAGACAACTGATTAACAGCCTAATAATTTTATTCGCTGATTAGTTAACATACATTTTATCTGAGGATTGAACAATCGGCCCTTAGTTAAATATTTATTAAGACAGAAAATAAATAAAATACCTAGCCCTTCCTTTTACATTTTCACATCAACAGCTGTCTGCAACCGTGCCCTGGAATTTCTTATAACCGTCACGCTTGGTAGAAAGATTGGAGATCAGTCTTGAAAATACAGAACAGCTTAAATCGTAAATACAAAGAAAAAACCCGGGCAAGTACGAGTAGGACTCGCGCCTTGGTTCCATACCAATAAATGTAGGTACAGTATTTCATCTAAACTTGTTCAGCTACTCAAATATTCAAGTGCTTAAAAACACTGATTTCCATTCGTAATGGACCGACCTTATTGCGGACTTTCTTCGCAATACAACGACAGGTTCGTTGTATTGTTTATTTTATGTGGGGTATAATTTTAAATAATTTTAGTAGGTAACTTCGGGAGCCTTTTCACAAAAAAGCATTTTCATCTCAGTAAGATTTCTGGCATATGGCAAGACTCTGCTCTCCCTAAGTGCAGGACAAATATTAAGAAACATTCTCCACTTACCACGGCCATGCGTATTCTGAACGTAGTGTCGAAGGATTTGGACATATTTAGCTGTACATTGACGCAATTCACAGATATCACTATTACATGTTTATGTAATATTAATATTGACTAGTCACTATTTTCTGTTTTTTTTTCTGTTTTCTTGTTTTTGACTTTTTTTATTTTTAAATTTAATTTTGGTCTATGTCTACATATGTACTTTTTTAATTAATGTGATTATTATTTTTTTGAATGACATTGGCTGTATTGTAATTATATAAGGGATATTGTTGTGAATTACCAGTAGCATGTTTATTCATGTTTATGACATCGTTGTATTGGGTTGACCTATAAAGGCGATGTATTTGTGTATGATTAAATAAATAAAAAGAAAAAGACAGACAGACAACAAATAAATAGCCCTCCAGCTAGTTTTCAAGTAACACTTTGGACACCTTGCTTTACAAAAAGTAAATGCTGTATACATCTAAGATATAGATGCCTAATAGCTAGTCCAAACAATAGGGACTCCTCTTACTCTCTTTGGACATTATGCTGAGGAGGGTCCATGTACGCTGGATGCCCACAAAAAATGCCACTGGGAACACAATAATTAATTGTCCCAGTGTTTTATGTACCATTTTTTGTGATCAATTTAATTGTAATGCAAAATTATCGTGTCGTTGCGTCCTTTGCTATAAATGTTTTCTTTCTTTCTCTTCTATTATAGTACGTGGTATTTTTATTTCTCTTTGATAGTAATGCATTGGTAGCGCCCCTGGTGTTGCTGATGTCCATAAGCGGCGGTGACCACTTTCAATCTCGGGGCCCGCATACCTGTTTGTCTGCCGAATTATGTAAAAAAAACTTCATAGTACACGTTTAGGAGACCCACAAAATATTGATCTGTCCGTATACAACCTGGCAAAAATGTTTAAGTTACTTTTCTTTTTGGTGACTATGATGTGTCTGATAAACGAATCTGACAAGCGGTGTCCTCACAGTCTTTTAACTTTTATAAGTTTATTGTATCCTACGCCTGACTGACGCTGACTATCGACTTCTTTGACTGGTTTTGCGGGTAAAAACTCAATTGTTGAGTTAAAGCTCGCCTTTGTACTAACTTTTGTTATGTAGTTGCCGGTGAGACTCAAACGAAGGAGCACGCGTCGTTCGTTTGGAGCAGTCGACGCTCCCACACAGATGAAGTGTCGTTATTAATATTTGCACTTAAACATCGAAATCAACTAATTAAGTAGTGGGGCGCGTCATTTCAGTGTACAAGCTCTACTATCGTTAAAAAAAATGCACGTAAACGTGCACGGGCGGACCAAGCAGGCGCTTTGTAGGTCAACTAAACCTCTACTATCGCTACAAAGTGAGTTCATCATTAGTTTAGTTAATATATCTATTACAGTTATCTAAGTTTATCATTAGCTAGTGTCAAATAAGAAGAGACTTGGCGGGTCACGTGGTTCGACTTGCGCTGCATACGATTGCCTGCGCGAAATCCCCTCCACTGCCATTTGACAAGTCTCTTCTTTCGTGACGCGAGTTATAAGCTTCTCTCTAGACTGGTAAAGGTAATTTATACTTAGCAGATAACACCCACCTATCTTCATATCTCGTGATATGTTGCCGTACCGTAGGCCAATTGAATTCTACTTTCATATCCCCAACGCATTACCAGTAATGAAGCATTAATGGACCTTTTAATCCGTTAAAATTCATCAACCCTCCGTTTTAAACTGAAATTCACGATGAGCATCACGTCTAGTGGGATTCCTACTAATATCCCACTAATCCTAGCATTATTATAAATGTGAAAGTTTTAGATATTTGTTACTCCTTCACGTAAAAACTACTGAACGGGTTTTGATGACATTTTGCGGAAATGTAATTTGTTCAAAATCTATAATATGTAATTTATCTCCATATTTAACAAATTTTTACGCGGGCAAGTTGCAAGCAAAAGTATCTACCAAAATATGTCCCAAACCAGGTATCATCTTGTTAATGGGAGCCTGTCCAGATTGGATCATAGATACATTATCAGTCGCCTGCAAAAGTTTTAATCACGACATTTTCCATTCAGACACACAAATTCCTTTAGTATTTCTAAGGTTCAGCAAAGTCAGCTGCTCCAATCAGGATATTGAATTTTGTCATCAAAGCTCAAAATGGCATGTCATTAACCTGCATGTTAATGTGGTTCCGCTCTGATCTTTGTTGTAAGAAATGAGGTTCCATGATTGGATTCGTTTGTAAATCACATGCCAAACGAATTTATTTGAAAAAGAAAATGAAAATACTTATGTAGGTAAATGCTTACCATCAGGCGGGCCGTTTGAACCTTGTGGTATAAAAAATATATTTTTGACTGCCAAATAAGGTATGTTTAACACCAACCCATAATGAACCTGGAGCACCAAAAAAACCACCACCTACCCTGGAAATTCCATTAATAAATAACTGTCGGACGGCCGGAAACACTGCCGCGAAAACTGCCGTTTCCCACTATTTGTGGTCACCTCTCATCAGGGTTTCCAGAAAAAGTAAATTAAGTGTCCAATTTGTTAATTTTAAAGGCTCACTCAGTTTTAGCCCAAAAAGGCCACCAAAAGCAAAATGGTTTACCTATGCCTTTTTAGGTGCGTCCATACACTTATTTATTTAGTATACGATAATTCAAAAATTATACTTACAGGTATTCCTAACAGGATAAGAATATTTTTTCGTTGAGGGTAGGGTACGGATAGATATTGATGTTTAGATCTTGAACCCCCCCCAAAAACCAAACCTGGCTACGCCCGTGATCTGTGGCTATGTCTATCTGTGTGTCAGTCTGTGGCATAATAGCAATTTGGGAGAAAGTTTAATCGAGATGATTCTTTGCTTCGTTCCATTTAAATCGGTTCAGTTGTTTACAAAATATTTGAGTTTAAGTGAACTTGGTCGAGCGTTATCCGCCTTTTTTTTCGACCGAAGGAAAAGCTTGAAACTCTAGCTAACTAAACTCTATATAAATAAAAAATAAGAATTCGTAAAGAGTAGAAAATTAAAAGTATTCAAAGCCTGTGTGAAAGTTTCATAATTGAAACCCGAACCTGTTTTTGAAACGCAAATGAAATAGATTAGTTTAATGCTTGCCTCTTTGGTAATTTAACCTATTAAAACTTTACCTTAGGTACCTACATTAACCTTTTATCTGTAACTACCAACGTTTTATAAGGATAAAACGTTCGATGGAATATTAAAATGCTTTCAGCAGCAATGTTAAGCTTGAAATGATATTGATATTGGGACCTCATAGACGATATTTGATGAGTAGATAAATAAAGGTCTTATGAAAATCTGCCCAACATCTTAGGGAAATTTGTTTACATTGATGATATTGACATTTTTATGAGATGCCTCAATATTCTAATGAGAATAAACGATGTTTTGAATGGAAATTGTCATGTTTGGGTATGTCCATTAATTTATTTATAGGTAGGTAAATAAATCTGCTCTCGAGTTGGTCCTCTGAAGGACATTATAGTTTGTAAATTTCAATGTCCACTGAATGACTTTGAAATTTTTTGCCAAAGATTGTCAAAGGCAACGGTGTCAAACTACAAACCACATTACAGGTAGGTACTCCACAGCAATTACACAATGGTAGATTTGAAAAGGTGACGAGCAAACAATCGTGTTTTTTCTATGAATATAACCTAACCGACGAAAAAGACAGATAACCACCGTCCAAGTTATCTTAAACACAAATATTTTTTTAACTAAAATACTGATTTTAATTAAAAAAACCATCTCGATGAAACTGGCTTTCAAACAGAGAAAACCGCATCTAAATCAGTTCTTCCATTTGTTGGCTACACAGATACACACGTCAAATATATAACTCCGCTCTTTTTTCGTCGGCGATTGAAAAAGAAGTCAGAGGCAACAATACAAACAAATAAAAGAATAGAAAGAGACATTTTTTTATGTCATACGGTAGGCAAACAGGCAAACGGGCCACCTGATGAAAAGTGTTCACCATTGCCTATAGACATTAGCTACACCGAGAGTATCGCCAATGCGTTGCACACCTCTATAACGTTACTCTGGCAGCAAAAAGGCAAACGTCCCTCCACTGCCAAAGCCACGGTTCCCCAAATTCCCACCCCATGGAGCACTGAAAACCTTACTCACCGGCAGAAACACAATACAATTTAAAAGAGTATTGTTTAGCTGCGGTATTCTGTAAGGTGGAGGTGCTTCCTCAGTCGGGCGGCTCCAATTCGAACGGGATACCCCGCTACTACCTCTCTTATAACTTGATTTACTGATCTAACCCTGTAAACTTACATACCTACACCTACAACCATTGACTACTAAACAACCCATCCTATATTCTCGGCTTTGCAAATGCTAATCTAGGCAGTAGGTAGCGGCCCGGGAAGTTGCACCCAAATTAATGGCATGACAGAGCCAGACCCACCGATGCAAAGGTCCACCGTTAGTTATAGTCCACATAACCCTAATGGCTTGGTCTGAGTTATGGGCGCAGAGTTCAGAGCTTTTAAGTGCGGAAAATGAAATTAAGTATGTGTTTACTGTCTAGCTTTGGCTCGTGATATTGTGCGTTATTGTTTATTTTTGGAGACAAAAAATGGCATAACCTACTCCAGGTTGTAATCTCCAGCAAGCCACAGTGTTTCTTTTGGACTACGACATGGGATCGTTCAAGCGGTATATTAGAGGTCTGCTGAGAGGCGCGCAATGCTCATTGGTAACACCTTCGGTGTTGCTGATATCCATAGGCGGCGGTGACCAGTTTCCATCAGGCCCGCTTGCCTGTGTGTCTGCCGTATAACATTAATAAAACATATAATATTATAGGTATTTATTTTATTATTCTTATCTTACAACTTTATGGTAGATAAGTCTGCACACTGTGTATGGCGTCCCTGTCATTATTAAGTTGGGAGTTGTTTTTGTTGACGTCTGGTTATCTTGTGCGCACGAAACTTATGACTTGCCAATTGCCAGCAAAACTTATGACTTAACCCGTTCGCCGATCGGGCGGCTAGTGAAATATTATTGGAATTCCTTTATCCGGATCGCGGCCGTCGCAATCGACGTGCGACACATTCCGGACCTTTGTCGCGGATCTTACAATAACGGGTGCCATTTTACATTGACTCCGATTGGGAGTTACGGCTGACAATAGACTGGCATAGAGAGAAGGCTGCGATAATTGATTTTATAGGCTAGACCTTTCGAAATTAATGCATCACTAGCGACCTCGCTTCGGCTTCGCACGGGTTCTCTCGGCTTTACTATATTAAACTGGTATTACAAATAACTATGCAAGAAATTATCTAATCCGTTCAGTATTTTTGGTTTATCGTAGACAGACACATAGAGGCGATGTGGGACTTAGTTTATAGTATGTAGTGATATTAAAATGTTAGTTAAATAACTCCTGATAAAACATAACCCTCAAGTGCTAGATCACGTTGTAGTAAAAGGTACCTAATAAGAATTCTGTCGACCACTTCATAAACATTTTAACCTTACCAAAATAAATAAAATTACAATTTCTTTGACCGATCTGCGTGGGTGTCCGAACATTCGCATCGGAATTACGTGAAAATACGATGCCACAGTGTTGAAGCATTTAATTTCAGTTTTGCGTGGGTGCACTAAAAATACGCAGGAGAAATTCCTCTGCAAAAATATGGTAAGTCAATAAGTGAGATAATGGCCTCGAAAATAGTCGACCAAACAAAAATGGCTCTCGTAAAGATTAGATCTGCGCCCTCGGGAGGCGAACAAAACACTCAATTTGATATCAAGCACATTTTTAATGGGGTCAATTTACTACCTCAGGGGTAGCGAAGCAATGGGGAAAGAGAGAATATTTTCTGTCATATCTTATTACGATTTTATTTCCAGCCTGTGCAAAGTTGGCGCCCAAATTGGGACTCATTGTTTCTACTAACATCACTATTATGTCACTCAGCAAAAGTTTCATTATTGTCTACGAGTGATTCCAAATGGCAATGAATGTCACTTATATCGTTAGATGTAATAAATATTCTCATGCGGAGAATTTGTGCTCATGTAGGTTGAAGAATATGTTTAGAATAGTAACATACTAGCACGGGGTGACAGTCGGAATATTATGTTACATTATATTACAAGTAATATGGTTAGCGGGAATCTACATAATATTATGATAACAAAATATTTGTTTATTTTTTTAAATGGATATACTCAAAGTAGGTACTTATCCCATTTTTTTAATTCTTCCAACTATTCTACAATATCAGCGAATAAGTATTTCTAAAAATTCAATGTCTCGTTCTAACGGGAATGGGTACGTTCCCGACCCATTCCTCTTTAGAACCCAGTAGAACGTTAAACGTCAATAGGCTGTGGTGACTGGTTACCATCAGGCAGGCCGTAAGCTTGTTTGCCACCGTAGTGGTCTAAAAAAAGACAGTACAGTTACCGAATTTTACGCGGACGTAGATGCGAGCAAAAAGCTAGTATAATATTATGTTTACGTTATAATTTGGTAATTGAAAAGTCGAAACGTGATATTTTGAATTTACACTTTTAGAAAATGTTAATTTAATCACTCGTTACCCAAATTCAAAAGCGACATTATGAAATGTAAATCTGATTTATTCAAACAAAACAATATTTATGCTAAAAGCTACTGCAGTACTGCCTACAAATGGCAAATAATGCACGCGGAGAGCTTTTATGTTTATTTCATTTATTATTTAAGCGCAGGCACAGTGACCGCCTGTTCCTTTACGAACACAACACCCCCGGATTTCCAAACAATGACTTCGGAACTATATCGTCTGAAATAGGATTCGAAACAATTGTCCGGTCTAACGGAGCCGATCCCCAAAGGAACGAGTCTAAAAACAAAATAAAAACCCATTACCCGCAAAGCCTTATTTGACCCGAGACTTCCCGGGATTACCGGACAGTATTAATTTCCCTTTTCCCTTTTTGAAAATTCCCCTCCGTCCCAGAATTGAATCAGTGCGCGATGTTCAAAGATTTCTTTCTCACAAAGTATCTGCTAAACTGTCTATCGGAGTGATTAGACTTTAAATCTCGGCCACGGGATCAATTTGAGCAAGGTTATGAATTTATATTGAAAGTTTACGGGAAAAGTTGGCTAAGGGCGATACAGGGATTTTTTTGGAAAGTAATTAATAATACTTTCAGAAAACCCGACAGTGTAATAAGCGTGAATAGCAAGCAGCCTTCGGAGCTCCGATGTGTTAGGTACTTCAAAATATGCTGCAGATTATCGTGTTAAATATGCAGAAGTAGGAATAAGTAATGTAAATAACATTTTATAAGACTCGTAGATAGTCTGTAATTTGCTCATTCCCACATAGTTTTCAGCATAATATTACTTTTAAGTAGGTATGTAAGCAATTAAGAAATATTTCTTAATAATATTTGATTATGTGTATATGTCGCAGCCAAATGGTTAAATTAGCCGGTTAATTAAACGGCTTACTATTTAAGCAGTTATTTAATTGAAAATTGGCCAAATTCATGAACTTTGAAAGTAAAGTCAAATGAACGATATTGCCTCGAGTTTACGGACCTCTTCCATTCATTGTCATAATGCTAACCTAAACTAACCGAATAGAAACCTAATGCAAACTATTATTATACTTTGAAGTTATTGTGGGTAGGTTAGCATTGGAACAATGTGTGAAAGAGCTGCGTAAACTCGAGGCAATATCGTTCTTTCAACATCACTTTAACATCTTGTGAAACTGGCAAATTTTCAACTAAATAATTGCTCAAAATTTATATTAATAATTGCCTTTTAGTTAACCGGCTAATTTAACCATCCGGCTGCGACATATACATGATGTGTTTATCAACGCATATTAATAAATAAATGGGCAAAATAAACAGTTTTTTTTTACTGAGGAATAACCAACCCAGGAATTGCCAAATATATGTATTATTTTGATAAAAAATTATTTTCATTTTATTTAATAGCAATATATGTAGTGAAATGGAAAAGGGCTAGTTAACTCATAATCGGTGTTAGGCCGCCCAAAATCACAGACATAACTAAATCATTAATGCTCCCAATATTCTTTAAATCTTTCACTTATAAACTAAGCCATGGGTGTAGAATCGTACTAGCAAATAAAAACTAATCCATCTGGCTTTAAAATGTCACAAAACATAGAAAAATTCACAGAAAATAGATAAAGTGTAGCTGACGCTTAAAAAGTAATTGAAAACCAAACTATACCTTTAAAAAACTCACATAAAATACGTAAGTAGGTACTCACCAAAACAAAAGCACGGCAGACAGGAAGACGGCAAGCAACTTAGATCGCGGGCGAGCGCGGCGCGGGCGCGGGGCGGGGCGGACGTGCGGTCGACGCAACCGGCGGCGACGGAGTGCGCTTGGCGCCCAGATTGGGACTATTTGGCGCCCAATGGTACCTGAGTATATTATTGTGGATAGATTCTGGCTCACAATGTATTTAGTAGTTATCGCTGCTGGGTTTTGGTTGAGACCGTAGTGGTATTGTTGTTCAAGTTTCTAGAAACTAGTGATAGAGGAGAAATGCCGTTTTTCCAGATGCATCAAAGTTTGTTCCAATCCGACATGCTTGTCGATTCGGAGTATGCTTTATCTACCTTTTTTATTATCATAATGAAATGTTCGTTTGTTTGTTGAATGTTTGAAAAAGCTGGGGTCCGAAGTGGTAAGAATAAAAGAAGATGTATGAAAAGAGTTGTGTATATGCGAGGCTAGGGAATGGTGTCAGGACAGAGCAAAGTGGCGGTCCATAGTCTCTGCCTACCCCACCTGTGGGACACAGACGTAAGCTTTATGTATGTATGTATGTAAATGTTTGATAGTGAATGTTTGTTTTTTTAGTATTTATTGTTTATATTTATCTCGCAGGATAATTTGTATTACCTTCTAATCGTTGACCCGTGTTAGTCATATCATAATGTTGGCGATAATATCCAGGTTGTAATCTCGCGCGTGAGAGCCCGGGACCGCCTTGAAGCCATGATATAGGATTGGATGGCCCATGATACAGAAGCGACTGCCATCTGGTTTCCTTGATCCAGTTAACAGAGGAACCTGACCAGCTTGGATTATGCTTACACATTACATCACGATATTTTCCAAGAGCGTCGGTTAGTATTCCACTAATACACATAACTCAGAAAAATGTGATTGGTACATGGTGGCAGTGGGGTTTTGAACACAGTACCTTTCGCTTACGAGATTAATCCACTGACGCTCACCCTCACACTTGTTAAATCATGTACACAAGCGAAAACGATCTTCTGAGTAAAATACTTACCTGAGACATTAATTATACTTTGTCGTACGTCGTATCAAGTTGCAAAGTATCAACCGAGGTTTCAAATATTTATTATAAACTTTGGCCCCACGACTCCGTCCGCTTGGAAATCGTTTTAAGGCAGTTTATCTTATTCCCAGGTGGCGATTTTAAATCACGTTCCTAATGTATGAAAGCTAGTACTACGGAGAGGTCAAGCTGTATCTCTGGTTCTACTTAACCGAATTAGAGTTAAATAACCTCCTCCAGTCTCCTGGTAGACTGGTAGATAATGCTATTTTAGCTTTAAGCCCGCCAATGTACTGTCTGTGCATGAAATATAAATAAATAAATAAATAACCTTAAAATCTTGGCCACGATTTTAAGTGGGATCTCAAAATCTATTCGGCGCCATTTCCATATTTCTTATGGTTTAACTGGTCTATTATGGTTCTACATCAGTTTCCAATATCAATTATAGACCCTATCTGTTAGGCTTAATAGCTACACAAAAAAAAAGTTTCATTCAAATCCACCCAGTAGTTCTGGAGGTTAGCGTGTACAAACAGACAAACAGACAGACAGAAATTGTAAATTTTCTTGTTCTGTTACTATTTCTTCATCGCCCGAAATTAGATTTTTGTAAATATATTAAACAGACACACTTTTTTACGGTTTTATTATAATCACATAGATAACGTTTTTCATTCACAATACATCGAAGACATGAAAAGCCCAGCTCAAGTGTAGACTAGCAGATATTGATACAGACAGAACGCTCTATCAGAATCGTACCTAGCAACGATAATTGTCCCTCTGTATGTTTTAATCGTAATCGTATCTTAATATTACCTATAGGTAGTCTTAGAAATACAAAATAGAGACTTATAAGACTAGGCAGGACACCCTTCTTCTTGGTCGACAGAATGGTGGTGGTCGCCACGGATGGTCACTATGTGTTGTGGGCAGGAATATTCTGATTTCCTCACTTCACTCGATTTCCTTTCTATTGTGTTCTGATAGCGGATTTCCTGATACACTCATGCAAGGGTCCGCCCAAAACAGATTTGATCTGGCTGGTCCAACGTATCGATGACCTTCCGCGTCGGGTGTCTTCTAGGTATTTTGCCCTGCACAGTAAGATGATAGAGGAAGAACTGGAGAATTCCGCCTTGTATGATTGTGGAGTAAGTTCGTAATGTAAATGAGAAAATTGTTTCATAACAAGCTTTTGTATTATTAAAAGGAAGTGTATAACTAGTTTATCATTTATATATCTAACACCTATAATACAAGCTTTGCTTACTTTGGGGCCAGATGGCGCTGTGTTAATTTGTCCAAGCATATTTATTTAATGTAATCGCGCATTTGTTTTTACCTAGATAATATAAACAGTGACTGTACTTGGCTAGACAAATTAAATCAACCCAAACTCGATAGCTTTGTCATGCATATTTTAGGAGTTCCCTGACCCTGGACACCACACAAGGTTATATTCTTTATCAACACAAAACAAATAAGCCCAAATACAAGAAATTCATCATATTGTATAGGTTGGAATAGTTAGGAGATCGTATAGCGATATTCTGTCTCCATCATCAAATCAGCTCGATATCACTGAACTTACACAGTACATAAAGGGATTACAATATAGAGATATACATCTTTTTAAATTTCTATATCAAAACTTTGAAGTGGAATCATCATTCCAATGGAATCACACAGCCATTCTTCGCCACTTCGCCCGATCTACGGCATCCTCGTGTCGTAAGCCGTTGGCTCTTGCATCCGACTCAGCGGTGTCAACTTCTTGGGCCGCCCATGAGACCTCTTTCGTGATAACAGCAGATTAGGCTCCAATTTCTACACGTATCTCTGGGGCTTACAAAACACCTGACCAAACCAGTGCAGCCTCCTCGATATCCCTCACGCCAAGGCTCCTACGTTTTTCTCGTTCCTTCGGTACATTCGTAACAGGCTCGTCATATATTCGGTCATGTCGCGCAAGTAACTCTGCACATCCACCGCAACATATTCATTTCGTTGACGCGGTATTCGCGGACTTGCTTCAATCGTGGGCGCCGGCTAGGTTTCGCATCCTTAGTACATCACAGACCTATTTATGCTGTTGTATATATCAACCCCTTAAGCTTCATCGGGAGTTTAAGGGTCACAGGTGAGTACAACATAGAGTTCTTCAAGAAAGGGGTGAAACGGTTTTTACGGGGGTGGTATTGCAAACGTAGGCTGCGGTGACTGCTTACCATCAGGCAAACTATAAGCTGCAGGAATTTGGCACTTAACATCAAGCATTACGCCAGATTCGTGCAGCACAAATCCACTTTCTTTTCCGAATAATCGCCATCAGTAGCAGTCCCAACACCACACGGCCATTTAAATTAAAGCCTGTAAAATATATAGGTACTGAACTGTTTTAATTTTTATGATATAAGTACTAATCCGAACAAAAATATTTCAGGTCATTTGGTTCCCCAAGCCTCGCAAGCTAATAACCGTTTCACTGTGAAAAAGTTATCAGAACTCATGTAGAGTCAAGCCCGTAATGCTACAAAGCGAAATTCTACCAATCCTAAATTTTAGTCAGATAGTATGGCTTGGCCGTTTCATAATACCTTGCATGACTTATCAGGGCTGAATTCAGAATTCAGTGTTCGACAGACGCGACGGAAATGGCTGACGTCGTCTTTCAGACCAAGCTTGACCATTAGCTAGCAAATAGCTCTAAGTCGATGTCCCATAATCGCACAACCGTTGCCAATTAGGAAGAGCCTAATTGTAACTGATCGTTTACATATGAAACGGCCAAACCTTTACTTTTTGAGAAAATGTAGGATTGGCATAGTTAGGCTTTGTAGAGATAAGGTCTTGCTTCTATTAATAAGTGATAAATTTTAGATAAGTATACGTACACAATACCGATTTCTACCTACTTAAGTAAGTAATCAGACTTTCCATCAGGTTGCCCGCTTGCCTGTTTGCCTGACGTATAACATTAAAAAATGGTCGGGGAATCAGAAGACAGGATGTACTTAGTACCTACCCATACTTAAAAGTATAGGTACTTATTTGCTACGTTCTTAATGGCAATCCCCTCAATTTACGGACTCGACAAACGAGCCGGAATGTCCCGAAACGACGAGGATTACTACAAAGAAGAAAGTGGACTATAAATATTTCTAATCCAAGCCGTTTTAAATAAGTCTCGCTAATCTTTTTAGGGAACTGGTGCTGATGCCGATTATTTGGCAAACGAAGTACTGTGGGTATTATAGTGCAAAATGTTACTTACTTTTTGGAATTTAATAAACTGTGCGTTGAATGATTATGAAGTTTTTTATTACAACTTCTTCGAGTCCAAAGCAAAGAATGCAACCGAGACCCTTGGTATCCTCTCGAAGGTCAGGCGGTACGTCACTTCAAAGCAGTTGCTTCAGTTATTTGTAATGTTGTTGCCACCTCTCTGGGATGGAACAGCTAAATACCAACTAGCCGCTTTGGACTCGATGGCAAAACATGCAAAAACGATTTTGTGACCCATGTGATATTAAACTGCAGAGCCTCAACCATCGGCATAGGGTTGCGTGTCTGTCGGTCTTGGTTGAATGTCGGAGAGTGTGCGAAGCAGTTGCACGACCTCATTCGTCACACGAGGTTTCGATCAGGGTGTGGGACCATGTTTCTGAACATGTAGAAGACATTTGACTGTGTGATAATCTAGTGGGCGTTGCGGTCCAAGTCGGTACCTGAGGCCTATATTACCATTATTCGAAACATGTACCATGATTCCGAATCCATAGTAAGGTCGTTGTTGGTGACACCAACCCTTTCCCTATTACCGTTAGGGTATCTACATCAGGGCTCTGTGCTCGGTCCACTTCTCTTCAGCTTAATATTATATACCTATCTATTTTATCCTATCTATCTAGACCACATAGCCTACTCAGCTGAAGCCTACCTAATATCACCGAAGTTGTTCACCGCTGCACTGGAGGATATCTTTAGGCTTCTGGACTGGGACGGACTTGGCATCAATATTAACGGCGAATACCTCAGTCACCTCAGATTTGCTGACGATATTGTAGTCATGGCTGAAACCCTGGAAGACTAGGGCAAAATGCTCGATGACCTCTATAGTGCCTGTCAACAAATAGGTCTTAAAATGAACATGGACAAGACGAAAATTATGTAAAATATCCATGTTGTGCCTACTCCAGTGACAGTTAGAGGCACTCCACTTGAAGTTGTTGACGACTATACATACCTAGGACAAATAGTCCAGCTAGGTAGGTCCAATTTCGAGAAAGAGGTCAATCGACGAATCCAACTCGGTTGGGCAGCGTTCGGGAAGCTACGCCATATATTTACGTCCCAATTACCCCAGTGTCTCAAGACGAAGGTCTTTGACCAATGTGTGTTGCCAGTAATGACCTACGGAACTGAAACGTGACCGCTCACTGTGGGCCTAATAAGAAAGCTCACTGTTACACAAAGGGCAATGGCAAGGGCTATGCTCGGAGTCTCATTGCGCGATGAAATCAGAAATGAGGAGATCCGCAAGCGAACCAAGGTCACCGACATAGCTCTAAGGATTGCCAGGCTGAAGTGGCAGTGGGTTG
This sequence comes from Blastobasis lacticolella, assembly GCA_905147135.1. NCBI lineage: Eukaryota > Metazoa > Arthropoda > Insecta > Lepidoptera > Blastobasidae > Blastobasis > Blastobasis lacticolella. The sequence goes on from LR990051.1 coordinate 16,468,885, forward strand.
AGCACATAGCTCGAAGAACAGATAGCCGATGGGGCAGTATAATTCTCGAGTGGCGACCACGTACCGGAAGACGCAGCGTGGGTAGGCCTCCCACAAGGTGGACCGACGACCTGGTGAAGATTGCAGGTACCAGTTGCCATGGATGGATGGCTTATAAATATCAATGCCATTATTTCGTGTGCTGTTTTTAGGTGAATAAAACCATTCTTCCCGTTGGTTTGTCTTTCACTTCGTATCAATTTATTCAGCTAAAATTTTATCGATACGAAAAAAGAATCATATTTCAACATGTCTAAAGAAAATGTCACTGAAAAAGCGAGTTGTTCGCGCTATCTTCGCCCCGAGCGATTTGATGAAGAACCAATGCAGCCGCGTCTGATTTGAAATGATCACATTGGTATTTTACCTTTAAGAATTTCTTATCCGGATAAGTCGCCCGGTTGCCAAGGATTTTATGAAACTGAATCTTCTGGTAAATCATCTCTCTTCCACAATTTACTCTTACGTGCTTGTACAACCTACGACGAATCTATCAACACCTCAGAGAAAGCTTATGTAAGCCTAGAAACGAAATACTTGCCAGACACATGTTAGCCATCTGATGTAACAATAAAAGAGTACATTCAAGCCCTAAAACTTCTTGCGCTTGAGTGTCACTTCAAGCAAATAACAGCGGAGGAGAATCAACACGAGTCAATGCGTGGAGCATTCGTCGCAGGCACAAGTGGATCTTCGACCATGGCTTCAGGTGCATCATTATTGTCGTCTGATATTTTTTTTTTTTTTTTTCGTGCGGTAGGCAAACAGGCAAGCGGGCCACCTGATGGAAAGTGGTCACCACTGCCTATAGACATTAGCAACACCAAGAGTATCGCTAATGCGTTGCCCACCTCTATAACACGTTGCTCTGGCAGCAAATAGCAAATGCCACTCCACTGCCAAAGCCACGGTTCCCCAAATCCCCACCCCATGGAGCACTGGAAACTTTACTCACCGGCAGAAACACAATACTATTTAAAAGAGTATTATTTAGTTGCGATATTCTGTAAGGTGGAGGTACTTCCCCAGTCGGGCGGCTCCAATTCGAACGAGATACCCCGCTATGCCCTACCTCTCTTAATATAGAGAAGTATTCATCACCTGAAGGGACTGGTGCCAGATGTCTATTTGAAATGGTGCCTTCTCTTCCATCTGGGTATCTGACGTGGAACTAATAATAAAAAAAAACATTCTTCCTGATTTATTGTCTTTCACTTCGTATCACAACTGGATGCGGAAGGCACAGGACCGGCCTTTGTGGAGATCTCTGGGGGAGATCTATGCCCAGCAGTGGGTGTCTTCTGGCTGATATGATGATGATGATCTATCTTATCATGAGCAACTTCCATGGCTGCTCATGTTTGCTAACTATATTTGCGGTGGCAGACTCTGACAAAGGGCGACTCATAATTCATAATTCATAATTCATATTGTGGAGAAGGGATACTCTTTATAGCCTAATCTACACTAACACTACCTATAGTATCCCTACCCGTTCGCATAGGCGAAGATGAGGGATGAAGTAACGCGGGACATCGACAGCGACGTCAAAGCCCGAATATCCGCTGCTTGGTTCAAATAGTGGGAGGTGGCGGATGTCATTTGTTGAACTTAAAATGTCGGTAAACGAAAAACGAAAAATGCTGTTACTGGTATATGCATAACTTATAGTTTCTTGGAACTAATTTACATTAAGTAATCGATTTTATTTCTCCTTGTTATAAAACGCCTGCAACAAAATACTTTTTTTTTACTTTATCAGATTCACAAATAACTTCAGTACAAAATCACACATTTATGTGATACAGTTCGATCACACTTGCTTACTTAATTTTAATATCAATAGAATACAAGAGAAATTCCACTTTAAAACTGTAGTAGAAGCACTTTATTGATAAAATAATTTACATTTATAATAACAATATACACTAATACCTACATCTAAAATACCAAAAATATATACAGTAATACATATAAAATATACTAAACTAAACCCTTATAAGATATAAATATTTTATTAACTAACTAAACTAAATTAAAAAAGATGTAAAAAACCAGGGCCACGCGGTAAGGTGCTCATCATGGCGGCGGCATTCCCGCGCTGGATGGCGATACTTAACCGCTGCGCGAGAAAGCTGCCGGCACGTGAGTCACCCGTCGCCTCCCTGAGCCGCTTACCAAGCTCCATGAAGAGCGAGTGTGCGCCCGGGCCCCACGGACCCAGTGTCTCGACACCAAATGCGACAAACTCGTATTGGGCGCCGAGACAACTGTACTTGCCCACCTTCGAGCGCTCTCGTATCTCAGCCGCCGCGCCGGCCCGTTTAGCGGTTGCCGGAAGATAGGACGCAGCTAGTGTGTCGGCGCACGTGGCGTCCCACACCAGCGGGCGACCCATCCTCCATGGTATCATAGACATCCCGTCAGGTCTCTTGCCATCGTCCCGTGCAATGTGTTGAGGTTCCAGGATTGCGGGGACGTTGGCGCTAACGAGAGACCGTCGCAGGATGTCATTGATCGCGGCGTGACGGGAGAGGCGGCCAGCGCTCGAAGAACAGGCAAGCCCATGGTGACCGAGGCGGTCAACACTCGCTCCACAAGAAGCACAACTATGCTCTATACAAACCTCGGCTCCCAGCCGGAGACCGATGGCGAGACGGAGAGTGGTCGGGTCGATGAAAGTGCCGGTGTTGGGGGATGGGTAAGCGTGGAGCCAGTGCCCGGATTCTGGTCTGGCAACTGCTTCCAGCCTGGCGCGGTCTTTTAAAGATGGTGAGATATTAAGAAGGGTGTCTAATATGACTTGAGAAGAAATGTTGTCCCAGGCCTTTTGAATTTTGGGCGTGGGAGGAAAATTTGGGCTCGGTCCAGCTAGCCAGGCAGTTTCAGCCTCCGCCAAGCACGCGACCTCACAGTTTGTAGCCGCGGGGGCTTTAAGAATATTACCTGTGAGGTCGGACGAGCTATAGATAGAGGACAGAAATGCCGGCAGTGCTACACTAGAGATTTTGCGGGTTCCCAGGCCACCATACCTAATTGGCAGGGAGCCCTGGGTCCATGCCTGCTCGCTGAGTCTGATATTTGTGATGGATTCAATTTGGAATTTTATTACATTATCTAAGTGTTGGATTAGTACAGGGAATTTCCACACTGGGCAGCAGCGGAGCAGGTAAGTAAATTTAGGAACGAAAAGACAAAACTTCAGTATGAAGAGGGCAGAATGGCTGCTAATTTTAAGGAGGCGGTCCGAAAATTCATTGAATTTAGAAATCGAACTTGTTAGTAGCGGTGGAATGGCCTCGTCGAAAATAGGGGAGCCAAGAAGGCTCAGACTGTCTTTTGTGAGTATTTTTATGTTTGGAGCTACGCTATTAAAATTTTGGATTATGGATTGTGCCAAGGTTGTGTCTATTTTTTCAGAAATGAAGAGTTCACATTTATTAAAATTTAGTTCCAAACCAATGAGGTCAAAATTGTGTTTTACCATTTCTAAATCAGTTAGGACAGTCTGAGCATCCCCAGCTATGGTACCGTCGTCCAGGTACCATACATTTAATTTTGATTTGACACTGTGGATTATCGAATTTATGGCCAAACTGAAGATCGCTGGACCGAGTGGATCACCCTGCTGACACCCCACGGCCGAAAGAATTTCATTATTTTTGTGCAATAATTTTGAAGGACAGTGATAACACTGTAGCATAAAATTATAAATCTCCGGAACATGCAGTTTAATTTTATTCAGGAGGGTGTCCCTGTTTACCGAATTAAAAGCATTTTTTACATCTAATTTAAGTATCACCTCGCACAGATCGTCTTGCGTGAAGGTGCGTACGGCATGGACCGTTGCCTCGCAGCCTCCGCGGGTTCCGAAGCCAACCTGTACGGGTTCGAAAAGAGACTGGAATTTAGAACGAGTTAGCCGAACACAAATTTTGGCAGCCAATCGCCGCAGGGTGAAACCTACAGCGATCGGACGTACGCCTCCGTCTTTCTTAGTCAGGGCTATTAAATTAGCCCCGTATAGGATCGGTGTCACTTCCTGGCACACATTCCCCTCTAGCATGACATTCACCAGCCCGGTTAGGGCTGAGATGACGTGGTCGCCGGCCATGCCCACACCGTGGCTGGTGAGGTCCTTGAGGTGTTGAGGGGAGATGCCATCCAGACCGGACGCCGAACCTGTCGGGAAGGTGGCGATGGCGGCAACAACATCTTCCTCTTTGGCGCGGAGACATGTTGCGATGTCAGATGGGGGGTCTACAAAAGGGGGGCAGGAAGGGCCTGGGGGGTGTTTGGATTGTAGTGCGGTGGCGGTCTCCGGTGAGTCGGGTGCAATGGTATCATTTGAAAAAAGTAGCCGAGCGGCGCCTTTTAAATCTCCGTCTTGCACTTTCTCTTCTACTTTAGAAAATATGTCATTATGACGTCTGCTATGCTGAGGCCTTCGAAGCGCCGCTTGGGGTAATTGTGTGTTTGGAGAAGTGTTGTTTTTTATTTGCTGTGTGAGGGAGGTCTTATTCTCTAGTGAGGTGTGTAGAGTTTTGTATGAAAAGGTGAGGAGGTCATGCCAGGACACGAGATTGTTGTCGCGTGTGCATCTTTTGATGCACTCGGCTAGAGCGGAAGCTACACAGGATCGGGCACCACGAGGTATGCGTTTCACTATGGCTGTAGAACTTTTTAACTGGCTAGCTGTAGTAGACGTTTATGAGGCCCAACAAAATGTTGGTCTGGCAACAAACTGGCATAAAAATTTTGTTTTTAGTGGACTCTTCTTCGTCTCGCGCGTGCGGGGAGACCGCGTTTGGGGCGAACCCACTGGCGGTGATGTGGGTGCGCGGCCCGTAGAGACGGGCCAGTCGTTGGGTTGAGCGCCTTCATCACCTCCCCCGCGGTCGGGCGCACTGGGCGCGGGACCGGCGTAGGGCGGCTTCCAGGCGCGAACCATCGGGTTGGGGCTGCCACTGGCGTGGCAGAGGCGTCGCCGGAGCTTGCAGGCGTCAACCTCGTGAGAGGGACCTCCTGCGGCTGCCGGGGGTCTCGACCGCGGTGGGGGACCGCCACTTCAACGGGATCTCATTGGAGAGCCCGGAGTGACGGTCGGGGTGCGGACGGTCTCGCGCCTAAAGACTGCGTCCGCTGGTCTGGATCGGTGGATTCGGCGATCGGGAGGTACGTCGCGCCCGTTCAGCCCGAATCCAGCCCGGCGTTGGCTGGATGGCGGCGGCGGCCCCGTCGGCGGGGTAAGACGACGGCGGGGCGCATGTGCCGCGACACAACATCATGTTGTGCGCGACACATTGTTGTGGGCTCGTGTGCGGCTTCGTCGGCTCTGCGGGCGGAGGGAACAGGCGCGGTGGTGCTCGACCTCACGGCGGCGCGGCGCTCGACGTCTGCTAGCGGCGCGGCGTAGGCTGATCCTACTGAGGCTGATCCGGCTGATTGTTTTTAGTGACTTAGGTAGAGCTCGTCTAGTCTAAAATGACGCGCCCCACTACTTAGTTAGTTGATTTCTATGTGTGAGTGCAAATATTGATAACGACACTTCATCTGTGTGGGAGCCAATGAACAACGCGTATTTCTACGTTTGAATCTCACCGGCAACTGAATGACCAATTACAACGGCATTTGTATATGTATTGCGTCCATATTTTAAACTTGCTTGTGTGCGTTAATGCGATAGTGGGGCGCGTCATTTTAGATTAGACGAGCTCTACATATCCTATTGTGTAGGTTTTAGAGGGAAAAATAAACTGATATGCCTCACATCGTCTTGGCAGTTTCGCTTTTCAGCCGCGTTATAGCCACCAAAAAGAAAAGTGATTTTAATGAATATGAATGAGATAAAACTATAGATAAAGCGATCTCTCTTTGTCTATCATCTAAATACTGTTTGTTTACCACAGCATTTTAGGTGGAAAAATTAACGTGAGTTAGTGGCCCGTATTGCCCCACTGTACAAGATGAAGACGAAGAAGAAGAAGAAAGATTTACATTTAAAACAAAACCGAATTTAATGGAACTAAAGAGTAGGCGGTATGGATACAAAATCCTAGCCTGCTCAAATTGAGCAAATAGAAAAAAGCAAATGTCATGAAATGTCAATTAATTTTCTGTAGGTGCATTAATTTTCATAGGGTTGCCATTATGTGTATTTTTGCCTGATTTCGGGTAATGTATGCTTTGAACGAATACGTTGCTGGTACCGGTAACTATCGAATATTACATGGGTTATATTTGCAAGATTAAATTAATTTTACCTTCACTCATATTCTTAATGTTCGAAAATAATTGTATAAGGACGTACTTTTTCAAGTCGATACATTAAATGAAAAAAGTATTTTATGTATGATAGGTACAGCATTTTCATACGATTTTTCAAACAGCTGTATAATCTGTATTTTTAATTTTTGGTCGATGAGTGAACTACACAGACGAGCAGTGTGGAATTATTTTCTCTCCAAACAAGATATTTTTTCTGACTATTGCTGTATGTGTTTGTGAATGGGGTTTTTATTTTTTACCGCAAATAAATAGTTAGCTGTGAAATTAGTGAAGAAAACACGCCTCTTCATATCCTCGACACGGCAAAAGAAATAACTGGCGGCTTACTTCCTATAAAGTCTAGAAATGTGTAGGTGCGAAATATTAACATTAAAATGAATGTTTCTAGATAAAATAGTGCATGCAACTGCATACCTATAATTAGGCACGGACCTTAAAAAATAACTGACGCCATTCTACCCTAAAGAGTGAACAATTTATTTTGTTGTACGTGACACAGATACACCAGATCTGACAATGCGCTGCCATTTTGTTTGTTTTTATACCGCGCTGTCGCGCTAGTCAAGTGACAGTGTCACTGATAATGCTAAATCGGTCCTTATAACGCTGCCGCTGGCTACGTCAATTTAATTCTTTTCTATAAAATCTAGTGACTACACAATAGTCCACTGTATGACTTAGGGCCTCTCCCACGAACGGGGAAATTAGTAGCATAATTTCCACGCTACCTAAATTTGGGTAATTTTTTATTCGTTTTGGACTTTTTTTTTAATAACTGGTGGCAACACTGGTCTGTCATTTGCATGTCATTCAAAAGTCAAAGCCCTCGCTTGCATACTTACTACTTCTATTTATTTCTTTTATCGCTTCTTTTTGTCCCCAATAAGAAATTTATTGTCCTCAATATATAAAAAACCTCGCCAATTGGATTTTTACTTGTTAGTTGTGGCTATAATGGCTGCGTTGGCATTTAAAGTGAAGAGTAAAAACGGTCAGCAAGTGTTGAAAGACTTGACCTCTGATAGTACTGTGGGTGAATTGAAAGCATTCTTGTGCAGTATATCAGACGTTAGCTTCGAGAGACTGTGTGTACTGTGTGGTTACCCTCCACGGCCCCTAGACATCAGTGATGATGACAAGAAACTAAGTGACATTGGTCTGAAAACTGGTGAAACTTTGATTGTAGAAGAGAAGACAGGTATTTCAATTACTAAGAAGGAAGAAGTGAAGAAGCCTGTGGAAAATGGCGTAGCGTCCCATGAAACTATAGGCGCCATCAGACCAGGCATTCTGATGAAGAAGGTGGTGCCTTCCGACAATTCATGCCTTTTTACTAGCATAGGTGGGTCTGCAGTAAATGTTTTGCCTTTTTAGTAAAGAATCTTGGTGGGTTAATGTCCCGGTTGTGCTCTCGGACGTAAGGGCTTGGGGTCCGCCTTGACTGACATGGAGCGACTACCATCTGCCCTCAGTGACTCTGTTAACGAGGAACCCGACTAGATTCATTCATGGTTACAAATCCAGTCGCCTGAATGTGCAGGTTTAATCACAAAAGTTTTCCACTGGAGACTATTTTATTTATTTGCAATAATACCTGAATATTATATTATGATTCCAATTTTGTTCTCGCATCCACTTGAGTCTTGACTGAGTATTGTAACATCTTTTTTTCCTAAGTCTAAATTGAAGTGTACTTGTAATACACTAGTGTAATTGTAAAGTTCAGTTTTCTATATAATAAAAAAACTATCCTATCGCGTTTCAGGTTTTGTACTTAACGGCAATGTAGACACGTCTGTGCAATCGCTCATGCGTCAGATCATTGCTATGGAAGTAGCCAGTGACCTAGATACATACAATGAAGGAGTGCTTGGCAAACCAAATGCCGAGTACTGTATATGGATACAGGAGTCGAGCTCATGGGGAGGAGCTATTGAGGTATATCTCTTTGTAAATGTACAAAAAACTTAAATACAACTTATATAATAACAAAAACCTCAGAGGCCATACACTTAAGTTATCAAGAGCATTGGGAACCAGTAACCCCAGACACAATTTTTTGCCAAATAGGATTGTAGGCCTGCTGGAAGAGATTTCTTTCTAGAGATAAGCAGTGCCTGTTGTGTCTTAATCTTCTGTTACATAACTGTATGCTCTATCTTGTGAACAATAAACTGTTAAATAAATTGTCAGTGCATGGAATGAACTGCCGGGTATCAGTGATCAGTGCTCCTGTGAACTGTTTTAAAAATAGACTGGATAGACATTATAAGAACTAAATATTGTGATATACATTCATTAGCTAGCAGCTGTTAGTGTATAAATAATAATAAAATGTTCTTCTTCATCCTATCAGTAAAGCTCAGCAGGAAAGCCTTTTCAAATGTAATGAAAGCTCTTTACTAACATAAATACCATTACCACTATCATTTTAAAAAATTGTGATGTTTTGGCATATACTTGCGGGGCCACTGCCGTCTAATCTGCGCAACCTGTAAATGAGCGCTCACATCCCAAGTATCCGCTAATCTATTGTTATCAATTGTTCTCGTGAGCCACTATTGTGTCGCTGGGTTGGCAACAGGTTAAAAAATATTTATAAGTAGTTAGCACTGCTATGAAATGTGTAATTTATTCAAATTAATTATTTCTAAAGGTTAGCTCTTTATAATTGATCTCAAACTGACTTCTAATTTTATTAAGAATGTCTCTACCTATCTAAAATTATAATAAGATGTAAAACCTAAGTGAGATGATGACCTTGTAAAGGTCAAATAGAGCTATTGGTTATAATCAGCACAAATCTTGAATATGTATAAAACCTTGTCCAGCAATGAATGGCCAGTGGCTGATATGATGATATTTTAACCAGACTGGGATTTATACTAGGATTACATGTAAAATTATAATAATTATTGTACGATTCTAGGTATCTTTCACTTTGTCTATGTAAGATTTTGTTACTTTTGGAAATAATGTAGTTCCGTGCCAAATCTGTTCAGCAGTTTAGATGTAACAGGCAGAGTGATTTTCGTAGTAATAATATTTTGATTCAACCTAACACACTTTTTAATTTTTAACAGATAGCGATACTATCACGCTTTTACGGCCTGGAAATGGCAGTGGTAGACACCCTCAATGCGATTATAAATCGGTTTGGCGAGGACCAGAACTACGGCCAACGGGTGTTTCTACTCTTTGATGGAGTCCATTATGATCCTCTGTATTTAGAGCAGTCGGATGTGAGTATATGAAAAAAAATACATCTTGACGTTGATGTCCTGGTTGTGCTCTCGCGAATGAGCGCCCGGGTCCGCTTTGACCTCATGATCCATGAGGCAGATTAGGTAAATACAGTGGAGTGACTGCCATCTGATATTCGTGACCCTGTCACTAGGGGGTCCTGACCAGTTTGGATTCAGTAACCTGAATGTGCAGGTTTCCCTCAATGTGAGAGCATTGGTTAGTATTCAACTAATGTTCAATGTACCTCTCGCTTACGAGTCGGATATCTTAACCACCCGACCACGACACTGTCGGATGTGAGTATAGACATCCAGTAAATTTTTTTTCTACTTGCCATCTTATTAAACTAAATAGATTATTTATTAACTACCCGCATATTAACCTATTATTACCAGTACATGAATTAGGGCATGAGTTGAATTTATTTTGAACTCGCAACATGAAAAGTACAATTCTAATAATTCTTAACCATATGTTTTCCAGGGTGGAGTCCAAACAATATTCCCTAGTGAAGACATGGAAATATATCAGGAAGCGGAACAGCTAGCGAAAGAAGCGAAATCGTCAAGACAGTTTACGGACCTTAACAAATTTACTCTAAAATGTATGATATGTGATAAATTTCTTACTGGCCAAGTAGAAGCTCAACGGCATGCCAAGGAAACAATGCATACAAACTTCGGCGAGGTTTAGCATTAGGTATGATCTTAGGTGTGTTTTATAAATGATGACACCGGTTTACTGCTTATCAGTACACACTTCCTGGATATATATATTTTTGTATGGGAACAATAACACAACGATATGAGCAATGTAATATAGATATTATGGTAAAGATATTTTTATAACCATTGTTGATACAGGTTTCACATAGGTGATACTTAAAAGGAAGAATTGTTACGTAGTAAACTGGTTGATGGATAGGTGTACTCCAGGAAGGATCTGTGTCTACTGAATCTTTACCAATGTAGTGTTAACACTTACGCTGCGGCCGACGAAACATTTGCATCCGAAATCGGCGCAACGCGTGTGCGCACGCGCACCTGGCAGACCCATTTAATACGCGCGTTACGATACCTAGCACTGGTGTAGCATCTCTGGTATTTGAGTTAGCATTGGAAGTGTTAATACATTATGCAATCTAATTCTTTGTTAGTATTTATGTCTGGAATAAAATTTGTTTTGTTCATGAAACAAACACCTTGTACGTTCAATTTACATGATTTGACCCACTCTCTCATATTAGTTTGAAAATGTGTACTCTCCCTTACTGTATTCCTCTTGCTTTAATTTTGACAATCATTTAGTTTCAGTATGAAACAGTAACACGAAAGGTACCGTTGAGGTATTTCCGCCATATATTGTATAAAAAGTTGTGTGTGTTATGTTTCTTTCGACTTTTCTAAAAATAATCTTGTGATATTTTTTCTATGCCTCCTACTACATTGTATGAATAGTAGACACAGATCCTTGATGCTAGTGTTATTTCCACTTTGCTAGGTATTTGTATTAACTAATAAATTTAGGAATCTTTTCACAATTTGCGTGCAATAGACTGAGAGGATTTTTTACCCCGTTTTGGTAGGATATTTGAATATGTATTTTCTGCTAGTAGTTCGCCAGTTTTCTCCAGTGTGTAATTTGAAAATGTCCCATGGGATCCTGGTATTGTTCCAGGATTAAGTCTAGGTCCGTTGTTCATGGGTGTAGGATCCTTGTAGTAAAAGAAATTTAGGAACCGTTTTGGTAGTTCTATAGAATTGTGCTTGCAAAAAATCCCCTCAGCCTTTTAATATTAGTATAGGTTATGTCAAGTCAAACTTGTTATAAGTACTGTTTACATTGGTCGCGAACTGTGCGGTTCCAAAGGAACTTTATCCCACGCACACTCAGGTCGTGGAATGAACTACCTGGAGAGGTTCTTCAAGAAAGGGGCTAAAAGGTTTTTACGGGGTGGGCAACGCGTGGGTGATGCCCCTGGTATTGCAAACGTCCATAGGCTGCGGTGACTGCTTACCATCAGGCAGGCCGTAAGCTTGTTTGCCACATTGTTGGCATAAAAAAAAAACATTTTTGCAGGTTTGTGAATTCATGAAACATATCCTATTGGAATTTGGCATTTATGTTTTGACGGAAATATTTAATTACCTATTATTTGTTTGAGTTTAAGTTTGTTTGCAGTGAAAAATTGTTTTCTTAAATATAGTTACAAGTATGAATTGATATTTAAATATGACCATATCTTTTAGTTTATTTGTTTGTGTGAATGTGTATACAATTATTGTTTATGTACCTTCCTATGATCTGTCCAGACTGACTTTTCTTATTTGGTGAACAAACAATGCCCAAAATCACGACTTGCCTGACTGACTGAGTATAGACTGTCTTGAATTAAATAAGAAACACGTAGAATGTGAATTTCAACTAATACTGCTGCAAATTATCCGTTTAAAGACATAATTTCCATAACCAAATAAGACAAGTCAGTCTGGACGGATTATAGACATTTAATTTTATCAAAGCAAAAATGTCACACCTAGACATAGTACTTATGTAAGGTGAATATTATATCCAATATCATAATTGCGAATGTGGGCTTTTACTTACATTTAGAACCTCTATTCATAAGCCAAAGATCAGTTTTATTCATTACTTTTATGTCACGGACACCTTTTGGCCTCCAAATAAATTCCAATAAGAAAATTTCACTCTATTAATACTCATACCAAACCAAATGGGGCAGTCTCTCGTCATATTTTACTATTAGTTAGTATAGTGTAAGCGTTGTGTTGTGGAAAGATCCCTGAATATGCTTTTGCACTTTTCTTAAGAGGGGCAACAGATTGTCATTACTTCGCGAAAGGCCAGTGAAAAGCATACGAATTTCATGAAAGTTGATTTGTTGCAGATTTAAGTTTTATAATAACGATACATGTTTGTAGCGAAATTTATTTTTAATAATAGAACTTTAGAATTTGGAATAGTAGGTATCTGTCTATGCGAAGCAAAAAGCTGGAGAGCAAAGTAAAGTGGAATGAATTGCTCACAGAATAAGGTCAATTTTTGTATAACTTATATTATGTTACGCGTCTCTTGGCTTTTCAAAAGGCGTGATACAAAAATGGACTTAATTTTATGAGCAATACATTCTGCTTTAATTTGTTCTGACGCGTTTTGCTTCTGAATTAAACGACTGGATACGACTTAGTCAAATGCATGCGCATTATACAAATTTTCTATCGGCCTGGGTCAGCTTTTGCCGACAGTAAGACTTCAGCTGTGCTGACTTTTCAAGTTAAATTAAACTAACAGAAGTAATTGTGCAAATTTATTGCCCCTCTAGAAAATAAAATAATTTCTAAAGTTACAAACTGCCACTCTTTGTTAGTAATAGTTTTATTTTATTTATTATTACTTATTTCAATAATATTATTAAATATTATAATTATTATACCATATTTTACTTGTAAACGCTCAAAGTAATTTATAGCACGACTTATTAAAAATGCACAACAATTGTTGAATTAATGTACGTAGTAAACTCAGGTTAGCCAGAGTAAGCTACAAGTTACGATTCAATAAACTACTGTTTGTTTCTATTCTATGTTATTTTATTGTTTAATTTACCTAACAACTTCAATAATTTTAATTGTAACCGATAACAAATGTTATGTAACGCACGCAGTCCGGGAACTGGATGGGTAACTTTGAAGTTGAACTTCACTGCAACAAGTTCGCCACTCGGTAAAAAAATCATCTTGGCGTTAATGCCCTGGTTGTGCTGTCGCGTACGTGGTCCCTGGGTCCGCCTTGTCTATGATTCATGATTTGGTTGATCACATAATTACAGTGGAGCGACTACCATCTGACCTCCGTCACCCTGCTACCAGGGGAACCTGACCAGATTGGATCACGGTTACACATTCAGTCGCGTAATATTTTATTATGGTGCCTCTCGCTAACAGATGACCGAGGGGGCAGTAAAGTTCTCGAGTGGCGACCACGTACCGGAAGACGCAGCGTGGGTGGGCCTCCCACAAGGTGGACCGATGACCGAGTAATGCGTTCCAGTTTCCAGGTCCTCACCTGAAGTTATTTATTCCCAGCACGTGTGTACCGCTCATCGCCACAATTCGCTGTGATCCTACTCGTGTACGAAATCATACAGACAGTGTTGCATGTGGACTTCGCAGGCGCATCGTGAGTATTACCTTGATATTTATTTCAGTGGTTCCTGGTGCATTTTAAACATAAATTTCCAAGGAAATGTGTACAATTCCTGGATTTCACACATTTCTGGTAATTATACATTCCTATAGATAGACTAACGACTGGAACCGGCTTTACACGGGTTTCCTCTGCTTTTCTTTACCATAATATGCATATATGGTACAAATAACCTGATGGTGAAAACTGCATCAAAATTAGGTGTGTGGTTTAGGAGTTAGGGCAAATACAGACAGAGAGATGCGGAAAGCGAATCTTTTTTAAACAAACTGTGTTAAGATGTTATTTGATTTCACCAGGAACCTACCCGGCGGCGGTGGAGAGAAGGAGCTGACCATGGTCGACGAACGACAGACGAGGCCTGACCACGTCGGTGGATACCTTATAATGCCACAAATTATCGTCAGATTAGGTCACAAGTTCCACCTCCGCCGCCACCTCCGCCACCTGCACCTCCGCCAACCAAGTACCTAACACTGGGAAATGGATTCGCCCGAGTATATCAGAGCCTCTTTGCGTCGACGATGTATAGATTCTGGCTAAGAAATTGTAGCTAAGGAGAATTCAAAATTTCGGCTCGTCTGTCTCTAAAATGCATACAAGAAGTGGAGATTAGGTATTATAATAGTTATCTTCTCCGATTCCGTAGATATTTAAGTCTCGTATAAGGAATGGGATAACAATTTTGTATTTGTATATCTATCGTAAATTATTTATTTTTGCTATTTTCATCTTTATTTAGAATTTTGTAATCTTAATTTTTACGAGATTTTGCGTTTTTGTTGCTTGTTTATATTTAGAACGAGGTATTTTTGGGATTTAAGGTCGACAGGCTACGGCAGAACTCTGCTCTCTACCAGTGGCGTGCCTAGGGGTTCAGAGTAAGGCAAGCCGAGAGATGAAGTTTGTGTAGATTTTACGGTTATTAAAAATAAATCCATCCCCTTGCCACATTACTGATCAATCCTCACTATCACTCTTCAGTTTTATACCAGCAATATAACTTGTGAGAGAGACAACCAACAATTCAAGGAGTTTGGTACACCGATCTATGAAATTGTCTTATAAGCGATTTACTAATCTGAGAAATAGGTATAATAGGACTACATATAAGGAAATAATTTGTTTTTTTCTGAGAAATGATTAAAAACTTTACCTTTTCCATGCAAATCAAAACTTGTGCACATTTTAAACCATCACAAGGGACTCTACTTCGTCTATTGTTGATCAATCTAATTAAATCACTTTTACTACAAAACACAACACAAACACAACAAAAAACTAATTACTTATCCGCCCAAACGGCTCAAACAAAACAATAGTGAAGTTGGTACGTATTACAGCATTCAACAAACGTACCTACTGCGCATGCGCGAAGTTGCCATTTTCAAAGATCCGTGTACAACTTCATACGCATGCAGGGCTTAAAGTCTCGTACAATTTACCATATAAACAAACGTATAGTTATATCTCATTATAGGACAGTTTTCATATGTAAGAAAGAGACATACCGGCCGGAATCAAAGCCCGCTTACAAGCCAGCGCGTGCGAGCGAGATGACTGCGGTCAGACTCGGTAGTCTCAATTTCCTCAACTTGCGTGTGCGTTCGGATCGTGTTTCGTAACCTAGGCGCACGATGGCGCTGCTGTGCGGCGCGGCAGTTTGAAAAGCATTAGGAGCGCGAACTTTAAATAGTTCGCGCTCACATTATCTTTGATTTTTAATCGATAATTATTCTTATAAGGCAAGCCCGGCTTTTGGGCTTGTATGACAGTAACGCCACTGCTCTCTACAGGTTTAGCTTGACACGTTTTGGCCTGTTTTTATTTGCTGAGGGGCGATTTTTCATTCCTAAGAAAAAATATACTTACCTGCCTGATATAGTAATCACTACATAGTATAAAACAAAGTCGCTTTCTCTGTCCCTATGTCCCTTTGTATGCTTAAATCTTTGAAACTACGCAACGGATTTTGATGCGGGTTTCAACAGCAGATAGAGTGATTCAAGAGGAAGGTTTATAAGCAAGTAGAAAGAGGGTAGGTAGGAGTAAAGTAGGTGTACGCGAACGAAGTCGCGCCGGGTCCACTAGTATAGTATAATACCAAATGAAAACAAACTATAATTTAACTGAAGTAACAATAACTTATCAGACTGATATATTTTATCCGAGGATTGATCAATCGACCCTTGAAAGATAATAATTAAATTATCTTTCCAGAGGCTTAATTCTCATTTTGTAAGCAATTATTTGTCATTGTATGTATAGTATGCATTGAAAATAAAGATTTGTATTTAGGTAACTACTTGTGTTCATTTTAATTGATGATTAGGGAATTTGCATAATTGGATGGACTGTATTTTTTTTCTATATCATATTAGTAAAAGTTGCTTCGTATGCTATCCTTTTCTATCGTTGTGCACGACTAGCACAAGTGTGCTCGCGACATAGAGAGAAAGAGAGCCTTCATTTTCTTCTGCCAATACTAAGATGAGAGAAATAGTAAGATCTATGTCGCACCTATTTTTCTATCCACCTACTTATGCTAGCCGTGCAGATTCGCCATTAACTAGAGCGAGATAGATAGCGTGAGTGCTATCGCGCGCGGCGGCGCTAGAAGCACACGGTAACACGCATCTGCTGCAGTCCATCGCCCTGCCTGCGATTGCATTTTGGCTGTACTCCAATGGCACAAGAAATTCGTGCTGGCGCATCACCGATGATGCAGCATGAGACAGCACAGCACAGCACTCATGCCCGATTTCCATTGGTCAACTGTTTAGCAATGTAGCGTGCCGCAGGCCCGCGTCGGACGTCCGGAGCGGGCGCCCGTTCCGTGCACCCGCGCGAGTTTTAGCGTTGGCCATAAACCGATAGGGTAGGGAATTCACTTGGCTTGCGAGCTGTCTTCAAAGTAGGTATTGTAGATCAAAATCATGAATCGCTATTTATTGCGACACAAATAGGGAATATAGGGCTCATAGTATGACTTATTTCCCATGGTTATTCTTGATACTAGATCCTTGAGGCTTACGCAATAACGTGACAAAACCGATTATCCCCGATAGCCGAAGGCTGGTACGGATATACTCGCTACTTGGTTAAGGCTAAGACAAAACAATCATCCTAGCTAAATAAATAAAGTCAAAATTAACAAAGCCATAAAAGAAAAAATTCGCTTCGATCAAAAATATAATCAAAGAACAAAACAAATCAATCACAAGTATTGTAAATAGCATGTAGGCGGCACGTTAGCGCATAGTTTTTATTCTGATGACCGGATAGCTCTATCTATCCTTAAACCATTAAGAGATGAAAGACTGTTCTGGAATTAGAATATAGTTACATTGAATACCTACGATTAATAAGTACATAAAAAGATCCCAAAGTGTATAATTTTAATAATATATTTAATAATATAATATAAATATATACCTACATATACTTAAATAATAAGTGCAATGTCAAATACCTACTAAAGTACAAATTATGTTTATATAGCACATCTCTATATTGCTGTGCCCTTACGGGGTATCTTATACTACTAACATCAATGTACTTGGTTATGCAATAAAAGATAACTGAACTGAACTGGAATCTCGCGCCCAGTCCAGGACATGCAAGGGAAGAAGTGCCATCCTTTGAGATAGATATATCCCCAAGTTAGTGCTAGGAAAAACTTCACGAGGGATATCATTCCAGATCTTGCACGTGCGCTTAAAAGAGCTCGCGATGCACGTTTTTAGGATGCCAGGCAGCCGGAGCAAGTACGTAAAATTCCATTATAATTATATTTTTTTCTTCTTCGGTCCCATGAATTTCACTATTCGGCAGCTCTCTAAATGTTTCATATGAAAAGAATTTATCAAATTAATCGAGCTTTTAAACATGTTTCTTAATTATGTTCTTAATGTGAGCGAAAACATCGTGAGGAATGGAGGTCTGTATGTGTAACCATGATCAACCACTCCCCTGTTATTAGGGTCACAGAAATCAGGTGGCATAAAGGAAACGGGTATTGACGTCAAGATGTTTTTAATATTGATCGTCTTTATATTTTTATCACTTTCTGATTATAGATGTCATCCACCTGGACGTCGTGAAAGCGAAAAACTTTCTTGAACCACATTGAATTTTGGGATATGTTATTACCTCAGATATGCTAGGGGCTATAAGCTACATCTCTGCCAAATTTTATCAAAATCAATTCAGCAGTTTTTGCGTGAAGGAGTAACAAACATCCATCCTTTTCAAATATATTTCTTACGTTTTGATAAGATCATAATAAAAAATGAGATTGCACTGCCCCCGTTCCGATCTTCCATCTCCGTGCTGTCATATGCTTTCAGAACCAAAGAGAATACAATAACTTCAAAACCAAAACATTGTCTCTAAATTGGTCGTAAACTTTGGACGTAATTAAATTCGTTGTAAATTTTTCTTTAGTTTCAAAATTTATATAATCATCTTAGCGTTAATGTTCCTGTTGTGCTCTCGCGTACGAGGGCCCGCGGCCCGCCTTGACCATGATCCAAAATTTGGCAGGTCAGGTAATCAGGTGGTTTCAAAATTTATAATAGTGTAAATTAATATTGCAATAATTTACCTGATCTCAAACAATACAGATATGTATTAATGCTGAGAATAAATTGTTTTCGGTCAAAATTTTGTTTTTGTAGAATATATTTTCAACTTAAACAATTTAAAAAAATATTACATAGAAGAAGCTCATGATCTTGTTTCACGGTCCAAGCCCATGTATAACATGCATAGTAAACAGCGAATACCTACTTAGTAAGTACCTACCCAACATCTTTAGCCGTGTGGTGTCCGGCAGAGTAGAATAGCACCAACCCCATACACTCGTGGGTGTCGGTGTCGTACAAGGCGACTAATGGTTTCGAGGCAAAAGATCTAGAGTCTCCGTAGGCTGGAAAATGGGCAGCGGCGTTTTCCATTGTTATATTTATAACACTGTGATCTCCAATACGCCTGCCAAGTGTAGAGGTTACGGCAATGACCTCCCATTTTATGGGAGAGGCCCTGGAGTGGACTGCTATGGGCTGTGATGTGACCTACCCATCTCTTATATTCTTCTTCCTGTCCTGTGGGGCTATTGGCTCTCTCAGTGGAAATCTCAATTTTACATAAAATTATCTTACACTACTCTTATTTGGTAGACGCTATAGCCAGTGGCCTACGTACATGATGTAGTATAGCATATCAAATTCAGTTTCATACTGAGTTAGACAATAGCCCCTCAGATTAATCATTCACTTGAATTTGCAGGTTTCCTCACAGTAAGAGCATCGAGAATGCTCCCTGATTATAATCTGGGCGCGTTCAAGGCAGGCGCGGATCCAGGATTTGGTTGAGGGGTGGGGGGAGGAAGTCAAAATTAAAGGTATCTTCTAATTATGGGCATTCTCTACATAATAAGCGAGCGCCCTGATTAAAAAAATTTTAGTAGGGTGAATGAGCCGAGCTCGGAAATTTTAAGTTTTAAAACCTAGGGGAGAACAACGAATGTGTGAGCGAGCGGAGCGAGATCGAAATTTTGAAAATTTTGGGTCTTAAAAGCTATGGTAATCAATGAATGAGCGACCGGGCCGAGCTTAACATTTTTACGTTTGAGGTGTTAAAAGCTGGAGGTACTTGAATAAATGAGCGAGCGAAGCGAGCTCGCTATTTTAGATATTTTGGGTTTCAACAACGATGGGTGATTTTTAAAAAAGTAACTTAGGGAAATTAATGAATGAGCGACCGAAACGAGCTTGGTGAAAGGTAAGAAACGTTATTAAAATCTATGGATGAGCGAGCAAAACGACCTCGATATTTTTGATATTTAGGGTCTCAAAAGCTAGGGCGAGCAATAAATTAAAGAGCGAGCGGAGCGAGCTCGAAATTTTTGGCATTTTGGCTTAGGTGCTGTAATGATGTGTGATGCTGAACGTAATAAAAGAAATTAAAATTTAGCAATTGCCGCGCAGGAAACTTTTAGCAAAAAAAATTCAGCGAGCGCAGTGAGCTTCGGATTTTATGGACCTTTTGGCTCATAAAACCGTAGGCGATTGTGAGTCAGAATCGGGGCTGAGGGGGGGGGGGGCAATGAAAATGAAAATGAAAACAACATTTAACTATTGTGCATAACTCAGAAAAAGTCTTTATTACATGGAGGCACCGGGGATGAAACTCGGTACCTCTCGCTTATGAGTCGGACGCGTTAACCATTAATCCACCGACGCTGTCACGTAGTATTTCAAAATATACAGTACTAGTTGCTGCTGTCTAATACACAGAGGGACTGGCCCTCACCGAGAGCCGTATAAGTCAGTATGAAGAGAGCGAATACAGAAGATCTACGAAAGATCTTCCTCAAGTACGCGACCAGCGAAAAAAATGGCGAGAAAGTCATCAGCAATGAAGACTTTGTCACGAAATTTCTCGACCTACTAGCAGGTGAGTAGGTTAAGGCTGAGTAGGTTACTGTCCTTATTGGCAATGGCCGTGCGAGTATGATCATGCGACGTGCGATTTTGAGATCTTCTATTGGTCGGGCGACGTCCGTCGTACGACCGCTGCCAATTGGGACAGCGCCTTATGATTCGTTGCATAAAAAACCAATACACTTATCTCTTTGGAGTGTCCTAATTGGTCGTACGACCGAAATCTTACTATTGAAGAATACTTGTTAAAAATTGTATTATTCTTTACAAGTGATGGAGAGAAAAGCAAAAAACATAACCTATACCTGCCATTACAGTGCCTATACACCCAAACTTAGTATACTTGTCGCCAGAATCAGATAAGGATTAGTTTTCGTGGATGACTTTCGAGTACTCTCATTTCCTCTCCTATATTTGTTATTGCGCTACTTATAGCTCACGTGAAACATTACCTCTTTCCAATAGTTGTCTAGAAGAGGTCGCCTAAAGCAACAAGGCCGCCTTTACGCGCATGTATATTATGCTGATTCTTGTATATTGTCATATCTATATGTGCAATAAAGAGTTTTTACTTATTTACTTACTCTTCAAAAGGTTACACTAACGCAAAAATTCATGAGTTATCTAAGTACCTTTATTGCATGATCCCGTGGGTGAGGACTGAAATTCGAAATACGTTACCCCTTCGGCGGTTTACATTACCCCGCGGTTTCGTAACTGGTTGCAATCGAAGACTTTATCATTGTACGAAACCAGTTGTTTATTTTTAGTTTTACGCCTGCCGCAAGGGTATATGGCACCCTCCGGGCTTACGAGGGAGGGAGGCAGAGAACACTCATGTGTACCAGCGCGGCCGGCCACGCTGGTGATGCTGGGCTCGCAAGGGAGACCTAGGCGCCTACCAGCTAAACTCTGCCTTTGGGAGTACCTATAGCCGGGAAGGCTTTTTAAGTTTAATCGAATGCGACACCTCACAGGGACGGGGTGCGCACAAAGTTGCTAGCTAATGCGTTATTCCCGTATACAGGCACGTACAACCCTGAGGGGGTACAGCTCATCGCTGGCATCGTCGACAAAAACCGGGATGGGTACATTTCGTTCGCGGAGTTCCAGGAATATGAGATACTGCTCACGCGCCCGGATGCGTTCTTTGAGACCCTCTGCCTGTTGTTCGACACCAATAGAAGTGGAGTTATTGGATACGGTAATGTCCCAACGACGTAATTCAGAAGCCTACACAACATCAGCCCCTTCCATGCTATGTTGGCGATGCCGACGATGGTAGCCGCTTTCCATTAGGTGGACGATGTCAACGTGTGCCTCAATATCTCTATGTAAATTTAACAAACGATAAGTGGACTTTACAGAAATAATTGCAACCGAACTTTTAATAACATTATCATCATCATCACGGCGTTAATGTCTCGGTTCTCGCGCACGTGGGCTCGGGGTCCGCCTTGACCATCATCTAGTGTTTGTCAGATAAGCTAATTATAGTGGAGCGATTTTCATCTGACCTCCGTGACCCCGCCACCAGGGGAACCTGTCCAGATTGGACCGTGGTTACACATTCAGTCGCCTGAATGTGCAGGTTTCATCACGAAGTTTTCGCTCACCGTAAGAGCATTGGTTAGCATTCGACTAATGTACATAACTCGAAAAAGAGTCATTAGTACATGGCCACAGTGGGATTCCAACCCGGTACCTCTCACTTACGAGTCGGATACCGTAACCACTCAGCCACCGACGCAATAACATTATCATCATCATCTGCCCTTGTTCAAATAGACGCGATCGGCACACATGTGATGGGTTCGACACATACGAGTTAAGGTCATGAGATAGGGACGCCACACACGAGTTGGAGTCGTCTCGATACTATATATTATGTTAGGAATTAGTCTATTTGGGAAACTATCCGTATAACTATCTGAACCGAAAGGTCTCTCTCTCTCCCCCATTTTTTTTACCTTTAATTGATAATTCCTACCGCATTTTAATTAGTATCTAACGCAATCTGCAGACGACTTTACCGATGTCATGCTCAAGACAGAGACACATAAGAAGGTGCCAACTGTCCTGGGGAGCCCCTTCGTCAACCTTTACTTCGGCACGAGCAACACTCGCAAGTTACCCTACATTGAATTCAGTCAGTTTCTCCACGACATCCACGACGTATACGCATTGGAGTACTACAAGCAAATGGATCCGAATGAGAAAGGATACATTTCTTCGCAGGAATTTAAAGATTTGTTGTATACAGTCAAATATCATTTGCTCACTGAGCACATGAAAGCAAAAGTTCTAAAAGTAAGTTTAATTATTTCTTAGCCGTATTCGGCTACAGCGACTGCAGTGACGACAAATATCATACGCCATGTAGTCTTCTGCGCTGGAAATATTTAAGTGCACAAGTAATCGCGCTAGCACAGATGCATTATCTCGTCTTCCCTTGCCTATACCTGATGGAACGGTAGACCGTTACGATCAGAGGTGAGGTTAGGTGCAGTATCTGGCCGACAGTTTCTACAGATCTCTACTGCCGCCCTAAGCCCTCCATGACCTTGAGGCTTTGCCGTGTCCGCTAAAACTCCTTTGCACATCTGCAGTGAGTTACCTTCCACCCCAAGACAGACTTTCCACACAATGCGAGAGATATTCGCAATATCTCAACCAGGCTTAGCTCACGAGTCGACGTGGTGTACCGGAGTGTCGCTGCTGCATGTGTAACAGCTACTTGGAGCCACTGGTGAGAAATTACGGGAAACACGTAGCACAATTAGCCTCACACTTCATGGGAAGACGGCTGGTGAAGTTCAATGCTACAAGGTACCCCGCTATACCCCAATCATCTTTATTACTGTAGTTACATACGTCATGACGAAGAAGATATAGAGAGTACAACATGGCGTTATTTAACAAAGGGGTGAAAACAAACGTCCATAGACTGCGGTGACTGCTTACCATCAGATGGCCGTAAGTTTGTATGCCATCGTAGTTTAGATATTATCATCATCATCCGAGGAGTCGAACCCGGTTCCTGTCAGGGTCGAAATTGGCCACCTCCCGCTTTTTCCAAAAATAAATTTCATTGTTCTAATCGTTTTTTAGGTTGGTTTCCCACCCGGCAAACAGCAAATCCATTTCCCATACTTCATGGCATTTTCGTCGCTACTGAACAATATGGCTCTGCTAAAACGAATATACCTGGAAATCGCCAAAACGGACAGACAAAAGGGTGTCACCAAGGAACAGTTCCTACATTCAGCGCAGATGATGAGCCAGATCACCCCGTTGGAAGTTGATATACTGTACGACATTTGCGGCATGCTTGAAAAGACTAGTGGGTGAGGTTTGCATTTGAACTTTTTCTTGTACTTATTGAAGTTTTCCGATACCGAGACCGATCACCAAGGTTAAGCGATGCTCGTAGTATCCGGGAACTGTATGGGTGACCGTTTCGTACTTTGAGGTTAGTCGAACTTCGACACCGCAACGAGCTCCCCATTTGTTAGGCGCACCTCCTAATACCGTTGGCTAGGCGAGGTTGACCATAGTCAACCCTGTCAACCGAGTTAAAATCGATGTGTCAAATCTACTATTTGTCTAGTTATAGTTCCATCAGGTTCTCTTTTGGAAACAATCTCAATAATTACAAATACGCAATACAATAAAACTGTCCACTAAGCATTGCCGTGTTGCAGCACCTCCAATCAACAAAACGACCTCACTCAGCATGAGATATTAAAAAATATTGTAATAACCTCACTTCGCCACACTTTGGCGGCGGCGTACTGAAAACCAGCGCCACTGCGTCAGCCATGGCAGTATGCTGAGTGCGGCCCATTGCACTTCTTCGTGGCACGGCTAATGACAATGAGGAGTTTTCCAATAGGTATCTAAAGCATTCCTAACCACTCACTAGATGGCGCCCCGACAATTTTGGTAATTGATAATCGCTTGAAATAGGTTCTTAGCAAACAGGATATAAACACTGGGCACGTTGTATTGGATAATATTGTATTTGTCAATAGTTTTCAACCATTTTAGAGGTTGTAATAATAATGCAACATAGTGCCAACTTTTATAAATATTTCTTTTTACATTTCGTTCAACCTTTAACATCATCATCATCATCATCATCAGCCAGAAGACGCCCACTGCTGGGCATAGGCCTCCCCCAGAGATCTCCACAAAGACTGGTCCTGTGCTTTCCGCATCCAGCTGGCACCCGCGATCCTCACCAGGTCGTCGGTCCACCTTGTAGGAGGCCTACCCACGCTGCGTCTACCGGTACGTGGTCGCCACTCGAGAACTTTACTGCCCCATCGGCCATCTGTTCTTCGAGCTATGTGCCCTGCCCACTGCCACTTCAGTCTGGCAATCCTTAGAGCTATGTCGGTGACCTTGGTTCGCTTGCGGATCTCCTCATTTCTGACTCGATCGCGCAAAGAAACTCCGAGCATAGCTCTTTCCATTGCCCTTTGGGTAACAGTGAGCTTTCTTATAAGGCCCATAGTGAGTGGCCACGTTTCAGCTCCGTAAGTCATCACTGGCAACACACATTGGTTAAAGACCTTCGTCTTGAGACACTGCGGTAATTGGGACGAAAATATGTGGCGTAGCTTCCCGAACGCTGCCCAACCGAGTTGGATTCGTCGATTGACCTCTTTCTCGAAATTGGACCTACCTAGCCGGACTATTTGTCCTAGGTATGTATAGTCGTCAACAACTTCAAGTGGAGTGCCTCCAACTGTCACTGGAGTAGGCACGACATGGACATTCGACAACCTTCGATAACCTTTAACAGTTATGTTTATATTAATAAACTTTTTATTTTTAAGTTTAGTATTAGTTGGTTGCATGAAATCACTGCCACCATCATACAAATTAAAAAAAGATTACCAAAATTGTAGGAGCGCCATCTATTGATGCTTTTTGAAACCAACTATCAATACCTACTGGAAAACCCCTCATTGGCGTACCTATTTTGTGGTTAATATTTTAGTTAGTTTAGTATAGTTTTTATCTTTTACCCAACTGCGCGTCGCAAAGGAGGGTAATGTGTAAAATGTAAGTAAAAGGTATTTTTTTAAACCTTTTGTTTTCAAATTGAAATATAACAAAGAAAAATATATTTAATATCAGTGAAACTAGCCTTATTGGAAAGTTAATGAATAAGATTTCGGTCGTGTGGCCGCTGCGTGTTTATTCTAACAAAAGTCAAGACCATTCCACCAAAAGTGGGCTTCAGCGCTAAACAAAATTTTGTATAGAGGAAAAAATTAACATCATGAATAATGTCACGTTGGACATCCAGATTGTGCTATCAATGGAGATATCCATTAGATTATTTTAGGATATGTCTATGCTGATAAACTAGAGACGATAGAACATAACCCCGTACAAAACAGAAAGAATGTGAGACGGAATTATACGAGTTAGTTCCACCAGCCCCATTCCATCTTCGGGGCTCCATGTGTAGGTCAGCGTACCATCCCTATTGTCGACATTCAACCAATACGCACTCAGCGTTTTTCTAACTCTTTACTGTTGCGAAAGGCAAGGGACTGGAACTCGCTGCCTGCACATGGTTTCCCTGAGCGATACACCTTGGGTCTCTTTAAGACAAGATTGAATAGGTATTTAATAGACAGGCATGCGCCGTCGTAGACTGCATCAGCACTTAACATCAGGTGAGATGGCAGTCAAATAACTATTTTCTATAAAAAAAATCTACTTTCGGTGAGTTATTGAAAATTTGATGTCCAAACATAAATGGCATTTCATTATCTTTTCACAATATTTATTACATAACAATATTTATTATTAAATTATAATTATTAATTATTTTGTTTTAAGCTATTAAAACACTTACAATATTTAAGCAGTAAATCAATTCCTTCCGTATATATTTGCAGTATAATCACTTATAAGGACCTCCGATTGATTACGCCGGAGCAATATTATAAAATAGTGAATCGGAGAATAACCGATATACACGCTGTGAAAGTAAGTAAATTGTAATAAGTAATAATTTTATAACGAGTAACCTATTGCCACCATGTACCAATGACTCTTTTCTGAGTTATGTACCTACATTAGCTGTTAAGCACTAACCAATGCTCTTACGGCGAGGGAAACATCGTGATGAAATGCACGTTCAGGCGACTGAAAGTTTAACCATGATCCAAGTTACGGAGGTCAGATTGCAGTCGCTCCACTATAATTACCTTCTGCCAAATCCTGGATCATGGTCAAATCGGTCCTCGGACCCTCGCACGCGAGAGCACAACCAGGACATTAACGCGAAGATCACCAATAGATAGGTAGACCTAGGATAGACTTTACCTTAGTTCGAATATCGATTTTGTGCCATCTGCGTCCCTTTCGGTTTCGACAGAAGATTTTTCATCCTTGTACGTAACTCACAAAGCCGTTTGTCCGTTTGCTCCTAAATGGTGTAGGTATTTACCTACAGTCGGCATAAGTTATGTTATTAAATGTTTATAAAGTTTAGATTTATAATTGACGTCTCTGAGTGTTATTTGACTTGTTACTCATATTTATGCTGTAAACCTTGCAAATAAATAAATTAAAGTACGTTTCTGCAGAGTCCATCGGAGAGAAGCGCATTTATTCAAGTGTTGGAGAATCTGTACAGGTTTTTTTTGGGAGCGATTGCTGGCGGTGAGGCTCGCTTTGTATTATTTTAAAGGTACAGAGAATTGGGGTCTTCAAATCAAGAGTGAATAGGTATCTTCTAGGCACGCATGCTACATCTTCGACCTCATCGTCGCTTTCCATCAGGTGAGTTGAGGTCAAATGCAAGCCTTTTTGATAATATTTAAAAAAAAAAGACAGTGGGTAACTAAAGTGTGTTTCTAAGTACACTTAAACTCATTTGATTTTTCTCCTGTCGGCAGCCACGGGCGCCACGGCGGTTTACCCGATTGATCTGGTGAAGACAAGGATACAGAACCAGAGGATAGGAAAGGATGGCAAGAAGATGTATGACGGCGTAGTGGATTGCTTCCAGAAGATCATTAAGAACGAAAGTGTGAAAGGCCTCTATAGGGGATTACCAGCCCAACTGGTCGGTATAGCGCCAGAGAAGGCCCTCAAGTTGTCTGTAAGTGGTTTAGTTTTACTAACTAGGGTTTGTTTGGGTTTACCTAACATTCTTGGGATATCAGAGAAGTTAAGCATAGCGAAATCATCATCATCTTGGCGTTCAATCCTGGTTTTGCTATCGCGCGACACGCGAGGGTCGGGCTCTGCCTTCCTACTCCTCTTGGTCCACTTCGTTCACTCTTCGGCATCCTTGGTATTGAGTTAATTGGCACGTATGTCATTCTTAACGACGTCAAGCCATCGTTTCTTAGGCTGACCTCTCCTTCGCGTGCCTGGCGGGGGTTGCATGGCCAGATTGTTCCATACCATCGAAGGCGGCACTCTTGCAGCTTATCTGTGATGTTACGGACGCCAAGGCTACATCGAATATGGGTGTTTTGGACGCGATCGTTCCTTGAAGTAAAGTATAGCGGAATATTCCTTTCGAATGGGAGATTTCCAGACAGCTGTTTTAAAAGTCAAAAGTGTAGTTCGGCTTTCCTTACTAGATGGCGCTGCCTAATCAGGATTCTCAAGGATTGAATTTGTAACCGAAGTTACTTGGAAAGGTTTTTCGTGAAAATATAGGTACTTAGTTTTAGTACTATTTTTCTGAGAAGAGAGCTCAAAATGTTCAAAACATTCAATTCAATTCAATTTATTTGAACTATTTTTTCTTTTTATTCGACTCTCGGAAAATCTCCCAGTGGATCGGCCGACTGGGAAAAGTCACATCGTCTTACTTATATAAAAATTACTTAAGCCAATGAAAGAGCAAGCGAGTTCGAGATTTTTTACACTTCGTAACTTTAAAGCTACTTATAATCACATAATGAAAATAGGAGTACAAAATTGCCTACCGTCGCGACATCGAAATTTTTGTCATTGTGGCTCTAAAACCTTGCGTTGTTGTCGTAAAGATTATGTCAAATTATTATTAATTGATATAAGCAAAAATTTTAATCTAATTACTTAATTTAGAATAGAATAGAAAAGCTTTATTTGATGCTTCATGCACATACAAACAACTTATGCTAGTACAGAACAAATTACAAAAATACATGATCTAAGTACAAATTAAATTGTACCGAAGCAACTTAAACATTATAAAATCCTATAGGTAAGTCGTATGTGTATTCTGTAGCATAACTAGCTATAGTTTAGCCTGTCTGTTTACTATTTATTGTATTCAATAATTATAGGGCGAATTATTGTAAGCATAGGGTGGACCAAGATAATTCTAGGGTGGGTCTAGGATTTGCCCACCCCGAGCCATTGCCCATATTGCCCATATGGTATACGTATATGCCACTAACACCTGTATACCGTTTGTCAGGCAAACGACTTCATGCGCGATAAGTTGTCAGACAAAAATGGACACCTCAGTTTTCCTCGTGAAGCATTAGCTGGTGGAACTGTAAGCACTTTTTCCGTACTACTACTTTAAGCCCCGCTTGCACAACATTCTTAAACACGTTTGAGAATAGAGTATAAGGTTTCTTTTTTGTATGAATATTTTTGTTTAAGCACGTTTAAGTGACGTAGATAGCCCAGCCAGATAAGGATCACTAGCCTCGTCTCTTTTGGATCTGGTCGTCAATATTATTTTTTATACTTCATACTACTTGGCGACATGTAGTAGATGCCATGTGGATTGGCGATAGTGGTCACTGACTTAAACCTAGTCCAACATTGTCTGGTCCGGTAATGGCGTCGCTGTTGTTGACAACAAAATCATCATCATCATCATCTTGGCGTTAATTTCCCGGTTTTGCTCTCGCGCACGAGGTCCCGGGGCCCGCTTTAGTCGCTTTTGTAGTGCTTCAAATTAATCATCAAAAATAGATGTGCTCGTTGCTTGTAAAGAATTAAAATAGAAAATGAAACAATTATTTTTACCTAATGTATGATTAATGTCGATTTTTAATTATTGAGTTGTGCTTAAAATATCCTTGCACTCCCGCGCAACACGCGGGGGCCCGGGGTCCGCCTTCCTGCTCTTCTTAGTCCTCTTTGGTCGGTCTTCGGCATCCTTTGTGGTGAGTCTGTTGGCACGCATGTCACTTTAAGCGACGTCCAGTTATCGCTTCTTGCGCCGGCCTCTGCTTCTCGTACCTGGCGGGGGTGGCATAGCCAGACATATGTTCCCCATATAATTTGCCGGTCTGCGCAAGATGTGGCGGTACCACCGAAGGCGGCAGTCTTGTAGCTTGTTCGCGATGTCACGGACATGACGGCTACCGCGGATGTGGGCGTTGCGCACGCGATCTGTGCGGGAAACCCCACACGTCCGCAACAGCATGTTCATTTCCGTCACTCGCAACTCTTGCTTGTGTCGCTCTAGTAGAGGCCAAGTCTCGCTGCCATATAAGAGAACAGGTCTAATAATGGTTTTGTAAACCTGTCCCGTTAGCTTCATCGGCATCTTGGGGTCACAAATGACAGCCGTCACCTCCCGCCATTTGGCCCAAGCCGCGGATATTCGGGCTTTGACGTCGCTGCGGCTAGCACTCTGCGTAGCCTTAACTAATATAGTGTTGCCCCTTTGTTGTTTATTAATAAACCTGGTGATTTTTTTCGGATTGGAGGATTTTTAGTTCGCGCACCGGTCGGCTAGCTCACACATCTCTGGTCATTTTTGCTCTCTGAAGGAGCATAACTCCCCAATCATTGCCTTGCTGGTATCTACCTCATTTTGGAACTGACCTGTCATTCCAGGCCGGGTTCTGCCAAGTGGCACTGACGAATCCTTTGGAGATAGTGAAGATCCGCCTGCAAATGGCAGGCGAAGTTGGAAAGAGAATGAAGGCATGGCATGTGATCAAGGAACTGGGGTTCTTCGGCCTGTATAAAGGAGCGAGGGCGTGCTGGATGAGAGACATTAGCTTCAGTGCTATTTACTTTCCAACGTATTCGCATGTTAAGGTATTTACCGAGATTAAGATAATAATATAAGGTCATGGTTGTGCTCTCGCGCATGAGATCCCGGGTTCCGCCTTGACCATGATCCAGGATTTGGCAGATCGGATAATTACAGTGGAGCGACTGCTATCTGACCTCCGTGACCCTGCTTCCAGGGGAAGCTGACTAGATTGGATCAAGATTACACATTCAGTTGCCTGAATATGCAGGTTTCATCCCGATGTTTTCACTCACCGTGAAAGCATCGGTTAGCATTCAACTAATGTACATAACTCAGAAAATGTAATTGGTACATGACGGAAATGGAATTCGAACCCGATCTAGATAATAATATAAAAAATAAAAACATACCCTCATGGGACGCCAATCGGCTTCCAACACTGTTCAACTAGTCTCAGGGATCTTTCAGACAGTAAACATTCACGCGGTCAGGCTCTCCTCGATCGCGTTCTACGGTCGTTCTCATGTATAAATATAAATAAACTATGCTTTGACAAATTCACACAGTGCTATCTAGCCCCAAAGTAACCAAAGCTTGTGTTATGGGTATTACATAACTGATAAACTACTTATATAGGTATATATTTTTTAATATATACTACACCCATACCCGTGCCAAAAATTCAAATCAGAATCGAACCTGGGACCTCTGCGTGGCAGACCGATGTTAACCAACTGAACCACTCAGCTTATCGTATGCCGCATGGTGGTATGACATTCGAACACAGAACAACAACGCAGAACACCTGATCGCGTGACAACTCTCTGTCTGAAATATCTCTAAGGGTCCCAGCTGAAGACTTTGACAAATTCGTCTTGCCAACGGTTATAGAAGGCACACCTAACGAGAGACGAGCTCGTAGCCTCAAAGTACGCAGCGAGCGTTGCTTCACCTTGGTCATCGGTCTCACAAGTACGCTTGCACTAGCCCAGTGCCGATTCGGTGGGTGCCTTCAGCTACAATCAGGACGGCCTATAAATATTATATATTTAACTACCGTATGACATAAAAAAACAGTCTACGGGAAAGAGCAACCGTGATGAAGAAAATTCAAATACAGACGTAATCATTGCCTTATTGGCTATCAAACCTCATTAAAATCGATTCAATATTTATGAACTTGGCCGTGTGATATCCGACAGAGTAGAATAGCTAGCATCAACCCTTACACTCTTGGGTGTCGTACAAGGCGACTAATGTTTTCGAGGCAAAAGATCTAGAGTCTCCGTACTCAGGAAAATGGGCAGCAGCTTTTTCCATTGATATATTTTTATCATTGCGATCTCCAACCCGCCTGCCAAGCGTGGAGATCATGGCAATACCCTCTTCTTTCATGGGAGAGGCCCTAAGTCCTGCAGTGGACGGTCATGGTCTGTGATGAATTTACGGACTGATTTGTAACGCCAGAAATCTATGATCGTATATTCCAGGCGAAATTCGCCGACGAGCACGGCTACAACCACCCCCTCACACTGCTTGCTTCCGGGGCCATCGCCGGCATCCCCGCCGCGTCGCTGGCCACGCCCGCTGACGTCATCAAGACCAGATTGCAGGTAACTTTTGAACTTTTCGGACGAGATAGCTGTCATGTGTTCGAGCGTTCAGTTATTCGTTCTGGTTGACCGACGTAACGTAAAAAACAACGAACGCAGAACGCCCAAACGCGTGACCGCCTTCATTCGGTCACACATCTTAATTTAAACCGGGAAAGCGGATATTTATGTTAATATAGGAACTTCAATAAAGTGAATATATGAACATTCATATTTATTCTAAAACCTAATATCAAAATTTTTGATATTGAGTTTGATGGAGTTCGCTGCTTATTTTATCGTTAATTGATTTTACGTTACTTTTAATAAAATCGCACAAAGTTTTAATAAGGTAAAGGGTTAATTGCAAGAATTGCTGTATTTAGCTAAACCCGGGGACATCGACAGCGACGTTACCCGAATATCCATGGCTTGAGCCGAATGGTAGGAGGTAATGAGTGTCATTTCTGACCCCAAAATGCTGGTAAAATTGAAGGCATAGACAGCGAGATTTGGCTTTACTAATAGAGCGTTACAATCAGGAGCTGCATGGCACGGAAATTAAGATGCTGTGGTTTACATAGGTATGGAGTTTTGCGGCCGAAACTCCCAAAATATATATTTCTTTATTTAAAAACTTTCTTGCATATAATGGTGAGTGGCTACAGTAGGAGGTGGAACAAAACGAGGACTTGAACTGATAACTTTCTTACATAAATCTTAAATATACGAATTAATTTTGAATACGTCCGATGTTAGGATCGCAGTGCCGAAAAGTGTCTGAAAATTACTTATAAAATATTATTAATACGTGCGCGGCATAGTGCCGCCTCAGCGCCTTCGAGGCGGTTTCAATTTTCATAGACGGGCCGATGTCGTGGTTGGGAGGCTACCTACTTAACATGCACAACATTACAAATATCCCACTAGTCACGAAGTCATGTTTATATATGAAGGTTTTAATGGTATAGAATAGTTATAGAAGCCATATAATTAAAATCTTCATTGATACACATGATTTCATGAGTATTGGGATGTATAGATTTGTCGCAGAGGTGTTCTATAACAGTTCTATAAGGGATCTATCAGACAGAAAGCGATCACGCATTCGAACGTTCCGCGGTCCATTCTACTCGTGGTTCGTTCAGACACGAGTGCTATGGATCTCGAACGCGTGACCCCTTCCTGTCCGATAGGTCCCTAAGGATTGATTCACCAAGGAAAAGATGACGTAAATTTTACACTCAATTACGTTGCAGGTGATACCACAGGCAGGTCAAACTACGTACAACGGGATTTTTGATTGCATAAGGAAAATTACTCACGAAGAAGGTCCAAAAGCTTTCTGGAAAGGCGCTCTAGGTAAGAAAATATAAGTAATGTTTCGTCAACCAGACCGAACTGCGTAGCGTTTACCTACGAGTGGTTTTGGTATTTCTTGGAAGGTGCTGTGAGAGTGTGTGATAAGAGTACTTTGCGGGACTCTGACTCAGTCTATATGGGTAAACTGCTTGTCCAAAAAAACCACTGATCAGATACCCACTTGACACACTGCTAATCTATAAGAGCTACAGAGCGCACGTTGATTGGACTTGCAAATTTGCCTACGATATTTCAACCGTGTTCGCCCCACACCTAGTATAAAAACAAAGTCGCTTCCCACCGTTCGTCCCTCTGTATGTACGCTTAGATCTTTTAAGCTACGCAACGGTTTTCATCATCACTTAGAGTATTTCTTCCTGAAGGTTTATGTATTTAATACAATAAATAATATAGAATGCTGGATGCTGAAGGCACAGAACCGGTCTCTGTGGAGATCTCTGGGGGAGTCTTATGCTCATCAGTCTCTCGGCTGATATGATAATGATAGTAAAGATAAGCCGAGAGCCGTTCAAAACCGAGGTGGCGCCAGTGCAAATTATATATTTCCCTCCACAGTGCGCGTTTGCCGCTCGTCGCCACAGTTCGGTATAACCCTTCTTACGTATGAGATACTGCAGCGTCTCTTCTATGTAGACTTCGGAGGATCGTGAGTGCCTTTTCTCTAACGTACTCTAAGGCGGTGTCCCAATTGACAATGGTCGGGGACCATGATTGTACGACGGACGTCGCCCGACGAATAGGAGAGTTAAAAACCGCCCGTCACACGACCACGGTCGTATGACAGTTACCAACTAGGACAGCGCCTTACAAGTACAGTTGCCTACAGAGTGAGCAGAGACTTCTAGCATAAATTAAATGTATAGGTATCCTTTCGTTCACTCGCAGCTGACTGTACCCAAACAGTATTAAGCAGTTACATAGATCACACAATTTCACTATTGTTGGTAAATAAATATATAACCAGTTGTTTCATTGATAAATTACTTATCACAGGTCATTTAGATATATATCTAATAAGAAAGACTTTTGAAGAAGAGAATTTTGTAATTTATGTATACTTTATATTGTGTGCAATAAATTTTTAAATAAATAAATAAAGACTCAATGTAAACGTGAAGGGGATGAGGGTTTTGACGTGGTTGTGGCCCATTTATTTATTTATTTACTCTTACATACTCTTGGTCTGTATAAAGTCCTCCTAGGATCCTAGTCACCACATAGCAATATCACACTAAACACTTTAATTTATTTCTACAGGCATCCATCCGGCTCAGAGTACAGGGAGCTCACAATGGTCGACGAACGCATGAGCAGGCCTGACCACATCGGTGGATACCATATAATGCGACAAATCATCATCGGTCTGGGACACAAGTTCGGCATCTCGTTTGAGGGTACACCTCCGCCTTCACCTGTTTCCCAGAAAACGTAGCACGACAGCCTATGTCGCGTGTCACGCTTACTTCAAAGCAAATCGATAGAGCTAGTTGTCCCACGCTCTCGCGCACGATAAAGCCCGTCAACTTGTAAACTAAGACTCGGAAATGGAAAGATTTGCTCAAAAGTCGGCACTCGGTGCTTTGGTGGTAGTATCTGCCTGTAGGAGTTGCAGTGGTGTGAAACGAGTGAGTGAACCTTTTTTTATTAAACTGAGCATACCTAACATATATGCGAGCTAGCATGAGAGAAAGAAAGAGAGCGCGAGAATGAAATCAACATGTCATGTAGTCACTGTAACGTTAGCTACCGCAATAGTTATCGTCGTCGATTCTGTAGGCACCGAAAGCATCGCCTAAGTTGGGATTCGTGGTCGTGATGTGATAGTACTAATGTAAAGTTAATAATTTTTGATTGTATTAAAATTTTACGTTATTTTTGTAATTTTTTACTGATTTTGTGTATTGTTGCTATATTTTAAGACATGAATATTTTTGGGTGTAGGACCTCGGGAGAAATTTTATGATGTTTAAAAGGCGGTTTAAACACGCCTTCATGTAGAATACTACCTATACCTAAGCCCAAAGCACAGTTTTAAATCTAATTTAATAAGCGAATATGTGATATTTTATCTTTGTATTTATGTATATTTTATTGATACTGTAAAACAAATATATTGTTAAATTCACTTGGTGTTTATTTGTTTTTCCATTACTCCAAATCCAACCTTAACAGGAGGCACAATCTTTGACTAGTCGAAAGGGCGGTTGGAGAATTGACAAGGACACGGTGGAATTGACAGGTACATGTAGTAGTGAGGGACACAAAGGTATGAGCGAAGGTTTGAGTTAGGAGTTGTATTTGGGAACAAAGCGCCGAGCTAAAATAATGGTGGCAAGGGAGCGGTCGGCTTAGCTAGCTCTCTATCACGCTCTACGCTGCGCTAGATACCTACTCTAGAGGGTGATGTATTAGTGATGATGGTGATGATCATCTTGGGGTTTATGTCCCGGTTGTGACACCGCGCATGAAGGCCTAGGGCCGCCATAGCCATGATCTAGGATTTTGCAGATCAGGTAATTACAGTGGAGCAAGTGCCATCTAACCTGCATGCCTATTGCTACCAGGTGAACCTGACCAGATTTGATCATACTGATAGTTATTGTGCGTGTCTTATCTGTGTTATTTTATCATATCTTATTTTTGTAAGCCTACTGAAAGAGATTATTTAGAGATAAATAGTGGTTGTTGTGTCGTAATTAATCTATGCATTCTGTTACGCATTCAGTCGCGTGAATGTGCAAGTTTCATTACGATGTTCTCCCACACCATTAAAGCGTCGATTAGTGTTCACCTAATGCGGCAGTGGGATTCGGACCCGGTACCTCTCGCTTGCGAGTCGTATACCTTTATCACTAGGCCATCGACGATCCTCAACACATTAGTAGATAGACAACAAAAAGGCTGTGTGATGTTGATCCCCAAAATGTTGAATAACTGGATTTTGAACAATTAGAATCGTTTGGTGGTCGTTTTATGGTGAATGATGGCTCATTTTTAAAGTTTTACGGTCAAAAAGAACCGCACCGTGGTGCGCCGCCTGCCGCGAGCGCGCGCCGTGCCCGCCGCGCAAGCCGCTGCTGCCGCACCCCGTGTCAGACACGCCGTGGCTTAAAGTCAATCAACCCCGCGTGGTGATATCAGTTCCCCAGCTGAATTGCTAATGGGACGAAAGCTGAACACAAGACTTCCCACACACTTCGCGATATTAACTCCTAAATATGATTGTCAAACCGATTATAAAAAGATAATTAAAAGTCAACAAATGTCTAAATATAATTATGATAAACATGCAAAAGACTTGCCGGAGTTGAAAATAGGGGAGCCTGTGGTTATGTTGGAGCATGGTCAACGCAAACATGCGCAAGTACATGCAAAATCAAATCAATCACGTTCATATTACCTATTACAGATACACACGGTAAAAAGTACAGACGCAATAGACTCTACCGCAGCGCCCAAAAAGGGGTCCGTTTGAAACAACAATAATTCCTGAACCCATAGACATTAAGTAATGATTTAAACGCCAATTTGTAGAACAGCGCAAATAATAGTCACATGATACAAAAAAAATACATCTTAATGTGCAATTTTATTTGATATTTGAAAAAAAACGAAAAAGTAGGTGAAAAAATTTGTATTTTATTTTTCTATTGCATTTTACTCGGTGAAAATTTGTGGTGTTGGTATAATTTTATTACTTGAATATATGTAGGTATAGTTAATTTTGTAAGCTATCTAATGATATCAAAAACACGCAAAAAGAAGTAACAGGATACGAACTGTTGATTGTTATAGCTAATGAAGGTCATAACTTCGAAAAAAAAGTTCAAGTACTTGTAATTTTAAAATAACCCTGTAATTTAAGTCATTTTGTCGATGAAATAGTCCAAAGATCACGCTCCTTGAATTTGACGACTACTTCCCCGGACACACTGTATATAACAATGGTATTGGTAATTAAAATAATATATAACCACCAGTCACCAAATACAACTGAAGTTTCTGGTTAAATTCATCATAACATAGGTAAGTCATCATATCATCATATAATTATTTATTCCCAATTTATTCCTATTAATTTACTAGCCTAATTATTCCTAATTGTTTCCATAGTAATGTTAATTTAAGGCATGTAAAAATTCTAAATCGATATGCGAGTAATTAAACAAAACTACAATTGCAAATAATATTATATGCAAATGCAAATACTGAATAATCTAATGAAATTATTAAGTTATATATTCATTTAGTACAGAGTAAATTATTAGCACCTATGAAGCACAGTAAGCTTGTTATTAATATGATTCTTATTTCATTTGATATTGTGTATGTGGGTACATCATCAATTATTAATCTATGAAAATGTGGGTATCGGAATAAAAACAAGTCTTGATCTAATAATCGTTTCGTTTACATCACCTACTAGGTAGGTATCCAGATGTGGAATGAGCTTCCAGACATAGTGTTTCCTTTGGACTATGACATGGAATCAAGAGGTATCTCTTTAGAGGGAGATAACGTTGGTAGCGCCCTTGGTGTTGATGATGTTCACAAGCCTTTTCATTAGACAAGTAATTTAATAATTCCTGTTCTGTGAGTCGCATGAATTCGGATGACAGCTGCATATGTTACAACTACATGATACTTATTATAAATGTCGGTAATGAAAATTTTGACTTTTTTACAAAAGAGTTCAACGCGAACGGCGCCTCCGTTCGTTGATATCTATTAAATGAATGAGTACATGGATTCGACAATGATATTAAAAAGTTTGAACGCAGGGCTCTGTTTGGAGATCTAAGTGATATTGCCATCAAAATATGTGGACAATCTATGATACCCGAAGCAATCTTAAAAGGGAACCCCACATCTGCAATTTCACACGTTTTAAATAGAGGTAGAAGGTGGTACTTTTTATAAAAGATAAAATAGTCATCAGATCGAAAGTGGTCATCAGTACGGAAGCATAGGTATCGTAGGAATCTCTTCTGGATACCTTCAATACGATGCAGGTACATGGCATAGCATATTTGAGAGGCATATTCAGGATGACTCCTTACATAGGTAAAGTATCTTGATAGTCTTAACAGAAGTGATATCCTTCGAAGCGCGCATTATAAAGCCCAACGCTTTCAAAGCCTTGGCAACAATGCTATCTACATGGCTATCGAAGAGAAGTTTCGCATCGTGAACTAGTCCCAAATCTCGCACTGTAACCTCTCTGCCAATCAATTCGTTCTTGAGAGTGTAGTCACAATGAAGTGGAGCTCCTTTCGGCTGTAAGTGACAACGCTGCACCTCGAATGATTCAATTCGAGATTATTAAATAAACAATAGTGCTGGAGCCGATCAAGGTGCAATTGTAAGGCCTCAGCATCATGCAAAGAATTAACGCTGGAAAATATTTTTATGTCATCTGCGAAGTAAATTAAATGTGCGTGACGGAAACACTGGTCGATGTCATTTACAAAGATAACAAATAATAATGGCCCGAGCACGGATCCCTGGGGAACACCGCTGGGAACAGATACCCATCCAGATATGTAATTGTTGATGACTACAGACTGGGAGCGTTTGTCAATATAGCAGGAAAACCACCTGAGCAGGTCTCTCCCTACACCAATCTTCAATAACTTTGATAATAAAATGATATGCTGTATTCTGTCAAACGCCTTACTATAGTCAGTAGATATAAATTACATCAACCTGTGAACCGTCTTCCATGGCTTCTGTTATGATATTATTAAGTAAAGTTAGATTAGATACAGATGATAGACCTCTAAGCAATCCGTCCTTAGTGTCGCTGAAATATTTCGCTGAGTTTAAGGGCCGGGTACAACTGCTCGCAGACGACTCTCTCCAGAAGCTTAGGAACAATACACAGCTAAGAATTTGGGCGATAATCTGTGATCTCACTTTTAGAACGGCTATTTTCGCGGTAGCCTTAACGTCGATGACATTACAGATAAGCTGCACGAGTGCCGCCTTCGTTGGTATGAACACGTCTTGCGCAGATCGGCCAATTACGTAGGGACCGAATGTCTGGTCATGCCACCTCCGCCAGATACGGGACGGAGAGGGCGGCCCAAGAAGCGATAGCTCAAGTGAACAATATCAACGTCTCTCTTGCAACCATCAATTTAGCTCTGCGCTTTGTTCCGAAGTACAACTCCTTACCCAAAGCGCAACTTCGCAGTCATTTCTTGAAGCATACCTTTTTTCCCTCATTGCTACCTGTACCTATCGATTCCACCGTATCCTTGTCAATCCTCCGGCCGCTCACTTGCCAAGAACTGTGCCTCCGGTGAAGGTTGGATTTAGACTAATGGATAAATAAACACAAACCACCAAGTGAATTTAACAATATATTTGTTTTACAGTATTAATACAATTTACATAAATAAATAGATAAAATATCACATATTCGCTTATTAAATTAGATTTAGAACAGTTTGTTCATTGGTCTTAGGTATAGGTAGTATTCTACATGAAGGCGTGTTTAAGCCACCATTTAAACATCAAAAAATTTCTCACGAGGTCCGCACCCAAAAACATACATGTCTTAAAATATAGCTAAATACATTAAATCAACAAAAACAACGATAAATTTTAAAACAATAAAAAATTATTAACTTTACATTAGTACTATCACATCACGACCACGAATCCCAACTTAGGCGATGCTTTCGGTGCCTACAGCATCGACGACGATAACTATTGGCGTTATAGTGACTACATGACATGTTGATTTCATTCTCGCACTCTCTTTCTTTCTCTCATGCTACCTCGCATGTACGCATTTTAGTGCGAGCCGGTAGGGTAAATTCTGTTAGGTAGGTATGCTCAGTTTAATAAAAAAAAGCTCACTTTACTCGTACCACACCACTGCAATTCCTACAGGCAGAAATCACCGAGTGCCGACTTTCGAGCAAGTCTTTCCATTTCCGAGTCTTAGTTTACAAGTTGACGGGCTTAATCGCGCGCGAGAGCGTGGGACAACTAGCTCTATCAATTGCTTTGAAGTAAGCGTGTCACGCGACATAGCTTGTCGTGCTACGTTTTCTGGGAAACAGGTGTAGGCGGAGGTGTACCCTCAAACGATATGCCGAACTTGTGTCCTAGCCCGATAATGATTTGTCGCATTATATGGTATCCACCGATGTGGTCAGGCCTGCTCAAGCGTTCGTCGACCACTGTGAGCTCCCTGTACTCTGAGCCGGGTGGATGCCTGTAGAAATAAATAAAATTTAAGTGGTTAGTGTGATATTGCTATGTGGTGACTTGGATCCTAGGAGGACTTTATGCAGACCAAGAGAATGTATGACGCGATCCGTGTAAAGTCCGTATGTCCGTGTGCCACCTCTCTAGTACAAAAAAGGTAAGTAGGTACGATGTATATGACGAGAGGAGGCACGAGAATATTTGAAATGTATACCCCAAAATGACAATTCTCTCTCACGCAAGTCTCGCGGTGGTCGCTATTTAACGGAGTGCGAACATTGGCAATGCGGTATTATTCATTTAGGTATATGGGTCTAAACATGGGACCAATAAATAAATAAAATAAATGGGCCACAACCATACCAAAACTCTCGTCCCCTTCACGTTTACTTTGAGTCTTTCTTTATAGATATATATCTAAAACGCCTAAAAGGATACCTATGCACTATACATTTAATTTATGGTAGGAGACTCTACTCAATCTTTTTTTTTGTCAATAGGCTTGCATTTGACCTCAACTCACCTGATGGAAAGCGACGATGAGGTCGAAGATGTAGCATGCGTGCCTAGAAGATACCG
Organism: Blastobasis lacticolella; assembly: GCA_905147135.1. Classification (NCBI taxonomy): domain Eukaryota; kingdom Metazoa; phylum Arthropoda; class Insecta; order Lepidoptera; family Blastobasidae; genus Blastobasis; species Blastobasis lacticolella. The sequence continues at coordinate 16,509,882 of LR990051.1, forward strand.
AATAAGACTCTTGATTTGAAGACCCCAAGGTTATACTTATCAGGGAACAATGACTCAGGCAGAGAGTTCCAGTCCTTTGTAGTGCGCATCAGAAAAGTGGATGCAAAACGCTTAGTACGAGATGGTGGGACGTCTACCATAAATGGATGATGATCTTTTGTCCTCCTCGTTGTTCGATAATTAAAAGGGCAAGGTGGAACAAGGTTTTGGAGCTCCGGGAGCACTCACCGAAGTGAATTCGATAAAAGACTGACTAGCCGGCAACTCTACCTCTACGACGGTGTCCCAGACCCAGAAGGCGAGACTCAACAAGCGAATCATCACCAATCAGTCTTTTGGCACGTCTGTCGATAGAGTCAAGAACTTCCAGCTGATACTTGGCTGACCCGTCCTAGAGGTGACTACAGTACTCCATACATAACCGGACCTGTGCTTGGTATAAATTGAGAAGTTGTCCAGGTGTGAAGTACTTCCTCACCTTGGCGAGGACACCAAGTTTTTAAGAAGCCAATTGGGCTCTTGACTCAACATATGGTCCAAAGTTTAGGTCTGATGACAAGGTAACACCAAGCAGCTCCAATTTGTCGGCCAAAGGCAACGGCTCACCTCGGAAAGACGGTGTTAGGTGGAAAGGGCTACGTTTCGCTGAGAAGAGACATGCCTGGGTCTTGGAAAGATTGAACTTGACCAGGTTCACTTCACCCCAATCAGCCACAGCCTTCAGGGTCTCATTAATGCGCTTTAGTAGTGCCTCTCTACTGGCCCGGACCTGAGCCCCAGTAGCTCGCGCGTTCGATAAGTACCCCTCTACAACAGTGCTATCATCAGCGTACTCAAGGATTAGCAGGCTTTAGCAGATAGTTAATGTGGAGCAAGAAAAGTGTTGCAGAGAGGATCGATCTCTCAGGAAATCGGCTATCCAGGTACAATAGCTGGGAGATAGTCCGTATGCAGGAAGCTTGCTTATCAGGCTGTCATGCCACACCCGGTCGAATACTTTGGAAATATCCAAGGACACAGCTAGTGCTTCACCGTGGTTCTACACGGCTTCACTCCATATGTGAATAGCATACGCAAGAAGGTCACCTGTTGATCTGTTACTACGGAAGCCGTATTGATGGTCACTTAACAGATCATTCGCTTCGAGATACGTCAGGAGCCGGTTATTCAGCACACGTTCTAGTCTCTTACATAGGATAGATGTTATGGATATAGGCCGATAATTCGCCGGGTCAGCGCGACTACCCTTTTTTTGGCACGGGTTGGACATGTGCCATCTTCCACGCCCTTGGTACTTTACCTACCTGTAAAGACAGGCGATACAGCCGAGTAAGATGGGTGATAACTCAGGCACGCAGTGGTTCAAACAAAATGCTGGTATGCCACCCGGACCACTGGCTTTGTTCAAGTAGAGTTTGAACAGTTCCTTACGCACTTCCTTCTGCCGGATGGGGTTGTCAGATAGAATTGAGCTACAGACTGGCACTTTGGGTGGTGTTCTGTTTCCGGCGTCTAGACGCGACGAATTAGCAAAAAGAGATGCGAAGAGGTTTGCCTTGTCCTTAGCGGAATGGGCCAGTGATCCGTCAGGTTTGAGCAGAGGAGGCAGTGATGGGCGTGATAGACTCTGCAGGCAACTGTACTTATTAGGAGCTGTCGTAGTTGGTAACGGTCATACGACCGTGGTCGTGCGACGGGCGGTTTTTAACTCTCCTATTCGTCGGGCGACGTCCGTCGTACAATCATGGTCCCCGACCGTTGTCAATTGGGACACCGCCTTAGAGTACGTTAGAGAAAGGTACTCACGATCCTCCGAAGTCTACATAGAAGAGACGCTGTAGTATCTCATACATAAGAAGGGTTACACCAAACTGTGGCGACGAGCGGCAAACGCGCACTGTGGAGGGAAATATTGAATTTATTTGAACACTGGCGCTACCTCGGTTTTGACCGGCTCTCGGCTTTTCTTTACTACCATTATCATATCAGCCGAAAGAATGCCGAGTATAAGACTCCCCCAGAGATCTCCACAAAGACCGGTTCTGTGCCTTCAGCATCCAGTATTTATTGTATTAAATACATAAACCTTCAGGAAGAAATACTCTAAGTGATGATGAAAACCGTTGCGTAGTTTAAAAGATCTAAGCGTACATACAGAGGGACAGACGGTGGGAAGCGACTTTGTATGTAGGTATGTAGAGATCGCACGTTCAGGCGACTGAATTGCATGCTTTACTTATCTGTAGTGTAGAATTTTTTTCAGGTCCTTTATTGCAGCGGTGATTTGTGAATGTGGGGAGCCTTTAAGAGAGGTATTAGAGAATTATTAAATTCAAATAAAGATCTAATACGGTTTTTACGTTTGGATAAATTCAGTCGCCAAAATTCAGAAGCCAAAAGCGTATTGCACATAAAATAAGGTCCATTTTTATATCACGCCTTTTGAATAGTGGAACGACGCGTAACATCGGTTACGCGTCGTTTTGTATATGTGATACAAAAATTAGCCTTATTCCATGAGCAATACATTCCACTTTTATTTGTTCTTGCTTCTGAATTTAGACTACTGAATTTAGTCAAATGTAATAAGCGCATTATCAAGGCGTCGTGCAAAGTACTCTTATCACACACTCTTACAGCACCTTCCCAGAAATACCAAAAACCTTCTTCGTAATAAACTTTCCGGGCAATATGTATATGTAGATATACATTACCCAACGGCGTAACAAAAAATTACTTATATTTTCTTACCTATAGCGCCTTTCCAGAAAGCTTTTGGACCTTCTTCGCGAGCCATTTTCCTTATGCAATCAAAAATCCCGTTGTACGTAGTTTGACCTGCTTGTGGTACCACCTGCAACGTAGTTAAGTGTGTAAAATTTACGTCATCTTTTCCTTCATAAATGAATCCTTAGGGACCTATCAGACAGGAAGGGGTCACGCGTTTGAGATCCATAGCACTCGTGTCTGAACGCACCACTAGTAGAATGGACCGCGGAAGTTCGAATTAGTGATCGCTTTCTGTCTGATAGATACCTTATCTCTGCGACAAATCTATACATCCCAATACTCATGAAATCATGTGTATTTAAGAAGGTTTTAATGATATGGCTTCTATAACTACCATTAAAACCTTCTTTTATAAACATGACTTCGTGACTAGTGGGATATTTGTGTTGTTGTGCATATTGTGTATTTAGCCTCCCAACCACGACATAGGCTCATCTATAAAATTTGAAACCGCCTCGAAGCCGCCATGCGTTCGCAACGCACGTATTAGTTTTAATATTTTAAAAGTAATTTTCAGACACTTTTCAGCGCTGCGATCCTAATATCGGACGTATTCAAAATTAATTATTTTGACGGATCGCGGTCAATAGTATGGAATTATGTGGTCAATAGTACGGACTCATGACGATGAAAACGGAAGTGGGAGTGCTCCCTCTGGTGGGGCGTGCTGATAGAGTTTCGACGGCATGACTCGGGCGGAGTGGCGGCCATTCTTGGCGCGACCGCCGCCGAGAAGTGACGCGTCTTGAAACTGTCTCCACATTTCGTTTATAGAAAGTGTTATTTACGTTTGAAAATAAAGTAATTTTAAAATCACCTTTGAAATAAGAAAGTTAATTACCTCAATTGCCTATATTGTGATACTGCTATGATTTCAAGTGAAATTATAAGTGATGTGCAAAATTGAATTGGAATAAATACAGTGGAGTAAATGTGTTCACATTATTTTCTTTAATTTATCTGGACGAATACGATTTAACACTGATATCACCACCCTGATGACAATGATCCTGATACACACACCCCTTTCCTTCACGCGACGACAAGTATATTTAAGATTTATGTAAAAAAAATGTTGAAGTTTTATTAAAATCTAATATCAGTTCAAGTCTTCGTCTTGGTCCACCTCTTACTGTAGCCACTTACCATTATTTGCAAGAAAGTTTTTAAATAATTATTTTGAGAGTTTCGGCCGCAAAACTCCATACCTATATAAACCAGAACATCTTCATTTCCGTGCCATGCAGCTCCTGATTGTGACACTATTAGTAATGCCAAATCTTGCTGTCTATACCTTCAATTTCACAAGCATTTTGGGGTTAGAAATGATACTCATTACCTCCTACCATTCGGCTCAAGCCATGGATATTCGGGTAACGTCGCTGTCGATGTCCCCGGGTTTAGCTAAATACAGCAATTTTAGCAATTTACCCCTTACCTAATTAAAACTTTATGCGATTTTAATAAAAGTACCGTAAAATCAATGAACGATAAAATAAGCAGCGAACTCAAAAATTTTGATATTAGGTTAAAGAATAAATATGAATGTTCATAAATTAACTTTATTGAAGTTCCTATATTAACTTAAAATATCCGCTTTCTGGTTTAAATTCAGATCTGTGACCGAATGAGAGCGGTCACGCGTTCGGGCGTTCTACGTTCGCGTTCTGCGTTCGTTGTCTTTTACGTTACGTCGGTCAACCAGAACGAATAACTGAACGATCGAACGCATGACAGCTCTCTGTCCGATAAGAGTCCAATAGTGACCTGCAATCTGGTCTTGATGACGTCAGCGGGCGTGGCCAGCGACGCGGCGGGGATGCCGGCGATGGCCCCGGAAGCTAGCAGTGTGAGAGGGTGGTTGTAGCCATGCTCGTCTGCTAAATGCGCCTGGTATATACGATCATACTGAGGTTACAAATCAGTTCGTAACTTCATAAATCATCATCACAGTCCGTAACCGTCCACTGCAGGACTTAGGGCCTCTCCCACGAAAGGAGAGGGTATTGCCATAACCTCCACGCTTGGCAGGCGGGTTGGAGATCGCAGTGTTAAAAATATAACAATGGAAAAAGCTGCGGCCCATTTTCCTGCCTACGGAGACTCTAGATCTTTTTCCTCGAAATCATTAGTCACCTTGTAGACACCCAAGAGTGTAAGGGTTTATGCTAGCTATTCTACTCGGCCGGATATCACACGGCCAACTTCATAGATATTTAATCGATTTTAATGTGGTTTTCTCGGTTTGATAGATAATAAGACAATGATTACGTCTGTTTTTTATTCTTCTTCAACACGGCTCTTTGCCGTAGAATTTTTTTATGTAATACGGTAGTCAAATAAATTAAAATAATATAATATTTATAGACCTACCGAAACGGCACTGGGCTAGTGGGAGCGTATTTGCGAGACCGATAACCAAGGTGAAACAATGCTCGCTACGTACTTTAAGGCTCCGAGCTCGTCACTCGTTAGGTGTGCCTTCTATTACCGTTGGCGAAGGGAATTTGTCAAAGTCTTCAGCTGGGACCCTAAAAGATATTTCAGACAGAGAGTGGTCACGCGATTAGGCGTTCTGCGTTCTCGTTCTGTGTTCGTCATACCACCATAAGTCATACGACGAGCTGAGTGGTTCAGTTGGTTAACTTGGTCTGCCACGCAGAGGTCCCGGGTTCGATTCTGGTATTAATTTCTGTTACGGGTCTGAGTGTAGTATATATATATTAAAAATTATATAGCTATATAAGTAGTTTATCCGTTATCTTACACCCATAACATGTACCAATTACCTTTTCTAAGTTATGTACATTAGTTGAATGCTAACCGATGCTTTCACGGTGAGTAAAAACATCGTGATGAAACCTGCACATTCAGGCGACTGAATGTAATCTTGATCCAATCTGGTCAGCAGGAAGCAGGGACACGGAGGTCAGATGGCAGTCGCTCTACTGTAATTATCTGATCTGCCAAATCCTGGATCATGGTCAAGGTGGACCCTGGGCTCTCGTGTGCGAGAGCACAACCATGACCTTATATTATTATCTTAATTTCGTTAAATACCTTAACATGCGAATACGTTGGGAAGTAAATAGCAGTGAAGCCAATGTCTCTCATCCAGCACGCTCTCGCTCCTTTATACAGGCCGAAGAGCCCCAGTTCCTTGATCACTTGCCATGCCTTCATTCTCTTGCCAACCTCGCCTGCCATTTGCAGGCGGATCTTAACTATCTCCAAAGGATTCGTCACTACCACTTGGCAGAACCCGGACTGGAATGACAGGTCTGTTAGAATCATCATCACAGCTCGTAACAGTCCACTGCAGGACTTAGGGCACTCTCCCACAAAAGGGGAGGTTATTGCCATAATCTCCACGCTTGGCATGTGGGATGAAGATCGCAGTGTTTAAATATAACAATGGAAAATGCTGCTGCCCATTTTCCAGATTACGAAGACCTTTGTTTTTTTGCCTCGAAAACATTAGTTGCCTTGTACGACACCCATGAGAATAAGGGGTTGGTGCTATTCTACTCTGCCGGACACCACACGGCCAGGTTTATTAATAAACAACCAAGGGGCAACACTATATTGGTTAGGGCTACGCAGAGTGCTCGCCGCAGCGACGTCAAAGCCCGAATATCCGCGGCTTGGGCTAAATGGCGGGAGGTGACGGCTGTCATTTGTGACTCCAAGATGCCGATGAAGCTGAAGGGACAGGTTTACAAAACTTTTATTAGACCTGTTTTCTTATACGGCAGCGAGACTTGGCCTCTTCTAAAGCGACACAAGCAGGATTTGCGAATGACGGTAATAAAGATGCTGCGGTGGATGTGTGGGGTTTCCCGCCCAGATCGCGTGCGGAACGCCCATATCCGCGGTAGTTTTCATGTCCGTGACATCGCGAACAAGCTACAAGAGTGCCGCTTTCGATGGTACCGCCACGTCTTGCGCAGACCGTCAAAATATGTCTGGCTATGCCACCCCCGACAGGTAAGGGAAGGAGAGGCCGGCGCAAGAAGCGATGACTGGACGTCGTTAAAAGTGATATGCATGCCAACAGACTCACCACAGAGGATACCGAAGACAGAGCAAAGTGAACTAAGAGGAGCAGGAAGGTGGACCCTGGGCCCCCGCGTGTTGCGCGGGAGTGCAACCGGGATTTAACGCCAAGATGATGATGAAAGTGCTCGCCGTTGCAGTGTGGGCCGGGTAATAAAGGTCAACATTGCAACTCAAAAATAACGATATTTTGAGCACACCTCAATAATTAAAAATCGACATTAATCATACATTTGGTGAAAATAATTGTTTCATTTTGTATTTTAATTTTTGATAAGCAACGAGCACATCTATTTTTGATGATTAATTTGAAGCACTACAAAAGCGACTAAAGCGGACCCCGGGCCCTCGTGCGCGAGAGCAAAACCGGGAAATTAACGCCAAGATGATGATGATGATGATTTTGTTGTCAACAACAGCGACGCCATTACCGGATCAGACAATGTTGGACTAGGTTTGGGTCAGTAACCACTATCGCCAATCCACATGGCATCTACTACATGTCGCCAAGTAGTATGAAGTATAAAAAATAATATTGACGACCAGATCCAAAAGAGACGAGGCTAGTGATCCTTATCTGTGTTTAAGAATGTTGCGCAAGCGGAGCTTAAAGTAGTAGTACGGGAAAAGTGCTTACAGTTCCACCAGCTATCGCTTCACGAGGATAACTGAGGTGTCCTTTTTTGTCTGACAACTTATCGCGCATGAAGTCGTTTACCTGACAAACGGTATACAGGTGTTAGTGGCATATACGTACTCCATATAGGCAATAATGGGCAATTTTTCGGGGTGGGCAAATCCTAGACCCACCCTAGAATTATCTTGTTCCACCCTATGCTCACAAAAATTCGCCCTATAATAATAAAATAAAATAAATAGTAAACATATAAGCTAAACTACAGCTACTTATGCTACAGCACACACATACGACTTACCTATAGGTGTTTATAATGTTTAAGTTACTTCGTGACATTTTAATTTGTACTTAGTTCATGTATTTTTGTAATTTTTTCTGTACTAGCATATGTTGTTTGTATGTGCATGAAGCATCAAATAGAGCTTTTCTATTCTATTCCATTCTAAACTAATTAACTAGATTAAAATTTTTAATAATTTGACATAATCTTTACGACAACAACGCAAGGTTTTAGAGCCACAATGAGAAACATATCGATGTCGCTACGGTAGGCAATTTTTACTCCTATTTTCATTATGTGATTGTAAGTAGCGAAGTGTAAAAATCCGCGAAATCGCTTGCTCGTTCATTGGCTTCAGTATTTTTGATGTGACTTTTTCCCAGTCGGCCGATCTACTGGGAGATTTTCCGTGAGCCGATTAAAAAGAAAAAACAGTTCAAATACATAGAGTTTTGAATTGATTTAAATTTGATTGAATGTTTGTACATTTTGAGTTATCTTCTCAGAAAAAAAGTACTAAAACTAAGTATCTTTGCACGAAAAACCTTTCCAAGTAACTTCGGTTACAAATTCAATCCTTGAGAATCCTGTTTAGGCAGCGCCATCTAGTGAGGACAGCCGAACTACACTTTTGACTTTTAAAACAGCTGTGTGGAAATCTCCCATTCGAAAGGAATATTCCGCTATGCTTTACTTCAAGGAACGATCGCGTCCAAAACACCCATATTAGATGTAGCCTTGGCGTCCGTAACATCATAGATAAGCTGCAAGAGTGCCGCCTTCGATGGTATGGAACAAACTGGCCATGCAACCCTCGCCAGGCACGCGAAGGAGAGGTCAGCCTAAGAAACGATGGCTTGGCGTCGTTAAGAATGACATACGTGCCAATTAACTCAATACCGAGGATGCCGAAGAGTGAACGAAGTGGACCAAGAGGAGTAGGAAGGCGGACCCTGACCCTCGCGTGCCGCGCGATAGCAAAACCAGGATTGAACGCCAAGATGATTGTGATTTTGCTATGCTTCACTTCTCTGATATCCCAAGAATGTTAGGTAAACACAAACAAACCCTGGTTTGTAAAACTAAACCACTTACAGACAACTTGATGGCCTTCTCTGGCGCTATACCGACCAGTTGGGTTGGTAATCCCCTATAGAGGCCTTTCACACCTTCGTTCTTAATGATCTTCTGGAAGCAATCCACTACGCCGTCATACATCTTCTTGCCATCCTTACCTATCCTCTGGTTCTGTATCCTGGTCTTCACCAGGTCGATCGGGTATACCGTCGTGGCGCCAATGGCTGCCGATAGGACAAAAATCAAATGAGTTTAAGTGTACTTAGAAACACACTTTAGCTACCCACTGTACCTTTAAAATATTACAAAGCGAGCCTCACCGCCAGCAATCGCTCCCAAAAAAAACCTGTACAGATTCTCCAACACTTGAATAAATGCGCTTCTATCCGATGGACTCTGCAGAAACGTACTTTAATTTATTTAATTGAAAGGTTTACAACATAAATATAAGAGCAAGTCACATAACAGTCAGAGACGTCAATTATAAATATAAACTTTATAAACATGTAATAACAGCTCCGCTACGCGTAAGTTATGCCGACTGTAGGTAAGTACCTAAATACCTACACCATTTAGAAGCAGACGGACAAACGGCTTTGTAAGTTACGTACAAGGATGAAAAAATCTTCTGTCGAAACCGAAAGGGACGCAGGTGGCACAAATTCGATATTCGAACTAAGGTAAGGTCTATCCTAGGTCTACCTATCTATTGGTGATATTCGCGTTAATGTCCTCGTTGTGCTCTCGCGTGCGAGGGCCCGAGGACCGCCTTGACAATGATCCAGGATTTGGTTGAAGGTAAATTACAATTACCCCTTACACTTATGGGTGTCGTACAAGGCGACTAATGATTTCGAGGCAAAAGAACAAGAGCCTCCATAATCTGGAAAATGGGCAGCAGCATTTTCCATTGTTATATTTAAACACTGCGGTCTCCAACCCGCCTGCCAAGCGTGGAGATTATGGCAATAACCTCCCCTTTCGCGGAAGAGGCCCTAAGTCCTGCAGTGGACTGTTACGGGCTGTGATGATGAATTACAGTGGAGCGACTGCGATCTGACCTCCAAAACTTGGATCATGGTTAAACTTTCATTTGCCTGAACGTGCATTTCATCACGATGTTTCTCTCACCGTAAGAGCATTGGTTAGTGCACAACAGCTAATGTACATAACTCAGGAAAGAGTCATTGGTACATGGTGGTAATGGGTTACTCGTTATAAAATTATTACTTATTACAATTTACTTACTTTTACAGCGTGTATATTGGTTATTCTCTGATTTACTATTTTATAATATTGCTCCGGCGTTATCAATTGGAGGTGCTTATAAGTGATTAGACTGCAAATATATAGGGAAGGAGTTGATTTACTACTTAGATATTGTAAGTGTTTTCATAGCTTAAAACAAAACAATTAATAATTATAATTTTATAATAATTAATAATAATAACTTTTATATATATGTCGTCGCGTGAAGGAAAAGGGTGTATCAGGATCATTGTCATCAGGGTGGTGATATCAGTATTAGATCGTATTCGTCCAGACAAATTAAAGAAAAGGTTCACATTTACTCCACTGTATTTATTCCAATTCATTTTTGCACATCACTTATAATTTCACTTGAAATCAGAGCAGTATCACAATATAGGCAGAAGAGGTAATATACTTTCTTATTTCAGAGGTGATTTTAAAATTACTTTATTTTCAAACGTAAATAACACTTTCTATAAACGAAATGTGGAGACAGTTTCAAGACGCGTCACTCCTCGGCGGCGGTCGCGCCAAGAATGGCCGCCACTCCGCCCGAGTCGTGCTGTCGAGAATCTGCCCCACCAGAGGGCGCACTCCCACTTCCGTTTTCTTCGTCATGTGTCCGTACTATTGACGACATGATTCTATACTATTGACCGGATCCGGGTTGTTACCTAATATATGTATGAAGCCGTGAACTGAATGGATTACTAAACGTATTAAAACGATAGGTACAACTATTCCACGTACGACAGAAATGATTGTACCTGTCGTTTTAATACGTTTACCACTCCATCCAGTTCACGGCTTCATACATATATCATGTAACACCTTGTATATATATATATATATATAATGTGTATTTTTTATTTATCTTGTATATAACGTATATATAACGTATAAGGAAAAAAATAACAAGTAATTAGGTCGCCACCCTCGGCGTCGGTTGCCTTTTCTTAAGTGTAGTTCCCTATCATATGGCAATTTAGTTCCAATTTACACCACATTCGATATTAGCCTGGTCGTGTTCAATGGTTTGGTATTTTTCTATTGAAACGTCCTACATTACGTCAATAAAATTAATAAACATCTTGGCGTTATTGTTCCGATTTTGCTCTCACGCCCGAGCTCCCGGAGTCCGCCTTGACCATGATCCAGGATTTAGCAGATCAGGTAATTACAGTGGAGCGACTGCTATCTGACCTCCGTGACCCTGTTGCCTGGGGAACCTTAGTCCTACTTTACGTAAATAATTAGTCGCTAGTTTAGTAACACTAGCAAGTTAGTAAAGTAGTTGGTCACGGATATTTAATATTTATAGAAGTTTTAAACGGTCCTTTTAAATAATAAATCGTAAAAGAAACCACTCAACAATACCACACGTGACACATATTGTCGACCATAATTTTTTATTTTTCACAAAATGACGGCTGATATTCGCCATATTGAATTTTGATCAATTCATATATTCAGTGACACTCGCAAAAATGAGACCAATTTATTGACGTAAGAACCATCAAAATCGGCACACGCGATTGGCCACGGAGAAGTGCAATGGGCCGCACTCAGCATAATGCCATGGCTGACGCAGTGGCGCTGGTTTTCAGTACGCCGCCCGCCGTCAAAGTGTGGTGAAGTGAAGTTGACCAAGGTCAACCCTGGTTAACCAACCTGGTCAATGCTGGGGACCTCAGCCTAGACTAAGGCCCAGGTCTACGCCTATACTTAGGTTACAACCAGTCCCAGAGTTCCCAGCGTTGACAAGGATCGTTGATTTTTCCAAAAGAGAACCTGATGGAAATATAACTAGACGAATAGTAGATTTGACACATGGATTTTAACTGGATTGACAGGGTTGACCTTGGTCAACCTCGCTTAGCCAACGGTATTAGGCGGTGCGCCTAACAAACAGGGGAGCTCGTTACGGTGCTGAAGTTCGACTTACCTCAAAGTACGAAACGGTCACCCATCCAGTTCCCGGACACAACGAGCATCGCTTAACCTTGGTTATCGGTCTCGGTATCGGAAAACCTCAATAAGTAGGAGAAATAAATCAAAGTCAAACCTCACCCACTAGCGTTTTCAAGCATGCCGCAAATGTCGTACAGTATATCAACTTCCAACGGGGTGATCTGGCTCATCATCTGCGCTGAATGTAGGAACTGTTCCTTGGTGACACCCTTTTTTCTGTCCCTTTTGGCGATTTCCAGGTATATTCGTTTTAGCAGGGCCATATTGTTCAGTAGCGACGTAAATGCCATGAAGTATGGGAAATGGATCTGCTGTTTGCCGGGTGGGAAACCAACCTAAAAACGATGAGAACAATTAAATTACTTTTTGGAAAAAGCACGAGGCGGCTTATTTCATGGATAGTGTCGGAGACCAGGCAGACCCTGACAGGAGCCAGGTTCGACTCCTCGGATGATGATGATAATATCTAAACTACAGTGGCATACAAACTTACGGCCTATCTGATGGTAAGCAGTCACCGCAGTCTATAGACGTTTGTTTTCACCCCTTTGTTGAAGAACTCCATGTTGTTCTCTCTTTATCTCCTTCGACGTATGTAATAAAGATGATTGGGGTATACCGGGGTACCTTGTAGCATTGAACTTTACCAGACGTCTTCCCATGAAGTGTGAGGCTAATTGTGCTACGGGTTTCCTGTAATTTCTCACCAGTGGCTCCAAGTAGCTGTTACACATGCAGCAGCGACACTCCGGTACATCACGTCGACTCGTGAGCTAAACCTGGTTGAGAAACGCTTGGAAGCTTCGGAAGTAAAGCGGAACTGCGAATATCTCTCGCATTGTGTGGAAAGTCTGTCTTGGCGTGGAAGGCAACTCACCGCAGATGTACAAAGGAGTTTTGCAGTCACACCAAACTAGCAAGATCAAGACTGTGGAGGGCCTAGGGCGACAGTAGAGATCTGTAGAAACTGTCGGACATACACTGCATCTTACCTCACCTCTGATCGTAACTGTCTACCGTTCCATCAAGTATAGGCAAGGGAAGACGAGAGAGTGCATCTGTGCTAGCGCAACCACTTGTGCACTTAAATATTTCTAGCGCAGAAGACTACACGACGTATAACATTTGTCGTCGCTGCAGTCGCTGTAGCCGAATACGGCTAAGAAGGCTATTATTAAAGATGATTAAATAATTAAACTTACTTTTAGAACTTTTTCTCTCATGTGCTCAGTGAGCATATGATATTTGACTGTATACAACAAATCTTTAAAATCCTGCGAAGAAATGTAGCCTTTCTCGTTCGGATCCATTTGCTTGTAGTATTCTAGTGCGTATACGTCGTGGATGTCGTGGAGAAACTGACTGAATTCATTGTAGGGTAACTTGCGAGTGTTGGTCGGGCCGAAGTAAAGGTTGACGAAGGGGCTCCCCAGGACAGTTGGCACCTTCTTATGTGTCTCTGTCTTGAGCATGACATCGGAAAAGTCGTCTGCAGATTGCGTTAGATACTAATCAAAATGCGGTATTATTAATTAAGAATTAAATAAATGGGAGAGAAAGAAAGAGAGAGACCTTTCAGTTCATTTGAAGAACCTCCCAAACGCATAGTTGCCATGTACTAATGACTCTTTTTTTGTGTTATGTACATTAGTCGAATGCTAAGAAATGCTCTTACGGTGAGTGAAAACTTCGTGATGAAACCTGCACATTCAGGCGACTAAATGTGTAACCACGGTCCAATCTGGACAGGTTCCACTAGTGGTGGGGTAACGGAGGTCAGATGAAAGTCGCTCCACTATAATTACCTGATCTGACAAACCCCAGATAATGGTCAAGCTGGACCACTAGTCCACTAGCGCGAAAATCGAGACATTAACGCCATAATGATGATGATAATGTCAATAATTTTTTTTTATTATCAATAGGCTTGCATTTGACCTCAACTCACCTATAGTTCGGTTGCAATACATTTCTGTAAAGTCCACTTATCGTTTGTTAAAATTACATAGAGATATTGAGGCACACGTTGAGATTGTCCATCCAATGGAAAGCGGCTTCCATCGTCGGCATCGCAAACATAGCATGGAAGGGGCTGATGTTGTGTCGGCTTCTGAATTACGTGGTTGATACATTACCGTATCCAATAACTCCACTTCTCTTGGTGTCGAACAACAGGCAGAGGGTCTCAAAGAACGCGTCCGGGCGCGTGAGCAGTATCTCATATTCCTGGAACTCCGCGAACGAAATGTACCCATCCCGGTTTTTGTCGACGATGCCAGCGATGAGCTGTGCCTCCTCAGGGTTGTACGTGCCTGTATACGGGAATAACGCATTAGCTAGCAACTGGTTTTGTGCGCACCCCGTCCCTATGGGGTGTCGCATTCAATGAAACTTAAAAAGCCTTCCCGGCTATATGTACTCCCAAAGGCAGAGTTTAGCTGGTAGGTGCCTAGGTCTCCCTTGCGAGTCCAGCATCACCAGCGTGGCCGGACGCGCTGGTACACATAAGTGTTCTCTGCCTCCCTCCCTCGTAAGCCCGAAAGTTTCCATATACCCTTGCGGCAGACGCAAAACAAAAAATAAACAACTGGTTTCGTACAAGGATGAAGTCTTCTATTGCAACCAGTTACGAAACCGCGGTTTCGTACGTGGCCGAAGGGGTAATGTATTTCGACTTTCAGTCCTCACCCACGGGATAATGCAATAAAGTTACTTACTTACCTCATAATTGTTTGCGTTAGTGTAACCTTTTGAAGAGTAAGTAAGTAAGTAAAAACTCTTTATTGCACACATAGATATGACAATACGCAAGAATCGATTGATTTAAGCGATCTCTTCTAGACAACTATTGGGAAGAGGTAATGTTTCACGTGAGCTATAAGTAGCGCAATAGCAAATATAGGAGAGGAAATGAGAGTACTCGAAACTCATCCACGAAAACTAATCTTTATCTGATTCTGACGACAAGTTTACTAAGTTTAGGTGTATAGGCACTGTGATGGCAGGTATAGGTTATGTTTTGGGTTTTTCTCTCCATCATTTGTATAGAATAATACAAATTTTAACAAGTATTCTTCAATAGTGAGATTTCGGTCCTACGACCAATTAGGACACTCCAAAGAGATTAGTGTATTGGTTTTTTTATGCAACGAATTATAAGGCGCTGTCCTAATTGGCGACGTTCGTGCAACCATGGTCGTACGACGGACGCCGCCCGACCAACAGAAGATCTCAAAATTACACGTCGCATGATCATACTCGCACGACCATTGTCAATAAGGACAGTGCCTTAACCTACTCACCTGCTAGCAGGTCGAGAAATTTCGTGACAAAGTCTTCATTGCTGATGACTTTCTCGCCATTTTTCTCGCTGGTCGCGTACTTGAGGAAGATCTTCCGTAGATCTTCTGTATTCGCTCTCTTCATACTGACTTATACGGCTCTCGGTGAGGGCCGGTCCCTCTGTGGATTAGATAGCAGTGGTTAGTACTGTGTACTTTGAAATACTACGTGACAGCGTCGGTGGATTAATGGTTAACGCGTCCGACTCATAAGCGAGAGGTACCGAGTTTCATCCCCAGTGCCTCCATGTAATAATGACTTTTTCTGAGTTATGTACAATAGTTAAACATGAAATGATGTTTTTAATGATTTGTCTACCCAAACATTTGACCGCCAAAGCCTCTAGCCTTGAAGGCACCCAGATTATAATGATCAGGGAGCATACTCGATGCTCTTACTAAGAGAAAACATTGTAAGGAAACCTGCACATTCAAGCGAATTATTAAATAATCATGATCCAATCTGAGGGGCTATTGTCTACCGTCTTACCACATCTACCAATTTAGAGTAGTGTAAGATAATTTTATGTAAAATTCAGTTGTCCACTGAAATAGCCAATAGCCCCGCAGGTCAGGAAGAAGAATCCAAGAGATGGGTAGGTCATCATCACAGCCCATAGCAGTCCACTCCAGGATTTAGGGCCTCTCCAAAGAGATGGCAGGACATTGCCGTAATCATTACGCTTGGCAGGCGTGTTGGAGATCACAGTGTTATAAATATAATAATGTAAAACTCTGCTGCCCATTTTCCAGCCTACGGATACTGTTGATATTTTATCTCGAAAACATTAGTCGCCTTGTACGACACCCAGGAGTGTATGGGGTTGGACCTATTCCACTCTGCCGGACACCACACGGCTAATGATGATGGGTAGGTACTTACTAAGTATTCGCTGTTTACTATGCATACAATACCTCAATGGGCTTGAACCGTGAAACAAGATCATGAGCTTCTTTTACGTAATAATTTTTTCTAATTGTGTAAGTTGAAAATGTATCCTACAAAAACAAAATTTTGCACAAACAAATTTATCCTCAGCATTGATACATATCTGTGTTGTTTGAGATCAGGTAAATTATTGCAATATTAGTTTACACTAATATAAATTTTGAAACCAAAAATTTACAACGAATTTACGTCCAAAGTTTACGACCAATTTAGAGACATTGTTTTGGTTTTGAAGTTATTGTATTCTCTTTGGTTCTGAAAGCATCTGACAGCACGGAGATGGAAGATCGGAACGGGGTCAGTCATAGCCTCCTTCATCTTAAGATAAAGGAGGCTATGGGTCAGTGCAATCTCATTTTTTTATTATGATCTTATCTTCGTAAGAAATATATTTGTAAAAGATGGATGGATGAATTTTTGGATGTTTGTTACTCCTTCACGCTAAAACCGCTGAATTGATTTTGATAAAATTTGGCAGTATATAGCATATAGCCCTTACCATATCTGAGGTAGGTAATAATTTATCCCAAAATTCAATGTGGTTCAAGAAAGTTTTCCGCTTTCACGACGTTTAGGTGGATGACATCTATAATCTAAAAGTGGTCGAAATATAAAGACGATAAATATAAAAACATCTTGACGTCAATACCCGTTTCCTGACTGCCACTTGATTTCTGTGACCCTAATAACAGGGGAGTGGTTGATCATGGTTACACATACAGTCCTCCATTCCTCACGATGTTTTCGCTCACATTAAGAACATAATTAAAGAACATGTTTAAAAGCGCGATTAATTTGATAAATTATTTTCATATGATACATTTAGAGAGCTACCTAAGAGTGGAATTCATGGGACTGCAGAAGAAGAAAATTTAATTTTAATGGAGTTTTACTTATTTGTTCCGGCTGCCTGGCATCCTAAAAACGTGCATCGCGAGCTCTTTTAAGCGCACGTGCAAGATCTGGAATGATATCCCTCGTGAAGTTTTTCTAGCACTAACTTGGGGATTATCAAGGGTCTGTTCGCAAAGACTTGTCTCAAAGGATGGCACTTCTTCCCTTGCATGTCTTGTACGGCTAGCACAAGTTGCTCTAGCGCGCGATAAGCGAGAAAAGGCGCTACATAGACACTGCTATAGTAGGACCACGCTAAGTACGAATCGCTTTTTAAAAAAATAAATAAAAAAATCTCTGTATGGCAACTAATGCCATGTCTTTTATCCATGGCTTTTATCATAGCCTCTTTCATCTTATGTGAGATGAAGGAGGCTATGCTTTTATCCGTCATAGAACGTCATTCTAAAAGTCATAACAAAGAATTTGATTGATTTGATAAATATTGTTGAGGCGATTGGCACATTGGAGCGCAGCATTCATTCTGGCGAAATTTGGAAATATGTGTAATTTTTATATTGTTTTATATAAAATAAAAAATTTAGGAGTTCTTTAAATTGTTATAAACTTTTCATAAAATTAAATTATTTAGGCGAAAAATAATTATAGAACTGAGCAGCGGAATACCTATTTGACAATCCTGGAGACCTCACTTCACAGCAGCGGCCTATTTGACGCCTTTTTATGTAGAAAGTACAGTGCCAAAAACTTATCTGACCCGCAGCCCGTGTTAAATGTGTCAAAGAAAAAAATGACGAACGCGCGTGGATGCGTTTTCAGTGTGTTCGACTATGAGTAATTTCCATAGAAACCGATGACAGCTCAAATAACTTAATGTCACGCACTAACGCACGTCACGCACAACTGTACGGTGCTGCGTTCCAGTGTGCGGATCGCCTAAATAATAATGGACAGTGACTGACAAGGACAGGTTATCCAATAGATATTGCCATATCCACATTTTATATTTTCTACCACTGTGAGTTGATTCGGACTAAGCGTGGTCCTATTATATCTCCCTCATCTTAGTATTGAGAGAAGTAAACAAACGCTCTCTCGGCGCGAGCTGTGTCGCGGATACACTTGTGATAGCCTTGCTAGACGATGGAAGTGCGAGATTCCAGAAAAGTATTTCATTATTTAAAGGCTTAAGGATAGATAGAGCTATCCGGTCATCAGAATAAAAACTCTACGCTAACGTGCCGCCTACATGCTATTTACAATATTTGTGAATCTGCTTTGTTCTTTGATTATATATTTGATCGAAACGAATTTTTTCTTCTATGGCCATAGAAATAAATACCCTGGAACCGGTTGAGCGAACAAATAACTCTGACGGTTACCATAGTAAATAAAACTGCGCTGTCTACAGTGCCACAAACATGTCTGACCGGGTGACAGCGTCGCTGTTGTTGGCATTGACATTACATTTCAAAACGGCAACACTTAGTTCCGGTTTTGTCCACCGGGTCGAATAGGTTTGTCAACAATCTTGTCAAGCCGCCAGATATAACATTGTTAACGCGTACAAGAATATGTATGGACAGTGGTAACCATTCCAATAGCTATGTGTAATACGTCGTTGGATAGCTATTTTCGAGCTGAACAAAAGTAAGTAAGGCGCTAACTGCCAAATTTTAGTTCGTTCAGAGTTATGCTGTACTAAACATATCACAGTATTAAGTATTTTTTTCTGTTCTACCCGCATTTAATGGCCATGTGTAATGCATCGATGGATTCATGGATATACAGGGTGTAAAAAGACCGCTAGCATTAATTGAAACCCCATATTCTACCCATGAAACTGCCCACATTGCGCGTCGCAATTAATTATTTATTTTAGGTAGCGAAATTATGAAGTCATTTCCGCGGGTATGTTTTTTGGGGAAAGTTGTTCAGTTTCGTGGCTAGAATATGAGGTTTCAATTAATGCTAGCGGTCTTTTGACAACCTGTATAAGTATAAATAAACCATACCATATTAAATATAATGGCGCAGTATCTTGTGCCACAAACTTATTTGACCCGGTGACAGCGTCGCTATTGTTGGCAATGACATATTATTTCAATATGGCAACACTTAGTTCCAGTTTTGGCCACCGGTTTTTAGCACTGAAATAGACGTCAGTCATCAATCTCGCCAAGGCGCCAGATATAACATTGTAAAAGCTTACAAAATTGTTGTAACGTAATGCCTTAAATATAAATTTCTAAACAGTAATAATTGGGATTCGTCAATTACAAATCCAACCTTCAATTCCAACCTTCAAATTTATCATTTTATCTCCTTTAAAATTATACCACTTTTGTCGTTGTAGAATTCTTCAACGAAGCTACATTATATAACAATATTATTGTTATTGATTAATTTGTATACTCATCTGTTATCTATTTTTATCTATAATAATATTCCTTCCGCGAAAACAAAATCAACGGCATTATGCCGCTGGTGCAAAGTCACATCGTGCGCATATATGTAAGACTGCCAAATAAAAAATAAGCAGATGGCGTGCATTGAATTTGAATGAACATACCAACTAATCATGGCCGGTTAATGATGTAGCAATAAACACTTAAATATTTATTGGAAATGCTAAAAATATAAGTTTTACAAGTAATACATGATATTTCTTATACTTTACGGAAAAAAGATACTCCATTCTTGGTTTTGGTTACTGTTTATTGGAATTAGTGCATGTGTTTCTTACGCAACTCGGCATTCTTAGATTGTAAAGTAACGACCATTCGTATACGTGGCCAAAACGTCACTGAGACATAGTTGGAGCGCAATTGCAGTTTACGCTCCAATGACATGGAGCTATTCCCTTTGGTCCATGAACGGGTCCATTATGTAGAAGTCATTGTCTATGGCTTTGTTAATTTTGACTTTATTTATTTAGCTAGGATGATTGTCTTGTCTTAGCCTTAACCGAGTAGTGAATACATCCGTACCAGCCTTGGTGTAGACATCGGGTTTTGTCACATGCTTGTGTAAGCCTCAAGGCTCTAGAATCAAGAATAACCAGGGATACATGGGAAACAGGGCATACTATGAGCCTTATATTCCGTATCTGTGCCACAAAAAATAGAAAGCGATTCATGATTTGGATTTGGAGATTGCAAGCCAAGTAAACTCGCTACCCTATCGGTTTATGCCTACATTGCTAAACAAATGACCAATGTAAATTGGTCATGAGTGCTGTCTCACGCTGCATCATCGGCGATGCGCCAGCACAAATTTCTTGTGCCATGGGAGTACAGCCAAAATGCAATCGCAGGCAGGGCGATGGACTGCAGCAGATGCGTGTTACCGTATTCTTCCAGTGCCGATCAAGCATGACGGAGTACTGCCGCGCGCGAAAGCCACTGAGAAAACATTTAATCTACAGAGGCACTCGCACTATCTATCTCGCTCTAGTTAATGGCGAATCTGCACGGCTAGCATAAGTAGGTGGATAGGAGAATAGGTGCGACATAGATCTTACTGTTTCTTTCATCTTAGTATTGGCAAAAGGAGATGAAGGCTCTCGTGGGGCAAACGCATACGAACGCACGAAAAGGATAGCATACGGAAAAATGCGGTTCCGTGCTATTCGACAGCACGCATATGCAACTTTTACTAATATCATATAGTATGCTCCAAAATGCTCCGATCTCCAACCCACCTGCCAAGCGTGGAGATTATGGCAATAGCCTTCGTGGGAGAGGCCTTAAGTCCTGCAGTGGACTGTTGCGAGTAGGGGGAGACTAGCTGGGCTGGGTGGGATCTAGTGGTGGCTGGGTAGGCTGTGCGGGGTGCGAGGCGAGACGGCGTCCCCTCCCTGCCTGCCCGCCGCCAGCACCATGCGATAGCGAAAGCGATGCATAGTGTGGCCGCAGGAACGATTGGATTACGCAACAGCCAGCAAATGTGCCGTACTATTTAATATTATATTTATTTTCAACTTCCGTTCCTACATGTTTCGTATTTACTCGTAATATTACATTTGTTTTTATGTATTTAAATATTAATTAATTTAGGTAGTATAACTCCGTGACGTAGGTACCCAAAAACATAGGCCCACAGAATACCAGCGCTGTGAGTCGTTTCTTGCGGCTCAGAGCACATGCTGAGTACCATTTACGCTGGCCGCCGCGGCACCGACAGTGACATGGGAGGCTACGTATTGTTTTAGTTTAGATATTTTAAGTGTTAATGTTTCCGTTGTCTGTAATTTTAACTGTTATTGTGTCGTGGTGTGATATGTGTAATAAATGCCTTTTCATTTTCTTTCTTTAAAAAAAATACTAAATCTATGCGATTATGCTGATTCCCTAATCATAAATTAAAACGAACACAAATAAATACAAAATCTTTATTTTCAATCAATAAATAAGTAAATAAAAAATAAGTGATAAAGTAGTACTTTGAATTACCTATACAATGACAAATAATTGCTTACAAAATGAGAATTAAGCCACTGGAAAGATAATTTAATTATTATCTTTCATAGGCCGATTGATCAACCCTCAGATAAAATAAATCAGTCTGATAAGTTATTATGTGACTAAAATGAAAACGCATTGTTACTTCAGTTAAATGAAAAATTATAGTTTGTTTTCATTTGGTATTATCGTATATTACTATATCAGGCAGGTATATTTTATCTGAGGATTGAAAAATCGGCCCTCAGCAAATAAAAACAGGCCAAAACGTGTCAAGCTAAACCTGTAGAGAGCAGATTTCTGCCGTAGCTGTCGACCTCAAATCTCAAAAACACCTCGTTCTAAAAATAAACAAGCAATAAAATGCAAAAACTCGTAAAAATTAAGATTATGAAAATCTAAATAAAGTTAATAACAAAAATAAATAATTTACGAAATACAATCACAAAATTATTATCGCATTTCTTAATGCGAGACTTAAATATCCACAGAATCGAAGAAGATAACTATTATAATGCCTAATCTCCACTTCTTGTATGCATTTTAGAGACAGACGAGGCGAAATTTTGAATTCTCCTTAGTTACAATTTCTTAGCCCGAATCTATACATCGTCGACTCTATACTATACTCTGATATACTCGGGCGAATCCATTTCCCAGTGTTAGGTATGTAATGCTACTTGGTTGGCGGAGGTGCAGGTGGCGGAGGTGGCGGCGGAGGTGGACCCTCAAACGATATGCCAAATTTGTGACCTAATCCGACGATAATTTGTCGCATTATAAGGTATCCACCGACGTGGTCAGGCCTCGTCTGTCGTTCGTCGACCATGGTCAGCTCCCTCTCTCCGCCGCCGCCGGGTAGGTTCCTGGAGAAATCAAATAACATATTTACACAGTTTGTATAAAAAAGATTCGCTTTTCGCATCTCTCTGTCTGTATTTGCCCTAACTCCTAAACCACACATCGAATTTTGATGCAGTTTTCACCATCAGTTTATTTGTACCATATATGGATATTATGGTAAAGAAAAGTCGAGGAAACCCGTGTGAAGCCGGGGCAGTCGTTAGTCTTTCTAGAGGCATGTATAATTACCGGAAATGTGTGAAATCCAGGAATTGTACACATTTCCTAAAAAAATTATGTTTACACTGCACCAGGCACCACTGAAAGAAATATCAAGGTATTACTCACGATGCGCCTCCGAAGTCCACATGCAACACTTTCTGTATGATTTCGTACACGAGTAGGGTCACAGCGAATTGTGGCGACGAGCGGCACACACGCGCTGGGAATAAATAACTTAAAG
Source organism: Blastobasis lacticolella (assembly GCA_905147135.1). Lineage (NCBI taxonomy): Eukaryota > Metazoa > Arthropoda > Insecta > Lepidoptera > Blastobasidae > Blastobasis > Blastobasis lacticolella. The sequence goes on from LR990051.1 coordinate 16,532,858, forward strand.
TGAGGACCTGGAAACGCATTACTCATAGAGAAAGGGTCATTGTTGGTCATCTGTTAATCTGGACGTTTAAAATTCGATGATGGACGCCATCCCCGACTTAATTAATTTATTACATACCGACATACGCTCATCCAAAACAGCACAATTACAGTATCATAATATCTAACATATACACCGGGTGCTCATCGGCTCCCGAGCAGTGTTGAGCAAAATTTAGTTTGATTGACGACTAAAAACGAAAACTAACCAATTTAGTTTTATGTAACATTTGAAAATTTAATTAGTTTCAATCGTGTGATGACTAATTTAGTCGACTAATTAGTTTTAATTTTTAGTCATGATTGATAGTTTTGATTAAAATTCCAGTAAGTAAAAGATGGCGTTATGAGTATCAATTTGAAATTGTAGTTTATGTAAAAACTGAAACAAAGCAATAGAAAGTGAGTTGGCCCACGCAGTGCGATCGAGTTCCGTTGCTCTAAAATTGCATGAGATGAGATATTTCTACCAACATAGTATTATATCATTAATATTATTAGTATTATTAACTGTGATATGGTAAAGACGATAAAAAATACCTATTTCCGAGAACTATGTGGTCCCAGTAGTTTGTAAGCTCACCTAAGTTGGTCTTTAAAGGATTTTTGTGTCGGAGATACTCCTCCATAGAAATAAGTACTATTAAGTAATTAAAATAACTTATTACTGTTATCTTGGTTCTAACAGAGTTCGCTTACTTTAACTTACAGTTAAGCTAGTTGTTTGTTCGTTCAAATATGATTACTCTAAATTCAGATATTTTTATAGTTTCAAATATTTTATAGAAAAGTTAGTTTAACTGAAAACTAAAATTGATGACCCAACATTTAGTCATAATTAAAACTAAAACTTTTAGTTGTGATTTATTTAGTACAACTAATTTAGTCACAAAATTTTTAGTTTGACTAATCAATCAATTGTAAAAATTTGTGATTGCGACCAACACTGCTCCCGAGACATAACACGTCTCTCATATCGTGGACATCTACGATATAAGGTAGAGGTGTCATAAAAGGGACACGCATTGAAAGGAATAAGTCAAATAACGGTAAAATAAAAAACGTCTCGAGATGACAATCTTTATGTTCTGTGGCAACCCCGAAGCACAATCATTAGCATCTAAAACGTCACGCTCCTGTCATATTAAATAATATCCCCTTCCTACCTCTCCCCTATATCGTGGACGTCCACGATAATATCGTCACGTTACAAATTATAAGAGTTGGCACGAAAAAGATTCACTAACGTAAAGCGCCCTTGTAGAATGCTGTAATGCCTTCCTCCTTGTATATTTTTGTCGCCGCGTCTATAACGCCATTGTAAACCGTCTGGCCAGGCCTTGGTACTACCTGTATCAAAACAAATAATTCAAATCTGCGTGTCAGCGAGGCGGTATAACAGAGAAACAGCGTTCACACCAAAGAAATTGGACATAGTGGCATAGAAGGAGCCTACTCACTGTTGTAACAATCTTTATTATTTTTTTCTTTTAATGGTGCATATAACATGTCCAAATGGGATGGCTATAAGTTATCAAATACCCGTCCATAACCACTGCTATTGTAAAATTTGGTGGCCTTGGTCATCTTAAGGCGATTGGCTCATTGGAAACGCAGCACCGTACGTTTTCAGAGTTGCATTTCCATAGACCACTCTACTGTTACAAAATTGGGCCCTTTATTCGTCATTCTGGCCAAATTTGGTAATATGTGTAATTTTAATATTGTTTTATATACAATCAAATATTTTGCGAAAAATAATCTGAGATCTGAGTAACGGAATACCTATCTGACAATCCTGGAGACCTCACTTCACAGTAGCGGCCTATTTGACGCATTTTTATGTAGAAAGTACAGCGCCAAAAACTTTTCTGGCCCGCAGCCCGACCGCCTAATATTCGAATGAGCATTTTTCTAATAGGTATCTAAAGCATTCACTCGCTAGATGGCGCCCCAACAACTTTGGTAATTAAAAGATCGGTTGAAATAGGTACTTCGCAAAGAAGATATAAATACTGGGTACGTTGTATTGTATCATCTTGTATACAGGATGTTCTATAATATATGTATGAAGCCGTGAACCGGATGGAGTGCTAAATGTATGAAAACAACTGGTACAAAAATTTCACGTACAACAGAAATAATTGTACCTATCGTTTTAATATGTTTAGCGCTCCATCCAGTTCACGGCTTTATACATATAATAGGTCTTTGAACCTATGAAATTGCCGTTTTGTATGACAAAATTTAAACGATTTTTTTTCATGTATTTTGTATTTGTATTAATCGAAGTAATCACCCATGCAGTCAATGCATCTTTGCCACCGCAGTGGCAGTTTATTGATGCCCTTCTTAAAGAAATCAGCTGGACGGGAGGCAACAAATTCTTCAAAGGCATTTTGTACTGCCTCTCGGGTATTGAATTTTTTTCCCGCCAAGATTATCCAAATTCTGGAAAAAGTAGTGGTCTGTAGGCGCAAGGTCTGGTGAGTAGGGCGGATGACGGAGAGCTTCCAACCCCAGTTCTTGCAACTTGGAGACCGTCTGCTGTGCAGTATGAGGTCGCGCGTTGTCGTGCAGGAGCAGCGGAGACGAGCGATTGACTAATGCTGGTTGGAGATGTGCCAGCTTCTGCATCATTGTGTTCAGTTCTTCACAGTACACATCTGCAGTAATGCTTACCCCGTTGAGTAAGAAGCTGTGATGAAACACAGCGGCGCTAGACTACCAAACAGTGACCATCACTTTACTAGGGGTAAGTTTTCGTTTAGGGCATTTTTTGGGTGCTGAACCAGGATCCAACTAACTTGCTGAGCGCTTGTGGTTATCAAACAGAATCCATTTTTCATCGCAGGTAACAATGCGGTTCAAAATTCTTTCATTTGTGTGTCTGTTGAGCAGTGCAAGGCACGTCTCGACGCGTACTTCGCGCTGGCGCTCATTGAGTTCGTGAGGCACCCATTTGTCAAGCTTTTTTACCTTGCCAATTTGACGCAAATGGACCAATATTGTTTTGACGCTAACGTCGAAAGCTGCTGCTAAATCAGCCGTCGATTGTGTATCATCAGCTTCTACAATCGCCTTTAATTCGTCATTGTCGACCAAAGTCTTCGGACGACCGCGAGGTTCATTTTTCAGGTCGAAATTTCCAGAACGGAAGCGAGCAAACCAATAACAGGTGGTGCGTTGGTTTGTAGTATTAGCTCCGTAAATGTCGTTGATGTTGCGTGCCGCTTGTGCCGCGTTGCTGCCACGATGGTACTCATATTCAATAATTACTCGAATTTTTAACGTATCCATGATGACGAAAAAGATTGAAATGCGATGAAAATTTACACTAATCAATAAACAAATGACTACTTTTGGAAAAAGAATTCCATGTTTTTAAAATAAAATTAATTTGAAATTAGAATTCTTAGCCAAACAAAAAATATTTTGATTTGAAATGGCCAGTATTGCAGAACGGCAATTTCATAGGTAAAGACCTAATATTATGTAACAGCCTGTATATCAATAGCTTTTTTTAGAGGTTTTTTAATAAATTATTACAAAAACAAACATCAATTTGACTGAGTCCATTCGTGTCACGGACACTATAAAACGACCACGTTGAGTCCGAATCGACTGACAGTGGTAGAAATTATAAAGTGTGGATATGGCAATATCAGTTGGATAATCTGTCCTTGTCAGTCATTGCCCATTATTATTTAGATGATTCGCACACTGGAACGCAGCACCATACGGTTGTGCGTGACCTGCGCCAGGCCACTGCTGTGAAGTGAGGTCTCCAGGATTGTCAGATAGGTGTTCCGTTATTCAGTTCTCAAAATATTTTTCGCCTAAATAATATAATTTAATAAAAAGATTAAACAATTTGGAGAATTTACAAATTTTTGATTATATAAAAGACAACTTAAAAATTACACATATTTCTAAATTTCGCCAGAATGACGTATAAAGGGCCCAACCTTGTAACACTAGAGTGGTCTATGGAAATGCAGCTCTGGAGTTGTCTATGGAAACTAACGGTGATGCGGATCCGCAGCCACGCGCGTAAATGCGTTTTACGTGCTGCGTTCCAATATGCCAATCGCCTTAATAATATTTTTCAAGTCAGTCAAATTCTTTGTTATGACTTTTATGAATGACGTTCTATGACGGATAAATGAAATGGCAAAAGTTGCCATTCAGAGATTTTTTTTTTTTAAAGCGATTCTTACTTATCGTGGTCTTATTATAGAATCAAAAATGAACGTAATTACAATGTAAAAGATTTGTATTAAAATCGAACATAGTGCCTACTTACATATTTTTCTTACATTTCAACCTTTAAAAGCTATGTTTATATTATTATTTCTCTTTAGGGACTAGTGTTCTAGGACCATTAGTTTCAGGGTTTCTACAGTTTTGAGTATGTCAGCTGTCATCCGAAATGCAACATTTTCTCTTCTTATTTTTTTCTTCAGTTAATACATTTTGCTAGGTGGGGCGGCAGCTACGCGCATACATGTGTATGCCGCCATATTGAAAATTTTTTATTTTATGTATACTTGATCCTTGTCGGTTTGTAGATTCTAAAGCTTTGGTACATGAAACCTTGGCTTTGGCTTTTATATATTGCATTGAACAATCAGAAAACTTTCCCACAAAGCATTAGATATTAATAATGTTTAAATCATTATTTTGTAAGATGTAACAATTGTGACAGCAATTTAAATTTGCAGTGCCTTCCAAAGGTGTCTAATGTGAATCTTCTTAATTATTAAGACCTTATGTACCATTGGACAGCAAATAAATAAATATGAATATGAATATGAATATTTTATACATTTCATTAGGGACAGCCCCTGGATTCAGCCAATATATACTATCTCTTTGGATTCAGCACTGAATTCAGTACGTATTACAGTAGACCTACATGGCAATACTGACTACAGAGCACGCGTGTCAAATGTGTCAAAGAAACAAAACGACGGATTCGCACGAACGCGCGTGGTTGCGTTTTCAGTGTGTTCGACCATGCGTGATTTCCATACAAACTAATGAGAGCTCAAAGAACTTTATGTCACGCACTAACGCACGTTTGTGCCTCTAATGTACAGCTTTTTGTATGGCATTGAGTCATTTGTATAGAGTTATGACAGATTGACAGCGTACATTCACTATAGGTCGAGGCTCCATATATGCTCTATTTCCAATATCGTTGATTCATACCTACGCGACTGTGGAGCGAACCGTGAACTTCATTTGTTTAGTGAATAGTCACTGAAGTCGGGCGTGGCTTAGTTTAACACCTAAATTATTGTGTTATGTCGGTCTCTCAGTCTGACTATGATGTAGACCTCTTGTTGCTTGCCCTTGCCTATCACATAATTATTTTATACTTTATAAAGTTCCATACACTAAAAGGACCGACTGCTTATAAGATCGCGGGTGATGCGTATAGTATAGCAAACGTCCATAGGCTGTGGTGACAGCTTACCATCAGGCAGGCCGTAAGCTTGTTTGCCACCTAGGTGGTATAAAAAAAACGGATCACTTTGTTATCCATCCGTCTGTCAAGAGTAGTCAAGACCCTTTTTCTCGGGAATGCGTAGAGGTAGAGTCAAGCTGAAGTTAATATCATATACTCAAGTTTGCAATCCCTTGGAGCAGTGAAAAAATCAAAGTTCTAAGATAACGCAATCAAAAGATACGGGCGTTTATGCTCCTTTCCGTTGACCTAGAATCATGAAATTTGGCAAGAAGCAATGACATGTAGCACAAGTAAAAGAAAAAATATAAAAATCGTAAAGTCTAGTTCGTTACAAAATAAATTGCGTATTTAAAGTTATTTATAGTTGGTAAACTAACCGCGACCTACGTCGATATATAGGGTCAACAATTTTCCAACGGCATAGTTAAGCTTGTCCAATGAGGAGTTTTCCAGTAGGTATTGATAGTTGGTTTCAAAAAGCATCAATAGATGGCGCACCTACAATTTTGGTAATATTTTTTAAATCTGTATGATGGTGGCGGTGAGTTCATGCAGCTAACTAATACGAAACTTTAACATAAAATGTTTATTAATATAAACATATTTGTTAAAGGTTAAACGAAATGTAAAAAGAATGTAGAAATATTTATAGAAGTTGGCACTATGTTCCATTATTATTAAAACCTCTAAAATGGTTGAAAACTATTGACAAATACAATATTATCCAATACAACGTACCCAGTGTTTATATCCTGTTTGCTAAGAACCTATTTCAAGCGATTACCAATTACAAAAATTGTCGGGGCGCCATCTAGTGAGTGGTTAGGAATGCTTTAGATACATATTGGAAAACTGCTCATACAGTATTTTATCTAATATTACGGCGGATGTAGGTTGTACATTAGATACCTATTTGTTTACACTGTTATACCTCCGCACTTATTCAACTATTCACTAGTCTTTGTGGTCCATGACAACAATAAAATTGTTCCAATTTCAATAATATTTATCATATCTCTCTTTTTGTAGGCCTGCTGGAAGAGATTTCTTTTTAGAGATAAGTAGTGCCTGTTGTCTAATATCTAATTTGTAGTATATCTTTAATTTTCTTATGTACAATAAATTGTTAAATAAATAAATAAATATTTTGAAGTCTATAATGTGCATTCAAAACCGCTAATACGCCTGGTGACTTAGGAACAGACTGCATTCCACAGCGTATCGACCTATCCCAAACCAGTATAAAACGAGCTAACATTACTAAGCGCATCTATAGAGACGCTTGCTCATCTTATTCTGGATTTTCCGTATGTACATCACCTGTAGCCTGGTCTTCATGACGTCAAATGGCGTGACCAAAGCCGCAGCGGGGACGCCGGCGACGAACCCAGCCGCCATCAACGATAGTGGATGGTTGTAGCCGCTCGCGTCGGCGAAATTCAACTGCGAGTGGAATAATAAATATAATAATCATCCCGGCGTTAATGTCCCGGTTGTGCGCGAGGGCCCGGGGTCCGCCTTGACCATGATCCTGGATTTGGCAGATCAGGTAATTACAGTGGAGCGACTGCCATCTGACTTACGTGGCCATGCTACCAGGGGAACCTGACCAGATTGGATCGTGGGTAACCACATGGCTAATGTGTAAATATTCAGACCCCTGAATGTACAGGTTTCATCATGACGTTTTCCCTCAACGTAAGAGCATCGAGAGTTATGTAGGTACATTACTTGGTATTCAACTAATGTACCTACATAACTCAGACAAGAGTCATTGCTACATGGCCGCAGTGGGATTCGAACCCGGCACCTATCGTTTACGAATCGGATACCATAACTATTCGGCCACCGACGCTCTATACCAAAGATAATAAATAATACCACGGACTAACTCACGTTGATAGGACTTGGTTCGTATCAATTAAGCTATTTAACGCGGATGAAGATGGTACAGCGCCCTTGTCGCAATAGTGCCCACAGAAAACCAGCGCTGTGATACGCCTTGCGGTTCACAGCACAAGCTGAGTGGGACCCTATTGCACTGGCCGCCGCGACATTACCTACCCACATAAGACAATGTTTCTTTTTCCTCCTTTTTTTGTATTATTATTTTTATCTTTGTTTATTTTTTATCGTGTCGCGATGTCTTATTGCAATAAATGTCCTTATTCTTTACATTGAGTGATAAAGCCACTAGTGGCCTATTCTAAGCACATCCTCCAACATCCTAACCCGATATATGTGATGATGTATGTATGTTTAACCACGAGTCTTAAAACTATAGTAAGTACATTGTGATGATGAAGTACCAACCTTAGCGTGCGCATATGTTGGGAAGTAGATCCCACTGAAGCCAATGTCTCTCATTAAGCACGCCCTAATTCCTCTATACAGCCCAAAAAAGCCCCTCTCTCTGATGACCTGCAACGCCGTCACCTTCGAGCCAGTCTCGCCTGCCGTTTGCAGGCGGACCTTGATCATCTCCAACGGATTCGTCAGTATCGTTTGGGAAGTCCCGGCCTGGAGTGGCAGCCCAGTTAGAGAAATCAATACAGTTATTTTTTATTTACGCTGTGACAAACGAGCAGACGTGATGGTAAACGGCTGTAAATGGCCGCCCATAACATTTACGATATAAGATTTGGGTAGTAGGCTAGTTGGAGGCAACACACATGCAGAATCGCGGGTGCATTGTCACTGCGTGGACTAAGATGGAACGCCTCATGGTTGTAGTAAAACTGCCTGGTCACATCAACCGTCCATAAAAATTTGGAATACGAGCTCAAACACAACATCTACGATTCAGGCATTTAGGTTACAGGCAACCAAAATGCCGCAGGTGCGTTGTCACTGTAAGGTCAGATAAAAGGCCCCATGCCTGCATGTAATTATGCGGGCTACCTTATCCTTCAAACCGGGATACAACAATGCAAGAATTGTTGCTTGGTGGCAGAAATAGATAAGGCGGTGGTACTCACCCAAGCGGATTTCTCATTGCAGGCCTACCATCTGATGAATTGCGCAAGCCGTACGAAATACTCCGACATAGAAAGTTCAAAAGTTTCGCTCAGCGCTGCGCTGGTGGAAAAGGGCTTGCGAAACAAATGACTGTAGGTACCTGCTACAAAGGATGCTAATTTCGCTACCGCTGCCTAGTATACTCATTTTTTTAACTACAAAGTAGAGCTCGTCTAATCTAAAATGACGCGCCCCACTATCGCATTAACGCACAAGCAAGTTCAAAATATGGACGCAATACATATACAAATGCCGTTGTAATTGGTCATTCAGTTGTCGGTGAGACACCAACGTAGGAGCTCGCGTCGTTCGATTGGAGCAGTCGACGCTCCCACACAGATGAAGTGTCGTTTTTAATATTTGCACTCACACATCGAAATCAACTAACTAAGTAGTGGGGCGCGTCATTTTAGACTAGACGAGCTCTACTGGGATAACGTTTTCCATTCTTATTGGTTACAAGCCGGCATTCACACCACCCACTTTCCGGTCATAAATTAAATTGAAATTTTGCATTTACATGTTATGTAATGACAATGCAATATTATGGTATGAGTGAGCTGATCTGATGATGGGGACGGAAGGTGGCTGCAAGAACCGTAAGGGCGGTAATAAGGTGTTTTTAAACTCTTACGGGGTGCCAACCGGCTCCCGAGACTGTTCAACGAGTCTTAGTATCCGCAGCGAAAGACCTTGGTCAACCTTGGTCATTTATTGTTTCACTTTGAAAAAATGAGAGTATTTATATATTTCAGATACCTGCTCTGTAATATTCTGCTATAGTAACATAGAAAAAAATCGCAGGTATCTTTATCCACGCCGTGAAAGCTGCCTTAGCGTACCTAATTTGAATGAACCAATAAGCATGTGGTATTCAGCCTCAGTACTCTATATTTAAAAAAAATATAAGCCTTTACACATAAAGTTCGGACCGCGGGAAACGCCTAACACCATTCCAACCTTCGTTCAGAGGCGTACGTGTGAGTAGCGCATAAAAGTTTGAGCCGCGGTAAAAACCGACGGATGGACCGTCGGTCTATCCTCGGCCGGATCGCAGTCTCAGATGCGCAGTCCGAACTTAACGGTGTAAAGACTGCTAATCATAATATAGAAGAAGTAGGTCCACGGAAAGGGATGCTTACACTACAGCCGGCCAACAGCTCACCAAAAAATGTGATGTTGCCTTTATCGTCCTTCACCTTACCGCGCACAAAGTCGTTTACCTAAACAGTAAGCACGTGATACTTGTAAAAATTAGACATAGACATAGACGTATCTTTATTTGGTCCACATTCAAGAAACTCAAAACTAACAGAATAAGTACATAATAAGGAAGCAGGGCGATGCGTCATCGGACCAAATTGGACCAGCCTCGGCTTAATGCTATGATTTTTTTTATTAGGGATAATAACAGCCATAAAAAAGATTGATTACATTTTGTTGTGATCTTTATCACAAGGCCAATGACAGTTATCCACGCTTATATTAATATTAGGTATCTAACGGACATGTTATTGAATGGCAGCAGCCAAATATGGCGCTGGTTTTCAGAGTGACCCATAATAGAGCTCGATGTGCGCACTACGCGAACGACGTGCTAATATAGAAATTATAAATACTAATACAATACAAAATAAAAGAAGAACAGAAATACATATTATTACATGTATAACCTGTAATATCATCATCACAGCCCGTAACTGTCCACTACAGGACTTAGGGCCTCTCCCACGAAAGGGGAGGTTATTGCCATAATCTCCACGCCTGGCAGGCGGGTTGGAGAACGCAGTGTTTAATTATAACAGTTGGAAATGCTGCTGCTCATTTTCCAGACTACGGACTCTTGATCTTTTGCCTCAAAAACATTAGTCGCCTTGTCCGACACCCATGAGTGTAAGGGGTTGGTGCTATTCTACTCTGCCGGACACCACACGGCTAGCCTACCTGTAATATAATTTAAACCTTATTTTTTATTAAAACCAATAAATAATATATGAGTCTAAGTGTGTGTTACGTATATTATGGATGATATAGTAATGGATGGAACCCCAACCACTCACAGCCAATTTGAGGGCCTGCTCCGGCGACACACCCATCAGCTGGACCGGGAGTCCCCTGTACAGGCCTATTGGCCCTTCGTTTATAATTATCTTCCTGAAGCAATCAAATGAGTTGTTATACATCCTCTTGCCATCCTTTCCAAACCTCTGGTTCTGCATCCGTGTCTTCACCATGTCCATAGGATATATTGCCGCTGCGCCGCAGGCTGTCGACAGGGAAGTATTGAATGAGATTGCGAGTAAATAAGATGGGTACAATTAAAATCGTTGTCAATTATTGTAGACGTGAACGAAAACTTAAAGGATGTTTTTAATGTGGTTCTGGTTTTATATGAATATCGGTTTTGTGTCACATACGGATACGTGATGACGGATGCTATCGGTGATACGAAGCTATCACTAAGTATAGGAATCGCCAAAATCCAATGCTTAGAAATTACGTAATTCCTACTTACTAATACTTAGGAATTACGTAAGACGAAAATATGTTTCATCAACCGCTAGGAAATAACTATCGCCGTAGGTAACGCTTAAAGTTAGGAAGTGGATTAGGCGGTGCTTAGTTTCTAGGCATCGCCTAAAATGACTGTTGCGTTCTATTTCCATCAGCTTGTCTATAGTTTCCACTTATTTGGCCCGGTGGCCATAACTGGAACTAAGTGTTCCCATTTTGAAATGTCGCTTTGTTGTCAATAACAGCGACGCCGTTGCCGGTTTTACACACTACAATTTTCCAACATTACAACGCGACTCCCCAATCCCCATAGACACAAGTCCCCACATTGTACATTTAAAACGTTATCTATTTTATCGTTAAATGTGCGTATTGGTCCGTAGATGTTTTCGGTCACACGCATATCACGATTTGCCTGGATACGGAACACCGCGAGAATCTTTTACTCGCTTGACTAAATATATTTATTTATTTATTTAACACTTTATTATACATTAACAGTATAATTATCACAGATTCTGTAAGATTATAACAAGTACAAGGGCGGTCTTATCGCCAATAGCGATATCTTCCAGACAACCATTTACATGGATATAGTGGAGGTCGGAAAGCAAAAAAACTAGTAGGCATTGTACATTTGAGATTCGATATAGTAGTTACAATCACCATACAGTGTAGAAATGCAATAAATATACTATAAAAAGAACAAATATATTAAACTAAACAAAAACAATGCTAATTAAAATCCAAAACCGCTATACAAGACACAGACGATAAAATCATGTGTTCAGGGTAGAAAGGAGATGACCCTTCAATCTAATAGGAAGCCAACCAATAAAATTGGGTACCAGTATCGTATACGTAGGGTACACTGAAATTTCTGCGTAACTCATTAATAAAACAATGAACATGTAAAGTAATATATTTACTGCTTTTCGAGGCAGACCGTGGCTGTCAATATTGACGGAAAGAAAATAAAGTCGGATGTGGGTAAAATAGAGGTTGGAATACCGCAGGGATCTGCTCTCGGAAATTATCTATTTTTAATATTTATCAATGACCTTCCCTCATATGTAATTGAAGGTTTAATGGTATTGTTCGCTGATGATACTACTGTAGTGGTGAGCGCGCGTACGCTTGAAGAGCTTAAACGCAAGATAGACAGCGTATGCACGCAGCTGCATGAGTGGTTTACAATGAACGGCCTGATTCTCAACGCGAATAAGTCAAACATCGTGATTTTCTCGTGCAGAAACTCTCCGGCGCTGTCCTTGCGGAGTCCAATACCTGTAAACAATTACTGCAGGTTCCTTGGTTTTTTCATGGATAGCAATCTCTCTTGGAAACAACATGTAGACATGCTTTGTGAGAAGCTGAGCAGTGCTGTGTTTGCCCTACGGAAACTGAAACCTATTATGTCTGACGAAGCGTTGTTGCAAACATATTACGCCTACTTTCACTCGTTGTTGTCGTACGGCATAATCTTATGGGGCGATTCAACTGATTCGAACCGTGTTTTCATAATACAGAAACGTGCTCTGCGGACGATGGCGGGTGTGCGGCCGAGGCACTCGTGTAGGGAATTATTTAAAACACATGGAATACTAACACAGTATTCCCAATATGTGTTTGACATTGTAATGTTGACGCGACGCAACATATGCGACTTCGAGCGCATGCACATTCCGGGTCGAGTCCCGCGGCAAACGGGGCGACTAAAGTCTGTTCCGCGGCGGTTGGCTCTGCTCGATAAAAACCCGCGCGTTGTCGGGCCAGCGTTTTATGAACGACTACCCGCAAATTTAAAAAAAGAATCTTGCGACGAAACATTTAGGCGCCGGCTGAGAGACCTCTTATTATCTAATCCTCTTTATTCTATAAAAGAATATAATGAATTGAAATTTTGACATTATTTAATTTATTATTGTGGTTGATTCGACACTATTGTACCCGTATCGGTACTATTTTGATTATTTTAATTGACTTGTTATTTCTAAACTAGGTATATTGTTAGTATACCTACTTATAATTTATATTTTTTATTTTGATTAAGTTTGACAATTTAAATATTTTGATTGATTATTGTATTTGACATGATGCTTTAATCCTTAGGTATTGTTTGTATACCTACTCACTTATCATATTGTATCGAATTTTTATTTTATTATATAATGATTTATAATTTGACATGCTACTAATATTTGTATATTTACCATGACATTGTTATATTCAAATTTAAGACGATATCCTTGTGAGTTACTTATGTTATGAAATGTATAATAATATAAGGTAATTTTCATAGATAAATAAATAAATCTAATCTAATCTAATCTATTCTCCATTACATATTAAATACTTTTTCATTCGGTCAACCCGTTTCTGAAAACATGAGGACCATAATTGGTCTAGGGGAATGTTTTTCACGTGCTGTTTGAAAGCTGTCACGGCCTCTTCTAGTCCCGTAAATATCAAACCTCTTACGAAATCTTTGATTTGGTAAAGAAATCGCATGGTGCCAGGTTTGGACTAGTTGCGGGATGGTCACTAGCTCTTCCTTTTTAGAAACGAAAATCATGTTCGCTTTGTGCGCCGAAGCATTGTATTATCAATAGGATGCGACTTCTATGTCGGTGTCCCTAGCATTTTCAAAACCACCGGCAAAGAAATGGTGATGGTAATAACATAAAAATAAAATAAAACCTTACCGCCAGCCACCACCCCTAAAGAGAATCTGTATAGATTCTCAAACACTTCCATGAAAAAGCCTTGTTTTTTTCGTTTCTGCAAAAACGTAAATACTTTATTATCATTATCCGCAAGGCCAGAGTAATGGTGGTTTGTGATCACAAATTGATTTCTTTGCATGTTTTTCCACCGAATCTAAAGCGGCTAGTTAATCTCGATAAAAAATACAATTTACTTACATTCACTGTTTTATAAAACTGCTCGGGCGTCATCAACACGAGGTCCGTATACGTAATTTTTGTACTGCAAATAACAAAATACAATATTAAGTAGGTTGTAGTGTTATACAGTTGTCGTGAGTGTTTAGGGGGTTAGGTGGGGATGTTAATGACCGAACCCGTTGAATGATGTTTAAACCCTAAATTTATTGTAAAAAGTTATAGACAAAATTGCCTGTACGGCGTTACTCCGTACATAGGTAGCTCATGCTGCTAGATCGATCTTCGCGTACGCAACCGGGATTTTATGCCGAGATAAGGTATACGATGGCCGTGTGGTGTCCGGCAGAGTAGAATAGCACCAACCCCTTACACTCTTGGGTGTCGTACAAATCGACTAATGTTTTCGAGGCAAAAGATCAAGAGTCTCCGTAGTCTGGAAAATGGGCAGCAGCATTTTCCATTATTATATTTAAACACTGCGATCTCCAACCCGCCTGCCAAGCGTGGAGATTATGGCAATAACCTCCCCTTTCGTAGGAGAGGCCCTAAGTCCTGTGTGTTACGGGCTGTGATGATGAAGGTATACGATTCGACGATTAAAATATTTTTGTTTTTGTAAAATCCTATATGTCTAAGAAAACTGCAAAAAGCTGAAAGAAAAATCTCACCCACTGGATTTTTGAAGCACGCCGCAAATTTCGAACAATATATCGACTTCCATCGGGGTGATTTGGCTCATCATCTGCGCTGAATGTAGGAACTGTTCCTTGGCGACTTGCGTACTTTTGCCGTTTCCGGTTATTTTGAGGTATATTCGTTTCATAAGTGCCATATTGTTTAATAGCGACGTGAACGCACTGAAGTATGCAAAACTGACCTCATTTCTGCCTGGTGGAAAACCACTCTGCAATGTAATAATAATAAAGGCATCTTTACTATTGTTTTTTTTATTTAAATAAAAAAGTACTTCATAGTCACACTCTACTATGCAGTGGAGTGACCCGAGTAGAGTGACTTAACTGACCCGGTGGCCAAAACTGGACCTAAGTGTGGCCATTTTGAAATTTCACTTTGTTCTCAACAACAGCGACGCCATCACCGGTTCAGGTAAGTTTGTGGTTCTGGCGCCCGACGGCGCTTTGTTCGCGTGGGCTTCGCTACTTTGTGACTCAGTAAAAAACTGATAGAATCGAGTTAAGAATATGTTTTAAATTATCGCGGTTATTTTTACACATTTTAAGGGTCGTCCCGTGACTGTGTCGAATTATCGGGCTACTCGTCAACAAAGGTACGCGGTAGGAAACCCGAAACATACCCTTAAAATGAGTTAAAAATAGTTGAAATTTTGCATGGTAGCTATTAAAGCATTGAACATGCTACCATACATTCTCCATTTTTGGTGACTACCTTTTGACCGCGACTTCGTCCGCGTAAAGTTACAGTCCAGTTCCCCGCGGGAACCACATAGTATTTTGGGATCATTATTATTATAGCCTATGTATTATTTTGGACTTTACGCTACATTAAACACACATATAATCGGGTCTGTTACGATGATTAATACGATCGATAATGTGTGTAACGAAAGTGTAATGAATAACCACGAAAGTCATAAAATATAAATATAATCATCTTGGCGTTAATTCCCAGGGCCCGTAGTCTGCTTTAACCATGATCTAGGATTTGGCGGATTAGGTAATTACAGTGGAACGACTGCCATCTGTCCTCCGTGACCCTTTTAATAAGGGAACATGACCAGATTGGATCATGGTTACACATTCAGTCGCCTGAATGTCTAGGTTTCATCACGATGTTTTCCCTTACCGTAAAAGCGTAGATTAGTGTTCAACTAATGCACATAATTCAGAGAAGAGTCTTTGGTACATGGCGGCACAGGTTTGAACCGGGAACCTCGACGTACGAGTCGGACTCCTTAACCAAGGCCACTGGCGCTCCAAGTCTTAAATCAGAATCCGTTCAATAGTTTTTGTATGAAGGAGTAACAACCATCCAAACATCTATCCTTACAAACTTTCGCATTTATAACATTGGTAAAATCAGGGCTGCTACCATCATGTTGAGGGTGGAAATGGAAACTTTCAGACCACCAACATATACAGCAAGTCAAAGTGTGCAAGGGTGCTTATGCGGGGATTGCAGTATGTTGAATGTAAAAGACAATGTTAAAAATTATATAAATAGTGTATAATTTGTAACTGAATGCACCCGGCCGCGGTGGTTCCGAAAAATGCACTACTTAGGTAATGTGCCGCGCAGGGCAAAGTCACGCTAGTCACGTGTTCGATGCAACGCACCGAACAAAGTGGAATGTATTGCTCATAGAATAAGGTCAACTTTTGTATCACATATACTGTGTTTCGCGTCGCTCCGCTTTTCAAAACGCGTGATTCAAAAATACACTTATTTTATTAGCAATACATCCCATTTTGAGTAGCTCTCACGCTTTTTGCTTCTTAATTTAGACGACTGAATTAAGACCAATGTAATAAGCGCATTAGTCATATGAAACTGGACCAGCATTAAACTTACTTACATTTAGAATATCTTTCATATGTTGAGTGAGCATATGATATCTGACTGAGAACAACAACTGCTTGAAGTCCTCCCTAGAAATGGATCCTGTGCTGCCCTGATCGTAAGCTTTGTAGCCCTCCCAGGCGTATGCGTCGTGGAGGTCATGGATGAACTGGCTGAATTCGTTGTATGGTAACTTGCGACTCTTGTCCTGCCCGAAGTAAAGGCTGACGATGGGGCTGTCCAGGAGAGTCGGCACTTTCCTATGTGTCGACGTCTTGCTTATGACGTTGGAAAAGCTATCTGTAGATTGCGTAATAAATTAGAATCGTACGTTATTATGAGTTGGAGTGTTAAGTAAATGAAAGAGAGACGACTTGTGTCAAACGAACCCCATTTACTGGGATAAGGGCAATTTTTAAACCCCGATCAAAAAAGAGGGATATAAGTTTGACATGTCACGGATGGATCGATTTCAATGCGTTTTATTTTAAACGGTTTAATCGTAATGTTCCATTAAAATCGGTTCAGTAGTTAATAAAATATTTCAGTATTACACATACTCATGCGCTGGCTACCTTATCCTTCAAATAAGAACACAATAATGCGAGCATTGATGCTTGTTGGCAGAAATAGATAAGGCAGTGGTACTCACTCAGACGGACTCCTCTACTATCTGATCCTAGACATGCATTTCGGTCGGATCGTCACTTACCTTCAGGGGAGACAGCGGTCGAAGAATGGCTAGGTCTTATACGAAGGCGTAAAACCGCTCTGTCACAGATAATATAGAATTATACTAAAGGCAGTACATTAATTACCACCGACTAGGCTACTTATGTAATGTAAACTCCTGTCCGCGCCAAAAGTGGCAATCGTTTTTTTCGCAATATCTGATCTAGTCTATAATCATTTACCTAAGTATGGCCACTCTCCATCATGCCGCATTATATAATGGCATGATCAAATAGGCTTGATCAAGCCACATTGAAAATATGTAGGAAGAAACTTTCCGTCAAGTGGCATGTGCTTCCAAACTTTCACCCCACAGTTTGGCATGACCAACCCTATTCTATCATATATATTCGGCCAATCTGTGGAAATTCCTGAAGTCAGTGGGCATAGGTAAGACAGCTGATGACCAATCCTTTTCTTCTGTGTCACTTAGTGAAATCAATGATCATTTCTCTACGGTAGAATCCTTCGATCCATCCCTGAAACTAGCTACTTTGCGGCTGATTTCTGCATTGCCTTCGCCTGATTCTGAACCTTTCACATTTACTTATGTTAGTGAAGACGAGATTAAGAAGAGCATCTTATCCATCAAATCAAACGCTATGGGGTGTGATGAAGTAAGTCGCAGAATGGTGTTATTAATTATTGATGATATTTTACCAGCCATCGCCCATATTGTAAATTTCTGTCTGATAAACGGTCAATTCCCTACTTTATGGCGTAAAGCCTTTGTTCGTCCACTTCCTAAGGTCCCACTTCCTTCCCTTCCCAATCATTTTCGCCCGATCTCTATTCTTCCCTTCTTTTCCAAGATCCTAGAGGCTAGTGCGCACAAGCAGCTTTCGGCGTATGTTCATAAACATAACCTCCTCAGTCCATACCAGTCTGGATTTAGACCTGGGCATAGCACCACAACTGCCTTGCTGAAGGTCACTGATGACGTTAGGAGAGGGATGGAGGGCACTATGGTTACCATCCTTGTACTCATTGACTTCTCGAATGCTTTCAACACGGTGGACCATGATATCCTCCTGGCCATCCTATCCCATCTTCGCATATCGTCTTCGGCTTTGGAGTGATTTTCGAACTATCTTCGCGGTCGCCAGCAACGTGTCCGGCTAGGGCAGACATGCTCTGACTGGTGCAACCTCACAGCTGGTGTTCCGCAAGGCGGTTTACTTTCTCCGTTAATGTTTGCCATCTTCATAAATTTTATAACCTGTAATATTTCATGCTAGTACCATCTTTACGCCGATGACCTCTAACTTTACGTACAGTGCGACAGGAATGATTTAGCAAGTGCCATAAGTGATCTGAATGTTAATTTGGCCAGAATTTACGACTGGTCACGTAGCTTTGGCATTTCTGTTAATCCTAACAAATGTCAGGCCATTATTTTGGGCAGCTCGCGTATTTTAGCGAAAGTGGATATGGGTACCTTGAATCCCATAATCTATGATGGTATTGCCATTCCTTACGCATCTGACGTCAAGAACTTGGGTCTCCATATGGACCAATCGTTTACCTGGAACGTTCAGGTGGCTGATGTGGGCAGGAAGGTCACGGGCACAATGCGCACCCTGCATCGTTATAAATTTTTCCTACCAATTAAGACTAAAATAAAATTCATTCAGATAGGCTGGGCTGGTTAACCATCCGCGAGAGAAGGAAGTCACGTATTCTCTCCACACTCTTTTCTATTTTTGATAATCCTTCCTCGCCTGGTTATCTTAGAGACAATGTAGTCTTTTTGCATTCAACGCATGAGCGTGAACTTCGATCTACAAATAACTTGCGACTAGATATTCCCCTCCATCATACGAACTTCTACAGCCATTCTTTCACAGTCCAGGCAGCACGTCTTTGGAATGAGATTCCTGATGATGTGCGTAAAGCACCGAATCGCTTTATTTTTAAAAAACAAATTAAGAAATTTTTTATAGATAAAAGGCCATAAAGTCAATATAAATAGTATAAAGTATCTTTATTTTTATTATATGTAGGTATGTATGTATAGTATTTATTATAATATAATATATGTTTATTCTATCTTGATGTAGTTAGTATTGTATTTTGGTAAGTTACAATCTATCATCTCGCTTTATAAAGCACCTACTTACTCACTTTCTGCATTGTCTACTGGTTGACTGGAAGATAAAGCCTTAATGGCTTTAAGTCCGCCAATTGTATTATTGTGCAATAAAGTTTTAAATAAATAAATAAATATATTGACCAGAGACTTCGTCAGGAATGCTCCTTGTCGGAATGCCAATACGGCTTCAGGCCGGGCTACCGCACCATGGATCCAATCTTTGCTTTCAGGGTCCTCCAGAAGTCCTATTGCAGTAGGAATCAACCGTTGCATTACGCATTTCTCGACCTGCTTTCGACAGTGTCCCTCGGGAGATAATTTGGTGGGCTCTGAGAGCGAAGTCTGTGCCCAAGGCGTACGTTTGTATGATATAGGTCATGAATGCCAATATTAGAGCTGTCGTCAAAACCATCGTAGACCATACTAATCCCTTCCCGATTACTGTAGGTGTTCACCAGGGTTCAGTGCTGAACCCTTAACTGTTTTGCATTGTGGTCGATGCCCTCTCAGTGGAAATTCAGGACATGCCTCCCTGGCTTATAAAGTACGACGACTACATTGTACTGGTGAGCAAGCTTCAGGACCTTGAGATCAGGAGGGTAAACACGTGGAAGAATGTGCTAGAAAACGGTAGTTTGAAACTGAACGTCGCCAAAACAGAGTATATGCAAAGCTGCAGCGCGGATACCGACATCATCCATATAGGTAACGAAACTGTCAATAGAACAGATAAATCCAAATACCTCGGATCCGTGATGCAAGAGTCTGGCGATATCGGCCCCGACATCAAGTCCCGAATCTCTGCAGCTTGGGCCAAATGGCGGGAACTCACGGCAGTCATCTGCGACCCTAAAATCTCTGTCAAGCTCAAAGGGCTTAGATACAAGAGTATAATTAGACCTGTGATGCTCTATGGCTGCGAGACATGGCCAGCGCTAACAAAACACGTTCGCGAACTTCACGCCAACGAAATGAAAATGCTGCGCTAGATGTGCGGAGTTACACGGCTCGATCAAGTACGTAATGCATACATTCGTGGCAGTCTTGCCTGCGCTAGTTTGGTCACGTGTTGCGTAAGCCTTAGGGATAATAGGAAATAGGTGGGCGACCCAAGAAGCGATGGATTGACATCGCTGAGTCGGATGCGAGAGCCAACGGCTTACGACGCGAGGATGCCGAATACCGGGCGAAGTGGAGAAGAATTTGTAGGAAAGCGGACCCTGGCAGAGGCCGGGATAAGCGCTAGGACGATGATTGGATCAAGCGGCATGATGTTAAGTGACCATAATAACTAACAGTGATTTTTGTATGTAATACGACAGATAAACAGGATAGCGGACCACCTGATGGATAATCACCGCCGCCAATGGAAATCAGCAACACCAGGGGTGTAATCAATGCTTTTCCCGCCTCTAAGGAGATCTCTAATATACCTCTTGAACCGCTCCGTGACATTATCCGAAGCTTAAGTGGCTTATCGATAAAAAATGCCTACTTATCGCAAATTAACTTACAATGCACTATTGTTAAGGCTTAAATTTCAATCCACATTACCGTAGCCAATAACTCCTGTTCTGTTGGTATCGAACAACAGGCAGAGGGTCTCAAAGAACGCGTTCGTCTTTTCTCGCAGCAAGCTCTCATATTCCTGGAACTCCGAAAATGAAATGAACCCATCTCGGTTTTTGTCGACGATGCTTGCGATGAGCTGCGCCTCCTCGGGGTTGTAATGACCTGTATTGGTATGGTGTGGTTAGAAAGGAGTATAAGCTTGACCACAAGGTCTTAAAAACCAGATTACATAACTAAAACTAGGTACTGTAGCATGTGTTCTGGCAGAATGAATTACAAATGGCCCCGGTCCCAGTCTAGACTAGGTTTAGCCTAATTTTATTTAATCATTTGTTCTCAGGTACGAGACCCATAGACACATAATATAAAAGTTGTAAACATATCAAACTAATACCACATTACCACAAACTGGCATTATTACATTGGTAATAGGATTCTGTACATAAAAATATAATTGATAGGTAATAAACCACTAAGGAATTTTTAATCTATTCAAAGGCTAGCTGTTGTTTATTCCTCCAGAACACAGATATCTACATCTGCTATAATTTTAGACACGTAACTTCTACCAGGGTTAAGTAATTTTAGTCATAAAAGTATACATAAGTTTTTTTTTACTTGTAGCAACTATCATTTAACCATCACAATCCTTTTGGGAAAAGCGGAAACGTCAAAGCATCGTCCGTCGGTCAGCAGAGGGACAATGAGCAGGTGAGGTTGCCTTGGGCACAGAGGATGATGGGGGATCATTCTTGTACTTAATATTAGATATGTACAAAGCACCTAGCTTTTGCACGTAACTTAGTTCGCGTCAAATTTGATTATAACGTTCCGGACCCGTTGTCGCGGCTCCACATTCAATTTTGGTATTCTTTTTAGCCAATGTGCTATTAAGGTCTGTACGATACATTACTGACAAATCTCATCAAAACCCGTTCACCAGTTTGTCGTAACAAACTCCATCAAAATGTTTGTCATGATTCAGTTTCCCGGACCATACAATATAAACCTACTTACTTGGTGGTAAGAGGTCAAGAAATTTCGTGACAAAGTCTTCATTGCTGATAACTTTCTCGCCATTTTTCTCACTGGTCGCGTACTTGAGGAAGATCTTCTTTAAAGCTTCGGGACCCACGTTTTCCATAGTCCTAACACAACATAAACTCCATGTCTTAGTCAATAAAAATATATAAATTTACTCGTACGGTCTTGGTGGTAGCGTGCTTGCGAGACCGTTAACCCACTATAAGAGTCCAGGAACTGGATGACAGATGCCCGCTTCGTACTTTGAGGCTAGTCGATCTTCAGTACCGCAAGGAGCTTATTGCTGACACTAGTAGAAAAATCTTGGCCGCATATCATCGTCATCATCATAATTATCTTGGCATTATATCTCGGTCTCGCCCCCGCGCGGCACACGAGGGCCCAGGGCTTACTGCTACTTCTGGCCCACCTCGCGAAGGCTGTCTAACAGTACGTCTAATATCACGTTGAGCAGAAGTGGGCTGATCACAGAGCCCTAGTGTACCCCAACGGTAATAGGGAAAGGGTTGGTGTCATCAACGGCCGTACTATGGAATCGGAATCGTGGTACATGTCTCAGATAATATAGGCCTCGGGCACCGACTTGGACCGCAACGCCCACCATATTATCTCTCGAGGGACTCAAAGGCCTTCTGCATGTCCCGAAACAGGAAATGCAGGGGCGTGTTCCTTGATGTGTATCCCTCCATGAGAGTTCTCGGGGACAGGTACGGGGCCATGGTCCTACAAACCGGCCGAAACCCATACTAACACTCCGAGATTGTATATTCCATCGAATATGCGAGTCAATAATGCGTTCGACGAGCTACATGGTGTGAGACATCACCATGAAGCTTGGTCCTCCCACTCTTGTAGGTGATCACATGATCATATTTCTTTTGGTAAAACGTATTCGGCAGCCACACATATCCGAAGAATTGTCCTGAAGTATTTATTCCCTTTTAGCGTTACGGGTCCCGAAACCAAAACCGCCATGGACACGGCCAAATTCCTCACACTTCTCACCCACATGACCGTTCAGATCGCCCCCCATAACAATACCCTGTAGCAACGAAATGTTTCATATCGTAACATTCGTATACGTGTAGTACTTCCCCAAATCGCTCCCAGAACAACGCCTAATCCGCTACGCTGCAACCGACCTGTGGAGTGTAGGCGCTTATCAGATTGGTTACGACCCCTTTGATAACGATAAGCACGCCTACAACCATAAGGCGGTCGCTCACATACTTCACGTACAAGAAACTGTCCTAGATCCCGTGTATGATGGACCTGATACCTCCCCAACTAGTCTCCTGAACGAACGCTACTGCCACCCTCCGCCTGGCGAGCACATCGGCCAGCTCACGCGATCAGCGTGATAAGGTTCCACGTTGGGAAGCGGACCTTTCTGTAGACTAGCGTTTTTAACTGGACTTGGTAGCCCTAACCGACTTATCACAGGATTAGGGCGATCCTCCGCGCGTTGTTTTGCGGCGACACCCTATCTGTGTCCGGTTTTCTGAAACCTGCCATTAATTTTGTGGGGCTTTCTACGTGCGTCGACTCCCGCCCGACCCGCACAGCCTGTTAGGCAAAAACCCGCTTCGTCCGAGCTTTATGCGTCTACCAGCATGGGGACCACGTGCAGTTGAGGTTAACTTGGACCCCTGAGATGGTGGTGGGGCCCCAAAACCCCTCCTATCACCACGGGACGGTATATTATTAATACATGAATGCAATTGAGACTTACCTTTGATTGGACTCTCAAAATCATGAGGTTTTAATTGTTACTTTTCTGCTTTTGCTCTTGAAAATGTATCTATACAATCTTTGTACACAAACAAAATTTTGCACAAGGAATTTTAGGTAGCCCCAACATTAATATACTATGTTGTTCTGTGATTCATTAAACATTTATAATGTTTAGGTATACTATTTATAAAACACACGAACTTCTAAAAACTGGCTTCAACACATTTAAAAACGATAGAAAATAAAACATTATAATATAAATATGAAAGATGGATAAAAGTCTACATGATAGCCATTAAACAATCATAGAGAAGATAAGATACAGACGGAAGAAGCATATGACAGCACAGACAATTAATATTGTACTATATACCTACTGTTATAGTGCAACCTCATTATGAGAAAAATAAAAACAGATTATACAAACCGAAGAGTGAGGATTGATTCTTGATCCCAGATAAGGACTTAGACATAGCCTCCGTAAGATGAAGGAGGCTATGACTTAGATGATAAAAAAGTAGAGTGCAAACGAACTGGTGTAGTCGGCGGACCCTCTAAAACGATGAGAATATGAAGGAAGGCGATTCTTCATCACACCGGCCAAACCCGTGTGATAGAAAGAGCTAACCTGCGCGTCGGAAGATCGTCAGAATTCGGATGGCTACGCAACGTGCTACTACGCAGTGCGCTACGCCTTGGGGCAGCGTAGGCCTATACGGCGTGCTACAGCGTAGCAGCCTAAGAAAGAGAGAAAGAAAGAAAGAAAATATTTATTACAAAGGACGCCACGACATGATAATTAACATTTAACACAAAAAAGTACATAAAACACGGAG
The DNA here is from genome assembly GCA_905147135.1 of Blastobasis lacticolella. Lineage (NCBI taxonomy): Eukaryota > Metazoa > Arthropoda > Insecta > Lepidoptera > Blastobasidae > Blastobasis > Blastobasis lacticolella. The sequence goes on from LR990051.1 coordinate 16,557,358, forward strand.
ACAATTATAGGGTTCCCAGTGGCATATTTCCGATGCCCTCAGCATAATGTAATGTAATTTGGTTAACATGCCGGTCGCTACGCAGAGGTCTCGGGTTCTATTCCCGGCCGAGCACAAATTTAAAAGATGAATTTAATTTCTGTTTCGGGTCTGGGTGTAGTAGTATGTATTAAAAAAGTATATTAGTAGTTTATCGGTTATCTCACACCCATAACACAAGCTTTGCTTACTTTGAGGCTAGATTGAATTGTGAATTTGTCCAAGCATATTTATTTATTTATTTAAAACAAAGTCGCTTCCCGTCGTCTGTCCTTTTGTATCTATTGTGTATGTATGCTTAGATGTTTTAACTACGCAATGGATTTTAATGCAGTTTTCATAAATGGATAGTGATTCAAGAGGAGTGTTCGTAGGCAAGAAACAACAGTGTAAGGTAGGCGTAGGGGTAGGGTAGGGTAGGATAGGGGTAGGTCTCCACGCAAACGAAGTCGAGCCGGCCCCACTGATTCGTTATCAAAGGGAGTCGATTATGGAGCAATGTAAACTGTGGATAACTTTAATTTAGTCAACGAAGGAAAACAAAATGCGTCTCCGGGTAAAGATGGTTTAGTACTTAATCTTATAGAAGACACAACATACTATCAGAATAACTATTTTGGATACTCTTTGAGTAGGCCAATGAATTCACAATAGATTGTTCTCGTTCAGTAAATTACAGACAAGACCGACTCTAACTAGTGACTAGGGAACTGCCTTAACTAAGCCTAATATAAGCAGATAGGAGCGCGGAATAACTTTGATTTTGTTTATTTGTGTTTTTGATTGTGCATTGATTGGGATTCTATATTAAATTTAATATACAAAATCTTCGGAGGTACGAGAAACAATGCGCGCCTTTTTCAATTTGCGCCAGTATAAATATCATTTACATTTTTTAACTTATACAGAATGTTTAAAAAAATTATCGGTTAGCCACGCTTTCATTGGCGGTGCCACCAACCGCGAGACGTCCACCGTCTCGTTTTCTCGTCTCGCTTGTCTTTCTTTTCGGCAGCCCGCCTCTCGCGTAGCATGCCGTAGCGGTCACGCCGCTCCAGCGCATTGTGTAGTAGCACCACTGGTGGCCATTGCTGGAACTGCAATGTCATATCGTTGTTTTTCCTCTTAAACCGGTCAAACTTTTTCAGTGTGTTTTCCTTGCACTTTGACACTGGGATTAATGGTTGTCAAGTTGTTGAACGACCCGTTCATAGCCTCCTTCATCTTACCCGTTGCCATTTCATTAAAAATTGATTGATTGATTGTCATATCGTTGTCAATGAGGAGTTTTCCAGTAGGTATTGATAGTTGGTTTCAAAAAGCATCAATAGATGGCGCTCCTACAATTTTGATAATATTTATATAATATGTATGATGGTGGCAGTGTTTTCATGCAGCCAACTAATACTAAACTTAAAAATAAAGTGTTTATTAATATAAACATAACTGTTAAAGGTTGAACGAAATGTAAAAAGAAATATTTATAGAAGTTGGCACTATGTTCCATTATTATTACAACCTCTTAAATGGTTTAAAACTATTGACAAATACAATATTATCCAATACAACGTACCCAGTGTTTATATCCTGTTTGCTAAGAACCTATTTCAAGCGATTATCAATTACCAAAATTGTCGGGGCGCCATCTAGTGAGTGGTTAGGAATGCTTTAGATACCTATTGGAAAACTGCTCATTACAGCGACACCGGTCAATTAAGTTTCGATATTTCGACGCAGTTGCATACGTCATGGTCACGACCATGACCAAAAACAATACTAACCGTCTTAACAAACCCGATATTATATGTAGTAAAAGTGTAGTGAATAACCACGAAAGTCTTAAAACAGATTACACAATACAAGTAGTACGATTACCTCGCGCCATCTCCTTCACTCGTTCGTGGCGCCACTAGGTCGCGTCTTCATCGGACATCCGACAGCATGGACGTCGCTGCGCGTGCGCCCGTCGCTGATCTGAGGCCTTAGCCAAGAGGTTTCGTTAATCTACAATCGTTTGTGGTAGTAAAAATTTATGGGATTTGACCTAAGCTAACGTTATCTGACATAGCTGTTTGTGGTAGAAATTCTTGGTACATAGACAATTCACGTACTTTCGATGTACAAAGGAGGCGGATTGGCAGATGATCCTACACAATCAGAGTCAATGTAGATGTTGGTAGAAATAGTCGAACTTCGACCTGTCAATTTTCTACCATACACGCATCACGCAAGCGGAGCTGTCAAAGATGGCTAGACCGGCTGCTTCGTGTATGTTTGATCTTTTACGGGACAACACTTTAGCAGCATAGTGTGCGGCACTTCGAAGCCGTCTACTTACGATACTGCGGGTCGATGTAGGAGCTAACTAGACAGTTTTTTTATACCACTGAGGTGGCAAACAAGCTTACGGCCTGCCTGATGGTAAGCAGTCACCGCAGCCTATGGACGTTTGCAATACCAGGGGCATCACCCACGCGTTGCCGACCCCGTAAAAACATTTTTACCCTTTTCTTGAAGAATTCCATGTTGTACTCTCCAGGTAGGTTATTCCACAACCTTAGTGTGCGTGGAAAAAAGTTCAGTAGGGCCACTGGTACAACTAGTGTCAAATAAGAAGAGACTTGGCGGGTCACGTGGCTCGGCTTGCTCAGTAGGCGATTATCTGCGCGAAATCCCCTCTACTGCCATTTGACAAGTCTCTTCTTTCATGACGCTGATTATACACTTCAATGGCGTTGTAATCTCAGCTAGTGATTATCCTTAACACATCGTTTTCTCCGTAATGAGTCTCGGTGTCGGTGATTGTCACCATTATGATGAAACATTGTAACTTGCCTTCTCCGTCTCCGTTTGTAATAGCGACTGCGCATTAGGTACTTCGCGGCCTCACCCGGTCGAGACATAAACAATTCAAATCAAGAAAACCGCATCGATATCCACACATCTCCACACTTTACAGATACACAAGTCAATCTTTGAACACCCCTCTTTTTTCGCAGAAGGTTAAAACGATAAATGAAACGATAATGTTTAATGTTTTATTCGATTTATTTTTAACACAAAAAAAATGTACAATATCAATAAATATAGTCACATCGGTTGCCTATCACTTGATTTTACTCCTATGATACATAATACCAATGTTGTTTGACAACAATTTCACTAATTCAAATAGATTTATCATACAGGTGTAGAATAATAATTTATTATAGTTATCTTTGTGCATAGGCTTAATTAAGTTCGAGGACAAACCAGTGTTAGATTTAGCAAGCGGTGGGCTTTACTTTAGCCTTTTATCCCCATTTTCACTAAACAGGAATCGCCTAAATGCCCGATGCCCAAATACTTAGGAATTGCTTAAGACACCAACCGCTAGGTAATAACTATCGGCGTAGGTAACGCTTGAAGTTAGGAAGTGTATTGGGCGATACTTAGGCGTTGCCTAAATGACAGTTGCGTACAGTTTTCCACAGCAAACTTATCTGACCCGGTGGCCAAAACTAGAACTAAGTTACACCATTTAGTAATCTCACTTTGTTGTCTACAACAGCGATGCCGTCACCGGTTTAGATAAGTTTGTGGCACTCTACAGTTCACCAACATTCAACGCGAATCCATAGATAAATCTTGCTTATAAATAGAGGTTTGGTGAAATAGACAAAGGCTAAGGTAATGAGCAGTTTTCCAATAGGTATCTAAAGCATTCCTAACCACTCACTAGATGGCGCCCCGACAATTTTGGTAATTGATAATCGTTTGAAATAGGGTCTTAGCAAACAGGATATAAACACTGGGTACGTTGTATTAGATAATATTGTATTTGTCAACAGTTTTCAACCATTTTAGAGGTTGTAATAATAATGGAATATAGTGCCAACTTCTATAAATATTTCTTTTTACACTTCGTTTAACCTTTAACAGTAATGGTTATATTAATAAACAATTTATTTTTAAGTTTAGTATTAGTTGGCTGCATGAAATCACTGCAACCATCATACAGATTAAAAAAAGATTACCAAAATTGTAGGAGCGCCATCTATTGATGCTTTTTGAAACCAACTATCAATACCTACTGGAAAACTCCTCATTCCTAAAGATAAGAATTTCTTAGATAGGTAATGCTCTCGAGTTTAGTGAAAACGGGTATTAAACTTAGAAATTACCAACATAGGACTGCTTTGGTGAAATCGGTGGCTCGGTATTTTTAAACGAGAGGAGTTGAGTATACTAACTTTCCCTGAGTTACTATAATAATAATCTTGGCGTCAATACCCCAGTTTTGCTCTCGCAGGCGAAGGCCCAGGGTTCGCCTTGACCATGATCCAGGATCTGGTAGATCAGGTAACTAGAATTACAGTAGAGCGACTGCCGTCTGACTTCCGAAAGGGAATGGAAAGTTATTGAAATGTAGCAAATACGATTGTGAATACTACATTACTTTGATTAGGTTTCCACTGGTAGTAAAACTATGGGTATCCATTACAATGGCGCATTGTATTTCAATCATAGTCTAGTAATATAGTTATATGTTCATAACATATACACATATGTACATATGTGTATATTACAAGTGATCATATAGCAATATTCGTTCTAAAGTTATGATTTATGTAGGTAAAAAGTTAACCCTTCTTTCGCAGTCGGGTAAATTATACACTCAAAGCAATCTCGTCATATCCTGAAATAAGCCTATGTGGTATTTCTATTTAATATTCTTTAAATAAATAAATAAATGCTTTTAATTACAATGATGTTGTATAAACATTATTATATATCTAACAAGTTTAATAAATTAAACTATGACCGATTATTATAAAATCTCATTAAGAAAATAAATATTGCAATGACATTGCTTATACACTTTATCTTCTACTAAAACTATACTTAAGTTCGTTTTGATATGGATCAGGGTTAACACATTAAAGGCATAGAAAATACAGTAAATAATGTAAAACATGTTTCATAAATAGATATAGATGTTTAGATTTAATATTTAAATAGTTCTCACCTATCTAAGTTTATATTTATTTTTATTTAATATGTACTTTTAGTGTGTACTAATTATGTGCTATGTGGAAGATCTATAAGACATTCATTACTACTATTCTATTTGAATTAGCCCACGATTAACTAACTATTGGCAACAGATGATCACTTGTTTTACTTAAAATAATGATTTAATCAAAAACAAGAGACGATAACGTTCATAATCTGAATTAAAATAAGAAAACTATGTAAACAGAGCCAATTGTACATTTTTTACCTAATATAATTAGAAAAAGAAATATTTATTGCCATATTTCCTACAAGCGTATCCAACTATGGTTTGAACCATACGTTAATAAAACATAATTTATACGATTCGATAGCAACGGTGTCATTATATCTAGAGAATACTTTAAATATTTTTTTGATATTACACACGAAATATTTATATAAAAACACCTGCTTTCAAGTAATTCAGGTAACACAGCAGTTTTTCTGTACAATCTCGACGCCTTGGCTTATATAACCACTCGCTTTTATAAAAATAATTTAGACGCCCGAATTTGTTATCGAAAACAAGACAAAAATAAGTGATACAAAAATAAATCGCGACATCGACAGTCAACATCGCATTTTTCGAATGCGATATCTGGCATCAGAATAAAATCATACAAAAATAATAGCAATAATCACTATCAAACAATAACAAAATTTCGTTTTTCGATTTTATCGCCTTAAAAACTAGATTCAAGAAAAATAATTTATCTAAATTTCGCCTCGGCTTTGGTTGATTGCTTCATTCTAATCACAGCAGCAATTCTGCTTACAACTTCTTATAAAGATCACTATCGCTTTTCGGATCGGTATTTAGGATTTATTTGTCTCACTTACCGTCGAAAGATATATACAAACATTATAAGTACTTAATCCCTAAATAGTTTTTTGGCCAATAAGCTAAGATTACAGGTGAATTTTGAGGACATTTCTCCAGTATTAAGCTTGAAAATTGCATGCATTTCTGATTCAATATTGATACAGTTGGATCCTGGATCCTCTTGCGTGTCGATTGAGTTTCAAGCGATATTGAACCCTGTTGCAGTTCGTGAAACATACAGAAGCAACGCCCAAAGCCGCATATCAAAATGTGAGATATAAAAATGTAACTAAAGACACTTCAATGGCAACGAGACAATTCCGTTATACGTTCCGTGATACGCTACTGTGGTTTGGGCACAGAAAACCTGGGTAACGAGATGCCGAATTTGGTCTCCAAGCCGGTTAGAACCGGATTGGCGACTTGGAAGCCACCGATGTGGTGGGGTCGGGTCTTGGCCTCTTCGACGGATGTCGACACGTTGAGTTCCGAACCGGTTGGGCGGCTGTGGGAAGAGCGATAGTTTCAGTAAATAAATAAATAAATTATTACAAAGTGACAGTAGTTAGGCAAGAAAGTGAAAAAAAAATCAATTGCACAGGTAAGGACTTAATATTAAAATTGACTGTTGTATACTACTCTAGTGGCGAGTCAAGTGCCGTTGTGTGCAAGTTGAGCAACGCGTGAAAGGTGCACTTGCCACTTGCAAGGCAACTTGCAAGCCAAAATAACTCGCTATTGTCCAATCGGTTTACACCCCTGTACTCACTCACTGTCCTTATCAATTTCGCTAACCACTTGGCCAATGTAAATTACACATTAGAGATTAAAAACAGAATACGAAAGCCGGTACTCACGATCCACCGAAGTCCACGAAGAACAAGCGTTGCAGGATTTCGTACGTGACCAGGGTCACACCGAATTGCGGCGACGAGCGGAACACACGGGCTGTGGACGGAGACATTTTTTTTTATATTTCCTTGTGTTATTGAAATATACTTTTTACTCTAGTACGCGGAACTGAAGACACCGATATCTCAACGTAATGGTGCATACCATACGCGCGCATTCGCGAGATCTAGGGAACGATTTTTAAAATTCATATGTATATCTAAATCGTATATGAATTCTCATTTTAACCATTTTTCAAATTCATATCGATGACTTATTTTAACGAGTGCTCCTAACCACTCGAATTCGAATTCTATATAGAATTCGACGAAAACTTAAAATACAGCGCCGAAATATCAGAATCACAACCAAAGATTGAACATACCGGTTTTCACAACATTTCTGCATGAAACGACCACATTTCAGCGTGAAATTAACACAATCGCTTTTATCTCACTCTAATGGCAACCCCGGTTTCGAATGGTTCAAAAATACAGGAAAATGTAACCTCAATATATTAAATTCACGCAAGTAGCTGTTTAGTTTAACGAAAGAAAAACAAAATAGCTAAGAAATATTTCACTACAACTTACCCACAGCGCCCTTCCAGAACGCTCTGAAGCCTTCCTCGGCGTATATTTTTCTAGTCGCGTCCATGACACCAGTGTACGACGTCTGGCCAGAGCGGGCTACTACCTGTAAAATAACACTTAATTTTCATTTCATTTCATTTCATTTATTTACACGTCATATATAATTAAATATAATCATCAATATTATCATTAATATTTGTTTATTCTTGGCTTCGAGCCCGGCTTCTGCCACTTTGTGCGACCTTCGAACTTCTCGCGTCGTATGCCGTTGGCTCACCGATGTCATTCCATCGCTTCTTGGACTGCTTTTTAGAGCAGGTTTAATCACCAAATTCACACGTGTTTTGTGGCAGTGGCAGGACTCTATCAAGCCTGAGGAGTCCAACTGGGTGAGTACCATCACCTTATTTCTGCCACCAAGCAACAATGCTTACATTGTGTTCCGGTTTGAAGGATAAGGTAGCCAGCGAAATTACAGGCATGAGGCATTTCATCTTAACCCTCACAGTGACAACGCACCTGCGCACCTCGCATATAAAAAAAGTGTTGGGCTTACGCAACATAGGCTTAAATGCTGTTCCAACGACGTTCACTCCTAGTATGTTTAAAGTAAATTGAGCTTAGGCATAGCTTAACTCACCTGTAGTCTAGTCTTGATGACGTCAGCAGGCGTGACCAGAGACGCGGCGGGGATGCCGGCGATAGCACCAGCCGCTAATAGCGTTAAGGGGTGATTGTAGCCATTCTCATCAGCGAATTTCGCCTGAAAATGAAGGAATTATCAATAAAATATTGATAGGTAGTTTGCCGATAAGGCGGGCTATGCAAGCCGTCTGTTGTGTGTGGAAAATTTGTAATGTAGTGCAGAGTACTGCAGAATAGCAGGGGATCGTGACTTATAATCATGTTCCCCTGAGCCATACCAAATTTTATCGCTTTTTTTATATTTTTGTATTTTCTGTCTGTTTAATATTGTGGTATGTATGTATTATCTATTTCGATCTATCTATCCATCATCGTGAGTATTTACGCAGATCTGTTTAGTTGTCGAAGAGGTCGCCATGGTCGAAATTGGTCTGTAGGAAATTAATAACCAACCGGGATGCCAGTTAAATATTACAACGAACTCCACCCAAATCCCTATTTCATCATTGTAACATTTTTGTGTGTATAATAAATAATACTTATAATTCTGATCGAAGCAAAAAATAACACAAAAGACCCACCTTAGTATGCGCATAAGCCGGGAAGTATATAGCGCTGAAGGGCACGTCTCTTAGCAAGCAGGCCTTCGCACCCTTATACAGGCCAAAGAGTCCCAATTCCTTGACCACGTTCCAGGCGCGAGGTCTCTGGGCGCCGGCTATCTCGCCCGCGACTTGGAGACGGATCTTGACTATTTCGAGCGGATTCGTGAATACCACTTGGGAGCCGCCGGCCTGGGAAGATTAGGATATGTTAGGTGGGTTTAGTTACGTTACTGGTAGAGTGTATCAATTTTAAACTGGGAACACTTCTGATTTTTATTTTTTTATTTTGTATTGGGTTGTGATTCCAAATTTTCGTTGCAGAAAGCATCTTCGGAGGCGTGGTTGGCTGGGTTCTTGACGTTCTCGACGTTCGGCCTACGCGATTGTTATTTTTTTTTAGTTCATTGACGCCACTTAGACTGTTCTCTGTTTTTAGCTTTTAATGCATCAATATGTCTAATGATTACGACAGATGTCACATGACATGACAGCTTTGTCTGAAATGACAGTCGCCTTTCCTTATTTTAGGGCTAGTTCACATTGGCCAAGTGTTCGTAGTTGACAAGAGAGCAACAACACCGGTACGGTTTACGCCGGAAAAGCGAGTCCATACAGCGTACTGATACTGTCACATGCCACTGTCCCTGACCAAATGTAAGTACATTAAAACTGTAAGATCTTTTGTAACCTCATGAATGCAATAAATACATTGATTGATTGATTGATTGATTGAAAGTAAATCGGTCATTACGTATTCCGCTTCCAAATAGATTAGAAAGTTAGCTTCCTTCAACTCTGTCCATTTTTTTCTGCTCTGTGAATGGCTTAATTGAAAGGTTCGTTAGAAGGACCGATTAATTAAAAACTGAATTTAAGAAACCTATACTTAAAGCCGTTTTGACTAAACTAAGAAATCGCCTAAGTTACGTCAACTAGTTTTTACCCAATCAGCAACGTCCAAATTGAGATAAGAAAAAACTTAGCCGATTCCTAAGGTTTGTGAAAACGGCAATTATTCTATTACATCATACTTACACATGCGCCGGCCATTATCTCAGAATACATGGTGATATTCCCCTTTTTGTCCATCAGCTTGTCTCTTACGAAGTCGTTCACCTACAACAAAATAATTATTGATTTACCGGCTAGTATTATAGGTGTTCAAGGTATAACACAAAAGGTGCCACCAACCGTCAGTTTGATAGCCTTCTCAGGCGCCACGCCTATCAGTTGCGGCGCCAACCCCCTATAGAGTCCGAAGAACCCCTCGTGCCTGATGACCTTCTTGAAACAGTCCATCGAGTTCCGATATGCCACCTCCCCTATGAAGGAGCCGGTTCTCTGGTTCTGCATCCTGGTTTTCACCAGGTCTATTGGGTATACTGCTGAGGCGCCCACGGCTAAGGGACAAGAAAGATATAGTGTTCATTGTAAACAGTTTTGATTTGTAGTTGAAATACTTTGGTTCGCCCAAAAGGTGGACCGACGGCCTGGTAAAGATCGTAGGTACCAACTTGTTGCGGAAGGCACAGCATTGGCCTTTGCCTATGTTGTAAATGACACACAAGAATGATATAAGTGTTAATTGTAAACAGAAGTGACAGCTGGCTGTAGAGAAACTATGTTTTATGCACAGACATAAAACAAAAAAATATCCTGTACATAATTTTTTTCTCTATGGTTTTATTACAGGTGCCTTTTTGACTAGAGTCGGTGCTGTAATGGTTATGGGGATCGATTCGTGAGCTAGATGTACCGAGTTCGGTCTTAGTTACTATCTATGTAGAGCTCGTCTAATCTAAAATGACGCGCCCCACTATCGCATTAACGCACACAAGCAAGTTTAAAATATGAACGCAATACATATACAAATGCCGTTGTAATTGGTCATTCAGTTGCCGGTGAGATTCAAACGTAGGAACACCCGTCGTTCATTGGCTCCCACACAGATGAAGTGTCGTTATCAATATTTGCACTCACACATCGAAATCAACTAACTAAGTAGTGGGGCGCGTCATTTTAGACTATACGAGCTCTAGCTAAATATCAGAGACAGGATTTTCAAAATCGGTCGAGTACTTTCGGAGATTACCCGCTAAACTTTGCATGCATTTAAATGACATACAAACTATCCTATTTCTAATACTAAGTAGTTGAAAAACATTGGTTTGGGTGCATGCCTGAAAAAATCATGGTCAGACAAAATAGATTTTCAAATGTCCATATATCAATGTTTTTGAAATCTGTTGCAGTAAGTGATGGTGAAATCTATATTTTCATAAAATTATGTCTTTAAATGGATAATTTGCACCAGTAATCATTGTAACTAACATTCTATGCATTTCTTATACACAGTGTAAGTAACGTGATTGACACGGCAAGTCGTGATTTTCTGACGAGTATCTACTGTTTGTCTACCAAATAAGACAAATCAGTCTAGAGTAGCAAGAAGGCGGACCCTGAACCCTCGCGTGGACATAACGCCAAGATGATGATGATGATGATGAGGAGTCTGGAAAGATTTAAGAAGCACTTACCACCAGCGATGGAACCGAGTATGAACCTGTATGTGCTCTCCAATATCTGGATGAATACGCCTCTCTCCTCTGGACTCTGGAACAAGGACAGGGGACACTCACTTTCTGACGAATACAGATACACAGGGGCGATTTTGAATTCGTGTTATAGCCAAAGGGTTGACAGGGGTAATTCTATCAATTCTGGACAACTTTTACACTATGGAAATTGAATTTTAAAACAATTTTTTGTAAAAATTACGCTTGAAAAAAATATGATTTTTCTTTGTGTTGTAATGTAGAAAAAAATTCCCAGAATTTTGGATAAGTACCCCTATGGCTTCTACAAGTACAGTCACATGCGTATCTTTGTCACTATAAATAACTCTCTTCGCGAACACATTTTCGAACTGACTTTTAAAAGTCCTTGAATATCTATCTTAAAGTTATGGTGGCATGACACCAGTGTTTCCATATTTCTGCATCTGACTGTATCAGGTGAAAATCTTCTCATTGAAAACAAATGACAGAAAAAGTTAAAATCTGCTTGTAGACAATTAAATATTTATTTACAATGACAAGATATCCATATTTAACTCATAAACGAATTCAAAATCGTCCTGTGAAGAGCGAGACAGAGAGAGAAAATACGTATGTGCGATAAAGACAAAAGACAGGCTAAGGTCCGTGTAGACGATATAAATACGGCTTCGTTTATTGTTAGGGTCGTTTCACATGGTGAGACAATTTCGAGGACGTTTTGCGGTGTTTTCTGCAATCGCAGTGTATCTAAGCCTTAATGGTATTTAAGAAAAATATGAAGTTGCGGCTGCTAATATAATCTAGTTAGTCTCTAAGAATATTGAAGTTATAAACTAGACTATATTAACATCCGAATTTTATTATGATATAGCTTAGTCCTAAAGTCACCTACAATTTCATTTATTACAGTACAGTACATTATTACATGATTTGATGCCTGAATGAAAGTTTAAAAAACTTTGAGCGAAGTGAGATTTTGATAAATACTTCACATTTCTTTAAAAAATGGTAATACATACAAGAAATAAATAACAAAATGTATATATTTTTCACTAGAAACATATTTAAGACCATACGTACCTCAAAGCGAAAAAATAACAAAAAAAAATATCAACATCTCACTTTCGAGAAACATAGAAAAAACGTCATTCAACTTTCGACCTTACTCACCCATAGATGTCCGAAAAGGTCTACTAATTCAAAGTCTTTCAATATATTTACCTCCTCCTTTACAGCGGTGTGAAAGAAAGAGAAAAACATACGTCTATCAGTCGGTGACTAAACTGTTTAAAACGAAAAAAATACAAACTAAACCTACATTGTAGAGTATGGTGGCGGCTCCTGAAATACTGTTATACGTTTAAAAGAGATAGACATACGGGATTTTCTGTGGGAGTAAGCGAGCGAGTATTCTAATTGGCAACCTCTCTCACAAATGTACCACACGATTATCATGGTCTTATGAAAGTACTTTTCTATAGAATTTGAGAATCTAGCGCGACAAAGTTACCATAGAATGTGGTGGAAAAAGGAACTAATATACCGCCAATAGAGAAACTAGAGAATAGACACTCTCACGTTAATAATGGTCTTTGTCGCGCTCAATTGCTTTAGTTTCAATAGAAATTGACAAAACGAAGGATTATCGTTTTGGCGATTTCTACAGAAAAATAATCTATTATGTTTACAATTAGTGATCAGTGAGACGTATGAAAATCAATGAAAAATGTGTTTTATTTTCGTTTAAACATTTGCAGGAACACTGAGATTATCGCATCGCTTGTTCGTGGAGCGATTGCCAATCAGGACACCGCCTTAGGTAGTTAAGTTGTACTTACGGAGACCGCCTTGATTTCCGCTATGCGCCGGGTCACTTGCTTGAAATATTGTTCGGGCGTTATCGTGTTGAGATCGTTGTACACGATTCGGCTGGAAATTTAGAGAAAAAAGACGGTATTAATAAAAAGCGCGTTATACCTAGGTATAACGCTTATTGCATTTGGTTGAATTCTCTAGTCTAAATTCAGAAGCAAAAAGCATGAGAAGAAATTATAGTGGATTCTATTACTTACAAAATAAGGTCCATTTTTGTATCACTTATATTATGTTACGCGTAGCTCCGCGTTTCAAAAGATGTTATACAAAAATTGATCTTATTATGTAAACAATACAGTCTACTTGATTTGCTGTCATGCTTTTTGTTTCTGAATTTAGCCAAACGTAATAAGCGTTTAAAGTAGGCCAACGGAATGGAAGACAGAAGTTGGCGACTGTACTTGTAGTTCATACAAACTTGTCTCATGTTGACATCTGTCAAAAGCATGTGGCATCTTGACAGGATTGTACGAACATACAGCAGACCTACAAGGATCTTTTGGCACTTGGAAAAGGCCGTGGTTGTCAAACATCAATTCCAGTTTTCTGTCAAAAGTGACGTTTTGCAAGATGGCGGCGTTAGTTCTGATTTCGGCCATATGCCAAAAACTCGTTGTACGTGTTTTTTCTATACAAATGTATAGAAAATACAGTAGCAAATTCTTGTTTTGTTTTCAATCTTTCTCTCCTTCCGTTGGCTTACTTTACATTAAAAATATAGGACAAATATTTCTCATATGTGCTAATATAGACAATGTTGAGGCATTCTTGATCCTAGTGTCGAGGACAATGCATCACAGAAAGGGGTCACAATTAAAACAGCAATCGGGGAAATGTTCACAAAAAATAAATGACTTATTCGCTTTTCGAATAAGTAAGGGGAAAAAACGTTCAAAAATATACTATCAGGAGATCGAAAAAAGGGAGACAGATGGCTTGTGTCATGATGTATTTATCATTTACAAAGGATCGCGTGCAAGTGACGTAATTTACGACATATGTATAATAAGTATGATAATTAAATTAACTTAAAAATTTAAACAAACTTGCTATTATAACTGTAGGTGGACCCTGGTACTGGTATGCCTAGCCAATCCTCTCTGCGACAATGCAAGAAAACTATAACTGGGTAAAATAATTGAAAACAATGCGAAATATGGTGCTAATTTCCGACTATGATGTCTGACGGGTTAAGTCCCCACCTCTTTATAATGAGATGCCTATGGCCAAAGCGTAGTATTTATTTTCCTGCAGCCAAAGTCTAATTTGAGACACACTTTCAGCCCCTTCAACCATTCATTCATCTCATTCAATTCATCATTCATTTCGTTCATTTTTCTTCATTTTGAGAACCAATAAGCAGAAACAAGACGAGTATAAGAGAGAAGAGAAATATAAAAGGATTAGTGCATTTGCACTATATTGGTCGGCAATATAAGTGGTCCTAAGGCCTGGGGCGCTATTTTTGAAACCGCTCGCATTCAGGCGAGCGCTCGCCTTCTAATGCTTGTCTTTTGTATTTCTAGCAACCTACCACGAGTATGAAAAAGATAGGGAGTGCAGCTCCAGGGGTCCTACTTTTTAAACCGCTCGCATCCAGGCCGGCGCTTGCGTGCGTGCGATACCTATCTCTTTCACACTCGTAGTACAGCTAGTGTCAAATAAGAAGAGTCTTGGCGGGTCACGTGGTTCGACTTGCGCTGCATACGATTACCTGCGCGAAATCCCCTCCACTGCCAATTGACAAGTCTCTTCTTTCGTGACGCGGGTTATAAGTTGCTAGTGATACGAGTAGTATGAATGAATGAGTGAAATTCTTTATTGCTTATACACAAAATAGGAAAGACAGGCATTAGAAGGCAAGCGCTCGCGTAGATTCGAGCGGTTTCAAAAATCGTCCCTTCAATAGGTACATCATTCGATAACTATTTGATTACATCAAGTTTATTTAGATAAGTTATCGCCATAATGCCTAATAAAAAACAGTAACGATGGTGTTCAATAAAATTTCTTAACATATCATGCGCTTTATCTCTAACTAGATTAGTCAAAATATTTTTGGAAAATAAATATGTTTGTGAAGTCGCAAATTTAAACTTACAATACAAAACGGAGGCTTGCCCGATTTTACGTTGTCCACTTCAAAAACTATGAATACAACGAAATCAGACGGATTAGTACTCGAAATACAAACCGCCTAAATATTTTTTATGCTTATGTCTGTCATTCTGCAACCAATATTTAATCAGATCCTTTCTATAACCCGCGACAAAATTCTAAAAGTTTTTCTTAGAGTCTAAAACTAAAACAAATCTAGTTCTTTACGGAATACATCTACCGCATATCCCGGCCATTTTGAAAGCCAACTCACCCATTAGAATGGTGCAGCATGTCGCAAAGTGTGTACAGAATGTCAACTTCCAGTGGCGTGATCTGACTCATCATCTGGGCTGAATGCAGGAACTCTTCCTTGGTCACTTCCAGGGTCCTGGATCCACTTGTAGCGTTGAGATACACGCGTTTTATCAACTCCATGTTGTTAAGGAGGGAATTGAACGCCATGTAGTAGGGAAAGCTGATTTTGCGCTCGCCTTGGGGAAATCCTGATGCCTGGAAAAGAGATTTTTTCCATTGTACAACAAGGTCGACTACAGCTTTCATTATTTAGTTATTTTTATGACAAGGTCAGGCTTTTGACCGCCATCTTACATTGTCATGGTGGTAAGTGACAATGCAGCCGAAGATGGAGCATGCCTGTCTAGAAACACCCGATTCACTGTATCCTTGAAGGCTATCAGATTATAATGAACAGGGACGCAAGCAGCCTACTTACGTTGCCACGTGTTCCATTCCTTGGCCGTAAGCATTATAAAATATGAACCAAAGCGGTTTGTGCGTATAGCTGGAAGATCCACGAATCCTATAATTTCGGTAATTGGAGATAGCGAACGAATTAGAATCAAATATAATTACTTATTTATAATTCTACTAATTGTGCAAACTCTACGATTTAATTCTATGGTTGACAAATCGATACCGATTCAAATTCCGACAACTATATTTCGTCAACTATTTTTAAATAAATGCATCCAAGGAAAGGCTTCTCGAGAGGTTAGTCTTGGGCTAATGAACTATAAATTTGACTTTCATATATTTTATGGAGTCGTCTAAGGACGACGTTTCATTATAATAATTTATTACTGAGTAGTACCCAGCATATTTTATCTCTGTACGTAATGAGGTGAACGATGTTGTTGTAATTTTATTTCTTTTCCTTATATCAGAAAAAATAAAACATATTAAATAGGTCAGCAAATGACGTAGCCCTACTTTTAATCTTCCGAAACCTACGGAACGTTATCGGTACTTACAATCATCAACAGCCAATATCAATCCACTTGTTGTAAATATGGAAATGGAAAACGCTGCTACCCATTTTCCAGCCTACGGAGACTCCAGAACTTTTGCCTCAAAAACATTAGTTGCCTTGTACACCCATAAGTGTAAGCAGTTGGTGCTATTCTACTCTGCCGGACACCACACGGCCACTCATTCATTTGGCTTTTATTTGATTTGGCAGGAGCCGACCAACCAGTTGCAGTCGACATTAATCCTTACGATGTAGAAAATAAAATCGCTTTTGGATTAATTCGGATGCGCGAGCGCGATGGCGTTGGTCAGACGTCCGACCCTAGCATCCATAAGCGACTTTATACTGAGTAAGGATTAATATCAACTACAACTGACGGCTGGTCGGGTCCAGCCAAAACGGAATGTCTGTTAGAGCTCGTCTAGTCTAAAATCACGCGCCCCACTACGTAGTTATTTGATTTCGATGTGTGAGTGCAAATATTGATAACGACACTTCATCTGTGTGGGAGCCAATGAACGACGTCGTGTCCTACGTTTGAATCTCACCGGCAACTGAATGACCAATTACAACGGCATTTGTATATGAATTGCGTCCATATTTTAAACTTGCTTGCGTGCGTTAATGCGATAGTGGGGCGCGTCATTTTAGATTAGACGAGCTCTACCAGTTTAATGCTTTGCTAGGCACGTCAGTTGCTAATAGTGGTCGAGCTACGTAAAAAAAAACCGCTAATCGATGTACAGGATAGCCGTTTGGTACACGGGTACTTTAGGTTAAAACAATCATTTTGACCGGTAGTTCCTAAAAATATTCCCAGGGGGGGGCCAGTAATATTAACATTAATTATTAATATGGGAATCGAAATTTTTTTTTTCGGAATCCTATCGTGTTTGGTATCAAATGAAAGGGCATCATAAGCCGGTTCTTAAAATATACTACACCAATTACTTTCAGCCACCTGTTTTCTTAAAATCCAAGAAATATTTTCAAAACATACCAAGTTTGGACTCCTCCAGGTAGGAGACGGATTAGTAAATTTTTATAAAATATACGCCAAATGACTCTTAATATGCCCATATCCAAAGACAAAAAGGCGATTTAAAAAATATTTTAATTTACTAATTTTAAAATATTTTTTTCTTTATTAAAAAGTTGAGATTTAGTATTTTTTGAATCATATCGAACTGTACTGTACTTTACTATTGTTAATCTATGTTAAATTGATATTAATACGCTTCCCCCCCCCCCCCTTCTCCTCCTGCACCTGAGAGGATTTTACAGTGGACAACGAAATTATTAATAGGACTATGGCTCGCGAAATCAAATTCGCTTAGGTGCAGAGTGAGGAGTGCGGAGGGAGAGAGGAAAGGGGGAGGGGGAGATAGAAACCGTAAGAGCATTATTTTACATAGATAATAGCATAAAACACAATAATAATAGTACAGTACAGTAGAGTTCGATAAGTTTAAAAAAATACTAAATCTCAACTTTTTAATAAAGAAAAAAATATTTTAAAATTAATAAATTAAAATATTTTTTAAATCGCCTTTTTGTCGTTGGATATGGGTATATTTAGAGACATTTGGCGAATGTTATACAAAAATTTACTAATCCGTCTCCTACCTGGAGGAGTCCAAACTTGGTATGTTTTGAAAATATTTCGTGGATTTTTAGAAAACAGGTGGCCGAATGGTGTTGGTGTAGTATATTTTTAGAACCGGCTCATGATGCCCTTTCATTTGATACCAAACACGATAGGAATCTGAGAAAAAAAAATTCAAATCCCATATAAAAAATTAATATCGATATTACAGCTCCCCCCCTGGGAATATTTTTAGGAACTACCGGTCAAAATGATTGTTTAAATCTAAAGTACTCGTATACCAAACGGCTATCCTGTACATCGATTTGCGGTTTTTTGCCAATATTTGCTGTGTACACCGTCCACTATAAGCAAGAATCAAGGTGACAAAACAATAAACATACGCGAACACGTTTAGTCCGCATTTTTTCGGAGGTGAGTAACCTAATTATCGGCATAACAAAGATATAAATGTGATAGAAGAATCGTATCGTAGATATAAGACAAGCTTATCGTTACACGCGGCGATCATGGTGTTACGTAACTATATTCAATGGCTTCTGTCAGCCTGTTATTATGGCTAAATTTTGTATTACGTCAATTGGTCTTATCGACGCGTATGAATGACCTGTTGTTACAATTATCAATTAAAATGTAACAAAATAAGCATGTTTCCTATTGCAGTTATCGCTCAAGGCAAAATTGATACAGTATCCATTGTGTACGTTTTTAATATGAATTCATTTTTATAGTAGGCTAATGTAAGTCAGCGAAAATGGCAACTGGCCATGACTTTTGTTACAAAAGAAACCAGAATGAAGCGGATTTCTGCTGGAAGTGGCCACTATCGATAACGATGTCGAGTGATCCGTCCATGTACATTGATTGCACATATTTTCTTGTATTTTTCTGTTATATTGTGTATTAGGCTGGATAATCTTGATTGATGAAATCAACAGATTAGTATTTAGTTTGTGTAGTTCCAAAAACGCCCGCAACGTTACGCTAAGTGCAAGCGCTAGGTAACCTAATGGGCAAAGGCTTTGCTTTAGAACACCGATATAACCTGGATTCAAATCTCAGTAACATTGGTTCTATGTTATGCTCAGCATAAGGGCCATAGTTACACTCGATCCACGACGCGAGCAATGTTACTAAGAATTTTTTGGTTTGGTTATTGAAATTTTCGTTTAACAGTCGTAAATTAATATTTTACGAAGCAAACGACAAATTTGGCCCAAACAAAATGCTGCCGTGTGGTATCCGGCAGAGTAGAATAGCACTTACCCCTTACACTCGTGGGTATCGACTAATAAGGCGACTAATATTTTCGAGGCAAAATTGAGTCTCCATAGGCTGGACAATAGGCAGCAGCGTTTTCCATTGTTATATTTATAACACTGCGATCTCTAACCCGCCTGCCAATCGTGGAGATTATGGCAATAACCTCCCCTTTTGTAGGATAGTCCGTCCGGAGTTCTGCAGTGAACTGTTATGGGCTGTGATGTGATGAGTTGCCGAGTGGTGTCGGGCAGAGTAGAATAGCACTAATCCCTTACACTCGATAAAGATCGCAGGTACCAGCTGAATGCGGAAGGCACAAAACCGGCCTATATGAAGATCTCGAGGGGAGGCCTATGCCCAGCAGTGGTGTCTTCTGCCTGATATGGTGATGATAATGATAAATATTTTGAAAAACACTTACATGAAGCACTTTATTCTTCAGATCCTTGGTCAGCAGATGGTTCTTCACGGACACCATGATGTCTCTGAAGTCGCCGACCGTGATGAAACCCGTGCCATCCTTATCGCATTTCCTGAAGGCCTCCACTCCGTATTCTTCATGGAAGTCATGGAGGAACTGACTGAACTCAGGGTAGGTCACTAATCGCTTCTTGTCCTTCCCGAAGTAGAGGCGAACGAATGTGCTGTCCATGTTGAATGGTAGCTTCTTGTATAGCACCGTCTTGCGCATGACTTCCGCGAACTCGTCTGTGGAAGACAGGGTTTATGTTTTTCACTTTTCCGTAAGTAAGACTTTTGGCAAATATGTTTTGTTTAATAGTGACTAGGACATTTAAATATGCTTTTCACGATAAGCATTAATTTCATTATAATAATATATAACAGTCAAGGGATGAAAATCGGCTTCCGAGACTGTTCAACCAGTCTCAGAGTCCCCATCAGAAGAGCTTGTTAACCTCGCTTCGTCAAAGGTATTAGGAGCACACCTAATGCAGTCTGGTTGCAGTGCTGACTTTGGATTAGCGTCAAACTACGAAACGGTAACCCTTCCAGTTCCCGGCAAGCGTTGCTACCTCAGTTATCGGTCGCAAGCACGCTTCCTCTAGACCAGGGCCGTTTCTTTTTGTGTAATGGTTTTAGAAGCAATCTATATTAACATAAATGAATTTGCCGAGGTGTAGGGTAGGTTAGAGGTAGGGTAGGAGTAGGGTGGGATAGGGTAGGGTAAGGGTAGATTAGGGTGGGATAGGGTAGGGTAGGTGTAGCTAGTATGACATAAAACACAATATCTCACCAAAAGCAACGAGCCCATTGCCGTTAGTATCAAACAGCTGGAAGGCGGTCTTGTACAGTGCGTCCGGGACGCACAGCAGCCCTTCAAACGCCTGGAACTCTTCGAAGGAGATGTAGCCGTCCTTGTCCATGTCCACGATGCCAGCGATGAGCTGGACGGATTCCTTGTTGAATTCATCTGTGGGGAAAGAGTTTTTGTTAACATGGTGTAAAGTGGAATATTTATTTATTTATTTATTTATTTGTGTTTGGGAATACTTACAGCTGTCAAAATTAAGTATATTGGTGACTTTAAACATCTTTAAGCCAATTACAAGTTTCCGCTTATAGAGGAATAAAGTGGAACATAGTGGACTACGATACTTCATTAGTACAGTGCATAGTAGAACTATGAATATAGTTCGACAGAGTTTTGTTGGAATTAGGTACTCAATGAGATCTATTAGAAATTAGCTATGTATACAGTTATATCTATTATATATATGTAAAGCTCTTTTTAAACTCCGCCGCATAAAGACGTATCATAAGGTGTGTAAGTCTGTCTGTGGCACTGTAGCTCCCGAACGGATGGACCGATTCTTGGCTTTTTTTGGGAAATATTTAAGTAAATATGGACTTTATCGAGAGTTTCCCGACATCATCAACAGGTTTTAACAGACCACTGGGATAAACCAGCTCATAACAATGCTTGACTTGAGGCTTGAGATGGCTCTTCGTCATATTGAATGGCATTAAACCTACTAATTGTTTACACATTAAAACTACAAGATTCGGATGTGGACTGAGCTCCCAGCCACAGTGTTTCATTTTGACTATGGCATGGGATCGTTCAAGAGGTATATTAGAGGTCTCTTCAGACACGGGCAACAAAATGAGAGCCCCTGGTGTTGCTGGTCCATAGGCTGCGGTGACCACTTTCTATCAGGTGGCCAACTTGCCTGTTTGTCTGACGTAAAAATTAAAAAAAAAACTGGTAAGTCGAACTTAGTAATTGATTATGACTAGGTAGATGCCTACTTGTACCGTAATTCAACGTCGCCAATTACTACGGTTAGTAACTCGAGACTCAGTTGAAACAATGAGGAAATTGCAATGTAAGAAACGCAAGAGAAGTTGCATCTGATCGCTCATTGTAATACGATGCCTACCTACTTATAAAGTGCGTTATACCTGTACAGACAGATATTTGCAGCTATTGTCCCATGGTGCTCTCGCGCCCGAGACTCCAGGGCCTGCCTTGACCATGATCCAGGATTTGGCAGATCAGGAGATTACTGTCGTCTGACTTTTGTGACTCTGTTAACAGGGGCACCTGACCAGATTGGATCATGGTTGCACATTCAGGTGCAGGTCTCACGATCTCAGAAAAAGTCAGTCAGGGGATCGAACTCGGTACCTCCCGAATACAAGTCTGACCCGCTAGCCATTAAGCCACCGACGCTTATTTTTAACCCCCTTGTATTTATGTATTTGTAGCATTGTAGCGCCCGAACGGATATGGACCGATTTGAATGTGGTTTTCTCTATTTGAAAGTCAGTTTAATCTAGATTCTCAGCTTTGTTTAATTAAAGTCGGTCCAGTAGTTTATTCCAGTAGTATACATATATAAGTAAATGTAAATTGGTTGTGGGTTTTCCGACTTGGTCTGTCGGTTAGGTTATACGACGATATTTTTACTTCAATAATTATGTGGCTGCAATACAGTGCCTGGCCTTGCGGGCAACCATCGAAAGCCATTTTCTCTATTGTTGTTTCAGCCACACTGTATCTATTATTGTGGTATGAAGTTTTCCGTGAGTCACATATATGGACCGTATGGAAGCCTCTTAGATGAACTTCATGAAGTATCTACAAACTCGTAAGCGTGAGGTATCGAATTCGAATCCCGCTGCGGCCATGTACCAATTACTCTTTTCTGAGTTATGTACATTAGTTGAATTCTAACCGATGATGCTCTTACGGTGAGGTAAAACATCGTGATGAAACCTGTAAATTCAGGCAACTGCATTTGTAACCATCAACCAATCTGGTCAGGTTCCCCTGGTAGCAGGGTCGCGGAGGTCAGATGGTAGTAGCTCCGCTGTAATTACCTGATCGCCAAATCCTGGATCATGGTCAAGACGGACCCCGGGCCCTCGTTCTCGAGAGCACAACCAGGACATTAACGCCTAGATGATTATTTTTTTATTATCTACCTAATTCTATAACAATTCTATCAATAGATACTGTACTATGCTATGCAGTATGTTGATAGATAAGTTATGTATAACATGTTTGTTTACTGTTGCCATAAATAGAGTAATGGCACCTACTCATAGCGATCTATAGAGAATTGCCTGCATTGTTTGAATAGATTACACTGAGGAAGGCTTGTAGGTTTGTTATTGAATAAATTATGGCACGAATAGTTCAAGGCCAACGTATAAACTACCAGCAATTAGCTTCCGGTTTAAGTACTAGTTTCCGGCGTTGACTGCGTAGAAATTGGTTTAGTTACCGTAGGTAGTAGGTAGGTGTTTGGTGCATAAAGTTCACTGTGAATTTTATCGAAATGGGTTCGTAAAGAGATGCCGGAAAACCCGGATAGTTTTATTAAAATAATCTAACCGACAGAAAAATTCGGATGACCATACCTAAACTCAAATATTTTACGATTTTAATAAAACAAAGCTATGAACCGTCACGATTAAACTGGAAATATAGAGACAACCGCATCCAAATCAGTCTATCCGGTCGATGTGCGAGCAGACGAGAGTTACGATGCCACATACAGGCGTATAGATACACACACACATCAAACTTATAACACCGCTTATAAAGCTAGAGTGAATAGGCTGTTACTAGACAGGCATGGTCCAACCTCGGCCGCATCGTCACTTACCACCAGTAGCCGTATTCACAATGGCTCGGAAATCGAATTCGGATACGGAATCGACAAAGGACCCCGCAAAAGTTCTTAGGAAAGTGTGGTTTCAGTTAATTTTGATAAAATTTTCATATGTTATAGAGAGTAGAGTTTCCGTGGAATCTATCGGGATTCTGAATAACAGTTTTCGAATCGTTCGACATGGATTCGCCGATCACGAATTTCGTGTCGAATCGTTCGGAAACGGTTTCGAATCATTGTGAATACGGCTACAGGTGAGATGGCGGTCAATTACCTGGCTAGTCTTAACTAAACCTAAACTCTTTTTGTACCGGGAGCTAAAAATCACACTTTCCATCAGATGGTATGGATGACAATCTTGGCGTCAATATCCCGGTGTGCTCTCGCGCGCAAAAGCCCGGTGCTCACCTTCCCCAGCATCCGGGATTAGGCGGTTCAGGTAGTTACAGTAGCCGCAAATCTAAATACATCTAAATCAAATCTAATCTACAATAACTAATCTAATACATAAAAATACACTCTCGAGCAAACATAACTAGGTCATTTACATAAACGACACATGATAGCTGTATGAAGTAAAATTAACATTGAAGTGTAATGTAATGTTATAATTAATTAAAGTAAAAGGGTTTTAATGTAACATAAAAGCTCTTTTTAATATACATTTTGTCCCTTGAAGCCATATTTACTAGTATGTGAAATATCGTCAATCGTTCGTGTATGTCACCTAGTCATTTTTGCTCGTTACTGTACATCATAAAAATGGCAGCAAACCTTCGTCGAATAGGCCGAGGAATTTCCTAACGAAGTCTTCACTGGTGATGTGCTTTTGGCCATTCTTCTCGACTGTCGCATACTTTAGGAAGATGTCCCGTAACTTCTCTGTGTCAGCCCTCTTCAGGTATCCAGCCCCCTGGGAACAGTAGTGAGAGAATCAATATAACAGTCAGTGTTTCAAAAATAGTGTAAAAATGTACCTATGAGGATATAGACATAGACAATACTTCATTTGGGTTCCACACTACATCCACATCTACCACATTATCTATAGGTATACTTAGTATAAAACAAAGTCGCTTCCCGCCGTCTGTCCCTCTGTGTGTATGTATTTACGCTTAGATCTTTTAAGCTACGCAACGGATTTTAATGCGGTTTTCAACAATAGATAGAGTAATTCAAGAGGAAGGTTTATAGAATAGGAAAACACGCGAACGAAGTAACAGCAGGCCAGCTAAGCTAGTAATAAATAATTATGTCCCTTGTATTCTAAGTGACATGTAATCCGACTGCTCCCAAGCATGGACCTAGGAAAAATTTACTACGTCTCCGAAGTGTCAATGACCCGTTGACCAGCTGACAATGGACTTAATTCTACCTAAACAGCTGGCAGATCATTGACACCGCCTTGACACTGCCGTATTTTTGAACGATATTCTTTTACTTATGAAATTGAATCTTCATGGCGTTCATATTATCATCATAAAATATTTTAAACTAATAATGATAGACCCTGTTACTTATTGTAGGTAGGTTTGTCCTGCAAAAAAAAAATACTTTGGTCTAATGGGTACCTCAAGCCCAAACTTTTATTACCATGAGATTACCTACTTTTAAGAGATACTACTTAAATGATTGTTAGCACCATACACAATAACTTTTGACAGTTAGCTCTTCTTAAATTCTTAATAATATTTGAATTTCCTATTTTTTAGCTACTGTTACGTACATGGGAATGTAGGTAACTGTTCAAGATAAATATGTTTAGTTACTTGTTAATGTAAATACGAATTGACAACTTTGTTAAGAAAACTCTGTCGTAAAAATACAGTACCAAGTTTAAGTTTTTTTATATCAGAGAAATCAGTCAATTAAATTTGATAAAATGCAATGTTTGACATTATGTAATTGCTTTTCATTCTTGATGCTAAATTGCTAATATATGCTCGGTAAAGTGGAAAAAGCTGATATTCGAAACAACCTCCACTCTTTATTAAATGGACCATCTGACCACATGGTCATGGGCCTCCATAGGCAATACAAAAAAAGTATGAAAAATACTAAAGAGAAATGCCTAAGTAATTTAACTACTTAATCATTTGACCATCCACTAATGGTAAAGTAATAAATGTCATTGATTACATAGCGTGCAGTAAAAATCCAATCTTTATTGAAACGTTAAAAGTGGCTGCAGATTTGCTATTTCTACACATGAAAATTATTCAATTTACAAAGAAATAAATGCCTTTACAAAAGAACAATTGAACTAAAACGCACCTCAATCACTACAAATTGTTTTGAATAAAATGTAATTTAAAACATGAATAACGCTTTTGTTTCTGTAACATATTTATTTCACTATTTGATTGGACAATATAACATGACTACAAAGAAAGACGACTACTCAGTACGGTCCGGATGATTACATATAAACAACATATTGTATCTAGGATATGTGTTAATAAACATGTGTAAGTGATGCTCAAAGATAAACGTAAAGATATAGATAACCTAAGGACATGTGATTATTATGCAATCTCCATTTGGTAATTTCCATGTCAATTACCTATCTTACTAACACTATCATGGAATAAAATCACTGAATACTTACCTACAATGTACCCTAGTATATGAGTGGAATTCGGGGTATCACTACATAGTATAAAACAAAGTCGCTTTCTCTGTCCCTATGTCCCTTTGTATGCTTAAATCTTTGAAACTATGCAACGGATTTTGATGCGGTTTTTTTTAATAGATAGAGTGATTCAAGAGGAAGGTTTATAAGCAAGAAAAATGGGTAGAGGGTGGGTAGGTGTACGTGAACGAAGTCGCGCCGGGTCCACTAGTTTTTAATAAATCAATCTCCATTGAGTTATTTAAAAAAAAATGATTTGAAAACTATTAATCGCTTATTAAAATATGCACAATTTCAATGTAAATAGGTCATCTTCATAGGTCAGACAGATCTTTAGTGTTTGCCATTAGCAATTATAAAGGAAAATAATTCATAATTAAGTAACATACATTATAAAACTTAGAAAAATAAGGTAAACTTGTCAATTATTGCGTTCAAAGAACAAAAATAGAGCACTTAACCTTTGGCACAATCAATAACTCTGTTGTCTTAACAAGTCTTGAGGTTTATCACTCACTTGTTTTTAACAAACATATTCATTAATAAGTAACCGAACAACAACTTGTAAGCTGATAAACACAATTAGTAAATTGAAAAAGAAAGACCTTAAATGAATTCAATCAGAATTGTTTTAA
Organism: Blastobasis lacticolella; assembly: GCA_905147135.1. Classification (NCBI taxonomy): domain Eukaryota; kingdom Metazoa; phylum Arthropoda; class Insecta; order Lepidoptera; family Blastobasidae; genus Blastobasis; species Blastobasis lacticolella. The sequence goes on from LR990051.1 coordinate 16,584,072, forward strand.
AATCCATATTACGGTAGCACATTTTTGTTACTTTTATCACAATTCACTGAGCTGGCCATCACAAAAACATTGAAAAACAAACTCTAACTGAACAAAAACTCATTGGTCTAAAAAATTTGAACTTAGAAAAGAGATAAAATTGTGTGTAAAATTACCCGTCGAGAAGTCATTTTGTCGTGAAGACTCAAATTGGACTGGAAGGATGGCCACTAGTATGGTTGACGTAACAGATAAGTGTTATCTCGTACACCCAATGTTTACTTGGGGCATTCGGTGTAATAATCTTGCATAAGGTATCAAATTGGTCTGGTCTTTCATCATAGCTTGACATGTTTTGTTTATATCGCAGCGAAGAACTTTCAAATTTAAGGTAAGAAAAGTTTATACTTTTACTTTGTATTTTTTTTTAAATTATTTGTTTCCAGCCACAATGGTTAGGTTATGTGGATTGATTACCTAACAGTGTGCAGTGTCACATATGTAGATGTCCTACTAGCTTATCAACAGTGGCAGGCATGTGTTATCAATACTGATCGTAGCATGCTAATTACTATTGGCCAAGTACTGCATAGCTTCGTCGGTTGTCAGTAGTTCAAGGCCGGTCGAGTCAAGGGCAACCTTGCCAACTCCTAAAATATAACAGCTGCATTGTCGCAGCAGCATTGGCCATAACATTGATCTCGTGTCACCTCGAAATACTCTCAAAATCCAACAGTAAACTTACCCACCTCTTGACAGCTGGCCTGAGAAATCAAGGAGCTGCACAAAGAATTAAACATTACAGAGTTTTTCGGGGACAACACGACCTTTTCACAAGAAAAACCTGTAATGTTTAACTCAGAATCCGCTGTATAAAGTTCGTTTGATGTGATAACACGTCACAATACGTAAAAATAATACAAATCTATTTATAAGAACCACGCACTGTGCTCATGTTCATCACCGCCCGGCTGTTATATGATTTAATCCTGGCCGTTTGGGATGACCTTTTGTTTTTATAAAACAAATGAAAACTAATGACTTCTTAACTGAGTCGCGTAACAAGACTTTTGACAGCCCTTTGTTTGACAGTTGTCAGCTCACAGATTAGAAAATGCACTGGCACCGCACCGGTAACTACTTTACTTATTTGTAGATATAATTATTAAAACTCTATTAATTTACTTAAGTACCGAATATCTCAGTCCCAGAAATAGAAAAATACTATGTGCAAGAAAATACTAATAGACGGCGCGCCATCTAGTGCAGTTTCAACATATTATAACTGTAGGTACAGCACAAACTTGAATCCCATGGTTATTTACTATCAGAAAACCGTTTTCTAACTAAATGTAACAGATGTCGCTTTCACCAATTTTTTTGTGGTTTGGAAGATAAAAACATTAATTAAATAAGGTAGGTAGATAGTTCTATTAATTTCCGCCCGCATCTCCACTCGCGTAGATTACATGTTATATCGTGTTGTGTATGAGTGAGGGAGGGGAGGGGGGTGCGAGTAATAAAATGCCTACCTTTCTCATAATGCAGACCGGAATCTAACTACCTACCAAATTTTATCCGAATCTGTTCATCCATTTAGGTGTGTGGCCGTGTGTCCGGCAGTGTAGAATAGCACCTTACATTCGTGGGTGTCGAACAAGGCGACTAATATTTTCGAGGAATAAGATCTAGAAAATGGAAAATGAGCAGCGGCGTTATGGGCTGTGATGATGATGATGATTTAGGCGTGAAGATGTATCAAACATATACATACACAGAAACCTTCGCATTTATTTAATAATGAGAAATGGGATGGGATACATTGAAATTTGTAACACAAACCGTAGAAAAAATTTAAAGAAAAGAAACATACCTACTTGTCTAAGTACTTTTTTTAGGAGTTGATTGTTTAAACTAATTTTACTTATCTATAATATTTTTTCTAAGTTATCTAAACTTTTGTAACTCCATCAGAAGAAGGGTAATTTTATTGTGTTTCCTTGCTTAGAAGTTAAGCTTATACACAGGACTACCTACCCACTCTAAAGAACTGCTCTTTGACGGAATTTACCTAAGTAAGTAGGTAAGGTAGGACGTAGGTACCTATCCACTAGACTTAAAGTCTGCTGTTCTGCACCCGCCAATGAATCGATACCCGTCTTCAAGCTATTATCTTCAAAATTATCTACTTAAATAATTCCGTTGCTACCTAGATAGGCACCTACAACACTGTCTACCTAGATTCAAGTTATTGAGTAAATAGTACGTAGATGTAGATACTTTAAAGGTGACTAATCTACCTAATTACCTAGGTACCTCTAGAATGTATGTGGAAACCAAAGACTTCTATATACTAGCGTAGATCAACGGTGGAAACTAAAAGTTTCACACAAATTGTAGAGGTTCAAGTTATCAAAAGGTGAGCAACGAAAATCCAAAAAAAAAACTTTGAGAAATATTTTTGTCGTATGGGGACAACGTCTTTATTTGTTTCTGACCTATGACCAGGCGCCGTATTTTTGAATCATTCGAAATAGATTCGTATGCGAATTGGCTAGGTATCTACCTGTTCCACAATTGTAGGTATTAAGTTTCAACTCGTGTGACGGAGAAAGGTAGCTATATCGTATACGAATCTAATTCGAATGGTTCAAAAAGAAGACCCCAGTTCTGGACGACGAAAGCAGTCAGTAGGATCCCGTTCCGTTGACGACAGAAAAGCACGCACTACTGCACATTCAAGTTGATATCATACATCCAACTGTCACACGCCCTTGTCAGACCCCCACTGCAAGCATCATTATGTACCACGCGGCACCCACACCGGTTTATCCATCCAGGAATAAAACTTTAAGTACTCTGCACCTGTACCCTCGATGTTTTATTTAAAACGCACGACTAATGTGCATTCGGTTGCACAGCTCGGATGCAATTTCCATAGTAATGTAACACAAGCGGCGGAAGGCCAAGCCGGTCTTACGGTTTAAACCGACAGTAGTGCACTTTTCCGGCTTACGCTCTACATGCCTACTGCCGCTTACGTGCCTACGTAGTGGGATTGTATAATTGCAAGCGATGTGCGTTGATTTTTTGTCTTTTACCAACATCATTTTGTTTAATTTTAAGGCAGCGGTGTTAAGACTCTGTCAAGCCGGTTGAGTCTACCTAAATGGGTACTTGTAATGGCGTTGTCATCGCTATCATACGAAAACGTTCCGATTTTCATTGAGTTAATTAATCTATCGACTGAAATGAAGGGAGGTAACTAATAAAATTTTTGTCTTTCGTTTCTACGGAAATAAATTTTGTCTTTTTGGTAACAAAATAAATAGGTTCTTCAAAGTTATAATTAGTATAAATAATATTTCCAGACCATTTTATAGACTCGAAATCAAATCGATATACTGAAAAGTACTTTTTTCAGGGTATCGATATGACAAAAGGAAAACCTACCTAGACTTTAACGTAGGGACTTCTGAAACTCAGCCCTTCATTTTAATGCTTTGATGAATAAACTTATTAACCTACTACATTGTATAAAGAGTAGATGGTAGCCTTAGGTAATGCACAGGTACCTTACCACCTTACATGCCTAAATACTACAGAGGATTACTTTCATCGACTTACCCGAAGAATAAGCCCTTGTTATTTCAGGATTTGTGTTTTAATATTTTAGCCGACAGAAGCTTTGCTTCCAATTTTGCTGCTACTTTGCGGAAGTCTTACGTGTAGGTAGGTACAGTCAAGATGTAGCAAGAGAGACGACCTCCAAACTATGCTAGGGGACAAATGTATGTATGGTTTTTCTATGTATATAGGTCTAACAAAATTCAAAATTCAAAATTTATTTATTGATTAGGGCATTAAATATATCTTTCAATCGTCAAAAAGGAGTGGGGTAGGAAAGTAGGAAGGGAGCACACAGTGACTCGCTGGCCGCCCCATGGCAGTAGCAAACCCACCCCACGCCAGTCACGACCGGACCGTGCCCGGCAATGCCAGGCAAAGCCGGACCGCGCTCAATATATTATATAAATATGTCTAGTAAAATTAAGAAAAATCATCCGAGCAATATCATCATCATCCGAGCGGTCAATCTTTGTTTTCTTCGCTTTGCCTGCATTTGCTTTACATTGCACTCAATTCGGTGAGTGACGTAAAGTAACATTAAACATCTCACTAAACCCTTTCACTAAACTTAACACTCTCTCCTTAAACCTTCCCCTTCACCGGACTGGATTTCTGTTTAATTCTTTCTCCATAATCGCTGCTAGACTTTGGGATGATCTTCCTTTGGAGATCAGACATAGTCCCAGTTTTCTTTAAAAAAAGCAGTTCATAATCAGTTTGTAACCACTTATACTTATTTTCCTACTTAGTCTTTATCTTTTTGAAGTGTTTGGGCAGTAGTGTTGTTGAGTGTAGCTGGTAGCTTGTTATATTTAGTTTTATGTTCACTCGCTCTCTCTCCTGTTATATTATCTATAAATCTCAGTCTGTGAATGTTTAGTATTCTAATTTAATTTAATTTTACGTTAATTATATTTTATGTTCTTTTCTCTTCCTTTTTGTTGCACCGCCTTGTAATTTTTGTTAATTGCTCTCAGGTTGAATGGTAGAAAAAGCTACGTAGCTTTAAGTGCACCTTTGTACTGTATTGTGCATTAGGTTTTAAATAAATAAACAAATAAATAAATAAACCCCTAACATGTCGGCGACAATGCGCCTATTCAAGCTTTCCTACACCTTTGGAACGGTGTCGTCTTCATGGAAGCTAGCCCATGTGCATCCGGTACCCAAGAAGGGTGACAATTCAGACCTATCAAATTACAGGCCTATAGCGGTAACTTCCTTGCTCTCTAAGGTGATGGAGCGGGTCTTCAATATCCAGCTCCTTGGATACCTCGAGGATTACCAGCTGATCAGTGACCGTCAATATGGCTTACGTCATGTTTGCTCAGCTGGTGACCTTCTTGTGTACCTAACACACCGGTGGGCTGAGGCTGTCGAGAGCAAGGGGGAGGCTCTGGCTGTCATTCTTGATATAGCCAAGGCTTTTGATCTGGTCTGGCACAGGGCAAGACTAATAGAACTCCTGAAGTACGGTATCCCCGAGGGGCTCTGCAATTGGGTATCCAGCTTTCTGTCTGGACGGAGCATCCAAGTCGTTGTCGACGGATGCTGCTCCGATACCAAGACCATTAATTCTGGAGTACCCCAAGGTTCAGTGCTATCTCCCACGCTCTTTCTTCTGTATATCAATTATATGCTAAATATTCCCAATATTCATTGCTATGCAGATGACAGTACTGGAGATGCTCGTTATACAGGCCGTGCGAATATCCCTCGTTCCGTGGTGTCGGAAAGCTGAATAAGACTTGTGTTAAAGATTGAACACTCCTTGGAGCAAGTTACTCACTGGGGCAGACTGGACCTAGTGGAATTCAACCCCTCAAAGACACAGGTCTGCGCATTTTCCGCCAAAAACAATCCTTTTGTCATAGTGCCGCAGTTCCAAGGAACACCCCTTTCCATCTCAAATAGTATCGGGATCCTGGGTGTCGACATATCGGATAACGTGCGATTCCGGAGTCACCTAGAAGGTAAGGCCAAACTGGCTTCGAAAAAGCTTGGAGTGCTTAACCGGTCCAGGCGATACTTCACCCCAGGGCAGCGCCTGCTGCAGTACAAGGCACAGGTCCGGCCTCATAGGGAGTATTGTTAACATCTTTGGGCCGGCGAAACTGCCGACCTGCTTAATCCTCTGGACTCCGTACGCGCCATACGAATTGTCGACGATCCCATACAAACAAGCAAGTTAGAATCACTGGCTAACCGAAGGGACGTTGGCTCCCTGTGTGTGTTCTATCGGTTGTACAATGGGGAGTGTTCCGAGGAACTTTTCGATCTGGTGCCCACAGCACAATTCCGCCATCGCACCACCCGCCGTGGGCTAGGTACTCATCCCCAGTACGTAGACCCTCTGTTGGTCAACACGCGAAGGTTCGAAAAAACGTTTCTCGCTCGTAAGATTCGGATGTGGAATGAGCTCCCAGCCACAGTGTTTCCTTCGGACTATGACATGGGATCGTTCAAGAGGTATATTAGAGGTCTCTTTAGAGGCGGGCAACGCATTGGTGACTCCCCTGGTGTTGCTGATGTCCATAGGCGGCTGTGACCACTTTCCATCAGGTGGCCCGCTTGCCTGTTTGTCTGCCGTGTAAGATAAACATAAAATCTTTGCCATCGGCTACTTGGGCTTTGTAGAACATCGTCTTATGTTCAGTCGGTATTTTTTTATTTTTAGCTTACCGTAACGGTAAAGGGCACCCTCCGGATTAACGGGGGAGGGAGGCGGAGAACTCTCCGGCTGGCTGGTTAAGCAGGACTCGCTACGAAAGACCTATGCGCCTACTTGCTAAACTCGGCCTGGACCTCGATTCTGGTACGGAAATCGTCTCAGTTACAGTAACATTACAGTGTAATTGTTATCCGAATCGCACATGATGAGCTGCAACTCTACTTGAGTTCGACCTTTCCACAATTCGTATTCATATAATTTCTGGTACTTTAGTTGCATTATGTTTGCATTACTAAGTTGCAACTTTCTTCTGTCAGATTAATTGTCTAAGAAAAAGGTTTGATCAAACAATGATTTAACTGGGATGATGCTGGGATGTTACTGTGACTGACTCGATTCCTCGACATAGTTATAGTAACATCCCAGTAACATTGCAACATAGTAAGAACTGCATTGTCACCAGAATCGGTATTCTGGGGAGGCCTGTAGCCTGGAAGGCTTTCAGGATTTATCGGATGCAACACCCCATGGGGATGGGGTGCGTAAAATAAATACGAAATCGAAACTATAGTACGTGCCAAATGGATTTGCAAAAGCGTGCTTTGACCTCTTGGTATAACCGGCAATATCTCATGAAAAACATATGAAAACTGTTATAAACTGTTCTATTTCCAATTGCAGCCAAAACGACGATCAATATTCGCTATTGCCAATCCATTCGGCTCAGAACATGTGTTACCGTGTACGCCTACTAACTACGTAGGTAGGTACCTACCCAACATAAAAGCAGGAAAACCTAAAAAAATTACGAATAAAAGAAAATCCACTCACAACCCGCCACCTGCCAAAGTGGCTAAGTCTCAACAATGAATATTCCATCAGAGAAAGCGTAGTTGTTTACCTATGACTTTGGCACGGCGTGCCAGCCCGGAAGCAGTCCTAGCAAAACATGTTTTTGCTTTCCGTCTCTGGAAAAAGTAATAAGTCTCCGGTACTCCAAGTTATAGAGAGCTGGAGTGACGCGCTGCAATTCCGGTGCTGCGACTTGCGGGCTAGACTTGCACGGGTGACATTTTATGGACTGCTTTATTTTAACTTACTTTGTTGGAAAATGTTTTAAAACGTCCAACGTTGGAATATTTTAGTTAAAATAGCGACACGCCCCGGCTTCGCAGGGGTAGTGACCTTAACAAATTATAGGTACCGACCCCTAAACCTTTCTCATGAATCACTCTGTCTATTGGTGAAAATCGTTTTTACGGAGTCGGCAACGCGTGGGTGATGCCCCTGGTGCTGCAAACGTCCATAGGCTGCGGTGACTGCTTACCATCAGGCAGGCCGTATCTAAGCTTATTTGTCACCGTAGTGGTATAAAAAACCGTTTACGAACCGGTTTAGAAATGTCTTTTGAACCTAGCCCATCCTCGATAGTAGCGAAATCAGGAATGACAAAAATAACTTACCTACCACTTCCTACCTACTTGAAGTACCTAGTACTTCCAACATAGGCGGATGGTACACGCTCGATGTTTATCGGGATATGTATCGTTGATACGGATCGTGGACTTCTGATTTTCTTGAAATCCTGTGATCTGTGAGTGCTACACACTCGATAAATATCGTGATCTGAGATCGCAATCCACGTAACACAATAAGCCAAAGGAGGTATTTTCTTTTTATACCACTAACGTAGCAATAAGCTAGCGGCTGCCTGCCTGATGGTAATCAGTTACCGCAATGGGTTTACATTTACAATATTAGGATACACCCCCGTGTTGCCGACCCTGTGAAAACCTTTTCACATCTTTCTTGAGGAACTCCATGTTGTAAGTGTGTGCTCCCGAATTGTGTCCGGTACTAACGCGCCTTTTTGCGCTTTCATATTCCACTGGAGTAGTCCCGTCTTCATGGAAGACTGCCCACGTGCACCCTATGTCTAAAAAGGGCGACAGATCAGACCCATCGAATTACAGGCTTATTGCTATAACCTCCCTTCTCTCTAAGGTGATGGAGCGAGTAATAAACGCACAGCTCCTTGGTTACCTAGAAGAGCACGATCTCTTGAGCGACCGTCAATATGGTTTCCGACATTGTCGCTCAGCGGGTGATCTTCTAGTGTATCTAACGTACATGTAATACATTTAAAGTTAGACTAAAGGCGTTGCTCTTAGATTACCAAAAAAGTATTCCCCTTGGTGGTCGCGCTATTGCGTGTTATTTGACCATGTGAACTGCAAATAAAAAGTCTACTCAATAATATTATTATTTATAATATCTTGTGTTATCTTACTACTGTTTATTTATTTAATTTACTTAATCTGTAGCATTACGCTCACCTTTCCTTTTATTTATTTTACACACGTATGTATTATAATTATTACTATATATTTGTTACTATTCCACTATTATTATTTTAATATAAAACTTGCTAGTTGTGTGCTTCGTGCAGGTCTCCACATCGTTAAGGTCCGGCTGAAAATCAGCGCTGCATCATTCTGCTGCAGCTAATGCTGAGTCCGGGCCCTTTTTGACATCGTATTACTCCATATTTGAATCGCTTTTATTGAATAGGTTTTAAATATATATACTTATGTTAAATTCAGATATACAAATGTAACTTGTTCCATGAGTTTTGTATTATGAGTATTGTGATGTCAAAATAAATAATGTCTATGTCCATGTCTAACACACCGTTGGGCTTTAGCTGTTGAGAGTCAAGGTGAGGCACTGGCTGTTGGCCTCGATATGGCGAAGGCGTTCGATCGGGTCTGGCATAGGGGTCTTCTATCACTGTTGCTCCAATAGCTTGGACATTGACGCTGGTGTCGAAAGGCTCGGTGCTGTCTCCAACTCCTTCCTCCTTCATATCAACGATATGCTGTCCATTGACGGCATTCATTGCTATGTGGATGACAGTTCTATGATCAGACAACAATGTCTATGATCTATTTATTCTGACTTGTCTTGTTTGGTAAACAAACAATGCCCAAAATCACGATTTGCCGTATCAATCACGCTACGTATATTATGTATAAATGTCATGAATTATACAAGAAATGCATGGAATGTGAATTTCAACGAACACTGCACATTATCCATTTAAATACGTAATTTGCTGAACCAAATAGGACAAAGTTCAAACAGATCATAAAATCTTTATGATCTGTTTGAACTTTATCTAGAACCTTCGATTGGGGACGACTAAATCTAGTCCAATTCAACCCCACTAAGACACAAGTATGCGCGTTCACCGCCAAGAAAACTCCATTCGTTGTAGCTCCTCAGTTTCAGGACGCACCGCTTGTCATCTCTAAGAGCATACATATCCTAGGTGTCGACATCTCCAGTGACGTCCAGTTTCGCAGTCACCTGGAAGAAAAAGTCAAGCTCGCATCTAAAAAGCTGTGTGTTTAACAGATCTAAGCAATTCTTCACGCCGGGGCAACGACTTCTCCTTTGAAAGGCAAGTCAGACCCCATTTGGAGTATTGCTCTTATCTATGAGCGGGAGCGCTATCAGCTTGGTCCTTGTAACTCGATCCAAAAGCGGGCTGTGAGAATTGTCGATGATACCATGCTCACAAGTGGTATTGAGCCGCTGAGCCAGCGGAGGGATTTCGCCTCCCTTTGTGTGTTCTACCGCTTGTACAACGGTGTTTGTTCTGAAGAACTGTTTGACATGATGCCTACAGCAACGTTCTATCATCGCACCGCTCGCCACCGACAGAAAGTTCATCCTCACACCTTGGAACCAAATTGGTCGCGAACTGTGTGGTTCCAAAGGAACTTTCTCCCACGCACACTAAGGTTGTGGAATGAACTACCTGGAGAGGTTTTCCCTGGAGAGTACATATGCAGTTCTTCAAGAAAGGGGTTAAATGGATTTTACGGGGTCGGCAACGCGTGGGTGATGCCCCTGGTATTGCAAACGTCCATAGGCTGCGGTGACTGTTCACCATCAGGCAGGCCGTAAGCTTGTTTGTCACCTTGGTGGTATAAAAAAAAACTCCAGTGAAACCTCTCAATTTTATTAAATAGGTAGAGAAGAGTTGGCATACACTGAGCCAATCGCTTTATCTATGCTCAAAAAAGTATAAGGTAAGGCTATTGTCATAGATCGATGGGATATTTATCTCGTTATAGTACTGGGGCTTAAAACGTGTAATAATCTCTTTCTATCTATGTTGACGCAACGACCCAAAATGAGTATTTTCCTCCGACACTAAGATGCTCCATTCTACTCTGTGCTGTGCCAAAACTTGCAAACTTAAGAGGAGTTATAAAATATAAATCAAATAAATATTAAGGGCAATTTATTTGTTGAAGAAATGGGGAAACGCGAAATTAGCAAACTGCTTTTCTAATTCCGTGCTCCAGGGTTGATTAAAGCGCGCCCCATTAATTTCAGTAAAGGTGACTGACCAATAATAAAGATAATTCCAGTACTTCTTTCTTTTTAGCCATGTTCAGCCATCTAAAACATAAAAGATTTTTAAATATATTTTACAGAGTTCTTACCGGGTACCGACGACCCAGTCGATTCGTGACAATATCCAGTAATATGTTAACCAAGCTACACAATATGAAACACGTGAAATATATTCATAAAAATTCTGATAACATAATAAGCTATAGCATTTTCATTGATCATAATACCGCGCTCTTGGGCGCGGAATTGTCAAACTCGATTACCTATTTTACTACCCTTGCATAATACAGCAATATTAATTGTGTGTCCAAAATTGTTTCTCATAAATATAAACCCCATAAAATATTTACATTTCAAATGTACAGGTTCAATATGTTACTACACTATAAAATTATCAAAATCACCCGCGAAATTATAAGGAAATAAATGAATAAATAAATAAAATAAGGAGTTGGCGTAAAAACTTACGTAACGTGTCGTCTTTCGAAGACCGTTCCGAAAGGGATGCCTGAGCTTAGGGAAGCAGAAAGGTATTGGGCAAGGATAAAATAGCACTGTGATTCGCAACTTGTGTTATTCACAGTCGAGGAATTATCTACGGCGCGGTACATGCCAACTCTCCTCTACCTATATGGCTTTGGGTTAACTTTTTAATAAATAAAATAATAATCATCTTGGCGTTAATGTCCCGGTTGCACACTCCCGCACGAGGGCCCAGGGTCCGCCTTGACCATGATACAGAATTTAGCAGATCAGGTGATTCATAAATAATATGGTAATGAATTGCGAAAGTCCAGCCCAAATCCAGTAAGCTCACGTGACGTCCACTGGTTTTATTTTAACTTATTATCTGGCTTGGACGTTCTATTGGTTTTTTTTCTAACAGACACGTTTACTCGTACAAATGCCTTCGACTTAGTATGGCCGCATGCATTACATATGATACAAGGACGTGGGATTGCGGTTTGAATTTTGTCTTAAGTAATGAAGAGATAGTCCACGTGCAAAGCATAACTTACAAAAACCTACACAGACTACACGAAGTAGTTACAGAGACTGCACTAAAAAGTAACCACCCTCACGCTTTTCAAGAAGGTACGATCCTTAAAAAACATCCATCAAAGATGTACCAATATGGGTCAGGAATTCACCAAATTCCCATAAGCCAACGGTCCCTCTCGTGCCGTAAATATTTGTGGACAAAAGTTGTGTTGTTTCAGGACCCCATACAGGAAGATTGTAGTTGGCGAACTGAGTATTATGGCAGCTACCGATATGAAGCCATCTTACTCATATTATACGGGTTCTGGGGCTTGTTTTTTAACCACTCGCCTCGAGTTGAACGGTTTTCAACTAGATTTTCAATTTGAAAAAATAGTTTTTTATGCATAATGCTGATATTTCCTATTTTTAAGACTAGTGTCCCTCAAACGCGCTCTATTCAAATGTAGTTTAATATTACGTTAAAAATGACTATGGAATTTTGTAGACGTGATCGAGAAACCAATATCCATGCTTGTAGTTTGTCAGATTTTTGTTAAAATATATCGTTTCAAAGTATCATGGAAATCTTACGAGGTATAAAAAATAACACAAAAGTGATATCGAAAAAAATAGAGGTAGATATAACTAACCTACCTAATTTAATAGATTATCGTTATAAACGCATGAATGTGAATTGAAGTAGCTTTTTGTTTGCGACTTCTCCCGCGTAAAATTCGGTTACTAAGTTCCAGACCCGTGGGAACCATATTGAAATTCGGAAAAAAACTATAGCTCATGCTACTCGCTGATATTGTAGCTTTCTATAGGTTTCTATAAGTTACAAGAGTGCCGCCTTCGACAGTACGGCAACGTTTTGCGTAAACCGGCAAATTATGTGGTAAACAGATGCCACCCCCGCCAGGCACGGGTAGGAGAGGCCGGCCCTAGAAGCGATGGCTTGACGTCGTTAAAAGTGACATGCCAACGGACTCACGACTAAGGATGCCGTAGACCGAGCAAAGTGGACTGAGAAAAGGAGGAAGGCGGATCATAGGCCCCCGCGTGTTGCATGGAAGCGCAACCGGGATTTAACGCTAAGATGATGATAATATAGGTAAAATAATTTTTAAAATTAGTTAAGTAGTTTTTGATTTTACCAGATTTTTACAAATAAACTAATCTTTTCTCTTTTTAATATTATTAGATACTTATAAGCCTGAAAGATCAAACGACAAAATCAAACATCATCTGACTAAGAGAAATTAATCAACGCCCGTGGGTCGCAACGTAAATATTTTCTCTATGCCGTGGGCAGACCACAGAGGTCTATGTATTCACTTAACATCTGTATATTATTTATATGTATACCAACCTGTGTGTCACAATAAAAGTATTTGAATTTGAATTTGTAGTAGTAGTTACCTTTCTAACTTTTACCCTCAGGTGGTAGTCGTGTGTGGGTATATTGAACAGAAATTGTTGACGTTAGCATTTCCCACTAGTGCGGGTAGGGTAAATAAATACAGAGTCTGTTTGTCCCACTAGTTGCCTCCGACTTGCAAACAAAGTTCCTTAAGTCAGTATCGGGGCATAGGAAGTGAAGTATAAATTCTTGGGGAACATTATTTATTTTCTCTAGTCTGGAATGTGTTTCTTAAGGAAAGACTTTATTTACTATTTGTAGGTATTTATTCGCCGTGAAATATACGAGTGTTTTCTTTTTCTACGCTCTGTCTAATAATAACTCCTAAGAATTTTTTGACTGAATGTTTCTGAACAAAGTCCCACGCGGTTCTCTGGGAAGTATAAATAAAAAGGTAGATTCCTCCCACGCAAAATGTATCTACTACCTACCACCACTAATCCTTATAGTGGGTAACCTTTTTCATCCTCTTGTGTTACAAAATATAAGTAAATATATTCCATGAGTTTGCAACTATAAGGTTAATAAGTAAGTAATCCCATCCAAATGATTGTGATTATATTCTCAGCGGCATTAGGTATTTAAGTACCTACCTACTAACTAATACACTATTTTCATCTCCCTCATATTTAACTTATTCTTCATAAGAAGCCATCTCCTAACGGAGGTCGGCGATAATTAGGACTATCTTCACTTTCTAAGACTCAGTCTCTAAGACTGCGACCCGAAATAAGGACCTAGTAGTCATCCCAAATAAGTCTTTGAGATTAGCCAGGTAGTCCGTCTTCGGTCAGGTGGTCTGCGGCCTTATTTTACCCTGAATTATTAGCTGCAAGATAAAGATTTAATTTAGGTTTTGAATCGACTTTAATGGTCTCTACTTTACTCACTTACCTATTATCACCACGGCCCATAACAATCTACTGCAGGATATAGGGCCTCTCCCACAAAAGGGGAGGTTATCGCCATAATTTCCGTGTTTGGCAAGCGGGTTGGAGGTCCAAGTGTCATAAATACAACAATGGGAAAAGCTTCTGCCCATTTTCCAGCCTACGGAGACTCTAGATCTTTTGCCTCGAAAACATTAGTCGCCTTGGGGTTGGTGCTATTCTGCTCTGCCACACGGCCAACCTCTATTATGCTATATTACTATACCTACATAAATTCTAAACGCAATTCAGACGGTCAAATATTGTGCTCCATAACTACATCGAATGCCGTCTCCACCTGCTGTAATGTGACTTACAATTGAAAGAAACACCCCCACAGACCCTAAACAACAATGGCGAGGAACAAAACAATTTACAGTTTCCACCAGCATTACAGCTCGCCCGTGCACCGAGTTTTATTTCTCAGGCGGCACAAAAGACAAGTTAGGAAACCAATTTCACTATATCGAATAAAACATTAAAAGTAATAACTCGCCTGACCGAGCGGGGTAACTTCCCGCCTTTACTCCAAGTGCTTGCAAAGGCCGAGAATTTAAGTTGGCGGGAAAACGTTCGCAGGATAACTTTCGTGCAGGTGTGAGGGGGTATGTGCCTCTAGCGAAGTTCTTCTAGAGGTAACCGCCATTTTGCATTGCGTCACATGGCATTTTACGTGAGTCCATAGTACTGTCGTAATAGTATCTGATTTGGTATTGTATTTTCAGCGATCTCACGGTTTAAGCCCACAGTTTTTTATCCAACTTATGCTCTTTATGTACGAGATACATAGTATAATCTATACATAATATAAAACAGTGGATATGACAGCGGATAGGGATGAACGGAGAAAGAAAACATACTGTGCCGACCCCAAATGAAATGAAATGAATGGGATAAGAGCAGGCAATTGATGATGAGTATAAAACAAATCGCTTCCCGTCGTCTGTCCCTATGTATGTATGTATATCTATGTACGATTAGTAAAATAGTGGTAAATACTTACTTTATTTACAGCTTCACAAACCATTTAGTCCATAACATGCAAAAAACGTTGTCAAAGTCAACAAGCGGTCAGAGTGTAGCGAATGAAGCTCGAAAATGTGAACTATGGCTGTCTAGTGCAGTCGGTGAAGCTCTCGCCAACCAACACCAACTCTCAATGCATGAATGCAAAACTCTTAATGCAAGCGTCAAAATATTACTGAATGTGTAACCATGATCCAATCTGGTCACGTTACTCTGGTAGCAGAGTCACGGAAATCAGATGGTAGAGGTTACTCCACTGTAATTATCTGATCTGCCATATCCTGGATCATGGTCAAGGCGGATTCTGGGCCCTCGTGCGCGAGAGCACAACCGGGACATTTACGCCAAGATTATTAATACTTCATAGGTACCTAATAGGTGCCTACTTAAGTGCGAGTGTAAAAATTAAAA
Source organism: Blastobasis lacticolella (assembly GCA_905147135.1). NCBI lineage: Eukaryota > Metazoa > Arthropoda > Insecta > Lepidoptera > Blastobasidae > Blastobasis > Blastobasis lacticolella. The sequence goes on from LR990051.1 coordinate 16,599,553, forward strand.
AAAAATTAAAGTTCAGTCATCTAGGCCATGTATACTGCTGTCCCTGCTGTACATCTGCTAGGACACGCACAACACACGACGGTCTGTCATGTACTCGTACCGCAGGCCGAATCTCCAGACATGCGGCAATCAATGACGTCATCTGAAAGGCGATTGTCACCGTCCCCGTACCGAGCGTATTAGAGCTGAATGGTACCGTATAGAAGACAGAGTTAGGTCGATTAACCAAAACCAGTATAAAAGGCGAGCTTAGATTGCTATGCGGTGGGCAAAATACATGCTATGCTATAATATAAATAAAAATACAAAATACTATTTCGCATGTAGGTATTTAAAATGGGAAATACAATATATTTTTAGGTCGTGTAGTTGAAATATAACATAAAAATACAGTAAGTATTTTAAATATTTGTATATAAAATACTTATGTTAAAGCATTAGCAAAAAGTTATAGACAAAAAACCCAGAATCGCCAGCAACGAAATGAATAAAAATGGGTTCAGTACAGTAAAATCATTATGTTTTAAAAAAATCAGCCCTCTAACCCATGTACTATAGAAGTTATTATACTGTATGAGAGTAATGTAATAGTATTGATTTTTCTTGATTTTTATTTTATCAATATCACTTTATTAAATGATAATACTTCTTTTACCCTCTAATACATATTTTAATACTTCGTAATGACATTTTTATTCTATTCCATTTATCTATACCTATGTAAAAATCAATTGTAGTGCGATAGTCTTGCTAAAACTCGAAAACGACTAGACCGATTTGAATAATTATTTTTTGTTTTGTTCGCTATAATATTGGAATGCCTTAAACTCCAAACTCCAACAAAACAAAAGAATTATTCAAATCTGTCCCACCGTTTTCGAGTTATAGCGAGTTTAAACGAAGAGTAATTGATTTTTTGTATGGAGATTGTATCATTTATAAACAAAATATCTAGTATAAAACATCGATTTTGCAGTAAATTATTATCTATGTTTGATGTATATATTATGAATATTATAACGGCATATTTAAAGTTTCTGGCGACTCTGGTTTTATTTTTAGCCAAGATCTGTAAAAGTATTTGAAATACTTAGTAAGTATTTGAAATTCTGACTACAAAATACCCCAGCGTCAGGAATTTGAAATACCAAATAAGTAATTGAATTACAAACACCAAATATGTATTTGTATTTGATTACGTATTTTAATTTCAAGTAATTCAAATACTGCCCAACCCTGTCTATGCGGGTTTTACAGAGACGCTAGCTCATCTTATACTGGTTGTGAGGTAGGCCGATATGCTATCTTCTCTACGTAATGACGGCAAGAGGTCAGGGGGCCCGTTCTCGCGCTCTGATATCTCGATTTCGACATTATCTCTTGCCACAAATCTCTATTAAAAATGACACTTATTTCCGGCGCAAACAATTATTTTTCTCAACGGTCTTCGACACTAAAAGATTGTTGGTGATTAGTTGTTTTTAGTGACATTCTATTACAGCGGGGCTATTGGCTAACTCAGTTGACAACTGTATTTGACACTAGATAATTCTACACCACGTCATCTACGTTGAAAACTGGCAATACCGTCTACCAAATTAGAGTAATGTCAGAATTTATGTCAAATTCAGTTGTCCACTGAGATAGCCGATAGGCCTTCAGATAGGTATGTGGCTTGGCCGTGTGGTGTCCGGCAGAGTACAATAGCAGCAACCCCTTACATTACAACCGTGGGTGCCGTACAAGACAACTAATATTTCCCGAGGCAAAAGATCTAAGATCTCCGTAGGGGTTTTCCATTGTTATATGCACAACACTTCGATCTCCAACACGCCTGCTAAGCGTGGAGTCTAATGTGAATCCGTATTAGTCCGTGGTATTTTTGTCTGTAGTATAGGCGTATCTTTCAGTTCATTATCTTTTTCTTTGTTTTTTGTATGGGAGGCATAGACAAAGCCACAGACTAATTCGTCAACCTGTCAAATTGAAGCCGATGTCGATCGATGTCGATGCATTGGCTCCATAGCCGATGCCACTGGGCAGGCTAGGCTCAAATCTAGCCTCTTCTAGGCGCTTAGCAAGCCACCTGTCAGTGCCACCGACCAGCTACGCACTTGTGGGTACCGCTTTCCTCAAACTTTGGCGTTAGCTTCGTTGCTCGTTAATCCAATAGGCGATTATCTAGCCTCTACTAGGCGCTAAGCAACCACGCGTCATCGCCACCGACCAGCAACGCACTTGTGAGTACTGCTTACCGAAACCTCTAAGTTTTCTTATCAAAATCGATTACTCCGTCTCCATGACCATGCCTTATTGCCATGCCGCAGCGATCCCTAACTCCGCACCCAGCGGTTTACAATGTTCCTCGGGGCGTTTTCAAAACGAACGCGAAAATCCGCCTCGAGCCCGCAAAAAATTCGGATATGCCGGATATTGGAATTCGGATACACAGCGGATATAACACACGCCTCTTACAGCCCTATTCAATATCAACGTCGCGTAGCAATATGTCCTATGGGTAGGGTATGGCTCTAAAACATATTTTACGGAGGCACAAGCGATCCGGACGGGCCGTAGCGGAGTTTACGAGCCGACTATCGCGTTAAATGCGTCTATACGATCTAATTTGGATGTGGAGAGATCCCAGATAAGTGTAGGTCGTAGACACACTGCTCTATGTCTATTCTAGCTTTTGGAGTGCTAACCAGAATAAGTATTTATGAATGGAGTAGGTTCTTTTGTAATCCTTTATAGTATTGGAGCTAGATGATGTTGTCTGCTTCAATTTAAGTATGTATATACAATTTACTGACGTTCCCTCCCGTAACCATGGCACAGATTTACGTTGAATTATGCGATGAAAGTAAGCAAATGTAGGTGTTTTAAATTATTATGTTTATTAAAATGTCCCCAAAATATTGAAATGTATAAATTCAAGTCAAAATTTTTATTCAGTTTAGGCTATAAATTACACTTATGAATGACGAACAAAGAAAACAGAAATTACATAACATAAATGTAATTACTTATTTTGGGAATGTTTTAAATATTATTATTTATAAAATGTCAAGTAAATTTAATGTCAGAAAACAAACAACATAGAAAACAGGCATAGCCCAGAAAAAAAGTAAGCAAGCAAAAGTTTGTCGTAAACTGTTTTTTTCAATTTCGAATTTTTGCAGACTCGAGCTCCCCTATCCCATAAGATATTAACAATTTGATTGATACCATCGTCACGTATCCATCAATCTTCAAAGCAAAAACATCCCTCCGTTTTACCTTATACCCCTCAGAGGATGTTATTATTAAAAACATGGAAGCTACCCCCTTTGCACCCCCTTATATGCAAAAGCATAAATCCGAGACGGCATACTAATTTCTTCAGCGAAACATTGGCCCATTGCGTGCATCTATAACCGTTACTCTAATCTTTATTATAAGTATTTTATCTACATTATCGACATGAGTTTATGGGGTTCGATCCCCTCGAGGGTAATTTTAAAAGTAAAGGGTTGCTACCGGGATGGGAAGTTCGCTGGAATATTATATATTAGAGGCCAGTTTCGGAGTCGGATATATAATAAGCTTGTAGAACTTGTCGAGCACTTTTTCTTATGGTTTTTTAAGTAACTGAACATATAAAAGATGTTATCAATTTAAGGAAAAAAAAATCGATATTTACAAATTGTGAAGTCAATTTGTAAATATTGTGTTACAAGTAATCGATCGGATAAATAATGTTTGGATTATTAAAGTGTAATATAATGTATGTTCTCCACAATTATTTATTGTGCAATCAGTAATTTAATTATTTTATGAGGTACCTAAATTACTAATACCATTAAACTAAAGGAGAGTGGATTCTTTATTATGTTACAAATCACCTGTGTAATATGGTATTTAGTTGTTATTTGTTAGTATTCAGTAGGTAATCGCTTATTATACCTAAACTGTAAATTTTTTGGACTTACCAAATTTACAAACAAGTACTTATTTTCCAAGTATCCAGGTTTAAATGTGTAGTACTAGAAGAAAGAGAAAAGTAAATCCTTAATAGTTTCTCATGTTTTTTTATACCACTTAGGTGACAAACAAGCATACGGCCTGCCTGATGGTATGATCTGTTTAAACTGACTTGTCTTATTTTGTGAACAAACAATGCCTAAAATCACGACTTGCCGTATCAATCACGCTATGTATATTGTGTATAGATGTCGAGAATTACATAAGATACACATAGAATGGGAATTTCAACGAATACTGCGGCACATTATCCATTTAAATACATAATTTTCTTAACCAAATAAGACAAGTCAGTTTGGATAAATAATAAGCAGTCACACACAGAAATAAGCCGAGTATAGAAAAAAATCATACTTAAACACTTAACTAAAGTATTTGAAAACTTAAACGTCTTTATTGTAGTGTCCTCACTACCCTATTTAATCCTACTACCATCTCTATTTATGACGAACGGCTCAAAAGCTATCGCGCGAAATTTATATTATGGACGGTCCGTGCCAGAGATTTTAGAGTTGCTATTTATTGCAGCTTAACTTTAGTAAACTAAGATTGTTACGATTTCCGATCCGGATTTACACTGACTGTTTATAATTCACCCGGTGATTATTACAATATTACGTTTTGTCGCAACTCAACCGATTGTTATATTATGTAAGAGTTACGCTAGGGAAATAAAAGTTTAAACGCTTGATTAAAATTATAAATGCGAAAGTTTGAAAGGGTGTTTAGGAAGAAATAAGAACAGAAAGAAAGAAAAGTATGTTCAGTACTAGGCAGTACACATCACACTGTAAAGAAAGGCCACTCAGGCCATACTCCGCATACTACACTACTACATGGTATACGGCTATGTTTACATGTTTGTTAATCCTTCACGCAAAAACTACTTAATGGATTCCGATGAAATTTGACATCAACATAGCTTATAGGCCAGAATAATACATAGGCTAAAAGTTATCCCGAAACTCAATGTGGTTCTCGCATGAACATGTCTGAAAAGTTATAACCAAATTTGACGCGGACGAAGTCACGGGCAAAAGTTAGTCTACTTACAAAATGCTTTAACTCTGTTTTGGAGAAAGTAATGTACTTACATTTTACTATGTTGTTACAGGTAAAACTGTTGTCAAACGACATGGAGATGAGAAAACTCGCACCACGAGGGATGGTGGTGACACCTCACCATCTAGCTACCCAGAGTGCCATAGACATTCTAAGGGACGGTGGCACGGCAATGGAGGCAGTAGTTGCAGCTGCAGCCACAATTGCTGTGGTATATCCTCATATGAACAGCATTGGCGGTGATGGGTTCTGGCTTATTCTGCCTCCAGAAGGAGATCCAGTTGTAATTGAAGCTTGTGGGGCTGCTGGAAGCTTAGCTAATCTTGATTTTTTTAAAGGCTATAATGTAATACCTTACAAAGGTCCAAAGGCAGCCATTACTGTAGCTGGAACGGTAGGTGGCTGGCAAGAAGCTTTAGATTACGTAACAGAATGTGGGTATCAGAGAATGTCTGCCGCCAGACTCCTGTCTGATGCCATTACGTATGCTGAACACGGTTTCCCAGTGTCATCATCGCATGTAGAAAACTTGACAGAATATATGAAAGGCCAAGCCGTATCCAATGATTTTCATAGAGTCTTCTTACCTGATGGGAAAATACCGGAAGTCGGGGACAAGTTTTGTCAGAAAACCTTAGCCAATACTTTAATGTGTTTAGCTAAGTATGGTTTCAATAGTTTTTACCGCGGTGAACTGGCTGAGGTGATTGCTAGTGATTTAAAGTCTGTAGGTGCACCTATTACAAAGGAGGATTTGGCAAAATATGCACCTGTCAGAAAGCAAGCTTTAAAACTACTACATAGTCAAGGAGAGATCTATAATGTTCCACCACCGTCTCAAGGTTTAGTATCTATGGCTATTCTTGGGATTCTAGACAAACTTTCAATTGACGGCAATAAAGACGACGAATTTATTCATGCTATTGTCGAAGCATCAAAACAAGCATTCAGTCTTAGAGATCAACATGTAACCGACCCAGATTACATGACTACTGATCCAAAATATCTTTTAAGTAATGAAAGTATTGCTGAAATGGCAAGAAAAATTGATTTAAAGACAGCTGTCTCTAAAAATCACGAGAGTAACTCTGGTGACACCATCTGGCTAGGAGTAATGGATAATAAGGGCTTCTCTGTTTCATTTATACAGAGTACATACCATGAGTTTGGTAGTGGCGTGGTTCTCCCTACAACTGGGATCTTATGGCACAACAGAGGTGTTGCATATTCTTTAGACAAGAATCACATATTGGCCCTTAAGCCTGGCAAGAAACCTTTACATACGCTGAATCCAGCTGCAGCTAAGTTGAATGATGGAAGAGTGATGCTATATGGAACTAGAGGGGGTGATGGCCAGCCTCAAACTCAAGCAGCTATATTCCACAGATATGTCCTGCAAGGTATGCCACTTCAGGAATCAGTATCGGCACCAAGATGGCTCTATGGCAGAACTGTTGGTGATAAGGATAATTATTTGAAAGTTGAGGACCGATTTTCTAAAGAAACATTAAAACGTTTGTTTGAAAGAGGTCACACAGTGAAGATGTTGCCGCCATACAGTGAGAAAGTAGGACAAGCAGGAGCGTTAGTAAGACATGTGAGTGGAATGATGGAAGGTGCTTTTGATCCTCGCAGCAACGGAAGTGCTGAAGGATATTAGATACACGAGACCACAAGCGCCAAACACACACGTGACTTATAAAATTGGACTTGGGCGCGTCAAAAATATCGATTAAAAATAAAAGAAGACAACATACCTCTACACACACTACGTAGAAGCATCTAGCAAATTACATAATGATTGTTATTATTATATATAATACTCGGAGATAGAATTCAAGATCAAAAGTGTAAACAAATTGCCCCTATAAAAAACAAACCCAGGGTAGATTATTTAACTACTATAAATAATCTACCCCTGGTGTTTTATTAAACATTCATACGATTTTATTTCATTTCGAATGTGCTTATTTTTATTTTAAATTTATTTTAATTTTATTAAATAATCCACCCCTAGGGTTTATTTTTGATAGTGGTAATTAGTTTACACTTTTGATCGCACGTATCACACGCCTGCGATAGAGCCGACCTAGAAGAAGTGGATTATTTACTGCCGACTGTACTTACTTAATGCAATAGTTTCGACAAGTAAGTAGTGAACTATGAGAAACTAAAACACAAGAACAAAAACATTTCATAACACACCCACTTCAAGGACCAATGATACATTTTCGTAGAATAAATCATAAAAAATTACTAGAATTGAGCCCTCCCGCGCTGAATGGAAACTTGATAATGAAAAATAATGGAAATTAAGAATACGAGTTCGTATTTTCTAAAACTCGGAACAACGAAATTCATTTTAATTAAAATCTGTGTCTGAAATGAATTGTCACCGCCAATTACGAAAATAGCCGGACAGAAAAATCAACTAATTGAGCCTTTTAAAAATTCTATCCCAACTTCCACTCTGTTTAGGGATTCTTCATACTTTTTTGTTTTATAATTAAAATAAATTAATTTAGTGAAGACTGAAGGGGAAATTAACAGTGTCGGAGCAGTTTTAAAAATTAGACAATCTCTTTTGAAATATACGCTGTGGCTCTGAACTGCTAGAGCCAATAATTCATTTTTATTGGAAAGATAAGGGTGGGAACAAAGACCGGCGGAGGCAGAAAACGTTGTAAATCAAAATTTTCGGTTTTAAAATCGTACCTCGTATAGGTGTGGCGTGATTGCAGGCATTTTAATGAAAGTTAACTTGATTAATACAGGGTGCGTTGATACAGGGTGGACTTAATGCGGGGTAAATTATGATTAGGGGCTGCTTTTGATCGAAGCGAGCTTTTTTTGTACGATTTTCATGGCATATAGACTAAAAATACTAAACTAACATACAAAGACAGACCGAAAGAGATACCTACATATAAAAAAAAACTAATCTATCAAACTTGTGGTAAAAATAGACTGGATAGACATTATTAGCTTACAGCTGTTAGCAACAGTGTATAATAAACAATAATAATAAATACATATTTGAATATGGAAAGGCCATATCGAATTTTAGATGAATTTTTAAACTATTTTGTACTTGTATATTTTCTGTTATTAATTTTTAAATATGTTATACATACCTACGTGTATTTTCGTATATTTTAATTAGATCTAAGCAAACGTCGAGTCTTGTCATTAAGAAAAATCTAAAATAAGACTAAGCTACAAGAAGGTCACAGTTAAAAAAATCTAAATGTCGCTCGAGTTTGTATAAAAGCTATAAATCTGTTAATTTGTCTCCGACCTCTCTAATGTGGATGAATGGACCAAACGTCCCACCTCGAAATTACACTTTAATACAGGCACGGATTCAGGTTTACAGTTACTAACTAATGTATGTACTCTTTATGTATGTAAACTATGTATGTACTGTAATTTTTATGTACTCTTCTTTATAAATACTCTTCTTTATAAATCTTATGATTTATGAATGTTGTAATAAATAAATAAATAATCGAACACTTTTTTATATTTAATATATAAAAATGTGTATTAGGAAGGAGCTCCCAGCCACAGCGTTTCTTTTGGACTACGACATAAGATCGTTCAAGAGCTATATAGAGGTCTTTTTAGAGGCTGACAATGCATTGGTAAATCCCCTGGTGTTGCTGATGTCCATAGACGGCGGTAACCACTTTACATTAGGTGGCCCGCTTACCTATTTGTCTCCCGTATAACGTAAACAAGCAATACTTAGCTGAGTTGGAAACGTAAAGTGGATGAATTAGACAGGATTAATGAAAAATATGTTATGTACATTAGTTTAATGCTAACCGATGCCAGCCGTGTGGTGTCCGGCAGAGTAGAATAGCACCAACACTCGTGGGTGTCGTACAAGGCGACTAATGTTTTCGAGGCAAAAGAGCCTCCGTAGACTGGAAAATGGGCAGCAGCGTTCTCCATTGTTATATTATAACACTGCGATCTCCAACCCGCCTGCCAAGCGTGGAGATTATGGCAATAACCTCCCTTTTTGTAGGAGAGGCCCTGACTCCTGCAGGGGACTGTTATAGGCTGTGATGATGAATGAAAAATATCTAGGTGGCAGGAGTGAATGAAGGTGTTGGAAGAGGTAGACAGAGACGCAAGGTTTAACAAATAGAAGGTATTTTAAAAAGGTCAGGTCAAGAATACCTAATGTGCGCGTGCAAGTTCATGTCTATCGGGCCCGACCGTTTAACGCAAACGGATTTTACATCGCCATCTTAGTTGCATTCAAACCGCAACCGAGTGAGATGGCGATGTAGCGAGCCTTCAATAATGGACGCTACTTGAATTATTTAAGCCGTCATGTCCGATGGACATGAACTCGCGCGCGCACAATAAGAACTTACTCTAAAGGTTAATTGAAGAAGACTGAGATTTGTCGAGACCGCAACGTAGTGGAACAATGTGATCTCTGCCTACTCTTTCCGGAAAAATACGTGACATTATGTAGGTATATGTTTTATGGATTTATTAAATCTCTTATGATGGTTCTACTATGAGGTATCTATTTATATAAGGTAAGGTATGGTTTACTTATTTAGTGCACTTACCAATCTCAGCAGTTGCTTAAACTATATCGGAGTTGTAACGTAGGTAGAAGTTTCACTGTCACTACATTTTTAACGACCTGAGTGGTGCAGTTATGATTGGTCGGCCACGCAGAAATCCCCGGTTCAATTCCCTGCCAATTTCGTGAATAGCTAATTTTATCTGCCGGACACCACACGGCCATATAATTTACTGAACGCCGAACTACTGCAAACAGTCACAATTCCCTTAATCCACGCCTGCCTTAAGAATAATGAAGTGGTCGCATTTGTCTTAATTTGTGGATAAAACTGTTTATTAGATACGTATTAAGTCGTATAAGGAAAGTTTTGGGCACTTCCCAAGTTTGGGATAAGGTTGCTTGACAGTTTTTGGGGAGGGGTATGATAGTGGTTCGGGGTTTCGAAAGTTTACGGTGTAGTTGAGCCGGCTGGGATGGCGTAAGCAAACGTGGTTCGGCAAGTAATTAATTGTTGTCATTCTAACTATAACTACACCGTGTGGGCTGCCGGAGTGGAATGGCAACAACCTGATTCATTGACGGGTGTGGTAAAATACAAAGAGATTGTAATGTTAGCGACTTTCTTGCCCATGAAGGTCGCTAACATTCCAATCTCTTTGGTAAAATAGGACTGAAGTCAAAGTAAAAGATAGTTACGGTCACGGCAGAGGCTGGTATTTTTTTCTGCTCTGTAAATAGAGTTGTAGGTGCAGACAAAGATACATACGTACATAAAGGATACAGAGAATAAGGAAGTGGGTAAAATGTAACTTGCAAGATCGACTACACACACCAAGACAGGCGAATATAAAAAGCTTGTAAAAACTAATCAATAAGACAGTTAATTACTCTCAAGTTGGACGAGGACCATAGTTATTGCCGAAGTAGATCATCCAGGCATCTCCGATAGACTGCAACGCCCGCACAATAGCGCAGCGTAACGGATAGCTCTCGTGGCGAAATTTATTGTTCTTGTTATACTCTGCACTGGGGGTTCTCAAACTGGGAGTAAGGCTCTTGGGGTTCTTCAGACACCGTCATCGTTGTCGTTTCAATGAAAGGGTAAACACAATCTCTCATAATACAACTATATTTGTTATACTACCTACTATGAATAAATATTTTGTTAAATTCGAGATGACCCACGCATGCTAAGGTTGTACAATGTGCTCTCTGGAAAAAACCTTGTCTCTCCTTTACTTGTGTAGTATTTTTATTATTTTAATATTCTTGGTATATTACCCACTCCCTCACGTTTATTTCTAGCTTTATTATATTTATATAACTTATTTTCAGTTATCTATCTATTTATCTGTACTGTTATCACTGGTTCGGCTATAATTGCATGAACGGTTCCCCTCCTCCATCTTGTTTAGTAGCTTCTCTTGCACCGCCTTACTTTTTCTTTACCCTTTATCTCCTGGTTGACTGGTAGATAAGGCTATTTTAGCTTTAAGTCCGCCTTTGAACTATTTTGTGCATGAAGATTTAATAAATAAATAAATAAATACCGCATGGAGTTCTTCAAGAAGGGGATCCTTGTAAGGTAAAGGGTCGGCAACACGGTATTGATACCCCTGGTATTAACGTCCACAGGCTGCGGTAATTGCTCGCCATCAGGCAGAACGCAAGCATTTGCCACCCTAGGTGTATATAAAAAATGCCACAGTGCGAGAACCCCTCAGCACAAAAATCGGTCCACTGATCCGACGATGAAACAGGTTGGGAAGGGCTGGTCAGCACGCTATACACTATTGTAGTCAGTCTATTCAGGTTGGAGCGACGGCGGTGGCCCTCCACCGGTTATGTGGAAGTGCCCTTGGAGCCCAAGTGGAATGCATTCGGTTTCTGGATGGATAGGTTCGGTTTTCCACGATAAATGTTCACTACCTATATAAGTAACATGTCCTTACCGATATAAGTTAGCGCACATGTTTAGCTAGATGGAGGTGATGATAAACCCCGTCCTAATTTATTTAAACTCAAATATTTTGTTATAAGTAGTATACACTTTTTGTTGTGGAACTATGGACCTCCATTATATTATAAATTAAAACACTTTTATACACTAGTTCCACTAAATATAGTATAATATTTATAAACTTTTAATTAATTGCAACCGGTTTCGGACATCATCGGGTAATGTTTAGATTTTAACGTTAAAATATAATACGTTTAGTGGAACTAGTGTATAAAAGTGTTTTAATTTATAATATACAATACAATACAATAGAAAACTCTTTATTGCACACCAGAGAACACAATTACAGATACATAAAATATGGTAGATAGTACAAAGGGCGGTTTAATATAATGGAGTTCCATCATGAATACACAACAAAAAGTGTCAACTACATATTAGAAAATATTTGAGTTTCAATAAATTTGGTCGGGGTTTATCATCACGTATAGTGTTAGGGGGACTTTTTGTTTTATGATAAGGTTATAACAAAACAAAGCTAACAACCATCTCGATCATATAGGCTATCAAAACAAAAGCCCGCATCGAAAACGATCTTTAGAAAGAAAGAAAGAAAGAAAATACATTTATTACACATAGCACAGAACAATATACGTTACAATTACAGACAACGGACACATTAACATATAAAATATCTTAATTAAGACAATATATTGTAGTCTCCCATGACACTGTCGTTCGGGAGCTACGACGCCACAGGACACGTAAATAAACGCGTCAAACTTATAACCACGGAGGTTAAAATACAGTGATTGACTTTTAACATACAACTCCTTTCTAAATATGTTATTGGGCTGTTTGGTTACAGGAATCTATTAAGTTCGCTCACAGAGATTTTTATAGTTCCCTGTGGTTCGGTGAAACTTCGTGTAGCGATTTAAATTTCGTGTAGCCCAAGTGAATGATCATGAAGAGCAACAGTGGTGAAGGTGTCCGACTCGAAAACGTGTACCATGTACCAAAGATCCTTTTTTGAGTTAGGTAGGTATATTAACCTATACTCTCACATCGTGATGACAGCTACACATTCAGGCGACTGAATATGTAACTATGATCCAATCTGGTCACGATCCTCTTAACAGAATCACAGACGTCAGATAGCAGTCGTTCCAGTGTAATCTACCTGATCTACCAAATCAAGGCGGACCCCGGGCCCTCGCGCGCGATCTCACAACCAAAATATTAACGCCAAGATGATACATATTTTGCAAGTATAAACAAGCTGTAATTAACTCTAACAAACTCCTGCCGTAACTTGACACTGGCCTCATTTCACTAGATTACTTACTCGTACAATCATACAAGTAGCTACAACACAACAAAAGACCTCAATAAATCAAGGCACCCAATCTGCACGGGGCCTCTCTATTCGTCTGCTCCGAGCCGTTGTTTCTAACAAATCTATTGATCTTGATTCTCTGTATCGAGGTTCTCGCTCGGGTTGGTCCGGACTAAGAAATCCGGATCAGTGAACATGCTGTACGGGAACCGGTGTAGCAAATACCTCGACTGAAACATGCTCGTAAATGTTAAAAACTGGGTTGGAATTTCTGTAACGTAGAACACGTATTGTTGAGCTAAAAATAAGTCTAGAGGTGGATTGTTGTACAGATATCTACTGTAAATAATTTAACGGCTTATTCGGCTTCTTAGTGTCATCAGGCGAACGTGTGTGAGCAAAGAAATTGTACATAGAGTAATAGAAGGACTTCGACCTATAGATAATGAACACTGTCACTCTGTCACAACCTCCTACTAAAAACTCAATGTCATACAAACAGCTAGAGCATTAGGTGAGGCCACACAGCGCTTATTACACATTCCTGAATTCAGTGACTGAATTCAGAAACAAAAATCGTGAGAGCAAATCAAAGTGGTATGAACTCATAGAATAAGGTCCATTTTTGTATCTCGGATTTTTGAAAAGCGGAGCGTCGCGTGACCTTATATCAGTAATACAAAAATGAACCTTATTCTATGAGCAATACATTCCACTTTTATTTGCTCTCACGCTTTTTGTTTCTGAATTCAGTGACTAAATTTAGGAATGTGTAATAAGCGCATATGCCACCAAATTTAACAGTAGCAGTGGTTATGGAGGAATATTTAACAACTTATAGCCGTCTCTTTTAGACACGTTATCTGCACCATTAAAAAAGGGAACAAAATAGAGATTGTAACTTTAGCTGAGAGTAAGCTCCTTCTGTGCTTTATGTCCCTTCTTCTATGTCTGTGAGTGAATACGAAGCTGAAATTTTATTTACTGTCTTTATCAGTACATGACAGTAACTAATGTGCATGTTGTACAGCTGTAAAGCTGCGGTGGATGTGTGGCGTTACAAGACTTGATCGAGTGTGTTAGAAAAATAGATAGAGTGTACCGATCTAATGTGTGAATTTAAGTATTTAGGGGATATGAGTTAGGTTGGCCTAGTAACTAAGGTTAGAAAGTTGAATGAAATGAAAAATAGGGCACATTAGTTAAATATAACCTTTTATTTATTCAGGAAAGGATATTCACATTCAAACACCGAGATCAGATCAAATGAGATAAGTTATTTATGTAGCATAGCAGTCACAGCTAACAAATTAACATGGGAAATATGCTAATATATTCTAAACATAATAAAACATAGCAAAATGAAGTATAGCGATTACACAAATAAATCATTTAGAAATCAGCAATAGGCACCAAAGTAATACAATACAAGTTTATACTTAACTCTGGCTGGTCTGGAGCAAAAGTCCTTTCGACTGATTCAACTAGGTTTATATACCCAACGTTTAGCCGGATATCGGAAGCCGGTACATATTTCAACCAATCATAAGACGTTATACACTGCCAGTAAAATATGAAGTTATTGTGCCAAAATACTTGTTGTTAATAATTATAGGGTTTATTTATTACACAATTACAAATATATCTTTCTGTTAATTAGTACTTAATCTGTTAAAGAGATTCGTTCTGAAATAACGAACGAACATTTCGTTTGGAAACATTGAAAACTGCACCGAATGTTAATAAATACTATACGTAAATACTTAGGGCAATATTTACAAACTATATTATATTAGATAAACCATCAAAACAACATAAAAACAATTATGATATCTAACAAGTGCGTAACGAGTACATCCGTGGCAGCCTTGGCGTGAGAGATATGTATTTATTTTATTTATTTATTTAATACTTTAAATAGTACAAAGGTGGACTTAAAGCTTTGTGGCTATATCCCCAAAAACTGGTAATAAAAATTGCAGGCGGTGCATAAAAATTTACAACAACATTAACTTACTACTTAACTACAAATACAATTCTACCCACTAGTAATCACATACCGAAACTGAACATATTTTATAAAATACTAAAAACTAACAACAACAATATCAATATTGCAGAATGCACTTGAATACCAATTTCAATCAAGTGCCTACCTACTAAGATCACTCGCAAAAGTAACAGGTGTTAAAATAAATAAATAAAAGTCGGGTATTACAAAGAATTTAGAAAATGCTCTCGAACAGCTTTTTTGAAGGAAAGTTTGTTGGAGCTACGTCTGATATCGACCGGCAGATCATTCCACAGCCTTGCTGCTACATCACGGATAAGATCGAAAACGCACGGCTGCGCTGGTTTGTTCACGCGTAAGCCTCAGGGATAAGTAGGAAATAGGTGCCTAAACCTGCTTGTATCAGAAAAGAGGTCCCGCGGGAGACCCCAGAAGCGATGGATTGATATCGCCCAGTCGGACGCGAGAGCCAACGGCTAAGCCGTGAGGATAACAAATAATGGGCAAATTGAAAAAGCAAAAGTAAGAAAGTGGACCCTAGCAGACGTCGGAACTTACGGCTCGGATGATGATAATGACTGTAGCTGTCTATATGATGTGATTGTTATGCTCATAATCTTACCGACAGATGTCGGAAAAAATCGACAAGGTCTAAATATTTCTCGAGAAAACGTATAGTGCTCTTCGTATGTCAAAAGTTTTTCTTATCAATTTACACATTTGCACCACAGCCCATAACAGTCCACTGAAGACTTAAGGCTTCCCCCACGAAAGGGGAGGTTATTGCCATAATCTCCACGCTTGGCAGGCGGGTTGGAGATCGCAGTGTTATAAATATGACAATGGAAAATGTTGCTGCTCATTTTCTAGCTTACTGAGAGTAGATTTTTTGCTTCAGAAACAATAGTCGCCTTGTACGACACCTTCGAGTGGAAGGATTGGTGCTATTCTACTCTGCCGGACACCACACGGCCACGCCGGATACCACACGGACATTTAACTGAAGTTATATATGAAGGAACAACCGAAACGGAAACGGAACACGTCGGAAAACATAACCAGTTTACATAATAAAGTCAAACACTTCCTAAACAACTGAACCAATTTGAATGAAACAAATCTACCTTGATTAAACTGGTGATCAAATAAAGCAAACTGCATCGTAATCGATCCCCCCATTCGCCACAGACAGGCACACAGAGATACTTTTTTTTATTACGGATCACTTTTTATTGTTATTTTTATTAGATGTTTCACGGCTCTTAAGTCGAGTCGCTGACCTCAAATATTACTTGTATTGTTGCAGGTCAGTGATTCAAGCATTTTTGAGTCATTGAAATATGTTTTTTTTATACCACCAAGGTGGCAAACAAGCTTACGGCCTGCCTGATGGTAAGCAGTCACCGCAGCCTATGGACGTTACGTTATGTTTGTGATGTGTTGTTGTGTGTGCTCTTCTATTATATTCAGATATACACAACAAACATCGTCCCATTTTCGTCGGAGGTTCGAAACACTTTGAGAATCACTGCGCTGAAAACCCTTCTAACACGTGAACTGTCATCAATTAGTAACTAACATTCACGTAATCTTCGGATAATCTCAATCAATTACGGCACTTAATACGCACCAATAGCGGCATATTAATCGTGTAAATCGCTTATGGAGACCGACAAAGCCGTTGGAGCGTCGGTGGCGAAGTGGTAACGGTATCCGAATTCGAGTACCGGGTTCGAATCTCACTGCCGTCATGTAGCAAGATGGTTTACAAACTTTAGACTAAACTTGATTACTGTGAAGGCTAAAGTTTAAGTATCTATATACCTTCCTGCCTACTACCTACCTACTTTACAAGAAAAACAATCTACTGGAAGTACTCTGTCAAGCCCAAGGAGTTCGTCTGGGTGAGTACCAACGCGTTATCTATTTCAGCTTGTGTTCCGGTTTGAAGGATAAGGTAGCCAGAGCAATAACAGGCATGAGGCATTTCATCTTAATCCTCACAGTGACAACGCACCTGCGGTTTTGTGCATGCATTTTTGTTGCCTGCAACCTAAATACATGAATCGTAGATGTTATGGGCGACAGTTGCCGCTCACCATCAGGTTGGCTGTCTGCTCGTTTGTCACTGCGTGCATAAAAAAAGCTTATAAAAATAGCGCTTTCCGTCACTCATGCTAAACGTAACCAAAGTTGATCATTAAGTGTACTTATGTGAAAATACATAGGCGTCTAGAATATTCTCGGGCTACAACATCTCAAATTCGACATTATCTCTAGGCGCAAATCTGTAGGTGCTGAAACGTTACTGAATCTTTGATATTATTACAATGGTAGAAGATGGTTGCGAAAATGTATCATTAGTAATGGACTTATGTGGCTATAAAAAATGTCACAACCGACAAAAATACCTATAAAGTTGTACACCTAACGCTAACTATGCTTTTATCACACATTCGTTCACTACTTAGCTGTTTCTAAACTGTTTATATATGTGCATAGAATCCGAGATAAATATAACTTTGTCTCAAGTAACTAGAAACTATTTTTAAACTCGATTATCTATCAATGGCTTTAGACCTATCGTCCCACTGCAAAGACAAAGGTGTCTATCGAATACTTCAAATAAAATATTTAAGTAAGCTTAATCTCCACAAAGGCACAAACACTGCCAGGCAAAAGCTCAAAGCTACATGACGCAAGCCCTATGAGAGCTGAACTTTCCGGCAGCTTTTCTAGACAAAGGAGAAAGCTCGAAAGAGGAAAGCTGCTTTCGTTCACTTATGATAGTGAGACACGAAACTTTGTCAGTAAAAGCTAAGTATGTGCTTTGGAAATATTTATTTTAGTGCGAACTGGCTGCTGGAGGTATCTGGAGTGTTCTGGAATGTTCTGGAATTACCGCAGTCTGCAGGCGACGGGTTGAGCGACTGGCGATGTCATTGTTAAAGGGTCAACTTTGGATTTAACTTTACAAGTTTCCGGGAGGTTTGTTACTTACTTAGATCGTTGGTTCGTGTTATGGTTTTGATACTAACTAGATAGCAAACCGCAGACTTCTTGTATACCTATTATTATTATTATTTGTACGTCATACCGCAGACAAATAGGCAATCGGCCACCTAATGGAAAGTGATCAACAACAGGGGCGCTACCAACGCGTTGCCTCTAAAGAGACCTCAAATATACCTCTTGACCGATCCCATGTCATAGTCCCAAAGAAATACTGTGACTGGGATATCTACTAGATATAAGTAGAACGAAACGTTGCTCGTATATCACTCTATCTAACAGCGAAAACTAAATAATATTAAAACCGTAAATACTAATATTAAAGAAATAATAAACATAAAAAATGTTTTTATTAAAATTACGTTTACTACAGTAATTATTTTTAAATAATTACATTAGACGTTTGAATTTCGACATTTTTATTAAATAGAATTAAACATTTCGGTCACCACCCTCTAATAAAACTTATGCCAGTCGATAGGAAACTTTAATACCTATCTATCGATCATTGAGGTACACGGACGGACCGTCCACCTGATGGAAAGTGGCCACCGTCGTCCAGGACATCCTAAGGGGAGCGGATGCGGTGCCGGCCTTTGAAGTACCTGTAGACATGCTTTTAAAAGAACCCCATGATGTAGTGCCATCTGCACTACAACAAGACTTCGGGAGGGAGCTCATTCCACATACTGCTCGTGCGCGGTAAAAGAGCTCGTGATGCCCGTACTTTAGTTGGATGTCAGGCATCTATATGGTATGGTAAGAGATGGTTAAGAGAGGTAGGGCATAGCGGGGTATCTCGTTCGAATTAAAGCCGCCCGACTGGGGAAGTACCTCCACCTTACAGAATATCGCAGCTAAATAATACTCTTTTAAATAGTATTGTGTTTCTGCCGGTGAGTAAGGTTTCCAGTGCTCCATGGGGTGGGAATTTGGGGAACCGTGGCTTTGGCAGTGGAGTGGCATTTGCCGTTTTGCTGGCAGAGCAACGTGTTATAGAGGTAGGCAACGCATTGGCGATACTCTTGGTGTTGCTAATGTCTATAGGCAGTGGTGACCACTTTCCACCAGGTGGCCCGCTTGCCTGTTTGCCTATCGTATGAAAAAAAAAAAAAAGAAAATTCTATCCCATGGTCTGAGAGTGCGATGGCGGACAAGTGACGGTGGCACCAAGTTGAACCATTCTTCGAACCATTCCCCACACTTGCCGCCTTTGTTATGAGAATGCGCACATACCTAGCGCAAAACACCTACAGTACCTACAGAGCACGTCAAAACCAGCCTTCCGGATTGAAGCGCGTGTCATGTACGAATCTTGAAATTCAAATACCCCGTTCCGCACACCCGTTATTTACATCCACATTCCGAACTCGTACAAACTTTTTAATCCTCATTTGATTACCTACGAACGGCTTGGCTCTCCCCGGGGCGAAGTTTATTAACTTTGCTTAGGTTGGTACCTACGTGCCTTCAAACTTCAAACCGCTGCTTAACTTGTATGTTAAGTTAGTGCTTAAACAGCGATTAAGTGAGCGCAGTTTAACTCGGAACGTGTATGCACGGGTGATGCCTTGATGCGGCGAACTCGGCAACAACATGCTGGCTGTATGGGAAAATCATTTTGTTGGTCTCGAATTTTAAACAGCGGCAGCTGTGTTCCAGCTTTAAAATGACCACGGTGACTGTTTAAGGTATTTTTGCGAGATGTATTCATAAAGTGTATAATACTAGAACCCCCCTGCGGTTTTCACCCGCACAGATCTCTGTAAAAGAATTTTAAAAATCGGTTTAGTAGTTTTGGAAATTACCTCCAACAAACAAACTCACAAATACACAAACTTTTGCTTTTTATAAGTATTAGTATAGATGAGGTATATGCGGGGAAGTAGCCTCAACTGATGTAAATGTAGATTATAAGATATAAGAAGATTGTAGAACATTTGTTGATGTCGATCGTAGCTTGTGGAACTCCATAGTGTCTGCCTTCCTTTGATGCCGGCATCAGAGTGTATATAATGTCACATACATTGCTTGGTTGAGTTGGTCTGTGTATATTGCACCGGTTTAAGACGTCTACCGGATGGTAGGATTCTGTGAAGCGTCAGAGTCTGCCTGGATGGGTTCTCCCACCTTAATTTTTGCCCCCAGACAATACGTCTGCTTGTTGAGTTCTAGCGCACACATTTTTTATTGTTCAGATATTGTCTAAAAACTGTAAAATGTAAGATGAAAACAATAAAAAAATATTGAAATAAAACATCCAGTTTGTGATTGGGTGGCAACTTTTTTATATTTATTTCTAAGTCTAACTTTTTGGTCTTAAACGAAGAACTTGATTCCGTA
Organism: Blastobasis lacticolella; assembly: GCA_905147135.1. Lineage (NCBI taxonomy): Eukaryota > Metazoa > Arthropoda > Insecta > Lepidoptera > Blastobasidae > Blastobasis > Blastobasis lacticolella. The sequence continues at coordinate 16,619,855 of LR990051.1, forward strand.
TTTGGCAATGAAATCCCGTTTCTATAGCCACTTCGTCCACAAAACTATTTGAAACTGCTCCAAAAACTCTCTCTCACGGAACAAGGCTGGCGCTGTATTTCCCGTTATGTACCGGGAAATATTTCGCCATTTTCTGAGGATGAAATCACAGAGTTCTCTCCCAACTTCAGAACAAAAACTGCTTCGTGTTTGGAGCTTCGGGGAATAAGTTCAGGCGAGGCAGCTGATGCATGATCCTGTATGGATGGTGACACATCGGGTTTTCACTTCACGTTTTACCTTAGTGCCGTTTGAGTAAAAAAGGTTTTTAATATTTATTGCAAGACAACATTTGGGCTTGAATTTTATAATATGTACGGAGATGGTTTTGCTACATCATGATGTAGGTACTGACTATTTGACTTACCAGTTTTACGTGTAAGGTTGGGTGTAATTTGCGAGTGGGAAATGCTGTTTGAACAAGTTTTAATTAAGTCTGGATGTGTTTGGCATTGTTTGCTCCGTGGTAATAGGTATGTTCGTACCTTCGGGTGGAAACTTTTATTAGATTCTTCGAATTATTATTATATTAAAAGTTAATCACATGCGACGTACCTTTTCGATTTGTTTTCCCGACGTTTCGGTAGGGTTTCACCCACTGTGGTCATGAGAAGACTGCAATTGAGAGGTGACAGCTGCGGTGATGTGCCGGTAGACTTCCTATCCTCACATATATATAATAATAGGTGTAAAGAACGCGAGTTTACTTTGAAACAAATATTAGATTCTTCTATTTCGTCATTTATTGCGGTCTATGCATTTGATTCGATTGGTGCTCCATATGTTGACGTGTGTATGTTTTTATTGCGAATCTAGAGGAAAGCCAATGCATTATATGCAACAAATGCCATAAACAACTGCTTTCAATGTTATTATTACTTATCAGAATTGCTGATAATGATTGTTGAAGTGATGAGTTCTGGGGAGTAAAAATAAAAAGCTTGTAATAGAATAACTTGGAAGAAAATAAACCTAGTTGTCTGGAGTACAACTGGAGAGTACCAAGTATTGTGTGTGTAATTAATAAAACATTATCATCCCCGAGAGATTTCATAAAGTGATAACCTGAATTATGTAATTTTACCCTCATAGCTTGCGCCTTGGTCTTAAGACACGGGAACCACATCGCTGCCATTGCTCAAGTGACTGTTAGCATTCGTAAATAAATAATAGAAAATTAGGAAAAACACTTTGTAGCTCTTGTAGTTCAACCTTTGATAAATTGAAATAAAACAGTAAATTATAGAATGCTGCGCTGTTGTGCGCTGTCGACTGAGAAACATGACGATCCTTTAAAATTGTATCTCTTGACATACCAGCCCCTTACACTCGTGGGTGTCGTACAAGGCGACTAATGTTTTCGAGGCAAAAGCTCAAGAGTCTCCGTAGGCTGGAAAATGGGCAGCATTTTCCATTGTTATATTTAAACACTGCGATCTCCAACCCGCCTGCCAAGCGTGGAGATTATGGCAATAACCCCCCCTTTCGTGGGAGAGGCCCTAAGTCCTGCAGTGGACTGTTACGGGCTGTAATGATAATGATAGGTGTAATTCCAGACGTAGGTCATAAATTACGAGCCAAAACTTGTATTTGACCCCCACCACCATCATCATCATCATAATATCAGCCGAAAGACGCCCACTGCTGGACATAGGCCTCCCTCAGAGATCACCACAAAGGCCGGTCCTGTTCCTTCCGCATCCAGCTGGTACCTGCGAACTATACCAGGTCGTCGGTCCACCTAGTGGGAGGCCTACCTACGCTGCTTCGTTATTTAACCCCCAGAAAGTAGTCACCGCAAAAATTACCTATCGTCACAGACTGACTCGGCCTTCCCTGTTCTATGACTATCACCCTTACTTACTATAGTAACCATTACAACATTTTTATAATTAAAACACATTCAAGTAATCAAAGTTGAATACTTTTTCTCAGAACTAAAGTTAAAGCAAACCGCAGAGCTATTACTGCAAAAAGTGGTTTTGGTAGTGTCCAACTGTAGGTCAATTTCTGGCCGAAGCCGATTAAACGGCTATCGCCACAAACCTTCAGCCAAAGCCGAAGCCGAGGCGGAAGGCCTAAATTTTTTGTTCAAGTTTGGATTTTGAGTATGAAAAAAAAACTGAAAATTATAAAAGAAATTACACTTTCACTACACATGTTACCGGGTTTGTTACCACGGTTAGTATTGTTTTTACCTCGATATTTCGACGCAGTACTAACCGTGGTAACAAACCCGATAAAATGTGTATTGAAAGTGTAGTAAATAACTACGAAAGTCTTAAAACCTTTTTTTAGTACAATACATAGCTACTTATTATATATTACACCCAGACCCGTAACAAAAATTAAAATTCATCATTTCAATTCCTCGGCCGGGAATCGAACCCGGGACCTCTGCGTGGAACCAACCACTCAGGTCGACGATATATAAACTGTATATACGACGATAAATAAATGTAGAAAGGTAATTTCAATCATCGCTAGAAATTTATATAGAGATAAAAAATTACCTTGCACTTTATTTGTTAAAAATAATAATAAAAAACGTCGGTGGCCGAGCGGTTACAGTATTCAACTCGTAAGCCAGAAGTCCCGGGTTCGAATCCCGCTCCGGTAATGTACCAATGACTGTTTTCTGAGTTATGTACATTAGGGAAAACGTCGTGATGAAACCTGCACATTCAGGCGACTGGATGTGTAACCATGATCCAATCTGGTCAGGTTCGCCTGGTAGCATACTCACGGAGGTCAGATGGCAGTCGCTTCACTAATTACTTACCTGACCTGCCAAACCCTGGATCATGATCAAGGCGGACCCCGGCTCCTCGTGCGCGAGAGCACAACCGGGACATTAACGCCAAGATGATGATGAATAAAAATAACATAGGAGAGATGTTCCGTCGCGAAGCCGACTCGTAGCTTCGGTTGGACACTAGTTCGTGGCGTATATGGAATCCCCTAAGTCCCGGGTCTCATTTTCAATGTTCTTCACTCTAACATTTTTATTTTTAAAGTAAAATATTTAAAGTTTCTACGTGAGAACGGTTTCAATAAGAGCTTGAGTGAAATAGCTCGAAAGATATATATTTTTATCAAGATGTGATGTTATACTAGTGATTTCTCATGAGAATGATACGTAGAGCGTTTTCAAGACAATTTCAAGGCACTACCCGTGTGGTTTCCGGCTAAGTAGAATAGCACCACCCCTTACACTCGTGGGTGTCGTACGTTGTTACGTAAATGTTTTCGAGGCAACAGATCTAGAGTCTCCAGGGATAGAAAATGGGCAGCAGCTTATTCCATTGTTATAATTATAACACTGCAATCTCCAACGCGCCTGCCAAGCGTGGAGATTATGGCAATATCCTATCCTCTCATGGGGGAGGCCCTAAGTCCTGCAGTAACATGCTATGGGCTGTGATGACGATGATACGTAGAGAGTTTTCGTGACAATGTTGATGATTTGCCAAGTACTAACGCCACACTTATATAAGTCCCCGTATAATATTAAATTCAAGAGGGACAAAACATCGTTCGTCATAAACACGTTTAATAACATTTTTACCGCACAAATATAATCAAAGAGACAAAGACTTCCGTATAAAGTAATAAGAAAACGACACAAATAAGCCCCAAAAATCCGCGTCCCTCAGTCGCCAATTAGTCTTAATTTTTTTTTATCAAAAGCAATTGAAAACATATTATTTTCATGAGTAGAAAAAGAATATTGCTATTACTAAGGCTCGGGAATTTATTAAGCGCCTCAAAATGAGATAATAGGTGGCCCAACAATGGTTCCGACGAGGGCCATTTGAACGTAAATCTTTTGAATTTTGTTTCTGCCGCTTTACCACAGATCAGATAGCTTTAGCATGGCCCAATTGAAAAGAAAGACCGCTTTATTATTGAATACGGACGTTGAAAAAGGTACGGGGATATCTGACGACGCAATCTGAACAAATTCGGGCCACTCTTTTCAAATTCGTTGCCTCATTCCGGGGAAGGTGGATTTGTTGACCGGGATCGTGACAAGATCTATCGCCTGGCCGCAATGAATTATATTTTAGGTGGAAATGAACGTGAGGCGAAGGACGTGGCAAAGTACTTTTATTTTAAAATAACCTATAAATTATATTAACATCAACAGTCTATTATAGACCGTTACTGTACCTATCCGACTCATAAGCGAGAGGTACCTGGGTAGAATCCCACAGCGGCCATGTACCATTGATTCTATTCCGATGTACATTAGTTTAATGCTATCCGATGCCAGCCGTGTGGTGTCCGGCAGAGTAGAAGAGCACAAGCACCTTACACTCGTGGGTGTCGTACAAGGCGACTAATGTTTTCGAGGCAGAACATCTAGAGGCTCCGTAGACTAGAATGGGCAGCAGCGTTTTCCATTGTTATTTTTTCATCACTGCCTCCAACCCGCCTTCCAAGCTTGAAGATTATGGCAATAACCATCCCTTGCGTGGGAGTGGCCCTTTGTCCTGCAGTGGACTGTTATGAAGATACAGGGGCTGTAATGATGAACCGATGCTCTTACGGTAAGGGAAAATATCGTGATGGAAACTGCACATTCAGCCGACTTAATACGTTGCCCTGTAAGCAGGGTCACGGAGGTCAGATGGCAGGCGCTCCACTGCAATTATCTGATCTGCCAAATCCTGTATCATGGTCAAAGCGAACCCCAGACCCTTGTGCGCAAGAACACAAACGCGACATTAACGGTTAATGACGACTGTATCACGTTCCTTGTTGAACACACGATATCGTCGCGTGGTTGTTCAGAGACTTTTATGCAAGATGCTGCTTGACCTACACACCAGAAAACGCTGTTGCCGTGAAGTATTTCCCTCTTGAATTACTCTATCTATTATTGAAAACCGCATTAAAATTCGTTGCATAGTTTAGAAGATCTAAGCATAAATAGATATATAGGGACAGACAGCGGAAGGCGACTTTGTTTTATACTATGTATAGATACCTAGATAAACTTGTTACCATCCTCTGCGTCGCGTAGTCGGGTAAAAAAGAAAATTTCGCCCATAAAACATGTACTAACTACAGACCAAAGCCAGGTGGTCCCCGATAGTGTCACAGGGCCGCATTAATGAGTTATGGCCACGAGAATGCGGCCCGAAAGTAAAGTGGCCTCTTGATATATTGTTCACGGGTCAAAGGATAGGTTAGGCAAATGCTATAAATCCCGGATATTTTATTTTTGCCACAACATTTATCAGATATTCTTTTGATGATACGGCCCTGAAGTTTACTGGAACGTGTTTTTTGTAACGTTGTTTTCCCCAACTCATGCTATGTTGCCGCTTTCGCGGAAAAGTGAGTCATTGGAAATGAAATGAAATAAAACATTCATCAAAATTGGATCTTCATTATCTACTTCATCGCCCTTTTTCTCGATGTTTTTCTTTTGGAAACAAAAGCTCTTTCCATAAAACTTTAATCATCATCTTCGCGTTAATGTACTGGTTGTGGTTTCGCGCACGAGGGCCCGGGGTCCATGAATTTTAATAGTGGACTAATTATCTTTTCAATCCGATTTTATAAAAATACAGATCTAAAGTTAATCTTGACCGACTGTAGATAGAGTGCACGCATAATAACTTTGCGCATAGTTGAAAATGGAACTAAATTTAATACTCAACCAACAAGAACAACAACATCAAGCAAAAACAATTAATTTTTGCGTAAACTATAATAGATATAGTGGAAGAATAAGAAGAGAAGTAAGAACTAATTAACACGAATAATAGAGGCTGGTAACCCATTCGCAATTCTCCTGGTGTTCCGGGAGACTATTTTCCATAAGGCTCACCCGACACACCATAAGGTGATTCGCTTGCTCGTTTGCTGCTGTCTAAGACCGATTCGTATGAAAAGTGATCTCTCAGATACTAAAATGAAATTCGCCTGTTGAAAAGTGGTGAACGATACCTTTGGACTACCGACGCATCAATGCATATTGTAAAATGAAAACATTATAAAATTGACCTTTGGTGAATCAAATCAGATTATCGCCGCTTCTCTCCCTCTGGTTGGTACTTTACAAAGTCCAATTACATCGTGTGAAGACTACAAGAACAACAGCAAACGTGTAGTTCTATAACCGCTTACACAGCGAGCGAAAACTAGAGGCGAGTCGTCTAAACTCAGCAATACGGTAAGTGCATAGCATAAGCACCAGGGGGCTATTTCGAAATGATTCTAATAACAGTAACCGTCGACCAACGGGCTCGCATAAAAACAAACAACCACCTTGCGGTTCGCCGCATAATACTAAATCGCCTGCACAGACTGAGTATGACCCTGTGCATACGACTGGTATACTGCGAATTTTCCTCATCTACCCTCAAGTGGGCAGCTACTCTATAGCAGTGGAAACAAAGCGGCAATATATCGGCCGGCAATAATACTATAGGAGGGTCAGTGTTTTGAAAACTATTATTTCTCTAATGTGTATATCGAACTCTGTTTTCTACTGATAGTTGGATTCAGTTGTGGCTGATAGGTTTTCGGTGCGCGGGGATTATTACATACATTCATACATTTATGTAGCAGCCGGATGGTTAAATTAGCTGGTTAATTAAATGGCTAGCGGTTGAGGAGATCTACGGAGCTCCTAGCTGGGCCTCAAGTCCGCTAATTTACTAACGGCCCGTGTTGTATGTTTTCTGCTACAATTAAAATTTCCGTTGAGTAGTTATTGCGATTCCATTACAATTGACAGGTCTGTAGCCGCCTTGTATAATGATGTTTTATTTTCAATAATGCAGCTAGAATTTGATGTTTTCTCACCCTGTGGCAACAGTGCAATGACGCAGGCAAAGAGTTTCTGTTGTAGAAAGTCATTGGCCTCGTCCGTTTCTTTCCTTTCTTTTTTTATGTTACGCAGTGATACACGAGCAGAAAACACATCTGATGGCCAGCGGCAAAAGTCGCCCATAACATCTACGATGTACAAATTAAAAATGCTGAACCGCAAGTGCGTTGTCGCTGTGAGGACTAATATGAAATGCATGGTGCCTATAATTGCGCTATGCTTCAAACCGGAACACAACAATGCAAGAATTGTTGCTTGGCGGCAGAAATAGATAAGACTCGTAGATAAGGACAATAGGTACTCGCCCAGGCTGACTCCTCAGGCTCGGGTTGGTTAAACTTTCAAGGTATTTTGTGAAATCTCGTTCCAACAAGAAAAATAATAAAATGTTTAGAGCAGTCGCTTTATAATACCTAACAATACAAAAAAAAAACATAAACTAAGCTTCCTAAGCTAACTAAGCTTTGCTTTCCCCTTTCCAATCCGGGTTCCGAACTAGTCACAGTACTGTTACAGCGCTCCTAAAAGTTACTGACGATATTCGACTTGCAATGGAGGATAAGTCTCTTACCGTTTTGACATTACTGGATTTTAGCAGCGCTTTTAATTCCGTTGACTTTGATGTCCTTCTCGCTGTTCTTCGCTCCCTTAACGTCTCTCCTCCTGCAATAGAGTGGTTCGAGTCGTACCTCCGTGGACGTTCTCAGCGGATCCACCATGATGAGGTCTCTTCAGACTGGTGCGAGCTCGTCGGCGGGGTACCGCAGGGTGGTGTTCTCTCGCCACTCCTCTTCTTCATATTCATAAATACCGTCACTCCTGTCATCTCTTCAAATTTCCACCTGTATGCTGACGACCTACAGATTTACCGGCATTTCAAAATCGCTGATGTTACAGATGTTTTCGCCCAAATCAATGCCGATCTTGAACGCATATCTGCCTAGGCTAAGGTCTTTGGGCTTCTAGTGAATCCCAAGAAATCTCAGGCTTTAGTGATAGGGAGCCCAAACATGTACAGACGACTTGGTTCTGATAATTATATCCCTCAGGTGATTTATGATGGGACGCCTATACAGTGCAGTAAATTCGCTAAAAACCTTGGAGTGATTTTTGAATAGAATCTATCCTGGCTCCCTCACGTCAATGAGGTCAGCAAGAAGATAAATTTTTCGCATCACTCGCTTAAACATCTCAAAAACTTTTTACCACTAAAAACCAAAATCACCCTTGTACAAACTCTCCTTCTTCCTATTCTTGACTACGCGGACTGTTGCTATCTGAATGCCACAGAAGAGCTTTTAAACAAACTGGAGCGTCTCCAAAATGTATGCATTAGGTTCATTTTCGGTTTACGCAAATATGACCACATCTCCTCTTTCCGAACACAGCTCAAATGGCTACCAATACGTTACCGCAGGAATGCTCATATCCTTTCAACCCTGCTTTAATATCCTGCACAATCCTTCTGCTCCTTCATATCTCCGTAACCTCTTTCACTTCTCCCGAGACCAAGACAAACCCTGTCGCTCTAATGTTAAATCGTTATTGGCCATCCCTATCCATCACTCCAATTTCTTTTCCTATTCCTTTACTGTTCATGCTGCGAGACTTTGGAACTCTCTTCCATATGAGGTGCGGGACAGCCCGTCACTACAGATTTTTAAAAAACGTGTCAAGGACCATTATCTATCTCTGTCTAGTTGTACATAGATATGTATGTATAGTATTGTATTATTATTATAAATTTATATTATATTTATTATATTTTATTTGAGAAGATAAGTATGTTTAAGTATTTTATGATGTATTCTATATCGCGCACGTCGATCTGCTTTACTTATCTCATCTCTCTTCTGTAGGCCTGCTGGAAGAAATTTCTTTCAGAAATAAGTAGCGCCTGTTGTGTCGTCTATATGTATGATGTTTCTCTATGTATTTTATTGTGTGCAATAAAATGTTAAATAAATAAATTAAAATAAGCACAGCTGAAAACAAACCTAACTAAAACTAAATTATCTTGTAAGTAGGTACTTTAAGTCAAAAGCGGAACATCCTGAGGGCAAAATATCTGTAAACAAACAAGCTTAATATTCATTACAATGTGGTTATGAATTAGCGAATAATTCAGTATCAATTTAATCGCCTCTGACGTATTGGAAGACTTTTTCTACCCATTTCAAAATGTTTCTATCTTTGACATCCTTTATGTCTGGAATTAGATTTTCAGATAACTCATTTTGATGATATTGCGTACTCTTCCGGTACACATTGCTTTTAATCTGAGTGTCCACGTATTTTGGTTAATTTTACAACTTTCATTAAACGAATATAAGCTGTATATTAAAACGGTAAGGTCTCAATTACTTTGGCGCAAAATTACCTTTAAATCAGAATTTGGCACGATACAAAGTAACAACAAAGTTCAAAGCTTCAATGAGAGAAAATTCATTTTCACTTATTGACTGAGAGTCCGGAGCGTGTGATTTCTGAAACGACAGAAGGGTTCCGTAATACTTACCTATTGAAAAAACCGACAGTATGAGATAACCCTGTTATTTTTTCTAGTAAAAAGCCTTCTATTACAATTCTGTCCGTATCAAGCATACATGAAAAACGGAAAAGTTATCGGCGATTTCGGAATATCCATAGAAATCTGAAAATCAATAGGGCCTCTTGCTCACTGACTTATTCAACAGGTCAATTACCGTGGACCAACTGCCATCTGACCTTCGTGACACTGTTACAGGGGTATCTGACCAGATTGGATCATGGTTTCGAGGATCATAAGAGGCGTGTACCAGACGCGTGGGGTGTCAATATATTGTAATTTTTATTAATTGCTCTCTGGTTGACTGGTAGAAAAAGCTACATAGCTTTAAGTCAGCCATTGTACTGTAAGCATGAAGTTTTAAATAAATAAATTTACAACTTTATATAGAGGGGAGGACAGTGTGCGGCGGAGCAGATCCGAGCCATCGAGGTATAAAACACATGAACTCCATCAAAGTCTTTATTTGCCCTTGAATATATTGTAGACTAGAGATTTGGCCAGAAATGTTTACTGCTGGAATATGAATGAATGAATGAATGAATAACGCTTTATTGCACAATCAAAAGTATACAATGGGTAACTTAAATTAACAGCAGGAGAAGCAACAGGCGGCCTTATCGCTTAAAGCGATTTCTTCCAGGCAACCTTTTTGGGTAGTTAACTGTTGACAGAAGTGCATGATAAGGAAATAGGCTGAGAGTAAGCCCGTTCAACAAAAAGACATAGTGAATATGAATACTTTTCATTGCGGTATGGACTATTTCTAAATAATTGCCCTCAGAGTCCTTCATACGGTCCACTGCAGTACGAATTAACGGAAATGTCCGCATTTCGTATTTTTCGATCTCCATAGCCTTCGATAGTAGCCCTCGAGATGTCTGGTGGGCTTCACGATCCAAGTCTGTACTCGAGGAATACACACTAGAATTATCCAGAACATGAACACCAAAACTAAAGCTGTTGTCAAAACGTCGTAGGGTCATACCCATTGCTGCGCGATTACTTTAGGCGATTGGATATCTGTAGTATAAGTCACTCGTAAAAAATAATATTTCTAATCAGAATTTACATTCCTCATAAAAAGTGAATACTTAGTAGCTATACCTACATAAAAATCTATTTAAGTTCATATTACCATTTGTACACCTACGGAACCCTTTAAAGGAACGTGACTCACGCCTAGCAACGTTTATTTCATTTTGTAGCAGGTTCGAGAGTAGGTATCATTTTCCCATCGCAGGTATTTTACTTTATTCGGGCTATTTTTAAATCTGAGATTTGATCTTGACCGTAGGCAGGAAAAAATATTAGATTTTAGTACCATAATTTATTTTTGTTTAGATTACCTATAGATACATTTAGGAGTTCAGAATCATTTCTAGTGAGTGTTTGTGACTGTTCGGTTAACTTATCAAAATCTAATTTGGTCTACTAATTCTTGTGGGGTGAATCGGCTGAAGACTAAGAAGTGCAGAAAAAAGAGTAGAGAAGTGGACTCTGGCAGAAGTCAGAATTGACCGCTCAAACGATGCTGGTGAACACTTTTGTTGTGATCCTAGTCTATTCCAATAGTAAAAAAGATAACTCTGAACAAGCTTGTTTGCCAACATAGTGAAAAAAAAAAAAGGAACTGAACAAGGTACATTGCGTGGCTTGTATATGTGCGTGGCGCCACGCTTTATACCTACGCACGCACACATTAAATCTAAAGACACTTTGACATTGACCGAAGTTTGTGAAAAAATCACTAATCTCTAACAGACTGCAGAATAGTAAATGTTTGATAGCTAGCTTTCAGTACCTGAAAAAGATAAAATGAAAGTTATAAGCATAGGTGCATCTTCGAGGACAGTAGCCGTATCGCCGATCTCCGATAGTATGTCGCCATCTTGATTCAACTGAGTAGGGACCAATCGCAGCAAGCCAGAGTCAGAGTTGCCTTGTTGCGGTTGGTTTAAACTCATTTGGACCAAGATGGCGGCGTACTATCGGAAATATGCGGTACCACTCTAGAAGAAGCCTAATGATACAAAATAGACCACTTGAGTCCATTGGTGGAAAAGGGACAACAAAAGTATTCAAGGATCCATCGGTGGATTCAAGAGGAGGGCGTCCACTGTGTACAACGTGGGTACAGTTACCACATTATGGTCATCACGGCTACGGTTTGCTTGATAAAAGTGCTTTGATATTGAAGCGCTCCTCGGGCAACACCTCAGTGTCACTCACAACTCAGTATGCCTAGCACAAGTTGCTCTCGCGCGCGATAAGCGAGAAAAAGCGCGTCATAGGTATTGCTATCTCTTTCAACTTAGTATTGAGAGAAAAAGACAAACGCTCTCTCGCGGCGCGAGCTTTGTCGCGGACACACTTGTGCTAGGGCCACTGGTCACAGAAAGTCAGCGCTGTGAGACGCCTCGCGGTTGTCATGATCTCAACCCTGTGTAATGGTGTCCTGTGGTAATTTTCAAACTTTTTCTTATTCTAATTTCATTCTCATTCTCATTGTCCTTCTTATTCTTAAACTAAGTGTCCCGTCAGATCGTCGCTGTAGATATTAGTTACACTATAGCTGCAGATAGATTCATCATCATCATCACAGCCCGTAACAGTCCACTGCAGGACTTAGGGCCTCTCCCACGAAATAGGAGGTTATTGCCATAATCTCCACGCATGGCAGGCGGATTGGAGATAGCAGTGTTTAAATATAACAATGGAAAATGCTGCTGCCCATTTTCCAGACTACGGAGACTATTGATCTTTTGCCTCGAAAACATTAGTCGCCTCGTACGACACCCATGAGCGTAAGGGGTTGGTGCTATTCTACTCTGCCGGACACCACACGGCCAGATAGATTAGCTCAAAAGATTTATTTCCGCAGTGACATCCCCCCAAATTACAATAGTTCCAATCGGCTCCCGGGACTATTCATTCAGTGTCAGGGCCCCAGCGAAAGACCTTGGTCAACCTCGCTTCCCAACGGTTTTAGAAGGCACAAGTATTAGAAGGCACAATCAACGAGTGGCGAGCTCGTTGCAGTGCTGAACTTCGATTAGTTTCAAAGGACGTAACGGTCACCCATCCAATCGGTATCGCAATCATGCTGCTGCTAGACCACCGGCCTTAGCCAAGAGGTTTCGTTAATCTACAATCGTTTGTGGTAGAAAAAATGTATGGGTATTTGACATAAGCTAACGTTATCTGACATAAGCTGTTTGTGGTTGAAATTCTTGGTGCAAAGACAATTCACGTACTTTCGGTGTACAAAGGAGGCGGATTGGCGGATGATCCAACACAATCAGAGTCATTTGATCTCAATTGGAGTCAATCATGTAGATGTTGGTAGAAATAGTCGACCTGTGAATTTTCTACCATACACGCATCACGCAAGCGGAGCTGTCAAAGATGGCTAGACAAGCAGTGCTGCGTTTTAAAACCGTTGTGAAAACGTAATAAATATGTTGAACAATAACTTTCCTACTAGGAAGGATACTTACTGCACTCATGGTGATCAAACACAATTCACTCTGGTTTGCAGTTTTGATGCCAAACTGTTTTTTCTTCATGTACGTTACTAGAATGCAGTAATTTTTTCTGTCTTTCAAATTTAAGCTGACCCAGTCAAATTGAAGCAGAGCTAGGTTAAAATTATTTGCCTGAAAATTCAGATTTGAAGGTATAGCATAAACTTAGTACACGGGAATTTATAGGCTACAGACCATGTCGAATTTCTTCGTAAGCGAGAGGTACCAGGTTCGAATTCTACTGGGGCCATGTACCAATGACTGTTTTCTAATTTATGTACATTAGTTGAATGCGAACCGATGCTTATACGGTGAGGGAAAACATCGTGATGAAACCTGCACATTCATGCAACTAAATGTGTAACTATGATCCAATCTGTAGCCGTATTCACAATGGCTCGGAAATCGGATTCGGATACGGAATCGACAAAGGGCCCCGCAAAAGTTCTTAGGAAAATGTGGTTTCAGTTAAATTTTATGAATTTTTCATATGTATAGAGAGTAGAGTTTCCGTGGAATCTATTTTGATCGATCAACAGCTTTTAAATCGATCGACACGGATTCACCGCTCACGAATTTCGTGTCGAATCGTTCGGAAACGGTTTCGAATCATTGTGTATACGGCTACTGGTCAGGTCCCCCTAGTAGCAGGGTAAGATGGATAGAGGTAAGATGGCAGTCGCTCCACTGTAATTATTTGATTTGTCAAATCCTAGATCATGGTCAAAGCGGACTCCTAGTCCTCGTGTGCGAGAGCACAATCGGGACATTAACGACAAGATGATTTTTTTTTATTAATTTAGAAAACAATTATTGTTAACACTTTTTTCGAGTAGTTTAAAAAGCAAGTTGACCATTAGTAGCAGCATTACCTTTGTTTTGATTTGTTCCCCGAAATAGTTGTATGCAAAGATTTCAGCAAACATTGGCAGGACGTGAGGTGCAAATCTCCAGTTGACTTCCTGAAAATGCAACCATTCCTGGGAAAATGTACTATAGGAACCTAGTACTATTTTAGTAGCATAGAAGAATATAACAATTTCTTCTACTAAGACATAAAGTATGTATATAAACTATTTATTCCATAATAATTAAATACAGAAATGAGAAAAATGAGAAAAATGAAATTTTATAAAGCAAAGGCGGGCTTATCCCATTATGGGATCTTCCAGCCAACCCCAGACCCTTTGAAAGGAGATCTAAAGAGCGGTAGAGGCAATACAGAGCACTTAAAGTTGTGGTGAGGCTGATTTTTATAGATTTTTATTAACATTTATTACACGTGAACGCCATGACACGATAATTTTGCAAAACAATAACTTTTAAAAATATCGGTACATGAAACACTGAGGCATTCAGCGTAAGTGGATGCCACGTGGATGTGGTTGTGGCCGCTTGACGCGAACCACAGCGCTGGTTTTCAGTGGGTCTAGTAATGTCTCACCGACACTGCACCGGCTGATACCATAAAATAATAAAATGTCGCAATACGTATTTAGAAATAAAATTTACAAAGTTTATATTTTGTGTAGTGTTGTGTTAGTTGTTGTATAGTTGTGAACCCCAAACAAAACCACGCGCTTCCGGCCACGACAAGCCAAAAGCATAAATGCATTACTGCCTTAAGAATCACATTTCTGTGCCGTTATTGGAAGGTTTTAGAGCATTCACGACATATATTTTATTAATTTAATAAAAATACCCTGGGGTAGCCTCCTTTTTTAGCAAACTGATTTTGTCTAAGCTGCACCAACTAACTTGTATGTTAATGTAGCTGAAAAGTAAAATTTTCTTGAAGTGAACAATACAGTAGTTCTTGTACTGTACAAAATTTCGTATTTGGCCGGTTTTTTGCAAGAAGAAAGCGCCACCATTGGATTTCCAATCGATTGCCATCGTAAACTTTTCGGACTAGGTACTTGTACTAGGATAGACTGATAAACATTTTATTGCTCATAAAACACAACAATATCATAGCGATTATATGAGTAAAGGCGGCCTTATCGCTACAAGCAATCTCTTTTAGACAACCTTTACAGAATTTATGACTGGAAATTGATTAAGATTGATTTGCATTTTATAGGATAACGCTCGATTATTTTAAATAATATGAGTTACTTAAACTGTATTGCAGATAATATACTCAGGGTACCGATTCTGGTGTGCAATGCAGTTGTTATTATGTTGCAATGTAACTGTTATGTTACTATAACTACGTCGAGGTATCGAGTCAGCCCCAAATAAATTGCAGTTAAATCATTGTTCGACCTTTGACACGTTTTCGTTGACAGAATTGAAGGCAGTTTGATAACTAAGAAAGATGCAACTTAGTAATTTATTTATTTATTGGAGTACCAACAGCCATATAAAACAATAATGCAACTAAAGTACCAGAAAACTAATTGTGGAAAAGTTCGAACTCATAAAAGTTGCAACTCAACATCTGTCATTTCAATAACAATCACACGTTTGACATGCGATGCAATTGTAATGTTACTGCAACTGAGACGATTTCCGTACCAAAATCGAAGCCCAGTGGGCCTATAATGCCCTGCGAGTGCAATACAACAATGCTTTCAAGGCGTTGTTGAGTCTGCCGCGCTTTTGTAGTGCGTCGGGATATTCGCCGTGGCGCGTGCCAATGGTTTTGATGCCGTATGGCGTAAGGAAACTGCGTCACATGTTTTCTTTTTTGCGCCCAACGCATTTGTTATGAGCACTCTCCGAGCAACTCGGGAGGGAGGAGGTGAACCATAGAGTACCAGCCGTACCAGCAGAATCAGCGGACCGGCTGGTTATGCACGACTCTACTGCTATAAAAGCGTAAGCGCATACGTGCTAATCTCCCCCTTGGGACTACCTGTAGCCGGAAAGGCTTTTTAGGTTTCATCGGATGCAACACCCCATTGGTCACTTGTGTCACTTTTGAGCAGAATACGCAGTAGCGGTAATAGCATCCTAAAATGCATTGATGATAAGGTCGAGTGTCCTTAAAAGTGCAAACTGACGCAGCGTACCGAATCTTGTGTTAAAATAAAATACTAACATAACCTAGTAGATTAATACTAACAAAGATTGAACTATAAGTGGTCTTATTATAAATAAATAAATTAAACATTTAAATTTGACGATTGATTACCTTACTCATCAGTAGCAGAATGATGCAAATACACATTGCAGCATTCAACAAAGGGACTAAAGCCAGCCACTTGTACATAGAATTGAGCATTCTAAGGTATCTGGAATAGCAATGATTAATTAGATTATTTAATCGAAAAGAGCATTGGAGGCCTGAAGGCTAGTGGGAGCGAATCGTAAGCAAGAGATATCGAGTTTGATCCACAGTACCAACTATTACCAATTACTTATTGTGACCTGACCAGCTCTCAAATAAAACATCTAGCCTCTGTTTTTATGTTTGTGGTCCACCTATATGCTGGCCATTATAATATTTTTAGTAGGTAGATCCACTCGACCAAAAATACAGAGTTATAACTTTTTTATTTTTTGTTGGGGTTATACCTATATTTTTATTAAAGTTATACCTATAGTTACTCGTGATCCTTTGCCATAAACATTGAGTTTCTTTTAAAAGTTTTACAAATTACTTAAGTTTTGTTGAAGGTTTTTACCAAAAAACTTCACTCGAAAGTGTTTTCACATCAGCCAAATCCAATTACGCTCCTATCTGTTTTCATTCGACTGAATTTTTATTTATCGGAAAAGAAACTTTTCGGACCAGAGCCAACGATTTGGTTGTAATATTTTGTCGGTAAAATGTTGAATTGAATTTTAATGTTTTCGATTAGACTTTGTATTCGAGTGAATTTTACTTGCATGCTAGGTATGATATTTACATGATAGATATAAATAAACAAATAAATTACATAATATTAATACTAGTTAGGCGAAAAAATTTAAATTGTAAAAGAATATTTACAAATAAAGAACTGGCCGGATTGGTTTGCTGTATCGTGAGACTGATCCTTTAGTCAAGGTATTAGCCAGCCTTTTGGTCGTGCAAAGCGTTAACCAGTCGTTAAAACCTGGTATTAAAACTGTCAACCAATGAATACGTACGTATATCCCGAGCATTTTTACCGCACACAGGATTTTCAAATGATATGTCTACAGGTGCCCCAAGGGCCCGTACCGCCCTCCTCATCCTCAGATTGCAGGATACCGATCGCCGTTTTCCATCAGATGGACAGTCTGGCTATACGTCCACGACTTGAGCAATCAAATATTGCAGTGCAACCGCTTTTAAGAAATTGCAAATAAACTTTTTTAAATGGTTACAGACCTTCGAAGCCAACATAAAAATATACTTACTCATCCTGTTTTACGTGGTACTCATAAAATCTCTTCAGGCTTATGTTAAGACGTTCCCTATAAGACAACATCGTCTCATTTTCCCCCTTCACTACTTCCAAATAGGCAATCGTGCTGTCGCTTGACTCACATAGAAAATAGATTAGCAACACAAACCACATGTCGAGGATTATGGTCGTAGATAATTGGCAGAGAAATATTGTGTGTAAAACCCAAGCGATTTCGTAGTAGGGTGTTGTCATTCGCATCAGAGTTGCTGTCGATCTAGACAGCAATGTCCTTTCTCCTCTAAGGTAATTCCACAAGGTAGTTAGTTCATAACTCGATACTGGTATTAACACTATCGCGAAGAGTATGTACACAATTTTTTTGGCCGTCTTCAAAACTGTTTCGAGACGAGAACTCTCTTTGATAGTTTCAAGTAGAGTACCTTTCATCTCGATGTATAATCGCCGGAATACAAATCTGTTGCAGGCAAAGATGGTGAATTTTATCGGAAAAATTATAATCATTATCATTGTATAGTACGCTTCCGTGATTACTTCTATGTCCGTTGTGGTCTTTAAGGTCTCGATGGTTCCAAGGAATACGTAAATAAAAATTAAAATGCTGAACAAATGCTGGTAGCGGAATCTTCTCCACGTCCATTGGGGATCTAAAACTTGTTGCCCGAACAATCTCTGGAGAACCAGTGCAAACCTCAATATGTCGTCAACTTCTGTTGGTTTCCCAACTGTAACGGATAATTTTTGTAATATTTTTTGTACAACTTTCATTTCTGTTGTATGCGTTAGTAATTATGCAATAGAAATATTTTGAATTTACTCGGGAAGGAACCTTTATACGCGGCAGGTATAGTCAGTAATAATATTTTATAAAAATAAAAGAAGTTAAAATATCCGCCATATTACGGATTTTTTTTGAACTCATTTCTTACACTGGCAACAGCAAGTAACAGCAACAGTAGCCCCCTCTTGACACTCTTGATGGACCTCATAATTGTTATATCCTTGGTCAGGCTTTTCACAACTGAAACCTTAGTCACTACATATTATAAAACAACTAGTGGACACAGCAAGACTTCGTTCGCCTGGCGTCATACCTACCTATCCTTTTTTTACGTATAAACCTTTCACTGGAGCCAGTCTATCTATTGTTAAAAACCGCATTAAGACCAGACTGGATCATGGTTACACTTCCAGTCGCCTGAATGTACAGGTTTCATCACGATGTTTTCCCTCTCCGAAAGAGCATCGGATAGTATTCAACTAATGTACATAACACAGAAAACAGTCATTGGTACATGGCCGGAGAGGTTTTCACCAATACACATAGTGATTTTTATTATTAAGGTTACTACCCGTATGAAGCTAGAGCAGGTCGCTAGTTGTATATAAATCAAAACAGCTGAAGCCAAACAGACATATTTCGCTTCGACTGTACCACAGTCATTCGTTGCCAGCTATTATCCAATCATGCTAATTAATCATTCCGCCTTGTGTCTGTCACTGCTGAAAATTTAAACTGTCACCTTTCTATGCAATTACGTCACTTAAAAAATAAAGATTCCTACAGACGAGTCCTAAAGCATTAAGGCTTTATATATTGCGGTACATTTTAATTATCGGTTGCGTTTCTCCTTTTATTCCTTGAGAAGAAATAATATGTGTAAGTTTGCGTGAGAGTGAGGCGCTGTCCTTCCAATGGAGATTAGGAGAACTTACAACCGCACAAGCACGGTCATACGACCGTTGCCAATTAGGACAGCGCCTGACGCTCTTGCATCGATTCCTAAGATATTTTCACGCACTGTTGATAGTTGTAGCAATATACAGGTCTACTTACGCAATGTTAATGGCTAAATGGCATTTATGACGACACTATCGAACACTGTCTCTTAAGATACAGGATTTATTTAGGAGGCAGGGCTGTAATTTTTTGTCATACTACTGTCACTTTGTAAACCTATATATTATCAAAATGTTATAATTCGTGTCAATAAATTCATTTTTATTTATTTTATTTATAATATAATACTATCAGAGTGTTATATTTCTTTGCATCTGGCTGTACTACAGGTATTTAATTTTAAATAGCAATTTACTTTCAAGTATAGCAGCGTCGATTGTTGACTTTAAGTGTACATGTCTTAAGTTTAATGTAAAAACTAATGTCCTAGTGTAACCGAAGACTTAATACTATGAAACCCATTTACGCTACGAGGTTCTACTACCAATTAATTGTAAACCTTAGTATAATATGAATAGATTCGAATTTGAAATTGGTAAGTTTAAATTAGAATCTATTTATTCTGAAATGAATGATTGCAATTCTGAATTGCAACAGGATGTTATTCAGCTAATTGGCGTCTAAACGCTGGAATGAAACTGTTAGCACATAATTAGTTGCAGGAATTGCAAATTTGTTTTGTTTTTATTTCAATATAAAATAGGCTAGCATTTAATACAGACACAAAAAGAAAAAAAACAATCATTTTAGCGTTAATATCCTGGATGTACTCTCCCGTACGAGGGCCCGCGGTCCGCCTTGACCATGATCCAGGATTTGGCAGATTTGGCAGATCTGACCTCCGTGACCCTTCTACCCGGGAAACCTGACCACATTGAATCATCGATGCACATTCAGTCGCCCGAATGTACAAGTTTAATCACGTTTTTTCCCTCACCGTTAGAGCATCGGTTTTCATTCAACTAATTTACATACTTCAGAAAAGAGTCATTGGTACATGGCCGCAGTGGGATTTGAACCAGGTACCTTAACCACTTGGTCACTGACGCTCCTGTGTAAAATGTTAAGTGTGTAAAGATACTGTCTTTCTTTCTTTCATCGAATCAATATTCCTGGTACGAAGTCGGCGAGGATAATGTGTCAATGTGAATTACTTTCATTCATTTTCATTTCTGACTGGAATAAAGAATGTAATGTAACCGCTGTCACTGCGCATTCCGTCTTCATGAAATAGACAATACCCGGCGTTTTCCTGAATTAATACAAATTGGGTTCCAAACTCCAAATAACTACCGACAGATCCCGGAAAAGCCACAGGCGAATTCTTTTTATTTTTCGATTATATCCGAAATATAACGACTTTTATCGGTGTTTCAAACGCCTGTCCAGTATTTGGGCGTCATCTCATTTGTTCATCATCACAGCCCCTAACAGTCCACTGCAGGACTTAGGGCCTGCGAAAGGAGAAGTTATTGCCATAATCTCTACGCTTGGCAGGCGGGTTGAAGATCGCAGTGCTATAAATATAACAATGGAAAACGTTGCTGCCAATTTTCCGGCCTACGGAGACTCTTGATCTATAGCCTCGAAAACATTAGTTGCCTCGTACGAGTGTAAGGGGTTGGTGCTATTCTACTCTGCCGGACACCACACGGCCAATCTCATCTGTTCACAAATGTCTAATGTGCCACTGTGTTTCCTCAGGCTACCACCTATCTACGCGAATCTGATCAGCAGCTTAGGCATGAAAACGGAACATACAGAGTACAGATAAACACATAAAGTTCCTTTCTCATTTATAAATTAAAAAGTTATAGCATTAGTAACTAACATTTAGATTTATCATATCACTAGCTGGCCCGCCGCGACTTCGTTCGCGTGTTCTCCTACCCTAGAAACCTTTCTCTTGAATAACTCTATCTATTGTTGAAAACCGCATTAAAATCCGTTGCGTAGTTTTAAAGATCTATGATTGCGTTACGGTGAGGGAAAACATTGTGATGAAACTTGCACATTCAGGCGACTGAATGTGTAAACATGATCCAATCTGGTCAGATTCCAATGGTAACAGGGTCACGGAGGCCAGATGGCAGTCGTCATCATCATCATCATCATATCAGCCAGAAGAGGCCCACTGCTGGGCATAGGCCTCCCCCAGAGATCTCCACAAATACCGGTCCTGTGCTTTCCGCATCCAACTGGTACCTGCGATCCTTACCAGGTCGTCGGTCCACCTTGTAGGAGGCCTACCCATGCTGCGTCTACCGATGATGGCTGTCGCTTCACTGTCAAATCCAAATCCTGGATGGTCAAGGCCAGGGGTCCCCTGGCCCTAACGTGCGAGAGCACAACCGGGATATTAACGTAATGACGAATATTATTATTTATTGTATTAACACTTATTACTTAAATATATTATGTTTTCATTTCATACGAAATATACCTAAGTCTAGGTTGAGTCACGCGCACATTACAATTGTATGCCGACTGACCTGTATGTAAACGATGGGTGGTGTCGATTTATTAGTAAAAGCTTGAGTTACTATGACGTAGTAAAAAGCATACATAGAGGTAGAAAGAGATAGCATAAAAGAGATAGAAAGAAAATGAAAGACTTACTGTCTTTTTCATAAAAGTTATTTGACGTTTATTCAACATATTTTAGTAAAAATCTTTATCTGTCACTGTAATAATTGAATTTGAAAGAAAGTGACATAATATATTTTAGCTAAAATAGGTTTAATAAATATCAAACAACTTTTGTAAATTAAACCATTGGATTCTAATAGCACAATATAATATTAATTGTCATTTTAAAGTTTTGTCTGCCCTTATTAAAATTTTAAATAAACAAATTTTAAATTGAAATCGGTTCACTACATACATTTCTAGGGTTACAAACCAATATATAAACTAAATACTAGCTTTATCGATATTAATTCGGTTTTCGTGGTTTGATAGCCAACAAGCTCTGTATTTATTTAATTACTTCAACACCCTTACTTTACGCGAGACAGTATTTCTTCATAGACAAAGCGAGCTCTACCGCTAACTCCTTTTAAACTACGCAACGGATTTTGATATGTATTACACCAGCAGTTACAGAATTTCTTCCAAAAACTTAATATGTATGTACCAATAATACATGATAGGGAAGAATGCCTGTTAAAACCCGTGCAAAGCCGATTACGGTCGCTAGTCTAAGATACAGTGAATAGACTGCTTTTAAAGCGTATACCTACTCCGAACCTGTCACACGTTCAAATAGTCTAGGATACAGTGAGTATACTACTTCTGAAGCGTATATCGAACCTACTCCGAACCTGTTCCACGTTCAAATTCCATCGTGTCCATTCGGAAACCGCGCATGCATAGATTGCGTTTCACCAAAACCGCGGGATGCTATTTATTATTCATCGACCAATCTACACGAGTGGTTGTTTTTTACTATCTGTGGCACTGTGGCGGACGCGAATAAAAAATGCATCAACAAAAAGTGCGATTTTCAGGGTTTCGCGACATTTGCACAGCTAACGACCGCTGCGGTGTGGCTAGGCGGATGCGCAGTGGTCGAGGTTGCTGCAAATTTTTTGAACCTTTTTTTTTTATGTTACTTACAGACAAACAGGCAAGCGGGCCACCTGATGGAAAGTGGTCACCGCCGCCTATGGACATCAGCAACACCAGGGGAGTCACCAATGCGTTGCCCGCCTCTAAAGAGACCTCTAATAAACCTCTTGAACAATCCCATGTCATTGTCCAAAGGAAACACTGTGGCTGGGGAGCTCATACCTACAATCTACAACCTACCTATGTAAAATTTTCAGTTCTTTTTTGTAATTTTGTGTGCAATAAAGAGTGTATCTATCTATCTATACGTACCACTAACAAGATAAGTGTTGTGTGGGTTGTAACTTTTGTCTGTGCTGCCCTAAATTTATAAATATAGGCATAGACATTTGCAATAGCAAAAGCTTTGCTTACTTTGAGGCTAGATGGCGCTGTTTGAATTGTCCAAGCATATTTATTTATAGACATAGATTATATTTGGCAATTCCTACAATGATATACATACATACATAAAGCTCACGCCTGTGTCCCACCTTGGTAGGCAGAGACTATGGACCGCCACTTTGCTCTGTCCTGACACAATTCCCTAGCCTCGCATATATCCACAACTCTTTACATACATCACCTTTTATTCTTACCACTTCGGACCCCAGCTTTCTGAGAACATCAAACAAGTAATACCACTGTTTCTCAACCCCACTGCGCCGCCACACATGTCGCCGGTGACAAACGTTTCTCCCGCGCCAGTCATAATGGCGGGTGTGACGTCACAGCTCGTAGATGTGTGTTTTTAGTACAACATTTAGGAACTCCCATTTGGGGCCGCCGCGGCAATAGGCCGTTTAGGGCCCTAATGTCGCGCTCGATGCTTAATGTTTTGTTTGTACGCTTCTGACATCGATAAGGTATTTGGGGTTGCGTTGCGAATTTGAGATGGTAAATCTTTTTTTTTTTATTATTTGTGGTAACAAATGGACAGACACCTGATGGTATGTGGTAACTGTAGCTCTGTAACTGTAACTGTAGTGTTTATGCATTAATTTTCCAGGCAACTAAAATGCACAGCGGAAGGTACGTTGTCACAGTGTGGACTAAGTTGAATCGTTGCTTAAAAAAGGATTTTTTAGTATTTGAGTTCATAGCCCTAATGGCATTGCTATTGTTTTTGTAGTACCAGCATTTATGAATTAAAAATTTGACAAATAAACTATTATATTTAAGGTTTTTATAAATACTTAATATTAAAATTGGTACCTAAACGGAAAAAAAACATAACTGAACCTGAACCTGAAAGATATCCTAGCAGCCTTAAGAATTGTGATTAACCAAAACAAAGTGTCACATGGTTTTCATTAGATTTTACTTTTTTTTTGTCATACAGTAGGTAAACAGGCAAGCGGCCCCCTGATGAAAAGTGGTCACCACTGCCTATAGACATTAGCAACACCAAGAGTATCAATACGCGTTACCCACCTCTATAACACGTTGCTCTGGCAGCAAAAAGGCAAATGCCACTCTACTGCCAAAGCCACGGTTCCCCAAATCCCCACCCCATGAAGCACTGGAAACTTTACTCACCGGCAGAAACACAATACTATTTAAAAGAGTGTTATTTAGCTGCGATATTCTGTAAGATGGAGGTACTTCCTCAGTCGGGCGGCTCCAATTCGAACGAGATACCCCGCTATGCCCTACTTCTCTTAAACTTATAATCACTTTGTACTCCTACACTAAAGATTTTTCTAACGTTTATATTATTTACTCTGTTTGTAACGTATATAAATATTTTAAGAATTCTAGTTTAGGGCCGCCACGGCAGTAGGCCGTTGTTTTGTTCTTACGCTTCCGACTACTGAATACGATTCTGCATGAGTAGGTACTTATGTCCATAACATACGCCATGACTTCCAACAGGGTTAGGCTATATAATATAATAAATAATATAAATTCTAAACAAACTTGGACACTTCACATATTGCCATCTCGCCCCAAAGTAAACAAAACTTATGTTATTAGTGCCAGAGAACTGATAAACTACTTATGTATTTTTAATTACATACTAATTATACATTTAACACCCAGACCCGTAACAGAAATTAAAATTGATCATTTCAATTTCTTCCTTACCGGGAGTGGAACCCTGGATATCGGCATTGTCGGGAACGTTGGCATGTTAACCAACTGAACCAGTCAGTTTGTCGAAGCTATGATATATAGGATTCATCATCATCATCATCATATCAGCCAGAAGACGCCCACTGCTGGGCATAGGCCTCCCCCAGAGATCTCCACAAAGACCGGTGCTGTGCTTTCCGCATCCAGCTGGTACCTGCGATCCTTACCAGGTCGTCGGTCCACCTTGTGGGACGCCACCTGGTATTATGGATTAGGATTAGATTATGCTTTATCAGGCTGATATGCTATATCGTCGTTTGGTACTCAAAGTAAGCAATGGCAATGGCAAATGGCAATTACAGACAAGAGAATATATGTAAGCGTGCAATCCAATTTTAATAGGTAAAATGTCACTATTAAATATGATTAATAGTCTAAATAAAGCAAGATAAGTAAAAAGTTGAAAATTATATTTATAGGTTTGATACTAATGATAGTATAAAGTTTAAATATGTAAAAGTAAATTGATAGTAGGTATTAACCTATTTTATTGTACTATATTTTGACTCCCAAATTGCTGCGCCCTACTGGGTCCATATTGTATTTACATTAATACTGTAATAATTTTGTGGAACGAAATAAATAAATAAATCTCATTCGTCGCAGTGACAAAGTTTCTGCGGTTCTGCATTATTGTTATATGAAACCTAACTCCGTGAATCGTAGGTTATGGGAGACACTGCGACAGTTACTGCTTAACACAGGTGGTCTATCTGCTAGTTCGTCACTGAGTAACATAAGAAAAGTACTAAAAATACTCTAAACCCCGACTGCTATTAATAACTTGAAAAGTTACAAACAAGCCGAATGGTGTATAAAGTGCAAACGTTAGTTTAATTTAAACATGAAAGGCCTATAAATACATTACCCTACTTTACATCGCGCAGTCGGGTTAAAGGAAAGAAGACACCACGTTACAAGAAAATTCAACATCCTTTACCAGCTAAGTGTGGCACCCAGTAAAGCTACGAAAGCTCTACGCCGTAGCCGCAGCTACGCCGCTTAGCTACGCGTAGCCACAGTTTAAAAAAGTTGTAAAACAAAACATTTAATAAACCGCTCCAGCTTCATCAAAGTAGCTGTTTTTAATAAGAGAGAGCGAAAAATTGTGGTGTTAAAGTTAAAGAGTAAAGAACGGTGGCTGGAGAGAAAAAAATGGTGGAAGGAGAGGTGTGGAAGTCGGCCCAGCGCGGAAAATTAACTCCGCCTTTTATGCGAAATACCTAGGCTTTGGGAATTTGTCGGCAAACCGAGGGCCAGGTAATGAGGTGCCAGGGGAATGGGAAGCTAGGATTAATGGATGTGGCATCGAATATGGCTATCGTGCTAGGGATTCCTTTTGATCTCTTTGAAAAATTACAAAGTTTGTTGTTTTGTTTTGGCAGCGGTTGTGTTGGTTTTGGTAGGCGTCGATTGATGGGATGTAATTTGCAACCTGTTTCTAATGCCGGCCACTCACCTTCAACCCGCTTGTCAAGCGGCATGTCAAGTGTCTTGACAAAAATAGGCGGGCGTAATGACATTTGAGGGCGTGTGGGGTGAAATATGCGGGATAAAGACACTTTTTGTCATTCTACTTGACAAAGCGCATGATGGTGACTCGCAAGCAGATATTTCGGTTGTTGAAAATGATTTAAAACATTGAAAATGGGTCATCCAGTCGGAATACACGATGCCACAGACAGACGCACATTTTTTTGCATAAGAGAGGGGTTAAAACACTTCAAATAACTTTTAAAGCACTAAAGTGCAAAGCAAACAAGCTTACAGCCTTCTTTATGGTAAGCAGTCACCGCAGACTATGTACGTTTGAAATGCCAGGGGCATCACCCACGCGTTGCCGACTCCATAAATATCTTTTCACCCCTTTCTTGAAGAACCCCATGTTGTACTCTCCAGGGAAAACCTTTTCAGATACTTAATTCCACAACCTTAGTGTGCGTGGGAGAAAGTTCATTTGGAACCGCACAGTTCGCGATCAATTTCTCTCCAAGGTGTGAGGATGAACTCCTTGTATAAACCAAATTTATTTTTCATACAGAAACACGCATAGAATTCGACCCATCCAGGCGGAATACACGATGCCACAGACAGACACATTGACACTTGAAACTTAAAATACCCTTCCTTTTGCGGATTTAAAAACACATCAATTTTTTTTTTTATGTTATACGGCAGACAAACAGGCAAGCAAGCCACCTAATGGAAAGTAGTCACCGCAGCCTATGGACAACAGCAACACCAATTAACTCTAGTTTTAAAAAATACCGCATCCACGAATAATATTTGTTGTGATTATCACATGCAAGCCAATACCGAGGTGGGTCTAGTCCGGCCCAGCTTACTGGTGTGGTGGAAATTCATTACTTTCTCATTAGGAGTCCCGTGTACCGGCGATGTTATGAAATTTTCTATCGTCTTCCCTCAGAATATATTACATCCCCCGCTATACAAGGTGTAAAGTGAATATTTAATTTGTTGTGTTCATTTTATCTTGCGGGAGTCGAGTTTTGTTTTGAATAAGTAATGTAGGGTGGTATGTGTATGCTTGTTTTGTAGATAAGTAATTTGTTAAAAAATTTAGACAGATTTATTAATCTCTACGTGATTTAAAGAGCCGCAATTGTTTGCATTTTTTGAAGCTGAATACTTGAAACTTGATTTCTGGACTTACTGCTCTATCATAGGGGATTGTGGATGTATCTGTGGCTTTGTGTATCTGTCTGTGGCACCGTAGCTCCCAAACGGGTAAACCGATTTGGATACGGTTTTCTATGTTTGAAAGCCAGTTTAATCGAGATGGTACTTAGCATTGTTTCAATAAAATTGGTTCTGTAGTTTTAAAAATATTTAAGTATAATTAAATTTGGTTGGGGGTTATCCAACATATGTGTCGGTTAAGTTATTGAATAAATATTTCCACAATATATATACATTAATTATTTGTTCGAGTTGAATGTTTGACTTTTAATTATGCAATAGAAGGTAGAGACAGAAGTAACAGATGCGATAGGATATTGCAGCGGTAGATCTGTTGAGGTAATATCGTAGGGTAAGGCCAATGATAACGGAACTCAAAATTGGGGCAAAGGCTTTAGGGCAACGGGTTACAATTATTTTTAGCACAACCCTATTGAAATCCGGGTGGAAATTGTTATAAATTATAAAAATTCACTTCTGCATACACCAATACTATACGATTCAAACATTGACATAAAATTAAGTGTTATCATCGTCAGTTGACACGTCTTATGTCTCTATTACAAAAATGATACAAATATCCCAACATAGGTAACACGGCGTTGGCACCCTGTATACCGCAGTTTCTTATTAAGAGCGCCTTCCTTAGTATTCAAGGTCTTTATTAGAATATTAAGCGGCATAATGAAAACATTTACACCGACATTTTATTAGCATATTTGCAAAATAAGGTGCAAAAATCGTGGAGTCCCCACTTAAAAAATATTCCGCCGCTTAGTAGGAATTCAATTATGAGATTAGAGTCTTTTGCTGTTACATTTATTTGATATTTATGTCAACAGGCAGGTGGGAGCGGCTGAGTGGTTAAGGTGCAAGACTCGTAAGCGAGAGGTACCGGGTTCGAATTCCACTGCGGCGATGTACCATTGAATCTTTTCTGAGTTATGTACATTAGTTGAATGCTAACCGATGCTCACTCGCGAGATCTTATGAATTTTCCGTTGAACATTAGAAAACCTGGGATTATCTTAGTTTCATTTATACGACGAATGTACACGCGACGCATACCAGGAACTAACTGCCTCTTTCTCACAATTCAATATTTCAACCCTGTCTGTCGTTCAACCAATAAATAGCGTATTTACATTTATAACGTTCTTTGAAAATAAAACTTTACTCGTAACGTGAAATAAATTGTGTGAATTTATTACGAAACCATGTTTAAATATTTGAGACCATTTGTTAAAAGAAACCATGACATGAAATTATACTGTACTGTGTATGATATACCTTTTCATTTTTAAGTCTATCAACAATAATCATGCGATATATAAATAAATATTACGCTGACGAGCTCATGGTATAGATGGTTCCAATAGGTTTTCAAAACCTTCATAAAATAAAAGCAGATTCCGAAATAAAAATAAAAATTATGCAAGCCGTGCTGATTACAACTGATTAATTTACTCATTTGAAAGTAACATTTAGAGATACTCTATTTTCGAAATCAATACTAAGTTGTCACATGCTATACAAACAAAAAATTGGACATATAGAAAGACTGTATGGGAGATGTATGGGTACTTACTAGGTGTAAAGAATGCCTTATTTTTTTTTTAAATAGTCTAGCCAGGCAGTTGACCGCCGTCTCACCTGGCGGTAAGCGATGATGCGGCCGAAAATGAAGCATGCGTCTAGGAATAACCTATTCACTCTAGCCTTGAAAGCGTCTAGATTAATGATCAGGGAACACACTCGCAGGCAACCCGGAATTCAAGTCCGGATCCCGTAGGTATGGGCCGAAATTATTGAGTGCCACAAATTAGTGGGGCTGAGACACACACAAAAATAACACTTAGATACATGCAAAAATTATCTTGGCGTCAATTTCCCGGTTATGCTATCGCGAACGAGGGCCCGGGCTAGCTTTGACCATGATCCAGGATTTGGTAGATCAGATAATTATAGTGGAGCGACTGCCACCTAACCTCCGTGACATTGCTACCAGGATAACCTGGCTAGATTGGATCATGGTTACACATTCAGTCGTCTGAATGTGCAGGTTTCATCACGATGTCCCTCGCTGTAAGAGCATCGGTTGGCATTCAACTAATGTACATAGCTCAGAAAAGAGGCATTGGTACAAGCCGCAGTGAGATTCGAACCCGATACCATTCGCTTACGAGTCGGACACCCTAACCACTCAGCCACCGACGCTCTATGACACATTCATAATTCGACATTTTTACCCCAGTCTCTGCTACTATAGGTACATAAAACTCCACCCAGTCCGTATACAGGGTGGTAATAAAATTGCGGCAGCGAACTGCGCTCTAGGGAGGCAAAGTTCAGGACTCTTATTAATTAGTATTTATTCGAGCAGAGGGCCGCTGGACCGTCGGACTTTGCCGTCTGTAATCTACACTATCATAATATTATGAATATTAAACCGCATAATATTATGAAAGAGAATAGCTGCCCACTTAGTTGTTTCAAACAACTGGGCGTTTGATTTATCAGAACCTTACAACATTTGCCTTGTTGTTTCTTAAGAACCGTATTATTTATACGATTTAGGGGCAAAATTTCAATGTTTCAACATTCACGCATTACATTTTGCACTCGTCAGAATAGGGATGTTTTTAGGGGGCCCCTAAAAATAGACTGTTGTACAGGTTTAAGTTATTTGAAACGCAATTTACTGTGCTGGTTAAGAATCTGAAAAAAATAAATCTATGAAGCGGATAATCTGTACAATTGGGAATCAGTCATGGAAATCTGTAGAATTAGGTATAATTCCTCCACGCGCTTGCTGTTTTGAAGTTTAAGACGTCGTGTCGGGAGCTTTCCATTTCAAATTTCTAACAGTTTATTTCGGAAATGACCGAAACAACAGACGAAGACCACATAATCTCAAATAATTTTAAATTTTGCTTATACGAAAGCACTCCGATTCTCATATTTTCGCCAAACAAACCCGTAATTTAATTAACATACCTATTATTTGCCCAACAGTAGCTTAAAACGGCCCTGGTTTAAGGCACATGATCGATTGCGCGGTTAGACAGAAAATAAAGAATAATGCATTCGTCGACGCCGTGTTACACCACAAATGTATTACACCGCCATTACTTTGCGCGGTTGTCACAACGTATCAACTTAGCTGTCCCCAGAGGCGTTTCAAGTTACCTGCTGGCTCCAAAGTTTGTGGGAAAAGACAAGGACGAGTGTGAAGGTACATTCACAATGCATGGTGATGGGTTTTTCTGTAAAAGTGATTATAACATACTTATTCACGTACACTCACTTACATAGTGCCTTTATACACACTAAGTTTATAACTCACTTACACAAACACGCACTCAAATAACTTCACTCGCCTTCATCATCACAGCCCATAACAGTCCACTGCAGGACTAAGGGCCTCTCCCTCGAAAGGGGAGGTTATTGCCATAATCTCCACGCTTTGCCGGCGGGTTGGAGATCGCAGAGTTGGAATATTACAATGGAAAACGCTGCTGCCCATTTTCCAGTTCACGGAGACGCTTAGATCATTTGCCTCGAAAACATTAGTCGCCTTGTACGACACCCACGAGAGTAAGGGGTTGGTGCTATTCTACTCTGCCGGTCACCACGCGGCCATTCATTCGCCTTGCGTTATGTTAATGTTTGCTTATCATTTAATTCTTATTATAAGATTTAGCTGCTCCGGTAGTACATCATTATGCTCTTGAATAATGCTAAAAACTGATGTCTACCTAATCGTATAAATTTTGCTGGTTTGAAAATGTGTTCGATGAGAGGGAACTGTCTGCCCGAAATACAGGCCATACCTATTTTCTGAGATTCAACCTTTATAATACGTACAGCTAAAGAATGGAACACGCTGTCTGCGAGTGTGTTCCTTGATCATCATAATCTAGACGCCTTCAAGGCTAGAGTAAAAAGGCTGCTCTTGAAATTCATGCTCCATCTTCGGTCGCATCGTCACTTACCACCAGGTGAGATGGCGGTCAAATTGGCATTTGGTGGCTAGACCAATAAAAAAAGAGGAGAAAGACAAGATTATTTCAAACCACAGGATTTCAATCCCCCCCTCTCCTCCAGTATTCCCTCTTTACGCTGAAGGATACAATAGGATTTATTAACTTGTTAAAATGCGGCTCTGTATTTTTAATCCCGACGAAAAATGGAGTGGATCTGTATGGAGCATAGAAAACAGAAAAGGTATGGAGCGTATGTGTGAATGTCAGTTTAAGATGATGGTTATTAGCTTTGTTTCATTGAAATTGGTTCAGTATTTTAAGAAGTCGGGAGTTTAACAACGTTTTTCTGTTGATTACATTATTTTTACCCGAAACTTAAATGCGTGAGTTACCAGTTTCTATCAGATGAGCTGGTCCTCAAGTCCGGCAAATTTTTAGTTATCTTACGATTCGATTGTGATTCAATTACTTTACTTTAGTAATTGAATCGCTCTTTTTGCGATTCAATTACTTTACAACTCTTTTTTGGTTGTAAATTGGATATTCTGCATAATCTTGTAGGTAAGTTAAATTGTCCGCAATGAAGACGTTTTATCAAACAATCGAATGGAGCTACGACTGTAACACCAATCGAAAACCAATCGAATTATTGATATTAATTGTTTTTTTATTAGTAGCGTCAAACTGCGATTGAGCAGCGATCTAGCGATAATTCTCGTGCTGTGACATCTTCAATTAGTAATTTTTTCTAGCCAAATGTCTCCATTAATAATGACATTGAAATATTTTCTCATATATCTTCGACAGTTGTATATTGTTGAAGATTAATTTCAGTTAAAATACAGTTTTTTGGAAAGAGAAAAACTCAAATTTGAGATGTCACAGCGATGTCTGCTTGTATGTCACTGAGTCACATACACATTTATTAAGGCCTTGTATCACCTACCTTGCCTTGGTGGATCCAGCTTTACCGAGTTCTGGCCCGGTTGTCCACAGGTATAATGCATCGGACGATCTATCATTTATTTCAACGTCAGAAATCCATTTACGGTGGCACGGCGTTGGATCAGCCGGGACAGAGCCAGATCTGGCACGAATTCCAGATTTTAATATAAGAAAAAAAGTATATTTTAAACTCAAGGTGCAAAATGTGATTTAATATTTTATATGGACAGAGAGGTAAGCGGGGAACACACAGCTGTTTCTAGAAACTTTTGAACACTAAGAAATCTAAGAATGGTCCTTTCCAATGTAGCTTCCGAAATGATTTCCATTTGAATATACTATACCTACTAGATCGGTCGAGCGACTCAAATATCGCTGGATTGATGAAGTTCTAAAACACCTGCACGCACTTGGCGTCCTTGATTGGCAGGAGATGGCGCAGGATATTAAGAGGTGGCGATCTCTGGTATTGGAGGCCAAAATCCACTTTGGGTCGCGGAGCCAACGCTGTAAGTAAGTAAGTATACTATAATAGAAGGAGGTGATAGTTGACAATGGAAGCGAAACACGTGACGGGGTTTACCAAAGATAATAAAATGGTGGTGCTGTAGTGGGGGCGCTAGTGGTGGCACCAGTGATGGTGAGTGCTGTAGTATGGTGCGCCATTAACAGGTAAGTCTAAGCTAAAAGTTCATATATTGACAACTAATGATACTGATATAATTAATAAACAAATTCAACTTTTTGTCAATAAATCGATAATTTATAAATATGATTTAAGAGAATCCAAAAAATATATGCAAAATACAATGATTTTTCATCAAACAAACGATGCTATTTTCTTGTTCTTCTCAATTCATTCTCTGGCGTACAGGATATAAAGAGCCTTGTAAAAATATGAATATTAATTATTTTTCTCTCCAATTTTACGATGAAGATGCCACAGCCCATTTGAAATTTGTCCTCCAATTTTCCAGGACCGACAATTTTATGACCATTGCGTCTCGCAGCTATGAGTATAAAATATAGACTATTGAATAGCCATCGATACCCTCAACACGAACTCAAGGTTGTGCTTAAGTTGAGTGCGGTTTATTATCTTACTTTCTACTTCATAATATTTGTAGCTTTGACCTTGGCACATCGATTACTCGAGTCGACTCTAGTTTATGTGAACTTTTACATATTGATCATTATTTAGGTAGTAACAGGTTATTTCTTTTATATAATATCGAGCCAAACGATCAACCAGGTCACCTGATGGTACATGTCCACCAATGCCCATATAAATAACAGCAACATAGGGGTAGTTGCGAATGTGTATTTGGCTTTGAGAAAGGTGTAGACTGTTTCTAGAAGGCTCCAATATCGTATCTGATGGAGAAATCCGCTGCGGGGAGATCATTCTAAATAATGAGCGTACACGGCAGGAAGTTTTATCATCGTAGTCAAATTACACTAATGAAAAGATTATAAGATTTTGTAGCTTAGAGTTAGCATGTTTTTTATACAAATAAGGTGGCAAACAAGCTTGCGGCCTGCCTGATGGTAAGCAGTCACCGCAGTAATGTCCCGGTTGTGCTCTCGCGCAAGAGTGCCTTAGGTCTGCCTTAACCATGATCCAAGATTTGGCAGATCACGTTATTACAGTGGGACGACTGCCATCTGACCTCCGTGACCCAGCACCATGTTACCGTGGGAACCTGACCAGTTTGGATAATGGTAACACATTCAGTCGCCTGAATGCGCAGATTTCATCACGATGTTTGCCCTCACTTTAAGAGCATCGGTTAGTGTTCAACTAATGTATATAAATAACCAAGACAAGAGGTACATGGTGGCACTGGGGTTCGAACCCGGTACCTCGGGGTACAAGTCGGACCTCTTACCCATTGGAATGCAAATCGAAAGAGATAGCTGCAGTTATTACGTTCTATCGCCCGTGACTAAAAATATTAGAAAGTTAGCCTATCTTCATAGCTGAGGATCTTTTCGCTATGTTTCCGTGACCGTTCCCGACATGACAGTATACGCTGCAGCATTGGACTGTTAAAAGCTACAGGCCATTGATTAAGATTTAATTTGTATTTGATGTCCAACAAAGTTCGACCATTGTAAACAGAAGTTAAAGCATTTGAAGATTAGCAGTGGACTGATCAAAGATTAAAGTTTTGCCACAATATAACGGTGGTAGCGGACTAAAGAAAACCGGGGCAAGAAAATGGATTTCCCTGAATACAGTCTTGATTTAATGTTCTAAGATATCATTATTAGTAACATATTTAATTTTAGCAAGAAAATTAGCAGCATTGCTAATGAATATTTACTGTACAAGTAATTTTACGTCAAATTTTCCCTAGAAATTATATGACTAATAAGTTTTGTAAATGAATACTGATGATTTCTTTTGTAAGTTGTTAATTTGATGTTTTGCGTGAAAATATATTTTCGTATTCATCATATAAGCCAGAAGACGCCCACTGCTGGGCAAAGGCCTCCCCAGAGATCTCCATAAAGGCCGGTCATGTGCTTTCCGCATCCAGCTGCTAACTGCAATCTTTACCAGGTCGTAGGTCCACCTCGTGGGAGGCCTACCCACGCTGCGTCTTCCGGTACGTGGTTGCCACTCGAGAACTCGAGAACCTTAGTCAAAATACGTGCTATTTGGCATTAGATACTTACTAGCTAAGTTTAGCAAAGTTTTATACTAGGTAAGTTTAACTCCTGTTTACAAGAGCTGTAGCGGTGGTAAGAATTAAAAAAAATTTGCAGGATTTTAATTTCTCTAAATGTCTGTCAACCTTACGTATCTCTCAAACATGAGTATGTGCCCACGCCTAAGTATCCCTCAACCACGAGTGGGTGGGTATTATACATATACAATGGTGAACTAAAAAATCTACTCTAGGTTTGTTCTAGGGATGTTACGGAGGTGGTTTTATCGGAGCCGAAGTCGGAGTCGGAGTTTCTAAATTTGGTTTTCCGGAGTCGGAACCGGAATCGGAGTCGGAGGCGGAGTTGGAGATAGTAGCGGTGAAGAAAGATGTGTAAGGGCAGGCAAAAAAATAAAATAGTAAAAACATCAATCAATCAGCCTCTTTAATTTCAATTAAAAAATAATGAACCTGTATCATATAGGTGTCACAAATAAAAATAAACACATTTTTATGACAGTTAGCAAATTAAATCAAATTAATTGACTCCAGAAGTAGCAAATTATATTTAATAAACAACAGCGTTGCAGCTTTGTCTCCGTCCAATCTATTTTTTAACGGATCATAGATTAGGCGAGTACCACTAAAAAGTTGTTCGCTTGCTACTGACCCTGGTGGACACGATAAATATTGGAGGACAATCGGTTTAAGGGATTAGAATTTTGTATTTCCATTCACTTTCCACTAGTTCCAAATCAAAAACAGATAACTTTAATAGACACACCGCACAAAACAAAACAAACCATCCGTATTGCGTAACAACAAGTGAAATATTAATCGATGACAGAACGCGTGCTTTTCCAACGACATGCATTATCCTTCGTTCGTTCGTACACGTTGACCGAAGCCACCGCGCGTCGCTGCCGCCGCTATTTGCTATGGTTCGACCTCCGATTAAAACCTCCGATTTAAAAGTATCGGAACCGAAGTCGGAACCGGAGGTGTAAGATCAATCGGAAGCTCCGACTTATCGGAGTCGGAGTCGAAGCTCCGTAACATCCCTAGTTTGTTCCTCGAATTTTGGAAAAATAACTCAACCTACCTTATACTATCATCCCTTTACTCATACCGTGATTCAGGCTGCAAACCTTGAGCTCATTTTTTTCACCACTATGGTTATTTTTGGTGATATCGTCGTGAATTTTTCGGCAATCGGGAAGAAATTTTCTTCTGCGCATCGGCCAATGGCACTGAGCGACGCCGAGACGGGCTTGCTTATCTCTCCCCCGCCGCAAACTGGTGACACATCATTATCATCATCATGCTGATGTGCTGATTCATTCTCCACTGGATAAATCACTCTCTGGTCTGTACACTGTCACATCGTAACTGCAAGTAAAAAACATCTCTCGCGTTGCGTCCGCCTTAATCACGATTCAGGATTAGGCGGATTAGGTAATTACAGTAAAGCGGCTACCATCTGACCACCGTGACCCTGTTAACAGGGGAACTTGATCAGATTGGATCATGATTAAACACACAGTCGCATTTATGTGCAGGTGTCGTCGCGATGTTTTCTCTCACCCTAAGAGCATCATTTAAAGTGACTCAGAAAAAGTAATTAGAACGCGGCACTGATAATCAAACTCTGTGCCTTTAGCTTACGAGTAGGACCCGCTAGCCATTAGGTCGCCGACGCTTACTGTACTGCAGTACAATATTTAAAATATGTAAACAATAAAGGGAATCCAGCACTTTTCTGCACCATCTAACCCGTTAGAAGTCTTCGTCCACAGAGTTACTCAAAGACGGTTCCATCTCTCTGCGGGTAGCAAATAAAGTAAATTCCACAGTGTGTTGCATAAATCACGTAAATCTAAGAAGTGCGGGCAAACAAGATAATGTGTATCTTTGTTACTCGCGGGCTTTGGTCTTCGAGACCAATAGATGGTCTTGGATCAAGTAATGAGGGTTTGGATAGTTGCAAAACTAGATGACAACCAGGAAAAGGCTATGTTTTATATCACTAACATCGGTGAAATATAAACCGTAAAAGACGGTTACGTTACATAGGCTGGTAAATATTATGTACTAGCTTTCTAGTACATAATATATTGGTTATAACGTTCCAGACTGGTTCTCACGGGAACTACATTGAATTTCGGTATAAATTCCAGCCTATATGCTATTCTGGGCCGTAAGATATATCGCTGCCTTTAATCAAAATCAGATTTGTAGTTTTTCCGTAAACAAAGATTTGCCTTTATAATATTTGTAATCTCAGGTGGTAGGACTCTGTCAAGCCTGAGGAGTCCGCCTGAGTGAGTACACTACGCCTTATCTATTTCTGTCGCCGAGCAACAATGCTATTGTTCCCGTTTGAAATATAAGGTAGCCATCTTAAAATCAAATTAAAATACTTTTATAGTGACACACAGGTTGGTATACATATAGATAATATACTGATGTACTTAGTAATTCAGTAATTCAGTAATTCAGTTTTATTGCATAATCAAGTACATTGATGGTAGTAGTACAAGATACCCCGTAAGGGCACAGCAATATAGAGATGAGCTATATAAACATAATTTGTACTTAACTAGGTATTTGACATTGCACTTATTATTTAAGTATATATATGTATATTTATATTATACCTAAGGCACATATTATTAAGATTATACACTTTGAGATCTTTTTATGTACTAATTACACGTAAGTATTCGAAGTACCTATATTCAAATTTTTGTGGCGTATAAAGATATTAATATATTATACAGGTATACATGTATATTGGTAATAATATAATTGTTTATACATTTAGGCTCAGCATAAAGTTAGGCAAGGTACATATATATATATATATATATATATATATATATATATATATATATATATATATATATATATATATATATATATATTATAAAATTCTATTTTGTATTAGTAAGTACAGAAATATCACATTATTTTGTCATTTAGGTAGTCTGTTACATTGTAATAACTTTTATGAATTAATATTTGCTTTAAACTTTTTATAAATTTATAATAGTTATTCTCATTTCTTAAATGCGTCGGTAGTTTATTGTAAATTTTTATTGACATGACAAACGGGCTGGTGGAGTGACTAGTCAAACGGGAGTCCGGCAACATTAGTCTGTTTTTATCGCGTAGTGTATAGTTTAATGGATTATCTTCACGCGTGGAGAAGAACTGTGGGTACTTTTTAACAAATTTGCATATTTCCATTATATAGATGCACGGTAAAGTTAATATTTTAAGATTTTTAAAATAGGGTTTGCAACTATCTGTCTGTTTTATATTTACTAATATCCTAATTAGCTTTTTTTGTAATGTAAATAGGGATTTCACGTCTACGCTATTGCCCCACATGATTACGCCATATGTAAACCACGAATAAGCGTACGCATAGTACGTGGCAAGCGCGGACTGCATGTCTGTTGACTTTTTTATTTCCGAGAGTGCATAAGTGAAACTTGCAATTTTGTTTCGAAGTTTTTGAATATGGGATTTCCAGTTTATATGTGTATCGATATTTAATCCAAGCAATGTAAATGTATTAACTAACTGTAAACTTTTTGAATTATATGTAAAATCTACGTTCAAAGATGATTTTTGGTGTGGGTGAAAAGTTATTATTTTGGTTTTATTGAAGTTAATTTCTAAATTGTGCTCATTCATCCAGCTTGTTATGTTATTAAATATTGAACTTATGAGGAATTTCATCTTAGTCCTCTCAGTGACAAACTGGGGTTCCGCATTTTTGTTGCCACCAACCTAAATGCATAAATCGTAGATGTTTTGGGCGACAGTTACCACTTCACATCAGGTGGGCTGTCTGCTCGTTTGTCACTGCGAAGTATTAAAAATGTGGTGAAATGTCTGTCTTGCCCCGATAGAATAAAAAAAGTAATCATCAATCTTGACCAAGATCCAGGTTTTGGCAGATTAGATAATTACAGTGAAGCGACTGCCATATGACCACCGTGACCCTGCTACCAAGGGAACCTGATATAATTGGATCATGGTAACACATTCAGTCGCCTGAATGTGCAGGTTTCATCACGATGTTGTTCCTCACCGTAACGGCATCTTTTGGCATTCAACTAATTGACGACCTGAGTGGTTCAGTTGGTCAACCGGTTTGCCACGCAAAGGTTCCCGGTTTCGATTCCCGGCGGGCAGAAATTTAAGTGATGAATTTTAATTTCTGTTACGGGTCTGAGTGTTATATGTATAATAAGTATGTATTTAAAAGTATATATGTAGTTTATTAATTGTCTAGCACCCATAACACAAGCTTTGTTTACTTTAGGGCTAGATGGCAGTGGGTGAGTGGTCAAATAAAAATCTATGAACTTATCTCAGTAAAGAGTCATTGGTACATGACCGCAGTGAGATTCGAACCCGTTACCTCTGGCTTACGAGTCGGATACCTTAACCACTAGGCCTCCGACGCTCTTCGACAGAATATTATAATAAAAGAAACCTCATACATACAAAAAAAAACACACATTCTCACACCTCACGCCACACGCTCGCCAGTCGTACGCAGCAGTGATACCCTGGGATCCCACCGGTAAATCTCGCAAAAAGGATTTGCCCGTTGTATCCGCGGAACCGATTTACAGCCACAACACGACCACATTCTATGTCTACCAAAGAGTTCGATCTTGGCTCAGATCGCTCACAAAGGTCAAGTTTTGCGTTATTTGAAAAGGAAATCATCTAAAATGTACGAAACAAGTAGAAAGTGCCAGTCAAAAACTGAGAAGTAATTTGTTTGATGGAACGTCCAGAGTTCTAGACAAACCAAACGAGCCGAATATCGATTGAAGGTTTATCATGCGCTGTTCAGGAGTTTCGACATTTATTACACATAGCACACCACGACAAAGCAAGCAATACTAATTATAACATTGAAAACAATGCGTAGCCTCCCATGCCACTGTCGGTGCCGCGGCGGCCAGCATAAATGGTACCCACTCAGCAGGTGCTGTGAGGCGCAAGAAGTGACTCACGGTACCTTACGGCTATGATCACCTTCTGGCTACATCATCAGACAATAGGCATCACACAAGATCAGAGTTATTGTCAACACAAAACAAAGCAGCCCAAAGAAGAGTATCGTAATCATGCATAGTTCAGGAGTTCCTACAGCCAACATCCGTTTCCATCATCAGATTAGCTCGATACGATGTATTGCCTCCAAACTGACTTTTCACTGGTATTAACTGTTCAATTAACGAAAATGGACGTATCACAAACAGACTAGATGATGGAACTGACGAGTTAACTTAAGTATATGAGTAGGGATACTGACGACTTAAAGATTTTCATGGCATTGACGAATATGGAACTGAGAGTTCGAAAGTTCGAAACTGGCTAATTAGAGAAACTGACGAGGGATAACTCGACCCGAGCTCATTAGATATCAAGAAGTAGTTCTAATTCAGCTCACAATATTTCGCCTTAAACCATACACTGCAAGTTATTGCAAACATTCATAGGCTGCGGTGACTGCTTACCATCAGGTAGGCCATAAGCTTGTTTGCCACCTAAGTGGTATAAAAAAAAAGTTAAATAAAAGCTTGTAATGAAACACAAAAACAGGAATACCATAGCTAACTAAATGTTTTGTACATCACTGCACATGTTAATCATAATTACCTAGGCAGGAAATCCGGAAATAATTGTGTTAAGCCCGGATATGAGTGGCAGATTATAACGTTCTAGGCCGTAAATAATTTAGTTAATTTATTAGCTATTTCGCTAAATACCATATCGCTCATAAATCATATCATATCGGTCATAAGTCATATCATATCGTTTGTACGATTCGTATGTGGAATGAGTTCCCAGCACAGTGTTTCATTCGGACTATGACATGGGATCGTTCAAGAGGTATATTAGAGGTCTCTTCAGAGGCGGGCAACGCATTGGTAACTCCCCTGGTGGTGCTGATGTCCATAGGCGGCGGTGACCACTTTCCATCAGGTGACCCGTTTGTCTGCTGTAGGAACATAAAAAGTGCGTTTAAATCAGACTAATATTATAAAAGCGATAAGTAAGGATGTTGTAATGGGTATTTGAGTGTTTGTTACTCCTGCACGCCTAGTACAAGAGTGGTCTCGCGCGCGGTAAGCGAGAAAAGGCGCGACGTAGGTACTGCTTCTCTTTCATCTGCTTCTTTTTCAGTATTGAGAGAAGGAAACAAACGCTTAAAATTAATAATTGACGTTTAATTGGTATGACATGAATTATGGATTCACGCAGCCGGAGGACCCAAAGAAAACAAAAAATGAATTAAAATCTATTTAATTAAAATAATTAATACATTTAAATTAAATTTAACCTAACCAAGCGATTGCGATCGATGCTAGATCAATAATAACTTCTAAATTAATTTTATATAAAACTGCACATCGCGTCTGTGACCGACTTTCCGCAGAGTTCGCTGATTCGGCAGTGCGCGCTGCTATGAGTAATTGGGGCTGCATAGTCATTGGCTTACACATAGCGCGGCTACGTAACACATGATTTAATCATTTGAAATTATTTGTTTATGGAAGATGTTATTATTTACCTAATGAAAAGAATCATATTTAATGATTTCTACGCCTTAGCATGCTGGAGAAACTATTGAGGATTATTGAAAACATCTGCAATACCCATCTCTTACAAATAAATATTTGGAATCTTACAATCTTGAATCTTAGCTCTCTCGCCTCGCGAAATGTCTCGTGCACACTTGTTTTAGCCGTGCTGCACGCAAAGTATTTCCTCAAGGCACCACCTGTAGAGTCACTTTGTTCACTACTGAACAAATTTTAATGAAATTTGGCAGTATAATATCTTACATCCCAAAATGGCATATACCTTATATCTTAATCTTTCCAAAATTTAATGCAATTCGTACGTACATATATGCAGTCGCGGGAAAAAGCTAGTTAAATATATGAACCTAATTTTAATACAAAGTTCAACAATTAGTTAATAATCTACTCTAATAACAGGACTTTGAAATGAAAATATAATTATTTCAGACGGTTTCTTGTAATACAAACCAGAACAAAGCCGCATTGGATCAGCGCCGCGCATTACCGAGAAAAGCACTAGATTAGATAACGAAGCCTTGAATCTCATTTATAAACCAGCTGTTAGCCTTTAGTACAATTTGTAAGGTCTTACTGGTATGCACCGCACCGCATTATCTACGTTCAGACAATTATTATTAATGAAATGCAGACATGGGGCGTGATTAGGTTCGATTATATTTTATAGCGTTATATATAATGCCGTTGATCCCTTATACATATATGACTAGCCTTGCTCGCGACTTTGTCCGCGTGGAAATCGTTTTTAGGTTTTACAGTTTATCTTTTTCCGAGCGATAACTTTAAATTACCTTCATAGTGTATGAAAGATAGTACTACTAAGAGGTCAAGCGGTAGCTTTGGTTCTGCCCAACCGCATAAGATGCAACATGGCATAGATTTTAATTTCGTTAAACCCCATCAAAATCCGTTCGGGACAAAATATTTATGTTACTTATAGTTTAGCTGGACTATTGTGGTTCTACTTCAGGTGTAGTTTCCAAAATCAATTATACTCTATATGTTGCACAGGCTTTAAAGCTCCACTACAACAAAAGATTTATTGAAATCCGTCTAGTAGTTCCGAATATTAGCGTGTGCAGACAGACAAACAGACAGACAAGCATTTTAAAAATTCTTATTCTGTTACTATTTCTTCATCGCCCTAAATTATTTTTTTGTTAATATATTTTGTAATGTACAGACCACAGAACACGATGGTACAGACACACATTTTTACTGTTTTATTATAAGTAATGATGTGGAGCGTCGGTGGCCGAGCGGTTAGAGTACCTATACGATTGGTAAGCCAGAGGTCCAGGTTCGAATCCCGCTCTGGCCATGTACCAATGACTGTTTTCTGAGTTATTAGTTGAACACTAACCAATGCTCTTAGGGTGAGGGAAAACATCGTGATGAAACCTGCACATTCAGGCGACTGGATGTGTAACCATGATCCAATCTGGTCAGGTTCCCCTGGTAGCAGGGTCATAGAGGTCAGATGGCAGTCACTCCACTGTAATTACCTGACCTGCCAAATCCTGGATCATGGTCAAGGCGGACCCCGGGCCCTCGTGCGCGAGAGCACAACCGGTACATTAACGCCAAGATGATTTTTGATTATAAGTATTGATGTACGGCTATCGAATACGACAACCGACTCCCATAAGCAACGATCATAGCAGATAACGTATGAATGTGGTATAATCTGAGTCAGGTGACTTTGTATAGCGTGCAATATCCAGCTCCAGAGTTACGTAATAGCAGGTGAGCCCGATAGTGACCCAGATGTTGATTAAGCCAGTCTCCAGCTTCCCTCTTCATTATTTTTCTCATTACCGTAGTCTGTTTGCAGTGATTTCTGAAAAATGAGGCCTGACCTGTGACAAAGGGACGGTTGACGAGCTCCCGCTACGCTATTTTGGTATGCTATACTCGGAGAGTAGGCATTTAGATGGAACGACATGGAACTTTGATGTACCTACAACTCTTTTTTACTTAGGATGGACGGAACGGAACGGACGCGGTATATGCGTTTGGGGTTAGAGGTTGTTTGGGTGTTTCTGTGTATGTCTGTTAAATGCTTGCATTGTTGTATTCCGGTTTGAAGGATAAGGTAGTCAGCGAAACTACAGACATGAGGCATTTCATCTTAGTCCTCACAGTGGCAACGCATATGCGGTTCTGCATTTTTGTTACCTGCAATATATAGTTTAGATTTATTTTCTCATTTTGCAGCCCGTATTAAATATCAATATCATAGTTATTAATATAAATCAATAAAAGAGATTTAAAATATGTATACATTCGGAATAAGCGTACATTTACTATCATCATGGAAGTAAACTAAGTGATTAATAATATTAAGAACAATAATAATAATGTCATGAGATTATAATAAAATACAATCATCAATATGTATGACGTATAATATATGTATGAATTGTTATATAATTATTAATAATAATTATAATATATATATATGTATGATGTTATGGGCGACAGTTATCGTAACTGATAATAATCAGGTTGGCTGTCTCCTCGTTTTTCACAGAGGAGCATAAAAAATTCTAAAACTACTGGGCCAGTTTCATTGCGTTTTGTTTTGTATACAAAACGTATCATTTCATAGCAGGTTCTTAGACATGTTTGATATCAGTAGTTTACCAGGGGGCGCTGTAGCAGCCTGAAAAGAGGGCCTGATTGTGGAGTTCCTAGTAACTACTAAACCAGTATTAATGCGTTTTTTGCATTCAAAGCTTGCAATTACGATTATTTTAGACGTTGCGGGTCTTTTCAATTTTTTACAGGGGTACACTATGATATACTTTGAAAGCTTTGCTTAATTTGTGCAGTGTGAATTTAAAAAAAGACAGAAAAACGACGAATAACCCACGACTAAGTATACATAT
Source organism: Blastobasis lacticolella (assembly GCA_905147135.1). Classification (NCBI taxonomy): domain Eukaryota; kingdom Metazoa; phylum Arthropoda; class Insecta; order Lepidoptera; family Blastobasidae; genus Blastobasis; species Blastobasis lacticolella. Next base: position 16,664,456 of record LR990051.1, read on the forward strand.
ATACACACACACACACACATTTTAAGACTTGAGTCGTCCCGTGACCATGATGCATGCAACTGTGTCGAAATATCGGGCTACTCGTCAACAAATGTACGCGGTAGGAAACCCGGAACATACCCTTAAAATGTGTAATTTTGTTACATACACACACCCGTATCCGAAAGGGGTAGGTGGAAGCTATCTATTATACATGTACTTTATTATTTTCTAAAATACTGAACGGATTTCAATGTAACAACGGTAAAACATCTCGATTAAACTAGCTTTCAAATAAAGAAACCGCATCGAAATAAGTTAATCCATCCATATCTACTAATATGTACGATTGAACCGCAGCAAAACTAACAAAAATTGTAACCTTGGTTTGTAAATCTGGGCCTGCGACACAAGTCGATCTTAGTGCAGAGCCCACAGTAACCCTGTAATTCAAATTTTTTTTGGAAATAAATTTTATTATTATATTATTATTCTCCATATTTATTTTTATTCTTAGGTCTAAATTTTTTACAATACATATATATGAAAAATAAATATTATAAAAAACCTAAACCTAGAGTACCACCAGCACCGGGGCGAGGCCCAAGCTACCGGCGGTTAGGGCTGCAGAGACAGGAACCTCCTGACAATACGCGCCGTCTCCAAGAGAACCGCTTTCTGAATCTGGCCCTTGACCCAACCATCTAGCGAGAGACTCTTGAGATGTTGGTCGAGGCTCTTATTATTATACTGCACTGCACTACAATTATTGATTTGTCTTCCCTCATAATGGGGTACTTAACTCATGCATATAAACGTAAATATTAAAAGTTTCACCAAACTTGTAATTAACAATAGAGTTATATCAACAAAAGCACAAAGCTTAGTAAAACAGCAAAGTATTAAGGATGATAAATGACAATTCAAGATTTCTTTTTCCGAATTAAAAACTTTATCTTCCCTTAAAAAGCTTTCTAACTTTTTGATATCTCCTGTCTTGGAGAGTTTAATTTTTGTGATTGTGGGCACAATCAGTGGCTAGATTAATCCACTCCATCATCTTTGATTCTAATCTTTTGAAATGTTTTGCAGTTGAAATTCGAAAAGACGTCGCTCTGAGAATGTGGGAGGTGGAGATGTTAAGGTGTTTTTAAGCCCTGCCAAAAAAAATATGAAAGGTGTTATAACTTTGACGTGTGGCTTTGTGTATATGTGTGTCTGTCTGTCGCATCGTAGTTCCTGAACGGATAGACCGATTTGGATGCGGTTTTCTTTGTTGGAAAGCCAGTTTAATCTTGATGGTAATTAGTTTTGTTCCATTAAAATGGGTTTTGTAGTTTAGTAAATATTAGAGTAAATGTGAACTTGGTCGGGGGCTATCCGACATTTTCTGTTGTTTAGGTTATTATGCTGTTACGTTCAAGGCAGTAATGGAGTTTACACAGATAATACTGCACTTATTAAAAAAACAAAGCTAAGAACTATCTTGACTAAACTGACTTTCAAATAACGAAAACCACATCAAAATATGTCCATTAGTTTGATAGCTACGAAGCCACAAACCGACAAACAAATATAAACGTCAAACTTTCTCCGCACTTTTGCGGTAGGAATTAACAATAACTTCACTATTCGTTTCTTACAATTGGTTAGAGATAATATTGGGTATAGTAAAATCGGTCCAGACTGACTTGTCTTATTTGGTAAACAAACAATACTCGTAATCAAATCGCAACTTGGCGTATCAATCACGCTACGTACAGATGTTTAGATAAGAAGCAAATAGAAATGTCAATTTCAACGAATACTGCTGCTGCTTCAAAATTATCCATTTAAATACAAAATTCCATCGAAAATATAAATTTCTTATTACTTATTTTATTACCACTGTTTGAAATTGATATTCGGAAATCTATTTTGTCTATGATTTCTTCAGGCATATCCCAACCTTGTGAATTGTCTTTTTGAATATTTTATTTTTATTATTTATTCTTCTTATCGAGTCGATAGTCTAAACTCTGACTTATACTGTATTCGCCCAGTATTCGGCGACGCATACAGCGTTTGAACTGGCCTCGAACAATTCCTCCATGGTACAAGTTTTAGGGCACGCCGAGCATGAAACGAGGTGGTCCATAGTTTGCGGAGATATGCCACAATCTCACTGAGAACTGTCATTTGTATATCCCCACCTAAAGAGATTCTCTTTACATCGGCCAACTTGGGTTCGCAGCCTATTTAACGCCTTCCAGGTTGGCCACGGAAGTTTGTTTCCGGGTGGGAGCTTTTCAGTAGGAGGGATAAAGGCAGGATTGGAAAATTTATTGATCTACAGGTTTCTTCTGGCTGTGGGGGCGTCACTTTCGCAGGCAGTGGTGGTCGTCAAGAAACTGGATCGGCTTTTCAATAATTGAATACTAACCAATGCTCTTATGGTGAGGGAAAACATCGTGATGAAACCTGCACATTCAGGCGACTGGATGTGTAACCATAATCCAATCTGTCAGGTTTCCCTGGTAGCAGGGTCATAGAGGTCAGATGGCAGTCGCTCCACTGTAATTACCTGACCTGCCAAATCCTGGATCATGGTCAAGGCGGACCCCGGGCCCTCGTGCGCGAGAGCACAACCGGTACATTAACGCCAAGATGATTTTTGATTATAAGTATTGATGTATGGCTATCGAATACGACAATCGACTGCCATAAGCAACGATCATAGCAAATAACGTATGAATGTGGTATCATCGGCCAACTTGGGTTCGCAGCCTATTTAACGCCTTCTAGGTTGGCCACGAAAGTGTGTGTCCGGGTGGAAGCTTTTCAGTAGGAGGGATAAAGGCGGGATTGGAAAATTGATTGATCCACAGGTTTCTTCTGGCTGTGGGGGCGTCACTTTCACAGGCAGTGGTGGTCGTCAAGAAACTGGATCGGCTTTTCAATCTCTTGACAGTAGGTTCCTGACCATAGAGAGGGTGCCGTGAGTCCGTTTTCTGTTTGCGTTTCTCAACTGCACTGGCTATCTCTCTGCGAACAGCTGGTGGAGCAATGCCAGCTAGTGGATACAACTTACCGGAGTCGGTTTAAGACATCCTGTGATTTTCCGGCATGTGTCGTTAAGAGCTGAATCCACTGTCTTAGCATGAGCTGATCGGTGCCATACGGGACACGCATATTCGCCCGCAGAGAAACATGGTGCTAAACCGGTAGAGCGAAAAGCCTGTGGCGTGGCACCCTATTTTGAGGAAGTGAAGCGTGAGAGTAGATTGTTTCGGGCGGTTACTTTGTGGCGTATGTTCTTACAGTTTTTCCTATACTTTTTTTTTATGTCTTTCGGTAGGCAAACAGGCAAGCGGGCCACCTGATGGAAAGTGGCCTGCCACTGCCTATAGACATTAGCAACACCATGAGTATCGCCAATGCGTTGCCCACCTCTATAACACGTTGCTCTGGCAGCAAAAAGGCAAAAGCCACTCCACTGCCAAAGCCACGACCCCCCCCCCCCCCCCATGGAGCACTGGAAACCTTACTCACCGTCAGAAACACAATACTGTTTAAAAGAGTATTATTTAGCTGCGATATTCTGTAAGGTGGAGGTACTTCCCCAGTCGGGCGGCTCCAATTCGAACGAGAACCCCGCTATGCCTCTCTTAAAGCGAACGATCTAAGGTGATGCCAAGATATTTTGGGGAGCTACAATGGTCTACTAGAATTCCCTGCCATGAGATATTAAGTTTGCGATTCGCTGATCTATTATTTTTTTATTGGGTTCACCAACAGTTTATAATAAAAATAAAAAAATCATCATGGCGTTAATGTCCCGGTTGAGCTCTCGCGCACGAGGGCCCGGGGTCCGTCTTGACCATGATCCAGGATTCGGCAGGTCAGGTAATTACAGAGGAGCGACTGCCATCTGACCTCCATGACCCTGCTACCAGAGGAACCTGACCAGATTGGATCAACGTTACACATCCAGTCGCTTGAATGTGCAGGTTTCATCACGATGTTTTCCCTCACCTTAAGAGCATCGGTTAGAATTCAACTAATGTACATAACTCAGTTTATATACTACAAGAAAATCTTATAGTATGTACAACATTAATCTAGTTTTAAGTGCAAAACCAATGATAGGTAAACAGCATGCATTTACAATTAATTGTTATCACAACAGGACATCATCTCACAATGCAAAAATTGTTTTTTTTTTTTATGTTTTAACATTGTTCAAACGCAAACAAACAAAAACCAAAGATAACAAATCATGAGACTGATTTACAAAGAGAATAAACAATTTAAGAATGTGAACAATAGAATCCTTGGTCGCTACTATATATGTTATGCTCAGCGATGAGCACTGAACTCGAAATAAGTATAATCCTCTTAAAGAGCGTGCGTAAGGGACCAGAAAAGAACAGGGCCCTCGCAGCATAAGCTTATTAGTACAAAGTTATCAAATGGGTTGATTCCAAAAGCTTGTACATACATACACAAGGATTCGCTTTGCTTCGCCGATTTTACCCGAAATTCCGTTTAAGTATTGAATGACAGATAAATTTAAGATATAAATTGTTCCAAGCCTTGAATCTCGGAGAATTGAGAGAAACTCACGGAATTTGGGGACGTCTCGCTTTTATATTCCCGACGAAAAAATAGGGATGTTATAAGTTTGACATTTGTATATGTGGCATTGTGTACCTGTCTGTGGCATCGTTACTCCCGAACGGATGGACCGATTTTAATAAAATATTTACTACAAAATGCGCCGATTGTAATTGGGCGTGCCACGGAGAAGTGCAATGGGCCTCACTCAGCATAATGCCACGGCTCACGCAGTGGAGCTGGTTTTCAGTGCGCCCCATTGTGATGTACGGACAAGTGTGCCACAACTACAATAATAGTAAAATACATTAGCTTACATATATATTGTTTAGCCTAACTTACAAACAGGTATTCACATATCAATACGACTGTCGTATTAAGTCTATAGACAACAGCCATACACATGGAACCTACCTGACTGGACTACCGGCCGGGCAGAAATTGAAATGATTAATTTTAATTTATGTTACGGGTCTGGGTGTTCTGTGTATAATAAGTATGTATTTAAAAGTAAATAAGTAGTTTATCAGTTATCTAGCACCCATAACACAAGCTTTGCTTACTTTAGGGCTAGATGGCGTTGTGTGAATTTGTCCACGATTATTCATTATTTATTTTATTTGATTACCACCGAAGTTCACAGACGGGTTCAAGTAATATGGGACCGGCCACCGAATAATAGGTATTCACAGGTACTTACGTAGACTACGTAGCAACTCGTGGTCTGCGGGGCCTAAACTATTTAATATGTTTTCTGGCGCGCTACCCTCTGGAGCATTCTGGATTCTTACGCGACCGCGTCCTGGACCGCGTTATGCGAAGATTTCTTACTCCATATTACACTAGCCCCGTCCAAAATTCTTTACGTGCCTCGTCACCAGATTAGCGTTGTCCACGAATTCGCTCGCATTGACAAAGGTTCTCTGTCCATCTTTCGTATATGATCTAAATTCTATATTAATTGACGATCTGTCCAGATTGACTTGTTTTATTTTGTTATGGAAATTATGTATTTAAATGGATAATTTGCAGCAGTCTTAGTCGAAATTCACATTCTACCTATGTGTTTCTTACACCTATATTTAGGACATCTAGTTTACAAAATATCTTCTATCAAATGGATATACTTCCTTTTTCTATTTTGCATATTTGTAATTGTTCTCTATAATAATAAGATAGTTTTGCTCTGGGGTGGAGACCTGGTGACCTGTAGCACAGGTTTCCCTAGTTCAGGCACCAGTCGCCACAAATATGTATACGTATCCAATATGTTAATAATGTACCTAGTTTTATAAACATAAAAATATTATGTATACGTTGTTGTGGAGAAATAAATGGATTATTATCTATACCTACACAATGTTCATAGCGTGATTAATATGACATGTTGTGATTTGGCTTTTCTTTGTTCACAAACAAAACAAGTCAGTCTGGACAGATCATTGGTATATTTATTAGATACATTTGCCACATACATATTGCATGTGGCCTTACAGGGATACCTATTGTTGCAGTGTTACTTAGACTTTAATGTAACAATAAGAAAGCTATAAAATACTTATTGTGTGTGTGTGAGTCGAAATACAGTATTATTTATTGTAGAACTAGTCTCGCACTAAAATAAAAATATCTACAGGATTAAAAGTTACTAGTAACAGTACTAGAAGTCAAAAAGAAATCAAGTCATCTTCGATCTTCACAAAAAAAAGAACAAAAGACATCCACAGAACAAAAACATAAACAAAACCTTCGACAGTATTATGACGTCGGCGTCAAACTTCATTACCCGACACTACGTCACCATTGTACCATTTAAACCGACAAAAACCGGTTGTATCCGCCGTGTTCCCCTTTCATCCGGTATTCCCCGACGGTGGCGGACAACCGACGAAATAAATTAATTATTCAGTACCAGGGACACAGACAGACAAACATACATCGTATACAAATTGCGCGTGAAATATTTTCGTTCGTTGGGAACAGACATGGGTGTTTTTTTGCTCTTTTACATTTATATAGGTACAGTAAAATATCACCATTGTGATTGAAGTAAAGTTTACAGAATATATGAATGTATGGAGTACCAAAGGTGGATCTATCAATTTTGATATTTTTGAATATTTTAGCTACTTATATTTGATTGATTGTCTTTTAGAAATAAACCTACCAATTTTACGCGTTGGTATATGTAAGGGTTTTGGAGAACACGTCATAATGTTCTGACTAAAATAAGTTTTCAGTTGGAGCGTTTCACTATATCTAGAATACTATACGTTCTAAACGAAGCTTTTAATCCAATGTGTAACCTAAAGATATGTCATTAAAATCCATTAAGTCTAATCATAGATCGCAGTCAAAGACTTTGACATGTAATATCCTTGATCTCAGTATTTTAGGAGGCCGATATTTGTGGTCAGGAGCTTGGGCTTTATTTTACATGAGTGTTTTGGTGAGATAATCTAGAACACCACTACTTATCAAAGTTTTAAATCAGATGTGTGACCTAAAGATGTGTTATTAATATCCGTTTAGACAGGTAAATATATGTTTGGCAATGCAAGTGATATTAAGTTTTAAAATGAAAGACCACAGGTACGTTATCACATTGGGACAGTTTTACTGCCAATATAATATGGCTTACAACTTCAGGGAAATCCCACCCGCAGCATGCCATGTTCTTCCCGGGAATCGATCCCGGATTACAGCATTCATCAGCATGCATGAGCTTCGATTCGTGCGGGTTGCCCGGGGATTTATCCCGCGTCCTCTAGGTACTACCAATACTAGGTACTATAGTATACTAGGTAGGTACGAAGGGATTATTTCACCTCGCTATATATTTTTATTTAAAAAATCTGTTTGGAAATTAGAGAAAATAAGTGGTAAGATACGATGGACGAGTAGCTGGTAACAAGCGCGGTTTTCGAGGTCTCATAGTTTTGGGACACATACTGAGCCAGTTTTATGTTTGAAACATGTCAAATTTCAGTTTTTATATGCTACTCTGATGGCAAACGTGCAGACAGCCAACCTGATGGTAAACAGAAGCTGTTGCCCCCTCAGAGGAACAACTAAAATATCACCCATAGACCTGTATGGAAATTAAAGAAAATAAGTGGTAAGATACGATGGACGAGTAGCTGGTAACAAGCGCGGTTTTCGAGATCTCATAGTTTTGGGATACATACTGAGCCACTTTTATGTTTGAAACATGTCAAATTTCAGTTTTTATATGCTACTCTGATGGCAAACGTGCAGACAGCCAACCTGATGGTAAACAGAAGCTGTTGCCCCCCTCAGAGGAACAACTAAAATATCACCCATAGGCAATATCTAGGATTCATGCACTTAGTTTTCAGTAATAAAAATGCAGAGGCACAGATGGCCACTTTGAGGACTAAGATGTTGTCACTGATTTGAGCTGGCTATCGTATCCTTCGAACTGGGCCACAACAATTCCAAAAACACTTTAATTAATTCATTTCGGTTTTTTATTTACTTATCATTCAATTTCGATCCGATTAACTACACAACAGTAACTTTGTATTATATTAATTAGAGGCTTAAATGTATAGACATAAAAAACAACAACAATAAAGAATGAAAGAACACCTTCACTGCGGTAGAACCATAAAGTTTCGTCGAGCTCCGTGGGATTAAAAGCGATAAAATTCATGCATTGTTAATTCTTCACAACGATCGATCAACGAGTACCTGCAACGAAGTGACAACGACGGTATTGTAAGAAACGATATTAGATATTTCTTTTATGGTACTATTCCTTAACAAGACCGTGTGGTGTCCGGCAGAGTAGAATAGCACCAACTCCTTAGACTCGTGGGTGTTGTACAAGGCGACTAATGTTTTCGAGGCAAAAAATCCAGAGTCTCCGAAGGCTGGAAAATAGGCAGCAGCTTTTCTCATTGCTATATTTAAGACGCTGCGATCTGTAACCCGCCTGCCAAGCGTGGAGATTATGGCAATAACCTCTCCATTTGTAGGAGAAGCCTTAAGTCCTGCAGTGTACTGTTATGGTCTGTGATGATAGTATTTAAGTAGTATATCAGTTATCTAGCACCCATAGCACAAGCTTTGCTTAGTTTGGGGCTAGATGGCGCTGTGTGAATTTGTCCACGAATATTTATTTATTTATTCTATTTCTAAATGGGGTGGTCCGAGGTATACACATAAACGTAGCTACATCCGCAATTTGTATATTTTCTTGTCAGACAAAATGGACATAGAGTTTTCACACCCGTGCAGAAATCCCGAAATAGAAAAAGCTTTACGTCTTCCACAATTATTTATTACACTGCTGCCGAAAATATTTCCTGTACTAAAAATAGTAATACCATGTACAAGGCCGAGTTTATTATTGTCTGCCTTTCTGTTGGATCGTGTTCACAGTCATCCAGGACATCTGTAACCAAAAAGATGGGAAAGTTTTTTCTTGCTCTGTGTCTGTAACCCTCTCTGTATTCAGAAGCAGGTCTCACAGTGAGGAACGCGTATGTTTCCAACTTACAACACCTGAGTGGCAACCGGCACTATGTTGTCATCATCATCATGGCGTTAATGTCCCGGTTCTGTTCGCGCACGAGGGCCCGGAGCCCATCTTGAACATGATCCAGGATTTGGCGGATCAAGTAATTACAGTGGAGCGACTGCCACTTGACCTCCGTGATCCTGCTACCAGGGGAACCTGATCATATTGATTGATTGATTGAAGTTGTCTGGAAGAGATCACATTAGTGATAAGACCGCCCTTTGTACTATCTACCATATTTTTTGTATCTATACTTGTGTTCTATGGTGTGCAATAAAGAGTTTTGTATTGTATTGTATTGTATTGATCATGCTTACACATTCAGGCGACTGAATGTGCAGGTTTGATCACTATGTTTTCTCTTACTGTTAGGGTATCGCATACTATTCAACTAATGTACATAACTTAGAAAAGAGTAATTGGTAAATGGCGGGAGTCGGATTCGAACCCGGTACGTCTCGCATTAGGAGTCGGATACCGTTACCACTGGGCCACCGACGCTCCGTCTCGGCACTATGCGACTGTCAAAATCAAGGGTAGTGAGCAAAATTGACCTATCCGCATTGACCGCAGTGCGTTCGCACTCACGCACAGCGTTCAGTGCACAATGCGAACGCAGCTGATAAGTGTACGCACAGTACCGCTGTTTTACTTAGGTTTGTTTGTGAATATTAGTGTTATACTTCCTTTATAAAGAAGGAAAACATCGTGATGAAACCTGCACATTCAGGTGACTGAATTTGTAACCATGATCCAATTTGGCCAGATTCCCTTGGTAGCAGGGTCACGGTCGGATGGCAGTCGCTCCACTATGTCCAACCTGATCTGCCAAATCCTGGATCATGGTCAAGGCGAAGCCCGGGCCCTCGAACGCGTCAGCACAAGCGGGACATTAACACCAAGGTGATGATTATGACTCCAGTAATAAGGAAAATATCATCATATAACGTAACAATAACGTACGTCGTGAACACTGTCAACGCTGCCATTTTCGTTCGGAAAGGTTTTACAATTCAATCGGCCGTCGGCTGGTAATTGGGCATGTTTTAATGAATATCAATTGGGCAGTAAACTGATGACGATCACCTCACGATTAATTAAGTACTGTTTTGAAAATACTTATTCACACACTAGTGGACCCGGCGCGACTTAGTTCGCGTACACCTAGTTTACACCTACTAACCTTTTTTTCTGCTTATACACCATCCTCTTGAATCACGCTATCTATTGTTGAAAACCGCGTTAAAATCCATTTCGTAGTTTAAAAGATGTAAGCGTGCATAGATACAGACGGGAAGCGACTTTGCTTTGTACTACAGACCTGCCCTTTTTGGAGATTTTACCAAGGCTCGTATCGTTTATTTTTACACAAAAGTAAAACATATTTTCAAAAGACTCAACTCCAATAGCACGCACGTTCTCTGTCATTAACGCTAAGATGTAAAAAAAATTCTTTTGCATGATTTTAATTTCCTTTTTCTTCACACGCGATTATAAAAACCAACGAAAATCGCTTTCGGCCTCGAAACGAGCCCTCAACGCTCACTGGCGCAAGAAAATATTACTGATCCCCGCAAATAAAAGAAAATACTCATTAACACCTCCACTCGTAGCAGAGTGGGCTCGGAGATAACGTCAAGCACTTAAGGCCCTCAATGGGCCCAAAACAGAGGCCCCAGATAAAGGGGCCCCCATTATTTTTCTCATTAGTCCGCGGCGATACGCGGAGGTGCGAATTGCCCAACGCCTCAATCGTGAGTGATTAGAAGATACCGCGTACAGACATAATCCCGGCCTCTGCTGCTAATTTACCCTACATTAGATGTGGGTGAGCGAAATATAATTATTGGAGAAACACCAGAGTTGGATATCAGGATTATTGGGGCGCTAAGGAATTTGCGAGTCGGGGACTAGTGGTTAAGGGGTCGAACTCGGTAGCGAGAGGTCCCGGGTGCGAAACTCAGTGCCGCTGTGTACCAATGACTCTTTTCTGAGTTATATACATTAATTGATCACTAACCGATGCTCTTACGGTGAGGGGAAACATCGTGATGAAACCAGCACGCGAAAACACAACCGGAACATTAACGCCAAGATGATGGCTTACTTATAAGAACCTGTTTGGTTTTCATATAAATGCCAAGCAGTGCAGTTTCCGACATCTAAATAAAAAGTAAAACAGATTGGCGGGAACTCGAAAGTTCTGGAGCCATTCACACGACACTGAATTTTTATCTGTGCAATCAGAAGCTTCTAAATTTAGAACTTCGTTACTTCTGAATATAGTCGTCTGAAACGTGTGATAAGCGCATGAACTAAAACAATCTGTTTTTATAAAATATAACCTATTTGAAAATTCTACCTAGCCAATGTTAAGCGTGCTCAAGAAGGCAGCCTACAGACGTTCCGATCCCCATCACCAAATTTACCTAAATCAAAATCACCCCCCTATGCTATAGGGGGCTATGCAAATCTAAACCCCAGCTATGCCGTCGAAACGATAACCCATCCTAAAAGCTATCTCAGAGCCCGACCTAACCTCAGGTCTGCCAGAGTACACTTACTTTTTTACCGCTACCGCTCACCTGGTGATAAGTGACGATGCGGCGAAGATGGCGCATGCCTGTCTAGGAACAGCCTATTCTCTCTAGTCTTTAAGGTGTCCAGATTATAGTGAGGGGTAACACATTCGCAGGCAACATGTTCCATTCCTTAGCAGTACGCATTATAAAGGTTGCTTCCAGCTATCCGCGGCTTGTGCGTATAAGCTGTAAGATCCACCACATAAGGATGTAGCACTTATGTGTTCGCCCGGATCGCGTTTTCCGATGGCAGAAAGGGGCTGGCGGAATGAGGCCGTACATGCTACAGTGTACACTTTGGCCAGCTCTACATACTGCCACCTAACCTCTTTGACCCTGATCAGATTGGATCATGGTTACATTTTGACGTCTGAGTGTCCTTACTATGGCACCTAAAATATATAATAAATTGCCTGCCAGTATTAGGGCACATAACAAGGATATCATAATGTTTAAAACTAAACTTTTTGACTATATTTTGATAAAAATTACTACAGCTTAGGATAATTTTTTAATGACTCACTTCGTTGTTAATTGAATTTTATTGACATGTTATTTATTTAATAAATAATAATTGCTGACATTTTTTTTTTGTTCTATTTCATTTTAATGATTTATTTGTGATTATTAATTAAGTGTACCTACTCTAATTTTATATTGTATGCCTAAAGGTGGACCACAGCGCTCTAGTCTCTATTTATATAAGACCTGCATTTAATGTATAACCTGTGTGTCACAATAAACATATTTGATTTGATTTGTTTAATCACGAAGTTTCCCCTCGCTGAAAGATCATGGGTTAGTGTTCAATTAATGTACATAACTTAGAGATAAAGCTAAGCTTAGCTTTGTAAGTACTATAATATTTGTAGAATGTTTACTTTGTTTGTTGTAACGTATACATGCATGTCTCAATTGGTTATAGTTTTACAGTTTATTGTCAAACTAGTGCTATAAGTGTGAACCTTTGTTTTTTTGTAATACATACTAAGTTTATCCGAATTTCTGTAGCTGTTGTTTTACCATATATTACATAATAAAATAATAATAAAACAAAGAGTTATTGGTACAAGGCGGCACTGGGGTCCGAACCTGGTACCTCGGGGTACGAGTTGGACCCCTTAAGTTACAGGTACACAACCGTATGTGTCGTCGAATACTGCGACGGCGACACATAAACGATGTGCTATGGCGAATTAAGTGTAAGTCAGAGTTTTGTCCATCGACTCGATAAGAAGAAATAGTAAACAAACACTAAATTAAAAAACATATCAATAATAAAACAGCACATAAAGAAAATTGTAAAAGAGCTCGCGACCATAACCCGGCGAAATCTAGTTTCACTCGAAAGTGGGTAGTTTCAATTTAAGAGTGCAGCTGCACCGAGCTATCCGGTTTGATCTGGTTCGGTCCGGTGCGGCGGCACGCGTGAAATGCTTTACGATCATTGCCGTCCAGACATTTACGACGAGTTTAAAATTGCCATCGCGCCGAGTGTTACCCTAGTTGGTTACTCCTACTATGTAGCTTCGATATAATAACGATTATGGGAAAGGATGACCTTCTCCTTACTTTACTACATCCGGCCTTTTTTTTATTCTTCTCAGTGACAAACGAGCAGACAGTCTACCTGATGGTAAGTGGTAACTGTCGCCCATAACATCTACAGTTCATATATTTAGGTTGCCGGTAACAAAAATATATGTTTGTATATAATGAACAGCTGGTGCGTTGTCACTCTGAGGACTAAGATGAGGCCTCATGCCTGTAATTGCGCTGGCTACCTTATCTTTCAAACCCGAACACAATAATGCAAGCATTGTTGCTTGGCGGCAGAAATAGATAATGCGGTGGGGCTCACCCAGACGGACTTGACCACCTATATAATGGTAATGGATGCTATGATACCTAAATTTAAATGAGATTTACGAAATCATTAGTACCTATGATATGAGTAAATCAGACAAAAAACAGGAAGAGTAATTTGCTGTTGGAGAGCCCTAAGACATGATCCAGCCCTATCTTTATTTGATTTGGCGTTTTGCGGCGTAATTTCCAAAAAGTGATGTTTTTGTATCGGTCTCTACGCTCTAACGTTAATACTAAATTGGCTAAGTACTTTACTAAGTGATTAGGTACTTCACTGTAGCCTACACATCTAATGGCTAATAGGGCTAACTTAGATAAAGGTCGATTTTATTGTAGGTTAGGCAGGTTATATTTTATTACATTCGTTATGATTGCGAACATGGATACGTTTCAACTTATTTAATATACAGTGTGTCCGGGCAAGTAGTCGTCAAATTTAAGGAGCGTGATCTTTGGACTATTTCATCGACAAAATGACTTCAATTATAGGGTTGTGGTCCCACCGCCCAAAATTACAAGAACTTGAACTTTTTTTTCGAAGTTATGACCTTCATTAGCTAAAACAATCAACAGTTCGTATCCTGTTACTTCTTTTTGCGTTTTTTTGATATCATTAGATAGCTCACAAAATTAACTATCCATTCAAGTAATAAAATTATACCAATACCGCACATTTTCACCGAGTAAAATGCAATAGAAAAATAAAATATAAATTTTTTTCACCTATTTTTTCGTTTTTTTTTTTCAAATATCAAATAAAATTGCACATTAAGATGTATTTTTTTTTGTATTATGTGACTAGTATTTGCGCTGTTCTACAAATTGGCGTTTAAATCATTACTTAATGTCTATGGGTTCAGGAGTTATTGTTGTTTCAAAGGGACCCCTTTTTGGGCGCCGCGGTAGAGGGGTCCTTTTGTTCAATAATATATTTAGTTGGTATAATTTTATTACTTGAATGGATAGTTAATTTTGTGAGCTATCTAATGATATCAAAAACACGCAAAAAGAAGTAATAGGATACGAACTGTTGATTGTTTTAGTTAATGAAGGTCATAACTTCGAAAAAAAGTTCAAGTACATGTAATCTTCGGCGGTGGGACCATAACCCTATAATTGAAGTCATTTTGTCGATGAAATACTCCAAAGATCACGCTCCTTAAATTTGACGACTACTTCCCCAGACACACTGTATATTATATTTCTTGCTTAGTAAGAACCTAAATATAACAATGAAAAACGTTGCTGCCCATTTTCCCATTTTCCCATTTAACTAGAAGCTATACTGTTTACGAGTGTTAGAATTGTATTTTAGACATATACATAGAAATAATTTATTTTGACATCACAATAATCTAAAATCACTTATATATATGAAGGTAATTGTAGAACAGTAGGCTAATTACGTAACGATTTCAATTATTTATATTGTTACTTTTGCGATTTCGTATTATCGATTCCTTAGCTTCAGTTGCCAACAAAGTTCCAATTCAGGAAACTAAAACTATTAAATCGACTGCGGGCTTTCAATATCTTGCCAGTCTTCACGTAGGGCGTCAGGATAAGGACCCGGCATCGTCTGGACGCGCCGACAGGCTCTACGCTTTGCTGGTTACTGCAAAGACACTGTCGAATATGACTGATGTGAATATTTAATCATTAGTAACCACCA
Source organism: Blastobasis lacticolella (assembly GCA_905147135.1). Taxonomy (NCBI): domain Eukaryota; kingdom Metazoa; phylum Arthropoda; class Insecta; order Lepidoptera; family Blastobasidae; genus Blastobasis; species Blastobasis lacticolella. The sequence continues at coordinate 16,679,700 of LR990051.1, forward strand.
ACCCCTTACACTCGTTAGTGTCATAAATGGCGACTAATGGAAAGGCGACAAATAGAGAAAAAGGTTCTAGTCTCCGTTGAATAGAAAATGGACAGCAGCGTTTTCCGTTGATCATACGTAATCGCAAAAGTAACAAATTCAATAATTGAAATCTGAAAATTGTTGGCAACAGCGTTACTTTATTAGCCTACAGTTCACAGTTAAATGTTACACTAAAACAAAACAAATACAATAAATCATGGACCAATGCGATGCCAAAAAAGAGCCCAGCTCAGCATAAGCAGTAAGTGTATATTTTAAGTTTTATTTTCGAAAAAATAATAGGTAGAAACCGCGGAATCGTCTGGTATAAGCGAAATAAGCGCTTAAACATTCGTTCGAATACTGGGCGTGGTGCGGCGGCAGTATTTAACCAACTCACTTTAAATCTGTGCACGGTTTTCTCGCGGTTTATGTCTCATTTAGGGAATTTATGTTTGACGCATACGGTTGGTAGGATAGGGTCCAAAACGTTAATTCTGTAACAAACCAAGGACTGCTTTGCTTTGAATTTTGATTTGCAGCATGAAAAGGTCAATATTTTGATGGCTAAAAATAATCATGTTAGTATTAAAATAAATAAATAAATAAATATTCGTGGACAAATACACACAGCGCCATCTAGCCCCAAACTAAGCAAAGCTTGTACTATGGGTGCTAGATAACTGATATACTACTTAAATACTTTTTTTTTTAAATACATACTTATTGTATATAGAACACCCAGACCCGTAACAGAAATTAAAATTCATCATTTCAATTTCTGTCCGGCCGGGAATCGAACCCGGGACCTCTTGCGTGGCAGAGTGAATGTTGACCATTGAACCACTCAGGTCGTCAGGTATTAATGTCCCGGTTGTGCTCTCGCGCATGAGGTCCCAGCATCCGCCTTGACCATGATTCAGGATTTGGCAGAATATGTTTTGATGCATGACGCTGAGTAAAAAAATTTAAATTTTCATACCGATATAAAAAATTGAAAACCGGTAGACTCGAGGCGAGGGGTTCAAAATGGGTCCCTTATCTTAAAGTCTGAGAGGATAATATGACTTCGTCATCAATAGTAATAAGTTGGTCTAGGTCCAGTAGGCGACATATTATTATGTCTCTCTTTACGATTTCGTATAGTCTCTAATGACTTGGTGTATTCAGAATCCTCAGACTTACTACACACGCAGAGGTACATTTGTAGGTTATTTTGTTGTAAGTAACAAGACAGAAACATAATACAATAGAATACAATAATCTTTATTGGCAAAAACTCGTTACAACAATTTATATTACCTCTGACTAATAAACCAACCGTTTACAAATATTTCATAAAATAGAGTATTATTACTTAGGTTCGGTCTCAGATGGAAAACTTTATTTGATCAAGGACGCTCTCTATTGGGCATTAAAGCTATCTAATCCAGAGATAAAATGACACAGCTGTCTCACATAATATGGAATGAATAAGAGTATATATATGCCAACATACTCGTATTATACAAATAATGTTAGGTCGTAAGTATAGGTCGTAGGTATAATCAAACATTTTCCTCAAGAATTAAGTAATTTCTAGTGAACCACTTCGAACCACATGCGATGGACCCACCAGATCAGATCTGCTTTGGGTGGTCCCTCGCATTAGTGTACCAGGAAGACAGATAACAGATTGTGATGGCAAGAAATCGTGAGGCGAGTGGCAGCTGCTGCTGCCCACGACACATAACGGCCACGAGCGCTCTGTCAAGAGCGTATCGCCCAAGAAGAAGTGAACCACTTGCAATATTGCCAAGTATTGATATTATGCTGTTGATGAAAGTTATATAATTTCAGGGGCTCTATCTTAAAACCGCTCGCCTCGAATAGAACAGTTTCCAATTTGGTTTTTCAGCATGAAAAAGTGAATATTTATTAAATAACATTAACAACATCGAAAGCGAACGGTTCAAAAATAAAGAAACTCAGAGTCATGCAACAAAATATTGAGTTTCACATGCCAAAAAACGAAATTGAAAACCGTTAGGCTCGAGGCAAACTGTTCAAAATTAGGGCCTCAGTAAAATGTAATTCAATATCAGCAGCCTTCTAACAACGTTTATTTTACCAATTTAGTGGTTAGCTATCGCAAACACCTTAAACCTGTACCTAGCTATTTTAAGCAAAATTGCTTTTAAATTATGTTTTAATGAAAGACATACGTGGTACATAATATTACATACGTGGATTATTGAGTTCGGTTTGACATTGGATTATTTGTGTTTTACTGAGTTTTTTTATTGAGGCATAGGTTTTGAGGAATATGTAGGAAATTATGCGAAGAAGGCTTGTATATAGGAAATTATGCGAATAAGACGCCAATAAGCTGTTGATTATATCATATAAATAGTTATTTAATCACACATAAAATATATACACGGACCAATAAAATAAACACTTTAAAACATAAAAAATTTAAAAAGGCATTCCACACAACTGCCCCCCGGAATTGTACCGAGTAAGCCGGTTGTGTTGCTCGTTGGATAGCAATGCTTATCCTCTATCCGGAACGAGGCAGCTCTCCGGTCACCTGTGGTGTCTACTAGCTTTTAGATACATAATATTACTTATAAAGATATGACAGATGAATCTCTCCAGAACAACTTTCATGAGATGAATTGAGATTCAGAGAGCAAAGCGCTGACGCGTAAGCCCTACCACTATTAGGTTCTAAGCCCATTATTGGTATGATGACACATTACCTGTAGTAACGACGTTGTACACGTGCTGGTCTGCCACGCCACAGGATTCGATTCCCGGCCGGGCAGCAAATAAAATGATGAATTTTTATTTCTGTTATGGGTCTGAGTTATGTAAATAAGTATATTTTCCATGTATTTTGAAGTAGTATATAAGTTATCTAACCTTTGTTTAATTTGGGGCTATATTATGACGCTATATAAGTCAAGCAATGTACGTTTATATTTATTTTATGTATGCAAAGGATCGGAAAGACAACTTTACTGCCTTGGCTGTCATTCTTATTGCATTTCTCTGTGTTATGAATATAATTAGTGTGCGTTGAAGTGAGGCAGAGAAAGAAAAAACAGTCGAGTCCTTACTTATGCTGATTTTTGTCCATTTCGGTTTCCATAAGCCTATTACAATACTGGCTGATCTTTTGTATTATTATTATACTTTTATATATAAAACACTTTTACATAATTTAATAAACTGATAAGCTGTATGTAATATGCTTTGTCTATATAGACAAAGCATATTACATACTTGTTGGCTATTTCAATTACTTACATACTTTTTGTTTTTTTATTTAGATTCCAAGATATTGTATTTTTTTAGTTATTTGGAGCTGTAACATATAGTACGTATGTCAAATATGAAGTATTTAACACTAAATAATAATTAACAACAATTTTAACGTAATTGGCACTTTAATAATCTTTATAATAACATGAATTGTTGCTGTAATCTGTAAAATAAACCAATATAATAAAATCAACATTGATGTTTATAAGGGTTCGAATTACGAATAACTACTAAATGCGTTGCATTAAAATATTTCGTATGTGAGCATAAATGCAATGAGAGTTCTTAATTTAATAATGCTGGTTGAAATTATGACAGTTGCACGGACTTGCTTAAAAGAGAAAATGAAAACGTCGTCAGTGGCTGTTAATTTAATTACGTGGGAAATTTTTCAACGGAACTGTTTTGGGGACGTTGCGGTCGAGTTTTATATGTCTGTAGTGGACCCGGCGCGAATTTATTCGCGTACACCCAGTTTTCCCGTACCTACCTTTATTTTCTTGCTTATAAACCTTCCTCTTGAATTACTCTATCTATTGTTGAAAACTCTCGCCCCGCCAAACATAGAGACGCATGGTGCTGCAGCGCGAGGGCGGCGGTGGCGCAGGACTCGACCAACACATGACCACGACCACTCTGTCAAGAGTGAACGACTAATTAGAAGAATGTTGAAAACCGCATTAAATTCCTTTTAAGAGATCTAAGGGTACATAGATACAGACGGCGGGAAGCGATAATACAAAGTATTATACTTTTATATTGTAAGGATGGGAGAAGTGAGTTTGACATATTGACTTCGACATAGATCAAAGTAGAGGGAAGGGATCTATTGTCCTCGTGGTAGGACACTGTCAAATCTGAGGAGAATCATTTAGTTACTTAACATGGCAAGTCGTCTATTCTTGGCATCAAGTTACAAAACCACGCATTATTGTATTGCAGTTAAAAGTAAAAGTTATCCAGCGTTGAGGCATGACAAGCTTAGTCCTTACAGTAACGAACGAGAGAGTACACCTATGAGCTAGTGCAAGGTGATTTCGATATTGTATTTGGAACTCATATTTAATATTAACAAATTTATTATTTGATCCGAACTCTTTTAATTCTGTTTTCACTTGCGGCGGACTTCGACATTATGTTGCGAATAAATATTTTTAAATATTTGGCTATGAAATATTTTATTTACGACACAAATCGTTGATGGTATTTCGTACATTCCAAAAAATATTAACTTAGAATTTGTACGTTAACATTTTTCCAGAAACTCCAACCGCGATCTTAATCGGTTTATTTTCACCACAAGATCTCCTTTGCGGTTACAATCTTGTGCCGTGACCAGGATTTTTCTCAGAAATCCTTGCTAAATTACAGATACTCTGGTCTAGCGCCGGCGTAGTCTCTCAAGTGTCTGCGATGGTTAATCGCGCTCCTTAACTCAGACATTGACAAAGGTGTCTACTGCAGATTAGTGGGAACTCCTAGGTGAGCATTACCACTAATACTAGATTTAGTGCAAGACTCAAATGGCGTTTACCTAAGTTTTGCATAAGTACTTTTAAAATAGACGTAATATTAACAATGTTTTAGAGCAATGTTTTAGTACATTTTACTAGTCTGAAACTTAAGTCCTGGAAACGATTTCAAGACTAACTGATATTTATTAGCGGATATAAAATGTTATTGTGGTATGAGCTCCCAGCCACAGTGTTTCCTTTGGACTATGACATGGGATCGTTCAAGAAGTATATTAGAGATCTCCTTAGAGGCAGGAAACGTATTGGTGCCGCCCTGTTACTGACAGTGACCACTTGCCACCAGGTGGCCCGCATGCCTGTTTGTCTGCCATATTACATTTTAAAAAATCTTCTCGTCCCTACGCTCTTACCTTCAAGTCCACATTGTCTAACCATGAAATGTATGTATCTAAAAAAAAGAAGATCGGTGTGTTCTGTACGAGTGTCAGCATTCTATACATCCATTGTATACGAGTATTTATTACATTTAGAGACAAAGCCATTAGTCAATTTATAGTAAATAGAATTCTTACGTCGTTTCGGTAGCGCGAGGAAAATTCCGAGAAAATCCTGGTCACGGGAAAAATTGTAAGTGCAACTACAGTGAGATGTTAGTTAAAATGAAACCATGCACACAAAGTATAGGTACCTACTACTAGTAAATTACTAGACCCCACCATAGTTACGACATACTTACTCGTGTTAGATTCAATGACAAAGGCATAGGGTTACCAGTGTTGATTACGAGGCATTTGCAGTCGAGACAATTCTTGTGCGACAGCCGCGACACTGGTACGACAGTAACGCGACAGTGGAACGACTGTCGCCCGACTATAGTGCGCGCACCCGCTAACAATGGCGGGGAATGTTAATTGCTGTCGTTTGTCGCAAGACGGTGATAAATGTTGTCGCTTGTTACTTCGAGATTTCGGGCACGCACTATGGCGGGGTGTCGCGGCGTTCGTAATATTACATACTTATAATTACGTAATAGTAATTAATATCTATTATTGTTAGAGCTTTAGACGTTTAGAAAATAATTCTATTTTTGACGTAAATGAGAAATATGTTTATGCCTTGCATCCAACCAGTTAGTCCAAGAAAACTAACTCCTCAAACTCTAACTCTTTTAGCTATTTCAATTTCATTCTTAAGCTGTTTTTGTCCCGGCACTTAGGTAAATCTGCGTTAAAATGTGACAGTGCGTATATTAATGGCTAAGATCTTGCAATGAATTTAATCTACCAAGATAGAGAGATTCACCGCAAATACCTCATAGAGGCTTGCAGGTAGCGCTGCATAGCTCGAGACCAAAACTAAAAACAATTTGATTTCATTAGTGTTATACCTATAGGTAGTATTTAGTTTATAAAAATGCATAACAAAAAAATTGTAATATTCATAAGCGTTAGAGGCGATTAGCAGAAAATTCTGAAACGCATCTGATACTTAAAAATAAAAATTGAACGTCATTCTCAAACGTGTTTAAGAATTTCGTGCAAATCCAGCCCAGATTTAAATTCATGTTAGTTGTTTTAAGTTTCTCTACGAAACGAAATTATATCAATAGAACAATCTTTATTGTTTTTATTACTCTTACGTAGCTTTGTATTTATGAAACATACTTCCCATAAAACAGAGCTGGAAACATGAGTAATTCCTAAAAGAAAATGTTGTGGATTAATATCTAATTCCTTCTCGATTTTGATATTTCTGAGACATTCATCATCATCAATTAGCTACAGGACCGTTACAGCACGGCCTTCCCCTACGTCCTCCACAAAATTCCACTGTGTGCTTCCTGCATCCATTGAGTCCCTACAACCTTTACAAGATCGTCGGTCCATCTCGTAAGTGTCTCACTTGTTGGCGACCACGGACTAGAACCTGTTTGCTACTCGAAACATTCCGCCTCATCGACTATCGGTTCTGAGTCTGCCCGTTGCCACTCAATTTCACGTTTGAGAAACTCCGATTCGCATTTTATCTGCGGTAGATAATTTAGCAAAGTTGAGGGAAAGAAAGGAAGAGGAAGGCCAAGATTTGAATATTGGAAAGACGTGAAGAAAAGAGTAGGCGCCGATGATTATAAGGAGATGAAGAGGTTGGCAGACAGGAGTGAGGAGTCACGATTGCTCTATCGACAAGAGTCATACTCTTAAATATATGATGATGAGTTAATTTTGAAATTATTATTGAAAACTGGCAACTGTAGAATTCGGATAAACCAACATCTAATAAAAAGTTTAAATTAATATTGAGAGGAAATTAAAACAATTAAACTCTGGTCGCCATAAATTGATCACACTTATTTGTGTACACTATTCCATTCTATCAGTCAAGGCTATAATGACTTAATTTATTTTCCAAATCCATCAGATGGTGTAAGTACCAAAAGTCCATTAGTGTGAAACGGTTAATCAGCAGTAAGCCAAATTTACAAAATTGTATTTATTAAAAGTTCATTAAGCCACGTTTATCCCGGCTCATGCCAGTGTTCGCATTCCCACTCTTTCTTCTATACTTCGTTTTTTTTTTATTCTATACAATGACAAACGAACAGACAGTAAGTATAACCTTGGGGTCTTCAAATAAAGAGTGAATAGGTATCTCTAGGCACGCATGCTACATCTTCGACCTCTTTGTCGCTTTCCATCAAGTGAGTTGAGGTCAAATGCAACTCTATTGCTAATAATAATAAAAAAAGACAGCCCACCTGATGGTAAGCGGAAACTTTTGCACGGATCATCAATGATTCATGCAATTAAGTTGCAGCCAACAAAAATGCAGAATCGCAGTTGCGTTGTCACTGTGAGGGCTAAGATGAAATGCCTCTTGCCTGTAATTGCAAATTCAAACCAGAACACACCAATGCAAGCATGTTTGCTTGGTGACAGAAATAGATAAGGAAGTGGTAAGCTAACTTATCCAGGCGGACTCCTCAGGCTTGACAGAGTCCTATCTCCTGATAAGTCCCTTGACAAGTGTAAGTCAAGAGTATCAAGAAGCTACTGTTGTTATTACTTGGTGTTGCCAGTGCAAGCACTTGTTCTAAAAAATCCGCAATATGTCGGCACCACGTATCTATATTTACCCACATACCCACGTTTGATTTAAAAAAATTCATATAAAATATTACAGCACGCAATGTACAATATTTACCTTATCGCTTGTTTTGATCTGTTTTGATGAACAGCAAGCGTATGGGTACATTATTACATACATTTCTACTGAACTTAATTACGCCCAATTGATTTTTTTTCTTATATGGGTTAAGATCGGTTACGCCCGATGCCCGAACTAAATGTATACACGCTACAACAAAATGTATGCACGTTGCAACTAATACACGCTATATGTGTGGGCGATAGACACAGTTAACGTTCTATCACGTGCTCGTATGTACCTACGAATTTAAAAAATAAAACTTTATTGTTAGACCAAAACCTAAAAAGGTCCAAACAAGTCAACCCTATTCGCGAGTATTCTTATAATTTGATCCCAGTACACGCTGATGATATTTTTAATAGCATTAGGCTGAGTGGAAACATTTTTTGTTGGAAAATTTATTTTGTTCCCTTTATTATTCTTAATGACTTAGGTACCCGGCGACAGAAGTGCTTTGTGTTTTTGCCGGAATTTTAATTTTCATGTTTTATTTCGCTGTCAGTTTAAAATATAAGACGTTCTGCGGCGACTCCGAGGTTGTACGCAAACTCAGCAGTACAACTGTTTTTTAATGAGCTACGTGTTTGAATTGAATTAAATTGTTTAGACCCTTCTCAGGAAATTTGTGGTTTACGGATTTATTTTCATGATTGAGTTTGTTTTACACCGTATCGTTTTGTTCTACATTTGTTTTATATTATCGTACTAATTGGTTTCATTTGATTAACAAAAATGACATTCATCTTGGCGTTCATGTCCCGGTTGTGTTCTCGCGCTCGAGGGCCTGGACCCCAGGCCTTCGAGCGCCTTGACGATCCAGGGTTTGGCAGTTCAGGTAAATATAGTGGTAATTCCTCCACGGCAATGATATTTTCTCCAATGACTCACATCAAATCAACGGCCCATAACAGTCCACTGTTGACCGCCTCGGTCACCATGGGCTTGCCTGTTCTTCGAGCGCTGGCCGCCTCTCCCGTCACGCCGCGATCAATGACATCCTGCGACGGTCTCTCGTCAGCGCCAACGTCCCCGCAATCCTGGAACCTCAACACATTGCACGGGACGATGGCAAGAGACCTGACGGGATGTCTATGATACCATGGAGGATGGGTCGCCCGCTGGTGTGGGACGCCACGTGCGCCGACACACTAGCTGCGACCTATCTTCCGGCAACCGCTAAACGGGCCGGCGCGGCGGCTGAGATACGAGAGCGCTCGAAGGTGGGCAAGTACAGTTGTCTCGGCGCCCAATACGAGTTTGTCGCATTTGGTGTCGAGACACTGGGTCCGTGGGGCCCGGGCGCACACTCGCTCTTCATGGAGCTTGGTAAGCGGCTCAGGGAGGCGACGGGTGACCCACGTGCCGGCAGCTTTCTCGCGCAGCGGTTAAGTATCGCCATCCAGCGCGGGAATGCCGCCGCCATGATGGGCACCTTACCGCGTGGCCCTGGTTTTTTACATCTTTTTTAATTTAGTTTAGTTAGTTAATAAAATATTTATATCTTATAAGGGTTTAGTTTAGTATATTTTATATGTATTACTGTATATATTTTTGGTATTTAAGATGTAGGTATTAGTCCACTGTTGAACTTGATACTCCTCCACATCAAGGCATTGTATTATGCCATAAGCCTCGAGGCGGGTTAAAGATAGATAGATACACTAATTATTGCACAAATAACAAAAAAATAAAATTTAATAGGTCTTTTCGCTACAAGTGATCTCTTCCAGGCAACTCTTGTCTAGAAGGAGAAAAAAAAACATGAGTCAGACAAGTAACAAAAATAGCATTAATCAACAAAAATTGCTTTAAAAAAGATCGTAGTATTTAAATCACTGTTGCCCATTTTCCATTCTATTGGAGTCCTATATTTCGTGATACATGTAGGACCCGTTTGTACTATATTTTGTGCTATGGCCGTGTGGTGTTCGGCAGAGTAGAATAGCACCAACTCCTTACACTTGTGGTTGTCGTAAAAGGCGACTCAAGTTTTCGAGGCAAAATATCTAGTCTCTGTTTTCCATTGTTCTAAGGAACACTGTGATCGCCAACCCGCCTGCCAAGCGTAGAGATTATGGCAATAACATCCCTTTCATGGGAGAGGCCCTAAGTCCTGCAGTTGACTGTTATGGGATATGATGATGATGATTTCGTGCTAAATAGTGGATTGCCAAATAGCGGTCATTGATTTCTTGGTTAGTACTAATTTGTAAGTGATGTTTAAATAGTCGTATTCGTTTTAATTTAATGAAATAGGACAGGATATTGCCGGTTCATGACCAAGGGGCTCGCTATTGCCATTTATATGACATATCGTAGCTTCTATGATATCACATCTGTTTGCCTCCAATGGTGACTATCATTGACGTGGAGGAGGTTAAAATTACACAAAAAACTGTGATAGTAATCAAAACTGGCACAAATGGTCTTTCATACTTTCTGCTTCTTACTTTTATACTACATATTATATTCTATGCAGGGTTTGGTATAGGAAAATTATTCTCTGTGTATAAATTAGTGAAGTAACGAATATTCGCATTCGCATACGTATTTACAAATACATAGCGAATATTTAGTGAACATGAGCAAACATTTTTTTTTAATATGCTGTGGTGCACTCTTGTAAATTGAGAGGTGTTTGAAAGCCTTTTTTGTAGTCGTAAACTAGTAGAATTCGATTAAGACAAAGCGTTGCCATCTTTTTGTATTTTAGGTTATTGATCACATCAGACGTTAATTCGCAGGCCTTCATAATACATTCGTCGTTAATAAATAAAACTGCCAATAACTCACCATAGTACACCACAACCACCACTGCATTATCATAAAACGTCGACACGTGTTTCCGTCTGCCACAGAGCATCCTCCGGAAACCGTTGCACGTAAGTAACCGACACCGAAAACTGCGGAGGTTATATGCAAACTGAGAATGGTCGGTGTAGTGAGCCATTAGGTGGGATAAAGCCAAATATTCCTTAATAAACAATGTTTTTCACTTAGTTATGCTGCGACAGTTTCTTGCACTTTCACACCTTCTTTCAAGAAGGATAAAATATAATGTAAAGTACAAACAGTATTTTGAACGTTTAATAAGGAAACAGTTTTATTCGTATTTGCGCATGCATTCAGAACTACCTAGGTATATAGTTTTCTTTAGGTATGTTATGTCTATAAGATGCTTTCCAGTTTAAAAACAAAATATTCGCTGTTTTTGTTTTATTTTATGTAAAGGCAATACTGACGACCATATTGACGACGACAATATTGCAATATTGACGACGACAATATTGCAATACTGACGACGACAATATTGACGACCTGAGTGGTTCAATGGTCAACATGCCGATCTGCCACGCAAGAGGTCCTGGGTTCGATTCCCGGCCGGACAGAAATTAAAATGGTGAATTTTAATTTCTGTTACGGGTCTGGGGTTCTATGTATAATAAGTATGTATTTAAAAAGTATTTAAGTAGTATATTAGTTATCTGGCACCCATAGTACAAGCTTTGCTTAGTTTGGGGCTAGATGGTGCTGTGTGAATTTGTCCACGAATATTAAAAAAAAAATTAAAAAAAAAAAATTTTTCATTTCATTCATTCGTATTCGCGACTATTGGCGGAAGATACTTGCATCCGCATTCGCTACCATGAATGTTAAAAAACACATTCATTTCGTCACTAGTATAAATACACACACACCTTTTTTGTTTATAATAACACTTTACATTATAGAAGATAAATTTAACTTAGTAGCGATTTAATCACGATTACCGAACGAAAAAACCTGTAAGTGAAGCTTTCGTATCTACACATCGTATTGTTGACAGGAACCTCAAAAACACTTAAGAAGTGAACTGCAAAAGGACCAATTCTCGATTCAGAGTGTGCGAGAATCGGTCTCGGAAAGTGTTTATGGGCAAAAGCTTTCCAGGGTTGCCACACTTGCCACGCGGGAGTTTTTACTCCTTCACCTTTTTACCTGGTGTTGCCAGCAAAGTTTTTAGTGCACTACCTCGGGAGCCGGACGCTGTTTTTGTTGACTTTTATAATGTTATACGGCAGACAAACCAGGCAAGCGGGACACCTTATGGAAAGTGGTCACCGCCACCTATGGACATCAGCAACAGCAGGGGAGTCACTAATGCGTTGCCCGCCTCTGAAGGGTCCTCTAATATTCCTCTTAAATGATCCTATTTCATAGTCCAAAGGACACACTGTGACTTGTTTGTATTGTAACTTTTTAGTGGACAAATATTATATAAAAATCTTTATCTATACTCATAGCGTAATGTTCCAATTACATATTCGAAAACAGTCGTTTAAGGATACACTTTTTTCAAGCCAGTCAATAAAATTTAAAAAAAATACTTTTCGATACAGCATTTCCCATAGGTACTATTTTCATTACAGCTGTATCGTAAAATAACTTTTTAATCATTATGCAACACTTATATTTTTTAAATTCTCGTCTGGCGCCCGGACACGGTCAAATGTAGGCTGAATACCTAGATGCCTTTAACAAATTTAAATTTTCCTGTTTATATTCTGTGTAATTATTTTCCCGCTAAACAAAATATTTTTTGTAATTGTTGTAATTTGTGTTTGTGAATGTTTTTCTTGTTTTAAGCAAATAAATAGATAAATGTGAATGTAGTAAAGTGAATTTACCGCCGCTTGATATCCTCGACGCGTAGATATAACAGAACTGACTCGCAACTTACTACCAGCAAAGTTGAGAAAACTATAGGTACGATATTTTAACATAAAAATATGAGTGTAGATAAAGTAGTGTATGCAACTGCATATAATTAGGTATTAAAACACTCGTGTCATACTATTATCATACTCGGCTACGCCTCGTATGATAAACAGACACTCATGTTTTAATACCCCCTTTTATATGACAGTTGCATAAACTAGTATTAAGACGAACCGGAAAAGTGGGTAGTAGAGAAAGTTTTGGGCACTGCTCTCAAAACTCTCGAAATATGGTCTCATCGAGGGGCTATGCAGGTGGGTCCAGTATTATGTCTAGACGGAGTATCCTAGCCGTCGTCAATAGATGCAGCTCCAATCCCAAGAAGAACAATGCTGGAGTATCTCAAGTTTCAGTGCTGTCTCTTCTCCCATGTTTCATGTTCATGTCAATGACATGCTGAATATCACAAGTATTCAGTGATATGCAGTTTATGTGGTTATTACATTTGTGAATTTCCCTCGTTCTAAGCGAATTGGATTTGTGTCAGATATAGAACACTCCTTGAACCAAGTAGCGCAATGGGTCGGACTAAACTTTCTTTTTTATTTTAGACTAGCCATGCAATTGACTGCCATTACACCGGGTGGTAAGTGACGATGCGGCTGAAGATGAAGCATACCTGTCTAGGAATAGTTTATTCACTTCAGCTTTGAAGGCGTTCAGATTATACTGATCAGGGAACACACTAGCAAGCAACGTGTTCCATTCCTTAGCCGTCCGCATTATAAAGTTTATTATTGTAAATTTGATCGAACTTAACTCCTGTAAGACAGAAACATTCATCTTTTCTGCCAAATGGTATTCTTTTGTCATGGTAGAAATCGTAGTTCCAAGACATGTCCCTGTTTTCCCCTCTTGACTTTGTGCAGCGCCGCGTCGTATGAATTGTCGACGATTCCACAATAACAAGCAAAGTAAATAAGATCTATTCTCTGGCTCGTATTATTATATTGTTTGAAACAAATATTCTCTGGTTGTTCGAAGGTACTTTGGTTCTCTGTAAATGAAAATGAAAATGAAAAAGTATTTATTGAATTAGGATTACGTTAATTAATCTCTTTTCAAAAGTCAAAAATCAAACGGAAAACAAAGGGAAGTTAAGGGAGCTCATCCGAGCTGTACAGTGTGGTCTATACTGCCTATAGAATGGCGAATGTTCTGACGTATTTTTCGATTTGTAGGCTTATTACGTAACTCTGGTGCTGGCAATTCTCTCATTTCTTTGATTGAAATTGTCACTTTTGCGATTACGTATCATTGATTTGATAGTTTCAGTTTAATACAATGGAACTTTATTAGCAACTGAACCCATGGAATCGATGATACGTAATCGCAAAAGTAACAATTTCAATCATTGGAATCAATGAATTGTTAGCAACAGAGTTACGTCCACAGCACCATACCCACATAAAACCACACATCGCGAGCTGGGCGTCGTGTTGGTATCCCGTTAGTTAGAAATAACCCAGCCAAAGTATTTGTTTTGGATAAGACATTTAATGCTTCATGACGTATATTATAGACGCTCCTGGTGTTCCTGGTGGCAGCGATGACCAATCATAACCACGCGGCCCGCTTGAAAAAAATAAATGATTTGATTTTAACATACTATGTTTTGACGTAATAAGTGAACGCGGAACGTTATTGTAGTTTTTTAAACATTCTTACGAAGTCTACTGTTACATAATCATAATTCTAAATGCGGACATCTATTCTAATATAAGATATTACAAAATAATGGAATGCAATACAAACACACTGCTGATATTATTATTATCAAATACAGTCCAAACCAGGAACACAAAAGGCAGCTTTATTTGAATGCATAAATTTATACCAATGATTATTCACGGTTGAAATTAAACGAGCCATACCTACACCCAAATTAGAACGAAGCGATACAAGTTAACCGCATCTCCCCAGGGTAATTAGTCCCGTCTCTGTCATTAACTAAAATTACAGTATAAATTGTGCAGGTATTATTGTAGAGCCATTGTATGGTACGTATTTCATTACGCGATAGATCTCTGGTGCGGTTTTGTGAGCCTTTTGTATGAATGCGTTTATATAAATTAAATACGTTCTTTCAGAAGTCATTTGTATGTATGTATGTATGTAAACTCTTTATTGCAATTAAAAAGAAACACAGTAGTGAGAAAAATATCATTTTACAAAGCAAAGGCGGGCTTATCTCACAATGGGATTTCTTCCAGCCATCCTTAGACCCTCTGAAAGGAGATTTAAAGAGCGGTGGAGGCAATATTGAGCACTTATAACTAAATTACTTTTATTTTACAGGTATTAATTAACTTAAACAATAGACATTAATTTATCTATAATTTTGAACATAGCAAATATATTCCAAGTTCCAGCTATTACCGCTGCAGTTACTACCCCCTCGCCTTCCGGTTTGGACTCGGTGTCTTTGTCCACGGTATTCCAGGAGATTTTGGCTATCAAGAAACAGCTAGTCGATCTTCCAGCACTATTCGAAGATATTAAAGGCATTAAAAGTGATATAGCCGACCTTAAGTTAGCCACTGAATTTTACGGTTCAACTCTTGACGAACACAATGGCAGAATTTCGGTGTTGGAGGATAAGATCTCTGGGATGAAGTCATTGGAGGAGACCTTGAGTGTTACCTTGGCAGAGGTTGCTGGATTGAAATCTGAAATTGCCGACAGGGACCAGCGATCCAGGTTAAACAATGTGGAGATAAGAGGTGTACCAACAAGAAAATCCGAAAATCTCTTAACAGTTGCGCAGAATATCGGTAAAGCCATTAGCTGCGATCTTCATAGATCTGACATAAATTACATCGCTAGAGTTCCTATTCACAACTCTAATAAGAAGTCTATTGTCGTGACATTCCACAATAGATATCATAAAGAAGATTTCGTCGCCGCCGCCCGTGCTTGTAAGAAGCTGTCTACATTCGACGTTCTTGGCGCTGGTGATACTAGCCAGAGAATCTATGTTAACGATCATTTAACTCCGCACAACAAGCAGCTGTTAACAAAGACGAAGGCTATAGCAAAAGAAAAAGAATACCAATTTGTTTGGGTTAAATACTGTAAGATCCACGTGAGAAAGAACGATTCTTCTAGGATTATTATCATAAAGAAGGATGGAGATTTAAACAAATTACCGTAAAGCGTATCTCATTTTGCTTGCTTCTATTTTGCTTACTTGTATTTGTTGTAATCACTAATTTAAATGTTTTAATAATCGTTCTTTACCGCACTAACTCACAACCTAAAATGTTGCGCATACCTGGCTTATTGCACCGCCTTACTAACTTGACCGCACATCGCTTTGCTATTCAACGCTTCCTGCACTTTTTATCTATTTCTTTCGCACTGCCTATTGAATTGTATTATGCCGCGCTCGCTCGCACTTGCATGGTACCGTTCTATGTCTGTTTGCGCTCGCGCAGTTTATTTATTTTCGATGAATTTTTAGATCCTTGTTACAATGGAAGTTTTAACTTAAAATGGGAGGTTACTTTAATGAAATGTTGGTTTTTAGTGGGCTTTTTCTTATGTTACGCCTTTAAATGGCTTCTAATCGTAAGTTAAGTGTTTATTATCAGAACGCTAGGGGCTTGCGAACTAAATCAGCAATCTTTTATCGTAGCCATTGTTTGAGAAACTATGATATAATTATAATTACCGAAACCTGGTTGCTGGAGGGAATTTTGGACGCGGAATTCTTTGACGATAGGTATGTTGTCTGGCGGAGAGATCGCGATTATACAAAAACGAAACAGAGGTACGGTGGTGGTGTTCTTATTGCTACTCGTAAAAAATTAACTGTCATACCTCAACCTGCCTTCCACTGCAGTGCCGAGGATCTCTGGTTGACGGTTTGCCTAAAGGGTATTCGTGCAGCAGATACAGTTAATCTGCATATCTGTGTAGTTTACTTATGTAAACAGAATCTTGGCTTTTCATTTTCGCAACAACTGCATAACTTCTTAAATAATTTAGAATTAGTGGTTAATGGACATTGTGACAGTAATTTTATCATTGCCGGGGACTTTAATATGAGTAACATTACATGGTCAACTTCTACGGACGAAGGCTCCTGCGACCCTTCTAATTACACCACCAGTGATGAGTTGCTCCTAATTGATACCATTAACTCACTGAATTTATCACAGTATAATAACATTAAAAATAGTTATGGGAAAACGCTGGACCTGTTGCTCGCGTCAACTAAATTGGTGGTCTCGGACTGTAGTGACGACCCTCTTGTCCCTGTTGATCCACACCATGGTGCTCTCACTTGTGAAATCTCCTTTGTTATCCATGAGTACCTGGATCGATCTAAATATACTAAATACCTATATGACAAAGGAGATTACGAGTCTATAAACAAGGAGATATTGAGTGTGGATTGGATTGATGAGCTGGGTCGTCGTTCATTGGAGGATGCTACCTCATTTTTTTATGACGTTTTTGCGCGTCTAAGGGATACTTATGTCTCTTCGACATTAGTTTCAAATAAATCGTATCCAAAATGGTATTCTAAAGCATTAATCAAAGCGATTAAGGAAAAACGTAAGTATTTAATAAAATTTAGGAACTATGGTAACCGGTCCGATGAGCTTTGTTATAAGTTACTACGTGACAGAGTCAGAACACTGGAGGCATCTTGTTACTGTAATTATATTCAGTTAGTCGAAAATTCCATAAGGGAAAACCCTAAATTTTTTTTGGTCATATTTTAAGTCTAAATCGAAGAATAACGTAATGCCCAATAGTCTGAAGTACAACGATTCGGTATTACAAACAGGAGAAGGTATATGTAATGCATTTTCGACATACTTCCATTCTACATTTTTGAATTCACCTAGTTCTATTCCAACCAACTATGACAGCGACCCCTTGAATACGGTGTCGGACATCTCTTCTATTTATGTTGATGGGACTTCTATTGTTAAGATGCTCAAGGATTTGGATCCGAGCAAATCAGCCGGGCCGGACCATCTACCTGCCTTATTTTTAATTAAGTGCGCAGAAACTATCTCTGATCCCATAGCACTATTGTTTCAGAAATCCCTAGCTACCGGTTCTGTTCCTAGTATGTGGAAGCGCGCTTTCATAACACCTGTGCATAAAAAAGGTTCTAAAAGTGAGATCACAAATTATCGTCCTATTTCTAAGCTGTGTATTGTTTCTAAGGTTCTGGAGAGAGTCGTCTACGAGCAGTTGTACCCAGCCCTTAAACAATCTTTCAGCGACACTCAGCACGGATTTCATAGAGGTCGATCAACTGTGTCTAATCTAACTTTGCTTAATAATATCATAACAGAAGCCATGGAAGACGGTTCACAGGTTGATGTCATTTATACTGACTATAGTAAGGCGTTTGACAGAATACAGCATAACATTTTATTATCGAAGTTATTGAAGATTGGTGTAAGGGGAGACCTGCTCAGGTGGTTTTCCTCCTATATTGACAACCGCTCACAGGCTGTGGTCATCAACAATTACATATCTGGGTGGGTATCTGTTCCCAGCGGTGTTCCCCAGGGATCCTTGCTCGGGCCATTATTATTTGTTATCTTTGTAAATGACATCGACCAGTGTTTCCGTCACGCACATTTACTTTGCTTCGCAGATGACATGAAAATATTTGCCAGCGTTAATTCTTTGCATGATGCTGAGGCCTTGCAATTAGACCTTGATCGGCTCCAGCACTATTGTTTGGTAAATAACCTGGAGTTGAATCCTTCGAAGTGCAGTGTTGTCACTTACAGTCGGAAGCGAACTCCACTTCATTATGACTACACCCTCAAGAATGAGTTGATTGGCAGAGAGGTCACAGTGCGAGATTTGGGAGTAGTTCACGATGCGAACTTTCTCTTCGATAGCCATGTGGATAGCATTGTTGCCAAGGCTTCGAAAGCGATGGGCTTTATAATGCGCGCTTCGAAGGATTTCACTTCTGTTAAGACTATCAAGATACTTTACTGTACCTATGTAAGGAGTCACCTTGAATATGCCTCTCAGGTATGGAATCCCTGCTATGCCACGTACCTGCATCGTATTGAAAGTATCCAGAAGAGATTCCTACGATACCTATGGTTCCGTACTGGTGACCACTTTCGGTCTGAAGACTATTTAATCTTTTGTAAAAAGTATCACCTTTTACCACTATTTAAAAGGCGTGAAATTGCAGATGTGGGGTTCCTTTTTAAGATTGCTTCGGGTATCATAGATTGTCCACTTCTTTTGATGGCAATATCACTTAGATCTCCAAACAGAGCCCTGCGTTCAAACTGTATAATATCATTGTCGAATCCATGTACTAATTATCGGCGTAATACATTCTTGTGGCGTGCATGTAGTTTGTTTAATGGTTTGTGCAAGGATCATGATTTGGATTTATTTAATAGTAAACTCGAATCTGTGCGGCGGTTGTTAACGCGGTCATTCTTTGACGGCGTTCCATGAAGTCAAGGTGTATGTTGTTTGTGTGATTCTTGTTTGTACCTACTATAACTGCAGGTGTTGATATTTCTCTATTTCTTATTATTAATTTTTTCGTTTTAAATCTATTTGATAATTTACCTAAGTGCCTATTGTACGCGCTACTGCGTGTTTGTGTGCTTGTGTAGCTTTTTACATATGATGTCTTTACTGGCGAGGACCTATAATTGGCTTACTGTTTTATACTAGAACTTTATACATTGTAATGTACAGCTGTTGGTACTCCTATAAATAAATAAATAAATAAATAAATAAATATATAGATATTAATATAATATATACTATATTAATTATATTTGTATTGCTATGTTATATATAAAACTCAAAAAAGCGTGTATAATGACGTATATCAACTCATTCCTGTTAGTAATACAATTTTTGAAGTCGGTAAGCCCAAACATCCAAACTTTTCCTCTATTAATAATAAATAAATATGCTTGGAAAATTAGCGCAGAAAATTCATAAAATTCAGAGACTTCAGAAAATTCTAAATTCTGCCTGGCCGGGAATCGAACCCGGGAGCTCTGCGTGGTTACGTGCAGTGGTACAACATTAGTATAAATTGTCATTTCCTACATAGGTAAATTATATTAATAATTATTGACGTATTGGCTTCTCATTATTGAAAACTAAACCAGAACAAGGCCTAAAGACATTTTTATTGGAGGTAGTATTTCTGCAACGGCTCTCGTCCCACTCGCTGTATACTTGGCGTCAAGGGGTTAGGCCCAAACTCAGCACTCGGTCCCGTACAACGGAACGCCATTACTTTGTCGTACCTTGTGCCCTTCGGCTGTTGCCCCACGGAGATTAATGGCACCAAGCATTATTTTCCATGACCCCAACCGTCTCTGCATTGACGAGTGACGGGCAAAATAAATATTTGGAGTAGAAAGTTGGGCCGTTTTTTTATTTCGTTCGGTCAAAAAAAATTCTTCGTTCACGTGGAGGTTGTGGGGAACTAGACGGCAACTAAATTGTAAATGTAATTGAGTGAAAATTACATAATTTTGCACAAGTACTAGTTAAGCTTAGTTAGTGTTAATTGGATCACAGTAAGGAAACCCAACATATGCAATTATTTAATAAGTAGTAATTACAACCAATAGATCAACTAGCTACAACCTTCATATATATTTTTGTAAATTACTTTCAAACTTTAAATTATTAAATTTTATGCCATAGTCGCATAGTTTAAAATTCAATAGAAGTTTTTAAATATCAATTTTATATCTTTCAAATAATAATAAAAAATCACTCTGATCCCTCACATACATACACACATACACCCTTACTTCAGTTTCTCCTAGGGGTAGTTAGAGACTACCACAAGCTACGATCCTGACACACCTCACATTCGTCACAATAAAAATAAATGTTTACTTAGCAAAAGCTACAAAAGAACTTTCCATTCATCGAAACTCACAACCTTCGTTCATATATAATAATAATCATAGCATTCATATACTATTCTACTATTACAAAACGTATACTTAAAGATGCATAAACAAATGATCCTTACGTTACACGATGAATTCTTAATTACCCAGCATTAATTCCCTCATACAACATTTACATTTGAACTATCCCCCGTACACTTTGCTATATCAACTTACTAACTGCGCTTAGCAGTGGGAGCAGAGAGCATTGCTGGCTAGTATTACACTAGGTTCTAGCCTTCTAGCTTAGAATTTGGAGCTTAAGCTAGCACTAAGCCATGGCAGTTCGTTAACAAGTTATAACAAAGCATTTCGGACTTTCAGAGTGCGGTGACACGGAAGCTCTCGGGCTCAGAAGATGGCTGAGTAGTGTTCGCTTGCATTGCATAGTTTCGACACTAATTCGGGCTTGGATTAAAGTGTTATAGGCAAGACCTGCAATTTAAAACTAAGAAATCGGTGCGCGGTGTAGCCCCTTCAATCATCATCCTAGCGATCACTAGGATGATGATTGAAGGGGCTACGTTGTTCATACAAATTGTATGTACCTTATTTTTACATTTGTTCGAGGGTTTGACGTTTTTAGTGTATGTCTGTGAAATTGGTCGTTAGTAAATGTATCCCATTCAGCGTTAAATGGATTTCCAAATGTCAACAACAAAAACCATAGTCACGAAAACGAAAACAAATAAAATCTCAAAACAACTTCTTGTGTGAATTGTGTTTTTTGTCGATTTAACTGCTTTATTTTATATCATTAAGCTATAGAAACCCATTTTCCGCAACTTTGAATACCTACATTTACTAAGAGTAAAAATCATAATTTAATTATTAAACACTCAAACGAAGAACAGAATCGTGAAATAAATTTAGTATGGAAATAGAATTATGTATAATGTGCAGCAGTATTCGTTGAAATTTATATTCTATGTGTTTATTATATAATTCTCGACATCTATACACAATACACGTAGCGTGATTGATACGGCAAGTCGTGATTTTGGACATTGTTTGTTCACCAAATAAGACAAGTCAGTTTAAAAAGATCATATATGATTTGTCCATTTTGTAATTTTTACGGACGCATAGCCCCGATCGCCACTCGGGTGTGGGGGTTACGCGATTTGATACGCCCTCGGCGTATCGAGTACATCCGTGGCAAAGTTGGCGCGAGATATATCGCGGATAAGATCAAAGAGGCTCGTCTTCACTGGTTTGGCTTCGCTACCTTCCGGTGTGAGGAAAGAGGTCCCGCGGAAGGTCCAAGAATCGATGGATTGACATCGCCGAGACTGACGTGAGAACCAATGGCTTATGCCACCAGGATGCCAAAGACCTGGCCAAATGGGGGAGACACTGGCAGGAGCCGGAACTGACCGCTCGAATAATGATGATGATTTGAATTGATGATGGGATTATGTCAAAGACGTCTATAAATGTAAAGACTCAAGCCCAGCCCATCGGCAAACAACAATTAAAGAAAACTAGTGTAGAATATTAAAACTCAATCAGGGTACTTACAGCACAGACTGACAGACAATACAGATTATCGGCAATATGGTCCCCCGTAAAAGAAAAAATGCGTTGGAATATTAAAACCACAAGTCACTGATAAATTTGTGACAGCTTTAAAACAGAAATAGATTACCCGCCAAGACAGACTATTCAAGACGAGACCAAGATCAATTCCAGATCACAGATCCATTAAAACCAAAAATACATTGCCAATCCTTTATCGTAATCCAGATGCAAAAGAAATCTGGAAATTTCCAATAAATTTAAACCAAGCATTGAAATCTCCGAGATTTATATCTCAATTTTAGAGGATCCAAATGTTGTTTAAGTGGAAATTTATATCCCTTCAAAGATTCCCCTTCATCGTTGATTTGAGATCTTAATTAATTTTCATCGTTGCGATATTAAATTATAAGTGTATCTTTAAATCTTAGATGACTTGATTGGAAATACCTTCGAAGGAGTGTATTTTGAAATGCCATTGCATTTATTAAGTATCAAAATTAATCCGCTGAATCGTAAAGAGGAACTATGCCAAGAATTTTATCAATATAATAATAAGTTCAAAAGGACACGTTTTCTGAAAACAGATTCAAAGGGATAGAACACTTACATAAATAATTTGCTGTCTAATTGATGTAATCAGACGGTGTAGAAATTTCCTTTACCTACAATGTATTTCGACTCTAAAATGTTTTGGGCATATTACACCAAAACCGTAAAAAAATTATTAATTTCCCTTTATTTTGGACTATTAGGTATAATAGAACCCGGTAAGTCCGAATCGACTGACAGTAGTGCAAATTATAAAGTGTGGGTATGGCAATAATCTGGGGATAATCTGTCCTTCTCAGTCCTTTTTGTAAACATTCAGTTTTTTGGTCACGATGAGCTTGAACTTTTGTCTAAATTATTAATTATGGTGAAAATTATCTTCCGCACTTCCTTAATAATAGTTTTGCCCATTATTTAATAATATTTTACCAAACTTACGAAAATAAACAGTCCTAAAGAAATCAATTTGTTTGTTATGACTTTTATGAATGACATTCTATGACGGATAAAAACCTTGGCATAAGTTGCCATCATGGACTTACTACCCAAAGGGACTGCGCACTGCTTTAACTAAAACCGGGCAGAGCGAGAGTCACCATCGATAGTCCTGTGTCCCATTCTAGTGTTGCCACCATTGTTGATGCAAATTCCGAATTACTTTTATTATTTGGCGCGGACACCGACCTCAGGGCCAGGCAGAGCTGGACCGGGTGCAATCTGAAGGTCATGTTTTCACCAGGGTCTAGCCCAAGCTTACCCTGCTACTCGGAAACTATTGGCCCTAGAACATTAGTTCCTAGAGTGAAATGATAGCACTCCTCGAGATCATCATTTCGTATGACAGCTGTCAAACTTAGAACTGTTGTAACTCGCAAACGATTGGTCTTAGAACACTAGTTCCTTGAGCAATACGATATTACTCATCGAGATCTACATTTTGGATGACAGTTCTAAGTTTGACAGCTGTCATACGAAATGTAGATCTCGACGAGTACTATCATATCTTAGAAACTAGTGTTCTAGACCCAATGGGTTCCGAGTTATAACACATTTAAGTTTGACAGCTGTCACCCGAAATGTAGATATCGACGAGTACTATCACTTCTCTTTAGAAACTAGTGTTGTAGGATAAATCGTCACCAAACTCTTATATCTGTTTTGTGGAACAAAAAGTCGTAGGTTAATAATTATGTCGACTCGACGTTTGTCGGAGAAGCGTTCAGTAGATCAAAAGGTATTTTCACAACTACTTTTCGGATTGTACGGATTGCCTCATAATAATACCAAATTCACGGTAAATATATTTCTCCAATAATGGCAACACCAAACATGACACTTGTCAATTTAGAATGACGGTGATTATGCCAATAACATTATGTTTACACTGTTAGAAAGGGACAAAGGACTATCGATGGTGAATCTCGCTCTGCCCGGTTTTAGTCAAAGCAGTGCGCAGTCCCTTTGGGTAGTAAATCCATGGTTGCCATACAGAGTTTTTTTTATATTCGATTCGTACTTAGCGTGGTCTCATTATAAGTACGTTATACAAAAAAACAAAATTTTATTATCATTGACGTAGTTTTTAAATGCACAGGTGCATCAGATTAAAACGACTTCATTCCGTATTATACTCGTAGATGTTAGGAAGTATACTCGGACTATACCACATCTGGAAAATATACTGACCTATCCCTTTTGGAATTTTAGAAGAAAACTCTTAAGATCGTGGTCTAAAAGATAATTTTCTTGTAAAATTAAATAAATTATACAAATACCAATGATAATATTCCGCCGTACAGTTGTACGGCTTGTACGGTTTCCACTAGGAAACTCGTGAGAAGTACGTGTGAAATGATGCATTAGACGACGGCATATGTGACGTGGGAGTTGTCAGGAGATTTATATTCACATTTCACGAGATACGCACGCGTGTCCAGAAGTTTGAAGGTTATTTCTTACAATGTGGTCTGAAACATGAAAGGCTCACTACCTACAGAGGTGTTTTAACAGGTGCGTTTTTGGTGATTCTTTAGAACTATATCGGCGAGTGCTACGGTGAAATGTGACAGATCGTGGCGAAGTTGCCATAGCAACCGTAATTTTTTTCTACACAGTGACAAACCAGAAGACAGACCACTTGATGGTAAACGGTAACTGTCATCTATGATTCATGCATCGTAGTCCCGGAGTCCTCACGGTGACAACGCATCTGCAGTTGTGCAATTTTGTTGCCTGCATCCTTAATGCATGATTCGTAGATGTTATGGGCGACAGTTGCCTGTCTGTCTGCTCGTTTGTTACTGCTTAGAATAAAATAAATAAACAGGACAGTGACTGTCTCGGACACCATTTTGTGGGATTCGCATCGTACAGCCCCTTAAAGAGCCCTTAAAAATGACTAACAAGTAAGAGACTATGAAAATGTTTAGATATGTGAAGAGGTTGGATCATCTTTTGGCAATAATCTCCCGGTTGTGCTCTGGAGCACGAGGGCCCAGGGTCTGCCTTGCCCATGATCCAGGATTTGGTAGGTCAGGTAATTACAGTGGAGCGACTGCCATCTGACCTCCGTGACCCTGCTACCAGGGGAATCTGACCAGATTAGATCATGGTCACAAATTCAGTTGTCTGAATTTGCAAATTTCATCCGATGTTTTCCCTCACCGTAAGAGCGTCAATTAGAATTAAACTAATAGACATAACTCAGAAAATAGTCATTGGTACATGGCCGCAGCGGGATTCGACCCCGGTACCTCTCGCTTACCAGTCGGATTCCGAGCTGCCCGGCCACCGACGCTCTTAACGTGATGCAGAAAGCCAATATTATGTATTTTAGGATCATGGGTTTTTCCCAGTGTGGGATGCAGATATTTGCGTGTAGAAGATAAACACCATTAAAATATCGAAAATGAACTCCTGTCATAACTCCGTTGAATTTCTGGAATCGCTTAATACTCCCTTCTTGGCCCACCGTGCAAGGGCCTTAAGGGACCTTCATACATTATAGTTTGGAATAAGCCATCTACTCGGTGAAATTTTAAGTGCTTTGCCGATGTTGTTAGCACTGCTTATAATTTAATTTGTGTCTCGTGTTGTGGTTAAGGCTAGGCGTGTTACGGCTTAGTTAGCGATGCTGTAATAATATTTAGATTATTTGTTGTATTTCGTGTGGGTATAAGGTTCAGTTGGTTTCGATCGCCTACTTTAACAATGGCTACTTTTTTAGTCAAGCTTTCGTTCTTTTTTTAGAATTTGAGGTAAAGTTAAAATAAATTTTAAACAAGAAAGTATTGCAGTTTACCGAACTCTACTTCAAGTTACGGCTGTAACTATGTCTTCGGCTGCGGTAATTGCTTACCACTAGGCAAGAAGTAAGCTTATTTGCCATTTTGCTCATCTTACTTAAATATTATGCAGAGTTTTTAACTTTTTCCTTTCCAGCGTTAGCGGTCCAGCGGCTTTAGTCTGTCTGCAAGCAGTTTCTAGTTTCAAATAAAATAACGAGTAATGCTTATTTTAGAGTATTCTTATTTATGTGCTCGTTTTCGTTTGTAGTCGAGCCTAAGCAACCATGCGGATTGCCACTATTTTGTTTATTAAAAATTCAAAATACAACAAAGACATAATACAATTTATCTACACTCATAGCGTAATGTTCCAATTTCATATTCGAAAACAGTTGTTTAAGGATACACTTTGTTCACGCCAGTCTATAAAATTATAAAAAAATACTTTTCGATACAGCATTTCCCATACTAATTTCATTAAAGCTGTAACGTAAAATAACTTTTTAATCATTATGCAACACTTTTATTTCTTAAATTTTTGTTGGGCGCCGTGACACGGCGAAATGTAGGCTGAATACCTAAATGTCTTTAACAAATTAAAAAATCAAATACAATTTTCCTGTTCATATTTATGTGTAATTATTTTCCCGCTAAACAGAATATTTTTTTATAATTGTTGTAATTTGTGTTTGTGAATGTTTTTTCTTATTTGAAGCAAATAAAAAGATAAATGTGAAAGTAGTGAAGTGAATTTCCCGCCGCTTGATATCCTCGTCCCGTAGATACAACAGAACTGATACGCAGCTTACTTCCAGCAAAGTTGAGAAAATTATAGGTAAAATGTTTTAACATAAAAATATGAGTGTAGATAAAGAAGTGTATACAACTGCATATAATTAGGTATTAAAACACTCGTGTCAAACTATTCTCATACTCGGCTACGCCTCGTAAACAGACACTCATGTTTTAATACCCTCTTTTATATGACAGTTGCATAAATTACTATTTGAGCCCCCGACGAAAAAAGAGGAAGAAGAAAGTACGAAAGTAGTACGCTAAGATGATGATGACTGGCTGATGAGGAGGACAACCTAATCTAAAAAAAAGAAGCTACAGTTTTCATAAAGATTGAATTTAATAATTTCGCGATTTTTTCTTTACGTCATACCTAAAATAAGAAGGTAATGTTTATGAATATTCAGAGATTTTGTTTAGCGGTAGATTGACATCGCTGAGTCAAATGCTCGACGTCATACGTCGCGGGGATGCCAAAGACCGGGCGAAATGGAGAAGAATGAGAAAAGTGGAAAGCGGATCCTGGCAGAGGCCGGGATAAGCGCTAGGGTGATGATGAT
The DNA here is from genome assembly GCA_905147135.1 of Blastobasis lacticolella. Classification (NCBI taxonomy): domain Eukaryota; kingdom Metazoa; phylum Arthropoda; class Insecta; order Lepidoptera; family Blastobasidae; genus Blastobasis; species Blastobasis lacticolella. The sequence goes on from LR990051.1 coordinate 16,707,119, forward strand.
TACTCAAAGATTTTGTTTAACGTTTTAATCATTGTTTTATCCGACTAATCCACATCATTCATCGCTTCTTGACCAGTACTGTATTCTAAACTATCTTCCACCACAAAAGCGGCCAAGTCTCCCAAACGCATATACGCTATAATGCAGCCATTAACTTGTGCTTGTGTCGAGCTAACTAGCAGAATCTCATGTTTAATTAACCTACTAGAATAGGCGATGCGGCTACGGGATGAGCAGCAAATTGTCTTATTATGTACGGTGTCTTGTCATGAGATGGGGCGGCGAGATGTCCGCTTTGATCGGTTTATGAGATTCCTTTGTGGGTTTGGAGCTTGCCGGAATCGGTCGTCCGATGTCCCGAAAGGTATGGAAATGTGGTGTGACATGAGCAGCGGGTTGTTGTGAAACCGAGTTTCTATAATTCGTAGCAGTTCTGGACAGATGGACTTGAGCCTCCGCTAAATTAGCGGAAGGTTTTGCGGTGGCAACGCTTGGCAGTCGGTTTGGAAATTAATAATTTATTTATTTTGGATATGTTATGACATTTTATTTTGACATATTTTACATGCATATTAATAATAAATTTTATTATTTTGACCTATTTGTCATTGTGAATATTGTTAGTAATTAAAATATCTTTATTTATTATTATTATTATATACATAGTTACATTACAATATGTACAAACTTAAAACTACCGAACAAAATAAAAATTATACACAAAAAGAAAAAATTACATATAAAAAATTGATTCTAGATCGCTGCCAAGCGGAAGCGTTCCCAGGATGCTGGCGGCGTTACCCCGTTGAATAGCCAAACTAATACGTTGTCCGAGGTACGCGCCAGCACGACGATCTCCGGTTGCCTCTATTAACCGGGTAGATACCTCTTGAAAAATCTTTTTAGCACTAGGGCCCCATGGTCCTAGAGTTTCAACCCCAAACGGCGCAAATAAATACCCCTGACCTAGGGAACCATATTTGCGCCGCTTAAGGTCTTCCGCCGTTGATGCAGCTGCGCCAGCGTTAGCCGAGGTAGCCCTTATGTGGGATGGGGCTAAGGTGTCTACACAGGTCGCATCCCACACCAGGGGCCGCCCTTGTGACCAAGCAACGAGCGTCATGCCGTCGGGCCTCTTGCCATCATCCCGAGCCAGCCCATTGGGCTCTAATACAGCTGGTACGTTGATGGTGGCAAGGGTACGGCGGATGACGTCGTTAAGGTTCGCATGGCGCGACAAGCGGCCGGCACTACGCTGGCACGACAGGCCATGGTGCCCAAGGGTATCTACAATGCTTCCGCAATGGCAGCGATGTAGTTCGTTAATTTTCATACCAAGGCGCAGGCACACTGAAAGAGAAAGTGTAGCTCCCGTGAGAAGAGTACCTGTATTGGGTGAAGGAATGGCATGTAACCAATATCCCGCCTCCTTCTCTGAAACGGCAAGAAGACGAGCTCGATCTGCAGAATTACCCGTGCTTTCTAAAAGTTTAGAAAAAGCCAGTCTGCAGAGCGGCTCATCCCAAAGCCTTTGGGAGTTGTTGTTGGCGGGAAAATTGGCGTTAGGACACATGATAGACCAAGTATTCCTGGCCTCCGACAGGCACGACACCTCGACGCCGCACAAGGACGGAGTGATTATTTTCATTGTCAAGGTGCGCGTGCCATGTACGGAGGACAGGAAGGCAGGTAGAGATAAATCTAAAATTTTGCGGATTCCCAGGCCTCCAAACCGGATGGGCAGTGAGGCCTGGGTCCATGAACGAAAATCAAAACGGCAATTAAGTATGGATGACAGCGTGGTTTGTATGGCGGTGTCGAGTGATGAAAGAAGATGGGGATATTTCCACAAGGGACTACAGCGTAGAATGTATATAGCGTTCGGGGCGAATAAACAAAAACGGATTATGGTGATGGCGATATGTGGATGAATCTTTAATAGCCGATCTTGAAAGCTGTTGAACTTGTTCGTTAGGGAAACAACTAAAGGAGAAATCGATTCAGTCAGTATGGGGGCACCTAAAAGGGAAAGAGATTCCTTGTTTTGGATTTTGATATTTGGCGCGAGTGAGTTAAACTTCGAGACTATCTCGTTTTTTTCGTCTTCCGATTTGAAGTCTGAGATATACAGCTCACATTTATTAAAATTTAGTTCTAAACCAATGGCACTGAATTCGGCGATGAGGGAACGGAGGTCGTTAAAGACTGTGTCTACGTCCCCTCCGAGAGTGCCGTCGTCCAGATACCATAGGTTTAGCTTTGAATTGAGTTTTGTAATTGATGGATGGATGGCAAGGCTGAAAATAGCTGGCCCAAGAGGATCGCCTTGCTGACAACCTACTGCTGAATTTATAACATGACTTTTAAATAATAATTTTGAAGGTTTGCTATAACACTGCCAAAGGTAATGATAAATAAAAGGAGTTACTTTTTTAACTTCCGACAGCAAGGCACCCCTGTCCACTGAGTTAAACGCGTTTTTCACGTCAACTTTCAGCAACACTTCGCCTCCGTTTTGCTCTAGGAAGGTGCGGGTTGCGTGAACAGCAGCTTCGCAGCCACCTCTGCTGCCGAAACCCAGTTGAACTGGACTAAAATAATCCGTTAGGGAAGATGAAGCATATCGGCAGCAGATTTTGGATGCTACGCGACGCCAAGTACAACCTACGGCGATGGGTCTTATGCCGCCATCTTTTTTTTTGAGGGCGCATAAGTTGGCACCGTATAGGACATCAAAAACATCCGAACACACCGCACCTGCTAGCATCATGTTAACTAAAGCTGTAATGTCCCCCAAGAGTGATCTGCCAGTGTCTCCGGAAGAACCGCTAATAAGATCTTTTAAATGTTGCGGGGAGAGACCATCCAGACCACCGGCCGAACCACTCCTGAAGGACATCACAGCTGCAAAAACAGCATCATTGGTCGTTTCTACGTGCTGGACGGATGCGTCAGGGGCGTCAGGGAGACAAAGTGTTGGCGAAGGGACAGGGTGTTTGTCCTCCAGGGCCAGGCGGGTCTCTGGGCAGTCAGCAGCAATGACATCATTCGAAAATAAAAGTTGGGCGGCCCCTCGCAAGTCACCGTTGGCAGCCTTCTCCTCAACTTTTTGGTAAACATAATTCGGATTTGGCTGCCTTTTATTAGTGGTAACACTTGAAAGGGGCTGTGACTGAGAGGTCAGATTCAAGCAATTTCTTTTTATTTTACTTGTAAGGGAGGTGTGCTTTGAATCCTTTTTAAAACTTAGGATCCTGTAAGCAAATGTCAGTAAGTGTTCCCATTCTGACGCAGTATTCTCCGATATAACCTTGCGGATTATTTGGGAAAGACTAGACGCGACCGAAGTGCGCGCTCCACGCGGTATTCTCTTAATAATAGGGATTGAATTTTTTAAAACGCCTAGTTTTTCCCAAACCGCGCATCCGACCGGAGATGGAAAAAACGAAGTTGATGCTTGTGGTGGTGGTTGTGATGCTTGTTGGGGGCCCTGCAAAACTGTTTTATGAGATCTAGCATCATGTATGCGGAGCCCCCGTACGCCCTTAAAGTATCGGAAACACTTACTGCATTGGACAGGATCCACAGAGGCATTGCTGGCCTGACTGCCAATGACGGGAGCTACACATGCCTGCGACATGCATGGACGCAAAATACTTACAAGATCTAAAACTAAAACTATAGAAACAAACTTACGCTAAGCTAAAAAAAGAAACATTAAAAATACTAAAAATATTTAGACTGTTATTTCACATTTTCATCTATCAATTTCCTTGACAGCAGACATCATATTTGGCACCAATAATATTGAAGGAGGCTATGCCAATAAGCGTATTCGACCAATTGCATTGCCACCAGGGCTGCGTGCGCAATGACAGGAGGTGGTGCCTAGCAACCAAAGCTTGGCGTCCTGTCAAGCCTCTTCTTAAAACTTTTCAGCTTACGAATATCTGCGCTTTCTTATTTCAGCGCGCATGCCCGACACTGCCCACACACACACTGGCGTAGAAAACTGCTAGAAATCCGGGGTCACGCGAAACAAGTGGCCAGCAGCCACGAAACTATTTTAATAATTAAATTGGGGATGTGTTTGAAGTTGAAGTTTGAAGTCGATTACGATTTATTTATTTATTTATTTTGAAAAGCTAACAGCTACAAAATAGAAATGCTAATGCTAATATATAGGTAGAAAAATATCTCGAAGAACAGATGGCCGATGAGGCAGTAAAGTTCTCGAGTGGCGACGACGTACCGGAAGACGCAGCTTGGGTAGGCCTCCCACAAGGTGGACCGACGACCTGGTAAAGATCGCAGGATCGCAGGATCGCAGGCCAGCTGGATGCGGAAGGCACAGGACCGGCCTTTGAGGAGATCACGTGGAGAGGCCTATGACCAGCAGTGGGCGTCTTTCGGCTGATATGATGAGGTAGAAAAATTAGGTACAGTCGCGGTGTCAAGGCTAGGGTAAACAGGCTGTTACAAAACGTTCATGCTTCATCTGCGGACACATCGTCACTTATCAACAGGCGAGATGGCGGTCAAATGCCTGTATTGTGTAACATTAATTAGGCATACTGCTGTGGGGACCTAGAACTTCACTTAGAGATAAATTCAAGAATGTTGACATTATGACAATGCCATGACAATACATATATGAGAACTTGATCTATGTTCATAAAAATATACACTTGTTTATGAAGAACAGTGATGTTCATAGTAGAAATACTAGAAATAAAGATAAACTTGTTACTGGTTCTTGTCGTCTGGCCAAAGTCCACAAATCATTTGTGGGTCAATGTGTACGCTTTTATAATAAGGTTCCAACAGATGTACAGAATTTATCATTGAATCAATTTAAAGCCCCTATTAAAATCAAATTATGTCATAAAAGTTATTATAGTACCTATATCTGAATATGAAAATGACAAAAGTCCATGGGACTGAACTGCTGTTCTATACAGGTATTTACTTTTAAGATAGTATATAGGACAAATAATGTATTAGTACATAAGACATGTTTAAAAAAAAGGAATTAACGTAGGCGCTGTGGGTTTCTTGCCGTTTCTTACCCCCACGGAGAACCCCCTTGGAAGCGGCGTTAAATTGGCGTGACTTCTGTCTGCGGTTGGGTAGGGCAGTAGTTAAAGTAGGGGTAGGGTAGGGGTAAGATAGTGGTAGGGTAGGGGTAAGATAGTGGTAGGGTAGTGGTAGGATAGTGGTGGGGTAGGGGTAAGATAGTGGTAGGGTAGGGGTAAGGTAGCGGTAGAGTAGGGTTAAGGCAGTAGGAGAATAGGGTAGGGTAGGAATAGGATTGAGTAGGGTGGGAGCAGCTACCTATCAGATGCAGCATGTGTAATGCACGCTCACTTAAAAGTCTGTCTGGCGGTGGCGTGGGGGGCCGGGTCGCTCTTTTCCCTCAAATATGGTTGAATTGGACGAAGGCTGGGCCCTGCGTTATACTTGTGAACGGGTGCTGCCTTGGTAGACTGGCTTACTCTTGCTGTGTTTTAGGTGGTTTTTCTTAATTTTACTAGACATATTTATATAATATATTGAGCGTGGTCCGGCTTTGCCTGGCATTGCCGGGTACGGTCCGGTCGTGACTGGCGTAGGGTGGGTTTGCTGCTTCCTTCCTACTTTCCTACCCCCCTCCTTTTTGACGATTAAAAGAGATATTTAATGTCCTAATCAATAAATAAATTTTGAATGTTGAATTTTAAAAAACTTATAATAATCTCGGCTTCTATCCCAGATGTGCTCTCGCGCGGGTCTGGTTCGACTATGATCCAGGCTGTGGCAAGGTAATTACATCCGTAACTCGGGGATCATGGTTGTTCAATGGATTCTCAGGCGCTGTCCTAATAAGCAACGATCGTGCGACTATGGTCTTTTACGTGCCAACAATACGCCTTCACATTTCAAGTTATTAATAACATAACTTACATCATGCGTCGGCGACGCGCGTTGTGCTGTCAACCAAAAAAAAAGGAAATATAAAAATACCTAGGCGTTTATATCCCGGTCGTGCACGTGAGCCCGGGGTCTGCCTTGACCATGATCCAGGATTTTGGTAGAACATGTGAAGTAACTGCTACCCCGCTATCCAGGGAACCTGACCATATCTAATGATGGTAACACATTCAGTCACCTAAATGTGCAGGTTCCATCACGATGTTTTCCCTCACCGTAAGAGCATCGGTTAGAATTCAACTAGAGTACATAAATCAGAAAAGAATAATTGGTCCATGGCCGCAGCGGGATTCGAACCCGGTACCCGGAATACGCTCGGCCACCTACGCTCCAACAAATTCCACTTCAAAAATTTATGAATTTACAATGCGCGTGCCGCCGCGCCAACGCAATGTACGTCGCCAATACAACGCGCAATGTACGTCGCCAATACAACGCGCAATGCACATCGCCAACGGATCATATAATATTATATACATATACACCTGGGCTTAAGGCACGAAATTAATCAAACTACACAAACATACACTAATACTCAATAACAATACAACATATAATAACTTGTAACTTAAACACTCCATACATTACGTCAGAAACCATCGAAGAATAAGTAATCCCTCAACGTTTCTAAGCTTCGGACCGGGAAGCAAATCCACTAAATCCCTCAACCGCCTTTGTGCAAGCTATTCATGCAAAAGACAAAGACCTAATAAAACCGTGCATCGTCGAACTCTCTACGAACAATGATACGGGATGATTCTCATAATTCGAACTTTGTACTTCTAAAGGTCTAATTGCATACGTGTCAGTGGCCGGGACGTGGTGTTGACGGGTTCTGCCAGAGTCAAACTAATACCGTATACATGCTTATTTAAATATTAAAAGTTTTTAAGATGGGCGTTTGGATCTGTATTTGTTTTTCAAGCAAGATCTGTTCGGACTTTGAAAAAATGTTTGCAGTTTAGTGACTATATTTAACGTAGCTCCGCAAACACGTCATAATTAAATATCTACGCCGACTGTGGAAATGCCTTTCGAAGAATCCCATGTTATAGTGTAAAGGAACGACGTTCATACAAGTCAGTAGAGCTGCCTCCGAGAAGAGGCTGGGATTATAACCTGTTTCAACTTAAGTACCTTTGAAGAATGGCGCTGTTCTCTCTATATTTTTGTAGTTCCCCTTAAATAGACTTTAAGGATGAAACGTTGTCCAACGGAGTTTGAAGTGTATTTGATTATATCAACGTCGTACGCCAAAGAAATACATAATAGGAATGACTCAGTCAAGCATGGTTAGCGAAGTGGAATGCCGGTAAATCATATCGTTTCCGGATACGATTTGGCGGAAAGAGTAGGTGTTAAGATATTATCGGATATATTGTCGGAATTAAACAATGTAGGTGCTTCATATTTTCTGAGTAAAACCTTGTCGAACACTATGACATGGGATCGTTCAAGAGATCTGCCTGCTTTCCATCAGGCAGGCCGTAAGTTAGTTTGCCACCTTAGAGGTATAAAAAAAGTATATTGAAGGCAGGTAACGCATTTCATAGTTTAAAGGAGGCGGTGACCACTTTCCATCAGTTGGCCCGCTTGCCAGTATATCTGCCGAACAAAAAAAAATGGTTTCGAAATTTAAAAAACGTCGCAGTTACATATATGAGTAAAACTATATCGAAGGGTTTTTCGGAATCAAATTTTCGATTCCGACCTTCCCCGTCCCTGACACGGCAAACCGACGGCCATGTGTGGCTAATACTCATACAACAAAGCGTGAAACTGGGGGCAAATCAGCGGGTTTCGACAGCGGCGCAAACAGTGAAGTTAGCGCACTTTGCGCACAGCCGCTAGTCACCTATGCACGAAACTAAAGTGCTACCCATAAATTTTGCCGGCTGTAAGTTTAAGCTGGCTACATCGATGTAAATCCTTACATCGACACTGTCCTGGAAATACTCGGGTCGGAATATCAATTCTGGAACAAAAGGAGTGTGTTGAGGGATTTAGGAACTTCTTGTCTTGGCTTTGGAGGTATTGGGCAGTTTGGGTGTTCTTAGTTACACGTCGCCAATGTTGGTTAAATATTGGATATTGTCCGTATTGACTACCCCACCTGTGGAACACAGGCGTGGGCTTCATGTGTGTATGTATACGCGCGCGATAAATATGTATTATTGATGTAAATAATAGGTTGTATAGTGCGTTCTTAAAGCGTTATTCATTCATTCATTCATTCTTAATGGAACTCCATCCTGCCTGATGATGATTCATTCGAAACCGGTCGCAATATATTCAGTTTAGTATTTATAGTGTGTATATTATAAACACTACATTGTTGAGTATTATTCTAGGCGGTGGTGGTAGGTCTTACAAAGTGGACCAATGACCTGGTAAGGATCGCAGGTACCAGCTGGATGCGGAAAGCACAGGACCACCGGCCTTTGTGGAGATCTCTGGGGGAGGCCTATGCCCAGCAGTGGGCGTCTTCTAGCTGATATGATAATGATGATGATAATGATTGTAGGCGGAATTTGCTACAGTACCTACCTTCTTTTTAATCCCTGATGAAAAAGAATGGTGTTATACGATTGACGTGTGTATCTATGGCACTGAGTATCTGTGTCTCTTTGTCATTGTGTGTCTGTCTGTAGCATCGTAGCTCCCGAACGGATGTATCGATTTGGATTAGGTTTACTTTATTTGAAAGCTAGTTTAACCGAGATAGTTTCTAGCTAAAGTTGGTTAAGAAGTTTTAGAAAATGGAGCGTCGGTGGCTGAGCGGTTAGAGTATGCCACTCGTAAGCCAGAGGTCTCGGGTTCGAATTCCGCTCCGGCCATGTACCAATGACTGTTTTCTGAGTTATGTACATTAGTTGAATACTAACCGATGCTCTTAGGGTGAGGGAAAACATCGTGATGAAACCTGCACATTCAGGCGACTGGATGCGTAACCATGGTTCAACCTGGTCAGGTTCCCCTGGTAGAGGTCAGATGGCAGTCGCTCCACTGTAATTACCTGACCTACCTAATCCTGGATCATGGTCAAGGCGGACCCTGGGCCCTCGTGCGCGAGAGCACAACCGGGACATTAACGCCAAGATGACTTTTTGGCAAAACGTGGCAGACCTGTATGTTGACCATAAGTCCACTCAGGTCATTAAAACAACTATTACGAAGGCCCAGTATCTCGTACTTTAATCTCTTGTTATTCTTCAATTAAAATTCACCATCCTTATCTATGGTGAGTTGTAGATAGAGACAGAAAGAGTTTTAGTCGATGATTAACATTTACATGCATTTCAGAATCTGCCTTTGTTTCCAATCAGTCATGCTTTTCAGATCTTTCGACTCGCCTCAAAAATTCCGACCCATCCAGCCGCTTTAGATCCGTGCCGAAACTTTTCCCAGGCGCCGTATATTTCTCTATACAGGGTGTCTCGGTATCTAATAAAGCGGTCACAGTCGAAGCAAGATTAACTGCGTCTCTTTATTATTGTTTGCGAGGCCGCCGCTCTCGGGCGACGTTCATTTGTTTACTCTCAAGAGCCATTGTCGGCATTCAAAAGCGATTTGTCTCTCTTTTTGTGTGCCACCCTGTATATTGAACACTCTTTTTGTGAGCGCAATGGATATGTTTGCGATGTTTTGCGGAAGAAATGTCTTAGGCGCTGTTGTAAGCAAAGGTCGTGCGACGGGCGGTTTTGAGGTCTTCTATTCGCACGACCGTTGCCAATTAAGACAGCGCCTAATAGAAGTTTACAGAGTAGAAGGCTGTAAATAATACACATCGGCTGCTTTCGACTTTGAAGTTACTTACACGCGTGTGACGGAGACGACGTTCTACGAAGCCGAAACCTATATTTTACGTAGTTCTATTAAAATTTCTGACAATATCCGAGATAAATAAAAAAACTGATAATAATCTAAAAAAAATCCCTGCATATTACGTATAAATCTTATAGGTATCGTTAATTGTACGTAGTCAATCCATAAGCAACCATATAATCACCACATTCGAACAACTTTCCACACAGTGCAATTCGAAAAGTGAAATCCAAATCGAACTGCAACAATGAATACGATGTTCGAATCAGGAGAGACTCTGTCATCCGTCGAGAGTGCTCCAATTGGCTGGGACGGGCAATTTATTGTTTTTCAATCATTTTTATTCGCGCCAAGAGAGCTATTGCAATCCAACGAGACAGTTAATCGTGATGTCAGAATGTTATTTTGTACTTTTCATGTTATGACACAGTCGGGTGAACCACCTTATGGAAAATTTCAATAGAAAGTGCCATTGGTTTAATAAGAGAGTAAAGGATTATTGCTTGTCGTCGTGAAGGGTAAGGTGTTAGGAGTTCTGTATATTCTATACATAGTATAATACAAAGTCGCTTGCCGCCGTCAGTCCTTGTGGAGTATGTATCAATATACGCTTAAATCTTTTGAACTTCGGATTTTAATGCAGTTTTCAACAATGGATAGAGTGATTCAAGAGGAAGATTTTTAAGCAAGAAAAAGGGGTAGGTAGGAGTAAAGTGCGCGAACAAGTCGCGCCGGGTCCAATAGTATATTATAAAGTTATTGTCAATCGGGTTTCAATATAAAAAGACCAAACAATTGAGTGACGACAGTTGTCAAACTCAATTGTTTCGTAAGGGCGCCTTTGTCTTTTTGTCAGTAGTTTCCATATTGACGGTATTTTTGTTCATTTTTACACCACATTTGAAACTACTACGCACAAGGTGAAATGGCGGCCTAGTGGCTGGCTAGCGTAATAAAAAAATTAAATGTTATATTAATTATATATTATAGATCTTCTCACTGTCTTCTTCTATTGAATCATACCACCTGTTTGTCTACATGCGCGAATTTCAGAAGTTGACACTGCAACGGATAACACTGGGAAATCACATTTTCTAAATGACAATGCCTACAACAGCAACGCTGTCACCGAGCCAGTGAAGTTTGTGGCACTGTATGTCTGACAGTTTGTAAGTTTTGATATTGACGCTAATCTCCGAAACTACTCAGATGATTACGAAAATTCTTTCGTAATAGGAAGCTATGTCATTTCTCAGTGTCATCCGTAATCCGTTCCAGTGTCAACCTCCGAAATTCGCGCAGATGGAAACCGCAGGGTACCGCTATGTATTAGGAAGGATTAGGATGCGGTTTGAAGGATAAGGTAGCCAGTACAATCAAAGCTACTAAGTTTTACTTGGGTGGTAGGTGTATACACCTGTAGATGACGGTTGCTATCAGGTTGACTATCAGCCATGTGGCACCGGGTGGCAACTACTCAAAATCCAAATTAATTAAACCCAACCAAGGTATTTTTTTTTCATTACCATAATAAGTGGTATATTATTTAACTTCACTTTACACTGTGAAGGTGGGGTGAAGCTCACCGATCTTGTTCGGAACACAACGATACAAATAAAAATAACTTACGTAGACCAAATGGCTGCCGGCCATGTTGCCCGAATGCCGTCTGATCTGTGGGCGAAAATATAACCAAGTAGGACCCACCTAACGCAAAAAGACGTCGTGGACGGCCTTGAAAAAGATGGCACGACAAATTAGGGGAGCATGCGAAAGAGTGGAGAGACCTGACAACAAATAGGTCTAAGTGGAAAAATTGTAGAGAGGCCTTTGCCCTGCAGCGGGACACCTACGACTCCTATAAAAATATTAGTTAGAGTTAGGTACTACCTAATCTATTCTCGGTACATGTACATTTTTCTCCTTCGATTTCTGAGGGTTCTCGTCAGAACCTGAAATGAAAATGGGACCATCTCAGGAGTATAACTACAACAATTTTCAGGCAACCTATCCGAAATTTGTTTCATTGTCTTCATTGTATTGACAAAGGTTATTGTCTTAATACAAATTTAGTAGTTTGCTGGTTACCTCACTTTCCTTTTCTTACATAATTAGAAAAAGAAAGTCCTATTCAACCCATCTAGTACCGAATTAAAATTTATCTCAACATTTTCATTTCAATTTGTGCCTCGTTTCCTAGACATTTTTGTCTAAACTGGGCTCTAAGCCTCTCTTTGATCCTGGCTACTGATTTAAATCTAATGCTCAGAACACGTTTCTGTATCTTTGATCGTTCACCGTGTAATCTGAGCAGATGTTTCACGTTTTCCCGTTACCTAATTTCTCTTAGATTGGAGGTCTGCACATACAGCAGTCAAATTTATTTTTCAATAGAGAGGCAGACGAATCTGTCCTGTCACCTGGAAATTGATCGCCGTTGTCAAAGATATCTGAAATCTAATGCCAATATGCACTTAGTAGTAAACGTAGTAAACTTAGGCGATTCCTAACTTAATTTAAAATATTCATAACAAGAGTCATCATTGTACCAACACCAATGTGAAAACTTAACTCGCTAAGTCACTCTTAAAACTACACCGATTTTGTGACCTCTAAATGTTTAGGAATATTAGTCGCCTAAGTTTAGTGCTATCGGGCATAAGTGTAATTTGTTCTGCGTTAAAATATTTATTACATATAAATGTAAAAAAACATACAAAGCCATAACTGCAAACTATTGATAAATACCTGTCTATTTAATTTTCATAAATATCACTCCACGCTTAGAGTCTGTGATTATTGATTTTATTCTGGTGATAAGCCACATATTACCACTTTTGGGGCGCACTGAAAACCAGCGTCATAACGTCAATCATAGAATACAGAAAAGTTGTGTTAACTGTGACTCGTGGCATTATGCTCAGTTTGGCCCCATTGGACTGCTCCCTGGCACAGGTAACATTACATTGTGATTCCATATTTATTATTTTAGTATTTACATATTTTTTGTGCCTGTGAGTGTAAAGACCGAATACTCATTAGTAAATAGTGGTAATAAGCCTTTGTATGTACGTAAAGTAAAATGTTATAATAATAAACAAAATTGTATAGTTAACTTAGTACATCAAAATATCCAAGGCATGACGAATAAAGAATTGGAAGTTGAGCTATTCATGAACGGTGAGATGTTGATATTTTTTGCATTACTGAACATTGGTTAAAAGATCACCAGCTCATATTTGGCTTTAACAACCATAAACTTGCAAGTTCGTTTACAAGAGGGCAGGCAATTCATGGAGGTTCCCTAATACTTGTTCGTAATTGCTTAAAATGCAAGGAACGCACTGATATTGTCAAGCTGTCTGTTGAACGAACTGCTGAAATTGCCTGTATAGAACTTGAGCGACTTATTGTAATGAGCGTATGACCTCCGGCTTCATCGTTTGATTTGTTCGAGAAAATTATGGACGAAGCCCTTATTAAAGTTAGCAATTGTAATAAAAATATTGTTGTTTGTGGAGATTTTAATATAGATTTATTAGACGTATCTTGTAAATATACTGGTAGGCTAATATCATTATTTAAGTGTCATAATTTAATCAACTTATTTTTAGAGCCTACTAGAATAACAAGTACTACATCAACTTGTCTAGACAACATTTTTTGTGATATCACGGCATGTAGCCAGTCTGTAATAAACAAATTGCAATCCGATCATTGTGGTCAATTAGCTGTGTTTAATGTTAATATGAGGAAAGAAACAAAAAATACTATTAAATTTGTACCAATTAACAACAACCGTCTAAACAGTTTTAGAAATAACATTACAGAGAAATCATCTAATTTAAAGTATTTTGATGATACAAATGAATATTATAATTCAGTTTTACACATGACAAAAACTGAAAGTAATAGTATATTCAAACCAAAGGTGAAGGCAGTAAACAGCAAACTTATGTTTAGCGATTGGGCGACAGCAGGAATACATAAGAGTAGAAATAAATTATATGAGCTCTATGCAGAACGGGCGTATAATAATAGCGTAGAATTTGCTGAGTATGTTAAACATTATTCGAAGTTATTTAAACGCGTTTGTGCTACAGCTAAATCGAATTTCGTTAAACACAAACTAAAAAATAGTACAGATGTAGTAAAATCCACATGGCAGATAATAAATAGTGAAACTGGAAAAGTAACAAATCGCGATACTAAGTACAGTTTAAAGATAAATGATAATGTTGTTACCAAAAACTCGGAAGTTGCGGAGGCATTCAATAAATTTTTTACAGACATTCCAGTGTCAACTACGAAATCCTTAAGTTCGTCTACTGCTCTCGCTGAATCCTTGTTAAAACAAAATGTACCCGAGAGTGTCATCGATTTTAAGTTCGAGCATGCAACACCTCAAGATATAGTTAAGGCTTTTAAAACCATAAAAATGAAAGCAACTGCCGACATTGATGGTATGTCGGTAAAAATTATTAGCTCTGTAATTGATGTTATTGCTGTTCACTTAGCGAATATATTTAATAATTGTGTTGATAATGGTGAATTTCCTGACCTGATGAAGCACAGTAAAGTTATTCCATTGTTGAAAACTGGTAATACAACGGATCCTACAAATTTTAGACCAGTTTCAATTTTACCGACTCTAAGTAAAATATTTGAGAAAATAATATTAAATCAACTAAAAGCTCATTTTTATGGAAGTAACCTATTGCATCATAAACAATTCGGTTTTACTCGCGGTCGTTCAACAACTGATGCAGGTGTTGAACTTATTAAACATATCTTTGGGGCGTGGGAGGAATCACGTGATGCCTTAGGGGTTTTCTGTGATTTATCCAAAGCCTTTGATTGCGTTAATCATGACATTTTGGTCAGGAAATTACAACATTATGGAATAAAGGACTTGGCCCTGAACTTGCTAAATTCATACTTGAGTCATAGAATTCAAAAAGTTGATGTGTACGGAGAGAGATCTATAGGGTCTGTTGTCTCTATGGGTGTCCCCCAGGGATCTATTTTGGGCCCGTTTTTGTTTCTTGTTTATGTAAATGACTTACCGTACTTTGTAAAAGATACCCATGAAATTGTCTTGTTCGCGGACGATACATCTTTAGTGTTTAAAGTAAAAAGACAACAATTAACATATGAAGACGTGAACAAGGCTATTGCAGAAGTGGTAAACTGGTTTACGGTTAATAATTTATTACTGAATGGCAAGAAGACAAAATGTTTAAAATTCTCTTCGCCAAATATTAGATCAGTGCCCACTAATGTACAAATAAAAGGCGAAAATTTGAATTTTGTTGATTCTACAGTATTTTTAGGCTTTACCCTGGATAAAAAATTGCAATGGGGTCCTCACATTGACAAATTGGCGAAAAGGCTAAGTTCTGCAGCATATGCTGTAAAGAAAATACGGAGTATTTCTGACGAGGCTACAGCAAGATTAGTTTACTTTAGTTATTTCCACAGTATTATGGCCTATGGCATACTGCTGTGGGGACACGCTGCCGACTGGCACAATGTATTTGTATTGCAGAAAAGGGCTATTCGCGCGATTTATCAATTGAGACCTAGAACTTCACTAAGAGATAAATTCAGGAAC
Source organism: Blastobasis lacticolella (assembly GCA_905147135.1). NCBI lineage: Eukaryota > Metazoa > Arthropoda > Insecta > Lepidoptera > Blastobasidae > Blastobasis > Blastobasis lacticolella. The sequence goes on from LR990051.1 coordinate 16,722,528, forward strand.
ATTGATATAATGACAATGCCGTCACAATATATATATGAGAATTTAATGTATGTTCATAAAAATTTACACTTATTTAAGAAGAATAGTGATGTTCATAATATTAATACGAGAAATAAAGATAAGCTTGTTGCTGGTGCTTGTCGTCTAGCCGAAGTCCACAAATCATTTATGGGTCAATGTGTACGCTTTTATAATAAGGTTCCAACATATATTCAGAATTTACCATTGAATAAATTTAAAGTCGCTATAAAAAACAAATTATGTCAAAAAAGTTATTATAGTATATCTGAATATGTAAATGACAAAAGTCCATGGGACTGAACTGCTGTTCTATACAGGTATTTACTTTTAAGATAGTATATAGGACAAATAATGTATTAGTACATAAGACATGTTTTAAAAAAAAAAGAATTAACGTAGGATCTGTGGGTTTCTTGCCGTTTCTTTCCCCCACAGAGAACCACCTTGGAAGCGGCGTTAATTTTCCTTCCTCTCCCACACATGGTGTCTCCTGTCTGCGCTAGGGTAGGGGTAGGGTAGTAGTTAGAGTAGGGGTAGGGTAGGGTAGGAGTAAGATAGCGGTAAGGTAGTATAGGGTGGGGTAGGGGTAAGATAGTGGTAGGGTCGGGGTAAGATAGTGGTAGGGTAGGGGTAAGGTAGTGGTAGGGTAGGGTTAAGGCAATGGTAGGATAGGGTAGGGGTAAGGTAGCGATAGGGTAGGGATAGGATAGAGTAGGGTGGGAGCAACTACCTATCACATGCAGCATGTGTGATGCACGCTCACTTAAAAGTCTGTCTGGCGGTGGCGTGGGGGTGGTATGATTGAATTGGACGATGGCTGGGCCCTGCGTTATACTCGTGAACGGGTGCTGCCTTGGTGGACTGGCTTACTCTTGCTGTAGTTTTAGGTGGTTTTTCTTAATTATACTAGACATACCTACGAGTATTTAGTATAATATAGCGTTCCGGCTCTGTCTGGCATTGTCGAGCCCGGTTCGGTTGTGGTTGGCGAGGGATTCGTTTATCTACAGCCATATCAGCGTGTCACTGTGTGTTTCCTTCCTACTTTCCTACCCCCCTCCTTTTTGACGATTGAAAGAGATATTTAATGTCCTAATCAATAAAGAAATTTTGATTTGATTTGATTTGATTTGACTCGTGTAGGTAAAGAATTTTGTTGAAGTAGGTATTGGGTATGGAAGTTACTTTGTCTATAATTCCAGTAAACATTCTTCAATAATATTTATTGGAATAGTCATAAAATAATATTGTTGAAGGAATTTTTTAAATTAAAGCAAACTCGTTGCATATTTGACGGATCTCGTGTCCAATGTTGTAATATTTCTAGGCAGTTTTAGTTAAAATGACATTCATTGCATGATTATTTTTTCTGTTGTGGTAAGATGCATAGTTTTTAGTTGAATATCCGGATTAGTAAGCAGACCCTGGCAGAACCCGAGTTGGTAGTGAGGAGATGGTGATTCTACTGCTAATTTTCTGATCATGCCTACGATTCTTTACCGTACAACTGTATGCTAATTACGTAACTCTGTTGCTAACAATTCTTTGTTACTTTTGCGATTACGTATGATCAACGGAAAACGCTGCTGCCCATTTTCTATTCAACGGAGACTAGAACCTTTTTCTCTATTTGTCGCCTTTCCATTAGTCGCCATGTATGACACTAACGAGTGTAAGGGGTTGGTGGTTACTAATGATTAAATATTCCCATCAGTCATATTCGACAGTGTCTTTGCAGTAACCAGCAAAAGCGTAGAGCCTGTCGGCGTATCCAGACGATGCCGGGTCCTTAACCTGACGCCCTACGTGAAGACTGGCAATATATCGAAAGCCCGCAGCCTGTCCGCGGTAGACCCAGTGTTGTTCGCCGGAGTGAAGAGCCACGCCAGCTATTTCACCGTTAACGAGACTCAGGGATGGAATACTTTCTTCTGGTTCTTCCCTATTGAAAATAAGCCTCTGTCATCTACGCCGTTCTTGATCTGGTTAAATGGTGGCCCCGGTTAGAGCTCGTTGTTTGGATTGTTTAATGAAATCGGACCTTTGCAAATAGTTAACGAAACAGGTAATGTATTCTATTTTCTAGAATATACTCGTATCTGTCAAATTGTACCACGATTAATAATAGGACATCTTAAGCTCGTTACGTAATCTCCAAAATTCCTGAATCGATATCGATCTTTCACCAATATAAAACTACTATATTCCTTAGGGACGCAGCCTGGCAAAGATCGGAGGACCGGCCTTTGTGGTTATCTCTGGGGGAGGCATATACTCAGCAGAAAAAGTCTTTCGAAGATCATGAAGAAGATTATTTATGGAGTAGTTATATACGATGTACAAAATAGTATAAATTTCTATTGCGCGCGCCTCAGGCGCTTGTTAAACTACGTCCTAGGGAACTGTTAGCTATGAATAATAATACAATTCCCCAGGATTTTTTTTAAATTCACGGAGTTTTGAACTGCACGAAAGTGAAAGTCGCAGTGCATCACCAGTTCGATGTAAATTCGGGGTGTTATGAAAATATATAATTTATAAATCATTACATATTATAAAGCTATACCCACGCCGTGTCTGTCTGTCTGTCTATTCGAAATAAACTCAAAAACTTTTCATATTCATGCAGTTTTCAACAATAGATAGAGTGATTCAAGAGAAACGTTTATAAGTAAAAAAAAAACGGTAGGTAGGGGTAAAGTAGGTGTAAGCGAACGAAGTCCACGCCGGGTCCACTAGTTATAAATAAAATAATTTTGTACCCGAGTTTTACTTCAGTTTACTTACCTCGTATTAAAATCTGTTGCGTACTTTAAAAGATCTAAGCGTACATAAATACGTAGGTACAGACGGCGGAAAGCGACTTTGTTTTATAGTAGGTGTAGATGTTTTTATTTCAGGTTGGCAGATCGCTTCTAAATTTTATCCAACAGTTTCTGCAAGTTTTTCCAGAACTTAGGAGTGCACCACTGTTTATTACGGGCGAGTCGTACGCTGGAAAATATATACCAGCCTTTGGGCATTACATACACCAGAATAAAAATGTCAGCATGCCTTTAAATTTGAAGGTAAGTACTGTAGTCGGCTACTGTTACGGTAAGAGGTAACGATATCCGATTCGTAAGCGAGAGGTACCGGGTTCGAATCCCACTGCCGCCATGCACCAATGACTCTTTTATGAGTTATGTACATTAGTTGAATACCAACCGATGCTCTTACGGCGATGAAAAATATCGTGACTAAGTCTGCACATTCAAACGACTGAATGTGTAACCATGATCCAACCTGGTCAGGTTCCCCTGGTAGCAGGGTCACGGAGGTCAGTTGCAGTCGCTCCACTACATAATTACCTAAACACTACATAACATACAAACACTACACAAACACTACACTACATAATTGCCAAATCCTGTGCCCTTGTGTTCGAAAGCACAACCGGGATATTAACGCCAAGATGACTGTACCTATGTAATTAAGAAAATGGTAATTTATGGAATTTTATTTTATAGTGGTACTAAAGTGATGTGATGGGATTAATGGTGGATTAGCTGACAAAATGAAGCCACAAAAAGTTCACTCACTTTTAGTTCATTCGATTTAGATGGTACGCAGATATAGTCACAGTACACAGAATGAAAGTTCGAAGACGCACAGAAGGAGAAATTAAAAGCGACGGAAAAATAGATAAAGAAATAGGAAGGCTCTAGAAATGGTATCGATAATAACACGTAGGTAGGTTGGCGGCGCATAAAACATCATGCGTCTCGCATCTAGAATGGTTGCGGACTGCCGACCGGACCGACTCGCGTTCGCGGCGCAGGAGTCGGTAGATGAAATTTGCGACTACCGCCACGCGTCTCGCGAAATTATCTACTAAGAAAAGTAGTCGGTCCGTCCGGTGTACATAATTGTTACTTATCGTGTAATAAGTAAAAATTGCATCGTAAGTAACAAGCAATAGTAATTACAGCATACAAAGACAGAGTTTAGCTATAGGTGATGGATTGATAGATGCCCCAAACATTTTGCATAATGCTGAATTTGGATTACAACATGGTCTACTTGATTTTGATGGAGCTAAAGAAGTCGAAGAAGCTGATGCCACTGCTAGAAAATATTGAAATGATGGGGGTTGTAGAAAAGTACAACGAGATATAACAACAATTGTTTGGTTGTATAATATTATTTTTAATATGCGTGGGTTCAATTCCCTCCGCGGCCTTGTATCAATGACTCTTTTCTGAGTTATGTACATTATTTGAATTCTAACCGATGCTCATGCGGTGAGGGAAAACATCGTGATAAAACCTGAACATTCAGGCGACTGAATGTGTAACCATGATCCAATCTGGTCAGGTTCCCCTGTCAACAGGGTCACGGAGGTGAGATGGCAGTCGCTCTACTGTAATTACCTGATCTGCCAAACCCTAGATCATGGTCAATGACGGACTCTGGGCCCACAGCACAACCGGGATATTGACGACGCCAAGATTATTAGAACTTGAGGGTGATAAAATGGGAGAAGTAAACTAACCTGAAGAAGGAATTGGGTTGAGTTGGGTTGGTTGGAAGAGATCGCTTGTAGCGATAAGGCCGCCTTTGCCCACGTTTGAAAAGACCTGTTAAATTTTCTTTTTTGTGATTTTGTGTGCAATAAAGAGTATGTATATCTATCTATCTCAAGGAGGAGTGGAATGCGTTGCCTGCGAGTGTGTTCACTGATCAATATAATCTGGATGCTTTCAAGGCTAGAGTGAATAGGCTGATCCTAGACGCCTGTCCTAGCCTGTCCTGATGATGCTCCATCATCGGCCAAATCGTCACTTACCACCAGGTGAGGTGACGGTCAAATGCCTGGCTAGTCAATTAGAAAAAAAAAAGACTCAAGTCCGACAAAAGACTTGTATAATTTTCCATCCCATGTAGGTATGTGATAATGTGCATTACTACATTTAATCAATTTTATTTGTATTTTAGGCATACTTCAAGGATTTTGAACTATTACAAAATATTTCAAGTTTAAATTACAACAATTATATGGTAGATGATCCTCTAGACGTTATGTAAACTTTTTAAATCTCCAAGAAGAGAAAAAGGCGTTACATGTTGCCAGAAGATTATCATTTGCTGACTTTACAGAGGATGTTAACAGAGCATTTGTTGCTTCAAGAGATTTTTATTTAACTGTAAAACCTTGGTTGGAAGAAATGCTTGAGCATTATGGTGTTATGTGCTATAGGTTTGTAATATTTAAACTAGAGCCTAGCTAGTTTTATAAGGTTTCGCAATGTATAATTGTTTAGGTCAAATCACGCAAGCTGAATTTGAACTATTTCTTGACATCTGATTTAGCAAATATTTTTGCTTTGGTACCATCGATCTGACCTGAAGATGGAGACGGAAGGTAACTATCCGATCTCCTAAACTCTATTATAATAATCCCTCGTGTCTGGGGTCATTGATTTCTACTCTGATTGATCGTTGATGGTAATTAGTTAATATCGCATGCGTATTATTAATGTCGTAAATGGTCGAATATGGAGTGATGGTCGTATTAGTCGGTCGGTACTGTAGTAACTGTAAGTCGGACTGCTAAATATCAATGTAAATCTGTGGGCTTAGATGCCAAAAGACTGATTGGCGATGACACGCCAGCTTAGTTTACAACGTCAACTATAATACTCGTAAATAATTAAAGTATTAGGACACAACAACTATAATTAATACAATTTTATTCTGAGACGCCGAGTCGGACGCGGGAGCAAATGGCTTATGACGTGAGGATGCCGAAGATCGGGCAAAGTGGAAAAAGCAAAGTAGGGAAGTGGACCCTGGCAGTAGCCGGGAGTGACCGCTCGAATGATGATAATGATTCTGAGACACCAGTGTAGTATCACCTGATGATATTCTAAAGAAATTCCATGAACTCGACACTAATTGTGGGCATTACTAGGGCATTATTAGGGTTTTGTTATTTATTTATTTAAAACTTCATGCACATTACAGTACAATGGCGGACTTAAAGCTACGTAGCTTTTTCTACCAGTCAACCAGAGAACAATTACCAAAAATTACAAGGCGGTGCTAGATAAAAAAACATAAAACTGACTAAAAGTAACATTAATTAAATAAGTATATCAAACATTCACAGACCGAAACTTATAGATAGTATAATAGGAGAGAGAGAAAGAGAGAGAGAACAAGGAACTGAGCATAACAAGCTACTGGCACACTCAACAACACTACTGCCCAAATAATTAAAAAAAAAAGGGTAAAGAGAAAGACTATGTAGGAAAATATATAAGGTGTTACAGAGACTTAAGGAAATAACTGTGAACTGCTTTTTTGAAAGTAAATTTACTGGAACTTCGTCTGATCTCCAAAGGTTGATCATTCCAAAGTCTAGCAGCGATTAAGGAAAAAGAATTGTTGTTGTTGTTACTTATTTGATATTGCTTTTTCGTAATATTATCATTCTCATTCACTTTTGTGAAATTCACTCGTTTAATTATTACCTTTCTACCGCAGTGGCCAGTTGGATATGGTAGTAGCGTACAGTAAATCGTTACATATGTACCAAAACCTGAAATGGTCGAATTCTAGTAGTTACAGAAAAGCTAAAAGGAGAGCTTTTACGCAAGAAAAGACTATATTGTAAGTATCTATCTTGACATTTGTTCTTTAGGACAATTTATAGGTAATTGTTTGTTTTTATTCTCATGAGTTGTATTGTATCTAATTGTATATTATTAGGATATTTTAGGGTCTGAAATGTTGTCCGGGTTAGTCTATAGAACTGTTGATTTATAGGTAGAACGATGAGTGCTATTACGATGAAATATCTTAGTAATTGGTAGTTTACTTGTACCTAGAAAATTAACTACATACATACCAACAAATCTAAGAGAAATGTTGAATAAGCAAAATTGTTTTAATTAATTTATGAAGTCAAAATAAGTTGAATGTCCAATTGCGGCAGTCATTTACGTGAATTTTTTGATGTTTCAGGTATATTATATTAAAGAGGGCGGTAACTTCGTGGACGTGTTGGTGCGCAAAGCAGGCCACATGGTGCCATAGGACCAGCCCGAATACTAAATTGATGATTGATATGTTCATTAACAAATTCAAACAATATCACTATTATAAATTATGGAACAATTTTAGGCAAATCTGTATGGTTTTTATTATTTTATTCTAATATATAATCTAATAAATAATATTCGCCAAAAATAATAAAAACCAGATAATTTATTTTATTATCCCTAGGTCAACTTTATATAATTAATCTTTGTTTATTTTACAGTGAATATTATTCAATTAAAGTTTAATATTAAAGTTTCAAAATCAGTTACACAAATACATTATTCAGTTAACTTAAATACATTATTAATTATACCTATGGCCAATCTTGAATAAAATTTCTTAGAGCTTTCAATTCAAACCTTTGGCTTTGGCGGAAAGTTGTGGCGAGAGCCGATTAATCGGCTTCAGCTTTGGCTAGAAATTGACCTTCGGTTGGACACAAAACACACAATGCATAAGTATGTATTTAAAAGTATTTAAGTAGTATATCAGTTATCTAGCACCCATAATACAAGCTTTGCTTAGTTTGGGGCTAGATGGCGCTGTGTGAATTCGTTCACCAATATTTATTTTATTTTCATTTTTAATGTTGAAAAAAATATCGCGATTAGCTAAATCTGCAGTTAAATTTATCGAAATGGCTACCTACAGAAATGTGAACCGCGAATGTGGATTTCACATTCATAGAAATAAATTTTACCACAGAGTCACTCGTAAGGGAGCAGTTTTCTTCAAAATTCTAAGAATTTCTACGGAGCGCGAAGCTTGTTATAACTAATATCTAAATGATACGCGATCAAATATACTTAATTATGTAAAGGAACAAGACAGAATAATGATACATTCCTATGCCGAAGTTTTGATTGTTCAAATAAAATTGAAATAAATTGAAATTTAGTGTTTTACATTTTCTCTTCTAAGTTCTTGAACATATTGCGCATAAGCAGCGTATACTTTTTGTCAGTTTGCCATACTTAAATGAATGTTTGCCATATAGCAAACATTGATTTGGCCGTGTAGTGTCCGGCAGAGTAATGTCCCAGTTGTCCCTCGCGAGTCCGCCTTGACCACGAAACAGGATTTGGCAGATCATCTAATTAGAGTGAAGCGACTGCTATCTGACCTCCGTGACCTTGTCAATAGAGGAATCTGACCAGATTGGATAACGGTTACACAATTGCCTGAATAATGCTGGTTTCACCACGATGTTTTCCCTCACCGTTAGAGCATCGGTTAGCATCCAAATAATGTACATAACCCAGAAAAGAGGCCGCGGAGGGATTTGAACCCACTCATATTAAAATAATAGCATAATACGACGTCATCGAATTCAATGGTATCGGCGTCGGTAAAGAAACCTGATAATTAAAGATAAATTTCGATGTAGCAACTTTTTTAATTTTATCTATGTACCTATATTACGCATAACATAAATATTAAAAACTTGTTATTTCAGCGCTGCATATTTCAGTTTATTAATTCATAAAATACAATTCTGAAAGGAACATTCCAGAAACTTTACGAATAAAAGCGACAACATATTTCACTTGAATCATATCTAATGTTATTTTACTAGTAAAATACAACAAAATGGCACTTGATCGGTTCTTAGTTTTATTATGGTAAGATGCATAATTTTATTACGAATGTTCGGTCACAATATTACTTTCGACATTTGGAAGTGAATATGAAGCGGTTGGATAAAATTCAACTTTAAGCATGTTGAGGTCAAGCTTATTAGAGTATGATTAAATAACGTAAATGTAATCACACGCCATATATTTAACAGTGCCTTCGTGTCAGTAACCAGTAAGTGCCTAGGACCCGCCGGTGATGTCGTGGACGATGGGATCCTCAACCTGACGCCTTACGTGAAGAGTGGCAAGATGGCTGAAGGCCGCAGCCTGTCCACGGTAGACCCAGCATTGTTCGCCGGAGTGAAGAGCCACTCCGGGTTTTTCACCGTTAACGAGACACAAAAATGGAACACGTTCTTCTGGTTTTTTCCTATACAAAATAAGCCTTTGTCATCCACGCCGCTGTTGATTTGGCTGCAAGGTGGTCCCGGCTCGAGTTCGTTATATGGATTGTTTAATGAAATCGGACCCATACAGTTAGTCAATGGAACAGGTAGGTACTCATTACATTTCAAATCAATTTAGATTTTTTATTATTACATACTGTGGTATTGTGGCTGGCAGAGAAAAAAGCACCAACCCCTTAGTAAGACCGAGGCAAAGCGGTTTGTACGTTCGTCAGTTCATGTTTGGCTGACCCATCCCAGAAGATGCGCATCTTCGCACAGGAAAAAACGCACACTTATCACTACTAGTTGACTGCAGTGGACTGATAGTACCTCTGTTAAGTAATTATTTATTTAATCAAATTCAGTTCAGAAAATGCCGATAACATGGGGGAGCGATTACTCGTTGCTGTTCATCGATAACCCTGTAGGCGCCGGCTTCAGTTACAGCGAGAGCGACAACTTACCTGAAAATGAAGACGATGTAAGCACATATACAATAGTAATTTTAAAAGGAAATGGAGTAAGTATCAATTATAATTTTATTTTAAATCTGAATTAATACATATAGCTGTGTATCAGCATTTGAAATACAATAACGTTGGGATAACTAATCGTCCCAAAGAGTACCTAATACCTATTCTAAATAGTTCAGAAATAATTCCATTCCAATAATTCCATATTTCAGGTTGGCAGATCACTTCTAAACTTCATTCAACAGTTTTTAGAAGTTTTTCCAGAACTTAGACGCGCGCCGCTGTTCATTACAGGAGAGTCATATGCTGGAAAATTTATACCAGCCTTCGGACATTACATACATAATAACAAAAACGACAGTATGCCAATAAATTTAAAGGTACCTATGGACCTGTAATTAAAAGAAAAAGTGATAATTGATGGAAGTTATTTTTTTATTTTAATCGGCTATTATTTAATTACAGGGTTTAGCCATAGGTGATGGATGGACAGATCCTCCAAGTCTTCTGCATAATGCTGACTTTGGATTACAACACGGTTTCCTTGATTTTGAGGGTGCTGAAGAAGTCGAAGCAGCTGATGCTGCTGCTAGAAAATATTGGAAAGATGGTGATATAGAAAAATATACCGGGGTAAAAAAATATTTTATTTGGATATGTTTTCGTGAACCATTTTCAGTTGCTTACTGATTGGAATGGTTATTACATCTACTAATAAATAAAGTTGCTATGCTGAAATTCATAGGACTCAAAAACATTTTTCAGAAACAGATAGGCCTCTTATTATAAATTGTTTACAGCATAAACTGATTTTGATTAGGTGATTAATTAAAAGAAAAAAGTTTATTAATATTAAATGTATTTCAGGCATATTTTAAGGGTTTCAATACACTTATGGCATATGCAGGAAATGTGGACGCATATAATTATTTGATGGACCGTGGCCATTACGACATTAATGATTATGCAGCATTTCTAAATCGGCAAGACGTCAAAAGTTCATTACACGCTGGCAAACTATCATTTGATGGGTTTTCAAATGAGGTTAACCATGCTATGAATGGTGAATTTTATTTATCAACCAAACCCTGGTTGGAAGAAATGCTTGAGTATTATGGAGTCATGTGTTACAGGTCAGTTATTTTTATAGCATATTTGTTCATATTTTTCATATCAGGATTAAGAAAGGAAACCGCGGTTGGAAACCGCATTGTTGAAAATACAACGGAAAGCTCTGCTTTCTATTTATTCATTATTCGCCTCGTACCACTTATACCACAAGTAGTAGTGGCCTATATTATATTCGTCGGACATCACAATTCACAATCTATCAATCAGCCAAGACGTCTTGGTATGGCGTTGACACTGAATGCGTTGACGCGAATGACACTGGGTTTATGAAAATAAAATAACAATATGGCGGATTGTAGGTACTATGTTTATAGTATACTTGTATGTATTTTACTATATTTTAAAGAGGTTGTCATAGGACAAGCTGTATCATGTGTTCATTATCACCAGGTTATATTGAATAGAAAGCGCAGAATTGATAACAACGCAATAAAAAATGCTATATCTCATTTTCCAGCATCTGGATATCCATGCTGGTTTACCTGGAAGAAATTACCTATACCGTCACATCACTGAATGGAGTTTCTACAGATATTAGCATACATACACATTTAACATTTCTGTTAGCCTCCAAGACAATATTTACTTACACGACTCATGTCTGATGGAGTCAGATATTATGCTCGAAATTATAATTGACCTATTCAGTCCTGATTTATATGATTACTTATTACTATATGTATCATTGAAAGTGTCACAATCATCATTTGTTCGATAACTTAAAGATAATTGCTCATTTAAGCACTTCCTTTCTTGTAACAGTGGGCAGCTGGATATATTAGTGGCGTACAGTAAATCGATTTATATGTACCAAAACCTGTCATGGTCGAAAGTTGAGAGTTACAGAAAAGCTATGAGAAAAAGTGTCGAAATCAATAATTGGACTGCATTGTAAGTACTTGTCATTTTGAAAACACGTCCTTAGTTGCATTGTGATAAACAATAATCTCAATACAAAACTGAGCATAAAACTTGTGTTGTACTCTTTGACATTGTTAACAAAATTATTATACGCAATAATGCCTGACTAATGGATATCACTACTACTCAAATCTCAAGGACCACAAGCAATTTTCAGCCGCTCGAACGATAATACGAATAGCTTTTCGTAACGTTTCAGATACGTCAAAGAAGGCGGTAACTTCATGGACGTTTTGGTGCGTAAAGCAGGCCATATGCTGCCGATGGATCAGCCCCAATACGCTAAACTTATGATTGATATGTTCATTAAAAAGTATAATAAATAATGTAAACACAAAAATAGACGATGACTTATAAAAACATTGGAAAATTGGCTACCTCCGAGTTTTTTCTACCAAATCAATGGTACCATACCATCAATGGAACAATCCCGTTTTGAAGTTCAATTCGTCTATTTTTGTAAGTTAAGCAATAACAATAGGAATAATAAAAAGTTATGACTTCAAATTTTAATGTTGTTTTAATATTATTATGTACCTCTACTTCATACTTGCAATAAATCCTAGCTCAGCGGCTAGCGGTAAGTCAATGCCCAAATAAATTGGTTGTACTGTGGTAAGATCTTTTACTATTAATTTTACTAATAATGGCCTACTCTTGCTGTAGTTTTAGATAGTTTTTAATGTATTATGTCGGGTGCGGTCTGGCTCTACTTGGTATTGTCGGGCACGGTTTGGCCGTTGTCGGCGGGAGGAGGGTGTGCTCCGGTCCTGGAGCAGTCAACATGTCACTGTGCTTTCTACTTTCTTACCACCTCCTCTTTATGAATTTTGAATTCTATCACATCACTTTCTGCCTTTTTGTCATTTTTAGGAGTGATTACAAATAGACTTGGCGACATCTGAACTTAGGTACTTTGATGACAAGCTACTGTATAAAACATATAATTTCTGTGGGAAGTAGTAGATTGCAAAAGTTGGCTAGTTTAGTTAATATATATTACCTAAACATTTCCTTTCTGTAGGCCTGCTGTAAGAAATTTCTTTTAGAAATAAGTAGTGCCTGTTGTGTCAGTTATATCTATGTTATATCTCTGTATTTCTTTATTGTGTGCAATAAATTGTTAAATAAATAATAAATAAATATATTGTCATGGATTGTATTCGACAGGCAATCGCATCAGGTTTACCTGAACGTGTCTCAAATTTGTGTGATCTTGATTCCGGTGTGCCCCAGGGTGGCGTTCTTGCTCTTCTCTACTTGTCGTTTTTATAATAGCTACTGCCTTGGTTATTCCTTCCTTATAAGGGTAAAATAAGTAAGTAGTAAGTAGGATGTAGGATAATAATTTAATGATTATCTATGGCAATTGGAAATATATGGCAATGGGCTCATTGTTGATGTAATCGTTCTTTTATATCCTAGATAAACTATAGTATAAAATCGTTGTGTTGAACTCTTGGGTCACCCATGAGTTTTTGTTTAAACTTATACTAAATATGAGAATATTCCCTAATTCTGACGCACTCCAAATCAAGGATTAGGACAGTATTTGATAATTTTATATAACAGAAAAATGTGATATGGTTTGAATGAAAATATTAAGAAAGGAGGGGAAAATGCGAGGGACAGACACAAAATTTACATTTGATCTTGAACCGTGTCGGGGGTCCATAGAGACCACACAAACTTTGAAGGATGAAAATTTGGATTTATATCCAGTAGTGGACTACAGTTGATTAATAATAGAATACAGCTAAACAATACTATTTTAAATAGTACTGTGTTCCTATCGGTGAGTAAGTTTTTCAGTACTCCATGGGGTGGAGATTTGGAGAACCGTGGCTTTGGAAGTGCAGGAGCTGGCAGAACAGCATGTTTTAAAGGTGGCCAACTTATTGGCGATACGTGTTGGTGTTGTCTATAGGCAGCTGTGACCACTTTCCATATTATAGTGGCCCGCTTCCCTTTTTACCGTATACCGTATTAAAGAAAAGCCAATTATTGTGGAGATATTTGAGTTAAAGTAGCTACCCGTACGAAGCCGGGGTGGGTCACTATTGTATTATAATAGTGATTAGTGGTACCCCATAAATTGATTTATATGTACCGAAACCGGAAATGGTCGAATGTTGAAAATTACAGGAAATCTAAAAGAGAAATAGTCCACATCAGTGGTAGGCCAGCAATGTATGTACTCGTTGTTTGAAGATTCGTGTTTCTGTGAAATACAATTACAACGATCTTTCATGAAGTGCTATGACAAAAAAAGGCTTGATCCCGCCCATTTCTCCCCACACTGTCAGTTTGACCTGACAAGCCTACTTTTGTCATGCCACTTTAGAAGCGGCATGAAGGTGGTAAAACAATATTATGTGTGATAATAATATTATGACATATTATGTCATAATGTACTTCTTTATTATTTATGACTTCTTCTTCTATTTATGACAATAACCCTTGATTATTACGATATGCCCATGTTGCCTAGTTATGACAAATGTTGGTCGATACTTTTCAAGACTACTTTCTCCTAAACTGCTGCTAGGAAGGTCAAGTACTATACCTCACTACATAGAGTATCTAAGGTAACACAGGTTGGAATTTTTTTGGTTAAACTGTTATGAATTTCGCAAAATAATAAAACGTACATACAATATTCAACATAAGCACACAAACATTAATGGAGAACGAGTCGACTTTTGGCAGAACAACAGCGATTCTTATTTTAATGATACTATTGAACTTATCATAATGTTTCAAATACGTGAAAGACCGCCCTCTAACTTCGTGGACGTGTTGGTACGCAAAGCAGGCCACATGGTGCCAAAGGACCAGCCCGAGTACGCTAAATTGATGATTGATATGTTCATTAACAAATTCAAGTAACCCGCGTGCAATCTGAAGGCGGTTGGCAGTGCAAAATGAAAATACTTCTACAGGATTCCATTCAAGCACATTTTTATCTAAAATTCGCACGAGAGTTATCATTTTACTTTACTTCGTTGGATTCTGATTGTGCGCGGACCTACTCAAAATTAAGCGACTATCCCAGGCAACGGGATTGCGAAATAAATGAGAGTGAGTCCATACTGGTTTTACTCGAACACACGATTGTAGGCGCACAAATATTAATGTTATTATATACAGATATTGATAATCCGTAATAATAATTATAAACAATTTATATTATTATTTATTTATTTATTTAATAGTTTATTGCACACAAAAATGGTAACAAAGATATGGTAAATATATACATGACACAAATGTTATATGTTATTTACAACCTATTTTTTAGTATCAAAATTGTCCCTATGCCTATTTGTAATAAAATCTTGCAAACTAAATTTGATTTCAGTTTCCGATTTGAGCTGAAATTTTGCACACTCATTTAAGTTCGGTAACAATGCAATGTTATGATACCATCGAGCTGATTTGATGATGGAGACGGAAGATAGACAGGTAAACCCTTCAAGTTTGGGCTCGGGCTTCGAATATATTCATTCCAGCATACAATTTGTCAACTATTCACAGAGATTTCTGTCTGTCTAATTTTCTATTTCCGTCTTTGATTCCGGCTACTGAATTAAACAATATTATTAAATCAGCTATCGTGTAATCGGAGCAGATTTTAGCGTTCGCCTAATACGTAGGTATCAACCAAAATTTTATTGTAAAATATATAGTTAGTAAATAATTGATCGCATAGGCTTATTAAAATTTATAAATTGTAAGTGAGGGCCTAGGAATCGATGAATTAATCGCTGAGTGGAGTGGAGGATGAAAAGTCAGACAGCAGATGACTAATTGATGTGTCAACGTGCAGCTCAAACGATTGGAGGACAAACACAATATAGTGTGACCAAAAATCTAGAATATATACCGACAAACTGAATGTATACTGATAATTAAACTTACATTCCGATGTAAAACGTTATTATTTTAGCTATCGCATAACTTGTAGATATTCCATGAAGTATAGTTGTAAACGAAAATTCCACAACTAACTTCATGTATAAAAGTGACAACATGCCTTGACTCGTTATTAATGCCTATACTTGCACTAAATTAATAATGGAATTAATTGTTCGAATATTGGTTATAATAAGGTAAGATTCTAAATTTTAATTTAGATTTACACAATTTCTAAGTGAATCGTTTCAATGAAATTCGAACTTATCACCTTGCGCCGAGATTGATAGCTGACATCTTTGATTGATAATATCGATACAAATGCTTAAGCAGCTAGAAAATGTTTTCAGAAACCTTCATTGAATACTAGTAACTCTTTGTCTAACTGGCAAAGCCCCGAAGACTACACTACACTTTGAAGACAAGCTTGCACAGTATTATTAATAGCCGAAAATAAATAACATTTAACTATTACGTAACACTGACCGTGTTTGCGACACCAACAACCAAGGTTGTTCTGAAATCACTTCATGTTTCCTAAGAAAAATTACGCTCTCTTAAAGTTTAAGATTTTCCTTCACTGACCCATTTAGACTTATCACTATGTATATAATACTAGCGACCCGCCTCGGCTTTGTTGGGATTTTTTCGGCTTTTCTTTACTTTAATATACATGCATTAATAAATAAAACTTTCGGAAGAAATTCTCGAACAGATGGTTGGATTAAGATGAGTTACAGACAGACAGACAGATAGAGACGGAGGGCGACTTTACTTTATACTATCTATAGATTAGATACCTATAATCGAAAAATGACTATAACTGTAGGTAGTATATAAAAAATTGTGTGACTATTAATTGTGTTATGGTAAGTTTGATAGTTTTTGTTAAGACTTTCACTAAAAGACTTTCTTTCATTGCCAAAGCATGTGAATAATTTGGACAGAATCCGAATAATATATGCACCTGAGGACGAGCTTACACTGTATTTAAAGCCGCATAAAATGTAGTTTTATTAGAATTCCAAAGTATAACCTTCGATTGTATTTAACAGTGCATTTGCGTCGGCAACCAGCAAGAGTATAGGACCCACCGGCGATGCCGTGGATGATGGGATCCTCAACCTGACGCCCTATGTGAAGAGCGGCAAAGTAGCGGAAGCCCGGAGCCTGTCCGCGGTAGACCCAGCGTTGTTTGCCGGAGTGAAGAGCCACTCCGGGTTTTTCACCGTTAACGAGACACGGAGTTGGAACACCTTCTTTTGGTTCTTCCCTGTTGATAATAAGCCCTTGCCGTCTATGCCGTTGCTGATCTGGTTGCAAGGCGGCCCCGGTTGCAGTTCCATGTTCGGCTTGTTTTGTGAAATCGGACCTATACAAGTAGTCAACAAAACAGGTAATCGTGTTATTTTGGCAGATATTTTCATGTAATATCTTTGTAATTATTTCTACATAAACTATATTCGTGGTAAACTGAATATTCTAAAAAAAAACATTCGGTCGTGTTTTTTTAAGGCTCGGCCTCTCCAGAATGTTTATTTTCTTTCAAATCATTTATTAATCTTATTAAAATCTTCAAATCTTCTTGTATATCTAAATGGTATTGTTGTAGATATAAACATAAACTAACTAAAATAATATATCAATATATTTTATTTTTGCGATAGATGGACAGATCCTTTGATAAAAGTTCGGAGTTAAGTACAGAGTAAAATGTTCTATTTATATTTTTGTTTTTAGGTGTAAGTAAATTGACCGTTTCAGCAGCAGAACAATATTAAAGCTTAAATACTCCAAAGCTTTAAATTAGAGTCGAGGACAGGGTTACATTAAAACAAATTCATTCTATATTAATTTTGCGTATTTGGCACCAGCTAACCTTCACAAGCCTGACAATGAAGTTAAAACTGGTCAAGCCTAATTATTGACTTATATAAAATGATTCAGTTCAGAAAATGCCGATCACGTGGGCGAGCGATTACTCGCTGCTGTTCATCGACAACCCCGTAGGCGCCGGCTTCAGCTACTCCGAGAGTGACACGTATCCCGAAAACGAAGACGATGTAAGTTAAAGAAAAAGGACTATAAAATTAAAAATAAATAGAGGTTTAATGTGGGTTTGTCACTTAAACTAATTAAAACCTTAACCTTAACAAAAATTAGTTGCATAGTAATAACACACATAAAGATATTTATAATAATTCAACATTCGATAGAAGATTATCTATAAACGTGTATAATGATTGCCCTTGACTTAGCTACATTTCAGGTGGGCAGATCACTTCTAAATTTCATCCAACAGTTTTTGCAAGTTTTTTCAGAGGTTAGAAGTGCACCACTGTTTATTACTGGCGAGTCGTACGCTGGAAAATACATACCAGCCTTCGGACATTACATACACAATAACCAAAAAGACAGTATGCCAATAAATTTGAAGGTAAGGATAAATTTTTCATAAGTAGTATTTGAAAATGCAAATGCAATTCTAAAAATACACTACTATTTGCTACAAGGACGTAACCAACAATGTTAATTAAAAAATCCATTTCAATCAGTGAAAGGTACACTAGTTATTTGTACTTTAAAAGTATCTTAATGATTTATATTGGTACAGTGTTTGTTCAGTCTCCGTTATGGTTTATTACCGGCTAACATATTTAAGGCATACTTTTCACTAAGCATTAGCGTATCGCGTTTCGCGGGATAATATTTCTTTTTTACATTGCGTACTAGTGTTTTTGAATATAGCTCATGAGTGTCGGATCTGAATGGGAGAAAAGACTTCACTTTTAATAATGAACTATCCAATATTAAGATTGTAGTTTTGGAAGCTCCTGAAAACGAAGTGGTGCAATAGATTAGAAATTTTGAACGGATTTACAAAGTGCATGTATAGTCGGTGTTCAGTTAACTAATGTTGGAAACGTGTCTCGGGATTTATATAAAGTGTATATTAGTATTCTTTTTTTGTTTGATAATGTCAAATAAACAATTTGAAGCATTTTAAGGGTATGTTCCGGGTTTCCTACCGCGTATTTTTGTTGACGAGTAGCCCAATATTTCGACACAGTTGTATGGCTCATGGACGACTGGAGAGCTGCGAGCGCCGGACGATGTTGGTCAGCGATAAAGCGGCCGAAGTCGATCTACCCGCTTTCGCACAAGTTTTTTGCTACTACTGGAACTCGAACTCACTTTTAAGTCACGGCACACTACACTGACCGTATCACTGCCTTTTATAGTCTTATTTCGACCTAGTTCTAGTTTTAGAGACTGAATCACTGGTGACCAAGTATTCGATAACCTAATTCCGTCCTCACGATTAAAATTTGGATATTTCGTGATTTCGATGTTATCTACTGAACGACTCTACACTCCACGTAGGTAAGATAGGTTCAAAGTAGGTAGCTGGGGCAGGCTCTTTGCCTTTGTTCATACACCTGATTTTGTCTGTGTTCAAAATAAGTGTGTGTAGTATTGTAATATTCATTCAATCACCCTCCCGGAACTCGACTGCGCAGCAACACGAGCACTGTCCCAAGTATTGTCTATGAAGAGTAATGACGTATCATCGGCTTAGGTTTATTTTGGTAATTATTTTGCCCTTTAGAAATCTATGTACACGCAAATCATTTCCAAAGGCGAGAAACATGGTTGAACCTAGTATTTTGCCTTGGGGAACTCAGAACTGTATGGATAAATCGTTGCCCGTTACCGTTGTTATATACCTTGACACACTGAGATCGTGGCGTTGTAACTTCATGGCTAAATTGCACTCTTTTCTACTTATGCCCTCGCCTTACTGTGAGTGTTCTTCGCGTAATAGTAAATTTAACAATCTGCTCATAATATTTTATGGGAATGCTTCATGTTAGATTCTATTTCTAGTAACTCGGGTATAGTTTATTATTCGGACTTTGTGGCGTTAATAGGTAACTTAAAAGCTTTTAAGCGCTTTTGTCATTATTCTTATTGGCAACATAATGCTAGACATATCTTAATTGTGAAAAAAGTGTTTGTCCGTGGTGCATGTCCCCTGATTTCTGGAATTGACTTAGCTTATTTAGTTATACGTTGTCTCAGTTTTTTAAGGAGGGAGGTTGGGAACACTATCTTTTCTAGTCCTACTTGTTACTTCTTAATTCAATTTGTTGCGGGTGCCATGATAGTATTACCTTGTCTTCGGGCACGCCTGAGTGTTAAAACTCAGGACCTGTGTGTGGTCACCGCTGTAGATTCTAGCTGTTGAGTTGGAGCGGTGGGAATGAGTAATGGGGCAATGCCCGTAAAAAGTGCCTTTACTCAAAATAGTCTTCAAGTAGACGTATGTAAGCCTCCGACTCAGCATAGACATAAACAACGATTTATTTTATTATTATTATATTAGGGTTTTAACATACCATTAATATTTAAAACAGCTAACATTACGATTGAATATCCAATTACAGGGTTTAGCCATAGGTGATGGGAGGATAGATCCCCCAAACAATTTTCATAATGCTGAATTAGGATTACAACATGGCTTTCTTGATTTCGATCAAGCTGCAGAAGTCGAAGAAGCTGACGCTATTGCTAGAAAATATTGGGAAGATGGCGATATAGACAATTTCAAAAAGGTACTAATCATGTTTTATCATTTTCGAGACCTTATTTTTAATTGCTCTGCCTACTCACTTAACAAAATTGTTGAATTTGAAAAATTATAGGCTTGTACTATCTCTACTGATGTATGTTGGTGTATGTATGTCTTCAAGGACCTTATTCTTAAAATAAAATTATAGAATAAGGTTTTTGGCTAAGTTATGGGGATGTACAAATGGTGAATCTACCATAGAATGGCATCATCTGAAGTTTATTAATTGTGTAATTCGGCAGCTGTCATTAGCTTTTGGAAAGTAAAATTATATAACTCTTATGATGGCGTTAAATACCGTATAGATTAGCACCTATGATTATATTATGCCAATCACCTGAAAATAATGAGGTGACAGGTGACAAATTTTGGATGCGGACTTAAAAAAAATACTTCTTTCAGTTCAGAAACAACAAACTCCAATCAATCTTTGATGATGGGAAAAACTGAACTGTGATAAATTTACTTATGGTCTATATACATTATCACTTCAACAGTGTTGACTATATTAAATGTTTTTAGGCAAAAGGTGGTTTCATTCTACTTAAAAATTATGCAGATTCAATTAATGTGTATAATTACATGGATGATCAGAATGATGATGATGGTTATATAGAAGTTTTAAATCGGCAAGAAATCAAATATACACTACATGTTGGTACATTACCATATGACAATATTTCGTTTAAAGCCGATGTTGCATTAGCAAATGACCGTAGGTTATCTGTCAAACCTTGGTTGGAAGAATTGCTTGATCATTATGGTGTCATGTGCTACAAGTACGTTCTGTTTTAAATATAGTCCGTAGTTTTTTTTTGTTTAATTAGAACGGGTTTATTATGAACCCGTAACGCTATTTACATTAATTGAAGAAATGTTAACAATAATACTTGTAAAAAATTAACCGTACGAAGTGGAGTTCATAAATATTCTTAGATTGTGATATGAGCTGCTGAGGTTTTCCCAAGCGAGTTATACTCTACCACAGTCATATGAAGTTGTTCAATAGGAATATAAAAAAAATTACGGGGTCGGTAACAATCTAGTATCTAATAAATACCCTTGGTATCAAGCGGCCATCGGCTAAAGAAACTGCTTACCATCAGGTGGTCCATAAGCTTGTTTGCCACCTTAGCGGCATAAAAAATGATTACTCTCATATCATCATCATCATCATAAGTGATATACTTTACCCTTACCATAAGGGTTACAGGCTGGCGGCGCTGGCGTTCACGTTTGTTCCATATTTCTCCTGCACATGTAGGTATATATTCTGTACTTATATATGTTGCTATATGTCCTGTCCCGTTGCGAATTTTATTGCTTGTTGCTTGCTTTGCTTGTATGGCTCATTTTAAACATTCAAATTGATATTTGACATTCACTTTTTCTGACATTTAATTACACCAAAACATTCACATTGACATTTACTTTACATTATTTTTTTTCTAATATTTAATTCAATTACGTAGGTAGATAACATTTATTAAAACTGTGACATAACCATAATCGAAATGTCACATATATATTAGGTATACTCAGTACTCACCCGTAAACATTACTTCCTACAATGTTACCGTACTTTACACACTATACAGCATACACATTACCCAGCAATATTATAGTTTATGTATTAGATGAAAATATCTCTATTTATTACACACTTTCGTCCGTACCTCACTCAGCGGGTCCCACTGAAAACCAGCGCTTCGGTTCGCACCGGGGCAAAATGCTGAGTGAGGTCCCATGCATTACATACACTACTAACACACACCACTTATCTACTACTATACGCATCGACACTGTGCTAGCTTTTATTTGCTTCTGCTTTTATGTGCTTTTTGTTAATTTTTATGTACTTTTTCTTTTCTTCTGTGTTACAAAATGTCGTGTTTTCCAAATTTTTGTGTTGTGGTGTTTCTGTTTGTGTAAATAAATATTTCTTATTCTTATTCTTATTCTTATTCTTATTATCATCATCATCATCACATCCCACGAACGGGGAGTTTATTGCTCGTATATTTAAAATTATAGAATTTTACACCTTCCTGTTTATAATTATGTAAAATCCGTGTCGTTTAATAATTCACTTTTCAACAGCGGCCAGCTGGATGTGCTAATAGCATATGTACCGAAATATGACATGGTCGAATGTTGAAAGTTACAGAAAAGCTAATCATTTGAAAAATACGCCTGCACTGTATGTACTACTTTATTGAAATTCTGTATTTTAACTAGGTCTATTTCCATTATCATAGTCATCAAGAGCGTCGGTAGCCGGGCGGTTGAGGATCCAACTCGTAAACGAGAGGTATCGGGTTCGACTCCCGCTGCGGCCATGTACCAATGACTCTTTTCTGAGTTATGTACATTAGTTGTAGTCTAACCGACGCTCTTACGGTGAGGGAAAACATTGTGATGAAACCTGCGAATTCAGGCAACAGAATTTGTATCCATAATCCAATCTGGTCAGGTTCCTCTGGTAGCAGGGTCACGGAGTTCAGATTGTAGTCGCTCCAATAAGTCGCTGTAATAACCCGATCGCCAAATCTTGGATCATGGTCAAGGCGGACCCCAGGCCCTCGTTTTCGAGAGCACAACCGGGACATTAATGCCAAGATGATATATTTTTAGTCATCATCATGCGTAATAATATTAATTTATTATACTTTAAATAGCTTTAATATAATAATAATAATAATAAATAATTTATTTCGAAAATTTACAGGCAATAAGATAGCACAGAGAATACACATAGTACTGAGTTCAAATACATTGAAACTTCTGAAACCAAAGTAGGTCAGAGACCTGTGTCTTGGATATCAGGGGTTTCGTCGGGTCGTAGTAGCACTATTTAGATGGTATTTCATTGTTGTGGAGTACTTCTGATACATTCTAATTAAAAATATGTTGTATGTGTATTTGTGTGTGTGTACGTGTGTGTGTGTGTGTGTGTGTGTATGTGTGTGTGTGTGTATGTGTAATTATGAAGCGATCAGTAAGAGTTGTTCCGTTTCTTCGTAACTAAGAAATTGTAACCAGTCGGAAACTTTAGTTATTATTCATATTTCTGGAGTTTATATATATATTTAATGTCTTATTTATTTTATTATAAAGCGTGGAACTGAGTGCATTGAATTGACGTTTTGCAAATGATGTTCGGCATTGGACTATAGGGCAAACAGGATAAACAGTACGTCGTCAAGATAGGATCTTATCAAAAGGTAGGAGTCCATGTCTGCGGAGCAAAGCACGGAGCACGAACAACTTCCTCACTGAGGACACTTCGCATTCAGTGTACAATAGCGCTGTAGGATACCTTCTAGGTTTTGATGTCATTACTTTCAACACCGCTCTCTGGGCACGTTCTAACTTTATCATAGTTGTCTTGTATGTGCCCCCCAAACTGGGATACAATAGTTAATGATAGATTGGCAGAGACTCAAGTATATTGTATTTACGATCAATTGATTTTCATTATTGTATGAGCATCAGCGTCTATTATAAATGGGTATTTTAATTTACGTGTTATGATTACGTTATGATTTAGATCTAATAAACCTATTTGAAAAGAAAAACGTATAAGTATGTGAAGTTTACGACTCAAGTCAAATACATTTTTTTTATAATTTTACTCTCTTAACAGATAACATCTTTCTAATATTTTAGGTATGTGAAGGAGGGCGGTAACTTCGTTGACGTGGTGGTGCGCAAAGCAGGCCACATGGTGCCAAAGGACCAGCCCGAATATGCTAAAATGATGATTGATATGTTCATTGACAAATTCAAGTAAATGTTACAGTAAAAAGTGAACAAAAATTGGCGACTTAATTTCTATAAATAAAATCTTTTTATATTTAAAATATCTGAATACCTATTAGCGAACTAATTGTATTTCAAAATTTTCAATAATACTTAAATAATTTAAGTAATTTTACATTTACTTAATTTATTTACTACTACTTACACGATTTAAAATATGAATAAATGTATAGATATTTACATCAATCACAATTATTCGTATTTTAAATCATGTAAGTATGACTTATATATTATACCCGACAGACGTTGTCCTGTCTACACGTCTTTAATTTGAAAATTTCAAACTTTTTTTACAAAATTGTGAATCTAAACCATTCCCAGATCCCCTTGAACACACACAAAAAATTTCATCAAAATCGGTCCAGTCGTTTGAGAGAAGTTCAGTGACATACACACTCACAGAAGAATTATATATATAAAGATTTGTTGGAACCGAAAATGAATGTGGACTCTCTAATAACTCGGAAACGCCACGTCGATCGATACGCCACCTGGCGGATTGCTGGAAATACTGTAATGACGTCATATTCGGCGTACGGCCGCGTGGCCGCAACGAACTCATTGCATACGACCGACGAGTCATGCACTGGAACTAGCTACTAATCCATCGAAGAGTGAAGAAGTCTTGATTTCCTGCCTTACGTTAAATGGCCTTCCTCCAGAAAAAAGGGCATGACTACAGAAGCGACTGCTTTAATTTGTGGGGTGAGCATGTGGAAAGACCTGGACAGCATCTCACTAGTTTCGATCGAGATATGGCCATGGGTGGTAGCGGGTCTTCAAGCAACCCAAGGGTATGGTAGTCCCACATTACGTATGCTACTATTACCTCCCCTAAATATAATGTTAACACAAAATATGTGTGAAATGGCATAGTTCCGTTTAATATGTCATCTATACTGCATGCCAATTAAAAGGATTAAATAAATTGCTATAGTGCGTTTCAATAGATACCCTAAAAGAATAGAGCTATATTTCCTTTATTTTCGTTCGGATCACCGTACCGAAACACCTACCATGACATAAATATCTCTGTCTAGGTAATTTGAATAAAAACCATTCTAAGCTTGAGGGTCTGCGATTAACGACGTATTTATGAAGTTGTCATCGAACTAACCACAAACGAAAAGTTCTGTCGGCGAATCGTTCGTCGATGAAACGTTCTATCGTCAAACTTATCATGAAGGAAACGTACTGTCGGCGAACCGTTCGGCGGAGAAACGTGTGTCGGAAAAATGTTTTAGGCTCTGAAACGCTACACTACGATACACTTCACACTGCTGGAATAATTTACAAAATAAAAATTACCAAGTTAAAAAGATTTTTATAATAGAGGGGACCACTGTACCAAAACACCTACCACGACATAAATATCACTGTCTGGTTAATTTGAATAATAACCACTCTACGCTCGGGGTCTGCGATTAACGACGTATTTCTGGCGTGAAGCGCCACACATACTACACACTGCTGGAATAATTTTAATTATTTTTATGTTACACTGTGACATTCGAGCATACAGCCTACCTGATGGTAAGTGGTAACTGTCGCCCATAACATCTACAATACAATATTTAGGTTGCAGGAAACAAAAATGCAAAACCGCAGGTTTTGTTTCATGTCTAAGATAAATTGCCTCATGCCTGTAATTGCGCTGGCTACTTTATCTTTCAAACCGTTACACAACAATGCAATCATTGTTGCTTAGCAGCAGAAATAGATAAGGTGGTGGCACTCACCAGTGCTATGAACCAATACTAGGAAGATGGCGAATGAGAAGACTAGCGCCGTTTAGTAATGCCTTGAAAAATTGCCTAAAATAAGTAACTACAACGAGATCGCCACTCTAATGATGTGACTCCTAATACCGTTGGCAAAGCGAGGCAGACCAAAAGGTTTACTTTTTATTTTTTTATGTCATACGGTAGGCAAACAGGCAAGCGGGCCACCTGATGGAAAGTGGTCACCACTGCCTATAGACATTAGCAACACCAAACGTATCGCCAATGTGTTACCCACCTCTATAACACGTTGCTCTGGCAGCAAAATGGCAAAGTCCAAAGCCAAAGCCACGGTTCCCCAAATCCCCACCCCATGGAGCACTGGATACCTTACTTACCGGCAGAAACACAATACTATTATAAGAGTATTGTTTAGCTGCGGTATTCTGTAAGGTGGAGGTACTTCCCCAGTCCGGCGGCTCCATACCCGGGATACCCCGCTATGCCCTTACCATTTGTTTAGATGACTGTAAAAAAAGTAATCATCTTGGCGTCAATATCCGCCTC
Organism: Blastobasis lacticolella; assembly: GCA_905147135.1. Lineage (NCBI taxonomy): Eukaryota > Metazoa > Arthropoda > Insecta > Lepidoptera > Blastobasidae > Blastobasis > Blastobasis lacticolella. Next base: position 16,748,844 of record LR990051.1, read on the forward strand.
CCGGCGCCGTCCGCCTTGACCATGATCCAGGACTTGACAGATCAAGTAAATACAGTAGAGCGGCTGCAATATGATGCTTTTATTACCGGCCTCGCATACACTTTGCCACAGACGGGGGGCTGCTTCCCCCCAAACACAGCTGCAGTTAATTCTGCAAATAGGAGTCTATAATTGGGCGCAGTTGTACGACTGACTATTACCGATACAAACGCGCGACCAATCGCGGCTGCATCGCTACAAAGAGTAGCAGTAGGCGATTTTTCAAATTTTTTAACGTTAACAATTTCCAATCAAACGCAGCAGCGCGAGACCGCACTGCGGGCAAACCCGACCACAACGTTCCAAATATGCGCGGCGATACAAAACTGACTGTGGCACGTGCGAATTTAACAATAAGCACAAAATTAGCAACGAGTCGGTATTTGCGGTCGCGACCGCGTCATTTGCAGCGGGCCCCTCTGTGCGGGGGTTTGGAGCGGGCACTGATTACGGGCCTGGTTTGCGGGCCTGCCCTGACTGCGGTTTGCACTCGAGTTAATCAAAATCGCTCCAAATGGGACCTCTAAACGTATTTATTGTGACCTCATTTGGCATTGATAGGTTTGTTAATTTTTATTCCCTAAAACATTGCGCCTATATAAAGCCACAGTTGCCACAACATACGCACAATTCTGCGTGCAAATATTATGATACATACGGATGTTGAAGATACCTGACTCTCTATGCGTAAGGATTTACATGAGAAGTCATGTCATTGATATAGAATTTCTACTAAGCTATGCTATAAGGTGAAATTGACGGCACATCGGCTGGTTTCAGCTTTGAATTTACTCACTCCGTGCGACAGATGACGCTCTACGAAACCATACTAGACGAGGTGCATTATTTACCATTTATATATCTATCTTCAAACGTCAAGACTTCAAGCGTTAGGTGATGTCAACGACACACGAATTATAGACTTGGACCGTTATTCAGGAGTTAATCATTAGGTTCATTAGCCGATGCGCATTTTAATTTACCACCGACTTTTATATCTTTCCTTGATCCTCAAACATCAAGAGTATGGTGAAGTCAACGACACACGAGTTGTTGAATTGATCATAATAGTGATAATATTTTCGTAGTTTAGTATAGGTACATCTAACGGGGCTCCTATTTTACGGCTTTGCTAGTTTACCGTCACAAATTTCTTGTCCCAAGAATGCTTGTGGCGTATAGTTATTTCGGCCAGCCGTCCTTTGCCTGATACAAGTTGGTTTCATACAGGATGCCCAAAAAATAATCAAGTATTATTTACTCAGACCAGCATCTTCTAGGCACGCATTCTACATCTTCGACCTCATCGTCGCTTTCCATCAGGTGAGTTGAGATCAAATGCAAGCCTATTGATAATAATAGAAAAAGAAGTGACGGAAAGTGATTAATTGACTATGTACTACATTATTGACATTACAACCACGTGAACATCTAGACATTGGTAAGCATATTTGGAGATCACAGTACTGAAAAACTAAAATACACAACAGAAAATGTTGCCCGTTCAGTACAATTGAGCTCAAAATTAATTAATTGAGTAGGACATTAGATATTTCCTTCAATCATTTTGTGGTACACTAAGGTCATAGACGGCTTAAACAGCTGACAAGTTCATATTTTTTATTCGTAGGGGATTCGGCTAGCCTAGATCTCGTTTCCCAACATATGACACTTAACTGTCTTGTCTATTCTTTCCCGATTGATTTAAAATCCCAATAGTGTTAATTCCAAAATGTCCCTTCATAATACACTTTTTATTCAATTAAATCGCAGAGTAGAACCCCTAGAGGTCGTTAAGTGAGAGAATTTCATTTTTCACTATCAATTTGTCACATCCCGTATTAGAGTCGGCTTATTTGGCCTGTATCCTTTTTGCCACAATCAATCTATCGTGAATACCCTCCCAATGAGCCGAGTGTTCACGTCTCGCTGCCGTCCTATGCTTGAATGTCTTGCGTGTAATGAGTCGTTCATGACTGAGCCTGTATAATGGGCTTCAAAAACCATTGTTAAACAAGAAGCCTATAAAGTGGCGATAACTGCCTATATTGATATTGAGGAAAGTGGCATCATCATCATCATCATCATCACAGCCCATAACAGTCCACTGCAGGACTTCGGGCCTCTCCCACGAAAGGGGAGGTCATTGCCATAATCTCCACGCTTGGCAGGCGGGTTGGAGATCGCAGTGCAGTTGATGTAAATCTACCCAGAAAGATGCTGCTGCCCACTTTTCGGATTTGTCCCTTAGTCGCCTCTTACGACACCCACGGGAAAGGATGGGGAAAGTGGCATATATTGGACCAATTGTGATGATCCACTACGCGTCAGGATTGGCAATTGTTAACACCTTTTGTCCTGATACGCCAATAGTGTCAATTGTCGGTCATCTTTCACGGATGTCCCCTAATACTGTGGCAAATAGCAATGTCAAATAAGAGCATTCTTATTTATTGGGAAGTTACAATAATTTTATCAATTAAAATTTTTGTGGGTTAGATTCCGGCGGCGAATTTGCAAAGAATTTATATTCTACTGAGGTGAAGAGGAACAACAAAAGGAAAAAGGAAGTTGTATCATAGTAAGGGCATAAACATTTATCGGGATAATGATCACTTTGTCGAACTGCCGTCGCCCTATTAACCGGGTATGCTCCATCTGTATCAGTAGTGTATTTGTATCCCTCTGTAAATGCTATTGTAAATATAAATATATAAAACTATATATAGTATAAAACGAAGTCGCTTTCCGACTTCTGTCCCTATGTACCTATCTATTATATACGGATTTTAATACGGTTTTCAACAACAGAGGGAGTGATTCAAGAAGGTTTATAAGCAAGAAAAAAGGGTAGGTAGTGGTAAAATAGGCATACGCGAACGATGTCGCGCCGGGTCCACTAGTCAATAATAAAAAAATCTACCAAAAGACGATATTTGGAATCTTTAAAAGCCTCACTTTCTATTTACCTGTTCCATATTAACCTGCTCGCACCTGCCATTGGCTTTTTCCTGTCAAATAAGAAATACGGTGCCAATGAGAATGCGCTCTCACGAGAACCTGTTTTACTTCAGTGGAGTGGCTGAAAGAAAACGCCTTAGTGCGAGAAATACTTGCGGCGTATGTTTTACAATGACCCTTCAGAATATAGTGTCGTTCAAAGAAACACTTGTGGTTTTCAAGTTACGAAACGTAGCGGGGGAAGTGAATTAATCTTTAAAAGCAAGTAAATTATATAAGAAACTTCGTTGTAAAAAGTAAGATACTGTGTTTATCAAACAAAAATAGGAAATTATTGGTTTAGAGATAAACAGGGATGGGAACCTAATGAAGGTATAACCTTTTACCTTTCACTTTAGCGTAGCGCCGTGCTGGGCTGCGATTCTCAAGAAACATTCTTGATCGCAACGATAAAATGTAGGACGTTCTGTTGGATGATAACAATAAAAAATCATCTAGGCGTATGTCCCGGTTGTGCTCTCGTGTACGAGGGCTCGGGTTCCATCTTAACCGTGGTCCATGATCTGACAGATCATGTAATTACAGTGGAGCGATAGCCATCTGACCACTGTGACCCTGCTACCAGGGGAACCTCGCCAGATCGGACCTGTCGGATGATAACAATATTTTAATAGAAAAAGCGTTGCGTGGCCAGGGCCACGATTTGTCACGTCTCATCGTTGCGCTCACGGAAATTGTTTTAAAGAATAACATAGCTATACTAAGCCTATAATTTTTGCCATTCATGTAACCGGATATTGGGTTGTCAGTACATTTCAAGGCGAGGGAACGTGGCCCATTTCTCGTCGCATGGCCCTCATCCGAACGCAGGCTCTAACATGATATTGCTTTTGGCCGTTCGTAGGTCGGCCCCTTTCTCATGTAAAGCGCGACGGGCACCCAGCATTCGCGTATGTAGATGGGCCATTTTTGCCCCACTATGACGGAGGAAGGGTTATGCTTCAGCCTCGAGCCTGACCGAGACAATTTTCGGCGCAACCACTCCGATTCAGCATGTTTTACGATCCATATGCACACATCCTAGTATATACACACACATAGACATCCTTCTGCACTACTACTACAACAATAATAAGGTATGTCTACAGGTACCTCATAGACCGGCACCGCATCCGCTCCCATTAGGTCGCAGATGTCCTGGACAACGGTGGCCACTTTCCATCAGGTCCGTCCATCCGTGTGCTTCACTAAGCAAAAAAAAAAATTAACGGTGCATTCACAGCTAAAGTAACCTAATAAGGCGTTAACAAATCGTGTTCGAAATATTAAAAAAGAATCCCTAATTTCCTTTTAAAAGTTCGGAACAAAACAAAATTACTGGACGCCCCTAAAAGCGGCGGGCTCACGTACCTTTTAACACCCTCTAAGCGAAATTTTACAGTCACCTCATTTAACTTCACTCTTTGACCGTACTACGACCGAAAGAAAAGAGGTCCTTTTGAAGACCGACTTCATATTATAAGCGGTTTTTTTCCTCTGACGTGTAATTAAATTATTTGGGGGGAAGTCAATTTTAATTAAAGTAAATTAATTAGGGGTGTGCGCCCTCGCATCCCACCCCTTCGCCCCCACCGCCCCCTGGAATAGCTACAAGGGTGATTTATTACCTTACTTCGGATGCGTGGTTTCCGTACGTATATATAATAGGATTTAGGTGTCTAAAAATTTTGTCTCCCGCAGATGTTGCCAGGGATGAAATGAGATATCTCGTTAGGTAACCCTTAAAGTAATCATTCATCAATTCGATTTCGGGAGCACTATTTATTTTTTCCGTTACAAAATGATCGGTTGGCCGTAATTTATTTCTTGACGAGGAAAGATGTACGGCAATTTCACCGGGACTTTTTTTTCAATTGGGTTCCTTTTTTTGTCTTTTTCATCCTGACGTAAGCTAAATTTATTTGTTGTGGAAAAACATAATATCACTTTCGGCTGTAGTGGAATAAAGAATTACAAAGATATAATTTTGATTTCAACCAACCATGGTCCGCAACCATTTTACGTGGCCGGGGTATCCAAAATATCATGCTTAGTCACAGGGGCGGAGGAGGACTCAGGTCTTCGTCACGTAGTCCATATTCTCTAGGAAAATCTCGCGGCTTTTGAGCTATATTAAAGTTTTATCATTTGTAATTGAAAAGCACTCTTGACGTCACGCGACAACCGCTGTATTAATAAAAACAAAACACTATGAGCCAAATATATTTTTTTTAATTTCCGTTCGTATAAAATTGTTTTAAGCTGTATTTATGAATTACTACATGAAAACTACGGGAAGGGGTCAAATATTTCTATTGTAGGGGGAGGGAACCTACCCTGAAGTATTTTTATGAATGAAAATCGACGATTAGAAAAACAATTAACACTGCGACATGGGAGATGGGCCGAAATAACGTCGCGTGCTTTGGATTACCTATAGTTTAGAAACTATTAAAGCAACTATAGTTGTTGAGAGGAGCTAGAGTTGTTGAGATTCTCTAATTGGTGTTGTCACTGACTCAGTAGAGGCCCGCTCACATTGTGAGCAACACGATATTAAATTTAAAAATGGGGTAATTTTGACCCCTCCCGGTAGTTAATGCAACAATTTCACGCAATTTTTTTCTCCTATTTAATTTTCATTGTATTCCCTTGTAATTTATATTTTGCAGATTTTATTCTTTATTTTATAAGTTACATTATTGAAGACTTTTGAGTTTTATATCAAATTAGGCTAGGAAAAGCATATTACCTTGATTATTGTTTAGTAATTTTGAAAACCATTATTAAAGAATTGTATCAGTAAAAAGTATAAGTAGTTATAATATGATTTTGATCAATAATACGATATATGCTCATAAACATTCATTATGATTATATTAAAAATTCGAAGATAACCTAGGTTAAATATAGAGTCAAAATGACCCCTCCCCATGTCCGTGTAACAATTTTCTTCTCCCATGACAACGGGTTAAGTATTTTGGCGTACCCATTAAATTACAATTGTGGTTCTTCCTGAATGCCATAAGGTATTTTTTTTTCTTGAATTGGATCCCACGGAATAGTCAAATATTATAAGAGTGTCAGACGCGAATACCGCAAGTAATTTAATAAGTACCTACAGCTACCGAAAAAGTAAGAGAAAAAACGTGACAGGATTAATTAAACGTGACAGGAAAAGTGATTGATTAGACAAATATATCTCTCCCTTGTCATAATCAGTCTCATGTAAAATAAAATTGTTCTACGAAATAAGGAAAAACACAATCAAGCTGATATTCCAACGGCGGCGGGACGAGGAGGCGTGAGGAGAGACGAGAACTGAAATTTGTATTGAATTGATATTTCCCGCGGAAATGCGCGAGGAGATAATTGACATTTTGCTGTACAAATAAATCATTTTAGACCTTTAGTTTCACCTCAAAACCTAGGGGTGTCTTAGGCTAGCATAGGGTATAACAGGATAATGCTAGGTCTCTCAACTGCCCAAACCACCAACAATTGACGTAAAAAATTTCGCACAAGACCATTCAGAACATCGTTAACGAAAAGAAAAAATAAGAATAAGGCTATATTTAAGTAAACGACAACTTTGAAATAGGATCAATAATTGAGTAACGAAAACCAATTTAGTTGACGTATTTGAGACTTCGTAATCCCGTTGCTTAGAACAGTTGTCTAATTTTGTGTAGTTCTTTACTATAACTTTATTACTTGAATTTGTTAATAAACATATCAATCATCAGTTTGGCCCATTTGGGCTGGTCCGTTGGCACCATGTGGCCTGCTTTGGGCACCATAACGTCCACAAAGTTACCGCCCTCCTTCACGTATCTGAAACATTGGAGAATGGTCATATGCACGTCGAAAAACATTTGTTTGTCTTTACTCCAATGATACCTCCGACACCAATGATTTTCAACTTAATGTCTAAAGAGAAATACCTATAACTTTTTTAATATGGCATTTTATTAATTTTGCTAAAAACTTTGATTTACTAATGTAGTTTGTAAGTCAAGTTTGTTTTACTAACACGTGTTGGACATTGTCAATAAATTGTATTTTTATCTGTGGCACTCGGGATCAATCCCTGACACATGTATAACATTTTGCTGTGATGACACATAAATGAGAAATAAAAGGTCATATTGTTTTTTTACGAATTTGAAAAAAATTGATTGTACATTGCGCAGCTTGTATGTGTGTGCTGTGCCGCATGCTTTGTACCTACGCGCGCACACATTGAATCTGAAACATGTCAAGCTTGACCAAGCCAAGCCAAGCGATATACCTTGCTTGGACTTATCCTACTTTTCTTTCTTTTTGCAATTATAGACGCTACTTTCTATTACGTGGCTTGCTCGTCTGTTTGTCTACCATATGCAATGCAATATAACAAATAAAACTTAATTAAAAAATACAGAGTTGAAAAAAGAGGTACTTACAGTATTGGCATATTATTCATATCATTGACTATTTCTCTACTGGCTTTTCTGTAACACTCAACGTTCGACCATGTGAGGTTTCGGTACAAATACATCGAGTTACTGTAAGATATTGCCATATCCAGCTGGCCACTGTATTAATAAACGAATTTATAAATTATAATTTAATAATAATATTATATCCTTGACAGAAGCCTTCTTTTGGGGTGGTCAGATACATTCGAGTACCTCGAGAAGCTGCATGAAAGCTCCAGAAAGTAGAAACAAGTGTACAGAATGTACTGTAAACAATGTGTAGGGAGTCAGACTGTTTGTACGTGGAAACTAGCAAGAGCTATGGGCCTTATAAGAAAGCTCACTGCTACTCAAAGGGCAATGTAAAGGGTAATGGTCGTAGTCAAGTTGCGCAATCTGTAAGAGCACCAAGGTCACCGACATAGCTCTAAGGATTGCCAGACTGAAGTGACAGTGGGCAGTTCACATAGCTCGAAGAACAGATGGCCGATAGGGCAGTAAAGTTCATGAGTGGCGAACACGTACCGGAAGACGCAGCGTGGGTAGGCCTTCCACAAAATACGATCTGGTTAAGATCGCAGGTACCAGCTGGATGCGAAGGGCACAGGACCGACGTTTATGGAGATCTCTAGGGAGGCCTATGCCCAGCAGTGGGCATCTTCCGCCTGATATGATGATGATAATGAATTGTGGCTTTAATTTGGCAATACATTTTTGAAATACCATAGAGACCCTTTATTGCTACGAAACTATACCGATAAATACATTCTGATGGCTATTCCTCGCTCATGAGCGAGTCTTCCCCACTCTTTACATGAATAGCATATACAGTGTTTTTTTAAAGATACTTATACAAGTAAGGACTACAACAACTTACTTGTAGCACATGACACCGTAATGGTCAAGCAATTCTTCTAACCATTCTTTGATAGGTACCACTTCATGCATTGCATCATGAGCTTTTTTAGAATAATCGTTAAATGGTAATGTACCTACATGTAATGTATACTTTACTTCTTGCCGATTTAAAAATTCTACATAATCATTATTTTCATTCTGATCGTTCATGTAATTATATTCATTAATTTTTCCAGCATATTGCATAAGTAGATAGTGACCACCATTTTTCTAGAAAAAATTAATAAGTATAAAGTTGTTGCAGTGGTAATATCGTCAGGACCAGTACGTTTATCATAATTCATTTCAAATTATTTTAAAGTCGGTATAAAAATCTTGACAGATCAAAGCGATATTTTACATCACGTCCTAAACATTACATTTATTTTATTTTTATTTTTTATTTTATTTACTTAAAGAAAACCAACAGCAATGATTGCAATATAAAATAATACTGGCAGCACAGAGCCAATTACAGGTTTCTACCGATATAAACTGGATAAATTACACAGGACAGTCTACAAGACTTTAGGTATACAGTAAGTGCATTTAGAAATTGAATTAATCAAGGGTGTTGAGGCCTCATTTGTAATACTGGTCCTTATCTATACGCAGGTACGGAAGTTAACCCCATCTACTAGTTATTTCGTTTTAAACGTTCCTAAAACGCGCTGTTAAAATTACTTTAACGAATTTTTCAGAATCAGAATCAGAAATTTGTTTAGACTATTACATACATACACATACATACATAAAGCTCACGCCAGTGTCCCACAGGTGGGGTAGGCAGAGACTATGGACCGTCACTTTGCTCTGTCCTGACACAACTACCTAGCCTCGCATATATCCACAACTCTTTTCACGCATCTCCTTTTATTCTTAACACTTCGGACCTCTGCTTTTTTGAGAACATTACTGATCTGATCAGTGAATGTGAACAATGTAAAAAATCCAATATTTTTGTACTTTGTTGTTGTTTTCTATATCGCCATTTGGATGTGGAATGAGCTCCCAGCCACAGTGTTTCCTTTGGACTATGACATGGGATCGTTCAAGAGGTATATTAGAGGTCTCTTCAGAGGCGGGCAACGCATCAGTGACTCCCCTGGTGTTGCTGATGTCCATAGGCGGCGGTGACCACTTTACATCAGGTGGCCCGCTAGCCTATTTGTCTGCCGTATAACATAAAAAAAAAAAAAAATTACCCCAATACTTACAGAGTCAGCTTCTTCAACTTTTTCAGCTGCGTCAAAATCGAGAAAGCCATGTTGTAATCCCAATTGAGCATTATGGAAAAATTGGCTTGGGATATCTATTAACCCATCACCTATGGCTAAACCCTGTAATTGCATATTATCCGATCGTAATGTTAGCCGTTTTAAATAGTAATCGTGTGCACAGAAATCAAGCTAAGACAAGTCAACAGAAGTGCCATGAATGTGATTTTGTCTCCATGCAGATATCCCGAGAGACATCGTTTGCCCATACTGTCTGACACCTGAGAGTTATTGCGCAGTAGTACAGTTCTGCGCAGTAGCGGCAGAGGTGGCGACAAGCAACATAAAAAAAGGTTATCGATAGGTCGTGCCCCACATAGCTTTTCTATTTACTTAGTTATTTTCTGTTATCGCATACTCTTTGTTTTTACAAAATAAATCATTGTAAATAAATAAATAAAATAAATAATCGTGGAAAAATTCACACAACGCCATCTAGCCCCAAAGTAGGCAAAGCCTGTGTTATGGGTGCTAGATAATTGATAAACTACTTATATACTTTTTAAATATATACTTATTATACATAGAACACCCAGACCCTTAACAGAAATTAAAATTCATCATTTCAATTTCTGCCCGGCCGGGAATCGAACCCGGGACTTCGTGTGTGGCAGACCACTGAACCACTCAGGTCGTCAAATACATATACTTAACAAATACTCACGCCCGTAACCCCTTACAGAGGTAGGCAGAGAGTGCCATGCCACAAGCCTGATACTCCTCTTTAGCCTCTTCCACATTTGTACATATTTTCATACATTTACGCCGGTTAAGGGTACTTACTCTCTTTGGAGAAGCACATTATTGGGATTGTTTAACAAAAATGGTTTTCTTGTTTCATCTTTCAAGTGTTATGTTTTAGGACTTTTTGGGACATTTCATTTTGATAAAGGTCCTAAACGCAAAGTTTGAAGGGATTTTGTAAAAGTAAATATTTATTGAATTGCATGTGTTATTTTCAAATATTATGAGAAACATTACCTTCAAATTTATTGGCATACTGTCTTTTTTGTTATGGTGTATGTAATGTGCGAAGGCTGGTATATATTGCCCAGCGTACGACTCGCCAGTAATAAATAGTGGTGCACTTCTAAGCTCTGAAAAAACTTGCAAAAACTGTTGGATGAAGTTCAGAAGTGAATTGCCCACCTGAAATACAGGTAAACATCTATAGATAATCTATTCTGATTGTTTTATCTCTTTTGAATTTTATATGTAATTTTGATGCATCTATGTATTTTTTATTAGTTTGACTATTTTTTCTTTAACTTACATCGTCTTCGTCTATGGCATTCGTGTCACTTTCGGAGTAGCTGAAGCCGGTGCCTACGGGGTTGTCGATGAACAGCAACGAGTAATCGCTCGCCCACGTGATCGGCATTCTCTTAGCTGAAGTCGTTTATATTAATCATTACAAGACCAATTTTAATTTCTTGTGATGGTTGGGCTGGTGCCCATTGAATTCCACTGCTAAATAAAGGTGGAGGAGCATAGCACGAATAACGCACGCATCTTTCTGTGCGAATGGTTAGGGGCTGGAACTCACTACCTGCATATGTATCCCATGAGCGCTACAACTTGGGTCTCTTTATAACAAGAGTGATTAGATATTTAATAGACAGGTATGCACCATCGTAGACCGCATCTGCACTTAATATCAGATAAGATGGCAGTTAAATACCTGACTATTTTCTATGATAAAAAAGAAATGTCTGTTTACAACGTAGGTACACATTAATACGCGCTACATGTTGTACAACATATTGAACATAATGTAGTGTAAATTTCTGTTAAGTAACATTTTTGTCTACACAATCAATCGGGTGCATGGATTTGATTCTCAACTTGGTGCATGTTGTACGGGAACAAACAACATCGTTGCCGAATATGAGTCATCGGGTGGTAAACTGAATAGTTTGCAGGGTACAAATTTTGAGTAGTTACTAGTGGTTAAAACTCTATTTTACCTACACGAATACCAATTAGAAAATTTAGGCCAGAAGGAGAACTTTGCATGGAAATATTATCTGCCATAATCAAAACATTACCTGTATTATTGACTATTTGTATAGGTCCGAGTTCAGTGAATAAGCCGAACATCGAACTGGAGCCAGGGCCGCCTTGCAACCAGATCAGCAACGGCGTAGATGACAAGGTCTTATTATCAACAGGGAAAAACCAAAAGAACGTGTTCCATCTCTGTGTCTCGTTAACGGTGAAAAACCCGGAGTGGCTCTTCACTCCGGCGAACAATGCTGGGTCTACCGCGGACAGGCTGTGGGCTTCCGCTACCTTGCCGCTCTTCACGTAGGGCGTCAGGTTGAGGATCCCATCATCCACGGCATCGCCGGTGGGTCCTATGCTTTTGCTGGTTGCCGACGCAAATGCACTGTTAAATACAATCGAGGGTTTGGAATCTAATAAAACTACATTTTATGCGGCTTCGGCTTCTATTATTCGGATTCTGTCCAAATTGTTCACATGCTTTGGCCATGAAAGAAAGTCTTTTGGTAAAAGTCTTAACAAAAACTATTAAACTTACCATAATGCAATTAATGGTCGCACAATAAGTTCCATTTTTTAAATACTGCATACAAGTATAGCTATTATAGTTATGATTCAAGTTAAATATGTTGTCGCTTTTGTATTCATATAGGAAGTTAAGGAATTTTTCTTTACGATTATAATATTTTATGGAACACCTTCAAGGTATGCAATACATAAAGTAAGTACAAATGAGTTGCATAATATCATTAATGGACTTGTGACGTAAGCCCCGGGGATACGTGGGATATTGGTCCTAAAAGTGCCGATATCGTCGAAGAATAACCAGACAAATGGATTGACATCACCGAGTCGGAGGCGAGAATCGTGACGTTTTGATGACGTAAGGATGCCGAAGACCGGACGTTGTAGAGAAGAAAGAGCAATAACCGTGGCACAAGTCGAGATTGAACGCTCAGAGGACGATGATGATATATGTTCCTATTGGACCAAGCGAACTAATGTTCATTCTATCCGAAACTGCTTATGACTAGATGTAAAGAGAATATAATACATATTAGATTTCTTTCGATGTTTCCGTTTCGTGCTGTGGCCAAAGGAATAGTGCCGTGACGGTGTCCGTACGTTCCATTCATTTTAGATATTTGCTAACAATACTTAACTAGCCCTCCTGAACGAATTTCAGATTGTTTGATTATAAGCTTGGCGGGAGGGTATAATAAGTTTTACATGGTATCGTCGGATAACTTTATTATTTGAATATAGGGGGGATGGCCGAGCAAATTGAACCCCAAATAGTCGCAGTAACGCACCCTTGTCTTTGGCTTTGTATTGGTGAAGATATTCTTTTTCTTCTTGAAGCCATGCCTCTTCCCGCAAACTTCGGTAAACGTGTTGTCTTTTTCAAGGTAGGTAATCAATTAACAGGATCCCTGTCGCATCCAACAACACGCTGGCCATAGCCTTTACGGCAGATGCGATCGATCGCTTTCATTGGCGTTGATCCCTGCCTTCCACCCACTGCTTTGACCGCTGTTTCGTTTCAAGCGTGTAGTGGTAGGCCATGTCTCATCTATAGTGACAAATCGTCACACAAAATCAGTCGGATCCTTATTGAATCGGTTCAAACATTGCTGCAATAATCTATTGCGCATTTGATTTTGATCTGCATTCAGCAAACGCGGCATTAATCTTGCGCAGAGCTTTCGCATCTCTATTGTCTTATGCCAGATGTTTGGCACCCTTTTTTTGATATCCCAATAGTCTCAGCTATCTCATTAACCTTCACTCGTCTATCGGCCAACACGATATCATGCACATTTTCGATGCTCTCCGGTGTGGTTGCGGTTGTTGGCCGTCCTTTACGAGGGTCATCTTCGAAGCATGTGTTAACATGGACGCAGCAGAGTCCCCGTAAAGTACTGCCAACTTCGGATGTATTTTTTAGGGGTAAATCCATCCAAAACGAAGAATTGTAAGATCGCACAATGTTCAATTTTATCAATTTTGACGATAAAACACGCAAGATGTCTACTACAAAAATTCGTCTAAACATACTGCTTGAAAAAATAAATTGAACTTTGTCATACGAACTATGACAAATTCACCAACGCAGGAAACATAATTTTAAGTTGATTGGAACGCTATGTCTGTCTCAGGCTGATAACATTTCTTCTTATCTCGTATGCTTTAGGATCATCTGAGACATTTCATTTTGTCAAAGGCGCGAAATCCAAAATTCGAAGGTATTTTGTAAATGTAAATATAATTCGGATTGCATCATCATCACAGTCCGTAACAGTCCACTGCAGGACTTAAGGCCTCTCCCACGAAAGAGGAGGTTGTTGCCATAATCTCCACGCTTGGCAGGCGGGTTGGAGATCGCAGTGTTTAAATATAACAATGGAAAATGCTGCTGCCCATTTTCCAGACTACGGAGACTCTACCCGTACAAGGCGACTAATGTTTTCGAGGCAAAAGATCACTTTTGCCTCGAAAACATTAGTCGCCTTGTACGACACCCATGAGTGTAAGGGGTTGGTGCTATTCTACTCTGCCGGATACCACACGGCCATAATGCAATTTTTGCACGGCCACAATGCCATAATTCGAATTGCATATGTACTACTTATTTTCAAATATTATGAGAACATTACCTTTAAATTCAGTGAGGTTGAGGATCCTATCATCTACGGCATCGCCGGCGGGCCCTATGCTCTTGCTGGTTGCCGACGCGAATGCACTGTTTAATACAATCAATGGTTATTTAGCTAATAGTTATACTTCAGTACCTAATAAAATTAAATTTTATGCGTCCTAAAATACGGTGTATGCTCGTCCTCAGATGCATATATTCGGATTCTGTCTAAATTATTCACATGCTTCGGCCATGAAAGAAAGTTTTTTGGTAAAAACTTAACAAAAATATAATACAATTAATAGTCGCACAATAAATTCCATTTTTAATATACTGCATACAAGTATATCCATTTTAGTTATGATTCAAGTTAAATATGTTGTCGTTTTTGTATTCATATAGGTAGTTAAGGAGTTTTTCTTTACGATCATAATATTTTATGGAACAGCAAAGTAGTTCAAAGTATGCAATAGATAAAGTAAGTACAAAGGAATTGCATAATGTCATTAATGGACGTGTGACGTAAGCCCCAGGGATACGTGGGAAATTGGTGCCTAAAAGTTCCGATATCGTCAAAGAAGAACCAGACGAATGGATTGACATTAACGAGTCGGAGGCGAGAGTCGATGGCTAACGACGTGAGAATGCCAAAGACCGGGCGTTGTAGAGACGAAAGAGCAATAACCGTGGCAGAAACTGGGATTAAACGCTCAAAAGACGATGATGATACATGTTCCTAATGGACCAAGCGAACTAATTTTCATTCTATCCGAAACGGCTCATGATTTTAATACATATAAGATTTCTTTCGATGTTTCCGATTCGTGCTGTGGCCAAAGGGATAGTGCCGTGACGGTGTCCCTACGTGCCATTCATTTTAGATATTTGCGAAAAGTACTGGCCCTCCTGAACGAAATCCAGATTAATTGATTATAAGCTTGGCGGGAGGGTGTAATTAGTTTTACATTGTATCGTCGGATAACTTTATTATTTGAATTTGTTAATGAACATATCAATCATCAGTTTTGCGTATTCGGGCTGGTCCTTTGGCACCATGTGGCCTGCTTTGCGCACCACCACATCCACGAAGTTACCGCCCTCTTTCACGTATCTGAAACATTATGAAATGCTATCTGCAAGAACAGTCATATTAGAATTAGCATAAAATAAAGTTAAATTTACTCCAGTCCTTAACCTTTGGTTTTATGTTTTTTTTCAAAGCGATTCAGTAAATTTCAATGTTTTACTTTATCAACGTAATCTTGACACGTTATTTTAATAACCATTTTATTTAGTATAGACGATAATATAATAGTATTGTTCAACTGTTTACCCGGTTGTCCTTTATCTGGGGTGGGCAACTGTAGCTTTTGTAGTGGAGAAAATTTGCCTTTTTGCTGCAAGAGCTACAATGTCCTGGGATATTAGAGGTTGGTAATGTGTTGGCAGTACCTTTGGTGTTGCTATTGTGTTTATAGGCACCGGTAATTACTGTCCAGCGTTGACGTGTTTGTCTGGCATATGCAATACAGTAATGAAATAACGAGTACTTACAATGCAGGCAGATTATTCATATCGTTGACTATTTCCCTTTTGGCTTTTCTGTAACTCTCAACGTTCGACCATGTCAGGTTTCGGTACAAATAAATCGAGTTACTGTATGATATTGCAATATCCAGCTGGCCACTGTATTGATAAATGAATTTATTAATTATCGGGCCACTATAATTTAATATTAATATATCCTTGACCTAAGACTTCTTATAGGATGGTCAAATACATTTGAGTACCTCCACTTACTTTTAAATTTATTGTGTTTTTAAATATATGTCGGAGACGGTCATAAGCCTCTTAATCTATCTCTTTGGCCTAGACGTCGATTAAAGCGCCACCTGGCGGATGGCTTGCAAGTATTATGATAACGTCACATGCAGCGCAGCGGTGACGGCAGCCATGAGGACTTAAGTCTTGAACTGAGGAGATCTTGTTGAATTGAAAAGCTCCAGAAAGTAAAAACATGTGTACAGAATGTACTGTAAACAATGTGTAGGGAGTCAAGATGTTTGTACGTACGGCCTTATAAGAAAGCTCACTATTACCGAAAAGGGAATGATCGGAGTCTTGTTGCGCGATCGTATCAGAAATGAGGACACCACCAAGGTCACCGACATAGCTCTAAGGATTGCCAGACTGAAGTGGCATTGGGCAGGGCACATAGCTCGAAGAACAGATGGCCGATGGGGCAGTAAAAATCTTAAGCGGCGACCACGTACCAGAAGACGCAGCGTGGGTAGGCATCCCACAAGGCACGACCTAGTAAATATTGCAGGTACCAGCTGGATGCGGAAGGCACAGGACCGGCCTTTACGCTATTTGCACATCCAACTGTCCATTGTTTTAATAAACAATTGATTAATATGTTTATAAGTATTTTAAATTATTAGGTGACTGTTACATAATATCCTTGACATCAGACTTTATTTATTGCTCGTGTTGTTATAGAATGATAAGGTACATTTTAGTACGCTGAGAGATGTTAGCCTTCTGATTATTCTCTACGGGGAATGTTCCGAAAAACTGTTTAATTTGTGGCCAAAGTCAGTTTTACACCACCTCACCCTCTAACGATCAGATTGATTGCATCCACACCATCTGGATGCCTGGCATCTGACTAACGTACGGGCATCGCTAGTCTTTTTACCGCGCACCTCCAAGATGTGGAATGTGCTTCCCTCACAAGCTCCCTCTCTCCCGTCTTTCCATGGGGTTGTTCAAAAGGCATGTCGACAGGTACCTCAAGAGCCGACACAGCATTCGCTTCCCTTAGGTTGCAGATGTCCTAGACGACGGTAGCTGCTTTCCATCAGGTGGACTGTCTGTCTAATAAAACGGCACACCTCTTTTTTTATACCACCGAGACCTCCGGCAATAAAAATAAACTTTATCAGTAGCTTTGTTGGTTCACTAACGGATTACCTCTGAATTGCATCTTATTCAAAACAAAAACAAGTTTTTATGGACTTTTCCGGAAAAAGTGAAAAATGATTTCTTTCAAAATTTTCATTTTGTAAATTATTGTAACGTTTTCGAGAGACATGTTGTACCTATACCATTCATAATAAACGTAACTTTTTGAAGTTTTTTTTGTTATTTCAATATACGACTATTCTTAAAAAACATACTTCTAAACAACATACTTGTAGCACATGACACCGTAATGGTCAAGCAATTCTTCTAACCAAGGTTTGACAGGTACCACTTCTCGAATGCCACGTCCCGAACGATCGTGATATGGTAATGTGCCAACATGTAATGCATATTTGACTTCTTGCCGATTTAAAAATTCTATGTAACCATTATCATCATAATACTGATCATCCATGTAATTAAAAGCATTTATTTTTCGTGCATAGTCCAACAGTATACCTTGGCCAGAACCACCTGATACCTGAAAACATTTAATATAGATTGTAGTCGTTTTTTATCGTCGTCATCTCACCTGGTGGTAAGTGACGATGCAGCCGATGATGGAGCAAGCCAGTCTAGGAACAGCCTCTTCACTCTAGCCTTAAAGGCGTCTAGATTATAATGATCAGGGAACACACTCGTAGGTAACGCGTTCCATTCCTTAGGCGTGCGCATTATTATAGTATTGCTTATATCATCATTTCATATTACACCTGTTTTATTAGAGCCAATTGTTCTATAGTTTGATTTCGGTATCAAAATTTGCCAATTAATTGAATAAAGCGATATTATACACCACCTTCTAAACCTATCATACGGAGATAGTGGGTTAATAATCACAGGTTTAGCGGCCGCATTTGCACACTTGGTTCTTCTTCGTCTTTTTTAATAACTGTTCTGATGGAATCTGATCACGCGATTAGCTTCTACTTTGTTGAAGTAATTTTAGATGACACTGATATCGCGATCAGAGTGAACATTTTTGAAGTTTATGTTTGTGGTAGAAACGAATGACATGATTAGATTCGCCGAACACTTATCTGGTAGGTAGGTGCGCTCCATACGCCTACTCTACAATAATTAACAATATCATACCAGTTATGCCTTCTCAAACGTTCCAAGACGCGCTTTGAAAGTCACTCAAATTTGGTGCTTCCAAGTGGCGTTAAATTTTTAAGGCAATGAAGTAGGTTACAATTTTGCCTCATTACATGTCTCAGATGATGCAATACTATCTTGCATGCTAGCGATTCCAAAACTGGGTGTTCATACCAATAGCTTGGAATCAAAAACCTTATCCCCAATAAAGAAAAAGGAATCTTGGGAAAATGGTTCTGGAGATTAACTGATTAACCTCATTCTGGGCTACCACCTTAATGAAAAAGACAAGTAGTTAAGTTTTCAAAAGTTTGTGAAGCGAGTTGGCACTATTATAGTGACGAAGAGTTGACAGAAAACAGGTGTATGAAAATAATCTAACATTTTTGTTCCTTGTTGTAGTTTTCTATATCGCCATTTACCCCAATACTTACAGCGTCAGCATCTTCAACTTCTTTCGCTTCTTCAAAATCGAGAAAGCCATGTTGTAATCCCAATTGCGCATTATGGGAAAATTGGACTGAAGTATCAATATACCCATCGCCTATGGCTAAGCCCTGTAATTGCATAATATACGATCGTTATGTTAGTCGTTTAAAATGTCAATCGCATGTTAAAATAAATATCCCTTGGTCATAATAAAATGAAGTTTTTTACGATCCCTCATTTAACAAAAGAAAAGATTATTTGGTATTTTCAAAGTGTTACTTTTGTCTACCAGAGTAAGGTGAAAAGTTCTCGGCCTGGCAATGAACAACTACGATTTTCCTAATAAAAAGAATTATTCTACACAATCACCCTTATATTCAACACACTTCGTCCAGCATTTCTTTAAGATCTGTTTTTCTTCGGCAAAGATGCATCGGCAGTCTCAACTTCTTCACTGGACGCGAAGAGCTTACCAGAAACAAATTTCTTCAAATTTGAGAACAGATGGAAGTATAAGGGTGCCAAATCAGGAGAATAGGGTGGATGGCCGAGCAAATTATACCCCAAACTGTCGCAGTACAGAAGCTTTGTCTTGGTTGAATATATTTTTTTTCTCCTGGAAGCCAGGCTTCTTTCCGCAAATTTCGGTATCAAGCTCGTTAAGAAGGATGGAGTAGTATTTGCCTGTAACTGTTTTGTCTTTTTCAAGGTGGGTAATCAATTAACAGGATACCTGTCGCAACCAAAAACACGCTGGATATAACCTTTCCGGCAGATGCGATCGACTTCGCTTTCATTGGCGCTGAACCACTGGCTTCCACCAACTGCTTTGACTTCTGTTGAGTTTCTAGCGTGTAGATGTGGAACCATGTCTCATGTATGTTGACAAATTGTAGAACAATATCGGTCTGATCTCTTTTGAAATGCAAACAATTCTGCGATAATCTATGCTTTTGATCTATTTCCTTATGCCAGATGTTTGGCACCCTTTTTTTCGATATCCCAATAGCCTCAGCTATCTCACTATCCTTTACTCGTCTATCGTCCAACACGATATAATACACTTTTTTGATGCTCTCCGGTGTGGCTGCAGTTTTTGGCCGCCCTTTACGTGATCTTCGAGATACGTGTTGACATGGAAGCAGTAGAGTCCCCGTTAAGAATTGTCAACTTCCGATGAATTTTATATTATTATAAAATTATATATATATATATATATATATATATATATATATATATATATATATATATATATATATATATATATTTATTAGATTAATCGGGGTTAATCCATCCAAAATGAATAATTTTGTATGAAATATTTACAAAAAACACGCAAGATGTTTTCTACAAAAAGTCGTGTAAACAAACTACTTCAAAAAATAAATTTAAAGGAGGACCGGCAGAAATGAATGAACCAATATGACAAATGGCAATGGGTGGGTCTTGGAACAGCCTATTCACTCCAGCTTTGATCATCGAAGGCATCCAGATTATATTGATCAGGGAACACACTCGCAGGCAACGCATTCCATTCCTTAGCCGTACGCATTATAAAGGTCGAGCCAAAGCGGTTTGTGCGGATAGCTGGAAGATCCACGACATAAGGATGAGGCGCTCGCCCGGAACGGGTCTCCCGATGGCGGAAAGGGGAAGGCGAAATGAGGTCGTGCAGATGCTTCGCACACTCTCCGATATGTAATCTGTAGCAGACCAACAGACGCGCAACCCTAGGCCGATGTTTGAGGCTCTGCAGCCTAGCTTTAATCAACCGCGGGACACAAATTATCTTCTTTGCACGTTTTTCCACCGAATCTGTAGCCCCCAGGTGATCTTTGGCTGATCCATCCCAGATGTGGTAGCTGTACTCCATGCAGGATAGCACTTGTGTTTAATATAACTGAAGCAACTGCTTTAAAGTGAAGTCCCGCCTTACCTTCGAGAGTATACCAAGTTTTTTTGCTGCAGTATTTACTTTGGATTCGATGTACTGACCGAAGTTGAGATTGACCTTTTGAGACCAAGAAGCTGTAGTTTGTTGGAAATTTCCACAAGCACATCCCGGAAAGTTGGAGTTAGATGGAATGGACTCCTTTTGGCGGAAAACAAACACGCCTGAGTTTTGGTTGCGTTGAACGTCACCAGATTGGCTTCGCCCCAATCAGAAACTGCCTGAGAGCTTTGTCCAAACGATCAACCATGGCTTCTCGACAAGATTAAATATCGTCCCTGTTGGCTTTTGCCTCTGACAGATATCTATCCGGTACCGTGCTGTTATCTGCATACCCAAAGGTACCTGGTACAAGCAGATTGTTATTATGCAGCAGGAATAAAGTCGCGGACAGTACAGATCCCTGAGGAACTCCCGTGTCGATAGCCTGGAGATTAGACGAGTAGCCATCGATAACTACACGGATTGAACGTCCACACAAAAAATCCGATATCCAGGTGCAAAAGCCAACAGGAATACTAAATGAAGGAAGCTTGCTTAGAAGGTCTGCATGCCAAACCCATATAGGTAGGTATTTTCCAGTACAAAATGATGTTCATTTTAATTAGCCATAACTATTTTCTCACAGCTATTCGAGAGTTGTTGCCATAAATAATTCAAAATGAAAAATCCTTTCTAATGACATATAGCTCAACATTATTGGTCATATAGGCTGGGTTGTCCGGACCCCTTTGTCATGTCAACTAATGAAAATTTCACTAAAGCAGGCAACAAATAATTGTTGATTGAAACGCCAAGTCTGTGTCAGACTGAGAACTTTTCTCCTTACCTCGTATTCTTTAGGACCTTCATTTTGATAAGGGCTATTTAGGTATTTTGTAAAAGTTGATATTTTTCGAATTGCATTTAATTTATATTTATTTATATATATATTACCTACCTTTAAATTTATCGGCACAATATCATTTTTGTTATTGTGTATGTAATGTCCGAAAGCGGGTATAAATTGCCCAGCGTACGACTCGCCAGTAATAAACAGTGGTGCACTTCTAAGCTCTGAAAAAACTTGTAAAAACTGTTGGATGAAGTTTAGAAGTGATCTGCCCACCTGAAAAGCAGGCAAGCATTTATAGGTAATCTATTTAATATTTTAAATCATTCTGTATATAATTATTTTTATTATGCAATTATAATATTATTTAAAAGAAATTAACAGTCGTATAATTACAGTACATGTTAAATTAATTTAAGTAAAACTAATAAACTTTGGGCAACGTGTCCATTGCAACCAACCGTCACAACTTTCCTCGACGAGATGTCCTAGTAAATCTTTAAATATATGATGGTCTTCCGATCCCCACGCACGTGTTTCTACCCCAAATAAGTCTCTGATGTCGAGATTACTATTCATGACCCTTTTGAAGACTTCAACAGAATCTGCCGACGCTCCAGCCCTACCCTGTGTTCTGTATACATGTGAAATCGCAAGGGTGTCGATGTAAAGTAGCATCCTACACCAAATGCTTTCCCAACTGCTAGGGAACTAAAGTCATTCAATCCGGTCTTTTACCGTCACCAAATATTGTCGTTGTTGTGCATTAACAGTTTGGCACATTAAATCCCATATTATCTTATTTTTATTAGACTATAAACCCTTTTCTTTAACTTACATCGTCTTCGTTGTCAGGATACGTGTTACTCTCGGAGTAGCTGAAGCCGGCGCCTACGGGGTTGTCGATGAACAGCAACGAGTAATCGCTCGCCCATGTGACCGGCATTTTCTTAGCTGAAGGCATTTATATTCATTACTAATCTTTCCCTGCAGTTTTCACCTGAGCGCAGTTCGGATCTTCATAATCATTCCACTATCCCTTAGGATCCTATATTTTGATCAAAAGTACCCTGTGACACTCTAGAAGCTTTATATTAGTGAAAAAGGATTTACAAATCCTGTTTAGAATTTTCGGAGATTATCTCTATCATACAAAACAAGCATATACAAATTTGGTCTATTTAATATTATAGTATAGACATAAGTATGTAGTATAGATAACTTAACCTATTTTATTTCATTCTCCATCTTGTGATAGTTGGGCTAGTGCCAATTGAAGGCCACTGGTGGAAAATCTCCATAGCACGCTTAAGTTATTTATTTTACAGCGTGTACAATAAAAGCTAACTAAAAAATATCTTCTAATTTATTCCTAGTTTCATTTCATTTATTTTTATTTGTGGAACTCAAGAACATTAAGATATTAGGTACAATAGTAATATTTAAAACTATGGAGTATTTTTATAAAATATTCATAAAAATACTACCATACCAACAATACGTTTTGCGGCTAGAATATTGTATTTACCTACACTAGCCTTCCTTACACTAATCATCTACCTATAGGTAACCAGAGTATTCAGGCTACAAGGATGATTTTGCATGAAAATATCTGCCATAATTAGGATTACCTGTTTCATTGACTACTTGTATAGGTCCGAGTTCAGTGAACAAGCCGAACATCGAACTGCAGCCGGGACCGCCTTGCAACCAGATCAGCAACGGCGTAGACGACAAGGGCTTATTATCAACAGGGAAAAACCAGAAGAACGTATTCCATTTATGTGTATCGTTAACGGTGAAAAACCCGGAGTGGCTCTTCACTCCGGCGAACAACGCTGGGTCTACCACGGACAGGTTGCGGGCTTCCGCCACCTTGCCGCTCTTCACGTAGGGCGTCAGGTTGAGGATCCCATTATCTACGGCATCTCTGGCGGGCTCTATGCTCTTGCTGGTTGCCGACGCAAATGCACTGTAGAGTTCAATCGATGGTTATACATTTAGCTAATACCTTGAAATCTAATACAATTAAACTTTATAGGGCATGTAAGCTCGTCCTCGTAAGTTCGGATTCTGTTAAGACAATTAACATGTTTTAGCCATAGCAAACGTAAAAATCTTTACAATAATATGTAACTTACCATAATAGAACCAATATTCGCACAATAAATCCCATTTTTATCTTACAGACTACAGGTATAGCCATTTAGTACCTAATGATATTCAAGTTAAATATGTTGTCGCTTATAATAATATACATTAAGTTAATGGATTTTCGTTTACGATCACATTTTATGGAATAAGTCCAAGGTATGCTTTAGATAAAGAAAGGAATGTAAGTTTAATTATCGATGTATACCTACCGATGTTTATGGCCGTGATCACGTACTGAGGATACGTGGGAAATCGGTGCTAACTGGTTATATCAAGGTGGATGAAGATAATATCTTCTTTATAATTATATAGATTGAGAACCTAGTTGGAGAAGAAATAGTAAGAAAAAGGACTGGCAGGACTGGCAGAAGTCGGGAATGACCGCTTAGATTATGGACCAAACGAACTAATGTTCATTCTATTCGTAACGGCTTATTGCTTGTTGTAAAGAAAACGTTATACTAAGCTATCTCTCGTTGTTTCCGTCGCGTTCTCTGGCCAAAGAGTCTGTGTCGTAAAGTTATCCGTACCTTCCGTCTATTTTAGGAATTTATCGATTCCATATTGATTCATTGTAAGTTTCGGGAAGACGAGGTTACAAGTTTCTATAGCTAGCTAAGCGCCTGGTCGATCTTACTAAATACCAGAAGGCTGGCCTCTATTTCGGACAGTATGATCAGCGTCGCCATCCAGCGGGGCAATGCGGCCAGCCTTCTAGGCAGCATTCCTAATACCGTGGACCTGGGACAAATTTTTTATTTGTAAGTTTGTTTTAATTAGTTTATTTAATTAGTTGTAAATTTGTAATTAGTAGTGTGTAGGTATTTAAGGCCGAGCCACAAACAAAGCTCGGCGCGAGCGCGGTGTGATAGTTGCCTAGGCAACGCGGCTGCATCGCGCCGCGCTCGCGCCTGAGCTGTGCAGTGCCACAAACTTATCTGACCTGGTACCGGCGGCGCTGTTTTTGGGATGGACATGTCAGTTCAAATACATTTCAAAATTAAGTGTCGTTATTTTTCCGCAGTTCCAGTTTTGGCCACCGCGTTTCTATGACAATCGGCACACATAGAGTGGCTGCTCCATTATTTAGGGAATTGAATTTTTAGGATGGTTCCCACATTTCGTAATAGCGGGTTAATTACTCGTTTCTTTTTACCAACAGTTCGAATCTTTCCTCCTTATTTGACTGGTGCATTACGCAGATAATTTAGAACCTGAGGACGAACATAGGCTACTTTTTATTCCCCTCCACTCGCTAGCTTGCAAGAGTATATACAAGGTAGGTAAATACCTGAAGCTTGATAAAGTAACGCCCTACCTCTGAAATAAGTCGCCTTTTACGACACCTCTTAGTGTGGACGTCGATGCTATTTTACTCTGTTGGACAACACACTGCAAATTTTGCTCCCTAGGTAGGCCCCCTAAGGTAGGTAGGATGAGGGGACACAGCTCTCCTACATCAGAATCAAAACATTTCAGTCCGACTTACTTGTCGAGTTAGACAAACTTTTAATGATACCGTAACATAGAGCACAAATTCTACAGTGCAAAAATTCGGTGGCTAGAGTCTAACGCTGATATAGATGTTCTGTTTAAGTACCCGCCACAGTGAACAGAAAATTGTGCTCAATCTTATCCACCACAATGGTACAAAACGCATTGATACCAAATTACATTTAATTCGCCAATATTTCGGCCTGCCAGATGATAAGTAGTAATAAATGGTAATATAATAAGAAATGGTTTATGGTATGCAAGTATTGCCATAATATTTACATTTCAATTTCTGGAGAGCCTCGGTGGCCGAGCGGATAGGGTATTCGACTAGTAAGCGAGAGGTACCAATGATGCTCTTACGGTGAGGGAAAACATCGTGATGAAACCTGCACATACAGGCGACTGAATGTGTAACCATGATCCAATCTGGTCAGGGTCCCTTTGTAGCAGGGCCACGGAGGTCAGATGGCAGTCGCTCCACTGTAATTACCTGATCTGCGAAAACCTGGATCATGGTCAAGGCGGATCCCGGGCCTTTGGGCGGAAAAGCACAATCGGGACATTAACGCCAAGGTGATGACGATTTATATATATTTATGATAAGATTTCAATTTCGCTAATGTTCAGTATTAAATAGACGAACAATTGCCCAAAGCTTACTTCATGGCCATGGATCGCGTTCTTCTTGTTCGTGTACAATTGACTTACCGCCATATAGAATCAATTTTGACTTTTTTCTAACAGATTTATCGCTAGCGGCTGAACCGGGATTTGTCGCTAGAATAGTCCCCGCGGGCTTAAGTAACCCACTCTTTACGTATTTGTGTCTTTGACATTTGTCAAAACGCACTTGCCAGGTGAAATTATTAAATATTTATGGTAGAACTTTTTTGTAGATTTTTAAATATTTATGGTAGAATTTTTTAGTAATTTATATAATCTGGCTACCAGTAGACACTGGCAAAGACACATAACCATGGACTTACTACCAAAAGGGACTGCGCACTGCTTTGACTAAAACCGGGCAGAGCGAGAGTCACCATCGATAGTCCTGTGTCCCTTTCTAGTGTTGCCACCATTGTTGATGCAAATTCCGAATTACTTTTATTATTTGGCGCGGACACCGACCTCAGGGCCAGGCAGAGCTGGACCGGGTGCAATCTGAAGGTCATGTTTTCACCAGGGTCCAGCCCAAGCTTACCCTGCTACTCGGAAACTATTGGCCCTAGAACACTAGTTCCTAGAGTGAAATGATAGCACTCCTCGAGATCATCATTTCGTATGACAGCTATCAAACTTTGAACTGAAATAACTCCTAAACTATTGGTGCTATAACACTCGTTCCTAAAGAAAAATGATAGTGTTCGTCGAGATCTACATTTTGCATGACAGCTGTCAAACTTAGAACTGTTGTAACTCGGAAACGATTGGCCCTAGAACACTAGTCCCTAAAGTGAAATGATAGTACTAATCGAGATCTACATTTCGGATAACAGTTCTAAGTTTGACAGCTGTCATACGAAATGTAGATCTCGACGAGTACTATCATATCTCTTTAGAAACTAGTGTTCTAGAACCAATGGGTTCCGAGTTATAACACATTTAAGTTTGACAGCTGTCACCCGAAATGTAGATATCGACGAGTACTATCACTTCTCTTTAGAAACTAGTGTTGTAGGATAAATCGTTACCGAACTCTTTTATCTGTTTTGTGGAACAAAAAGTCGTAGGTTAATAATTATGTCGACTCGACGTTTGTCGGAGAAACGTTCAGTAGATCAAAAGCTATTTTGACAATTACTTTTCGGATTGTACGGATTACCTCATAATAATACCAAATTCACGGTAAATATATTTCTCCCATAATGGCAACACCAAACATGACACTTGTCAATTTAGAATGACGATGATTATGCCAATAACATTGTGTTTACACTGTTAGAAAGGGACAAAGGACTATCTATGGTGACTCTCGCTCTGCCCCGTTTTAGTCAAAGCAGTGCGCAGTCCCTTTGGGTAGTAAGTCCATGCACATAACAGACTAGACACAAATCAAAAATATTCCCTGTTCGCTCACTATACAATTATTATGAACCTCGCTATCCCGTTTTTTAGTCTATTGAAATAAGCTGTCAGAAAATAACGCGCGCAATATTTTGAACGCTCCACATGTTACTGGAGCTCCTGAAGACCTGATGTTTCTTTTGAAACATCGGTGTATAATTTTATAATTTCCTAATATAATTTAAATCAAACCATTTAAAAGACGGTGCAATTTAGTGCACATTGAAATGAAAATTTAAAAAATTTAAATATTGTAATCGAAAAGTATAAAAAAAAAAACAAAAAAGCACGGACCAGCCAGTGATAATTATTTACTACGATTTCCGAAATTAAAAATAGATTTCTAAGTTTCTCTGACCGAGGGTCAGCAGGGTTTCATTTCACCAGCACCGAATAGCCTTAGGTACATTGCACTGTGCCTGGATATAGATCTAGATACTGTCAAACAACAAATATCAAAAATACAAAACGATCAAAGCTACCATAATATTTTGTTGGTTAATTTTGTAACCTCAAATAAATGTAAACAATAAGTGCTACAAAATACATTAATTCCACTTAAATTCAAATTATTTCCAAAAGATCACATTTCTTTCATAATTTTCAAAATATATCTGAATACATGTTACGTACCGTGACAATCTTTGCTGTACATCTTCCAAATCAAACAGCAACTTATCTGCTCTAAACTCGGCCATACATGCTTGATAAACTCGAAATATTACTGTTTTTTGTGCCGCTTTCATGTTTTTGTACTTATTTCGAAAATAAACGTCCCACACAGTAAAATACTGGAAATATCACTGTGATATCACATGAAAACTTAACATAAAAAAAACAATGTCTGGTCGATGTGACAGCTGAAGTATCAGTTTGTTTACAGATAGGAATATTATATTTGAGTTTTAAAGTAATGTAGTGCTGCCAGCAAAGACTTCTATATATGGACCGGTTCATTGTACAAAGGCAATGGGACCACTTCATTGGAGCTAAAACTGCAATAGAGCTCCAATGTCGTCTCAGTGACGTCTCGGACATGTCTACGAATGGTCGTTACTTTACAATCTAAAGGTGCGTACGAATTAGAGCGGCTCAGCCTGAGGCATGCTCGCCGTGCGCGGCGAGATGCTCACCGCGCGCGGTGAGGCTGCTCAGCTGCGCATTTGTTTGTTCGTTGAGGCAACGTGCTCGCGGCGAGCCACAAATGCGCCGAACAAATAAAATGCCATCAAATATGTGCGTGCCTCAACCTGAGGCTGCCTCTAATTGGTACGCATCTTAAGAATGCCGAGTTGCGTAGAAAGCACATGCACTAATTCCGATAAGCAGCAACCAAAAACAACAATGGAGTATCTTTTTTCCGTAAAGTATAACAAACATCATGTATTATTTGTAAAACTTATGTTTTTAGCATTTATAATAAATATTTCAGTGTTTATTGCAAAATTATTAAACGGCTATAATTAGTTGGTATCGTCAATCAAATTCAATGCACTCCATCTGATTGTTTTTTATTTGGCCGTCTTACATGCATGCGCATGTTAGATATAAGGTATTTTAGTATGTTTTAATTGGTATTAAATATCGTGATTAATGATAATTAATATTTCAAAATGCTTTTGTAAACATTTCACCAACTTCAGAACGAAGTGTGGTGTTTCTGAACGATTGTTTGTCTTTGATCAGTTAAGTACTGTTTATGAGAATCTTCCTTAATTAATTATGTAATAAGTTTATAATAATGTTCAAAGTATTGTAATACATTAAATTAACATCTAATCAATCTATCAGTAAATTTAGGAGACCGGAAATGAGAATAGCAAATGACATTTCCGGCTAGAAGGTAGTAAAGGTCCAGTCAATAGACTGGGTGGCACTTTTGCTCCAGAGCCGGCACAGAGTTAAGTACAAACTTGCATTGTATTATTGTTGCTTTATATTTTGTATTGGTTAATTTATTTATATGTCGTCGCGTGAAGGAAAGGGTGTATCAGGATCATTGCCATCAGGGTGGTGATATCAGTATTAGATCGTTCAGATAAATTAAAGAAAAGGTTCACATTTACTCCACTGTATTTATTCCAATTCATTTTTGCACATCACTTATAATTTCACTTGAAATCAGAGCAGTATCACAATGTAGGCAGTTGAGGTGATTAACTTTCTTATTTCAAAAGTGATTTTAAAATTACTTTATTTCCAAACGTAAATAACACTTTGTATAAACGAAATGTGGAGACAGTTTCAAGACGCGTCACTCCTCGGCGGCGGTCGCGCCAAGAATGGCCGCCACTCGGCCCGAGTCGTGCCGTCGAGACTCTGTCAGCACGCCCCACCAGAGGGCGCACTCCCACTTCCGTTTTCATCGTCATGAGTCCGTACTATTGACCACATGAGTCCATACTATTGACCGTGATCCGTCACGGCCATCCTGCTGTACACACGTCCTCGTGTGTAATCTGAAACATGAAAACCATATCACAGTACTATATTCGCTCGGTCACTTCTGACCACAACACATCACCCAAATAAGTCTTATGAATCATGTGATTGGATCTATCACGGCTGCATTAACCCACCAATTCTTCACATAAAACATACGTCCATTATCATTTATCATACTAAACTTCTGTAGATTGAGAGATAACAACATCATCTTGTACATAAATTATTCTTTATAAGTTGCCGACATAAATTCAGCTACGACTTCAGTTCATTAGAGAAGCGTGACAAGGTATAACACCAGACGGTTCATAAACCGTATCACAATTACCACCAATGAAGAAGGTTTAATCATCGTCACCAGTGTTTTCCCCTTGATGCTCTTGTTGAGTGGGAAACAAGCCCCAATCACAGAGCTCGCGTATCGTCCCCGACGTCCATTACTGTAGGTACTTAGATTCACTACAAATATGTGACATACCTACATCAAATTTTCAGTACTCAGCAAAAGACCCAATGTTACTTCGAGTGGGATTGAAACACTCCTTCATTAAATGCCATATGATTTTTGGTCATCCGTCAGCGCCATCCTAATTTAAAAAGAATAAGTAATGTTACCATACAGGAGAAATGACACACAGGCGACGAACCACCACACGACGGACGCCATCAGTCGGGCCGCCACGCCATCAGGCCGCCACGCAACCAGGCCGCCACGCAACTGGACCTGCACACAAGCGAAATACCACACAGACTAGGTGCCACACAGGTTGGGTGTCACTCTGGTCAGTGCCACTCTAATCGTCAAACTATGAGTTTATTCATCATATATCCTGTGTCACGTCTACCAAAGCACGATACAGGTAAGATGTCACACACGGGTAAATTTCACAGAGGCAAAATGCCACACATAAAAATGACACACCGGCGAAATGCCATACAAGTAGAATGCCTCACAGGCTAAATACCACACAGCCTTAATGTCACACAGACTATGCCACACAGGCGAAATGCCAAACAGGCGGGATGCCACACAGGCGGGAGCCACACAGGCCGGAGCCACACAGGCGGGAGCCACACAAGCGGGAGCCACACAGGCGGGAGCCACACAGGCGGGAGCCACACAGGCGGGAGCCACACAGACGGGAGCCACACAGGCGGGAGCCACACAGGCGGGAGCCACACAGGCGAAAGCCACACAGGCGGGAGCCACACAGGCGGGAGCCACACAGGCGGGAGCCACACAGGCGGGAGCCACACAGGCGGGAGCCACACAGGCGGGAGCCACACAGGCGGGAGCCACACAGGCGGGAGCCACACAGGCGGGAGCCACCCAGGCGTTAATAAACATTGCCAACATATAAGCTCAGTGTTGTTCATTCGTCACATTTTTTAAACCAGAAGGTACTTATAGACTCTAGTAATACCTCTTTCTATAATATAGGGGCACCACTGTAGCAGCCGTACTTATATAGCCAGTGCGTAGGTATCCACTGCTAGACCATACAGTACACCTTTCAATATGAAATTGCTGAAATCATGAAGTAGCAACTCCAACACGCTTTACTTCACTAATAGCTGTCTATAGACTCTCAGCTCGCGGTCAATTCCTCGACCAAACCTGCACCAAGTCAGTGATAGGTAACACAGTCATATCTGCTATCATAACACGTAACAACGGTCTACGAGTTACATAACAAGTAATCGTCACAGACCCGAACAAATGCTCTGAAAGAAGCTCTCACGTTTATTTGTTAAGCCAGTCATAGGTAAGTTCATTACCATCCAGTTCATATGTTACCACACCAAAACTAAACAAGTAATAATCATCGTCATCAATTTTAACTGTTCGAACAAGTATACTCTATCTAGACTTTACGTTACGTTTAAGCCTCCCATTTTGAAACGATTTAACAATGATTGTAATAATGAAGGTGTCCCATATACAGACGCCTTCTAAAAAAAAAAATTACAGCATTAAATTTGCCATCCACAGCCACAACATCGAGACTTTCGGGGCTATCACACACATGATTTCCAGGCCACTCCAAGTCAGCCAAATAAATCAGCATATTTGATCTCAACAACAGTTCAGGTACTACTAAACTTGTACTGGCAGAAGGATATAAAATCTCACCATTGCTTACACTACCTCATCTTACTGGTACAACAACAGAACTCGAAAAAGTTACTTTATATCGGTAATCATGGAAATTTCAGTACTCGGAGCTAAAGTTAATTTAATAAACCGACTATTGAACAATCACCAAAATATCTGGACTTTCTTAACATCATTATCGTTCAACATTTTCTCACAAAGATTGAAACAACTACCTTCTATTAGCCACGCTCCCATAGCCTCCATCAGGCCACCATCAGTGATAAAACACGATCACCTCCATCCGATGATACGAATTACGAAATTTTAAGAAAACAAAACTATCACATCAATCTTATAAAAACCTCGGCTCGATAGACGTCACATATTGAGTTAGCTTCTTAGATAGATCCGTCTAACAAAGTCTTTAACCAGGTCAAACTAAGTCATATTAACATAGAACAAATGGTTTTCGGTCGAACTAAGTCACAGGTTTATCTTTAGTTACTCAAAACATAAATCGAAATTATCTACCGTCAATCAGTTCACTTACTCGTATTTACTTTTTCATTCGATTAATAACTTGATACCAACATAAAATTAAATTACTAACCAAACTACCCCTTTTTTCCATTTTGTAGTATTAAAAGAAACGTATATGAGTGATCCCATTGTTACCGCGGATATCTTCTATAACATTGGGGAAACTACGACCACAATAACAAACATACTGAAATATGGAAAAGTTCATTCGAATGTCTCCTGTTAAATGTAAACAAACACGCTAACAATTTTTCTCTTTTTTTTTCCGATACATGTTGGCACCCTCCCGCTCGCATAGAAATCGCGGAGATCTGTACTGGGTCATTATTAAAATTTTGCACATTCGAAGCCTATCCTATCTCTAAGATACAACATCCTAAAGTACACTAGCTAATTGTTCCACAAACTCACTGCTACGGCATCCCTGCCACACTGTAATTATCAAATATTTACTTAATCAGCAATCTGGAACGATTTATGGTGACGGGAAAAGTCGAAGGCAAGAGACCCAGAGGCCGAAGTCCGAAGAGATGGGCGGACCAAATATCCGAACGATAAATCCGTCAACGTCGCATTACATCAGGCGACCGATGGAGACAAACTCCGAAGATGTCACGATCCTCAGCAGTGAGGCAACGATCAAGAAGAAGAAGTCAATCAGCAGCAGTACCACTATAACGATGCTTACGTACTCAATTTACAAAAATAATAGGACTATGCTTTCAAGTATTTCTTATTGTTGTTTTCCAATAACTGACGTAATGTTGGTAATACGTTAAATCATAGCGTACCATGTTTCAAGATGATAAAATAATCTTAGATTAAATGTCACTTTTTTAATTTTAACACAGTGTACTGTAACATTTAGAGGGATTTAACATAATTCTTACTATTTTTGTGGAGTGATTTATTTTTTCTCAGTAATATTCTATTAGACAGCCCACATTAATTGACATAGGTACCCGCAAAAGCTAATATTTATTAAACTTGGCAGTAGTTTTTGACATCTATACCAACAATTTGTAATACTGACCATAAATGACGTTCTTTTTGTTTTGTTTACATTCTTTCTATGTGTAGTTTCACTAAAGATACAAATTAACCTGCCCTTCTCTCTACTAAGGGCATCAATAGTGTTTCTGTCAGAATACTTTTCTGAATTATCAAAGTAAATAACTCTTAAAATCGGCTAGGGAGCCTCTTTTCAGCACAGGTTTTTCCCAAATAATAATTATGTATAGGACTCACCAGATAAAGAGGAACTGTCAATATCACATAATTTCTCAGTCATGTACGCAACACTCGCAGATTGTCTACCATCGTCCCATGTTGAAACAATCACGTTGAGGCTACCAGTCCAGCGTTGCATTGCAATGTTGTTCTCGTAGGTGAAGCGAACAAAGTGCCGTCCATAGTAAGTTTCACTCGATTTTTAATAATGGTGTCAATATCCCAATGGTGCTCTCGAAGGCCCGAGGTCTGCCTTGACCATAACCAATTGGTACAGATGATTTGTTGCTTACTTTATAAATCCCCCAATCTGTCTGACGAAGTCTTTGTCTTATATCTCGGGGTGTTTGGACTCTTGGCTGCGATTTAAACATGTTTAATCATTTTATATTTTAATGTAGGCAATTCAACTGGATCGAGTAATCACTTTTCTTTTATTATTACGCTTCCACAAAGCGTTATCTGCATTTTCTTTGTCGCTTCTCATCATACCATCTCTTGGGCGTTGCGTTCGTCATCACCGCTTCTGATGTCGTCGCGTGAAGGAAAGGGTGTATCAGGATCATTGCCATCAGGGTGGTGATATCAGTATTAGATCGTTCAGATAAATTAAAGAAAAGGTTCACATTTACTCCACTGTATTTATTCCAATTCATTTTTGCACATCACTTATAATTTCACTTGAAATCAGAGCAGTATCACAATGTAGGCAGTTGAGGTGATTAACTTTCTTATTTCAAAAGTGATTTTAAAATTACTTTATTTCCATACGTAAATAACACTTTGTATAAACGAAATGTGGAGACAGTTTCAAGACGCGTCACTCCTCGGCGGCGGTCGCGCCAGGAATGGCCGCCACTCGGCCCGAGTCGTGCCGTCGAGACTCTGTCAGCACGCCCCACCAGAGGGCGCACTCCCACTTCCGTTTTCATCGTCATGAGTCCGTACTATTGACCACATGAGTCCATACTATTGACCGTGATCCGTCATATATAATTGTTTATTTAT
This sequence comes from Blastobasis lacticolella, assembly GCA_905147135.1. NCBI lineage: Eukaryota > Metazoa > Arthropoda > Insecta > Lepidoptera > Blastobasidae > Blastobasis > Blastobasis lacticolella. The sequence goes on from LR990051.1 coordinate 16,783,472, forward strand.
TGAATCATACATAATACTACTGTCCCATTTTAAAGGATAAATATTGAATTATGTAATCCATAATTGTATCTTAACATTTGGTGAGAATTTTGTATAAATGTGGTTTGCCTATGGTACTTTGTTTGTATTATAAAATCTTGTTAAATTCAGCTAATGTTGTTTAAATAAATACCTCATTTTATAATGGATTATATTGCTTATTACAATATACCTAATATCTTTAAAACATTTGTTTGATTAAATGATGTCCACTAGAATCATACGTTATCCTAGATAATATATTTTCTAGTAAACTCCTACACAAATATCAGCCTTGGATACTTCATCATCATCGTTGTCCATATATTTCACTGGGATTTTGGATACATACTCACTCTCTGTTATTATCCTGTAGCCTAATGACTAAAATAAAGGTTTTACTAATGAAAGACACTGTAGTTATAAGTAGGACATATATTAAAGCTGACATCAGAAGTGGGATTCGTTAACTCTTGATATCGATATAAAAATCACTATTTTTCAGATTCTGCGTAATGGACGAGACCATTCCACGAGGCATCTTGCAAATCGACGACGACGGTGTTCGGAACGACCAATCGACGTCGGAGGGATCGAGAGACCGAAGAACCAAAGGAAATGTACTGTGCTGTCTTCGCGGACCGTTGCTGTCAAGAGCTTTGCAGATCCTGGTTGAAATCGTCCCCGGAACAGCGTCACCAAAGCTGCCATGGCAGGTAACACCCCGACCGGTTCTGTATCTGAACATCTCGGACGCCAGGACATTCACTGCTGGACATAGACTCCTCCCCCTGGCCTTCCGCAATGATCGGCTTGGTGCCCTTACATCCACCAGCTCCGTCTATCTCCTGGGGCTGTTTTACACTATAATTTCCGGTACGTGATCCCCATTTAAAGACCTTTGTGCCCCATCGGCCATCGGTCCTATGAAATTTTGTGGCCTGCCCACTGCCACTTTAGTTTTGAAACTTGTGGAAACTATGTCGCTGACTTCTGCATCCACTATGGCACAAATCCTGGACACTATGGAATCACGAATTGTTTCTTGCACGTCGAGCGTCACTACATCGAAATATAAAACGCCGCTTTTATGATAATATTTTTAGAATTGCAAAACATTTATGTGAGAATGGCATCCTTAATTAGCAAAGAAAGACCACATCGTAATTGTTTAACCCTCTTTTCCATGCTAAAAACTACGTAAACGAAAGTAAAATGTTTCAAACAATTTTTCTTGTTGGTAGTTAGACGATAAAAAAAAATATTGTTTTGTGCGGGTTGACCGATAAAAACTTGCTAAGTTTTAAAAATATGAAGTTAAAGAACATCGGAAACTTTTTATTTCCGTAAATTTTGATGGGTATCTTTATATGATAGGCAGCTTTAGTACCTACTTGTAAAAATTGGACCTAGTTTTTTGAAAATGAAAACACATATTTATTTTCCATTATTTTAGGTAGTCTTCGCATTTCTACTCAGTCAATCCAAAAATTAGTCAAGAAATAACCGATATCAACCGCCTTTAACATAAGATGTAAACGTAACATACCGGTTACCCACATTGGAAGACATTAAAATCATTGACTGGATGGAATTGTTGTAGATACCACCTTCCAACATTGAACTATGTTTGGGTTGATATTTATTAGACAATTTTTTGAAGTTTCTACTCCAGTTTCCAATTAGAGTTGGACAATTTCCAATGAAATTGTCCATAATTTACGAGAAAAATTATAAATAATCCATTAAATTTCTTGACGAAAAATTAGACTTTGCATAAAGGCGCTTCTCCGCCTAAAGGTGGCAACATTTTGTTATCAACACGTGTTGACAACACATGTTTTTGATCGGTGGATACCTGGCGTAACGCAAAATATTTATTTTGTTTACTTCATTTTTATTTTAACAAACTTTTACCATACAATAAATATTCAATTCAAGCTATTTATTAAAGTACCTACATAGAAACGATTCGTATTAAAAAAATAATGTTTGCCTACCTTTGTTTCCATATACTATATTCGGATTATCTACCGCTAGTGGTCTCGAAATAAAACGTCAGAATTGGCCGAGCAAATTGAAAACGTATGTACCTACAATAACGTGATTCACATTTTCCATTTTCTTGTTTGCTGACCGTATCGTAAATAATATGCTATTTCAGTAGCATAGTGGATTAGATTCCCGTCCAAGTAGAAATTGAAGTAATTACTAATAAGGTACTGTAAAAATCGTCTCTGTACCTGTGATGTATCGCATTCCATTAATCAATATTATTTGAATTGATATTTTGGTGATAGATAAATATTATAGGTATAAATTGCGATGTGGGTCTATAAGAACAACGCTAATGAAGATGCTATGCTAGTTTGAATTATTTCATCATTCGTAATTATTCAAAGAAATTTTGTGTATAATATTTTATAGAAAATCATGCTAATGATATTCAAGTTTTGGAATGCCACCAGTTATTCAGTCACATTTATTAAGTAAATAATTCGATAAATGGAAGTAAAAGTGAAATGATAACTTGAACTTTCTATAATTGAAAAATGACAATTATGACATGATTATTAAGATTGTTTGAATCCAGCTGTGGGAAACCGTGTTACAATATGGCTGCTAGGTAGTAAGCTTGGTGTGGCTTTGGCTTCACGGGCAGCGGTGATTGCAGCCAGCACCTGGATGCTTATACTGAACGTTGCTGCTAGGTAGTGAGCTTGGTTAAGTCCATTTCTCGGGCAGCAGTGATGGGACCATACCTGGAAGGCTACTACTGAATATTGCTGCTAGGTATTTAGCTTGGTGTGGCTTTGGCTTCACGGGCAGCGGTGATTGCAGCCAACACCTGGAGGCTTAAACTGAACTTTGCTGTCTAGGTAGTTAGCTTGATGTTGGCAAGACGACCTTCACCGGGCAGCAGTGACGCTGCCAACATCTCTATGCGTCTACCGAAACTTAGCTGTGCTAGGTAGTAATCCTGATGTTTGGCCATTGTATCACGGGCGGCGGTGATGGGGCCATCATTACAGGTCACTACTCAAACCAAATAATAATATTGTAATGCGATTCTTCATGACTATATTTGAACTTGGCTATAATTCTGAAATCTCGAGAATAATATTTAATAATTCAGCATTGAAGGTTACATTGATAAAAAAAGTTTTGCTAGTCCCATAGACGATGCTAATCTGGTTCTACGGTGAGACCGGTGGTGCCGGTGCACTGGTGAGGAAATTGGCATGACGGGACAAATGACTTTGAAAGTACAGACCAGTATTTGGTTATTTACAAATGTGCACAATAAAAATAACTGCAATATATTTTAATGGTTATAAAAGCTGATTACTTATATGATTTTTATACTTTGCTGGTTTGTGATTGAATTATTTGTGGCATTGCAAGAAATTATTATATTCTGAAATTCTGAATGAATTTGGTAGTCAACTTACCTATTTGTGGTATAATATTTTAAGTCGTTTTAAATAAGTAAATGACACAAAATGTTTCATTATTATTTGATTCACAAATGGAAATTTGTCCTAAGTTTGATATAAATAGGTACTTCAGGGACGAAGTACTTGTCAGTATGGCCGTGTTAGATATAAGGTATTTTAGTATGTTTTAATTGGTATTAAGTATCGTGATTAATGATAATTAATATTTCAAAATACTTTTGTAAACATTTCACCAACTTCAGAACGAAGTGTGGTGTTTCTGAACGATTGTTTGTCTTTGATCAGTTAAGTACTGTTTATGAGAATCTTCCTTAATTAATTATGTAATAAGTTTATAATAATGTTCAAAGTATTGTAATACATTAAATTAACATCTAATCAATCTATCAGTAAATTTAGGAGACCGGAAATGAGAATAGCAAATGACATTTCCGGCTAGAAGGTAGTATAAAGGTCCAGTCAAAAGACTGGGTGGCACTTTTGCTCCAGAGCCGGCACAGAGTTAAGTACAAACTTGCATTGTATTATTGTTGCTTTATATTTTGTATTGGTTAATTTATTTATATAATTGTTTATTTATTGAATCATACATAATACTACTGTCCCATTTTAAAGGATAAATATTGAATTATGTAATCCATAATTGTGTGAATCCACATTTGGTGAGAATTTTGTATAAATGTGGTTTGCCTATGGTACTTTGTTTGTATTATAAAATCTTGTTTAATTCAGCTAATGTTGTTTAAATAAATACCTCATTTTATAATGGATTATATTGCTTATTACAATATACCTAATATCTTTAAAACATTTGTTTGATTAAATGATGTCCACTAGAATCATACGTTATCCTAGATAATATATTTTCTAGTAAACTCCTACACAAATATCAGCCTTGGATAATTCATCATCATCGTTGTCCATATATTTCACTGGGATTTTGGATACATACTCACACTCTGTTATTATCCTGTAGCCTAATGACTAAAATAAAGGTTTTACTAATGAAAGACACTGTAGTTATAAGTAGGACATATATTAAAGCTGACACGCACGATGTGACTTTGCACTGGCGGTATAACACCGTGGATTTAGTTCTGACCATTAAATGTGGGTAGAACAGAAAAAATACTTATTACTGTAATATGTTTAGTACAGCATAACCCGGAACGAACTAATATTTGGAACAAGCGCCATAGTTACTTTTGTTCAGCTTGAAAATAGCTATCCAAGGACGTATTACACATAGCTATTGGAATGGTAACCACTGTCCATACAAATTCTTGTACGCGTTAACAATGTTATATCTGGCGGATTGACAAGATTGTTGACAAACCTATTCGATCCGGTGGCTAAATCCGGAACTAAGTGTTGCCGTTTTGAAATGTAATGTCAATGCCAACAACAGCGATGCTGTCACCTGGTCAGTCATTTTTGTGGCACTGTAGACGGCGCTGTTTATTGACTACGGTAACCGTCAAAGTTATTTGTTCGTTCAACCGCATCAAGATGTATGTATATATCTATGGGTGCTAGTGTCAGCAAGAGCAGTAGTAGGTAAATGTACTTGGAACCCACAACCATCCGCGAAACCGTCGGGTTTTCTCTCTTAAGTTTATGTTTAGTTATGTACCTTGGCCCATAGCCTGAGATAGCCTAAACAATTCGCCATTACAATTTTATCGTCGCTAATTTTAATCTCGAATACCCCAAATGGCGATAAATAGCCTACATTGGCAACACTTTGTTGGCGCGACGCCGGCAGTGCCGAACTAAGTCCTTCAGAGGCCCACGGCGGACAACCTTTATAAGGCCCCCAGTTTAAGAAGTTTGATGTAATGTTACAGCATTTTATTCAGTTCACATTTGTATGTTTAAGTGTTTTATTTGTGTCCTCGACCCTGATCTTAATTCTGTTTGAATAGTGATACGGCGACAGCTACGGCCCTGTCACAACTCCGAACCACCTCTTCGATATGTTCAAAGCATATTTTAAAGCCTTGTATAGGATTTGATCAAGGCAACATGGAGACGTTTGGAGGCCCCCCTGGACCAGAGGCCCGGGGCGAGCTGCCTTTCCCGCTTTGTTCGTTAGTCCACCCCTGGCGGCGCGAGCGCGGCATGATAGTTGCCTAGGCAACGCGCCAGCATCCAGCCGTGCCAGCGCCGCACTCGCGCAGAGCATTGTGTGTGGCAAGGCCTTTATTATACCAATGTTATAATCTGTTTGAATGCTCCATGAATAAATTAAATATCTTTAACTTTACATTATGTAGTATATATAGTTTGTCAGAATTGATTCTGGCTTTTTGTCCATCTCGTTTCAGATTGAGTCATTCAGTATTTTAAGATGTGCGAGGATGCATCAGTTTTACCTCTTACATATTTTTTAAATGTTGGTCTTGGTTTTATAATAATTGTGTATGTGATAGGTGAACACTAAAATCTGCTCCGATAACACGGTGGGTGATCAAAGCATAATTAAAAATTTAATCACTAGCCAGGTTCAGACGCGGAAATAAAACATGATCGAAATACACCTCTGCAAATGGTTCATAAATTCTATGCTGATAAATAAAAAATAACTTAAATACGTATTTATTTATTTATTGTCAAATATATATATTTTTGAGCGATTACAATTTTGAATTAGGATAAATTCGCTTAACATCAATAACCTGTACCTGTTAATGGTCGCGGAACGAAAAAAGTTTTTATCGACGTTGAAGCATAACATATAACTTTATTATTTGAATTTATTAATGAACATATCAATCATCAGTTTAGCATACTCGGGTTGGTCCTTTGGCACCATGTGGCCTGCTTTGCGCACCAACACGTCCACGAAGTTACCGCCCTCTTTCACGTATCTGAAATATTATGAAATGCTGTCTGTAAGAACAATGCTTTGGTACTGGAAAGAAAATTTTGCCATAGCAAAGTGTACCTCTGATGACGTTGCTTTAATGTTTAAAAGCAGCGGTGATCACAGATTTTTTTTTTTTTTTTATGTCATACGGTAGGCAAACAGGCAAGCGGGCCACCTGATGGAAAGTGGTCACCACTGCCTATAGACATTAGCAACACCAAGAGTATCGCTAATGCGTTGCCCACCTCTATAACACGTTGCTCTGGCAGCAAAAAGCAAATGCCACGCCACTGCCAAAGCCACGGTTCCCCAAATCCCCACCCCATGGAGCACTGGAAACCTTACTCACCGGCAGAAACACAATACTATTTAAAAGAGTATTATTTAGCTGCGATATTCTGTAAGGTGGAGGTACTTCCCCAGTCGGGCGGCTCCAATTCGAACGAGATATGCTCGCTTGTCAATTTGTCTACGGTATGACATAATAATTTATTTAATTAATTATTATAATAATTAATTAGGCCGTGTGGTGTCTGTCCGGCAGAGTAGAATAGCACCAACCCCTTACACTCGAGGGTGTCGTACAAGGCGACTAATGTTTAGAGGAATAAATCGAAGTCTCCGTAGGCTGGAAAATGGGCAGCAGCGTTTTCCATTGTTATATTTATAATACTGCGATCTCCAACCCGCCTGCCAAGCGTGGAGATTACGGCAATAACCTCCCCTTTCGTGGGAGAGGCCCTTACTCCTGCAGTTGACTGTTTATGGGCTGTGATGATGATGAAAAACAACATAATATCACAATAATAAATATAAATATTTAAAATACAGAGTTTAAATAACGAGAACTTACAGTGCAGGCTTATTCCTATAATTCACTATTACTCTTTCAGCTTTTCTGTAACTCTCAACGTTCGACCATGTCAGGTTTCGGTACATATAAATCGAGTTGCCGTATGCCACTATCACATCCAGCTGGCCACTGTTTCAAAAGCAAATCATGAAACGATTGATGAATTTTTTTAATTATAGGGCAACTGATAATTTAAGACTAGACACAAGACTGACAAAACCCTCCTTGAGTTCTACTGGAATGGTCAGATACGCCTGTATACCTCAAGCTATTTTTATAGCATATCTTTTATTTGTTTGTCCAAGTGATTTCGGGTCGTCTGTGGGACCATTCAGACCATTGTCAGTTTAGATACTCCTTTAATGTCATTATAAATATGATACAGAGTTAACAACATTATATAGTTACACTTCAAACAAATTAACTTATTGTGGTGAGTAGGGTGAGATGTCGAACAGTGAACCAGTAGTACACCATTAGTATCACCATAACGCAACGTTGCCAGATCGTGCAGTAAGCGTAATCGTACTTGGTTTTGACCGCGCTTCTTGCTCTCTAGTCGGTAGCGAGCTCCAGTGTAGAACGCCCGCGCCTCGGGGCTTTTTGTGATTTTCGGCGTAAAAATACCGAAAATCCTAAGTAGTAATTTTTAGGTTTGTAATCTTAAACTGCATCTTTTAAAAGTAATGTTTTTTTCTATTTCTGTACTGAATATCTTTGCATTGTTTGGTCGTACATTCATGAATCCTACTTTGATGATGAATTTTTTTATGAATTTAAAATCAGTAGAGGTGTGTGTGGTACATAGTGACCCACTACACCGGCACGAACAGTAAGTCACCGCTCCACTGTGTACAACATCAAGATTCTAATTTTCTTAATAATTTTACCGTATATATTCATATAAAAATGCGGGTAGGCAATATCAGGCTACTGCCGTCAGTCTTCGGGTACAAGAAATGGCTAGACGACACGTCTAAGTTTGCGTGGTTTCAATTTAATGAACTCTAACTCAACCCCACTCCTACATATATCCGCGCCCTAACCGTACACTACCCGTACCCAACCCCCCTCAATTCCTAAGATCTACTGCAAGGCTCCACCAGTGGATCGAATCCCTCCTCCATCATTTACCTTTTTCTACATCAATTTTTATATACCACACCACCATTGTCGGTAGACGCCTAAAATATAATAGGACCACGATAAGTCCGTATGGCAATAATCTGGGGATAATCTATCCATGTTACTCCGCAGTCTTTCTTGTAAACATTCAGTTATTTGGTCACTATTAGCTTGAACTTGTGTCTAAATTTGGTTGGCTGGAAGAGATCTCCTGCAGAGATAAGCTCGCCTTTGTAAACTATGTTTAAGTCTTAACGATGTAACATTATTTTATGTACAATAAAGACTATATATAAATTATTAATCATGCTGAAAATTATCTTCCGCACTTTCTTTTTAATTGTTTGCCCAGTATTTAATAATATTTTTCATAACTCACAAAAATAAACATAACTCCATCAAATTGTTTGTTAAGACTTTTATGAAAGACGTTTTATGACGGATAAAAAACTTTTAAAAGTTGCCATACAGAGATTTCAATATTTTTTTAATAAGCGATTCGGTCTTATTATAGATCTCAAGAACTCTTGTGTAGCTAGTTAATTAGTTATCATTACACACCTTTAAAATATATCAGCAATGACTGTTATTAGAAAATAGGTTAAGTTAAGATGTTATTGATTTATGTTGATTTATAGTCTTCACAGTTATTTTGGTAAATGAAACTAATTGCTCACACATTTATAAAAAATGTATTGTTATCTAATTTATCTACTATGCTAATAACTACAAAGATGAAACGATAATAATAGTGATCTCATTAGTCGGGCTCACTGTGTACTCCCCGGTTTGCTGTAGCCCAACCCCCTGGTTCAAGGTGTGCCACGAGGTGGACACAATGAGCCATTTCCCATCTTTCAAAAAATCTGCATTATAATTTTTTCTATAAATCTTTTACCATTATCTTATATATATACAAAATGAGAGTCAGATATATTACGCAATGACTAGACCAAAAAAAATTTCATGATATTGACAAACTGATGAGTTATGATTGTTTTACTTTTTTGTGTGTCACTGTTCGACACCTCACAAATTTCCATAGACAATTAAAATAAATACTAATACATTACGTATACATATCAGTGTACAAGGGCAGAATTATGATGATGGTGACGAGAGACACGGACAGCGTTCATACCTTTTTTATAGACACCAGACTTAAAAAATCAACGACTATACTCAAAACACTCCATACCTGTAGCACATGACACCGTATTGTTCAAGTAATTCTTCCAACCATGGTTTGACAGATAAATTCCTTTCGTCTGATAATGAGCTATAAGCTTCATTCGAGAAACTATCATATGGTAATGTGCCAACATGTATTTTATTTTTGATATTTTGCCGATTTAAAAAATTTATATAACTATCATTATTATCTTCATCATCCATGTAGTTGTATATATTGATATTTCCTGCATAATTTTGAAGTAAATCGAAACCTATTGTGGATGCCTAAAATACATTTAAATTGTTTAAATCAGTGCCTCATCAGGACTAGTACACATAACACACATAAGCTGTTAAACTTATCATTTTAACATGCTAAGAGACAGACTAAAACATTTTAACCGAACAGATAAAACTATATTTTAAGTCGACATTCGAAATTTGACAGGTCAAAGGGATATTTTATAAAAACACATTAACTCGTATTATAGGTACGTAGGTACTATAAAAGGCTAGAATAATTATAAAAAGTTGAGAGGCCCCATAAGGAACTTGTTCCTACCCTATAATGTACATAACGCAATCTTCGTTTCATTTGTAAGAAGAAAAAATATAAGTCTTTGAAAATTATTAAAGCTACTTGTACCTGTTTGTATTTTTCTATATCGCCATCATCCCAATATTTTCTAGCTACATCGTCAGCTTTTTCGATTTCGTCAGCTTTATCAAAATCAAGAAAGCCATGTTGTAATCCTAATTCAGCATTGTGTAAATAGTTTGGAGGATCTATCCACCCATCACCTATGGCTAAACCCTGTAATTGCAAAATATCCAATAATAAATTTAGCATTTTTATTTATAACTTATATTATGAAAAACATTACCTTTAAATTTATTGGCATTCTGTCGTTTTTATTATTGTGTAGTATGTAATGTCCGAAAGCTGGTATATATTTTCCGGCGTATGACTCGCCAGTAATAAACAGTGGTGCACTTCTAAGCTCTGAAAAAACTTGCAAAAACTGTTGGATGAAGTTTAGAAGGGATCTACCCACCTGAAATGTAAGTAATCATTACAAGTAATCTCTACGAAATTTTTTAAATCACTGTAAAAAGAATGCAACTATAAAATTATTTTCGTAGTTGTGCATTTAGGGTTTGGCACTCTTATTAATTAGATTGTTTTGAATAATAAAATCTTTTTTTTAACTTACATCATCTTCGTTTTCAGCATACGTGTTACTCTCGGAGTAGCTGAAGCCGGCGCCCACGGGGTTGTCGATGAACAGCAGCGAGTAATCGCTCGCCCACGTGATCGGCATTCTTTCAGCTGAAGCCATTTGTATTATTTATTTATAATTTAACCTATTTTATTTCATTGTCCATTTGTGATGCTCGAGATTGTATCGTATACCCCGGATAGCAGTGGTACGCCGCGTCAGCCGGACTTTTCGCTCTTCGCAGTCTCGTGGTGGTGGTGGGCTGCATTGACGTGGTGAATTTACACCATTATATTATTATATTAGACGGGACTTGGACGCGACGTACCTTTATGATTTGTTTTCCCGACGTTTCGGTAGGGTTACACCCACCGTGGTCACGAGACGACTGCCGTGGGAGGTGACAGCTGCGGTGGTGAATTTACACCAAATGACTATTTTAAGCTCCGAATCTCGCAGTGGACTGTTATGAACCATTTCCAAAGTATTTTCCTGGTTTATTATCGCGTACCTTGGACAATGGTTCATGGTGTACGCAGGTTCATTCATCACGGACCAAGGTACGCGGTAGGAAAACTGAGACTATTTAAAAAAAAATTTAATTATTACCCCTCTGTAATTTAAAACATTACGAAACAACATCGACATAGTATATGTGGAAAAAACTACATTACTGGAGAATTTACAAAAACTATCTGCCATAATAGTACGATTACCTGTAGTGTTGAGTACTTGTATAGGTCCGAGTTCACAAAACAAGCCGTACATAGAACTGCAGCCAGGGCCACCTTGCAACCAGATCAGCAACGGCGTAGACGACAAGGGCTTATTCTCAACAGGGAAGAACCAGAAGAACGTGTTCCATCTCTGTGTCTCGTTAACGGTGAAAAACCCGGAGTGGCTCTTCACTCCGGCGAACAACGCTGGGTCTACCGCGGACAGGTTGCGGGCTTCCGCTACCTTGCCGCTCTTCACGTAGGGCGTCAGGTTGAGGATCCCATTATCTACAACATCGCTGGCAGGCTCTATGCTCTTGCTGGTTGCCGACGCAAATGCACTGTTTAAATCAATGGTTATACATTTAGATTATCATCATTATCCGAGCCATAACAAAGGTGTAAAAAATTATAAAACTATAACTTACAATAATAGAACCAATATTTGCACAATGAATTTCATTTTTAATTTACCACCTACAAGTATAGTTATTTGATATCTAATAGTTCAAGTTTAATATGTTGTCGCTTTTAATAGGATAGGTACCTACATAACTTTGAAGAATTTTCGTTTACGATCATATTTTATGGAGAAGCTCCGAGGTACGCGATAGATAAAGAAAGACTCCTAACAAAGAAATGTAAGTTTAATTATCGATGCATACATACCATCGTTTATAGCCGAGATTACGTACTGCGGATACGTGTGAAATCGGTGCATAAAACTGCTTGTATCAGGGAGGAAGAAGATGAATGGATTGACATTGCCCAGCTGGATGCGAGAGTCATTGACTCTCGCATCCAGCAATACGTTGGGATATCGAGAATACCTATAGAGGATATAAGATAAGAAATAGTAAGAAAAAAAACCATGGCAGAAGCCGAGATTGACCGCTTAGATGATTAAGTAAACGATTTTGTTAGAAATGACACCTTTCTGTACACTCTATACACATAAAATCATCTTGGCGTTAATGTCCCGGTTGTGCTAAAGTCTAAATCTAAGTGCTAAATCATGTTTAGCCTAAAGCAGATTAAACCATATTTTGTAAATGTGGTATATTTATAGGGTCTGTATTAGTGATTTAGTCATCTTGGCGTTAATGTCCCGGTTGTGCTCTCGCGCACGAGGGCCCGGGGTCCGCCTTGACCATGATCCAGGATTTGGCAGGTCAGGTAATTACAGTGGAGCGACTGCCATCTGACCTCCATGACCCTGCTACCAGGGGAACCTGACCAGATTGGATCATGGTTACACATCCAGTCGCCTGAATGTGCAGGTTTCATCACGATGTTTTCCCTCACCGTAAGAGCATCGGTTAGTACTCAACTAATGTACGTAACTCAGAAAACAGTCATTGGTACATGGCCAGAGCGGGATTCGAACCCGGGACCTCTGGCTTACGAGTCGTATACTCTAACCGCTCGGCCACCGACGCTCTCGCACATAGAGTGTACCGATTTTGGGTGTGAATTTATAAGGTATTAATGACGATGGCCTATTATTTTATCGAAAGTAAGGGTGGAAAGCTTAATTATTACTCAAAATTTGAAATTACAAAAAAAATTATATTTAATGAATGGAGAATGGAGCTACACCGTTGCACCGATAAAATAAAAAGAAATCAGTCTACTTACCTTCAAGAGTCACTAAATTTTCAGCAGAAATTTTGTGATATGGAAAACGAATTAAAGTCTACTACTAATATGAAAACTCACAAAAATTAATAGCTGAATACTCGGAATCAATGAGCCAATTACTTATCGATTTAAAAGATAACGAGAGTAAATTTAACTCTCTAATAGAAAACCAAACTTGCATTTGTGAATGTACTCACACTACGTTAGAAGATAAGTCACAAGTGAGGCGACGCCTAGTACACAGTCCATTGGCCGCGTCAATGGCGCCGCCTGTGTTGCCGCAACCGGAGTTTTCTCTACCCGTGGGGGCGCAACCATTAATGCCAATCTCCGTGGTGTCACCACCACCAAATGTAAATTCGTTTGTTAGTACGCGTAGTAAAACTGTTTTGATAACAGATATTTTTGGACGAAATCTAGGACATGAATTATCATTGTATGCGTGTAACGATGTAATAAATTACTGCTATCCGAATATATCATTAAGATGTCTGACATTAAAAATTAAAACAATGCAATTCAATCAAAATGACACTTTAATCATATCTTTATGTGATACATTGTATTGCTCAAAACAGGATTTATGTCGTTTATATGATATGTTGAATAACATTAGAAGTATTGGTAAAATTATACTGTGTTCGTTTCCGTATTCTAAAAGCTACGGTACTGTACAAAATAACAACATTTATTATTTCAATAATTTAATTTTTAACTTGACCTGTCATAGCGACAAAATCTCATTTTTTGACGTAAATAAATATATTCGACATTTTGTATATTATGGACATGACTTATAGGGAAAAGAAATTTATTGCTACATTATTAGCATCTAACATTTTTAATTCTGACATTGTACCTAAATTAATTGACATCATGAATTCTTCAATAGGTACTTCTCTTACAAATATGACTTTAAACAACATTATTTGACAAAGTTTAACCACTGCTATAAAATGAATACTATTGATACAAAACTAAAAGACAAAAATTTAATGTATATCTTTCATCAAAATGTTCAAAGTTTGTCTTCAAAAGCCTTGGAAATAGAATTATTTCTAGAAAAAATTGATTATAATATAGTCTGTTTCACTGAACACTGGTTAAAGGATTTCGAAATACAATGCCTTTTGTATGAAAATTATGTAACAGTTAGCTCATTTTGTAGAAAAGCCACTTTACATGGTGGCTCTTTAATACTTGTACGTAAACATATTAAAGCTAAGGAACGCAAGGACATTGTAAGGCTGTCCGTGGAACGCTGCGTTGAATTGTCTTGTGTAGAGTTGGATGGGCAAATTATAGTGTGTGTTTACAGACCCCCAAATTGCAGTAACTATAACACATTTGTATCGGTAATGGAAGAAGTATTACAAGTAATTTCGAAATCTAAGAAACAGTTGTTTGTCAGTGGGGATTTTAATATAAATATACTGGATAAAAATAATAAGACAAATGATTTCTTAAATCTTTTTAAATCATTTAACCTTATGAACCTATTTCACGAACCTACAAGGATTACATCGTGTACCTCATCTTGTTTGGATAATATATTTTCAAATTGTAATATAACTGAACATTCAATAATAAAAAATATACACTCAGATCATTTAGGGCAATTAATCTCACTGCCTTGCAGAGTAGTTCCAAAACAAATACAAATTAAAGTAAGGCCTGTATCAGAAAATCAACTTCAAACTTTCAAAGAGACCACCTATCTGAACTGCCAATTGATGTTACCAACGCAAACAAATTTTATGGTGATTTTTTTCAAATGTTGCAAAGAAACTTTGAAAATACTTTCCCCGTAAAAACAATTAATATAAATTCCAAGACTAAATTTAGTGATTGGGCAACACCAGGAATCCGCATAAGTAGAGGTACTTTGTACGAATTGTATGCTAAAAAGCAATTTATAAAAAATTATGGTCTGAATGAACATGTTCGGAGGTATTCAAAGTTATTTAAATTGGTTTGCAAAACTGCAAAAGCTAATTATTTAAGGAATCAAATTAAAATATCTGGAAACAAAATCAAAACTACTTGGAACATAATAAATAAGGAAACTGGTAGAATAAAGAGCCACGAAAATGAATATTGCTTGGTGGGCCAAAACGGCAAGATAACAAGTAATATAGGGGTTGCTGAGGAGTTCGAAAGATTTTTTACAGAAATTCCTTCTAAAACTACACAAGCCTTATGCTCATCACCTCATAGAGCAATGGATTTTTTAGAAAAAAATGTGCCAACTTGCAATGAATCATTTAAATTTATATATGTTACGCCTTACATAGTCATAAAAACCTTCAATGAATTAAAGGTTAAATCCACTGAAGATATATGGGGTATGTCTACAAAAGTTATTAAATCTGTGATAATCACCGTGGCACCCTACCTTGCTTCAATATTTAATAAGTGCATTGACGAAGGAGTTTTTCCGGATTTAATGAAGCTCGCTAAGGTAGTTCCTATTTTTAAAGCAGGTGATACAAGTGACCCTGGCAATTTTAGGCCTATATCAGTATTACCAGGGTTTAGTTAGATATTTGAGAAGCTAATTCTTAACCAAATGCTGATGCACTTTAATATCAATGGATTGTTTCATGATCACCAATTTGGATTTACTAAAGGTCGCTCAACTACTGATGCAGGTGCAACACTAATCAAATATATTTTTGAGGCTTGGGAGGAAGCCGAGGATGCCATTGGGATTTTCTGCGACCTATCTAAGGCTTTCGATTGTGTGGAGCACGAAACATTATTACTAAAGCTTCAGCACTACGGTATCACTACATAGTATAAAACAAAGTCGCTTTCTCTGTCCCTATGTCCCTTTGTATGCTTAAATCTTTGAAACGGTCGCTCAACTACTGATGCAGGTGCAACACTAATCAAATATATTTTTGAGGCTTGGGAGGAAGCCGAGGATGCCATTGGGATTTTCTGCGACCTATCAAAGGCTTTCGATTGTGTGGAGCACGAAACAATATTACTAAAGCTTCAGCACTACGGTATCACTACATAGTATAAAACAAAGTCGCTTTCTCTGTCCCTATGTCCCTTTGTATGCTTAAATCTTTGAAACTACGCAACGAATTTTGATGCGGTTTTTTTTAATAGATAGAGTGATTCAAGAGGAAAGTTTATATAATAAATAAATAAATAAATAAATTCTTTATTTACCAAATAGAGTATACATTTTTCTTATGCTAATCTGAAATATATTCATTCGTTGGAAGAACGCTATAAGGTTTTAACATAAGACCAGGATATTCTGATTCCTAAACTAGGATATACCTGTATTTTAGGAATCAGTGAAAGCCCGTGCGTTCCAATACATATTCTATCCACTTCAGCTGAATTTCCGAATATATAATAAGTATTTATATACATAGATATATATGTTTGTGTGTGCGTGTTTGTGTGCGTGTGTGTGTATGCGTGTGTGTGTGCGTCTGTGTGTATGCGTATGTGTGTCTGTAAGTGTTCCTATGTACAAGTAGGTTAGTTGAAGATGCTCGATCAACACGTTAGCAATTCTTCGGTTTCCATATAAGTTAACTTTTGTAGCCAATCTTGGGTCTTCTTTTTGATTTCATATTTTGTTAGGGAATTGATATTGAGGATTTTGTTTACTTTATTGTAGAGAACTGAGTTAATTATGTAGTACTGACGAGAGGCGAACGTGGTTTTATGAGAATCTACTACACAGATATTTCTGGTATTTCGTTTGCTATTATCGATTTTAGGGCGATTATGTGAATGTCGACGAAGAATGGTGCGAAAAATATAGATTTGTCTAACAGTCAAAACTTGGGACAATGAATATAATGAACTTGTTGGAAATCTAAAGGGCTTTTTAAAAATTACTTTTAGGATCGCTCTTTGAGCCCTTTCAAGTTGCAACATGTATGTCTTAGCGGATCCACCCCATACCGGGACGCAGTATAAGAGCAGTGACTGACATAGAGCTGTATACACAAGTTTTAGCGTTTCGATGTTAGCTGAATTCCTAAGCGACTTGAAGATGTAAATAAGTCGTCGGACTCGAGACGATAGTGTCTCCAATTGAACACTCCAGTTCAATCGACTATCAACGTGGACACCCAAGTATTTAATTTGAGAAGCACGTGACAGAGTAAGGCAGTTACAGTCGATGGAAGAGACTGAACAAGAATGGACTCTAATGTTTATTGTGTTAGCAGGCTGGTCATTTGCTCTAATAGAGAATGGTATATATTTGGTCTTTTTGATATTTAGAGTTAGGAGATTGGCTGATAACCAACTACTGACCACTCGCATTGCCAACTCAGCATTTTTTATAACGTCACCCCAGTTCCTCCCCTGAATAATTAAGGCTGTATCGTCAGCGTAGGCAAAGATGTTGCAATTTGGGATAGAAAGGTTGCAAAGGTGATTAACATAAATGTTGAAGAGTGTCGGGCCCAAGATTGAGCCTTGCGGCACTCCGTAACTGACAAGTTCCTCTGTGCTTATGTAATCACCAATTTTAACTCTTTGAGTTCTGTTAGATAGGTAATCTCTAATTAGATCTAGTGAAACACCACGAATACCAATGTTTTCCAATTTCCTACGTAGGGTAGGGATATGGACCGTGTCGAATGCCTTGGACAGGTCCAGGAATATCCCGATACATTTGTTGTTACTATCCAAGGTCCTGGCCACTGTATCCACCAAATCGACAACTGCGTCCTCAGTAGACACCCCTGAGCGAAAGCCGTACTGATGTCTAGAAAGTATGTTTTGGGTTTGAAGATATTTTAATAAGCGAGTATTTAATGCCTTTTCAAATATTTTTGATAATGTTGACAGCACAGATATCGGTCTGTAGCCCTCCACACGGTCCCCATCCCCTCCCTTATGTATTGGATGCACGATGGCTTTTTTAAAAACGTCTGGAAAAACTCCGGTCCTAATGCACAAGTTAAAAATATGTGTAATAACCGGCAGAAGAACATGACTGCATGTCTTTATAATTAAGGCTGAAATATTATCCCACCCAACCGCGGAGTTTACATTTAGAGATTTGATAATAGAGTCGACCTCTGCCTCATCCATTTCCAGTAGAGCCATTGAATTTGGAGATACATACGTAGATTGAAATTTGGTGTACAAGTGATCCTGACAGAGAGGAATAGCAGAGGCGAGATTAGCGCCAATCTCGATAAAGTAATTATTTATTTTTTGTAGTGACGAAACATTATTATTTGATATTTTGAGTAGTTCCAAAGGGGGGTTACAATTTTTATTCATGTTAGTAATATTTTTAATTACTTTCCATGTCTGCTTTGAATTATTTTTAGCTTTCAAGAGCTCTTGTTTTTCATGCTCCCATTTCAGTTTGCGTAACAAATTATTGCAGAAATTCCTGTAGCGCTTATAAGTAATTATTAAAATGGGATTGTCATTTGAATTCCTGACTTTATTGTGCAATTCATCTCTATTACGAATGCATCGAAGCAGACCTGGAGTTATCCAAGGTTTTAGATTCCTGTTCTTTCTAGAAACCTTGGCTTCCCATGCGTGATTGGAGATTATGGTTGATAACCCTATCAACCATACATGTCTACCCAGACACAAGGTGATTTGATGCGGTATTAGCATCTATAGAGGTCAGAATAGGCGTGTAGTCAAGACACTCTATATCATGTTGTATAGCTGTGTAGTTATATTTTTTTATATATTTATTTGGTTTAGGTATAGGATTTTTATAGCTAATATTCAGTAAGACTGGCATGTGGTCCGTAATGAGGGTGTCAAGTATCAGCACAGTAGATTCCAATTTAGTTTTCAAAAACACATGATCCAGACAATTATCGATCCTAGTGGGATGAAGATGAGCAGGAAGAAGTCCGTGAGAAGCATTTAATGTTAGGTACTCCTGTGATTTCGGATCAACACTTTTCTGTTTTATGTCTATGTTTAAATCGCCTATTAAGATGATATTTTTGAATTTGGAAAATGACAAGAATACTTCGTTTAAGCTGTTAATAAATTGTTCGTATTTTCTATTATGTGTGAGGGAGGGTGAGCGGTAAATGGCAACTAGAGCGACTTTATTGTCCATTATGCACGTTAGACAATTAGCGTACTCAAATTGTGGTTCCCTGTGCAATTAATATCCGATTTAATGTAAAGAATAATGCCTTCGTTTTGGTTGGTGTTATTTTGAGTATAATACACCCGATATCCCGGAAGAGAAGGAATATTTGCTGTGTTTAGAAGCCAGCACTCTGACAATACGATAACATCGCAGACAACCCGAATTTGAGTCAGAAGAACACAGAATTCACTAAAGTTTTTGTTGACGCTGCGAATGTTCATGTGTATTATCTTCAGCGAGTTAGAGGTGTTTTTTAATATTTGCGTCGTATGTTATATATGTATAATAACATTCATTAATTAGTGGAGAAGTACTGTTATTTTTGAGGTTTCTAATGTGATGTCGTAAATAATTACATTTTTTCCGCTTACATTGCAAACGCAGGCTGAACCCTACGAGTTTTATCAAAATAATGTACTAAGTATTGTACACATTGAAAAGGTCTACAGAAAAGTTCGTGATGGTATATGTCTATCTCTTATGGATAACCCACAATAACTTTTTTTTGTCATTTACTTTTTACGACAAATAATGGCTAATTTTCGAAGCGATTTTTACCAATACAGCATTAGTCCTTAACCAATTAAATACCTTGAATACATTGTTCATTTAATATAGATCTATATGGCCCTTATGTTACACCGTATGATTTAAGTGAATATTTTCGAAGATATTACAGATTTAAAAATTGCAGGACGTAGCGTTTGCGGCGGTACCGGCCGGCCGCCCGGTGCGGCAAGAGCGTGCCTATAAATAGCGCGTCTGAGGCCGCGGTTTTCCCTATAGCACTTTGAATTTAGCAGCGATCGGACGCGTTATAAAAACGTGCTTTTCAGCGCGACAACGTATCAGTAATTATAAGTAAGTTACGATAAATAATTGTATGATAGTAGTTTTAAAATATAAATTATATTCTATTCTAAGGTTAATTTTTAAATCGCACTTATAGTAATTATAAGTACCTACATAAGGTGAGATAAGATTAGATAAAATAAAACCATAATTTATGGATTGCAATTTTCTATTAAGATCTTGATTAAAATTTACAGTTAGATCAATTTAATATTAGGGAAATTATTTTCAAAAATCGTGATTTAAGGTGAGATATGTAAGTTCAGAAAAAGTACTTAATAGAATAGGTATCTTTTGTTGTTGATGATTGTTGATTATCTTTTGTTTTTAGTCGCACGAATAGCAAATTATTTTTTAAGTAGTTTTAATTTAATTAAAATCGTTGTTTAAGTTGAGGTATTTCAGTAAAAAAAAAAGAACTGAATAGATTAGGTATCTTTTGTTTTTTATGATTGTTGATTATCTTTTGTTTCTAAATGGTAAGAATTTAGATATTTTTTACTGCGGCACATACTAATAATATGGCAATTTGTGCATAGGTAACTGAGTAAATAACACATATAGAACTGAGTAAATTTTGTACAGAAATTATAAAGTCATGTCTGGAAGACGTCGTCGTTCGAATATAGGTCGTAGTACAGTGAATGCCAGAAGAGTACGTTCAGCAAGAGATGAAGAATCGTCAACGGAACGTGAGGCTCGCCTCAGTCAGGCTCGGGATAGATATAGAGCTGAGAGAGAGAAAGAATCTTCAGTAGAGCGTGAGATTCGCCGAGGCCGGGATCGAGATAGGCATACGGTTCAGAGGGACAGAGAATCGTCAGTAGAGCGTGAGACTCGCCTCAGTCAGCTTCGGGATAGATATAGAGCTGAGAGAGAGAGAGAATCTTCAGTAGAGCGTGAGGTTCACCGCAGCCGAGATAGGGAAAGACATCGAATACAGAGAGCCAGAGAATCATCAGCACGAGTTACTAATTCATGGGTGAATAAAGAAAATTCTGCCATGAATTACGATCCTTCGATTTCTTACAAGAACGATCGTATAGTATCAATAGGTACTATGTCAGTAGTGTGTGAACATTGCTTGGCATTGAAATTCAAGGACGAATCGAAAGGCATGTGTTGCTTACAAGGAAAAGTCAAATTAGAAGAAGTTCTCCCTCCACCTGAACCACTTCAATCTCTTCTTACGGGTGATCATCAGAAATCCAAGCAATTCATGCGCAATATACGCCGTTATAATAACGCATTTCAAATGACCTCTTTTAAGAGTAAGCAAGTCGTTGAGCGTGGGTTCATGCCTACATTTAAAATTCAAGGGCAAGTGTACCACTTAGCTGGGAGCTTGCTACCACTTCGACCCGATGATCACAAATTTCTGCAAATATATTTTATTGCAGATCCAGATACACAAGCATCTACGCGGTGTACAAATGTTGCACAGCCCATTGATAGAGATTTTATTAGATCTCTCCAAGATATGTTACATTCTCATAATTGCTACATACAGTCTTTCAAAACTGCGATTGAGAGTGTTCCAGCAGATACTCCTGACTTTAATGTCGTAATCCATGCAAATAAAGTTCCTGTTGGAGAACACAAAGGACGATACAATGCGCCTTCCACGAGTGAAGTAGCAGTGGTGATAGCTGGACAGCAATTTGACAAAAGAGATATTGTATTGCATAATCGTGATGATAATTTGCAAAAAATTTCAGAGTTACAGATCTTATGACAGCTTACAATATCCTTTGATGCTATGTCGTGGAGAAAATGGTTATGCCATTAATATTTCTCAAGTTGACCCAATCGGTGGTACACCTCTGCGTAAAACAGTGTCATGTATGAACTACTATTGCTACCGTATAATGACAAGACGTAACAATTTCAATACTTTGCTTAGATATGGAATGTTAACAAACCAATACTTGGTAGATCAATATGCGAAAATTGAATCTGAGAGATTGGCCTTCATCCGTAATAATCAAACTAAATTGAGACCTCAAAATTACGTTCATCTTCAGGATGCTTTACAGGCGAATGAACACCGCAACGGCATTGGGCAGTTGGTTATACTACCTTCATCATTCACAGGTGGACCTCGATATTTACACGAAAAATCGCAAGACGCCATGACTTACGTAAGAAATTACGGCAAACCTGATTTATTTATAACTGCAACATGTAACCCAAATTGGTCGGAAATCAAAGAAAATATTAACACCAATTTAACTCCACAAGACAGATACGATATAGTTAACAGAGTCTTCCATTTAAAAGTACAGAAACTCCTGCACCTCATTAACAAGTCTCATATATTCGGTCCGCCGCGCTGTCATTTGTACACAATAGAATGGCAGAAACGTGGCTTGCCACATGTACACCCGTTGGTGTGGTTAGTGAACAAAATTAGACCAAACCAAATTGACAGGGTTATTTCAGCTGAATTACCGGATAAAGATGAAGATCCTATCCTGTACGAAATCGTAAAGAAACATATGGTACACGGCCCTTGCGGGACTTTAAACCCGAATTCTCCATGTATGCGAGATTCAGCAAAAAATTTCCGAAGTCGTTCCAAACTCAAACAAGTACTAGCGATGACGGATATCCCAAATATCGTCGACGATCGCCAGAACAGGGTGGGCAAAATGCTACCGTCCGAAACCATGATATTGATAACCGATGGATCGTTCCCTATAATCCGCTCCATTTGAAAATTTTCGATGCCTACATCAACGTAGAGTTGTGCAATTCAATAAAGTCAATTCAATATGTTACTAAGTACATTAATAAAGGCAGTGACCAAGCCACTTTCAGCATACAATCACCAAATGAAGTGGAAAAATATCAGTCTGGACGTTACATCTGCAGCTCTGAAGCTGTATGGAGGATTTTATCATTCGAAGTGCACGACCGGGCTCCCACAATTGTCCACCTTGCAGTTCATTTAGAAAATGGACAAAGAGTATATTTCACAGAGAACAATATACAAGAAGTTGTTAATAACCAATAATTCTTCAAGTAATGTGCTCAAGATGATTTCGCGAAAACACTGACATATGACAGAGTTCCAGGTTACTATACATGGAACCAGAGTTCTAAAACTTTTCAACGGCGAAAACAAGGTACTGCGGTTGATGGTTTCCCCGGAGTAAAAAAAAACGGATGCTCTTGGCAGAGTCTACGTGGTTCATCCCAACAACAGCGAATGCTTTTATCTGAGAATGTTACTGCATATTGTAAAAGGCCCGACATCCTTTGCACATCTAAGAACTGTACAAGGTGTTGCTTACAATACTTATCAAGCAGCATGCAAAGCTATGGGGCTCTTGGAAGACGATTCTCACTGGAAAAACACATTATCAGAAGCAGCTGTTTGTAGTTCAGCTACATCATTAAGATATTTATTTGCCGTCATAGTAGTGTTTTGTCAAGTAACTGATTCTGTTGATCTATGGAATAAATTTCAAGAAAATATGGCCAGTGATATTCTGATTCGGCGACGGCGAGAGTTAAACTCAGATGATGTACAATATGATCAAAACATATTTGACGAAGCATTATTGGAATTGAACAAAGTAGTGCAATTACTTTCGGGTAAATCGATCAAGGATTTTGGGCTGCCGATGCCAGCTAATACTACTAACTCAGGTTTAACTAACAGTGCCGAATACACAAGAAACATCATACGATCAAACGAGACTTTTACAAAATATAGCTCAAGATGAGCCACGATTAAACATCGATCAGAAAAAAGTATTCACTGCATTACTATCAATAATTGATAACAATGAAGGGAAATTGTTTTTCCTTGATGCCCCAGGAGGTACAGGAAAAACATTTTTAATCAATCTGCTTTAAAAAAAAGTAAGATCTATCGGAAAAATTGCGTTAGCTGTTGCGTCATCCGGCATTGCCGCTACGCTTTTGGAAGGAGGCCGAACCGCACACTCCACATTCCAGCTCCCGCTGAAAATCGCCACCGATGATAATAACAGCGTCTGTAGTGTTTCTAAACAGAGCAATACAGGAAAATTGATGCGTGACTGCTCATTAATAGTCTGGGACGAAGCTACCATGTCAAACAAGACGTCTGTGGAAGCACTGGATAGGACAATGCGCGATTTGCGCAACAATAATTCACCTATGGGTGAATGTACAATTCTGTTCTCAGGAGATTTCCGTCATATCCTACCAGTTGTGACTCGAGGAACACGTGCTGACGAAATAAATGCTTGCCTAAAAAGATCCAACCTTTGGCCACATGTCAATAAATTAGAGCTTAAAACTAATATGAGGGTTTCGTCATCTTCACGTGAGAACAGGCTATTTCCAGAGATGCTGCTAAAAGTGGCAATGGAGAGTTAACACAAAGTGAGGGAAGGATTGACCTAGAAAAAAAACCTTTGCGTTTTGATAGACAACATCCAAGAGTTAGTCTACAATGTCTATCCTGACATTGATAACATAAGTTGTAAGACAATATCTTGGTTTAAAGAAAGAGCGATTCTGTCACCAACTAACGAACAAGTAGATAAAGTAAATAACTTGATTCTTTCAAAGATTGATGCGCCGACGAAAATATACTACTCGGTCGATACTGTTCTCGATTTGGAAGAAGCTGTTCATTTTCCTACAGAATTTCTAAATTCTTTGAACCCGTCTGGACTCCCTCCTCACAAAATGGTGTTGATAGTAGGTTGTCCTGTTATTTTATTAAGAAACCTGAATCCACCTAAACTTTGCAATGGCACGCGTTTGCTGGTAAAATCATTGAAAACTTTCATAATAGAGTGCACAATACTCACAGGATGTGGTACCGGAGAAGATGTATTGATTCCCCGAATCCCTCTGATACCATCGGATTTACCCTTCTAATTTAAACGTTTACAGTTTCCGGTAAAGACATCTTTTGCAAAAAAATCTTTTCATCTTTTAAGAAAAACCACCTAAAAGAACAGCAAGAGCAAGCCAGTCCATCAAGGCAGCACTCGTTTACCAGTATAACGCAGGGCCCAGCTATCGTCCAATTCAACCATATTTGAGGGAAAAGAGCGACCCGGCCCCCACGCCACCGCCAGACAGACTTTTAAGTAAGCGTGCATCACACATGCTGCATGATAGGTAGTCGCTCCCACCCTACTCTATCCTATCCCTACCCCATCGCTACCTTACCCCTACCCTACCACTATCTTACCCCTATCCTACCCTATCACTACTTTACCCCTACCCTACCCCTATCTTACTCCTACCCTACCCTACCCTACCCCTACTCTAACTACTATCGTACCCCTACCCTACTGAAGACAGGAGACACCATGTGTGGGAAAGAAAGGAAAATTAACGCCGCTTCCAAGGTGGTTCTCCGTGGGGGAAAGTAACGGCAAGAAACACACAGAGCCTACGTTAATTCTTTTTTTTAAATATGTCTTACGTACTAATACATTATTTGTCCTATATACTATCTTAAAAGTAAATACCTGTATAGAACAGCAGTTCAGTTGCATGGACTTTTGTCATTTACATATTTAGATATAGGTACAATAATAACTTTTTTGACAGAATATGTTTTTTAGCGACTTTAAATTTATTCAATGGTTATTTCTGAATATCTGTTGGAACCTTATTATAAAAGCGTACATGAATGATTAAAATATGATTAGTGGACTTTGGCTAGACGACAAGCACTAGCAACAAGCTTATCTTTATTTCTCGTATTAATATTATGAACATCACTATTCTTCTTAAATAAGTATAAATTTTTATGAACATTTTATGAATTTTTTATTACATTAAGTTCTCATATATATGTCGGAGATGATCATGAGTCTCTTAGTCCATCTCTTTGGCCTGGATGTCGATCGGTGCGCAACCTGACGGGTGGCTTGCAACTATTATGACAACGTCACTGGATATTGGGACCAAGATCTAGAAACCATTCAAGAGGGAAAAAGCGTAGATCCTGATGCGTTAAAGAGATGTGTAAAAGCTCCAGAAAATAGAAACGTGAGTGCAGGATGTACAGTTAACAATGTGTAGGGGGTCAAGCTGTGCGTACGTGGCAATTAGCAAGAGCCCCGCGCAATTCCTGAAACACTGTACATAGCATAGTAGATATTCCTTTATTGCTACGAAATCCCGATAAATACGATCTGATGGCCATTACTCGCGCATGGGCGAGTCTTCTCCAGTCTTTCCCCGATATATATATTGTGACGGCATTGTCATTATATCAATATTTCTGAATTTATCTCTTAGTGAAGTTCTAGGTCTCAATTGATAAATCGCGCGAATAGCCCTTTTCTGCAGTAAAAATACGAGTACATTGTGCCAGTCGGCAGCGTGTCCCCGCAGCAGTATGCCATAGGCCATAATACTGCGGAAATAACTAAAGTAAGCTAATATTGCTGTAGCCTCGTCAGAAATACCTCGTTACTTCTTTACAGCATATGCTGCAGAACTTAGCCTTTTCGCCAATTTATCAATGTGAGGACCCCATTACAATTTATTATCCAGAGTAAAGCCTAAAAATACTGTAGAATCAACAAGATTCAATTTTTTGCCTTTTATTTGTACATTAGTAGGCACTGATCTATCATTTGGAAAGAAAATTTTAATCATTTTGTCTTCTTGCCATTCAGTAACAAATTATTAACCGTAAACCAGTTTACCACTTCTGCAATAGTCTTCATATGTTAATTGTTGTCTTTTTACTTTAAACAATAAAAATGCATCGTCAGCGAACAAGACAATTTAATGGGTATCTTTTACAAAGTACGGTAAGTCATTTACATAAAAAGGAACAAAAATGGACCAAAAATAGATCCCTGGGGGACACCCATAGAGACAACAGACCCTATAAATCTCTCTCCGTTCACATCAACTTTTTGAATTCTATGGCTCAAGTATGAATTTAGCAAGTTTAGGACCAAGTTCTTTATTCCATAATGTTGTAATTTCCTGACCAAAATATCATGATCAACGCAATCAAAGGCCTTGGATAAAACACAAAAAACCCCTAAGGCATCACGTGATTCCTCGCAGGCCCCAAATATATGTTTAATAAGTTCAATACCAGCATCAGCTGTTGAACGACCGCGGAATATATTACACTTTCCCAATGTACTCGTATTATGAAATTAGTAGTTTCAATACTGCAATTTAAAATTATATGGTATATATAGTTTGCGAGAACTAATACTGGCTTTTTGTCCATCTCGTTTCAGATTGAGCTATTCAGTATTTTAAGCTGTGCGAGGATGCATCAGTTTTACCTCTTATATATTTTTTATATTGGTCTCGGTTTTGTAATAATTGTGTATGTGATAGGCGAACACTAAAATCTGCTCCGATTACAAGGGGGGTGATCAAAGCATAATTAAAATTTTGATCACTAGCCAGGTTCAGACGCTTAAATAAAACATGAATAAGATAGACCTCTGGAAATGGTTAATAAATTCTATGCTGAAAAATAAAAAATAACTTAAATACGTATAAATTTATTTATTTAATGTCAAATATGTATACTTTTGGGCGACTACAACTTTGAATTAGGATAAGTTCGCTTAACATCAATAATCTGTACATGTTAATGGTCTAATAACAAAAAAATGTTTTTGTCGACGTTGAAGCATAGATGGACTTATAACTTTATTACTTGAATTTGTTAATGAACATATCAATCATCAGCTTAGCATACTCGGGTTGATCCTTTGGCACCATGTGGCCTGCTTTGCGCACCAACACGTCCACGAAATTACCGCCCTCTTTCACGTATCTGAAATATTATAAAATGCTGTCTGTAAGAACAACCCGAGCAGGTTTACCAATATTTATATTATAGTTTTAGTTATAATTGTATTGCGTTCTTGCCAGTGTGTAAGTGCTCCATGGGTTGGGGAACTGTGGCTTTGGTACTGGAAAGTAATTGTTGCCAGAGCAAAGTATACGGGAGTTTGACTTGGGCAACGCATTATTGACAATACCTCTGACGTTGCTTTAATGTTTAAAAGCAGCGGTGACCACTGTCCATCAGGTTGCTCGCTTGTCAATTTGTCTACGCTATGGCATAATAATACGAAAAACAACATAATATCACAATAATGAATATAAAGATTTAAGATACAGATAGAAATAACGAGAACTTACAGTGCAGGCTTATTCCTATATTTCACTATTACTCTTTTAGCTTTTCTGTAACTCTCAACGTTCGACCATGTCAGGTTTCGGTACATGTGAATCGAGTTGCCGTATGCCACTATCACATCCAGCTGGCCACTGTTTCAAAAGCAAATCATTAAACGATTGATGAATGTTTTTAATTATAGGGCAACTGATAATTTAAGACTAGACACAAGACTGACAAAACCGTCCTTGAGTTCTACTGAAATGGTCAGATACGCCTGTATACCTC
Organism: Blastobasis lacticolella; assembly: GCA_905147135.1. Lineage (NCBI taxonomy): Eukaryota > Metazoa > Arthropoda > Insecta > Lepidoptera > Blastobasidae > Blastobasis > Blastobasis lacticolella. The sequence goes on from LR990051.1 coordinate 16,811,937, forward strand.
AAGCTTTTTTTATAGCATATCTTTTATTTGTTTGTCCAAGTGATTTCGGTTCGTTTTCAGTTCGTTTAGTTCGTTCATTCAGACCATTGTCAGTTTAGATACTCCTTTAATGTCATTATAAATATGATACAGAGTTAACAACATTATAAAGTTACACTTCAAACAAATTAACTTAATGTGGTGAGTAGGGTGAGATGTCGAACAGTGAACCAGTAGTACATAGTTAGCCACCATTAGTATCAACATAACGCAACGTTGCCAGATCGTGCAGTAAGCGTGATCGTACTTGGTTTTTACAGCGCTTCTTGCTCTCTAGTCGGTAGCGAGCTCCAGTGCAGAATGCCCGCGCCTCGGGGCTTTTTGTGATTTTCGGCGTAAAAATACCGAAAATCCTAAGTAATAATTTTTAGGTTTGTATGTAACCTTATACTGCATCTTTTAAAAGTAATGCTTTTTTCTATTTCTGAACTGAATATCTTTGCAATGTTTGGTCGTACATTCATGAATCCTACTTTGATGATTATTTTTTGTTGAATTTTAAATCAGTAGAGGTGTGTGTGGTACATAGTGACCCATTACACTGGCACGAACAGTAAGCCGCCGCTTCACTGTGTACAACATCAAGATTCTAATTTTCTTAATAATTTTACCGTAAATATTCATATAAAAATGCGGGTAGGAAGTATCAGGCTACTGCCGACAGTCTTCGGGTACAAGAAATGGCTGGACGACACGTCTAAGTTTGCGTGGTTTCAATTTAATGAACTCTAACTCAACCCCACTCCTACATATATCCGCGCCCTAACCGTACACTACCCGTACCCAACCCCCCTCAATTCCTAAGATCTACTGCAAGGCTCCACCAGTGGTTCAAATCCCTCCTCCATCATTTACCTTTTTCTACATCAATTTTTAAATACCACACCACCATTGTCGGTAGACGCCTAAAATATAATAGGACCACGATAAGTCCGTATGGCAATAATCTGGGGATAATCTATCCATGTTACTCCGCAGTCTTTCTTGTAAACATTCAGTTATTTGGTCACTATTAGCTTGAACTTGTGTCTAAATTTGGTTGGCTGGAAGAGATCTCTTGCAGAGATAAGCTCGCCTTTGTAAACTATGTAACATTGTTTTATGTACAATAAAGAATATATATAAATTAATAATCATTCTGAAAATTATCTTCCGCACTTTCTTTTTAATTGTTTGCCCAGTATTTAATAATATTTTTCATAACTCACAAAAATAAACATACCTCCATCAAATTGTTTGTTAAGACTTTTATAAATGACGTTTTATGACGGATAAAAAACGTGGCAAAAGTTGCCATAAAGAGATTTTAATATTTTTTTAATAAGCGATTCGGTCTTATTATAGATCTCAAGAACTCTTGTGTAGCTAGTTAATTAGTTATCATTACACAACTTTAAAATATATCAACAATGACTGTTATTAGAAAATAGGTTAAGTTAAGATGTTATTGATTTATGTTGATTTATAGTCTTCACAGTTATTTTGGTAAATGAAACTAATTGCTCACACATTTATAAAAAATGTATTGTTATCTAATTTATCTACTATGCTAATAACTACAAAGATGAAACGATAATAATAGTGATCTCATTAGTCGGGCTCACTGTGTACTCCCCGGTTTGCTGTAGCCCAACCCCCTGGTTCAAGGTGTGCCACGAGGTGGACACAATCAGTAATTTCCCATCTTTCAAAAAATCTGCATTATAATTTTTTCTATAAATCTTTTACCATTATCTTATATATATATACAAAATGAGAGTCAGATATATTACGCAATGACTAGACCAAAAAACATTTCATGATATTGACAAACTGATGAGTTATGATTGTTTTACTTTTTTGTGTGTCACTGTTCGACACCTCACAAATTTCCATAGACAATTAAAATAAATACTAATACATTACGTATACATATCAGTGTACAAGGGCAGAATTATGATGATGGTGACGAAAGACACGGACAGCGTTCATACCTTTTTTATAGATACCAGACTTAAAAAATACTCAAAACACTCCACATACCTGTAGCACATGACACCGTATTGTTCAAGTAATTCTTCCAACCATGGTTTGACAGATAAATTCCTTTCGTGTGATAATGATTTATGAGCTTCATTCGAGCAACTATCATATGGTAATGTGCCAACATGTATTTTATTTTTGATATTTTGCCGATTTAAAAATTTTATATAATTTTCATTATTATCTTTATCATCCATGTAGTTGTATATATTGATTTTTCCTGCATAATTTTGAAGTAAATCGAAACCTATTGTGGATGCCTAAAATATATTTAAATTGTTTAAATCAGTGCCTCATCAGGACTAGTACACATAACACACATAAGTTGTTAAACAAATCATTTTAAGATGCTAAGAGACAGACTAAAACAATTCAACCGAATAGATAAAACTATATTTTAAGTCGACATTCGAAATTTGACAGGTCAAAGGGATATTTTATAAAAACACATTAACTCGTATTATAGGTACAGGTACTATAAAAGGCTAGAATAATTATAAAAAATTTAGAGGCCCCATAAGGAACTTGTTCCTACCCTATAATGTACCTAACGCAATCATCGTTTCGTGTGTAAGCAGAAAAAATATAAGTCTTTGAAAATTATTAAAGCTTCTTGTACCTGTATGTATTTTTCTATATCGCCATCATCCCAATATTTTCTAGCTACATCGTCAGCTTTTTCGATTTCTTCAGCTTCATCAAAATCAAGAAAGCCATGTTGTAATCCTAATTCAGCATTGTGTAAATAGTTTGGAGGATCTATCCACCCATCACCTATGGCTAAACCCTGTAATTGCAAAATAGCCAATAAAAATATTAGCAATTTTATTTATAACTTATATTATGAAGAACATTACCTTTAAATTTATTGGCATTCTGTCGTTTTTATTATTGTGTAGAATGTAATGTCCGAAGGCTGGTATATATTTTCCGGCGTATGACTCGCCAGTAATAAACAGTGGTGCACTTCTAAGCTCTGAAAAAACTTGCAAAAACTGTTGGATGAAGTTTAGAAGGGATCTACCCACCTGAAATGTAAGTAATCATTACAAGTAATCTCTACGAATTTTTTTAAATCACTGTAAAATGATGCAACTATAAAATTATTTTCGTAGTTGTGCATTTAGGGTTTGGCACTCTTATTAATTTGATTGTTTTAAATAATATCCTTTTTTTTAACTTACATCGTCTTCGTTTTCGGCATACGTGTCACTCTCGGAGTAGCTGAAGCCGGCGCCCACGGGGTTGTCGATGAACAGCAGCGAGTAATCGCTCGCCCACGTGATCGGCATTCTTTTAGCTGAAGCCATTTATATTATTTATTTATAATTTAACATATTTTATTTCATTGTCCATTTGTGATGCTCGAGATTGTATCGTATACCCCGGATAGCAGTGGTACGCCGCGTCAGCCGGATTTTTCGCTCTTCGCAGTCTCGTAGTGTTGGTTGGCTGCATTGACGTAGTGAATTTATACCAAATAACAATTTTAAGCTCTGAATCTCGCAGTGGACTGTTATGAACCATTTCCAAAGTATTTTCCTGGTTTATTATCGCGTACCTTGGACAATGGTTCATGGTGTACGCAGGTTCATTCGTCACGGACCAAGGTACGCGGTAGGAAAACTGAGACTATTTAAAAAAATGTTTAATTATTACCCCTCTGTAATTTAAAACATTACGAAACAACATCGACATAGTATATGTAGAAAAAACTACATAACTGGAGAATTTACAAAAACTATCTGCCATAATAGTACGATTACCTGTAGTGTTGAGTACTTGTATAGGTCCGAGTTCACAAAACAAGCCGTACATAGAACTGCAGCCAGGGCCACCTTGCAACCAGATCAGCAACGGCGTAGACGACAAGGGCTTATTATCAACAGGGAAGAACCAGAAGAACGTGTTCCATCTCTGTGTCTTGTTAACGGTGAAAAACCCGGAGTGGCTCTTCACTCCGGCGAACAACGCTGGGTCTACCGCGGACAGGTTGCGGGCTTCCGCTACCTTGCCGCTCTTCACGTAGGGCGTCAGGTTGAGGATCCCATCATCTACAACATCGCTGGCAGGCTCTATGCTCTTGCTGGTCGCCGACGCAAATGCACTGTTTAAATCAATGGTTATACATTTAGATTATCATCATTTCCGAGCCATAACAAAGGTGTAAAAAATTATAAAACTATAACTTACAATAATAGAACCAATATTTGCCCAATGAATTTCATTTTTAATTTACCACCTACAAGTATAGTTATTTGATATCTAATAGTTCAAGTTTAATATGTTGTCGCTTTTAATAGGATAGGTACCTACATAACTTTGAGAATGTTCGTTTACGATCATATTTTATGAAGAAGCTCCGAGGTACGCGATAGATAAAGAAAGACTCCTAACAAAGAAATGTAAGTTTAATTATCGATGCATACATACCATCGTTTATAGCCGAGATTACGTACTGCGGATACGTGTGAAATCGGTGCATAAAACTGCTTGTATCAGGGAGGAAGAAGATGAATGGATTGACATTGCCCAGCTGGATGCGAGAGTCAATGATACGTTGGGATATCGAGGATACCTATAGAGGATATAAGATAAGAAATAGTAAGAAAAAAAAACCATGGCAGAAGCCGAGATTGACCGCTTAGATGATTAAGTTTTTATTGTTAGAAATGACACCCTTCTTTACACTCTATACACATAGAGTGTACAGATTTTGGGTGTGAATTTATAAGGTATTAATGACGATGGCCTATTATTTTATCGAAACTAAGGGTGGTAAGCTTAATGAAATAAAAATAGGGCACATTAGTTAAATATAAATAGCTATTTATTCAGGTAAGGAAAAACATATTTAAACACACAGATTAGATCAAATTAGACACGTTATAATATTATAGGATAGTAAATCATGGCAAACAAAGTTACAGGGGAAATATAACAATATATTGTGAACATATTAAAACATGACAAAATACATATTTATCCCTAAAAAATGGTACAGTGGTATTACGTACGATTCAATAAATAACCGATTATATAAATAAATAAAACTAATACAAAATTTAAAGCAGCAATAACACAATGCAAGTTTGTACTTAACTCTGTGCCGGGTCTGGAGCAAAAGCCCCTCCCAGTCTCTCGACTGGGTTTATATAGCTAACATTTAAACGGAAATCGGTGACATTTTAACCAATGACTACACGTTATAGTAATTCTAATTTACTATGAAATTTGGGCAAAGATACAAACCAAAAACATCGAAATAGCTCTTAAACTATTTTTAATAATTATAAGATAAATTACATATTTAGAAACCTAACTTTTAGTTAATAAGTACTGAATGTACTATGTAGATTAAACAACATGCAAGAATCCCTTACTTTCGTTTAGAAATGTTTATAATTTTATTTGGCAATACTATTTATTATTCATTACGATAGTTTTACTTATAAATAACAATTAAAAATAGACTATAATACCATATAATATAACAAAGTCATGTTCGTTCTATCCGTAACGGCTTATTGCTTGTTGTAAAGAAAAGGTTATACCTATATGTAAGCTATCTCTCGTTGTTTCCGTTTCGTTCCCTGGCCAAAGGGTCTGTTTCGTGAAGTTATCCTTAACTTCCTTCTATTTTAGGAATTTTACGATTCCATATTGATTCATTGTACGCTTGGGGGAGACGAGGTTATAAGTTTGATATAATGTCGTGGGAATAGTTTAAAATTCAAAATTTATTTATTTATTTATTTAACTGTTTATTGTACACAATAATGATATACAGCGAAATATTACAGAAGAAAAGACACAACAGGCGCTGCTTATTTTTAAAAAGAAATTTCTTCCAGCAGGCCTACAGAAGAGAGATGTTAGACTAAAGTAACGCAGATACGACGTGCACAATAATTGAATATATAAATACATAAATACATTATATTATATTTATTGATTGATTAGGACATGAAATATCTCTTTCAATCGTCAAAAAGAAGAGGGGTAGGAAAGTAGGAAGAAAACACACAGTGACACGCTATCGCCGCAGCAAACCCATCCCACGGCAACCACGACCGGACCGTGCTCGACAATGCCAGGCAGAGCCGGACCGCGCTTGATAATACTAGACATATAGGTATGTCTAGTATAATTAAGAAAAACCACCTAAAACTACAGCAAGAGCAAGCCAGTCCATCAAGGCAGCACCCGTTCACCAGTATAACGCAGGGCCCAGCTATCGTCCAATTCAACCATATTTGAGGGAAAAGAGCGACCCGGCCCCCACGCCACCGCCAGACAGACTTTTAAAGAAAGAAAGAAAGAAAATACATTTATTACACATAGCACACCACGACACAATAACAGTTACAATTACAGACAACGGACACATTAACATTTAAAATATCTTAATAAGACAATATAATGTAGTCTCCCATGACACTGTCGGTGCCGCAGCGGCTAGCGCAAATGGTACCCACTCAGCATGTGCTGTGAGGCGCATGAAACGACTCACAGCGCTGGTATTCTGTGGGCCCATTGTTTGGGTACGTCACGGACGTTATACTAAGTAAATAAAATAACTAAAAATAAATGAATACATAAAAATAAATAAAACATATGTAGGTATGGTAGATAAATAAATATTATTTTAAACATCACGGCTTTTAAGTGAGCGTGCATCACACATGCTGCATGTGATAGGTAGTCGCTCCCACCCTACTCTATCCTATCCGTACCCCATCGCTACCTTACCCCTACCCTATCCTACCATTGCCTTAACCCTACCCTACCACTACCTTACCCCTACCCTACCAATATCTTACCTCTATCCTACCCTATCACTACCTTACCCTTACCATACCCCTTTCTTACTCCTACCCTACCCTACCCTACTCTACCCTACCCTACCCTACCCTACCCCTACTCTAACTACCATCGTACCCCTACTCTACTGCAGACAGGAGACACCATGTGTGGGAAAGAAAAGAAAATTAACGCCGCTTCCAAGGTGGTTCTCCGTGGGGGAAAGAAACGGCTAGAAACCCACAGAGCCTTAAGTTAATTCTTTTTTTTTAAATATGTCTTATGTACTAATACATTATTTGTCCTATATACTATCTTAAAAGTAAATACCTGTATAGAACAGCAGTTCAGTTGCATGGACTTTTGTCATTTACATATTTAGATACAGGTACAATAATAACTTTTTTTACCAAATAAGTTTTTAGCGATTTTAAATTTATTCAATGGTAATTTCTGAATATCTGTTGGAACCTTATTATAAAAGCGTACATGAATGATTAAAATATGATTTGTGGACTTTGGCTAGACGACAAGCACTAGCAACAAGCTTATCTTTATTTCTCGTATAAATATTATGAACATCACTATTCTTCTTAACTAAGTGTAAATTTTTATGAACATTTTATGAATTTTTTATTACATTAAGTTCTCATATATATGTCGGAGATGATCATGAGTCTCTTACACCCGGTTTCTGAAACGCTTGTCAACGCAAAAATTACGTAACAGCTTGTTAAACACTGATTAAATGCAGTTTGGGTTTCTGAAAGGGCCAATTGACGGCTTGTTAACGGACTGCCAAATCTCCAATTAACGGCTGATTAATGTAATTTTGGGTTTCCGGAAAGCTTTTTCTCATGTTAACTGTATGTTATCGCCTTGTTATTTTAATTGGCGAAAATCGACTAATTAACCGATTGTCAAAAGAAATTATATCCGATTTTCTTGGTCTAGGTCTTGGTCCTGGCCCTGGTCCAGGTCCTAGTTTTGGTCCAAGGCAAAGTCCAGGTCTAGGGTCCAGGTTCTGGTCCAGGATCATAACCAAAACTGCAACCTTGATCACAATTTGAGCTTGAACCAGAACCAGGACCTAGACCAGTGCCAGCACATAGACCATAAACATTAGCTGGACCAGAACCTGGTTCGGGGCCAGGACATGGCCTTGAACCAGGACCTGGTCCGAAGCCAGGACCTGGACCTGAACCAGGACCTGATCCGGGGCCAGGACCTGAACCTGAACCACGAACCGGCCCGTGTCCAGGACTTGAACCAGGAGTTAACTAATGGGATTATTGGGAGATACTCACAGAATCGATAGCCGATGGGGCGGATGTTGTTGAGTGGCGAACTCTGGATGGCCTCCCAAGAGATGGACGGACGACCTCTTTAAGGTCCTAGGGAGCCGATGGATGCAAGATAACAGAGTCGACCAGAGAGTAAGCCGTGGGAGGCCTGTATTCAGCAGTGGACCGGGACCCACCTAACTGCCTAATGATGATGATGATGGGATTACTGATCCACTGGAACCCGTGACCATATAACATAAATATTGTTATAATTTCTCTTTTCTCGCTCTGTATATATTTTTTTATAATATTAAGGTGGGTACTGACTAACGTTACAAGGTGTAATGTAACATGTTACACAGCGAGCATTCATGCTGTCAGTACGTCGTGTTACGGGGAAACTAGCGAGCAACGAACCGCTCGTTGCTCGCTTTGAGTGCTCCGCGCGGCTGTCGGTTTTTTGGCGAATCCTTTGATTGTTACGCGGTTCAGTCAGTACGCTGTTGCAAGTCGTCACGAGCGCACGCGGTGCGTCGCACGTTAAACATGGAGTGGAAAAAAGAAAAAACTCTGCATTTCATAGAAAAATACAGAGAAAAACCTGTGTTGTGGAACCCAGCTCATCCAGAGCATTATAACAAATTAAAGAAAGAAGACGCTTGGGATAGATTGGCTTCGTTACTCGACAGCGAAATAGAAACGTATAAAAAGAAAATGACAAGTTTACTGGCATCATTGAGGAGGGAAAAACAAAAAACTAAACAATCAACTGGTACAGGAAAAGGTACGTAATTATTTATTGTTTTTAAGCAATTAGGCCCTCTTGCACCACCCGCACTAACACGGGTTAACCGAATAGTGTCGCCGGCCTCCAAGCCCAGCGTGAGGTAGTTTTATGGTAGCGTGACCGTTTTGCCGTTAACTACAATATTAACTCTGTATTAACGGTTAATCCCGGGTGTTACAAGTGACAGATACAATTTGGTTTTTTATTTAAATATAATTTTACAATTATTTTGCTAGCATAGATTACGATATTCACGAAATATACTACTTTGGCTCGACGTTTGTTAATTTCAACTTAAATTTCAGGTGCAGAAGAAGTGTACCATAGTACTTGGTTTGCATACAAAGCTATGATATTTCTACTGGATAGAAATACACCTCGTGCCACAACAGATACTTTAAGTCCATTTTAAGCATAATTTTCTTGCCAACTTACAGACCCTTGCTGAATGCAGTATTCAGCAACTTCATTACAAATATTGTGAGCAGATCTTGTAGCTCTTCGCGGTCTTATTTGCAAGGGTAACATACTAGTCATATCATTGTTACCTTCTCTCCAGTTTCCTAATCTGACCTGGCCGTTCGACTCTTCGTGTAAGCTACCTGATACATGATCATTATTACCGTTTCTTAAAAAATTGTGAAGGCATGTTATTGCTGTTACGACAGATGTCGCGGTTTTCGGTTCTAACAACATTGGTTTCCGCAAAACTCTAAACACTGCAGACAATATGCCGAACACATTTTCCACCACTCTACGAGCTCTGCAAAGTCGGTAGTTATATATTCTTTCTTTAGAACCACGTTCATGGTATTCTGCATATAATTTCATCATATTTTCGGAAAGAGCAAAAGCTTCATCGCCAACAAAGTAAAATGGAATTTCTTCTGTTCTTGCTAGCAACGCAGTGGGTTGAGGGATGTTAAGTGCATTATTTTTTAGTTTTTCTTTTAATTCACAGTGGTTGAAAACCCCTCCATCAGATATTCTTCCTTGACATCCAATGTTTACATACAAAAAGTTATATTTCGCGTCAACAACTGCCAGTAATACGATGCTGAAGAAACCCTTATAATTATAAAATTCACTTCCACTGTTGATCGGTGACTGCAATATAATATGTTTACCGTCGATTGCGCCTAAGCAATGTGGAAAATTCCACAAAGTGTTATAGTCATTTGCTACAACCAGCCATTGCTCCGGTGTTTCTGGCATCTGAAAGAATGATTTATATTTATTTTCAGCTACGTGAACGTGAAGTTGTTTCAGAACAACCGCCTGATGATTGCCCTCCGCCTGCCAATAAAAGCGACAGTGATTGCCCTCCGCCTGCCAAAAAAAGCGCCAATGATTGCCCTCCGCCTCCAAAAAGGAAGAAAGCAGTAGCCCCAAGCCCGGAAGAGATAATGGCATCTACTTTCAATATTTTAAAAAAGATAACCGAGCAAACGGAGTCAACTTCGCACAAACTTGACGAATGTGAAGCCTATGATATTTTTTTGGCAAATAAATTGAGATCATATTCAAACACAGCAAAAATACATGTGCAGCATTACATATCAAATATTTTGTTTAGTGCTGATCGCGGAGAGTATGACTATATTGGCATGAATATCTACAATTCTTCACAAGGATACACACGACCGACAACTTCAAGAGCTTCATCGATGCCACAGCAAAGCCCTGAAACACCTGCTTCAAATACGTCCGATCAAAATGACTATGGGTCACCAGCTATGAGTGAACAATTTTTATCAGAATTTGGTGATTTAATTGATTAATTAATTTGATATGTAATGACTACTTTTTCTGAATTAATTAAAACAGTAAATACCTTTATAATTCTTTTAATGCTCCAATAAGGGCTTCGCTGACCTCTTTTACTATAAATCCTATTCGTTGCTTCGATATCTTAAAAAGATATTGCATACTAGTATAGGAATCTCCTGTAGCATAAAAACGAAGCGTTAGTGCTAATCGTTCCGTGACACTGATTGCTTTTCTATAATTTGTATCCTTTTTATGTACTTTTGGTCCAATTAAATTCAAGAGTTCTTCAAAATCGATCGGAGACATGCGTACAAAGTTTTTATACTGTCCAGTAATCATTTTGTTTTTTAATATTGCTATCAATGACAAACCACCACATACGCCTCTGTTTTTAAATAAGTTTGATGTCCAGTAACGTTTTTTCTTCTTCTTAATTTGGATGAAACAATAATTAAGTAGAATCAAAGATACCAACACGTCCTCACTGTCGGCCATCTTGAGTGAACTGGCGGCGAAAGCGGAGCACAGAGTTTTTACGAGCATGTTACGCCGATTTTAGAACACAGCGTAACGTGCTCGATGCGTAACATGATCGATGCGAATGTTACATTACACCTCGTAACGTTGGTCAGTACCCACCTTTAGATTTTACACGAAAACTATACAATCGCTATCAGTTTCATCTAAAAGTTGAATATCCCGCTAGGGACAGAGACAAATCAATGCGTTAGACAGAAACAAAACATATATCCGCCGCCGCCTCTTCGTTATCTGAAAACAATGGAAACATTTAGGAGCAAACATAAAGCGTACCTCCTACAAATTCAAAAAAACTAGCCGGCTCGGCACGATTTACCCCTTCTATCTATTTATACCCCTGCTATACCTACATACATATCCCTATATCCCTGTATCCTGTTCCTACCATGCTCATACCCTGCGTCTGCCCTACCTATATACCCAAATATCTACTTACATCTACGCAGCGTCTACCACGCAACTGCCCTACTGTAGGTACATACAAAGCCAGGCTTGACAATACAAAAAAAAAAGAGTAAAGTAATACTTGTTATATAATTACTTACCATCAGGTATGCAGACACGTGGTGTCGGTAGCAAGCCGTTCCGTATGGCACATTTCACTCGTTATACTTGTTAGTGGTACTCGGATTGGGTTAAAATTTGGGTAATAAGCACTGGCACCATAACCAAAACATTAGGTTCACTGCGTGTAGCACTATAGTTGATTAATTGTTGCTTTATTTATCACGACCCGACCCGGCTTTCCGTAACCACGTGAGTTGGGCCTACGTCATATCCGGATAGATGCGTATGCGCCGGCGAGTAGGCGAAGACTGGCTGGGCTGGGTGGGATCTAGTTGCGTCTAGGCAGCGGGTGGTGGCTGGGTAGGCTGGGCGGGGTGCGGGGCGAGACGGCGTCCCCTCCCAGTCTGCCCCGCCGCCAGCACCATGGCATAGCGAGGCCGCAGGAACGGGTGGATTGTGCAACGACCAGCAGATGTGCCGTGCTGTTTAATCTACTATACCTACATATTATTTATTTATTTTTATGTATTTATTTATTGATATCTAGGTAGTATAACGCCCGTGACGTACCCAAACAATGAGCCCACAGAATACCAGCGCTGTGAGTCGTTTCTTGCGCCTCACAGCACATGCTGAGTGGGTACCATTTGCGCTAGCCGCTGCGGCACCGACAGTGTCATGGGAGACTACATATTGTCTAAATTAATATATTTTAAATGTTAATGTGTCCTTTGTATGTAATTGTAACTGTTATTGTGTCGTGGTGTGCTATGTGTAATAAATGTATTTTCTTTCTTTCTTTCTTTCTATATGAGTGAATGAATGTGACTGATTTTAGCAAGGGTAGCCAGACGAAAAAATTGATCGCTTGTTAATGGTCGATTAGCTAACAATAGATTGATTGGCCTTTCAGAAACCCACAGTGATTTAACAGCTTGTTAAATGTGACAGTTTGTTAGCTAATCAATGATTTGACAAGCGTTTCAGAAACCGGGTGTTAGTCAATCTCTTTGGCCTGGATGTCGATTGGTGCGCCACCTGACGGGTGGCTTGCAACTATTATGACAACGTCACTGGATATTGGGACCTAGAGCTAGAAACCATTCAAGAGGGAAAAAGCGTAGGTCCTGATGCGGTAAAGAGATGTGTAAAAGCTCCAGAAAATAGAAACGTGAGTGCAGGATGTACAGTTAACAATGTGTAGGGAGTCAAGCTGTGCGTACGTGGCAATTAGCAAGAGCCCCGGCGCATCTCCCGCGGATTGGCCTGATGAGTTTGGCCATGGGTGGTGGAGGGTTTTGCAAATAACCCGCGGGTTTCGGCTACAATTGTAAACTCGTAAATGTGGCTTTAATTTGACAATAAATTCTTGAAACACTGTACATACCATAGTAGAAATCCCATTATTGCTACGAAATCCCGATAAATACGTTCTGATGGCCATTACTCGCGCATGGGCGAGTCTTCTCCAGTCTTTTCCCGACATATATATTGTGACGGCATTGTCATTATATCAATATTCCTGAATTTATCTCTTAGTGAAGTTCTAGGTCTCAATTGATAAATCGCGCGAATAGCCCTTTTCTGCAGTAAAAATACGAGTACATTGTGCCAGTCGGCAGCGTGTCCCCACAGCAGTATGCCATAGGCCATAATACTGCGAAAATAACTAAAGTAAACTAATCTTGCTGTAGCCTCGTCAGAAATACCTCGTTACTTCTTTACAGCATATGCTACAGAACTTAGCCTTTTCGCCAATTTATCAATGTGAGGTCCCCATTACAATTTATTATCCAGAGTAAAGCCTAAAAATACTGTAGAATCAACAAGATTCAATTTTTTGCCATTTATTTGGACATTAGTAGGCACTGATCTAACATTTGGAAACGATAATTTTAAACATTTTGTCTTCTTGCCATTCAGTAACAAACTATTAACCGTAAACCAGTTTACCACTTCTGCAATAGTCTTCAAATGTAAATTGTTGTCTTTTTACTTTAAACACTAAAGATGTATCGTCAGCGAACAAGACAATTTAATGGGTATCTTTTACAAAGTACGGTAAGTCATTTACATAAAAAGGAATAAAAATGGGCCAAAACTAGATCCCTGGGGGACACCCATAGAGACAACAGACCCCATAAATCTCTCTCCGTTCATATCAACTTATTGGATTCTATGGCTCAAGTATGAATTTAGCAAGTTCTCTAAATTTCTTTATTCCAGGATGGATGCGAGGATGCATCAGTTTTACCTCTTATATATTTTTTATATTGGTCTCGGTTTTGTAATAATTGTGTATGTGACAATCGAACACTAAAATCTGCTCCGATTACAAGGGGGGTGATCGAAGCATAATTAAAATTTCGAACACTAGCCAGGTTGAGACGCGGGAATAAAACATGATCGAGATAGACCTCTGGAAATGGTTCATAAATTCTATGCTGAAAAATAAAAAATAACTTAAATACGTATTTATTTATTTAATGTCAAATATGTATATGTTCGCTTAACATCAATAATCTGTACCTGTTAATGGTCTAATAACAAAAAAATGTTTTTGCCGACGTTGAAGCATAGATGGACTTATAACTTTATTACTTGAATTTATTAATGAACATATCAATCATCAGTTTAGCATACTCGGGTTGGTCCTTTGGCACCATGTGGCCTGCTTTGCGCACCAATACGTCCACGAAGTTACCGCCCTCTTTCACGTATCTGAAATATTATAATATGCTGTCTGTAAGAACAACCCAAGCAGAATTTTAATAATAATTGCATTGGTACTGGAATGAAATTATTGCCCGAGCACACTTTATACGGGTGTTGCACGTGGGCAACGCATTGGCAATACCTCTGGCGTTGCTTTAATGTTTAAAAGCAGCGGTGACCACTATCCATCAGGTTGCTCGCTTGCCTATTTGTTTACCGTATGGCATAATAATAGGATAAACTAATATCATTAAAATAAAATAATCATTTTAGCGTTAATGTCCAGTTTGTGCTCTCGAAAACGAGGGCCCGGAGTCCGCCTTGACCATGAATCAGGATTTGGCGATCAGGTAATTACAGTGGAGCGACTACCATCTGACCTCTGTGACCCTGCTACCAAGGAAACTTACCAGATCGGATCATGGTAACAAAATCAGTTGCCTGAATTTGCAGGTTTCATCACGATGTTTTCCCCCACCGTAAGAGCATCGGTTACAATTCAACTAATTTATTTAATAAAAATAAGGAAGAAAGGAGTCATTGGTACATGGCCGCAGCGGGATTCGAACCCGGTACCTCTAGCTTACGAGTCGGATATTCAACCGCCCAGGCACCGACGCTCTTAACACGAGAAACAACATAATATCACAATAACGAAAATAAAATTAAAATACACTGTTGAAATAACGACAACTTACAATGCTGGCTTATTCCTATATTTCACTATTACTCTTTTAGCTTTTCTGTAACTCTCAACGTTCGACCATGTCAGGTTACGGTACATATAAATCGAGTTGCCGTATGCCACTAACACATCCAGCTGGCCACTGTTTCAAAATCAAATTATTAAACAATTGATGAATGTTTTCAAATTATAGGGCGACTGATAATTAAGGACTAGATACAAGACTGACAAAACCTTCCTTGAGATCTACTGGAATGGTCAGATACGCTTGTATACCTCAAGCTATTATTATAGCGTATCTTTTATTTGTTTGTCCAAGTGATTTCGGTTCGTCTGTAGGACCATTCAGACCATTGCCAGTTTAGATACTCCTTTAATGTTATAATAAATATAATACAGTGTTAACAACATTATAAAGTTACACTTCAAACAAATTATTTTATTTGTGGTAAGTACACTTTAAATATTTCCATAGAAAATTAAAATAAATACTATTTCATTACGTACACTGATAGAGTGTACAAGGGCTGAATTATGATGATGGGGATGAGAGACATGGACAGCGTTCATACCTTTTTTATAGATACCAGACTTAAAAAACCAACGACTATACTCAAAACACACCACACCTGTAGCACATGACACCGTATTGTTCAAGTAATTCTTCCAACCAAGGTTTGACAGATAATTTCAATTCGTGTGACAATGATTCATGAGCTTCATTCGACCTATTTACATATGGTAATGTGCCAACATGTATTTTATTTTTGACATCTTGCCGATTTAAAAATTTTATATAATTTTCATTATTATCTTCATCATCCATGTAGTTGTATTTATTGATTCTTCCTGCATAATTTTTAAGTAAATCGAAACCTATTTTGTATGCCTAAAATATATTTAAATTGTTTAAATTAGTGCCTCATCAGGACTAGTACACATAACACACATCAGTTGTTAAACAAATCATTTTAACATGCTTAGAGACAGTAACAATTAAACCATTTTAACAAAATAGATAAAACTATATTTTAAATCGACATTCGAAATTAGACAGGTCAAAGGGATATTTAATAAGAACACATTTACTCGTATTATAGGTACTATAAAGGGCTTGAATAATGATAAAAAGTTTAGAGGCCCCATGAGGAACTTGGTCCTACTGTATAATGTACCTAACGCAATCTTCGTTTTATGTGTAAGCAGAAAAAATATAAAAATCTTGGAAAATTGTCAAAGCTTCTTATACCTGTATGTATTTTTCTATATCGCCATCATCCCAATATTTTCTAGCTACAGCGTCAGCTTTTTCGATTTCTTCAGCTTCATCAAAATTAAGAAAGCCATGTTGTAATCCTAATTCAGCATTGTGTAAATAATTTGGAGGATCTATCCACCCATCACCTATGGCTAAACCCTGTAATTGCAAAATATCCAATAATAATTTTAGCAATTTCATTTATAACTGTTATATTATGAAGAATATCACCTTCAAATTTATTAGCATTTTGTCGTTTTTATTATTGTGTAGTATGTAATGTCCGAAGGCTGGTATATATTTTCCAGCGTAAGACTCGCCCGTAATAAACAGTGGTGCTCTTCTAAGTTCTGAAAAAACTTGCAAAAACTGTTGGATGAAGTTTAGAAGTGATCTGCCTACCTGAAATATAAGTAATCGTTTAAAGTAATCGCTACGGAATTTTGTAAATCACTGTGAATTTTTTTTAACTTACATCGTCTTCGTTTTCTGCATACGTATCACTCTCGGAGTAGCTGAAGCCGGCGCCCACGGGGTTGTCGATGAACAGCAGCGAGTAATCGCTCGCCCACGTGATCGGCATTCTCTCAGCTAAAGCCATTTATTTGAATTATTTGTAACTTAACCTATTTTATTTCATTGTCTATTTGTGACGCTCAGGATTGTATTGTATACCCCGAATAGCTGAGGTACGCCGCGTCAGCCAGACACTTCGCTCCTCACAGTCTCGTGGTGGTGGTTGTCTGCATTGACGTGGTGAATTTACACCAAAATACAATTTTAAGCTCTAAATCTCGCAGTGGACTATTATGAACCATTTTCAAAGTATTTTCCTGGTTTTTATCGCGTACCATGGACAATGGTTCATGGTGTACGCAGGTTCATTCGTCACGGACCAAGGTCCGCGGTAGGAAAACTGAGACTACTTTAAAAAGGTTTAATTACCACCCCTCTATAATTTAAAACATTACGAAACAACATCGACATAGTATATGTAGAAAAAACTACATTACTGGAGAATTTTCCAAAAATATCTAATAATACGATTACCTGTAGTGTTGAGTACTTGTATAGGTCCGAGTTCACAAAACAAGCCGTACATAGAACTGCGGCCAGGGCCCCCTTGCAACCAGATCAGCAACGGCGTAGACGACAAGGGCTTATTATCAACAGGGAAGAACCAGAAGAACGTGTTCCATCTCTGTGTCTCGTTAACGGTGAAAAACCCGGAGTGGCTCTTCACTCCGGCGAACAACGCTGGGTCTACCACGGACAGGTTGCGGGCTTCCGCGACCTTGCCGCTCTTTACGTAGGGCGTCAGGTTGAGGATCCCATCATCTACAACATCGCTGGCAGGCTCTATGCTCTTGCTGGTTGCCGACGCAAATGCACTGCACACATTAATAAACAGCTATTTTAATTGGGACAATACTCTGTTATCCTTTGAAATCTAATTTAATAAAACTTTACTTAGTTAAGCTTGTCCTATACTGGATGTCCTATATTGGATTTTATTAGAACGATTCAAATTTGTGAGCCATATGAGTTGATATTTATAGAATTCAAATGTATAACAGGTATCTTTACATAAGGTTTTTATGCAACGCAGTCACAAACAAGCAGACATCTAACAGTTGTGAAACTTACCAATATAGAACTAATATTCTAACAATAAACTCCATTTTATTTACCTACAGCCTACAAGTACAGTCATATTAGTTATTATTCAACTAATATGTGTTCCCCTTCTATGCAAGTAGTTGAGGAATTTTCGTTTACGATAACATTTTGTGAAATAGCGTCGAGGTATGCAACAGATATTTTAAGAACGGCTTATAGAGGAATTTCTTTTTAATTATCGGTACTTACTATCCGAAATATTTAGACAAACAAATTTTATTAATTACATCCGATTCGGCATTTTGGTTGGTGCCTAAATGTTTTTTCGTTGTTTCCGTGCACATCTCTGACTACCTCTTTTAGGGCAGTGCCATAACTGCTTTGCATTTAAGGAATGTTTTGAAAATGCTGGCTCTTCTGAACTGTTTTCAGAAAAATCATGTAACTTTACCGTAGTAACGGTCTACCTACCTTACGTTTAAGGAATGTTCTGATTAATGCTGGCTCTTCCGAACTGTTGGTGTAACCTTACGATGTATCAGATGGATTTGAATTATTGTTTAAAATCGTACAGTATTTTTCTGGACCTATGGCTAGTGATTGGCATTTTGTCTATGGAAAACAGACGAGTTATGGCCAACTTGTATAGGACTTTACGAATATAGGCCAATACTCCTTCTACATTCTCGTATTCACCAAATCTCGTGGAATATTGGCCAACACATAGAGCCTCCTGTGGGCTGGGGATGGGGATGGGGATAAGGGGATGTAGTCCAGCACTCTTTTGTATTTACAGTGACAGACCAAACTGGAATACGTTGCTCGTAGAATACGGGTAATTGTCGTATCACGCATTTTGAAAGGCGGAGCGATGCGTTTTAATTTATCACTCAAATACATTCAAACTGGAAATATTTATTGTCTTTAGTTAACTATAAAAATTTAATGTAAAATGTCAGTAGTTAAGTAAGTATAAGATGGAAAAAAAACATTACAACAAAGGCTAACTTTGGGATTATTTTCTATTGAGTGAAGTTCATTAGTTTTTGTACCTAACTGAACACGATTTTTATTAGAATAGATCCATATCAAACACATGTATTTTTGTTGTGAATTTAAATCGCTATTTTCTGTGTTACATGGTCCACTGCTGAGTTACCTACCTTAACGCTCGCCACCATATTAAAATTTTGCTGGTGTTCGCACACGGAGCAACGCCAGCGTCGTGTTAGACAAGGAATTTTGAACCGCTTGTCACGTACGATTTCCAATTTTAATTTTCAGAAGGAAAATTCAATATTTTTATCTACGACGCTGATTTTTTCTGTAAGAACAGTTCGCTTTCGGTGTTGCTAATGTAATTTTACTAATATTGAATTTTTAATGTCGTAAATCTAAATTACAAACCGTTCGACTCTAGGAGAGCAGTACAAAAATACGTAGTATGACGGGATTTGTTGCGTGAGACAAAAGTTTGTGTCTCGCTTACTACAACACAAATGGTAAGAGATAGCTAGAGTTTTCTCGCTCTCACGCGCGCGACAACGTACGCGTGCTGGTATAAGTTTGCGTCGTAATGGCAAAGATATATCAAAATTGGGCGCTTTTATAATTTGTGACGTGACGTATCGTCACGTCACAAATTGACAAGTGGACGTCCACGATATAGGGGAGAGGTGGCATGAAGGGAATATTTTTGTTGCAGAGGCTCCTCTAATAAATACCTTTCAGTAAAGGAGTCGCTTGTGAATAGTCTTATGTACGAATATTCTTAGTAGCCGTATGCACCATCCCATATTTTCTGGAGACACGTGGGAGAAAAACGTGGGGCGCATGCAAAAGATAATTGATGCATGACAAGTGTCCGCCCCACGTTTTTTTTTTGTATTAAATCTTTCAAGAATTTACATAGGTATTAAAAATTTACAATCTCAAATGTTTACAACAGTCTGTATGGGGTTAGGAATTTGTATCGGGTAGGTATACATCTGCATGAAAATTAATTTTTTTTGACAGTTTTAAAAACAATACAATACAAAACTCTTTATTGCACACCAGAGAACACAAGTACAGATACAAAAAATATGGCAGATAGTACAAAGGGCGGTCTTATCACTAATGTGATCTCTTCCAGACAACCTTGGTATGGAGAGAAGCACAGGATTATAACAACAGACAGGTAGTGCACACAAAAGCATCACTTATAACAAAAAATATACAAAAAAAAATACATACGTCCTCACAACAAAATACCCACAGATCCATAAATAAAGAATAAAAACCAGACAAAAACCCAGAACCACAGCACACAATTACCCCACTACAGACATTTGATAATGCTGCTTTACTTTATTTTTAAATGTGTGCAGTGATTTCGCACATCTAATGTCGCGGGGCAACGCGTTCCAGAGTCCAGCCGCCTGCACCGCAAACGATTTATGATAGAAGTCCGTTGCATGGGCAGGCATCTCCAGCATCCTATCACGACCAGAGCGCAAAGAGCGGCTCTGCCTGTCGGACGTGAACGTAAAGAGATAGCTGAGATACTCCGGTGATGATTTCCCAAACAGCACACAGTACAGGAGAGAGACGACACGAGCGTTCCGGCGAAGTCGGATTGGGAGCCAACCCAGCCTGGTTCGATACTCCGAGACATGGTCATACTTACGGAGCCCAAATATAAATCTGATGCAGACATTCTGCAGCCGCTCAAGTTTTGCTTAACTGAGCTTTAGTAATGTCCAGAAAGGGCATCCGCATAGTCCAGAACTAACGTGTTTTGTAACAATGTTTTCTACATATGAATGGAGAGCTATCAAGGATCAATTTTTGGTCTAGATGCGGCCGTATGTCCAAGAACTTGTTGATTCGGGCTGTAATTTTTTGCCAATGCTCTGGCTAAATAATACTAATCGCTTAAGATCCTTATTATATAAGTACGACTGTGCAATTGTATGTATGATGTATTACATACAATTTCACACTCTTTTATTATACTTTTTAGAGAGTTATTCGCATGCTCCTTTTGCTTGCCTGTAAAAAAATTCCAGGTCTGAAATTCAAAATGACAAATAAGACCCAAACCTCTGGCTTTATCACATTTATGATCATCAAAAAGTAACCTCGAATGCTGAAAGATCCATAGGATTAAAAAGAAGAAATAATCACTATGTGACACTACATCGAACCAATCAAAGGTTTCTGCTTGACAGGCTTCTACCTAAACAGGGAATTTGTACAGATTTACACGATTCTGAGGAATCGGAAAGAATATGTTAGATATGAAAAGACCTGAGTCTTAAATAGACGACCTTTAACAACCGAATGTTGAGGATTTCTTAACCTAACCACATTCTTAAAAATCATTACACTCACAGGAAATAAACTAGCGACTACCTATAGCTCGACTTGCATCCACCAATATTGTTTTTCATTTTATTGACTAATATATTGAAGTCGTAAAGGAGCATAATATCGCTAGAAAATTTACGAATAAAAGCAATATCGTTTCAGTACCTAACTGAAATCTCTCTGAAACGAAATGTGTATCTCACTGTTATTTCCAGGTAGTTTAAGTTAAATATGATATTGAATGCCGTAACATCGCTCTGTTTCTGGTAAGAATATTTATATCGAAAAATTTATCTTCAAGTTGGTCTTATTAGCATAGCATTTCTATCATTTTTCTCTTCATGTTAGCTATGTTACTTGCTTTTTATGATTTCGTTCTTTGAAATATGGTACAGATCCACAAAAATGTAACGGAAAAATGTGTCATATCATACCTACACCTTCAAATTAAATATTTAGTTTAGTTTATAGAATATCTACCAATATCTCTCCTCGTACATGAACAAAAAACACCTGGTTTAACAAATAAAGAACTTTGCAGGCAATTTTGTATGCATGGATTACTATTCAACAGCGTCTTTGCATCGGCAACCACTAAAAGCACAGGACCTGCTGATGATGTTGTGGACGATGGGATCCCTAATCTGACGGCCATGCCATTTACGCCGGAAAGCAATGAGAACCCAGGGCTGGATGATGGAATCCTCAACCTAACGCCCTACGTGAAGAGCGGCAAGGTAGCGGAAGCCCGCAACCTGTCCGCGGTAGACCCAGTGTTGTTCGCCGGAGTGAAGAGCCACTCTGGGTTTTTCAATGTCAACGAGACATTAAAGTGGAATTTGTTCTTCTGGTATTTCCCTGTCGAAAATAAGACTTTGTCGTCTACACCGTTAGTGATATGGCTGCAAGGTGGACCCGGTGCGAGTTCGTTATGGGGTTTATTTAATGAACTCGGACCATTGACAGTTGTTAATGGAACAGGTAATCATATTATTTTCTAATGCAAACTTGAAACTAGTCATCTTCTACTGACAATAAACACAAAAGTTCATTTTATAAAATTAATAAAGTGAATGCCAACCAAAGAGCTCATTCCACCTTCAAAACAATTTATCTTAGTTTCAAACGCCGCTATAGCTATATCATTGTAAATTTGCATTTGACAATAACTATTAAAAAATTATGATTTAGCATTAGCGTCGGTGGCCGAGCGGTTAGAGTATGCGACTCGTAAGCCAGAGGTCCTGGGTTCGAATCCCGCTCCGGCCATGTGCCAATGACTGTTTTCTGAGTTATGTACATTAGTTGAATACTAACCGATGCTCTTACGGAGAAGGAAAACATCGTGATGATGATGAAATCAGCACATTCAGGCGACTGGATGTGTAACCATGATCCAATCTGGTCAGGTTCCCCTGGTAGCAGGGTCATGGAGGTCAGATGGCAGACCTACCAAATCCTGGATCATGATCAAGGCGGACCCCGGGCTCTCGTGCGCGAGAGCACAACCGGGACATTAACGCCAAGATGATGATTTATTAGCATTCCATGTTCTGTGATGTTTTATACAAATAAACAAATTAACGAAATTAAAAAAACAAATACGAGTCAAACTTGGAAATTCTAGACGGGCTTAAAAAACATCTGTAGTAATCGAAAACTAACCGCGAATGTCCAAAAATCTATCGAATTGAGAAGAACAAAGAATCCTAATGTATTGTATTTGGCGATGTAACAAAAATAAGCATTAGATTTGTATGCCGATGGCAGGTCGCAGAGGCTCCATTCTACTTAAACTGTACCTACAAATGTATACCTGTGTACCACAAATGAATAAATGATTATGATAATGATTACATTTTTGTAAATTAGTGTTGACGCGCGAGTTCTAGTCCTACCTAGTCTAAACGTTATCATCATCAAAATCAACAACAGCCTAACCGACCAAATTATCTATACAGAAGAGATTCATGTATCCTGATTTGTCGCCAATATACAAAAAAGAATTAGCTACTAATGAATAGATATTTTTAAGTAAGTCGGGTATTTTAATTCAGCTCAGAAAATGCCGATTACGTGGGCGAGCGATTACTCGTTGCTGTTCATCGATAACCCCGTAGGCGTTGGCTACAGCTACTCGGAAAGTGGCAAGTACGCAGAAAACCAAGACGATGTAAGTGCCATACATGACATAATTGTCTACACTACACTGCCATACTGAAAGCAGGCAGGTATAGCACCGGAACACAAATAACAGGAAAAATACCAAACGGTATTTTATAATTTGACAGAAAATCTAATTGTTTGATTTTATAAGCAACGAAAAGAAAATTCAATAAATGTTAACTATGTTCCAGATCGGCAGATCACTTTTGAATTTCATCCAGCAGTTTTTACAAGTTTTTCCTGAACTTAGAAGTGCACCACTGTTCCTTGCAGGTGAAGGTTATGGTGGAAAATATGTGATATCCTTTGGACATTACATACACAATAACAAAAACCTCAGCATGCCTATAAACTTAAAGGTATGTGTCTAAGAAAAATTGATTGGTACAATTATTTATGTAAAGTAAAATAATACATGCATAATAAAAAACAGTAATATTGAAAGAAATTAAAATTGAAAAAGTTTAAATCGGGCACTCTTCTTGTCTACTTTTCTTATTTGTCGTGTCCGATCTAAGGTAAATTTCTGGACGAAACCGAAGCTGAAAACAATTAATCGGCTATCGCCACAAACTTCTGGCGAAGTCGTAGTCGAATATTTAAAACTCTAAGAAATAATATGTTCAAGATTGTCATCATAACCAAGTTTGGAAAGAAGAAAAGGAGTGATCTATCTCAAAAAATCCGACTAATGTATTTTTTTATTCAATTTTAGGGTAATACAAAAACATGAAAAGGCCAAACGATATTGAGCTACCTAACGTAAAATATATTAACGTAAAATTTACAACCTAAAGCTTAAGCTTATTGCTTAAGCTTAAGCATAAAAGGTTGTAAATTTTTACATAAGAATAGGTTTTTTCTGGATACGCGAATTATGACGACTAAGTAGAGCGCCTCCAAAATATTTGAATTACGTTTATATTCGGCCTACGTAAATCGATCATGTGTCGAAGTGCCGTAAGCAGCTCAAGTGGATGCCGGTCCACTTACGTAGGGACATTCATATATTTTCCCTTTTATATGCGGTGCTATTCAATCCTTCAAGCCCATTCTACTTTAAAGAGCGCTACCAATTTATAGCTTTCTCCCACTCCCATCCCCTCGGCTCTTCTGATAATCCACTTCTTAATAGTCCTCTTCACTCATCTAATTTCTATTTCAAATCCTTAATTGTCCAGTCGATTAGACTGTGAAATTCATTGCCTGTGGATATCCCCCTTGCCAAAATTGTACCATATTTGAAAAGGCTGTTTAAAGCTCATCTTCTGCAGTCAGTCCCATAAAGCTTGTTCATGTTTATTGTTTCGCATAAGTATTGATGGGTTCTATATAGTTTAATTGTTATTTATTTAAGAGAAACGTTGCTCTTTTATTTATTTTGTATAAATATGTAGTATTATGCTAAGTGTATAAAATTAGCGATAGTTTAATAAATTTATAAGTCTTTAGGCTGAAGGTAACGGTCAACACGAATGCACGAAAAGCTTATTCTTATCGTGCATTCCTGTTAACTTACCCAAAAAGGTTGCCTGGAAGAAATAGTTTTAAGCTTTTTCTGCTCCTAATTTTTAAGTACTCATTATATTCATTGTTATTGATTATTAACATTATTAACGCGTAGTTTAACTTATTACAGGGTATAGCCATAGGTAGTGGGTGGATAGATCCCCCAAGCTTATTGTACAATGCTGAATTAGGATTACAACATGGTCTACTCGATTTTGATGGAGCTCAACTAGTCGAAGAAGCTGATGCCCTTGCTAGAAAATATTGGGAAGTTGGCGATATGGAGAACTACAACAAGGTAAAAATAATTTAAAATGTGTAATCTTTCTTTTCATAACTCTGGAAGAACTCCATTACAAACTCACTGGAACAATGTGAATCTTAATCATTGTCAAAAATAAGTGTAAGGTACTTTCTCAGTCAAGGAGCTCATATTCGTATGTGATATTTCGCTATGTCGCCTCCCTTATATAATCTGAAATAATTATAAAAACTTGATTGGGAGCCTGTGAAACTTAGACAGATATAACTTTTAACAATCATGATTACTACGTCAGATTGAAACATCCATATGCTGGGCAAACCTTCCTGTACTTCCTTCCATACTTCGTGATCATGATTTCCTATATTACTTGTTACAAATGTTTATCTGATTCAAATTTCTTTTAGGTATATGGACAGGGAGCACATATCATGCAAAAGCTTTCAGGTGCGGTCCTATTTAATTACGTTGTTGGTATAGGGGAGGAAACTTCGAATTATGGTACGTTACTGTGTCAGCAAGACGTCAAAAATGCAATACATGTTGGTCGACTACATTATGAATCACATTACTCAGATGTATTGAACGCACTCAAGCATGAGATACATTTATCGGTCAAACCTTGGTTGGAAGAGTTGCTTGAGCATTATGGAGTCCTGTCTTACAGGTGTGTTTATCTTTCAAGACTATTTCTTTATCTTTATTTGAATTGAAGTGAATAATTAAACTGTATCTAGATATTTTATCTCAGGTTTCATGCTAGGTGAGCTGGCTGTCGAATGCCAATATAGTCGCTGTAACTGTTATAGTTGTATTGTTATCCATATTGTTGCTACTTTGCACGTACACAGTTCAGTGACAGGTATCTCATGAGAAAATCTTTAAATGTCAAAGCTTACATCTATAATTAAAAAAAAAATTATCAACTCGGAATTTTAAACGTGGAATCTTAGGGCACGGGAAGGAGAGGCCGACCTAAGAACCGTTGGCTTGACGTGCGTCTAACTTCTACTACTAACTAGCAATAGTCACTATAGTTGGTAAATTTGTGTAAAATTTTTGAACATGTAACGTTTTTATTATTAATGGACATAATTCTGTTTACCATAAATGTGTAACCAAATTCTCTCATGTAGTAGTAGATGTGTTATAATGGAAAGTCAATAAATTAACCAAATTCGCTAGCCTCATTTTCATCTTCGTTATTTATTGCAGTGGACAGCTAGATTTGTATGTATCGTACAGCAAATTGGTACATATGTACCGAAACTTAAAATGGTCCAAGGCTGCTGAGTATAGAAATGCTAATAGAACATTTGCGACAGAGCTTAAAACTGAGGATGAGGATAAACTAATCAAGAAGGCTGTGGTACTGTAAGTACGAAAAGCTTGAATTACCTTTTTATTATCAGTTGTAGAATTTTATCATATGATCCAGTGAACGTTCACATGGTCCGCTCTGATCACGATATCAATTACATTATCATGGTTTCATCTGAATATCTGAATACACCCACGGAAGTTATATAAATAAAACATTTACGTGGACCAATTGATTATCTTTTCATAATTTTGCAGGTTTGTAAAAGAGGGCGGTAATCTCGTGGACGTGATGGTGCGCAAAGCAGGCCACTTGACACCGTATGACCAGCCGCTGTATTGTAAACTAATGATTAATACTTTCATTAACACCTATTGTAACTGTACTTGGGTATGTAGTGCAGAAGGCATATCTGATCATTGCAAAGCATAGCCAAAAATGTTTGGCTAAAGGCCAAAAAGTAGATTGCACATTCGTCGACTTGGAAAAGATGATAGAATGATGAGGAATGAATTGTGGTCAGCATTGTATGTGCATGAGGAAAGCAGCGGGCAGATACGAGCGCTAAAACATCTTTATAAGAATTCTAGTGCTTGTATCAGGATGAACGGTACAGTAACTGATTTAGCACCGAAAAAGGTGTTAGACAGGGACGTATAGCGTCCCTGTGGCAGTTCAACCTTTTAATTGATACATGTCAAAATGATTTGAAAGAAAGTGGCCATGGTTATAGTCAAAGCCTTCTGTATGCCTATGACCAAGTAAGTATTATTGGCATCATCGGCAAAGGAGTTGCAGGAGGGATCTTTGAAAAGGAAAGGTATGAAAGTGATTGTATGTTAGACGAAAGTAATGGTTTTCGAAAAAGGTGAGTATGAAATCGTGATCGTGGATGAAAAAATGGAACTGTTGAAAGAGTATGCATATTTAGGGTCAATATTTACGAAGAATTGAAAGTGTGATACAGATGTCAAACAGAGAGAGTGAATGCGGGCGATATGGTGAATGGTGCTACATGCCTTTTAAAACAGCCAGAAAGTCTCCAAAAAGCTCCACCTTGCTGTTAATAGAGAAGCACTCATTCGAAAGTTGGGTATGGCAGTAGAACCATGAAAGTAGGAAAAATGCAGTAGAAATGAGAGTACTAACAAGTTTTAATGGTGTATCAATAAAAGATAATCTAATAAGGGAGGGAACTAGTTGGAGTGAAAGAAGATGTAGTAACTAGGTTAGAGAAAGGAGTTGGTTTGGTATTATAGAGAGGATGAATGAGAGGACATTAACCAAGAAGATGAATGAATAAATTTGTTTTAGACAAAAATACATAAAATGCATCTACATTATTATACATAATTTGTTAGTAAATCTGAACACTAAGGGTTAGTACACTAAACACATAATAGACGGGTATGTGTGAATGGAAGCGTCGGAAGGGAAAGACCGTGACGCACATATCACTATAAGATAAACCGACGAGCATGCATGAAAAGGTTGATGAATGTGGAAGAAGCAAGAGTTTTGTCAGGACTGTAGTAGTAGAACAATGTGGTCTCTGCCTGCTTGCGAGGAAAAATACGTGACGTTATGTATGTATGTATGTTTTGTGTGTATCTAAATTAAAACTTAAGTTTTAAGTTTATTTGTTTAGTCTCATGGTAGGTGGATTTTAAAAGGCAACACCAAGGAGAGAGGCGATTGAGAGTCGATTCTGTTACAACTCAATTGCGATTACCTACAAGCAGAATTTTGCAGAAAACCCAATTATATCGAGCTGTAATCTATCTATAATTGAATTGCAATCGAACTATGATATAACTACAACAGCGGACTTGGGGCCCATGCTCGTTAACCTTCCACTATTAAAAAGAAAAAAGAAACAAGAAGATTGACGTCATTGCTACCTGCGTGGCACGGAATCAATCATGTGTACTCCTTGAACGGACGGGTTTCTGTTCGCGTGTACGTTGGTTAAAAGCACATATAAGTCAACCATTCACATTCATGTCTTTTGTAATGGGTCCTGGTATAGCGAAGTGAGTCCAATTGACATCTTCAAATAGCTCCGTTAGCCAGTTGACACCCAACTCCTACCAATGGCTTGTGTGGAAATTCCACATCACAGTCGCTTAAGTTTAGAACCCATAATGTAAATAAACATATTTTTTCAACATTTACGATTTTTGTTTCCCAAATTATATATAAGTCATTTTATGTATTATGTTTAAAATGTATTTTATGTTCCCCTTTACAATGAAACTTTGTAGGAATAATCAGACAGCATTATGCTAATTGAAAAATTTCATTTCACGAGATTTTTTTATATAAGGAAAATATGTCCTAGGTGGAAGTGGAAGGTCAATGTCCTATATACGGAATGTAGAAATAGCTTGAAAGATTTTTGTTTTTATTTTATTTGACGGTATGCGGTAACTGTCGCCCATAACATATGATTTGAAGGCAATAAAATGCAGAACCGCAGGTGCATTGTCACTGTGAGGACTAAGATGCTACATGCTAAGAGGCATGTGTCATTTCATCTTATACCTAAACGCTGGCTAACTTATTCTTCAAACTTCATAAACATAGCCATAACGAGATTTCCAACGTCACAAAAAACCAAAGGAATTCACGCACAAATCCAGCTGGATCACAACCATTGAAGGGCGCGCGTATAAATGTTAGCGTAAAATAGTACGGCAATTAGCCTAGGCCGCAATGTAGCAGTTACAAATTGGCGTCGTCGTTACATTCCCGCGATTTATGGCCTGCGTTAGCATGACGAGCTAACCGAGAAACATTACGGGCCGACCCGACTTTTTGCCGCTTGTTAGTACTATCAGCCAGCCAGTCTCCATGTTTCTTTTTATACGACTGCGCGACAAAGGAGGGTGTGTATAGTCTTCTTCTTCTTCTTCTTCGTCGAGTAAATTTTTCGAAAACCCCAGATCTGGCATACCCAGTAGTTGGCCACGGCAACGGCATTATCAGTCGCCAGGAACAGTTCCTCCCCAGTGCAGGTAGCAGGACAAAGAGGACACGAAAGCAGATGCTCCATGGTTTAGGATGGAGCTCCACAGTCGCATCGCTGCTGTGTCTGTATAGTATAGTATGTGTTTATCAGCCTATGTATGTATGTTTGTTCCTTTTTGGCACTTTAGAGACCAAACGCGTGGGCAGATTTTGAGGATTCTTACATGTATCGCGAGGATATGGCGACTACCAGCCGCTATTTTGAGACAAATAAAAAAATTAAAGTCGACAAACTATGTCATGTGGGATCGTTGAATAGGTATTGAAAAATCACCATAAGGTTTCTCATACAATTTTTAATATATAATGACCGTTTAAGATCTCAATTTTTTCCCTTCACTTACACTTTCATGGGAGATACCGGCCATTAATATATAAAGCGGAAAATAAAAAAAGTAATACAAAAACTAAAAACCCCGGCTGCTATTAAAAACTGAAATGTTAGAAACAAGCCGAATGTATAAAATGCAAATGTTAGTTTAATATAAACATGAAAGCAGTCCACCTACTTGTATGAAAATGGGGCCACCTGCTTTCAAGTTTAAATTAAACTAACGTTTGAAGTTTGTACACCTATTTATTTACACAATTCGGCTTGTTTCTAACTTTTCAGTTTTTTAATAGCAGTCGGTGTTTTTAGTTTTTGTATTACTTTTTCGATTTTTTTTGTGCTCACTGCTGGATATCAAGCCACCAAAGACCCAAGACCTTCATATCACAATACATTTCTAGAAAGTACAGTAAAATTGGGTTACGTTGAAAAACGGGGGTTACATTGATCACTGACTTATCCCTGATAAGTTGTAAGGGTAAATAAATAAATAATCGTGGACAAATTCACACAGCGCCATCTAGCCCCAAACTAAGCAAAGCTTGTGCTATGGGTGCTAGATTACTGATATATTACTTAAATACTTTTTAAATACATACTTATTATACATAGAACACCCAGACCCGTAACAGAAATTAAAATTCATCATTTCAATTTCTGCCCGGCCGGGAATCGAACCTGGGATCTCTGTTTGACCATTGAGCCACTCAGGTCGTCAAAATGTATGTAAGATAGCTGATTCACAGCGTTGAAATTTATCAGGTTGTTACATTTGTTTGCATGAAACTAACATTTGACTTATAGAGAAAAGTGAGTGACCAATGTAGCCCTAGGACATGAAAGTAACTCCATTTTATCATATTAATTAATCGCATAGAACTCTTACTGTATAAGCTGAATACCATGATTTAGTATTAACATAAACATTTACAAGTCTTGAACCCCGAAGAAAAATAAAGACTGCCTATAAAATTTGCACGAGTAAAAAGTAGCGAATTTTTAAAAGCCACTTTTTAATAATATAAGACTTTAGGGTAACCATTAGTTGTGATAATAATATTATTAGAGAAAATAATACAATATTATAGAGAAAATAATATTGTAATTTTTAGATAGAGATTTTTAGATTTTTAACTATGGCGGCAAACCGTTATGCCCGCGACTACCACTATGTACCACTGGGCGTAAAGTACCATAGAGAAACAAAACTACGTACAAATAGACTAAATATCGTACTAATATGTAGTTAGCTTGTAATTTGAAAACATACTTAACATGTCAGGAATTGTTTAATCAATCGGAAAAAACATTCTGGCCAGTACTTTTACATTTTTGATTGAATAATGTGAATGACGCTTCATTGTAATTACTATACTTACCCTAGAGCTAATAGGAGTAGTTAGCTATTTAAAATCTGAATATCTACCCATATTGTGGACATAATTGTTTTAGCTCCAAACGCAGGCGATTGCCAAATGTGTTTATAGGGAAGTTCGTTCCGTTTCACGCGGGGATCTCGATAGCGTATCGGTGGAGGTAATTGAGCATGAACCACTGGCGGTACGGGGTTGTCTACAGCTGGGTTACAGCTATGGTTGTACACGAATCTGTGGGTATTATAAATATTGAGAATATCCATAGTTTTACGCTAGAAAAGGAGCATAATAAAGCATTTAGGTTTAGTTTTCGGGTTGGACAGTAGCACTGGTCTAGTGTCAGCTTATTTGTGACATCAATAACTAAGGTTAAGCAACGCTCGCAGAGTTTGGAAACTGGATGGGTGACCGTTTCGTAATTTAAGGCTAGGCGAACTTTAGCGAACCAAGGTCACCGACATAGCTCTAAGGATTGCCAGACTGAAGTGGCAGTGGGCAGGGCACATAGCTCGAAGAACAGATGGCCGATGGGGCAGTAAAGTTCTCGAGTGGTGACCACGTACCGGTAGACGCAGTGTGGGCCTCCTACAAGGTGGACCGACGACCTGGTAAGGATCGCAGGTACCAGCTGGATGCGTAAAGCTCAGAACCGGTCTTTGTGGAGATCTCTGGGGGAGGCCTATGCCCAGCAGTGGGCGTCTTCTGGCTGATATGATGATGATGATGATGAACTTTAGCACAGCAATGAGCTCGTCACTCGTTAGGTGTGCCTCCTAATAAGTTGTGCGTTGGCGAAGCGAGCTTGACCAAAGTCTCAGGCTGGGGACCTCGAATGAATGAATGATTTATTGTTTTAAAACTTTTCACACTTTACCAGAATCTTGAATCTGAAGGCAGACAGACAAAATATAAAAAAAGTTAGCTTGCTTACGTTTCACAACCCTATCTCGACTGTTGTCTGGAAGATCTTCAATACGGCTACTTTAGAAAAGAAAGAAAGAAAGAAAGAAAATACATTTATAACACATAGCACACCACGACACAATAACAGTTACAATTACAGACAACGGACACATTAACATTTAAAATATCTTAATTAAGACAATATATTGTAGTCTCCCATGACACTGTCGGTGCCGCAGCAGCTAGCGCAAATGGTGAAATGAAAAAGTATTTATTGAATTAGGATTACGTTAATTAATCTCTTTTCAAAAGTCAAAAATCTAACGGAAAACAAAGGGAAGTTAAGCGAGCTCATCCAGGTAGGGGGCGACGCATGCAGACCGATCAGCGCGTACGAGTGCTTACTCCGGCGAGACACCGGGCACCGATACGCGCCACGCACATAACCGCCTAGGCGAATCATGTGCGGCGCGTGCCCGGCCCCAGCCAGCCCGCCGGCGCTCACACCCGCACGCACCAGCCGGCCTACCCGCGTCGACCCCTGAGCTCGGAACAAATAAGTAAAAAGAATGTCGTCTGTCTGTCAGTATGCCGCTTCAGTTAGGAAAATTACCATCTGTGGGAAAAAGAAACGGCAAGAAACCCACAGGTACATTTAGATATGATTACATTGCATTGATACATTTGTCAATTTAATTTGAGTGAGCCTGTCTTGATTGGAATATGATGTGAACCTCTACAAATCGGTCAAGATAACTAAAAATAAAAATAAATTTCAAAAACATAAAAAATGGCACAGCAAAAGCAGGCCAGTCCACCAAGGCAGCACCCGTTCACGAGCATGACGCAGGGCCCAGCCATCGTCCAATTCAACCATATTTGAGGGAAGAGAACGACCCGACCCCCATGCCACCACCAGGCAGACTTTTAAGTGAGCATGCGCTGCCAATGCCGTACACATTAAAAAAATATTTGTTATTCAATGACTATTACACATCAAATCATCCTCACTCAATTAACAAAATTATAAATTTATAAATAACTTCCTATTTCGAAGAGCTAGTAGTACACCATACATTTTTGTCATTGATATATTCATCAATTTTATAATAGGCTTTTTTCATTAAAGTTGTTTTCACCTTATCTTTAAATTGTAATTCAGGCAAATTAATAATACATTCAGGAATATGATTATAAAATCTTATACAGTTACCCATGAAAGATGAATTTACTTTACTTAGTCTGAACAACGGTGTTACCAGTTTATTTTTGTTTCTTAAATTGACATTATGAATATCAGTATTTTTAGCAAATTGGGTAATATGCTTTCTAACATACATAATATTATCAAATATATATTGACTTGAGAAAGTCAATACATCAATTTCTTTAAACAATTCTTTGAGCGAATCACGTCGACGTAATCCATATATTGCTCTTACAGCTCGCTTTTGTAGTTTGAAAATGATGTCACTATCAGCACACTTGCCCCATAGTATGATGCCGTATGACATAATACTATGAAAATAACTATAATAAACTAATCTAGCTGTATTCACATCCGTTAGCCTCCTTATTCGCCACACGGCAAATGCAGCCGAACTTAACCTACTAGCCAATGATTCAATATGTGGGCCCCATTGAATTTTTGAATTTTATTAACGCCTAAGATAGTAGTTTTCTCTACCAACTCAAGTTGCGTTTTATCTAATATAACATTACATTGATTACTTTGTACATTAGGGAGGCAAAAATGAACGCATTTTGTTTTTTTAGAGTTTAAGACTAAGTTATTAATCGTAAACCAATGAAGCACATTCTGAAGAACACAGTTTACTTCGTCTATATTATTATCTTTCCTATTAATTTTAAATATCAGTGAAGTGTCGTCAGCAAACAAGACTATACCAGCAATATTCTGCACCATGTATGGAAGGTCATTTATATATACAAGAAAGAGAAACGGCCCCAATATAGATCCTTGTGGCACTCCAATGCTCACTTTCCCACCCGCAGATAACTCGCCATTTACATTTACTTTTTGAACTCTACCTTCTAAGTATGATTTCATCATTTCAAGACTATCATGCGTAAAACCGTAATGTTTTAATTTTAGTAATAGTGTTAAATGATTTACACAATCAAATGCTTTAGACAAATCGCAAAAAACACCTACTGCATTATGATGTTCTTCCCAAGCGCCAAAAATTTGTTGAATGAGGCTAATACCAGCTTCGGTAGTATTGCGGCCTTTTGTGAAGCCATATTGTTGTTGATGAAATAATTTATTACTGTTAAAGTGCACAATCATTTGACTTAACATGATTTTTTCAAAGATTTTACTGAAAACGGGCAGGATGGATACCGGTCTAAAATTATTCAAACTATTTTTACAACCTGATTTGAATAATGGCACCACTTTACTGATTTTCATGAGGTCGGGGAAAACACCTACTTCGACGCAAGCATTAAAAATGTAAGCTAAATACGGTGCTAAAATATCAACAACAGTACTTATAACTCTAACTGACATTCCCCAAATATCTTCCGTATTTTTCAACTTAATGCTTTTAAAAGCTTTAATAATAGTTTTAGCGTCTACTTCGGAATAACAAAAGCCATTTTCACAGGCACCTATATTTTCTTTTAACAAGTTTTCTGCACTAATTGGGCACGAGTTTAGCAGCGAGGTAGTTTTAATCGGTATTTCGGTAAAAAATGTTTGGAACAGCTCTGCCACTTCTTTATTTGCGGTACTAGTTCCGGTTTCTGTTTTGATTTCATAATGTGTATCACGAGGCTTTGTTTTCCCTGCCTCCTTATTTATTACATTCCACACAGTCTTAGCCTTGTTTGAAGACGAACTGATAATTTTCTTATAATGCTGTGATTTTGCAATTAGACAAACTTTCTTAAACGTTTTTGAATATTTTTTGACATATTCTACAAAATCTTTATCATGGCAATAAGCTCGTTGACCGTATAGTTCAAACATTCTATCTCTGCTTTTGCGGATACCTAAAGTAGCCCAATCACTAAATTTAGATTTACAGTTACTTTTTATTCTTTTTTGCGTAAAAACACTTTGATAAACATTATTGACAGAATTGAACATATCAGAAAATAGAATGTTTGGGTCATGAGAATCAAGAGAAAGGCCGGCAATGGTCTCCGATAAGGCTTGTTTGAAGTGTTCAATTCTCCTTCGAGTAATTGGTCTTGTAATTATTTCATTGATATTACATTGTTCCGTAAAATCAAAAACAACGAATTGTCCACTATGGTCAGATCTTGTTAAATTTATAATAGCCTTTTCGTTGACCTCGCAACAGCAGAACACATTGTCGATGCAAGTCGCTGATGATTCTGTGCATCGTGTCGGCTCAAAAAATACATAATTAAGATTAAAACTACGAAATAAGCTTATTATTCTCTTACTAAACGTTGTTTTTTCTAGTAAATTAACATTAAAGTCTCCACAAACGATTACCTTTTTTTTACACGTACAAAGTCTTTCTAAAACTTGTTCCATAGTTTTTTCAAAAATCTCATAGTTTTCATTGTATGGTGGCCTATACACACAAAGTATGATGCACTTTTCTAGCTCCACGCAGGATAACTCAATCTTATGTTCAACTGAGAGGCCAGAAACATCTTTCCGGTCTTTCGATTTAATATTTTGCCGTACTGCAATTAATGAACCACCACGGGAAATAGATTTCCGATTAAAACAACTAATTATATTATAGTTAAATAAATTAAATGACATGTCAGATTCCCTCAGCCAGTGCTCAGTTAAACATAAAACTTCTACAGGAGTTTTCTTTAAATATAATTCTATTTCATGTTCTTTGCCAGAAAAACCTTGTATATTTTGATGAATTAATCGTAAACAATTCTTGGGCTTTTCTTTTGTCTTAAAATCTAGTTTAAAGAGCATCCTATGTCCTTAGATGATAACATGCAGGAGCCCTGGTCAATCCTACTTACGCTAATATTGTTATAACAATTAATATTATAAGCTAACAATGTAGCAATATACTTTTTGTCCTTTTGCTTGAGATACAATGTATCATGAAAATGAAAATGAAATGAAAATGAAATGAAAATGAAATGAAAATGAAATGAAAATGAAATGAAAATGAAATGAAAATGAAATGAAAATGAAATGAAAATGAAATGAAAATGAAATGAAAATGAAATGAAAATGAAATGAAAATGAAATGAAAATGAAATGAAAATGAAATGAAAATGAAATGAAAATGAAATGAAAATGAAATGAAAATGAAATGAAAATGAAAATGAAAAAGTATTTATTGAATTAGGATTACGTTAATTAATCTCTTTTCAAAAGTCAAAAATCTAACGGAAAACAAAGGGAAGTTAAGCGAGCTCATCCAGGTAGGGGGCGACGCATGCAGACCGATCAGCGCGCGCGAGGGCTTACTCCGGCGAGACACCGGGCACCGATACGCGCCACGCACATAACCGCCTAGGCGAATCATATGCGGCGCGCGCCCGGCCCCAGCCAGCCCGCCGGCGCTCACACCCGCACGCCCCAGCCGGCCTACCCGCGTCGCGCCCTGAGCTCGGAACAAATAAGTAAAAAGAATGTCGTCTGTCTGTCAGTATGCCGCTTCAGTTAGGAAAATGATCATCTGTGGGAAAAAGAAACGGCAAGAAACCCACAGGTACATTTAAATATGATTACATTGCATTGATACATTTGTCAATTTAATTTGAGTGAGCCTGTCTTGATTGGAATATGATGTGAACCTCTACAAATCGGTGAAGATAACTAAAAATAAAAATAAATTTCAAAAACATAAAAAATGGCACAGCAAAAGCAGGCCAGTCCACCAAGGCAGCACCCGTTCACGAGCATGACGCAGGGCCCAGCCATCGTCCAATTCAACCATATTTGAGGGAAGAGAACGACCCGACCCCCATGCCACCACCAGGCAGACTTTTAAGTGAGCATGCGCTGCCAATGCCGTACACATTAAAAAAATATTTGTTATTCAATGACTATTACACATCAAATCATCCTCACTCAATTAACAAAATTATAAATTTATAAATAACTTCCTATTTCGAAGAGCTAGTAGTACACCATACATTTTTGTCATTGATATATTCATCAATTTTATAATAGGCTTTTTTAATTCATTGTACAAATAATATTGCCAACAAATTTGTTGATGTCAAAAAATGTAAATGCGTTACTATAACGAGTCAAATTATATAAACATGTATTCAGTCTATGAATACGTCTATTTAATTTAGGGTCATTATTTGTGTATGGGAAAGCACACAAAGTAATTTTATTAAAATTATGGGACTGAATTTTTTGAAAACTCTCTACGATATCATTTCTAGTTATTCCCATGCTATTTCCGACCATTACTATAATATTGGTACGGTCTTCATTACATTGTTGACTAGCTACATTTATTATCTCATTAAATGATCGGTTTGGCAAACAATGATTACAAACAGATTTATTGACATCATAATCATAATCATAATCATTTATTAATTTGTGGTACACAGGTTTATACAGTTGTTAGGTACATTTGTAGTAAAATGAAGTCTCTGCGACCTGCCATCGGCATACAAATTTTTGGAGTTTGTAGTTAAATAATATCATTAAACAAATTGATTTACAAACATTTTAAAAATTATTCATTTTAAGTATTATAAAAAACATAATTATTTAAAAAACATCATTACTTATTAATATGCCCATGCCTTTGCCAAGCGAATCGGAATATATTATGGTGCGTATTGAACTCTTTGCCGTGTCCGTAGTGCCCGCCAATCTCGTTGTCGCCACGACGGCCGGGGCGGGTGGGGTCTTGTGGGGTCTGACGACCGCGGGCTGGATGTGGGCCGCGGGGGCCGTAGAGCGCGTCGATCTCCTTGGTATGGTGGCATAGGAGGTGGCCGCAATAGCCGGTGCGTCTGTGGCCTTGAATGGCTCGTCGACCGCGGGCTGGATGTAGGCCGCGTGGGCTGTAGAGCGCGTCGTTCTCCTCGCAGCGGCGGCATAAGAGGTGGCCGCGAAGGCCGGGGCGGCTGAGGCTTTGGGGGGCCCGCCGACAGCAGGTACGATGTGGGCCGTGTGAGCCGCGGTGGCAGAGGTGGTCGCGACGGCCGGGGCGGCCAACACCTTACACCCGGCGCCCGCGGGCTCGACGTTCACCGCAGGAGCCGCGGTGCTCGCAGCGTGCGCCTCGGGGGCGACGACAATGTTTTGCGGCTGGGGCGCGGGGCGTTGAAGCTGCGAAGCGACACACTCACATTCCTCTTCTTTGGCAGTCATCAGTCGTTCGATCATGTCCGTGTTTTCATTTGACAATTTGTCCATTTCAGAGGTAGCTTCTCTCCAAGTAGTGATTTCATTTTGTGCTATTTTATATTTTCTATTTACTATCTTTAAGTCTACTTGCAACTTTTTTATTTTTTTATTCATCTCGTGTGTCTCCGTGGTATGAGTTTGTTGCGCACGTACCAATTTAGAATTACAATCTTCAAAATCAATTCGCAACTTTTTCGTTAATTTTTTAATTATATTTATATTAAGTAAAGATGCCATTGATGTGGTCTCATTCCAGGAATTGCATAGGTCAGAAGTGTTTTCAGACACTGCTTGGTGATCATGTTCTGGTTCTACTAATTCATCATAAAGACACTGGGATTTTTGGTGTGAATCGCAAGACTGTCGCTGCTCATATTTTGTTATGATATTGTGAGCCTCGCTCAGAGCTAGCTCCAGTTCTGAGATTCTGCTCAAGGCACTTGTGTAATTCCTGTGACAGGTCTGCTGTTCTGTGAGTACGTTGCGTATCTCGTCTCTGTCCCTGGTTACTTCCAAGTACTCCTTATGCATAGATGCAAGCTCACTCTTTAACTGAGTGTTAGTGCCAATGATGCTTTGGATCTCCTGTTCTGCGTCTATGCGTTCCTCAAACAGCTGGTCGCAGAGAGTTTTGGAGCATTTCAGCTCGTCCAGCGCCAGCTGCAGCTTGCATTCGATCTCCTCGCAGGCAGCGCGTCGTGTCTTCACCATATTTGAAGGTATTCGTCAGCACTGGGCGGCCTGAAACTGACAACAAACCGGGACAGCAGAAATTCCAACACGAATATTAGGAAGGAACACGTGAAGCTATCTTTAATATTAATCCAACTAATCTATAGTTTGTAAATATATAAATAATATATTATATTATTTAACCTTGTCAATAGTCAAACAACCCCAAACAAATATTTAAATATCTATTAATTACTTTCTAATACGTACTATAAACTGCTAATTTAGTTCTCCACTTAACAAAATATTATATATTATGGCAAAGCCCTCCACTGATTTGAAGGAGGCTCAAGTCAATAAGTTAAATTATACCTATGAAATGGCAAACAAACCATACACTGCTAATTTAGTTAACTAAATATAATATAATTATGGCAAAGCCCTCCACTGTTGTGGAGAAGGCTCCAGTCAAGCAGTTATTACCAACTTACTGGCAAACAAACAATAAAATAGCCTGTTAACTATCTACTTACTTAACATTAAAAAAATAATCTATATTATTTCACTTATTTCACTGATATTAATGTGGTCAAACAATGACTTAATACTTATACTTATACCTACGAACTATAGTTAACAAACAGCAATACAGTTTGCTAATTTAGCTGGGCAATCCCCTATTTAATATCTATCTATAAGCAATTATGCAAGCAGTTTTAAGAGGTATGGTAAATCCAATTTACGAGCCCCTGCTATTAAGAGACTATTATTAAAATATTCTGCTAACAACTAGTAATACCTACAAATATTAGGAATCTGTAATCAGTTAATCACCTATCACTTATCGGTCTACACCTAAGTACCACGCTAGCCAGCTGGGCATGTCAAACTACCCACCCATCCACATTACAACGTAAATGGCATAAAAAAATGGAAAAAGTAAAATAAGATAAATACAAAGCGGAAAAGATAAACAGGGGAAAGGCAGGCGTTATATAATAAATTAAAGTTAAAGTTAGATAAGAGGTCTTAGAATAAAGAGTGAAAAAAAAAAAAAAGAGGTAGGTATCTGTTTAGCACCTACTCTGTACCTAAAGCAAATCTGCAAAACGGCGGACGCATGCACCTACCGCAGAGAAATAATGTGCCTTGTGTCTTGTATTGATGCGATATTGTTATTTCTGTGCAGTATGTGTTAGTGCTGTCTGAGGTCAATGTTTTTGTCTTCTACTTCGCTTCCACTAATTGTCAAGCGAAGAGAGCCGGTAAACTGGACCTAGTGAGTGGATAAACGTTGTTCACTAGATAATGTGAACGCTGTGCAGTTTAAAATTGCGTGTTTTGTGTTTAATAAGTGTATAGGTAGGCAAAACAAACACAACACTCCAATTCCGCCAGGTGGCGCTGTTATGTAAACACGTATCTCTGTGTACATCTGTGATTTAAAATAGAAATACTAAAATATTTCACTTGATTTTAGTAGTTTATAGTGAATAAGGCCTTAAATATCTAGTGTAAAAGTTAGTGACAAAAATCATATTAGTTTAATCATAATCTACAGTGTTAATTGGTGACAATAATTATTAAACATTACGATCGTTTAACGTAACTTTAAACGAACTATTGAATACGCAAATATCGTATAAGGTGGCAATACAAACAAGGACAACAGTGGTGTGCAACATAATCTGCAATTAGTGAATTGATTATATTCCTAATGAATGAGTGATCGTACAAATACCCTCGTTTATGAATGCAATGTTACACATATTACAATAGCAGGGATCCATCACAACTATATCGCAAAATTCACAAGGTCACTCGTAGCATTGAGTAGTTGAATAGAAATAAGACAAGAGTTGTGCGCACGGAGACCCCGGTTCGATACTGCGATAAGACTATTCGTTTTTTTTGTTTGCTTTTTTGACAATTAATTATTATTACTTTTTTGACATTATCCCACTATTAAATTATAATTGACATGGCATATAAATGTAACAAATGCAACATTGACATAACATCAAGACAATTATTATGCTGTAGAGAATGCAACAAATATTATGATTTGCCATGTGCAAACGTATCATTCGAGCGCTATAAGAATATGACTAATGAACATAAGGAAAATTGGAAATGCAAACAATGCTACCAAAACTGGTCTATTAGGCGCCAGGAAACGTTGATGCAACATAATATTCCATGTAGTACACCAATGGATTTCGTCACTCAGCGTAAAAAGTTGATGATTAATGTGTCCACAAGCAATTCTTTTGAGTCACTTTGCACTGAAGATGATTCATACAATATTTCAAGTTGTAAATTAAATAGAAGTTGCCCAGACTTGCGAAATGATGCCGAGGAAAGAAGAGTGTTACAAAGGGAAAATATGTCTTTAAAGTCAAAATTGGAGAATGCTGAAGCTGAAATTGACAACTTATTATCGGAAAATTTTAAACTGCAAAATCTTATGAAGGAACGTGAAGCCAAATTAGATATATTAAATAAAATATGTAGATCAACAACTAAGAAGGAAACTTACCGGAAAACTCCTAGGAGTATCACTAAACGAAAATTAGATCTTTCACAACAGTCGCTAGCCCCGAGTACTTCAAAATTGCACCCGCCGGCATTGAAACCAAATGAAACCGTTCGTAGTACCACCGTAGCGCCATCTAGCGCATTTTCACAGAAACTAAATGCAGGTGTACCCGACGAGTTAACGACGTGTAACACCAATAGTAACAAAAATAATAATGAGACTGTACGACGGCGAAATATTGTAATTATAGGCGACGAACAAATTAAGGGATTATGTAAAATTTTAACGAGATCTCGATGTGATAAGTGGAACGACCAATATAATATATTTTCATTTGTAAAACCAAACGCTGTCTCAAAGGATGTACTAAGCTATTGCAATAACTTACAAGATTTAAATAGAAATGATTATGTTATCATTTGTGCAGGCGGGAATGATACGAATCCAAATGTAGTATTTGGAAATTTGTATTCTACTTTAAAGTTATTGTATAAAACAAATGTTGTATTACTCCCCGTCAACTATAATAAGAGTTTAAATGAGAAATTGTTAAATAATCAATTAAAATTATTGACCTCGGTATATCAGAATTGTAATTATATTGACATTGATTATTGTTTGGACCACAATTTATTTATAAATTTAGTACGTGATAGAATTAATATTTTAATTGATTATTATGAATATAAGATGCAATTCTTGACAAGTGTAAATAAATTTGTATTGACTAATCCGATAAGACAAAGACTAAATAATAATTTGCAGCCCAAAAAGGGTACAATACCGTACTATTTTACAAGACTGTCTTCGGTAAAAGAGGATAAGTCGGATGTACCTGTTTCGAATGATAAACAGCTTTTTCGTTAACCATGACATAAAATATATTAATCCATTAAGTAATAACAAAAACAGCACATTCAGAATATTACATCAAAATATTTGTGGAGTATTGGGTAAATTAGACGCGCTTGAAATAGTATTAACTGAGTTTAATAATAATAACAAAGGGTTTGATGCAATTTGTTTGAGTGAGACATTTGTTAAACAGGGTT
Organism: Blastobasis lacticolella; assembly: GCA_905147135.1. NCBI lineage: Eukaryota > Metazoa > Arthropoda > Insecta > Lepidoptera > Blastobasidae > Blastobasis > Blastobasis lacticolella. The sequence goes on from LR990051.1 coordinate 16,854,842, forward strand.
CACATGCGAATATTAAGTTAAAAAATTATAAGTTGGGTACATGTTATTGTAGAAAAAAAGGAAGAGGTGGTACGGCCATTCTCATTCATAAGCAATTCCGTGCAAAGCCGTTGCCTTTCATCACTGAATTAGCAAATGACATGTATTTTGAGGCATGTGGTATTGAAATAGAAGGCATGAATTTGATTATAGTAGTTATATACAGAATACTAAATCAGAGTAAGGGCCATGTTGGCATATTTATTTATAAAATAAATAAATTACTTGACTATCTGTCTAAAAAACACAAAAATAAGAAAATAGTGTTATGTGGAGATTGGAATATTGATATCCTAAAAAACAATGCATTTTCGAAAGATCTAAAGAGCGCACTAAGTAATTACAATTTTAATGTACATATCCAGTCGCCTACAAGGTTGAATGCATGTTTAGATCAGATTGCTAGCAATGTGAGAAATGCAAAGCCGGAAATTCACGCACTCAGTCTGTCTGATCACGAAACAGCCCAATCATTACAATTAAATATACTTAAGCGGAAACCAATTATAACTTGGTATGAATTTAAAAGAGACTATAACTCAGAAAATGTTTCTAAATTTCAGAATTGTCTATCAGCACTTTCCTTCTCTGAAGTATATAACTGTAAAGACGTAAATACTGCTTTCAATGAGTTCTATGATTTGCTGTGTTTGTTTTACAATATGTGCTTTCCCATTATTAAGATCAAAGTTAATAATAAAAGTAAAAAATCTAACTGGCTAACAAAGGGGATAAAAAAATCTTGTAAAGTTAAACGTAAATTACACATACATAATAGAAATAGAAATCACGGAAATATATTGAATAACAGAAATAAAATACAAATGTACAATAAAATTCTAAAAAGGTGCATCAACTTAGCCCAAAAAAATTATAATCACAGATACATTTATTCCAATAAGAATAAATGCAAGGCAACTTGGAATGTAATATCAGACACATTGAATGAGGACATTTACAGGAATGACATTGAATCAATTAAACATAATAATGACATTTACCACAATCCAATTGACATTTGCAATTTATTTAATAGAATTTTCACTGACATTCCTAATAATAATAATAATATATATAATAATACCCCAAATTTGACATGTTCTACACAAAATAACATACATTCAATATTTTTAAAACCAATTGACGAAAATGAAATATCAAAAATAATAATGCAATTAAAAAATACTAAAACTAGTGGTATAGATGACATTACAACAAATATGATAAAGGCTAATGCTAAGTGGTTATGTAAACCCTTATCATATATTATAAATTTAACTTTTAGTCAAGGATCATTCCCTGAACAACTGAAACTATCAGTTGTAAAACCTTTGCACGAGAAAGGGGACCGTACAGACCCGAATAACTATAGGCCAATCACTATTGTTTCTATAATGTCTAAAATAGTTGAAAAGGCAATGTATGTAAGGCTAAGTGAGTTCATATCCAAATATAACTTACTACAACCTGATCAATATGGATTCCGAAAAGGTTCTTCGACGGAATTGGCATGTTTCAATTTTGTTAAGTACATTACCGAATCATTAAATAACAAAACTCCAATTACGTCAATTTTCCTTGACATGAGCAAGGCATTTGATTATGTCAATCATGATAAACTGCTCTCTAAATTAGAAGTATTTGGAATAAGAGGCAACGCATTACAGTGGATTAAAAGTTATTTAGATAATCGAAAGCAATGCACAGAGTTAACCAGATTAGTCAAGGGAAATAATAGGGTAACTAAACAGGCCTATCAATCGACATTCTTAAATAAAGTGTCAGGAGTACCGCAAGGTAGTATATTAGGGCCGTTATTGTTCCTCTTATATGTGAATGATCTACCTACAGTTACCTCACATAAATGTTTTTTATTCGCCGATGACACGACAGTAATAGTAAAGGGTGAAGACTTATCTAATTATGAAAATAATTTAAATGATGCATTAAATGATATAATAACATGGATGAAAAATAACAATTTAAATATTAATTTGACGAAAACTAATTTTATACATTTCCAATCATACAATACAAATTCACATAAATTAAATATAAAGCATAACAAATGTTTATTACAAGAAACTAGCAGCACAAAATTCTTAGGTTTATTTATTGACAAACACTTAAATTGGAAGGATCACATTGACTATATTTGCAAACGGTTGGATCGGTTTGTATTTGCACTGTACAGACTGAGAAGTACTGTATCTATGGATGCAGCCCTAACTGCTTACCATGGGCATGTTTCCTCAGTTCTCAACTATGGACTTATATTGTGGGGAAATTCAGTAGAGATAGGATGAACTTTTAGACTTCAAAAGAAATGTGTTCGTGCAATTACAAAGTCATGGGTCACAGATAGCTGTAGACCATTATTTTATAAATTACGAATCTTACCATTGCCATGTATGTACATTAAAAATATATGTGTATTTACGAAAACACATCCGGAATATTTTAAAAGTTTATCAGATGTTAGCCGGAGGACACAAAGAGCGCAATATATAAACATGTTGCATAAACCTCCGTGTAAAACCTACATATATAAAAAGAATGTATATAATATGTGTATTACTATATTTAATAACTTACCCAATGAAATTAAAAAATTACCAGAAAGAGAGTTTAATAATAAGTTAACAGAGTGGCTTATCAAATATTGTTTTTATGATATAAATGAATATTTAAATTTTAGAGATATGGTACCCTGTAACACATAGTTATGTTAAAAATGACTAAAATGATTTAAATAGTATTAGCCATTACGATTTTATTGTGTAATTATAATATTTATATGCCCACAATTGGGGTTAACACAGAGATACTCATAATCATGATTATATCCTAATGAACTGTATGCCTACCTGTGTCACAAATAAATGCCTTTTACTTTACTTTTACTTTACTTTACAATACGCAGGTGAATACGTCCACAGTCAAATTCGTGGGGTTCGTGGGGTTACCACCAGCGACTATCTACCTAAATATAGTAGGTGCGCGAACTTTCGATAGGTATGTGCTTTAGTACTTTGTACAAAAATATTAATTAGGCAATAATTACAGGGATCAAGTTGCATCTTTCTGACAAAAGATTAAAACAGGAGTAGGTAACCTGTTTACTTATTTATTATAATGATATATTCAACTGTGTGAAGTTTACTATGAACAAGATCTATGTTCCGACAAGATGCGTTCTTTGTTATCAGCCCGGGTCAGCGACCGCGGCTTGGCAATCTGTTGGATACCTACGAGTGCAAGACGTATCGCTCAGGTACTTACTCAACGGTAGTGATAACAATCGATAATTATTTAGGGATCAATTAAGAATGAATACGTATAAGTATGTAGGTGTAGAAAGATAGATGCAATCTGTTTCGATAATTATAGAAGTAAGTCCTTAATAAAATTACCTATTCTAAACATTGTACAGTACGTAGATAGGCTTAACTAAATCTGTGCGTGAAAGTTAGTAAAAATAACAAAATAAAACAATATTCGCCTGTTTCGTAGTCCTCTTATTTCGATCGAACAAAGGCGACCGTTACGACTTTAGTGTCGTTATAATAACTTATTTGCCACAAACACTGGCACCATAGAAATCGTAACACTTGTTTGTTACGATAAACTGTCACAAATTAATTACTTGTTTAAGCTTATTAACAATTATAACTATTTTTAAAATAAATTAATAGACGAGTAATGCAATTTCACGTCTTAACCTGGGTATTTCCAACTACCCTCCTCAAGTACCCACTCAGCATGTGCTGTGAGACTTTACAGTTATATAATAGTAAAAGTATAGATAGATCGGTAAGATTGTGTCTATATTAGCTAAGTGTTACATTTAACCACTTTCCATTACCCAGAGCTTCTCTGCTGTTACATTACGTATACCTAACTAACTACATCGCATAACAAAACACTGTCTAATGGCTGCAAATCCTCCAATCAATTGTTTATCTCTTGAATTATTCATCGCAATTAATATCACAACAAGATACTCCTTTTAAAGCTCTGAACAGTTTGTACTTTGAAGAGTTATAGGTGTCTATATCTATACCAGTATAATGAAGAGAAAATATTTGACTGTTTGTGGCTTATGGATAAACCGATTTTGAAAATTCTCTCACCTAGCACCAGTTGCTCTCGCGCGCGATAAGCGAGAAAAAGCTCGACTAAGTATTGCTATCTCTTTCGTTTTAGTATTGAGCGAAAGAGACAAACGTTCTCTCGCGGCGCGAGCTTTGTTGCGGACACATTTGTGCTAGGGCCACAGTAGAAAGATTCTCGAAATTTAATACGTAAACGAATTTTATAATATAATAATAAATATTTTTTTGTCTGTTAGTTTGTTTGTAGTGGATTGACTTAAAAACTACTCAACCGATTTTAAAAATTATTTCATCTATAGAAAGCTATATTATCAGCGAGTAACAGGCTATAGCTGATCTCTTGAGATTCAATGTGATTCCGGCACGTAGTAACCGAATTTCACGCGGACGAAGTCACGGGAAAAGAAGCTGGCAACAGAAATGAAGGGGATAATAATAAATCCATATTATTTTGTAGCAATTATAATTAAATCTGTTGCGAAACTTAATCGTTTGCCAATTAAATCGTTATAACAGAACTTTCGGCTCGCACAAAATATTGTTTTTCAGCGTTTTGAATTTATAATAATTGCAATATCAAGTTTTTTTCGAGCAAAGTAGGTATCCAATATTTAGCTATGCAATAAATACTTATTAATGAGAAACGCGAGAAATAGGTTCCTTTACCTGCGGGAATCAGGAAAGAGTTCCAGAGAACGGCCTAAGAAGCGATGGATAGACATCGCTGAGTCGAATGGATGGAGGATGGCGAAGACCGGACGGAGTTGAGACGACCCTGAGCGGACCTTGGCATAAACCAGGATTGACCGCAGCCGCTGGAATGATGGTGATGTCGATGGTGATTCAAACTGTTCGAAATTCCTTTTCAAAAGGCGGTAATGATTTTGTACAGAGCTTTTACAGAGCTTTTTGTGAGAGGGGTTAAGATCTATGCATCGGATCGGAGTCCGTAAAATTCTACAAATTTTAATAATAAATAACTAAATCAAGATTTTTTCCAAATTGAGATCTTACTACTGACTAGTTTTGGGTGCAGACCATTTGCACATCATGTCTGTTAACAATTTTGTAATATCATATATTTGTTAACAACTTATTAGACTTTTGTCAACAAGATTAGTAACTAGATTTTTGTTACCTGCTACAGAACTTTAGAGATGCACCAAATAGTATGAAAGTCCGGAACGCTTTCCAGAACTGAATTCCAATCTTCATTAGGCCTGTTGTGAATGGGCCGAGGTAAATGGCGGTGTCGCGGAGACACATAATTCCATACAAAGACGCAATCATTCCTCTGGGATCACGCCGGAATAAAGCGGAGTTACGCACATTACGGACTATGGTACATACGAGCTTGCCGTTCGCGGAGTGAGCGATACTAAGTCGTTTGTTTATTTATTTAAATTCAAGTTGTTGTTGAATACTACGATTCTCCTGGGATGGAAAGTATAGGGAGAAAAGCATCCTTAAGGGAGACTTGCGCTAAAAAGACTGCGCTCGAAAGACGTCGTGAAGACGGTCGCTAGTACGAATGAAGATCAACCGTTTGGTAGAATTGTATAGGTGTTATTTTCACAGCAATGAAACCCAGTGAAATAATTTTTGAAATCCATTTTAAAGTGCCTAAGCTATATGGGTTTGAGGTAAATATCAAGTGCAATGAAATAAGTGCTTTGTTACGTGTCACGTAAGGTTCACACCGGGTGTCGAATGACGTCATCAGATATGCCAAAATCACAGTGTTCTAGCGCATATATCTTCTCTGGTTTAAGAGATCGTGAAAATTTCTTTACAGTCATTCATATGCTATCATAAGCTAAAAGATAAGTCACTAAATAAATCGTAACTGATCCTCATTAGATCCAATGAGCTCAACGCGGCCACGAGTGATCTAAGTTGAAGGAAGTCTGTGGCCCTGGAAGGTTGAAAAAGGCTAAGAATAATAAGGTGGGCATCGTTTAAGCACCTATCACCAATTGAAACGTGGAAATGGGTGATATAGCCACGTTTATTACTGCCTGTTAACCATAACTGATAACAAATGTTTAGCACACACGCCGATGCCGATAATTTTTTTTTTTTTAATAATCGTGGACAAATTCACACAGCGCCATCTAGCCCCAAACTAAGCAGAGCTTGTGATATGGGTGCTAGCTGACTGATATACTACATATATATTTTATTAAATACATACTTATTATACATAGAACACCCAGACCCGTAACAGAAATTAAAATTCATCATTTAAATTTCTGCCCAGCCGGGAATCGAACCCGGGACCTCTTGCGTGGCTGACTAGCATGTTGACCACTGAACCACTCAGGTCATCAATTGAATGGCTGTTTCGTATTTTGAAGCTAATTCTCCTGCCTCTTATTACTGTTGACGAAGCGATGAAGCGATGAAAACATGATCGGGAGCCGATTGCGACTCCTTGTCGCTAGTTTGCGCCGATTTCACATCTGGTAAGAAGTCAGAACGCACTTTTTAATTTGTTGTTGCTACAGTTGTAAATTTTTACTACCTTCATTAAACATAAACTGGAGAAAAAAAATAGGTTCGATAAACTTTATATCGAATCCTTCAATCGGATGGGCAGTCTGCCATTGCCATAACGAAAAAATTAATTAATTTACTTACTTTAATTATACACCGACTACCAAAACTCCCCTGCAAACCACGAAAGTTGTCCATCCTAGCCCCCCGTACGGCAGCACAAAACAATCGTCACAGCGCGTCTCCTCCCAGGGATGTTAATGGCCACCATTTGACGTTAGACGTTGACAAATCCGCGCCTTTCAGCCAACTGGTTAACCCTCAACGGTATCCGGTGACTGCTGTATCAGGCTCGTCAGTTACGTAACGGGTCACGTGTCGTATGACACAGGGAGACTGAAAATTGAAACTACTCGTACTAGGGGCTTTTGTAGGCACTCGTTACTTGGGGGGTTGAAAAAATTGGGGGCACTATTGTGTTTCTGTGACGAATTTGTAAGTTTAGGGTTACAACGGGACAGATTCGGTTTGCTTTCCTGTAGAGGTAGGTCGTATTGTTCCATGTGGTACGGTCCTATAAACAACCTCTAACGTTTCATCCATATTCCACAATATTTTAATACCTACACGCCCGTCGGTGTAGGATTTACAGTTGACATGGACTTCTTTAAAACATCTTCATCTATAATAGTTTTTGTTACCTTATTTCTTGTTTTATCTTCTTTATTAACTGCTCTGGCTGCTTCTTCTAGGGTTAAAACTTTAGTTTTATTTATCTATAGAAACAGCCATTTTATTATAATTTAATGGTTTGAACTATCGTAGATATTATCACACATTTTAAAGGTGAGGGCTTCTCATAAACAATGAATGGTACGCGGTAGGAAACCCGGAACATACCTTTAGAAGCCATTTTACTTCAAAATTTTCAGTTATTCACTGTTAGAGCTCATCTAATCTAAAATGACGCGCCCCACTATCGCATTAACGCACACAAGCTTTAAAATATGGACGCAACACATATACAAATGCCGTTGTAATTGGTCATTCAGTTGCCGCTGAGACACCAACGTAGGAGCTCGCGTCGTTTGATTGGAGCAGTCGACGCTCCCACACAGATGTCGTTATTAATATTTGCACTCACACATCGAAATCAACTAACTAAGTAGTGGGGCGCGTCATTTTAGACTAGACGAGCTCTACGTAAATATGTAATAGTGGCCATAGCTAGTGACGTATAGTGGAAGTAATTGTAATATAGTATTAAAATATTGTTCTTCAATTATCTTTTTTTACAATGCAACCTTCTTTAAGCGAATGCTATAAGCAGGTTTCCCTGCTATTATTATTATGAGTCACCTTGTCTTGACACACGATTTTTAACTCAACCCTATACATCCACTTCTCAAATGCATTTGCCATGGAGTCAAACCCCGGTGGTAGTGCAAACTTGCGTCATCTTTCAGTAGTAATGACGCGCAATAACAGGTTATAAGGTAACCCCTGCTAGGGATGTTTATGGCTGACTGACAGTCTCATCTCAGGTTATAGGGTGGTGTACCAAATTTACGGCTATAGCTCCATAGTAAGGTTATAGCGATGATTTTTTATGTAACGAATCTCGAAGAACAGATGGCTGATGAGGCAGTAAAGTTCTCGAGTGGCGACCACGTACCGGAAAACGCAGCGTAGCTCCCACAAGGTGGACCGACGACCTAGTAGAGATCGCAGGTACCAGAAGGATGCGGTATGCACACGACCAGCCTTTGTGAAGATTTCTGGGGTAGGCCTATGCCCTAGTATGTATGAATAGAATAGAATAGAATAGAATGTCTTTATTGCTTAAAATGTGGTATACAATAGGTTCTTATAAATAAAATTTTTGACTCACACACTTTGCCAGAATCTGGCATGCAATAATTTATGATAATTTAATAATACTAAAATGTCAGATTCAATAATTAAAAATAATTAATAACCCAATACTTAAAATGTGGTATAACATGTGATAAAATAATAAATTAAATTGATATAAAATTAAAAATTCAATAATAAGTACAATGTCACTTTCAATACCTAATTAAATTAAGTCACAATAAATAATTATTTATCCAATAAATTAAAATAAAATATGTCATTAGAATTAAATAATATGTCAAAGTACTTATTTACTAATAGTACCCATTCATTATATGTTAAAAGGATACGGTCTATCGGTTCATACAAGGTCTTCACTAAGATCCAGCCGGTACAAAGTGAATGAAAAACGGAAGAATGAAAAATACGGAACTCGTATCAGTTAAAAATATAAATCTAAGTCTAGCCAATGAGGAGTTTTCCAATAGGTATTTAAGGCATTCCTAACCACTCACTAGATGGCGCCCCGACAATTTTGGTAATTGATAATCGCTTGAAATAGGTTCTTAGCAAACAGGATATAAACCCTGGGTACGTTGTATTGGATAATATTATATTTGTCAATAGTTTTCAACCATTTTAGAGGTTGTAATAATAATGGAACATAGTGCCAACTTCTATAAATATTTATTTTTACACTTCGTTCAACCTTTAACAGTTATGTTTCTATTAATAAACACTTTATTTTCAAGTTTAGTATTACTTGGCTGCATGAAATCACTGCCACCATCATACAGATTTAAAGAAGATTACCAAAATTGTAGGAGCGCCATCTATTGATGATTTTTGAAACAAACTATCAATACCTACTGGAAAACTCCTCATTCTTCACAATTATTTTTCGAAAACTTAATATTTTTAGCAAAACTGCAACACTCACGCGACACTCATGCAACACTGGAACAAGCCGTAGAGTAAACGATGAAAGAAGAAACTCCTTTTATGCCCGGAGTAAGAAGTTTTTTTCGTCATAGCGAAGAGAAATCAATGAGGAAAGAAATAACTCCTTTCAAGAGGAGAGGGCATTATGTTCAATAATGCGTGTAATGCGTTCGCTTTAAGAAAACACTGGTAATGCGGCGTGCCGCGTGACATACCTTTTGATGTTACATAAAATAGCCGACGGATGTGCCCAAAATGCACTAGCACAGGATTTCGTAGACACTAGATTTCCTTAGAATCATGGTATGTACAACACCTCGGTCGACCTCGCTTCGCCAACGGTATAAGGGAGCACACATAACGAGTTTCCAACTCGTTGCGGTGCTAACGTTTGACTATCCTCAAATACGAAATGGTCACCCATCCAGCTCCCTTGCATTACTAGCATTGCTTACCCCTAGTTTTTACTATATAATAAAAACATATCTGACATAATGGACAAAACTGGAATTAAGTCTCGTCATTTTGAAATGTCATGCCAATGCCAACAACAGCGACGCTGTCACATGGTCTGACAACGTTATGGCTCTCTAAGAAAACTCCTTTTAAGGGGCACAACAGCAAAAATGCGTGCAATGCGTGACACACACCTTTTGATACATAAAATGGCCGACGGATGTGGCCAAAAAGAAACTTAAAATAATAACTAGAATTCCCCAGCATCATAATACATATTATTATGGCTAATTAACTCGCTCACAGCCTATCATCGCCTTCGAAATCACAACCACAGGGCAGGTCTTCCTAACGGAGTATGCAGTTTCATTCGTCATTAGTGGCAGTGTATGACAAAGACAATGACATGCCTGTCATTGTCAATGTCCAAACCTAGGATTTTTTTATCTGTCTTTCTATGCAGTGACACAAACTTAATCTGACCCAGTGACAGCGTCGCTGTTAATGGCATTGACATGACATTTCAAAATGGCGACACTTGATTCCAGTTTTGGCCACCGGGTCAGATAAGTTTGTGCATCCATAGCTTTTTTCGGGTGTGTTCATAATTTCATGCCAAGAATGCGTTCGTTTCATAGCAAATTAGTAATATTTTAATCATTAATATAAAAAAATTGGCTAGCTAAAGATTTTAAATAATTACGAGAGGACATTACATTTTATAAGCTTTATCCATTACAACTCTCATTATGCCGGCTGGTGGTCAGGAAAAAACTAGACTGTCTCCTTTCATTATAAGTTCAAAATTCAAATTCATAAAATTATTAAAACACCCACATCATTATAAAATAATTTCATACTTACTACCTTCACTATTTTTAGTTCTTATCCACGTTTACACGAGTCCAAGAATTCCTTTACTGTATAAAAACAGTTTTCTATCAGCCATTTTTTTAAATTATATTTGAATTGCGTTAATGGCAGAAGTTTCATGTCAGTGTCTAAGCTGTTATATATTTTAATTGCCATCGAATAACTATTACAGCTGTAAAGTGTCGTTGAATGGGTAGGGACAACCAGTCTATCGGGAAACCTTGTATTAAATTTAGTAGTATCGGATACTTTTTTAAATAGATACAGATGACTTTTTACAAATACGCAGACCTCGTATATATACATGCAAGGCACAGTCAGCAGGTTAAAATGTTTAAAAAGAGGTCTACACGAGGTTAGTGTATCTACGTTGCAGATGGCTCTGATACATTGCTTTTGACAGAGAAGAACTCGATTTGCAAGTGATGAATTTCCCCAAAGTATAATAGCGTACCTCAAAATGGAGCACACATAGCCATGGTAAGCTTGCAATGCCACCTTTTGGCTGCTGATTTTTGCGAGGCGCCAAAGTGCATACACAAACGAATTTATTTTATTGCACAAATTTGAGATATGTGAGTACCACGTGCACCGGTCGTCCAGTACAACCCCTAGAAATGGAGTTTCATTAGATTCTCTAATAACTTGATCTTCAAATGATACCTTTAATTTATTTTTCCGACCATTCTTATTAACAAATTGTATGTATGTAGTTTTATTTATATTAACTTTAAGATTGTTATTATTGAGCCATTGTATTATTTCGCTAACTGTTTTATTTATTTCATCATTATATGTATCCATATCTTTGCAGTGTATAACAACGGATATATCGTCAGCAAATAATGTGCAATCATAATCAGTTACTTCGGATAAATCATTTATGTAGAACAAAAATAGCAATGGTCCCAATATACTGCCCTGTGGAACACCTACTCTATTTACTTCAGTCGAAGAAGTGTAGGCTCTGCGTTCTCCATTAGTATCGACATTTGCTATTTCTACGTCCCCTGGGTGGCGGATAGGGGAAGGGCCGGGAGTACAGCCTAGCTAGCTTCCGGCTAAGTCCGATGGACTCGCTGACCAACGACGGGTGTGGCCCTCCAGCATTTTGGGGGTTGTGCGGCGTGCTGACAACTCGCCCGCGGAAAACCTACTTGTTACGAAACCGAACCAGAGAAAAGAATTACGATCCGATCCCAATCACGATGACTTTTGGCATGGAAATATGGACCACCGATTTGCTTCATGGAATGTTCGTAGTTTATATAGACCGGGAGCTTTGTACCAGCTAACCAAAGAATTGGAACGCTATAGCATCAGCATCGCGGCGCTGCAGGAAGTTAGATGGCCGGGCAAAGGGGAGTGCAATCTAGAGGGCGGTGCGATGTTATTCTATAGTGGAACTGATAGTGGCCAGCATATGCAGGGTACAGGGTTCATTGTAAATAGAAAAATGTTAGGAAATGTTATTCGTTTCGATGCAGTCTCGGACAGAATCTGCGTACTACGGGTAAAGGGAAAATTTTGTAATATTTCTATCGTAAACGTTTATGCTCCCACGGAAATGGCAGATGACAGCACCAAAGACCGCTTTTATGATGACCTTGAAGGAGTGTATGACCAAATACCGGGTTTTGACATGAAGATGTTAGTCGGGGATTACAACGCGAAAGCCGGACGTGAAGAGGTTTTTGTGCCAACAATAGGCAGATACAGTCAGCATCAAGTAACCAACGACAACGGGCTCCGGATGATTAGCTTTGCGGCTCTCAAATCCCTGGTAGTTAAGAGCACCATGTACCCACGTAAGGATATTCATAAAAGTACCTGGAAATCTCCTGACGGTAAGACAGTTAACCAGATTGACCATGTTTTAGTAGACGACAGACACCAGAGTAACGTACTAGATGTGAGGACATTCCGAGGAGCAGACTGTGATAGTGACCATTACCTGTTGATTATTAAAGTACGAGCGAAGATTAAGGCTGCACATGTAGTAATAAATAAGGAGGAACAGCTTATCAACACAGATGTTTTAAAGGAGGATGCAATACAGGCAAAATTTCAATTGGAATTGGGTAATAGGTTTAAGGGCTTGGAAATGCAGGGCGACGTGGATGAAGAATGGAAACAGACCAAAGAGATAGTTAGAGAAGTAGGACTGAAGGTTTTGGGAAGAAGAAAACACCGAAAGAGGAAGAAATGGTGGACAGACCAGTGTAAAACAGCTGTGGAAGAGAAGCGAAAGTACAGGATTTTGTCAGAACAAGATCTTGTCTGGAAGGATAGGTTTGAGGAAGCGAAAAGAACTTCTCGAAATGTAATTAGACGGGCACGAAGAGATCATCTAGATAACATGGTAAGAGAAATGGAAACATTGATACATGGAAACAAGAGTAGAGAGTTTTACCAGGAAGTGCGAGAAGTCAAGAAAGGTTACCAACCTCACAGTCAGCTATTGGAAGATGATGATGGAAATATTATATCTGACCCGGAACAACTGAAATCCACATGGCGCCGTTACTTCGAGCAGCTACTGAACTGTCCGCCAGTAGAAGACCAACACCCGGGAGATATTGAATTCAACAATGCGGAAGTAGCACCGCCGAGCTTCGAGGAAGTTAGAAGAGCGATAATGAGGCTAAAGAACAATAAGTGTCCAGGGATCGATAACATTCCCGGAGAGCTGTGGAAATATGGTGGGGGAGCGGTGCAATCGCGATTATATGAACTAATCTATAAAATTTGGGCCGAAGAACGACAACCTGATGAGTGGAATATTGGAATTATATGTCCCATACATAAAAAAGGGAGTCGAAAGAAGTGCTCCAATTATAGAGGGATTGCATTGCTCCCAACTGCTTATAAAGTCCTTTCCTACATACTGCTCGAGCGACTGGAGCCATATGCGGAAGATATTTTAGGCGATTACCAATGCGGCTTTCGACGTAATCGTAGCACCATAGACCAAATATTTCTCCTAAGACAACTGATGGAGAAGAAATGGGAATATGCGCAAAGCCTACATGTGCTATTTGTTGACTTCACTAAGGCTTACGATAGTATTGATCGGAAGGTGCTTTTCAGGGTACTTCGAGAGTTCAAAATACCCGACAAACTCGTGAAGATGGTCGAAGTGGCCGTGAGTATAAGCGAGATGAAAGTTAGGGTTGGAAGAGAACTGTCGGATACCTTTGGGGTTGCTACGGGTCTTAAGCAAGGCGATGCACTGTCACCAATGATGTTCAACTTAGTACTCGAACACGTAATTAGAAACGTCCAATTAATTGAGAGTGGAGTAGAACTGAACGGTAATCACCAAATCATTGGATATGCTGACGATCTAGGATTGCTTGGACAGTGCAATCAGACCGTAAATGATCTTGCGGAAGCCCTTGAAGAGCAAGGAGGAAGGGTTGGCCTCATAATCAACCGGGAAAAAACAGAGTACCTACATATGAAGAGGTACAGGGATAAGTATGCGAGGCGAGAATCCCTAGCGGTAGTCAGTGGCAGCTATAAAGGCGTCGATACTTTTAAATATCTCGGTGGCACCGTAACCGACACCAATCAGCGAGAAGATGAAATTGATCTTAGGATACAAAATACGCTTAGGTGTTGTGCAGCGCTCCATAAGGTGTTGGTGTCCAAACTGATAAGCAGGAAAACCAAGATTCGGATATATAAAACAGTTATTAGACCAATCTTGATGTACGGATGTGAGGCTTGGACACTGACACTTAAGGAGGAGAACAAGTTATTGGTCGCTGAACGTAAGATCTTCCGGAAAATTCTGGGGCCAACACAGGGTGAGGACGGCATGTGGAAGAGAAGAAAGAACGAGGAGGTGGAACAGCTTATTTCCGAACCCAATATTCTGGGAGAGATCAAGGCTGCAAGATTGCGTTGGCTTGGCCACGTGGAGAGGATGGGGGAGGATCGCGCCGTTAGGAGAGCATATGTGGGTCGGCCGAGCGGACGTCGACCGGTCGGGCGACCCAGATATCGCTGGAGGGATGAAGTCCTGAAAGACCTGCACGCACTAGGAATCCTCGATTGGCAGGAGATGGCGCAGGATAGGGAGAGGTGGCGATCTCTGGTGTCGGAGGCCAAGATCCACTTTGGGTCGCTGAGCCAGCGCAGTAAGTAAGTAAGCTTTCTATTGCCCAGGTAACTCTCTAACCATTGAAGAGCTAGTCCACGTATGCCATATCGCTCGCATTTTTCGAGTAGCTTCCCATGCAATACGCAATCAAAAGCTTTGCTCATATCGAAAAAGATAGCTGTAACGGCAGTTCTCTTATCGAGCCCTTTCAAAATATTATTTATCAGGGAAAATGCAGCTGAAGATGTGGATTTGCCTTTCTGGAAACCGTACTGCTCCTCTTTAATTAATTTAAATGCATTTACAAAACTAGTTATACGGTCATGCATTGCTCTTTCAAAAACCTTCGAGAAAATAGATAACAGTGCTATAGGTCGATAATTACTTATCTCACCCTCACTTCCTTTTTTATGTAATGGCTTTATGACTGTGACTTTCAATTGTTCTGGAAATTTGCCATTAGTGAACGATAAGTTTACCAAATAGCTGAGGACGGGTGCAATTTCTAATTTACAGGCTTTGACTACTTTTGTATGTATGTCATCATAGCCAGTCGCATTTGATGAATTCAAGGAATTTATTATTTTAACAATTTCATGAACGTCAGTGGGATTTAAAAATATACTGGCGTTATTTGGCTTAATGTGTGTTCTGGTAGATGCAGAGTCAAGAGAATTTGAATTAGTCAAACTAAGATAATATTTATTGAAAGAATTAGCAATGTCAATGGGATCATTAATTGTAATGTCATTTAAATGTATTTTGTCAATGTATTTATTATGCGCAATACTGTTCGTTGTATTTTTTATTACGTTCCATGTAGCTCTACAGATGTTCTTAGACTGAGTTATGTATTTAGTATTTGAGATTTTTTGAGCCTGATTTACACATCGTCGAAGTAGTTTCGAATATCTTGTATATTTTACTTTTGTTGATGTATTTGAGTTGGTGTAGTAGCTGTATCGTAAATGTCTTTTTGTGATTGTAGACTTTCTTAGCCCCTTAGTGATCCATGTTGTAGGATGTTTTTTGAGGAGACATTTATATTTTTGATTTGGAAAACATAAATTATAAAACATTACAAAACACTCATAAAAATTTGTAAACGCAGTTTGTAAGTCATTTGCTTCGTATACGTCTGTCCAAAGTAATGACTTCATACAGTCCCGAAACTTCGCAATATTTTCCTGGCATAAGTCCCGCTTCCAGTAATACTTGCAAGTTTGAGGTTTACTTTGTTTTGTCACAGTAAAATTTATACTCTGCGCTGTTTCGTGATCTGAGAGGCCTAAGTAATGTATTTTACTTTCTACACCTACTAGATTGCTCATTGCTAGATTGATCTTGTAATCTAAACACGCCTTTTTTCTTGTTGGTTCTTTAATATGTATTACGAAATTATTATTTTTAACTATTCTATTCAATTCGTTTGTTTCATGTGTGTCTCTCAGTGTATTTATATTGAAGTCTCCTGTTATTATAATTTTTTGTCTTGTTTTATTTTTTAATAAATTTAATAATCGCTCAAATTTTGTTAGAAACAGT
This sequence comes from Blastobasis lacticolella, assembly GCA_905147135.1. NCBI lineage: Eukaryota > Metazoa > Arthropoda > Insecta > Lepidoptera > Blastobasidae > Blastobasis > Blastobasis lacticolella. The sequence continues at coordinate 16,871,273 of LR990051.1, forward strand.
TTCACATTAGATGTAGGCGTTCTATAAATGCACAGAACAATGCATTTTATAGAGGGTATCTCTACACCACAACACTCAAAGACGTAATCCTCCTGAAATTCCATTAAAAATGTAATTTTTTTAGTTAAAGTTTCTCGCTTTGCTAATATGCATACTCCTCCACGTTTTTGATGCTGTCTAGAATATGTAGCCCCAACTTGGTAATCCTGTATTTGTATATTTTTTTCACTACCTAATTTTATAAAGGTTTCACTTAAGCAAATGATGTCAAAAGTCTTGTCTTTATTTTCAAGTTCATGTAATGTAATTTCAATAATTTCTCTTTTAATTAATAAACCTGCAATATTTTGGTGTAGTATCGTGAACTTATCAGCTACGAAAAAGCTCCCTACTATTGTCTTTAATTAAGGTTCTTACGCTATGCCTCGGAAAATAGTTAGTTATTACTTTTTGCACCATTTGTCTTTTTCCTAGGTCACAATTTGGTTTCGTTTCAAATAGTTTTCCGCTTCCTACAATTGTAGCAATAGTTACTGACTTTTTACAACGCCTTCCAATATTTTGCTTATAACCTAAATATTTAGTGTCATAATAAATTGAGTCAATCTTTATATTGATTTTAAAAACTACCTTAGATAAGAATTTAATGTCAAAATATTCAATGTCACTTAAATCTAGAAATATACTATTTTTGAACTGTTTACACACAAGACGTAACATGTTGTTTATTTTATTTTCATTGAGATGGACACTGTTTTTTATACCCAGAACGATGATCATTGGCTTGGAGTGTGTCTTAAGAAAATATAATAATTCTGTGTAAAGTTTTGTCGGATTTACATCATTTTCTCCAATACTTACAACAATCGCATCATTAGCAGTGGCTGTTTGTGTGTCTGCAGATTTCAAGATGTCTTCGCTCATTGCGTTAGGTTTAATGTAGGCTCTGATTTTGTAGTCTTCGTATTTTGTGTTCTCTCTGGATCTTATAAGCGCTGATGCTAATCCTGAACACTGTCTTCCTCCCAGAATGTAAATATGTCTATCTTCTTTTCCAGTTGTTGGTATTTTCAGCTCATTGGGTTGACCTTGGTCTCTGTCTTGGTGTTGCGCCATGTCCGCAATATCCGTGTCCGTAACTTCCATGTTACAAGTTTCCGTATCATTGAAATTCTGTATATTTGGAATTGTTTGTGAAAAGTTTATTATATGTTCTCTTTTTGTCCTTCGTATTCCAAAACTATTATATGTCATATTTGCCTTGTTCTTGATTTTAGGCGTGGATTTCGCAATAAGTTTTAAGCAATTTATTTGGTTTTCATATTCCTTTAGTTTAAATTTCAATTGGTTATTTTCAAATCCTAGATCCGCTATTTCTTTATCCGCTGTTTCCAGATTTTCTTCCAGTTTAATCATTCTTTCTTTCAATTCCTCTAGTTCGTCTTTATAATTACTAGTTAGTTCAGGGCAACTTCGTTGTAGGGTTTCATTGCATAACGGAGAATCATTGAAATCCGTATCATGATCAGATAATGAGTCAAATGAGTTGTGTGTTGATACATTATATCTGCTGCGGGTTATGACTCTGCGCACGATATCTTTATTTACACGATCCGACGATATTAATGTATTGGTAGATACTGGCAAGTCCAATTTGTTGGTTTCGGTAGTTAGCGGAGATGCTATTTGTAATTTTCGGAGTGCTGGTTTTTTGATGATCACGCTTACAAATAACGCATGTCCAGTTTGACTTCTTTTTATCGTCCATTAATAGATAAAGTTTTTCTCTGTTTGCGCACGTAAGATCATAAATCTTTTTACAAACATTGCATGTTAAGAAATGTTTGCTAGAAATTATTTTATTGCATTTAGCGCACTTAATTCGCTTTGGTGGCATTATTTAAGGTTAATAAAAAAAAAATATAATGCAATCAGCTTGTTATTTTTTTCGTTCTGCGTTGATCGGAATAATAACAGCTATAACGATGTTATAACGGTTAATCAATTTCTGAACGCAGCCTTAATGACGTTATGATGTCAACGGGCTGTCAAACGACTGTCAACTACACCAATTCGTATCCAATCAGCTGTTTAAGATATTTTGTGTGCTGTGATTTGTTGTGGTTCTTCTAAAAATATTTAAATTATCTCAAAAAACGGTCAAATTTGGCCCATACCTTGGTGTGAAATGTGTGTAATTCGGCGTAATAATCTTCACTTTTGTCACTTTATGTCCCAGGAAAGTCAACCAATCTTTCGACACTAAAATTGTGAGTTAAGGTTAAGTTTTTATTCTTACATTGATTAAAATACGGACAACAGGTTATTTACTTATCACGGTACGTTCCGTTCTTCGGTTCAGCTTTTTTGACAAGCTGTTAAAGGTACAGCTTGTCAAAAAAGAGTTGGCAAAATATGAGGTCGCACCTCTCATGCAGTCAATGACGTAGTGTTGATCTAAGAAATACAGTTGTTCCATCTGTCACCTAGTCAACTCTTTTTTGACAAGTTGTGTATTGGACATAATGAAACGAAAACACAGAATACTCGTATTTATATGACGAATCTAAACGTTTACATGTTAGAGCAATTAGCTTCCACCAAAGGCACACCAACAAACGATGCAGAGAAGCAAAATAGCTCTCATTTCTTATAGAAACATCTTATCTTACAAATCCAATATTTATATAAACGACACAAATATTCAAATGCGGTCCATCTCTCCAACTGCATTTTGAGAGGAAAAGCGTGTAAGGTTCCGTGGAAAATGAGCTTATTCCCACAGCTCCCTCACCTTTTGCCATGAACGTGGCCCCTTGAGAACCTTAACCGGGATAAAAGCTTCGCATAACACTATCCGAGTCCGACCCATAATCTGTCTCTGTGCAAAAAGTAACCTTTCTATTGAGCGTGTTTCTAAAGGTGAAAATCGTATGGTACGTTAAAAGTTTTTAATGAAGAAGCGGTTTTCACCAGTGTTCAGTCCGTAACCCTCTTTTCATTCCTATCTGTTTGCTATCCCGCGGAATCCCGTTACATTATCGGGACATAAAGTTGAGAGAAGACACTTGCGAAGTATGTACCTTGCTATTTCTGCAAGAATTATCGAAATCAATACAATAGTTTCGTAGATAAGCATGTTCAAACAAAAAACATGCTCTACATTTGACCAGGAACCAGGCAGAAATTTGAGCGCCATCTCATCTTGTGGTAAGTATTAGTAATAACATAAATATTTACCAACTAAACATTGTGGTGAGAGGATCAGCCAGTCTGCGCTACCGACTTGCTGTCCGCAGACCGCCCAGGGTGCGCCGGGCGCCTAGGATCATTTAATGCGTCACACGGGGAGGCTCCTTCCATGCACATACATACATACATACTTTAACCTAATTATCATTAACACGATAAGAAGAACATAAATATTAGTAATATATAGAACCCACAAAGTCATTGACAAGGATTTAGACGCCAGCGACTTCTCTAAACAAATAGACATTTGACAGTTGCAAACACATAAACGCACGAGTTTTGTTCTAGCCAAGCATTTGACCGCCATCTCAGCTGGTAAGTGGCGATGCGGCCGAAGATGGAGCATGCCTGTCTAGGAACAGCTTATTCACTCTTCATCCCTACTCGTAGCCGAACAACGTAGAAAATCTCGTGCTCTGCATCGAACGATATATTGCACCGTCAGAGCCTATATCCTATTAGGTGCCGGCGCCAGACGTGCAAGGTTGTATCTGGTTGTATCCGGTTAATAGTCCATTAGGTTGCCGCGGCACGCGACGACATCGTTCGGATTGTGTCCCTATTTATTGTTAGCGTCGGCCGTTGGGGCCATTCAGCGGGCGATGGGGATATAAAGATAGAAACATTTTATTATGCAGTAGCTTCGCTGCTCGAAGCTACGTAATACTTTGAATAAATATTATCATTCTTGTAAACCACTAGCGCCCGATTTCTGTTTATAAAGATATCCGTTATAGATTTTGTTTTATGTCATACGATAGGCAAACAGGCAAGACACCTGATGGAAAGGGGTCATCGCTGCATAGGTATAGACATAAGCAAAAAAAGAGATGTCCCATTTCCACCTCCATTGTCCACCACTATTATTTGGCTGTAATATTAGTGTTTGGCTGCGGTATTTCGTAAGATGGAGTTACTTCCCCAGTCGGGCGGCTCCTTTTCGAACGGGTTATGCCCTACTTCTCTGAAATTAGAACTAAAGGTATTGATAAAATTCTTTATTTCGATGTATAAAACGAATGACGGATCAGTTTTTTACCGACGACAGTCTGTTGATATTAGGAATCCGCGGAATTTCTATGCGGTATCTGCGTTGTTTGGTAGCTGGACTTACACAGTTTGAGGACGGGACGAATACGCATCTACATATACCTATAATATATGAAAAAACGAAGTGGTGGGCATTTTCTCCCACGCACACTAATGTTGTGGAATGAGCTTCCTGGAGAGATTTTCCCTGAAGAACTACGACATGGAGTTCTTCGAGAAAGGGGTAAATAGGTTTTCAAGGGGTTGGCAGCACTTGATGATTGACTCCTGGTATTGAAACGTCGATGACAGGCAGTGATAACTACTTACCAGGGCTTCGATACTGGTACGGAAATCGTCTTAGTTGCAGTAACATTACAAATACATCGCATGTCAAACGTGTAAATGTTATTCAAATGACAGATATTGAGTTGCAACTTTCATGAGTTCGAACTTTTCCACAATTCGTTTTCTGGTACTTTAGTTGCATTATGGTTTTGTATGGCTGTTGGTACTCCAATAAATAAATAAATACATAAATTACTAAGGTGCATATTTCTTAGTTGTTAAACTGCCTTCAATTCTGTCAACGAAAACTTGTCAAAGGTCGAACAATGATTTAACTGCAATTTAACTGGGATGGACTGACTCGATACCTCGACGTAGTTATAGTAACATCACAGTTATATTGCAACATAATAACAACTGCATTGCACACCAGAATCGGTACCCTGGTATTGAAACGTCGATGACAGGCAGCGATAACTACTTACCAGGAGCCTTAAGCTTAGTGGTATAAAAAGAAGAAGCGTGGCGAAGCTGTGAAGCGGTGAGACTCTTTCCACAAGAGGAGATGTGCGAGCTTTAGCTAAGTGGTACGAGGCTGCGTAGCACAGGATCCAGGAGAGTAAGCACGGAGCAAGGCTAGGTAAATTAAGTATGTTTCTATAGTTGCTTAAAAACACATCACTCGCAACATAGCTTCACATATATCTCGGTCAGATACTTAAAGATACTTACAGGCTTACACGATACAAAGATACTCAAGATACTTACTTCACAGTTTTATCCTTTGAATAGTCCGCTTCGAAGATTGCGAAAAAAAATAGTGATATCGTCATTGGTGACATCACAATGTCATGTATGACTAAATAATAAATATTTTGTATGGAAAACGTAGTTATTATGGCCCTACACGGAAGATTTACGCAGTATCGGAACATGAAACACGGTGATCTACACACGCAGTGGTAGGCATTGGTTTATTATACGTTTAGATGTACTTGTATCTGTACAGTCGTGTATTGGTCAGATACTATCCGAGCAAGAGAGTATAGTATTCTGTGCTATTTGTAGGTACTTGTATAGGTATAGAATATGCATATCTAAGATGTACGAGTAACTTCAGAGAAATGAATAGAATGAATCTTGAAAATGGATTTCTATATGAAACTTATTGAATTTACAACACACCTACTACTAACATGTCATATCCGAATTTTTTCGGACGAAGTTGCAGATAAAAGGTACTTAGACGTTTTAGACATCCTGAATTGACTAGATATCTTGAATTCTTGAATTGAAATTCATTAGAAATACTTATACGGTGAATCGGTTAAGTTTATTTGCCGATTAGTTCCAGTATCCTGGGAACGTGAATTGCTGAGTGACTTGGTTCGAATATGTAAATCTTACATTGATTAAGTATCCTTAAAACCTCAACTATTGGTCTAAGGTGTAAGTTGATTTTTCTATTATCGTTAACAATTTTTTGATTGAATCCTATTTCTTAATCCTAAACGTAGTATAATCACAGAAATCAATCAAATCCAAATAATCTAATCTTATTTTGATTTCTATTAACAACTATTTTTGTTAAATTTCTATTTATATGAAATTTTTTATTATAACAGTTTTATTTGCAAAAGTATAAATAGCGGATATTTCTGGACGGACTGTACATTGTCATGAATTTTCAATACCTACATTACTTTAGTAGTCCGCAGGGCACTATCCATCTTATCTTTGGGATAAATTGATAGAAATAAGGGATGCTTTTCCCCAGGGATAACGATCCTTAATATGTGGAAGCCCTTTCAATTACCTAAAGATTACAAGGGTTAGTTTTAGTTGAAGTGAACTCGATTTATCGAGTAGTGATAGTACGAGAGTATTTATTTTTTATTTTTTGAAACTTTATGCACATTACAATACAATGGTGGACTTAAAGCTACGTAACGTTTTATACCAGTCATCATCACAGCCCGTAACAGTCCACTGCAGGACTTTGGGCCTCTCCCACGAAAAGGGAGGTTATTGCCATAATCTCCACGCTTGGCAGGCGGATTGGAGATCGCAGTATTTAAATATAACAATGGAAAATGCTGCTGCCCATTATCCAGACTACGGAGACCCTTGATCTTTTGCCTCGAAAACATTAGTCGCCTTGTACGACACCCATGAGCGTAAGGGGTTGGTGCTATTCTACTCTGCCGGTCACCACACGGCAGTCCAGTTATACCAGTCAACCATAGAGCAAAAGACATAAATTACAAGGAGGTGCAACAAAAAAGTAGAGAATGGAACAAAAAATAGACTAGAAGTAATATTGCGATTAACGAAATTAGTATAAACGGAGAGAGAGAGGACAAGAAACTGAACACCACAAGCTACTGGCAAACTCAACAACACTACTACCCAAACACTTAAAAAATGAAAGACTAAGTAGGAAAGTATGTATAAGGGTTAAAGAGACTCTAAGTAATGTTTACGAACTGATTTTGTGAAAGCAAATTTACTGAGAATTTGTCTGATCTCCAAAGCGAGATCATTCCAAAGGCTAGCAGCGATAGAAATCCAGTCCGGTGAAGGGGTAGGTACGACTCTGTCAAGCCTGAGGAGTCCTTCTGGGTGACTACCGTACCACCGCCTTAGGTATTTCCGTGTACAGTCGAAGGATAAGGTAGTGTCCGCTTAGAAGCAAGAGGTATTTCATCTTAGTCCTTATAGTGACAGCGCACCTGTGGTTATGCATTTTTGTGTGCTCTCCCTTTGCCTCGGGTTTCAACTCCATTGAATGCAGTTATTAATCGTCTTTGCGTTAATGTCCCGGTTTTACTCTCGCAAGCGAGGGCCTTGGGTCTGACCATGGCCTTGACCATGATCCAAGATTTGGCAAATCAGATAATTACAGTGGATCGACTGCCATCTGACGTCCGTGACCCTGCTACCACGAGAACCTAACCAGATGGGATCATGGTTACACATTCAATAGCTCAAATTTTCAGGCTGCATCACGATGTTTTCCCTCACCGTAAGAGCATCGGTTATTATTCAACTTATGTACTTACATAATTCAGAAAAGAGATAATCGTACATGGGATCAGCGGGATTCAAACCTCTCCCCTACGAGTCGAATACCTTTACCACTCAGCATCCAACACTCACGAGTGAAATTATTATCAATTTTAAAATCGAACTCGCGGTTTCCAAGCACAAATTACATAAGCTATCTCATAGAATCGTCATCATTGGTATGATCGAGGAGGCAAAAATTGCAGTTTCCGTCATACAAAACGGCAATGTCATAGCTAAAGACCTATTATTAGAAAAAGATAAGGCGGTGTTATCCAACCAGGCGGACAAGGCTTGACAGCCACCGGCAACCCTGTTCAGTTAATCACGCGTACTGTTTGCGACAAAAGGGATTCCTCGCATTTGTAATAACACTCGGCCCATTAATAACTGAGGATTTAAACCGACTCCCGGTCGAGAGACGGCAGAGATAAATCATGCTGTGTTGTTACAACTTTCGTTATTACGAGAGATCTTTCCTAATATTGTAAATGCTGTGTTCTGGCGATTGCTGATTTGTTATGTAACACCCTATTAGTGTTGTTCGTAAGTTGCTAATATGTATTTGCTATATTATGGCCTTCACATCTCTGTCCCGGTTGAGCAGGCAGGATTTGGCAGATCCGATAATAACAGTGGAGCGACTGCCATCTGACCTTCGCAACCCTGTTAACAGGAGAATCTGACCGGATTGGATAATGGTTACAAATCAGTCGCCTGTATGTGCAGGTTTCTTTACGACGTTTTCCCTCGCCGTAAGAGTATCGGGTAGCATTCAACTAATGTACATTACTCAGAAAATTTACATTTGTACATGGCGGCCGTGGGATTCGAACTCGGTATCTCTCACGTTGCGAGTCGGATACCGTTACCGCTAGGCCACCGACGCTTTGGTCAACTACTGGTTCATGAAAAATACATGGAAATTATTCTAAACTTTTGTATTACGTTAAAATTGTACTGAATATGACACTACACACACACACACAGCTATCACTTTGACCGCTTACAAATTGGTTCTGACCGAGCGATCAATTGAATTATAATAGATAACATTACGAATTTTGGAATGGAAGCACATATTGCAATACCTATAATATCAATATTTGCTTGTTATTAATTTGGAAACCACAATTAATTACATAATCTGCTCTGAATAGGTCATGAAAATTTTATCAACATACGGGGTTGTTTGTGTGGCTTTGGTTGATTAAATATTGACATATTAATTGCATACTATGCCTTTCAATTTAGCAGGCTTTTGCTTTATGTACCGTATTGCCCAAAATAAAATTTACGAATAAATTATAAATATACATCATCATGTCATTTCGCTGAACGGTATTGCTCTCAGTTTCTGTATAAACATGTCCCTATTGATAGTTCGCTACCCAAAGGGTTGCCTGGAAGAAATCGCTTTAAGCGACAAGGTCGCCTGTTGTTATCTCTGTTGCTGCCGTCGGTACGACCGTATCCTGTATTTATGCAATAAATTTAAAGTTCGTTCAATGTATCGAATACAATGCTTATCCGTTCCACTCATAAACAGGCTTCTTGAACATTCACTTATCCTCTTACGGTGAGGGAGAACATAGTTATAAAACCTGCACATTCAGGCGACTGAATATGTAACCATGATCCAATCTGGTCACCCCTTTTAACAGGGTCTCCGAGGACAGATCTGCTTGGGCAGATTTGTTGATCTGCCAAATCATTTATTAATTTAATAGTTTATTGCACACAAAAATGGTAAAAAATACATGTCAAATATATATTTACATGACACAAAAGGCACTACTTATTTCTAAAAAGAAATTCAAGGAAGACACAAGGCCCACAAAAGAGCACATCTGGAAAATTAAAGCCAACATGATGATGATGATACGGGCTTCAGAACTCCAGATCATTATGATGAAAGGGGACTAAGCCGCAGCGAGGCTCAGTTTATCCACATGAGCTGACCACACTTACTGTTCGACTTTGTGCCGCCTGCATTCATCCCAAATTTCTAACCTTCTTTGGTTCTGCAACTGCCACATCAGATTCATACTACTACTGTACTATACTTATAACACCTTTGTTCCGATTCTAAGAAAGTTTGTGTCGCTTGAGAAACAAACTAACGACGTAGCTGATAGTTATTAGTTGCTGCAGCCTATGGACGTTGCAATACCAGGCATCACTACCGTACCGACGACCCTGTATAAATCCCTTTTTATCAATTTCTTGAAGAGTTATATATTGTTCTCACAAGGGAGCTTATTTCACAACCTAGGAGAACGGGAATAAGAACAAGAATAGAATATAGAATAGCTGCTAGCCTAATAGCTAGCTGGCAGCGTATTGGTCTGGGTGCATACAAGCACTTCCGTTATGCGCATCACAAATATTGTTCAATGAGTTTTATTTTAATTGTGAATACGTATCTTATATTTTATGTATTACGACATTTTTTTTGTTTATTTTATGGTATATATTAACATTATTATATTTTCATTTTATTGATGTTTTGTTGACGGTGCAGTGTCGGTGGGAGATTACTGGGCCCACTGAAAACCAGCGTTGTGGTTCGCGTCAAGCAACTACATTATACTGAGGAGAGTCCATTCACGCTGGATGGAACCTAATAATTGTCTTAATGTTCTTTACTTTTTTTTAATGTTATTGTATTGTAAAATTACTGTGTCGTGGCGTCCATGTGTAATAAATGTTTCTTTCTTAAATAAGAGAGTTGAAAAGGAAATCCATCAATCTTATTGGCTTTTATCCTTAGTGCTAAAGGATACCCTCACACCTCAGACACCACAGTTACAAAACATGAATAGGAATGTCCGCAGTTCAATACAGAGCCTATAGTATATTTATAGTTAGTATAGTTATAGTTAAGGTAATCCTAACGGATCCTTCCACCTGAAACGGGCAAAGGGATTCCTTTCGGAAAACTCGCCTGGGAATATCGCAGGATTAGACCTAAAATAATAATGGTTACCCGAATTACTTTTCGAACGATTTACCATTATGGGCCTTTAGCCGGATACTGCTGTAATGTTATCGGTTTAGACCGTTTTATTAACTTTTGTTTGAAATGGGTACTAATATCATTTATCTAACCAGCAATGTACATATATTTGTGCACTACGACCTGAGTGGTTCAATGGTCAACTGGCCACGCAAGAGGTCCCGGGTTCGATTCCCGGCGGGGCAGCAATTGAAATGATGAATTTTAATTTCTGTTACGGGTCTGGGTGTTTTATGTATAATAAGTATGTATTTAAGTAGTATGTCAGTTATCTACCACCCATAGCACAAGCTTTGCTTAGAGTGGGGCTAGATGGCGCTGTGTGAATTTGTCCACGAATATTTATTTATTTATTTACTACAATTGTGCTTAATTTTAATGTTGATTCTTACGAATACTTACATATTTTCTGACTGTTCTTTTTGATGGCTATTATTGAGTTTACTGGGTGAAGTCAAACGGCGATATCGACAGATCGCCATACACTTGACCTTTTTCTTTAACAACGATCATCTGTCATAGATGATATTCATAGACAATTAAATTAGATCAAAAATATTGAACGTGAGGCGCTGTCCTAATTGGTAATGCTCGTGCGACTATGGTCGTACGCTGTCTATCTGTCACAACTCCATACAAATTACTCAATAACATACAAAACGCTAGTAAATTAAGATGACCAATGCCATCAAATTTGATAATAGCAGTGGTTTTGGAGAGTATTTAACAACTCATAGCCGACCCTTTTGAAGACGTTTTATGCACCATTAAATAAAGAAACAAATTATAGATTACGACTTCAGCTGTGAGTAGTCCTTCTATTTAATTTAGTTATTCATTCTTTGTACAACATTACAATTAAAAACATTTACATAACATTATTTTAGAGTGTGATAGTCTCATGTAAGCTCAATGGCACTGATACGATAATCCTTGGTATTGCATACTTAACTTGGGCTGTGGGGTCGAGGCTCTCATACTCTCTTGAAAGAGTTGTCGATGCGCCTGGTTAACGCTTCGCACAACCAAAAGGCTGGCCAATACCTTGGCCAAAGAATCAGCCTCGCGACGTAGCGAGGCAATGCGGCCAGCCTGAACAATTCCATCAACAAGGGATTTGGGGCTAGTTTTTAATTTGTAAATATTATTTTATAATATAGTATTACCATTATTTAATTTTTTTCTATCATGAAAATATTCCACTTAACTTGTTTACAAAATGCAATATCGACAAAGTGCAAGACCACCACGTCTTACTCGCTACAATATCATATAACGCATTCAAAATCTAGACTTTAAAACACCGAGCGAGTGCCGTAACAAAATGGAACTCCCAGTAAAAAAAAGGAAGAGATACAGCCGGCCGGAAATATAGCACGTGACTGGGTTCCGGCTAACTTGATTTCTTTTTTAACTTTTTTCCATTTTTTTTTGCAGACAGCAACCCTGCGGCCAGTTACGGGCTCGCCCGGTTAAAGTGTTTCCCATATTGACTTTACATACGTAGTCCCGCTTTGCGAACACCTGCAAATGCTGTTGTGCGTTTTGTATGTTGTTTTAATATTTTATACCGTTGCAAACATCATATTAATAGCGGAAATGGCTTACGTAAAGCTCCTCTAAGCCGTATCCGTGCCGTTTTATCACTTTTATTATGTTATTTTTCTTTTCTTATATATATTTCCTTACTATTATTTCGTTTTGTACATTTATTCTTGTGCTGTTTATATTGATATTGGATATTGATGGATAAAAATGTATTTTTTGTTATTTTAAAATTTTTGCGATTAAAATTAAAATTATTTAAAACCTCTTATCCGTAATCTGTTTCTGTTAATGCCTAGTTTTCTAATTGTTATTGCCTAGGGATCCACGCGGACAGAGATTCACCTGACGAAAAGTGGTCACCGACGGCATCTGCCACTTGGATGTCTGTCTGAGGGTGTAAATGCGGTGCCGGCGTATGAGGTAGCTTTCTCACCTAAGGTAAGGACCTCCCCTCTTGTTGGAGACGCCCTAAGTTCTGCAGTGGACTGTTGTGGGCTGTGATGATGATAATAAACTGGCTCAAAAATAACAACATTTGGGAGCAACTAAATTGTTTTCTGGAAGTCCTTTAAAAATATAGGTACTCATAAAGCGACAACGCTTGTCGAAGCTTGGATAACGGTAGGTTCAAGGTTAGGGATTATGATCTGTCATTCTGAATAATTCGCATTTTCGACTCCAACCACTCTTTTACTGAATAAAGAATGTATACTTTTTACCAGGGACGTAATTTTTCCATCTTACCGAGAAACGTAGTACCGTGGACTGGGGTTACTTTGATATGTAGGGAGACATTGATCACTTACTTTTCCCAGTTAAGTTGTAAGGGAAAGTTGGGTCATTTTCGGGATATCCACTAATCAGTGTTGTCACATGTATGACATGTTTTGTTTGAATAAATATAACACTTGATTAATAGAGAAAAATAAGTGATCAATGTCTCCCCGCAAATCAAAGTTACCGCAGTGCATAGTACCTACAATTGTATCCTAAACTCGCGATCCGTGTGAGCGCTTCATGCTTATGTCATGGACCTTCCTGCTATCCATCCGCACGAGCCGCTTTTATAATGCGTACGGCTAAGGAATGGAATACGTTGTCTGCGAGTGTGTTCCCTGATCAATATAATCAAGGCTAGAGTGAATAGGCTGTTCCAAGACGGGCATGCTCTATCTTAGGCCGCATCGTCACTTACATCAGGTGAGATGGCGGTCAAATGCCTGTCATGTATAATATAAAAAAAAAATTAATTAGGCCGAGTGAGATAAAAGTGTTAGAATTTCTAGTTTAGAAAGCATGTTGGTTTAAATAAATATATCCATTTAAATTGTATTCAGAATCTAGAAATCGTACCTTACTAATGTTAATAAATAAATCCTATATAAATTAACTTGTATTTTGAACACTAGCCGAATGCGGAAGTTCAGGCTAATTTCTTAGCCAGTACTTATTAAAATTTAATTCAAAATGTAAAATAACTATCTTTAAACATAATATAGTATTCGGTAAATATCTATTTTCTTATTGATAATAAGTAGCTATTTTTGAATAAAGGATGTGTACTTGATTATGATCCGAAGCAATGTAGAATTGGAGGCCGAGTCATCGGCAGTCTTGCACTGACAATTGAAAAATAAACACATAAAATAAGTTTGTAAAAGCATTTAATTTGAAAATTCCTTATAAAAGCTACAAAAATACGGGATAGGTAAAAGTGACCACAATATCTCACCGACTTGGACTTCCGTTACTACAATTCGGGCCCGTTCTCGTGGGAAACACATTGAATTGCAAGAAAACAAAACCATATGTTATCTCCTGAAAATTTGATAAATCGGCCTAGACGGTTTTGAGTCAATACATTACAAACAAACAATGAAATATTTTATGTTTTTTATGTTAATATAGATTCTCGATTGGCGACCATGTACCGGAAGACGCCGCGTGGGTAGGCCTCCCACAAAGTGGACCGACGATCTGGTAAAGATCGCAGGTACCAACTGGATGCATAAGATACAGGGCCGCCATTTTAGTTATTTCAGTTATATTTGTAGATATCTCTGTGGGAGGCCCAGCAGTCGACGTATTTCGGTTGATATGATAATGTAGGGGCAGACGGCGCGAAGTGACTTTGATTGAAGTACATAAACAGCTAATATTTAAACCAATAATTACATTCTGACTAATGTTATAAAACATTCACTACGCAGCAAAACTAGCTGATATGCACTATTTATAACTTACACCTGTAAATAGTGTGTTCAAAGCATATTCACAGATGTAAATACAAACCGCTCCATCGGAGCGATTGGCTGCTGTGTATTAGCGAACTAATTCAATTACAGCTGCACTGACCTGTCATCTAACGCACTACAGTCTGTTTATGCTAGGATATAGCAGGTGAGGCGGAGGTGAGGAGCGTCAGCGGCCGAGTAGTTAAGATATCTGACTCGTAAGCGAGTGGTATAAGGGTGGAATCCCACTGAAGTCGTGTACCAATGACCCTTTTTCTGAGTTATATTAGGTTATACATTAGTTGGTGGCCGTGTGGTGTCCGGCAGAGTAGAATAGCACCAACCCCTTACACTCATGGGTGTCGTACAAGGCGACTAATATTTTTGAGGCAAAAGATCAAGAGTCTCCGTAGTCTGGAAAATGGGCAGCAGCATTTTCTATTGTTATATTTAAACACTGCGATCTCCAACCCGCCTGCCGAGCGTGGAGATTATGGCAATAACCTCCCCTTTCGTGGGAGAGGCCCTAAGTCCTGCAGTGGACTGTTACGGGCTGTGATGATGATGATGATACATTAGTTGAATGCTAATTATTCCTCTTATGTCGAGAAAAATCATTGTGATGAAACATGCACTGAATGTGCATGTAACATGATCCAATCTGGTCAGGTTCCACTGAAATTATCTGCCTGCCAAATCCTGGATCATGGTCTGGGCGGACCTCGTGCCCTCGTGCGCGCTAGCACAACCGGGATATTAATTCCAAGATTATTATTTTAATAATAAAGTGCGCACGCTCTTTTTTTATTAGAATTAAAAATATCAAATTTTTACATTTTTTACGTATTTTTTTACGAATGACACTGGAACTGCCAGCATTAAATAATGCATATTGGCTAGTTGTGGTTTATTCTCATACATACAATATACAATATCAGTGACGCGGTACCTATCTACAAAATTGTACGATTACTGGACATTAAAAGCGTATACAGGTAAATACTGAAAGGAACGAACTCTTGTTTCTTTCAGTTTTTACATCCAGTTTTTGTAACCGTAACTTTCAGGTAGAAGTGTCATAAACTGGCGCAACTATTCTCACGGGGTCGAGGAAAGTTCTAACGTTGTGTTAATACTTTTTTATACATCTCTAGAGATAAACGAGCCCAGGGTTCCGATTCTGGTGTGCAATGCAGTTACTATTATGTTGCAATGTAACTGTGATGTTACTAAAACTACGTCGAGGTATCGAGTCAGTCCCAGCATCATCCCAGTTAAATTGCAGTTAAATCATTGTTCGACCTTTGACACGTTTTCGATGACAGAATTGAAGGCGAAATTGAATGTCTTGACAACTAAGAAAGATGCAACTTAGTAGTTTATTAGTAATTTATTTATTTATTGGAGTACCAACAGCCGTATAAAACCATAATGCAACTAAAGTACCAGACAACTTTTCCACTTTTTTCGTTTTCTGGTGCTTTAGTTGCATTATGGTTTAATATGGCTGTTGGTACGCCAATAAATAAATAAATGACTAAGTTGCATATTTCTTAGTTGTCAAACTGCCTTCAATTCTGTCAACGAAAACGTGTCAAAGGTCGAACAATGATTTAATTGCAATTTAACTGGGATGATGCTGGGACTGACTCAATACCTCGACGTAGTTATAGTTACATCACAGTTACATTGCAACATAATAACAACTGCATTGCTAACCAGAATCGGTACCCAGCTGACGGATGGCGGTAACTGTCGCCCTTGACATGTACCACTCGACAAATCTAAGAATTACGTAATCTTCGACAAATGTCGGAAAACCTCCCAAAACCTCCCAACCTCCAAACCGCCCAAAACAAAATCTACCTACAAAAACTCAATATTCTGAAACTATTATTTTACTCAAACATGGTTTTACACGGTTTTAATCGAATCATTTTTATCGACGTGTCTATCTGTGTATCTGTGGCTTTAGTTAGACCCCGAACGAATGGACTTAATTGGATGCGGTTTACTCTATTTGAAAGCCAGTTTAACGAGATGGTTTTTAGATTAGTTTCATTAAAATCGGTTATGTAGTTTAGAAAATGTTTGTGTTAAAGTAAACTTTGTCGAGGGCTACCCGACTTTTTCTGTCTCTGAATATAAAGAGTCCAACTAATGGAAGGCTGCAACTGTTGCCCTTGACATGTACATCTCTATTCATCTAAGAATTTTTTAATCTCCGTCAAATGTCGGAAATCCTCCGAAAAAATGTACGAACCTTCCAAAACTCAAAAATTACTTAAAATCCTAACGAGTGACGAGTTTATTGCGGTGCTGAAGTACGAATGAACGAAACTGTCAATTACTCAACGTTTGTTATCGGTTTCGCTAACGCGCTGCCTCTAGAGTGAGGCCGCTTCTTGTATTTCAAAATTAAGTTTATGCAGCTGCCACTTACGTATATCTAGCCACTAATATGTACAGCACACCGTTCGGTGTCCCCCCGGAATAACAAACTCTCAAAGATTGTAATGATATATGTCAAGCCCCAGTCACACATGCTAATATCAAGCATGAAAGTATGCTATTTTTGAGTACGTGCTTATGTTAAGCTAGCTTATGTCAAACTTCATAGTGTGTAACTGGGGCTTTGTAGCTTTGTAGTATGCAACATAAGCAACGCGTTGTGACATCAAGACAATGATTAACGGCTACCGTATTTGTTCACTAACTGGCGCCACGGGCGATTAAGAAATTGTCAAGAAACGCCGTTTTATTGGCGCACATCCAACTGTTATCTTTGAGCGTATAATTCTGACCAGTAGGGTTTTCGACAATAGGACCTCGCAGTCGAGTAACCCCATCTAGTGGAGTTTAATACGCGTTGGCCCCTATTGAATTAGAGAGAAAGAAATAATCATTTATTTCACTCAATACCACGACGCGACAATTTGTATCCTTAAAAACCCATTTACATTACGCAACGCTGTCACACGTCTAGTCCAGGGGCCCAAATTCTTGCGCTTTTACATCTCGAATTTGACATTTATTCATACCACGTATGTCCATTAATTATGACATAAAAATGTCTATTGCAGCATAAAAATATGTTCTTAACTATCTTCGATAGTGGTATATTGTCGAAAATCAATTTCAGCAACGTTTTTATTTTTTTTCTAAGTTGGCAAGCAAGCTTACGGTCCGCCTGATGGTAAGCAGTCACCGCAGCCTATGAACGTTTGCAATACCATCACCCACGCGTTGCCGACCCCGTAAAAACCTATTCATCCCTTTCTTGAAGAACTCATTGTTGTACTCTCCAGGGAAAACCTCTCCAAGTAGTTCATTCCACAACCTTAGTGTGGAAGAAAGTTCCTTTGGAACCGCACAATAATGACATCGAATTGTCAATTCTGTTGCAGCATTAAAAGATTTTTTCAACTAACTTCTACAGTGGTATATTGTTAAAATAAATTTCAGTGACGTCATAGCCTTTTGACTAGTGAAAATGTCAAATTTGAGATGTCACAACGCGATAATCGCTCCCATAATATGTCATAATGCGTTGCACACGATCAGTTTGTCTCCACCGTCACCGAACTCACGAAGAGGGAAACGTCCCAACTCCCAGGTGCCCACTTCCGCGAGTCCCACGTTTATGGCACGGTGGTAAACCGGTCTTATGACTCGTAACCTTTGTATCTTTTTTAGTCATTCCCAGCTGATTTGATTGCTTGAACACTCTCAGTGTGCCAACGACGTACTGTGCTGTAATGAACGAGGTATCCTGTGACTCGCACTGGGCAATAAAAAGGTGAATGTTTTTTTTCATTGCATAGGGAGCCGAAAAAATAAAGGTGTTTTTTAGAGGCGAAGAACTTTAAATTGAAATAAAAGGAAAAAAAAGTATTTAGTATTAGTGAAACTAGCTTTTTTAGAAATATAACTTTATGGCATTTACCTTTGAATATGATTTCGGTATTGTGGCTGCCGTGATTGCTGGCTGTGCAACAGTAGAACCGGTCGGGATATTGACACTACGATGATTATTTTTATTCAACAAGATCATAGCTACGGGGCTGATACGTGACGCGTGGCGCGTAAACATTGTTACGCGGTCCATCCGAAGGAAAGTGGTCACCGTTGATAAGTTTTAGATATTATGCAGAGCTACATTATCATAGTATAATGAGCGTGTTCGAAATATTGGACTACTCTTCAACCAAGTTCAGTTAACAAACGCCGCTGTAAGATCTGAACTTAATTTACCTTTAAAACCATATATATTTAAATGAGATCATTTATCGACCAACTTACAAAAAAACACAATGAGAACTATATGAAAGACTAAACTCGTACTCTTCTTTATCCACGCTGAAAAAGAAATCCTCAGCTTCACTTTGCACAATCTTCGAAGCGGTTAACTTATTACAAATTGTTAGCGCAAAAATGAAATGTACGAACCACTTTATTTCCATAGACCCGTCTAAATCCCGCCCTGCCAAGTATCTCAATATACGTCATTGTTAAGAGAAAAGCGAATAAATATGCCGTAATATTTCATAACACGCCTCCCTGACAGCCCTTTTGGATGTATGGTTATTTTTGTGTTTCATAAACGGGATGTTCATTATCTCAACGTTATCAGGTTGCCTTTTATTTTAACATAAATGTAACTCTATTTAATATGCGATGTGGAACAGGGACGTACTGGGTCCGGGGTTACTTGTAAAAGCCACTTGTGACAAAGGGGACAGCTGAAACAGCTTTAAAAGCACTGATTTAAAAGGTTATGCAGCAGGGATTCTTTCGCATGATATTCTGCGCGCGTGACGCAGATGACGAGCTATTTCCTGTAATCATTTGAGTTAATTATGTAGGTGTATATAGTTTATAGCAACTACCAAGTGTCTAGACCAAAACAATTGCAGACGCCAGCATCAATCTAGAAAGAAAATATTTAGAAAAAAGTGGACCTGGCGCGACTTCGATCACGTGACGATCTACCCACATACACCTACTTTATCCTTGCCTACCCTTTTTATCTTGCTTGTAAACATTCCTCGAAAATCACTCTATCTATTGTTGAAAACCGCATTACAATCCATTGCGTAGTTTATAAGATCTAAGCGTCGATAGACACATACATATATGCATAGGAAAAGACGGCAGGATGCGACTTTGTTTTATACTATGTTTAGATTACGGCGTAGCCACAACACTGCGATTAGTTTTGGCGTGGCAACACAGCAATCTACGAGGTCGCGGATCTATCCGATGCGCTGCCAGACCGTACAGAAATATTACCGTAAGAAGTGCAAAAAGATGCAAAAACGCGCTACTGTTCAGTGAGAGTCCACACTTCGAACAGGTACGTAATTCTGAACAAAATGACTAATTACGACACAAATTATTTCATTTCTACAATTGAGGAATGCCCCGTCCTTTGGAATATGTCTTACTTGAAACTTGTACGATGCCGCTGCGTTGAAATTTTTTGCGCGACGCCATTTTAGCGTTGCGGCCCCAACGCTGTGTTGTGGACGCGCGTTACATAACGAATTGGCAAATAACAGAGGTTCCTATAATAAATACAGATAGTACGTACAGTGCCACAAACTGGTGTCCAAGCCTGGAACTCCGAAAAAATTGCAGCATTTAATTTCGAAATGTATTTGAAATGACATATCAAAGCACAACAGCGACACCGTCACCGGGTTTGATAAGTCTGTGGCAGTATTAGCTACATTAGTTAGCTGGCTACTGTCTGTATGCAGGGAGTAAAAAAATTTGAGTGTACTTATATGTGTGCACAATATAATCATCATCACAGCCCATAACAGTAGTAGTCCACTGCAGGACTTAGGGCCTCTCCCACGAAAGGGAAGGTCGTTGCCATAATCTCCACGCTTGGCAGGCGGGTTGGAGATCACAGTGTTATAGATATAACAATGGAAAACCCTGCTGCCCATTGTCCAGCCTACGGAGAATCAAGGTCTTATGCCTCGAAAACATTAGTTGCTTTGTACGACACCCACAAGTGTAATGGGTTGGAGCTATTCTACTCTGCCAGACACCACAAGGCATAGGTATATACGTTAGTATATTATTTTAAAACCCGAACGGCTTCGACTTAATTTTAAACACGATCTCCATAACTCTTTTCGATTTGCGAAAAAAAAACAATCCACAGAAACCTTTGCTCGAATCCCGGGCGAGGTTCACATCGAAAGTTTAATTTCAGCAGACCTTTAGCATTCATCCCAAATACACATGTTTACATGCGACCGGTCTCGTTTCATGTTTATCGTATTACGACTCCGTTTATCCGAGTGACCCGTGGCTTAGTAATTTAATTCGGAAATTAATGAGATTCGGACCGCACGCGGCCCCGGATTTCAGAGCACAATTAAATTAGACGACTAATGATGTAAGAAAAGGTCTTTCGGCGAGTTCTTTTAACTTTTAGAGGGTCAGTTACTCTTGTTTGTTGCTAAGTGGTGCTCTAATTGGAAAATAGACGGCTACAGAGGACGATTTTGGGTCACAGTATGTAAAATGAATACAGGTAACGGTGGTGAGTAATAAATTTCACAACACAATTCACACAGGGCCGTCTAGCCCCAAAGTAAGCAAATCAGTAAGCAAAGTAGACACATATTTGTATTTATGGAGGTATGTTAAATAGGTACTAATATTTTATAGGTATGTATGTATGCGTACTTTTACTTTTTTGCCAGATTGTTATAGATATCGCTGTCAAATTTTGTACCAAAAGGCTATGGTAACAGCTTACCATCAGGCTGCCCGCAAGCTTGGTTGCCACCTTGGTGGTATAAAAAGCTCTTATTGATGAGTGACATTTCTGCCATAAAAAAACTTGAGACTGAGATTTATTTATTTATTTTTTAGATATCGGAATAACGTCTTTATTTAGAAAAGTCTTCACACAGCGGCACTAGTCTACGTGTGACCATGACGCATGCAACTGCGTTAAAATATCGAGGTAAAAACAATATTAACCGTGGTAGTAAACCCGATAACATGTGCGATGAAAATGTAGTGAATAACCACGAAAGTCTTAAAACCTAGAATGCAATGATATTCGTATAGGTACTTACTACTTAAGAACTTCGGTGGCTCAGCGATGCGATGTGGATCTTGGACTCCGACACAGACATTCGAAATGTGTCCCGGTCTTGCGCCATTTATTTCCAATAAGTTATCTGGAGAATAATTTTAAATATGACCCAATCTGGTCGGGTTCTGCTATTGACGGCGTTACGGAGGTCAGATGGCTGTCGCTCCATTGAATTTCCTGATCGGCCAGATCCTGGATCATGGTCACGGCGGACCCCGGGCCCCCGCATGTGAGAGTACAACCGAGACATTAACGCCAAGACTATGCAATTTTATACCAACTTTTCAAAAATAATGTTTTCAAAGATTTTATTACATACCTACCTATAGGGCAGCTACTTCACAAAAGTAAACCTCCAACTACTTTCATCACAGCAGAAAAACTGTAAATGTTGTTTTGCATTAAGGTTACATAATGTATTCAAAACAAAAAGGTTGCCAAATGCAAAGGCGCGAATAACATAATCCTATGAGAGACTGTTGGCATCATCCTTCAAAATCTCACCCATATACATCTTTGAACTATTGTATCAGTCTACAGCCGCTATTCCATCCGTTATCCCCGATGACAATACGTTATTCCTATCCATTGATCATTCCCATGAAAACGGCAAAGCCTTCTTAAGTGACGTTCCCTTTCATAGTTCAAACTATAAACGTTCTGTAGCGTTTTACCACTTTTTTTTGTGCGATCGCAACCCTTTCTAGCGTACATCGAAACTTATTCATATGGCATAAAGTACATACGCTATACCCATTTAAACTTGAGCCCGCACTGTCCCGGCAGCTCCTTCAATACGTTTTGGCGTCAGAGCTCAGTCTTTATTGGCTGTATGCGGTATTCGTCGGAAAGGCTCGCCACACGACCCATTTTTCCCGCCGTTTTTAGGCGCACCCCGAAGATTAGTAATACTGAACCCCTTAGAAAAATATTCTCATATGAAAATGTGGATATGAATGTTGCGTTTCGGATATTGCCCGAATATATTCGGCACCCCAATAAAGGCAATATATATAATATGAAAGCGAGCCGTTTTGTTTGCCGGCGTCGTGTTTACTATTACATTTGGAGAAACATCTTCTTTACACATCAAGCTATTGACTTAGTGTAGGTGTAGGTAGTGGATAGATATCGAGAAGTTATAAAAATATTTATTTTAGTGCTGGGGATTCGTTTCCAATACGCATACCAAGGTTCCTCGAAAAACCTAAGCTTCTTAGGATTCTTTTGCTTAAGCTTCTTTTGATTTACCTCTAGATCGTCTTTGTCTCTCTCTCTCTCTCTCTCT
The DNA here is from genome assembly GCA_905147135.1 of Blastobasis lacticolella. Classification (NCBI taxonomy): domain Eukaryota; kingdom Metazoa; phylum Arthropoda; class Insecta; order Lepidoptera; family Blastobasidae; genus Blastobasis; species Blastobasis lacticolella. The sequence continues at coordinate 16,894,123 of LR990051.1, forward strand.
TTCTCTTTCTGTGTGCGTCTGTGTCGCTGTCTCTGACTGTAAATATTCATCCATACTACAACTTACTACAATCCATATTACAACTATATCTTTATATGTTACGTTTTCACTCCTAACCGGTGAAAAAATTTGGATAAATTTGATAAGGAGAAAAATGGCAACCTGAAGAAGTGCATAGGCTACTTTTAAACTCCAAAATATTAATAGTTTTCGCTGACAAAAATTAGGTTTCATGTACTTTCCTCAAAGATCAAGCCAGCTTATTAAATATCATCAAAATCCTTTTAAATTGCCTGCCGAAAACACTCACTCGTGAAAACGTATCAAAGAGACAACCGTTATATTACAATATGTATTACTTATTACTCTACAGATACGTAAAGAATAACATTTTATACTTTTATAAAAAATCACGATCCCTGTATTATTATAGATCAGGTGGTTTCTGTTTGCTTTGTAAGCTTTGTTGATTTACATTTTTAGCAAAGCCGAGGCTCAGATGCGGAGTTCTTGAAAAAAGTAAGTCGGTCTTGTTTGAACAATAGTTGCTTCGCTTCAGAGTCCGTGGAAAATAGAAATCTGTTCTTTGATCAGTGGAATTCTACTTTTTATCATTGTTTTCAACTTGTATACATTTTAATAATTGCGATCTTCGCGTAGCCGTACAAAATACCTATGTAGTGAAAACACTTTGTATCTTTGATGGTAACAAACAGACAATTTATTCGGTTCCATATCTACGTATAACTTACACATACGTACATATAAATTGTAGGATTAATAAATAATCGGGAGCCGATTGACGACATATTGCATTAATTTTATTATAAGTATGTACCTAATCACAATCAAAAACTAACCATTATATCACTATAATGGTTAGTTTTTAAAGAACCATTTTCGAGTATTTTGATAATTTCTGTTCGGGTTATCTCGTCGTTGATGGTCCCAATGTTGTAGTTGTTGCTGGTTGAGTAGATTGGAGCCAAAGACACGTTGAGATGAATTATCTTCGTTTATTACTTTGTTGCTTCTTTGCTGGTTTAGATTACTGATCTGAGCCTTTGTAGGTATAGCTATCGAGTGTCGACGCTTTAGTCATGACTGGCTCTATAGAGCCGAATATGCAAAATATAGGATGCAGTATTGCAATGCTAGCAAAATAATGAATTGTACGTAGCTTGTACATCCTCTTTTCCTCATTTATGCAGAACTTTTTTGTATGTGACTCAAACTCAACTCAAATACGTTTATTCAGTTTAGGTTTTTACAAACACTTATGAACGTCACAATTATAATATAAAATGAATACTAGGCGAGCCACAATCAAGCGGACAACGGTTACTTGGATAGTATGTAGGGCCATATAAAAAAGAAAACAAAAAATAGACAGCCAAAGATTACATTCTTTGTCCACGACACTGTGACATTGACAGTCACGTAATGTCATTTGATATGTCACCCCGCCACCGAGCGCATTGATGATGCCGCTCGCCTGTATTGTGATTAACTAATATGTTTGTTTTCCTAATCTTTGTGAAGTCGGTAGCGCTGCAACATTTGTCATAAAAAGAGCGAATTACAAAAGTGAGCAGCCAGCTGATAACAGTCTACTGATTAACTTTTGTGTACTTACTTTACATTTGGAAAATTGCCGGCGTCTTCACTTGGTTGGCGGTGTCTGGAAATGGATTGTAGAACAAAACTTACATCATAATTTGAGGCGGTATGTGATCATAGCAGAAAGGCGAGAGCGGGAAAATGGAATAACTCTGTGGGGTAACCACGCGGAATCACGTGACCTGTTTATAATGCAAAAATATGAAACGAATACCTATTTATAACAACCATATTATACCATTTAGCAGCGAATAAATGAAATATGAAATGCACCTGAAGTCGTTGATATTATGGGCGACAGTTACCGCTTACCATCAGGGGGGCTGTCTGCTCATTTGTCGCAGAGTAGGAGTACTATAAAAGTACGGTGAGGGAAAACATTATGATCAAACCTGCACATTCAGGCGACTAAAAGTGTTACAAGGATCCAATCTGGTCAGATTCCCCTGATAACTGGATCACGGTGGTCAGATTGCAGTTGCTTCATTGTAATTACCTGATCTGTCAAAGCCTGGATCATCATCAAAGCGGATCCTGGACCCTTGCGAGTACTACCAGGAATGTAACGCAAAGATGAATTTAAAGGTAAAATTTGTCTATCAATATACAACTACAAACTCTCAGTTTCAGTGATATGATCATATTATTGCAGGAGTGAACTTTTCATTTTCTTCATCATCAATCATACTTTGCTTTGTACAGACACAACTCCCTAGCCTCGCACAGTTCTGTCGTACATCTCATTTTATTCTGGATGAGCGCCAAAAATATTCTCAAGTGTTAAAAAATCACCATAATCATCTTTCAATCGGTCAACCCTGGTTTTACCAAGGTCCACATTTCTACTTTTTTCGTGCACTTCGCCTAGTCTTCAGCATTATTACGTCGTATCAAATATATTATCCATCGCTTCCTTGGCCTCCCACAGGGCCTACTTTCTGATACCGGCAGGTTTACACCTATTGCCAATGTACCCCTGGGGCTTACGCAGAACGTGACCAAAACCAGTGCAAGCTGAAATCTTATCCGCAATGTCTCCCATGCTCACCTGGTTGCTACGGATATTCTCGTTCCGGACTTGGTCAAATCATGTAACGTCACAAATACAACGCAACATTTACGCAATTGATGTGGAGTTCGCGAACATGCTTCGGTAGAGTCGGACTAATTTTATTATGCGCTGTGTACTTAAGTTCCTTGATCTTCACAGAGATTTTGAGGCCAGGTAACTGCCACGTATGTAAAAAAAACAACAGAATCTTAAATATGCCAATTTATTTATTTTACATCGATCCCCAGTTCTTACAATTATATACAAAATTTTAATTAGGTATATCACAATCAAATTAGCAACGAGAATTACATACATAAAATAATTATTTAGTTCACTTACATTCAATGAGTATGACTTATTTTTATTATAAGATTTTATACCTTTTAGGAGAACCGAAGCATTGAAAACTAATAGATTTTATAGGTAATACAGTTCATTTTATACACAGGTGAAAAGTTGTTTCAGGCTTAAAATTACATTGACTACATAGACTTTTACACATTTATTTACATTTAGAATGCAGTACTTTCATCAGCATCAGCAGGTAGTCTATTACTAAATATATTAAGGGAAAATTAAAATAGAATTTGTACCTAAAGGCACCTACCCTAATATTGTAAAAATAATTCAAGAATATTTCGTTCACTTCAAACAATTGTAATAAAAATAAAATTACTAATAGCTTTAAAATTAACAAGAAAGTGTGTCTAAAGTAAAACATTCGCCGAATCATCCCTGCCATTATCTTTTGAATCTTATAGTTTTAATAAGGAGATTGTTAACATGGAACGGGAACTAACATATTCAGCCACAAGATTCGGTTATAAAAACTAAACTAGGTCGGCTTGCACTCGCAAACTGCCAAGCGGAGTCCATTTTATGACCATATCATAAACAAGATGGCGGCTGTAAACCAAGATGGCGACATCTAATATTTGCAGTAAAAGTGGAAAGCTGGCTAAGAATCTAATAAATATAAAATTGGTTTATCGAATTAGGTCGCTTACAGTTTTGAACTACTAGTCAACATGTTCTAATAATCTTTTTGAAGAAATCGCTCTCGATCGTCATCCAATCATCACACCTATTTTAAAATATAGTTATATTTCTGAAAATCTGCACTTATAAATAATAATAGTCTGTGGTATATTGACTACGTCACATAACACCCGATATCACAAAACGAAAATCACAACATAATGCTTTCATATTATTAGTTCATAAAGGTCCACAAACCCCAAATCTGTCACTTCACTTTTTACGACGAGATGAAAATCAAGATGGCGTAAAGTAAGATGGCGGCTGAAGTGTTGGGTGCGCGCGAGGCGAGCGCCGAAGCGGGGTTCCGTACGCATGCGCGGAACTCGGGATACTCTGCGCGCGTTATTGCGCAGTAGTGCACGTGTGCGCAAGCGACGTCGCAGTCGTCTGTCGTGTGCCGCACCCTGAGCGCTGCTAGATACCTGGTTGGAAGAAGTCTTGTTCGTAAAAATATACTTCGTATAGTTTTGGATGTAAAATACTAGCTGAGTACGAGTACTTTTCTAGTCAAATAATCCACTGCGGGATCGAACCGCACCACATCTAATTTATGTAATTATTCAACTAGGTATCCCGCGAGACCCTATTATTTTTCCATGGTCACAAGTGCCAACGATTTTCGGGAATATTGTAGCTTCCTCTTAGTGAAGTTATTTTGGATATCCTTCCAGCAGTTTCGGATAAAAACTTTTCCAGATGTACCGGACACTAAATGTAACTTGGAATCAGTTTCGGGACAAATTATAAGTAGGTACATCGAATGTAAAATATATCACAATTTTGTTATCATTAATCAAAGTTTAGAGTCAGATATCTAGAAAAGCAACTTACTTAGAAAACAACGCTCGGTCGTGGTAATTTCTCATCTTATCGACCAGTGCATCCAGAGAAGTAGCACTAACTTCTCTGAGGCCGTAGTACTGAGTCAAGTTGTACTCGACTGCCCAATGCCTGTCTTCTTTTGATAAATCTAAGTAATACTGAGTGTAATCCAACACCTGAAAAAGAAACTTTGGTTAGATCCAAAGCCAACCAAGATTCAAAACCTTTCACTACTGCAACAAATCCTATTTTACCAACAAGATATAACTTTACATCTACCACAAGATTTCATATCAAAGAATGGGTAAGGATTTCAGCATGGCGAAAGGTTATAACAAATGATGTAGAAAATCTTTTCCGACACCTAGTAAGGTCGCGCTGACATGACATAGGGTAGGACGACTGACTTGAATACTAAAATAAAAAGCTATTCGTAGATAACTGCGAATTTATTATTGTTTCACATTTTCGTTTGTTGTTCTTGTCTTTCTTTTGCAGTAAATAGCAATGCTATATACTATAGCCTGTCCTACATTTGCGAGCATAGGCCATCCCACTACCACATATTTTATGAGGTAGTAAGACTCTGTCAAGCCTGAGGAGTCTGCCTGGGTGAGTACCACCGCCTTATCTATTCCTGTCGCCAAGCAACAATGCTTGCGTTGTTGTGTTCCCGTTTGAAGGATAAGGAAGCCAGCGCAATTACAGGCATGAGGCATTTCATATTAGTCCTCATAGTGCCAACGCACCTGCGGTTCTGCATTTTTGTTGCCTGTATCTTAATTGCATGATTCGTACCTGTTATGAGCGACAGTTACCGTTTACCATCAGGTGTGCTGTCTGCTCGTTTGTTACTGTGTAGAATAAAGAACACCAATCGACATTGTGTCTCTTGCATCCATTATTCATAATTTGACAATACTGCCAATAAAATATCAACTTCCTGATGCCCCATAAAGCCATTGGTGGGATCATATGATCAAAGGCTTACCGTCAGAAAGGCAACATGGCAAAGTGAAAGAAAAGTGATAAGCTATTACCTACTGTGGACTGAGGATTCAGATATGATGCCGTACAAACGTGAAAGCCGCTACTGAAAAATCTATCTTACCTTGCCGGTGTTAGAGTCGAATTTGTAAAGCCTGAGGCCCGGATTGGAGACGCCCCCCGTGCCCCGAGGCGTAAGGGATGGTGCCAGCATTGCCCACGAAACCGGCCGTCCTGCATAATTAATACGTGATGTGACAGAGGACCCAATGGAGATTTCGTAAATTACACTCTGGCTCGTAGTGTCAGCAGCGAGTGTGCTTGGGGAATATTGGGCGAATTTCGACGACAGGTTTTGGTTTGGAATTATGTATATCCGTAATTAGGGAGTGTCGGAGAATTTATAAAATCTTAAGGTAGAGAAAATTACTTGATAATTTTATTAATTCAATTTCAATTATCATTTCATGCGTTGATACTTTAGCGGCGTTTAATATTGGCACAACGTCATTAAGAGCTGACGCGGCGGTTGTTTCAGCAGAGTCACAAATATTTCCATTGATTGCGTATTTATGGCGTTTGCTGTGGAAACTCTAGGGCCGTGCGATCCAAACGCTAAAAAGCATTTCGTAGTATTAAAAAATAAATTAATCCGTTCCACCGGTGACCACAGGGTTGGCTCATTCCTCGACCGACGTATAGATATTGCAATTCAGCGGGGGAATGCAGTCAGCCTTATGGGCGCTCGCCCCAGTGGAAGCGACATTGGGGACATTAGGTAGATTTAGGTTTCAGATTAAAGTTTGTCTTTTAATTTTATTTATTTTTAGGTTTCATTATTGTGTCTTAGTAAATATTGTTATTATTAAGTGTTTACAGGTGTAAGGAGTTAAGTGTATTCAGGATAACCTTATCTCAGACCGAGCTTTATTGAGGGGATAGAAATTATTGCGAAAGAATTTGAAAACCTACAAAAACTGCAAACCTCAATTAAATTTTCAACAAAATCAATTTACGTCGCCCACCGTTATAAAGTTAAAGCAACAGTAATCTAAAAAAGGTCCCTTCTTAAAACCAACAAACAGCAGCGCCAGCGCTCGCCTTCCAGTTATTTTTGTTTTGCGCCACGGAATATTCAATCCATTTCCCATTCCCTTACCTTCGCTATAAACAAGTCTGAACGTGTCAGTGTGTCGGTGTCCGTAGAACTGTCCAGCGATTACATCGCTGAAGCCTCTTGTGACGTGTAGCAGTTTCGCGTTCGCTGTCGGAGTGAGCTCCCCGCCTCCAGCGCTCGAAGCGCTACCTGCGCTGTGTCTCTCCTCTACACCTGGGCCGGTATGGGCGACTAAATACACCTGCCGACGAAATTTATGTTCAGCAAACACACTTGCACCTATATCTCGCGAGGTGTTTAATTAAGTTAGTAAATTGTAGGAGGAAGGGTCGGCGCTTCGTGCGGGCGCGAATCAATGGCTCGATCCACAGTATAGGAACAGATTTTAGCAATTTCATATCATACCTTTAGGTTTACTGTTTTAGGTATAATGATGTTTTAGGTGTAATGGAATTTTAGGTCAAAAATTCATATAAAAATTTTAAAGTCTTTATTAAGTATGTGAAGTCTAAATTCTAAACCGACGCTAACTTCGCACTTACATTTAAATGTAAAAAGATTATTGTTAGGAATTGATACAATTGATACTAAGATGTAGAGGAAGCTTAAAATGTCCTTGGGCCTTAGGTCGTAAGCTTATTTGCCGTATTAGTGGTATAAAATAAGTTATCAAATGAAAAATAGATTTTATAAAAAGCTTTAATCGCGCGGTATAGTACATACTCATGAAGACCATTCCATGGTTTACACGTATTATTCGAGAGTACTTCCTATCTTACTAAAAGCAGTTTTTTTCGTCATTATTTATCTATCGCCGTTTCTTCTATGCTTAGTTTTCCGCTAGTTGGCGCAGTTCAACATTTTCCAACAATATTGTACTAACCATCTCATTTTTCCTCCTCGCAGTACTGAGCACCTTTTCCAGCCACTCCCACTGCTGACGTCCACGGTTGGCGTGGTGGCTTTCTTTGTAGTTCTGTCCCCCGGACCATAGCACGCTGTTGAGAACCACGATCCTCAACTTGCTGTGGGACTGCTCTATTGTGTAGTAGCCACCTGTGGGAGGATTCAAGGGATTTGGTTTGGTTTGGCCACGAATAAGTTGGTATGTTAATGAAGGATTTTATAAAGCCAACGGGGGGACCGCACACCTCGACCATATACTATTTTTAAATAGCTACGCTTAGGCCAATTGCAATCAGCGTCGCTTACGCCGTCGTCAAAATGGTGAAATTTAGAATAAAAACGTGGTTATTTCCTCTCTAATGGTTATTTTGCTCCATGAGTCGTAAAGAAATTGTCCACTGTATTACAACGTACACTTTAAAATGTCCACGATACATTCGGACCAATGGGTTTGCTCCTATTGTTGCGATATGTTGGAGTCAAAGAATTATTTCCATGTGGCCGTCAGCTGGATCGTCAGGTATTTATTATCCATATGGTCTGACAACCGGTTTCACATGCTTTTTTCCACTTATTCCGATTATCAAAACAATGACATATAAGATTATTTCACTAGATTTTCTTATTCACGACAATTATATTTTACATAGAACCTCTGCTAGGCAACCTGCAAGTAACCAACTTCTTGCAAACTTCCGCTAATAGCTTGCATGATCACAGCACATAACAGTTCACTGCAGGGCTTAGGGCCTTTCCCACGAAAAGGGAGGTTACTGCCATAATCTACACGCTTGGCAGGCGGGTTGGAGATCGCAGTGTTATAAATATAACAATGGAAAACACTGCTGCCCATTTTCCAGCCTACGGAGACTCTAGATATTTTGCCTCGAAAACATTAGTCGCTTTGTGACACCCGTGAGTGTAAGGGGTTGATGCTACTCTACTCTGCCGGACACCATACGGCTCTTTGCTTACCAGTCGCAAAAGTCTGCAACGCCTCAGTTGGTAGCCACTGCATCCACATATCCACCAGTCTCTTCGAAGGCGGTGGGTCATTGTGACCCAGTGCTGGGAATACGAACTGACTGCTGAACGTCCTGCTGAGGACGTCCGTCACATTCCTAACTGCCTCCAGCTGGATATCCTCAGAATGGTGCTCCATGGTCGACGACAGGATGTCCCTGGTGGAATAGAATTTATTGTTAATTTTAAGTGGTTCGTCACCCATACCTAATTTATTTTTCCATTATTTCGTTCGTTTGAGTGTATTTAGTAATTGTATTATGTATGACAGGTATGTGAAGTTTTGACGTAACTCAAACCAATCAATAGATTTTTGGTATCAACGCTCAATTTGCGTCGCCATTACACAAACATACATTAAAAACCCTTGAAAGAAAGGAAGTAAAAGGTTACATAAAATGTGTAAGCTAAACGTACCCTCTAAAATGTTTTTATAATTTTTATAATACTAAACATCAGCAGATGGATGGGGGATCAGAGTCAAGACAGCCTACGTTAATAGCCTCTCAAGAAATGCATTCTTTGTCACCACCGTCTTTCTAAGAGTGGGGAGGTCGTCGTATTCCAAGCGGGTGACCCAGGGGCTCTATTATGACCAAGAGGCTCCATTTTAATCAATGTGTTACTCAATAAATTTCACCATCCGTCCTTTAACCCTCTTGCTGAAAGGCTTCCACCCGGAAACCAACTTCCGTAGCCTACCTGAAAGCGCTTAATACGCGAAGGACCCAGGTGGGTCTTTTCAAATGGGGATATGTAACAGAAAATTTTCCCATTGACTGTGGCGTATCTCCGCAAACCATGGACCACCTCGTCTAATGCTCGGCGTGTTCTAAAACTTGCATAATGAAGGAATTGGCCAGTCTAAATTCTGTATGCGTTGCCGATTACTAGGCGAACAAAGTGTAAAGGGAAGTTATGTCTACCGAGTCGATAAGAAAAAGAAACGAACGATTTTAAAATAGAGATAATCAGCGTCCTGCATCAAAGTCATTATTTTTTTATACCGATTTTTTTAGACACGAGGCGAGTGGTTTAAAAATAGGGTCCCAGGTTTCCATCCCATACAAATGAGTTCTTCACAGCGCGCTTCATGCTACAGACATTATTAAATTATTACATACAACAGCATATTAAGCCGTCGGACCCTGTTGCTAGCACTTGATAGCAGTCGTCATAAGCTACATCGGGGATATTATTACTGGGGTGGCCTCGATGAACGAATGAGCCATAAAAATACGGCGATATGTGTGAGTGTATACATTTCTGACGAGTTTTAAGATACCTAATACAGGGGTGGTAGAGTTTGACTACCGGTGGTATATCTTGCTTATTTTAACAAACTTTTTACCGTCAATTTCTCAAATTGTCAGTTGATTGTCAGAGCGCGCCAAAGAGCACGATAAATTTTGCTCGCAGTTGAAAATAGACAGACAGCCAAAAAGAACAACTCCCAACAAAAATAATGACAGGGGCGATAAACCTAAACCTTACTACAGACTTATCCTTCGCGTACTCTAGTAGTTTATGTGTAGAGAAAATATGAGCGTTTTCAATTCCATTTATTCAGTGTACATTCAGAGCTTCTCGTGGCGGTTTTTTTTTTCAACTGATAGTTACGGACTTTGCCCCACCACTTATTCCCGCTGCTGTGTAGCCAGGATCTACATCGACCACAGACAGGTCCTGAGTTTTGATACTCAGGCGCGCCCGAGGACAAGCTAATATTGTCTTGGAACCCGCATCAATTGAATCTACTTTCGATAGATACTTCCATTATATAAATAAATAGGTAAACGTAGGCAAATTCACACAGCGCCATCTAGCCCCAAATTAAGCAAAGCTTGTACTATGGGTACTAGATAAGTGATACACTACTTAAATACTTTTTAAAGTTCAGACTTATTATACATAAAACACCCGCAACAGAAATTAAAATTCATCATTTCAACTTCTGTCCGGCCGGGAATCGACTCTGCAACCTCTTGCGTGGTAGACCACTGACCACTGATTACAGGTCGTCTGATGTCGTCGTCTTTATATTAACGTTAGAACCTACAGCCAGCGTATAATCATACACGAAAGCAATTTAAAAAGCCAATAAGTTCCCACAAACACTGTCTGTTCCACGAATACCATCACCATATAACCGCTTTATGGACGGCATATTCGGTACATATCGAACATTTCTATGCGAAGCCGCTCCTATTATTGGGAATAGTCTTGTCGCATTTCCATATAACCGGATTGAACCGGTTTCGACCGCCCACTATTTATGGTCTTTGTGGCTTTGCATTTTTCAATCCAGACATGGCGGGCTCGCCGCGCGTAATTTCCGGCCTGTCTTGCAACGGCGCGCTTATATCGGCCCGCCAAGAAGCTTTGTTGAATAGAGTGTGTCGGTTATATAGATTCTTGGTTGCGTAATGCGTGTGCAAGTATACAGTATTGTATAAAACACTAGTGGTCTCTGCGTGGCTTGTTTCGCGTACAAATATTTTAAAATTACCTGATATTTTTTTCATGCTTATAAACCTTTGTTTTGAATCACTCGATCTATGTTGAAAGCCACATTGAAATCCATTGCGTAGTATCTAAGCGTACATAGATACATAGGGCAGACGGCGGGAAGCGACTCTGTTTTATACTATGTTTAGATATTTAGTGAAAAAACTGTAACTTAATCTACACTTACGAAAAGAAAACTGTTCTTACTTTGTGCGTTACCGGCATTTCGCATTTCTGACTTTTAATCTAACTGGTATATTGCGTTATACAGTACAAGATTTGGCTAATTTCAGTCGTCTAAATTCAGAAGCAAAAAGCGTGAGAGTAATTCAAAGCATGGCATGACATGTATTGTTTATAAAATAAGGTCAATTTTTTAATCACACCTTATGACAATCGGAGCGTCGCGTAACATAATATAAGTGGTACAAAAATGAACCTTAACCAATAAGCAATATCAATTTGTGCAGAGAAACACTTTAATTTGGTGTCACACTTTTTGCTTCTTAATTAAGCCGACTGAATTTAGCCAGGTGTAATAAAATATGACAGTTATAAGTTTCATAAGGAAATATGGAAGAATTCATGTTTACGACGTGTTAAAGAAATATTAATGAAAAAGATTCAAGTCAGAATTAATAATAGATATGAATAAAACAGCCACCAATAGTTAATTTACAATCTACATATAACTAAATCTCCTTGGACCTCCCTCCGGGCATGAACTCAAGCATATTTTTGCATAATGTAATAAAAGCGGGTTGGCTCTTAAAGATATGCTTTTTAATGTATATTCATCACAATATTGTTGTACTGCCTCACAGTTCCGCGTAGGGATATAAAGTTGTGTGGCATTATTAAATTTTGCGAAGGAAATAAACTGAAATCTTCAGGCTCCATTAGCTTGGTAGCGAAATAGAAACGTGTTTGAATGTAATGGAACCTGTTAAGATAAATACGGGTAGAACGTGAACGGAGCAAGATACAATGTAACTCAAACACTTGGTACATTGTCGAGGTTTTATTTGCCTATTTGTATACTCATAATTCGCAAATATACTTGTACAATGAAAAGTAAATACAATGTAGAACGTGCTTTTTAATACAGTCTACTGTATATTTAATTTGGTTTGAGAAAACTTTTGGCAGTTTTGATAATTAAGTTTATCTGATGTACTTTCTGTTAGATATCTAATGATGGATCTAAACTGCGGTCAGGAAGAGTCATTCATCGCGTTCGGAAGTACACCTTATTCTTAATTTGTATTAAAATGTTCACTGAAAACTATTAGTATTGTTCTTCTTATCGAGTCGATGGACTAAACTCTGACTTATACTTTATTCGCCCAGTATTCGGCGACGCATACAGCGTTTGAACAGTACAGTATTGTTGAACGTTGTTGATACAATGTTTTTTGGCTGCATTCTGGCTCATTTTAATCCCGACGAAAAGATAGTTGTGTTATAAGATTGACGTGTGTATATGTGGCTTTGTGTGTCTGTCTATGGCATTGTAGCTCCCGAACGGATGGAACTGATGAAATCGAGATGGTCCTTAGCTTTGTTGCATTAAAATCGGTTTCACTTCGTTCGGTTCTGAGTTTTTGTGTCAGTTAGATTATGGAGATTAGTGGTTAGAGCGATTGTTGTATTCGCTATGGCGCTAGAATGGGCCCCCTAGACTCTAGAGTTTTATGTGCCAATCAGAGTTGCAGCCATCTTACGTCTAGTTCGTTCCTGATGGGTTAACTGGGTCCACTATTTCTGACGCTGTTTGTTTGTTCAATTGTTAATTGTTGTGTGACGTTCAATTAACTCGTTTCGTTGTCCATTCTTTATTACACAAAAATTAAAGCGGAGTCCCTAAGAATCCATAGCACGATTTTATCCCAAATGTTTTACAGAAAGCTTATTTAATTATTTGTAACCAGATGCGCAGCGCCCGTACAGTTACCGTGTCGCACCCGCACAGACATCGTGCTGCGCCTACGCCTATATGCGATGTAGTCACAGCGTTGTGTGCGCGACAATAGGGCAGACTGCATATTTTATGTCCGGTTGCTATGCTTTGCTTCTGCGGGCGCGACGCGTACGCGTGTTCTGTCCGGTTTGCAAGCAATGACGTATAAGCCCTTACCCGGTCCAAAGCACGAATTCCAGCGTGTCCGGATGCCGTTCTGCCATGAAGGTTGCTGCGCTCTGGATGAGCGCGTACGAGCTGTCGCAAGTGTGGTCCCGGTGCCGCCCGTTGCGGTGACTGTGGTCGTTGGTGCTGCGGTGCCGGCAGCCTGAGGGTTGGAAAGAGCGTTAGGGAGTCCATAAGGAGGAGGGTGTGAATTTTAAACAATTACGGTCATTATTACACAAAGATAAAGGCAGCTAGTTCCGATATTTTACCAGCAGGCAGACGGCATGGACATAGATATAGAAGACATAACACATACCTACAGATTACTGATTAGATTCAATCTTTTCTATATTTCAGTGTATTAACACTGAAATATAGAAAAGATTAAATTATCGAGCTCACCTTTTAGGGTGCGTTCAGATTACGCGAACACGCCACGAATGCGCTATTGCATCAACTGCATGTGTGCGGCTCGCAAGCCGCGTGCGAACTCCGCGCGTGCACGTCGTCAGTTATTTCCATACAATGAAATATATCGCTGATTAGATGTCAATGGCGGCGGTAATCGCTTACCACTTGCTCGTTGGCCACCCAGTTTAAAAAAGAATACACCGCTACCGCATATTTTGTGTTCTATGAAACTGTCGATACCGGCAGCCTGCTGGTCAAAATTAAATATCCGCTGAGAAAATGTTCGGCACAAAAGCCATTTGAATACACGATACTGGCAGCCTTTATCTTTGTATTCCTTGCTCCGAACAAGAAGCAAAAGTATCTAGTATTTTCAACTTCCGTTGTTTCCGTATTACTTTGAAGTGGCACTGGTATAGTGCAAGCGTGTTTGCGAGACGATAACCGAAGTTAAGCAACACTCGCAGAGTCCGGGAATTGGATGGCTGACGGTTTCGTAATATGTGCCTCGTCGAACTTCAGCGCCACAACGAGCTTGCCACTGGTGTGCCTCCTAATGCCGTTGGCGAAGCGAGGTTGACCAAGATCTTGACAAGGGTTCCTCTTCCTGAGACTGGTTGAACAACATAGTACTGATTGGCATCCCGAAACTATATATTATTATTATTTCACAGAAAAGAAAACACACACACACACACAAACACAACAAAAACTTAACTAACCAAAACTAGGTTAAACTAAAACTAAATTAATCTAAAACTAAGGAAACTAATCTAATAAACCGCTGCCATTAGGCAAGGTACCGTTTCTCAAACGCTGTGCCAAATAAAGGCCAGTATTTTGGTCACAACTTGCATCGACGAGACGCACTCATATATATTTAAAATATTTAAATTTAAAATGATATTTGATTTTTATATTATACACACTGTTACATGAGTTTAACATAAAAATAATTTCCCAGATATTTTTACTGACAATGAATTTAATCCGTTATTTAATGAAATACGTAAAGGATACTCTTTAACATGTCATGTGTTAAACTCTAGAACATGTTCTGCTTAAAACGAATACGGGCTTAAACCGGATACGGGTGTATTAAAAGAGCAATAACGAATTCTACCAACATTTATTTTTGGACGGCTTACCTCTGTGAAAATCCGGAGAGTTGTGATACGGGTCATAATGTAGATCGGTGATATGCCAAAAATATCCTGCAAAAAAGACTTCCGCTTTTATATGTGAAATATTAACGCTGGTTGCTGTTTTTAAATAGTTGCTATATCTTTTCAGTATTGATTACATGTTTTCATATCATAAATATATTCGTATCGCATGCCGAATGATCCATTGGTTATCTAGTCGTTTATTGTGCTCTCATGCCCTAGCACCCGGGATTTGGCAGATCAATTTATTGCGCCATCTGACCTCCGGAACCTGACGAGATTGGACCATGGTAACACATTCAGTCGGCTTCAAGTAGGTGAGGAGAAATTTTCCGTCAAGTGGCATGTCTTTAACAAAATTCTACAGTCAGTTTGGCTTGATCAAGCCTATTTTATTATGCCATTGTATCAAGCGGTATGGTGGTCAGTGTCCAACATAATGCTTACACGTATATCTTCTATCCGAGTTTGTTCGTGTTAATACTTATAAGGTACAGAGTTTTACAGTCTTTGTACAAAACTTTACGTAAATTGATTGAAGGTTTTACATGTGAATATACATTTAGGGGTGAGCGTCGGTAGCCTGATAATTAAGGGGTCCGAATTGTTCCCAAAGGTACCGGGTTCAAACCCTAGTGTCGACATATACCAAAGACTCTTTCCTACTTAGTCACGGGGGGCAATCGCTCCACTGTAATTACCTGATCTGCCAAATAACAGTTAGTAAGTAACGCCAAGATTGGCCGTGTGGTGTCCGGCAGAGTAGAATAGCACCAACCCCTTACACTCATGGGTGTCGTACAAGGCGACTAATGTTTTCGAGGCAAAAGATCAAGAGTCTCCGTAGTCTGGAAAAAGGGCAGCAGCATTTTCCATTGTTATATTTAAACACTGCGATTTCCAACCCGCCTGCCAAGCGTGGAGATTATGGCAATAACCTCTCCTTTCGTGGGAGAGGGCCTAAGTCCTGCAGTGGACTATTACGGGCTGTGATGATGAATTAACGCCAAGATGACTATACATATTAGGGAACACATAAGTAGGTACCTAGTAATTGTCAACTAAGAACGTGAAAGTTACAATATAACATACCAATCTTAGCGTGTGTCAAATTGAGCCAGAGCAGGCCAGTGATGTAGACGACGACGTTGCTGGGCCTCATGTTCCGGCGTTACATGGTGGCTGCCACAGCCGCACCGGTCAGGGCACCCTGCTCTTCAGGCCTGGGGACAAAGAATAGTTTACGCATTTAGATTAGGCATTTATTCATCAAAACAGTAATTTTTTTAATAATCAGATTAGTCAGGAATTTTACCGCCATCTCATCAAGTGTAATGCTTCTAGATTATAATTATAAGGAAACACACTTGTAGGTAACGCGTTCCATTCCTTGGCCGTACGTATTATAAAGGTTGATTTGTATTTTGTGCATATTAGGGCGTTATGTATTTTCGTCTCTGATTCCGAAAATGACGATCACTATGACGATAGGAGATCGATAAAACTAGATAAAAATGAAAGATTTAAAACTGTAACTTGGTTAACGAGTAGCCCGGTAGCATGAACGACTGACTCTGTCGTCCCGTTACCATGACCCATCAAAAATTTTTTTTTTATGCCACTTCTGTCGCAAACAAGCTTGCGGCCTGCCAGATGGTAAGCAGTCACCGCAGCCTATGGACGTTTGCAATACCAGGGGCATCACCCACGCGTTGCCGACCCTGTTAAAACCTTTTAACCCCTATCTTGAAGAACTCCATGTCTCTCCAGGGAAAACCTCTCCAGGTAGTTCATTCTATAACCTTAGTGTGCGTGGGAGAAAGTTCCTATGGAACCGCATAGTTCGCGACCAGTTTGTGTGATAGTGTTACTCGTACGCCAAGATACGCCTTAAAAACCCGTAAAATATGCATTAATATGCATTTTTGGGTCGAAATTTCAAACTATGACGAGACTATCCAACGATAAATAGATTAGTAGCACATTCTACTCTGTCAGTCACGGCCATAGGCCATAGGCCAATTATTGCAAGTTCTAAATGAAAATGATTATTGAAACGACCGCGTATCGGTTCCGCACACAGGTTTATACCACATTCATTAATATTCTTATTGTTTGTCGTTTCAGACTTTGGGGAAGGTTGCCTAAAATGGGTGGAAGACGACTAAGCGCTCGTACGCTGCCATGTTAATAACTAGTGCTGATGAGTGTATGTTCCGAGAGTAGCCGAATATTGACGAGTTTCGAGACTTAATGGCGGATGTATGTTTAACGAAAGTATTTTAGTGCTTTTCCTTAAAAAATTTAGATATGTTTTCCTTGATTAGTCGAAAATCTTTATAATTAGCATATTGTTAATATTGCGCTTATATTTTAGCTTTATCTAACTTTAAATTAAGACAAAGAGTTATCTCGGAGTACTTTTCATTTTGAAGTCTTTAATCACTTAACAAAAATATGTGCTATTGGGCAAAACGGAAATGGTTTTGAATGAAAAATTTAATACAAAATGGATTACATGAAGAACTGGTTATTTCAATCTAAATTGTAAAAATACCTCTAGGAGTATAGGTATGTTGATCTACAACTCCTGTAGCCTATTAATATTACATCAATAGAAAGCTGATTATGTTAGGTGGTTGAGCTTTTTAAGTTTGAACATTTTAACAGTTGACATAATGTTAAATGCTTACAGTCGAAATGATAAACTATAGTCGGTAGGTACAGTGTTTTTTCCTACTTGTTAGATTTTAGTTTAATGTACCTATCTTAAAAATTATGACTTCTACCCGTTTTTTTCCAAATCAGATACCCGTTTCAGGCTCATATGCGGGTTTTTCTAGAGGTTTCCTAATTTTTCAATTTACAAAATATTTGATAGAAAATGATTTAAAATATTATTTTATTATCAAGTTTAATAAACATCTTATCTTATAAACTAAGTCAAGCTAAGATATTCATCACATTTCTAGTTTTTATTTATCCTCGCACGAAACTGACCCGTTAGAACGGGCCACCGTCCCCTACCCTTTATTACCCGCAAAAGAAACTTGAGAGATCTTATATGTTCAATAACAGTTAGTATTACCAAACTAAACTCTGAAGCTCAGCATTCAAAGCCCGATCTTCATTTAGAGCAGAAAATCTATTCAGCGAATAGCAGGACATTTCACTTGCTCCACGTAGCATGTTAATTGTCTAGCTAACATTGCATCCTGTTAACTGGGTGTCAGTCAGCTTGGTATAATACAAAGTTACTGTGCAGTTTGGTCACTAGGCAATTCTGTGCAAGTATATATTGTGTGTATATAACGGTGTGTCAGGATCTGGATATCTGTTTATCCGTCTGGGATATCTGAATAACTATGTACTCGTATTTATTTATTGGAGTACCAACAGCTTTATAAAACATAATAAATATTATTTTAGAATCAACAAGCCAATTACATGTCCTCGAAAGTAGCAACAAATAAAAAAAGTAAAGTAGTAAGTAGTATATACGTGAGTATTATATAGTATTATATAAATGTTTACCACTTATACATAGTAGGCATATTCAACAACTTCAAGCAGGTATATTTAGTTCACCAACTTAAGTTTTGGAATTGTTTAATGTTACGATTCACATTGTGTAGCAGGAGAACATTTGCATTGCGACGAAATCATAGCCAAAAGCTTGCGATTATTTTTGGTGTGTTTTAAATTATTTTCATTTAATGCCACTTCCGCATGTTTGACAATCAAGAGACTTTAAAAAAAATCGCTTCCTTAATTCCGTGACAAAAACACGCAAGGAACTAACGTAAGAATATAATATCGAAATAGCGCCGGCATACTAAAAGACGTTTAAATTCCCTCCTATTTTTTCCTTACTCTACCTATTTCTCACGTAAAGTGAGAGAGAGCCAAGTGCTGACTCGATTGTGGCGAAGCCGAGCGTTCTTGGTTAGTTCTTAATTAGAGAGCAGTCTCTCGAAATAGTGAATTGCTCTACACGTTGCGTCGGCATTCTCTTTCTCTACATAGAGTTTATAGAGGTGCATGTAGGTGCATTTTATTTCGTGTTAGCGAACTCGTGCTTAGTGTGGTCAAATTGTTTAATGAGTAGGTAAGTACATGGAATATGACTTACAGAATAAGTATTGTAACTATACTCTTTTAAACGTTAAATATAATAAAATAACAAGCCTGAATAAGATATATGAATATGGAAGAGGATAAACTGGTGTGTCAGGATTGTAGCTTGTGGCACCCGATAGTCTCCCCCTAGGGGATAATACTAGGGTAGTCACCATTTAATTGTACTACCATGATTAAGTTAGTCATATTTAGAAAAAAAATGACGATCTGTTTAGTCTAAAATAGGACAATCGTACATATATATAAACTAGTTGTAGTTACTTAATTAAGTTATTAGTTTGATTCGTTATTAAGAAAGTCATATTCAGAAAAAAGTAACCAACTGTTTATTCTAAAACAGACACATCATATTAATCATACATAATCCGTCTTCTTCACAGAGCCTGTTCCAATGCATTCCGTCCTAACAGCCCTACTTACATTTGTAGAGTCCCCATAACAAAAGTCCCAACTCAAATAAAGTCTCTATCAATCTCCACGAGGCTTAAAGGGTTGTCAACACCAAACGTGTTAAGCGTTTAACAAGATAAACCACTAAGCTTCAAGACTACATTGAGCGGATCCTTACTCTACAAGTTCCACATACTCTACATAGAGTACACATGAATAGATTGAATTCGCACTTTGTTGAGTGTTTAGAGAGTTAAGAGGGATGAAGACCGCACGCTTGTTTATCGACGGGTGCGAGAATAATGAATGTGAATTTGCTTGAAGTAGAGACTGTGGTAAGATTTGTAGTCTCTACATTGGTAGTCTCTACATTTGTAGAGGTAAGATTTAAATGGTTTGAGGAATTAGATATTGCTTTGTAACGCGATGAGATGCAACTCGACTGCGGAGTGGTGTTGTAATTAAATAGGGTTGTGAAAGTGTTAAAGTGATAGTGCTTAGATTTGAGTGTTTCTTCTGAGACTTAAATGGAATAAGTGTGAGTTTGAAGTATGCGATAAAATGTTTGTAAAGCAAAAGGAGAAGAAATGTACATTGTAATTTTGTTTTTCGATACAGTATGTGACTACTATTATAAATCTGTAAAATAGCCGTGTGAATATTGAAGATATTTCAGAGAAATAATCGGGGTAGGATATTGAGGCGGAAGCAAGAACAAAAATAGCTTTTTTTCGGTCTATTTGTCTGTTTGTGTGCACATGACGCAGAAACCTCTGAACGGATTTAAATGGGTTTTAACGTTTCGTAGCTATAGGTGCAACTTAAAATCTAAGCCATGTTTCATCGCATTCGGGTGAGAAGAACCAGAGATACAGCTTGATCTCTACGTAGTACTAGCATTAATACACTATGGAAAACATTTACAATGGCCTTCTAAGCGAAATTGCGAACAAAAGCTATTTCCACGCCAATTCCACGCGGGCGAATACTAGTACAGTATGTAATAAAAAAATCCTGTATGATCAGAAAAATAAAATTAAATGAAAAATAATTGGGTCACGTGGGACTGTTAAATGTTTACAGAGATCCAAGCTGCGCGCGGGTAAAAACCGCTAGTCTATAAAAAATAACATGTAAGAAGCTTTACGCAGTGATTTGGCATCTTTATAAGGGGTCCGTGAAAGTCTTAAGGCTGAGAGTAGGGGATTTAAGGGATTTACCTGTGCGAGGAATCAAACCCGTGTGTACGCGTGATATGCTCAGCATACGACTGAAATAGGGTAGTATTCTTTTGCTGAATATGTTATATTTACAAAATATTTAAACAGGGTGCTAATAATTAAATAAATATCCTGGAGGGCGGTGGCCGCTTTCCACAAGGTAGACCGTTTGTATAAAAAAACCGTAACGAAAACTGAAAATAAAACTATAAACGGCTATAAATAATGGATTTACAAGGATTTTTCCCTCTCTTATAGTCGATATACATTATGTAAAAATCATTCAAGTCAAGTGTTAAAAATGGGCATCTAGCCTATAGGCCTCCCGTTCGTTTTATTATTTCGCTTATTAAAATAATTTATTTTGCTATACACTTTTCACCCGTATACGGAACGTTTCACGTTTCGGTTCAATTTCGATCGATCTGTTCGTCGGGCGTGCCACACACCGTGTTTACACGGCAGATTACTCTCTCACTCACGGGACTCGGGCGTTGTCGCTAATTCTGTTGCAAAACCAAGATTGTACATAAACATTGGCGATGGGATTGAAGGGTTTCGGTTGAGACGCTTAGCGGAAGAGG
Organism: Blastobasis lacticolella; assembly: GCA_905147135.1. NCBI lineage: Eukaryota > Metazoa > Arthropoda > Insecta > Lepidoptera > Blastobasidae > Blastobasis > Blastobasis lacticolella. The sequence continues at coordinate 16,915,240 of LR990051.1, forward strand.
ATGAGTGAAAAAATTGGGTATTTTTTTAGCCAGGGAAGGACTTCAATATCCGTATTAACGGTAAACGTCAACTAGGGTTGTGACAGTGTATATCGTTTAATGTCAAAGCAGCCATAGTGAACCATGTCTTCGATTTTATCTCTAAATTGACCGAGGATTATTTACTTTCTCAGTAGACAAATGAATTTGACATATATAACACTACTCTAATGTGGTAGACGCTATTATCAGTGGCCAATGTAGATGACGTAGTGTAGAATTCAGTTGCAACTGAGTTAGACAATAGTCCCGCATGACCTATGATCGATCTCTGTTACCTTAACAGCATATTTGTTCGCAATGGGATCGGAAACAGTGTATCAATTGAAATGCTTAGATGGTCACTTAGAGTGTAAACCGTATTTCTTCTACGATATCGGAAAATTGTTGTTCATTAGGAAAGTATCGCAAAAGTTCGACAGAAACCGCACATCACAGCCACGTGAATTTCATAAGATTTACGCATACAATAACGGTTATAACTGAGTTAAGAGAGGTAGGGCATAGCGGGGAGATACCCCGCGTTCGTATTGGGCCGCCCAACTGGGGAAGTACCTTCACCTTACAGAATATCGCAGCTAAATAATACTCTTTTAAATAGTATTGTGTTTCTGCCGGTGAGTAAAGTTTCCAGTGCTCCATGGGGTGGGGATTTGGGGAACCGTGGCTTTGGCAGTGGAGTGGGATTTGCCTTTTTGCTGCCAGAGCAACGTGTTATAGAGGTGGGCAACGCATTGGCGATACTCTTGATGTTGATAATGTCTATAGGCAGTAGTGACCACTTTCCATCAGGTGGCCCGCTTGCCTGTTTGCCTAACGTATGACATAAAAAAAAACATAAATCGCTACTCGCTAACCACTTCGCGCAACCCAACCAAATAAGAAATAAAGACAGAATCAGAGAACTGACGCTACCGACTGTGCGCTATTTTTATTAATTCGTATAGCAAAAACTACAAATTTAAGTCAGCCATTTATTTGCTTCGTCACTAAGGGTGATCAGGTCCTCCGGTGGGCCAGGTAACTTGTGTTAGGGCATACCGATAGTGTGCCCCATCGATTGCATTAGGGAACCGCAGGGACACTGGGGGGAAACACCCCATCCATGCTGTGGTCACTGTCACACGGTCACAAGCAAACATTGACAACCAAACTTCACCATGGCACACATTTACGAAACCGGCCTCATGTCATTGTCGACAGCACGCAATCATTATTTCATAATTGATCGAGTTCGCGCCACGCTGGCCGCTGTATTAGCGCGAAGCAAAAACATAACTCGGACAGCTTAAGTCTTGAGCCTCTGAATGGAGGCGCGATGAAGGGCCATCCAGAAGGACTTAGCGCCATTGGAGCTGGTGTTTCTTCGGAACAAACTAAACAAGCGACAGGACCCTCGACCGCTCTCCAAACGGTCAGTGCATTCGACAAATGGGTGCTCGAAGCGAGACTGGACGGCTTGGGTGGGATAAGTGAGGAGATGTGAGCGATTTTAGCTAAACGAATTTGTCGTCAGGATCTTGAGTTTCAAACCATTCACGCGAAGGTTCGTTCCAGTTTCCAGTAGTAAAACTAATTTCGTGTGTCCTTTAAAAAGCGCCTATTGACATAGTGCTAATGTCTATTCTAACCATTCTTATGTCTAAACATTCCTCTATACGGAATATACCTTATTTTATGTACAAGTTTAAAAAAATGGTATTTATTTGACATATCCACCGTAAGCTGTGTGACTGAAGTACAAATTAATCACGTTTTTCACATAAGTTATAAGACTTTCGTGGTTACTCACTACAATTTCATTACTTTTTTTCGAGGTAATATGTCACTTTCAAACCCGATAACATATGCGATGTAAGTGTCACTCACAAATAATATTTTAGACAGAAATGTCATTTTTAATGAAAAATAGTCAGGTAGACTGCCATCACATTTAAATGTATGGTTCATAATAACTTACATTACTGACTTACATTTATCAGGTTTAATCCACTTCGTCATAATTTGAATACATTACCCGCCACCGTCTGTGATTTGTGCCGACCATGAACGTTCTCACTTTAGCACTTATGTCGTTTGCGCAGATTTGAATTGCATGTGCCACTAATTCCTGTCCGATGCAATGAATGTGGTTCAACGAATTAAACCCCTGTAAGTGGTGGCTCTATGCCACAATGGCTTAATTAAACTGGTTGTTAATAATTAAAGTATTTTAGCAATTTTTTACATGATTATAAAACAAAATCCCACGCCGCGTTTGTCCGCCTGTCTGACGATCTGTTCGCGATACACTTAAAAACAAGTCATGATTATAATGCGGTTTTTACCAATGGTCAGAGTGATTAATGAGTAAAGACACATGCGAAGAGAAATAAATAAAGAGTCATACATATTATAATAGAGTAACCCTGAGAAAATTTGTGCGAGGCCAGGGTCGTAGGTAACTAGTAGAGAATAATAATAAGAATGCTTGGGTGCCGGTAACTTATTATAGAGAAAATGTGTTTACTGAAAACTTGCGTGTTGTATTGTTATTGTAATTTATTATGTTGCCTGCTTTAATCGCAAAGCAATCCTTTGCATGAATTACTATTTTACACTAGTTATTAGGGCTTGTGGCCGTGTCGTTTTCGGCTGACTGAGTAGAAAAGAAACAATCCCATCTATTGACTGGTGTTTTAAATGCACCTAACGTCGTAAAAATAGACTATTTACCTTCGTAAACAAGAATTTGGCGACGTTTTCAATGAAATACCTATTAAGCATGGAAATTAATGCAATACAATGTAAGCAATAATCAAGTCCAGCAATTAACTATAATTATATATTATGTTGACATGAGCATTTTTTTTTTTAAATCTTGGAATTTTTGTACAGGGCAAAAATTCCAAGTTTTTTGTATCTCAACCGTGAGTTAGTTTCTTATGTCATTAATAATGTCTTGGACGGAATGCATAATACTCGAAAAATACATATTTGTTAGTAATTGGATAATTCGGAGGACCAATTAAAAATGAAAAGTCAAAGCATTCGAAATAAAATATTTTTATCAGATTAATCGCAGTTTTTACACAGGCTTTTTTCTTTTTATTGAGGAAAAAGGAATAACATTTGAAACATACATAACGTCACTCCTTTTTGCTTTATTTTTGTCGAATTAATCCACTTGCAACGACTCAGTCCTAACAACCTCATTCACTTCTTCCTCATTCATCAATCTTTTTGTACAATGAAAAAAGAAAAAGAAAAAAAACGGAAATCGCTCTCGCTACCGCCTATGACTCGCAACAACCGTGACTGGCCTCACTTCAGTAGTAATCGTTGTTCCGGCAGATTGACGGCGTAACTGTTGTTCTACGCCCGAGTTCAAATGAGCTTTTTTGTTGACCCTCCACGGTAGTTCGGTTGTAATTTACTTGCGCGTAATTTGCTGACCGTCGTTACGTTTCGCTGGAAACGAACTTGTATTTTGGCATGTGTTGATTTCTTATATCAGATACCGATACAGGCGATTCTAATACTGGGGCTGGAAATGATTTTGATTTGGCAATTTTTCTTTATTAGGAAGGCAAACGGTGAAGGAAAAGATCGTGATGAAATCTGCTCATTCTTGCGGCTGAATATATAACCATGACTCAATCTTGGGTGCTATTTTTGAAGCGCTCGCCTTGATTCAAGCGGTTTTTAAATCCTATTATCAACACCAAAAGAGTGCGGTTCAAAAATATGGAAAATCAGCACCGTGCCTCAAAATATCAAATTCCCAGTCCTCTAGAATAAATATGGCCCTATTGAAACTACTTAGGTAGAATATGGCAATGGCTAACACCGACAGATTTTTCGAACGATCTGCTAGTCGGCGGTGTAAAACATGATTCAATCCATTTTCCTATACAATAATTTTAGGCATCGTGAGTATTATCTAAATTTAAAATTTTGTTTTTATACCATTTACCTTTTTATTGGACGGACGCTTAGTATCGATCACCACTTAAGCCTTGTCGTAATCCTACGCGTTCGCACACACTATGAGAACTAATATAGTAACTCTTCTGAATACGAGTATTAAACTACAGACATTACTCACATTACCGGCTAAGTGGCCACAAAGCGTCGGCTTAAAGAGGACAACGCTCCGGCGATACCACGTAATAACCATTTAGATAAATCGTCCATCGACCGATCATGCTTTTACACAAATGACTCCAATTTGACACAATCTATCGGCTTTGTGTTTTATGTGGCATCTAATCATGATGATTTATGTTCTTCGGTGTCGAATGAATCTTTTAGTGTGACAACCTAATATTTTGGATGTTGATCGTAAAGTTTTTGTTAGCATCGAAGTTTACTCGTCATTTTATATGATTAAGGGCAATACACTGGAGACTCTTTGGACTTGTTCTCTCGTGATGAAAACGCAGCCCAATGGGTGAAGAATTACTTACTTGTAGTTTTACTTTCTTGTAGATATTTACTTGTAGTTTAGTATTCATTAGGCTATTAATGCCATACGAATAAATAATAAATTAAGGGGTTCGCTGAGTGCAGAGGCAACAGAAGGAGAAGAAGAAGATTATTTTTACATATAAGCAGAACAGTTTGGGCAAAGTAGAATTGCTTGTTATTCGCCAAAACATCTTGCGACGACCGGGCGAAGTGGAGTAGAATGAGTAGGAAAGCGGACCCTGGCAGAAACCGAGATAAACGCTAAGATGATGATCATGATATTTGGCCAGATTGCGTTACCAAAAATGCACTAAAAACTATCAGCATACAGCTTAATGAAAATAATTAAATTTACTGTCGTATTTAACAATAATAATAACCTAAATATTTACCAAAAAAAAGAACTACATACAAAAATAATAAACAAATTAAATATGAAAAATTAATTTTCTATCTAAAATTAAAAAACCTACAACTCTAATCTAAAAATCTAGATCGCTGCCACTGTTGGGAATGGTGCACATAAGGCTGGCTGCATTCCCTCGCTGGATGGCTATTCCTATACGTTGACCGAGGAATGAGCCAGCCGTGCGCTCACCAGTGGAACGAATTAAATTAGTTCTCAATTTGGCGAATAACTTTTCTGATAATAGAGCTGAAAATAATAGTATTTTCGAGGTAGATTTAATACATTCCAACTGTGACGATGTACCAAAGGCGCAGTGGGACACCGTCAATCTATTATTTAAATTACCAGTGTAAATCAATGCGGATTAATTTGACTTACAAAATGCGCGAGTTTTAGAATATTCTGACCATTTTGCGGAAGGCAAAACTCTGCAGTATGACTGCGGAAAATCTATTGTTTTCAAGGTTATTTCAGTTTGTATCTAACAGCTAGGCAAGTCATCATCATCATCATCAGCGCCTACCTACATTGCATTTCTGATATGAAGCGACTTTTTAAAATTCACGTTGCAATATACGCTATTATTGAATTAACCAAGTACATAAAAGTTATATTTGCAATCAAAGACTAATAATACTCATGCAATTTAAATTTGACGAACTCGTGTTCTTTTTGCGGGATCCCTAGGTAGTATTAGCTTGTTCTCGAGCTACCATTGTCTGGACCTTTATGTAGACTGTCACATGCCACTGCGTCGGAATGAGTGCGCTTCGCCATTTATATTCATTCAACAAGATCTCACGGCGCGGGTGTGTGTTCGTGTCGTGTTATGTATAGCCTAAACTGAATAAATGATCTTGACTATGGACTATTGACTATCGTTGATTCTTTCGTAAAATTGACGTAAGCACCGTTTTAGTTTTAAGAGTTAAAAGGTCTAAAATAACCTAACAAATTAGTTGATCCTATGTGTTTCCTGTAAATATCTATAATAATAAAATCATCTTTATGGTATAAATAGAAAGATATGTATTTTGGTTTGTAAGGAATAAACCCAAAAACAACTGATATTCATTTATTAATAGAATGCAACATTATCTCTAAGTAACATAGGCTACTTTTAATTCCGAGAAAATAATAGGTTCCTGGATTGTTTACAGATATCCAAAGTTTAAAGAGGCTAGTAAATAATGAAATCGTTTATTTTTTATGTTTTATGTTATACGGCAGACAAACAGGCAAACGGGCCACCCGATGGAAAGTGGTCACCGCAGCCTATGGACATCAGCAACACCAGGGAAGTCACTAATGCGTTGCCCGCCTCTGAAGAGACCTCTAATATACCTCTTGAACGATCCCATGTCATAGTCCAAAGGAAACACTGTGGCTGGGACAAAATAATAAAACTATTTGCCACAACATAATAAAACTAATGGTGTAAGTTCTTTTCATTCGATAAGCTACAAATCTTTAAGTCCACCTTTGTACTATTTTGTGCATAAAGTATTCAATAAATAAATAAATTATGTAAGATACATTACTAAATTATATCCACCTTACAGAATACTGCAGCTAAACAATACTCTTTTAAATAGTATTGTGTTTCTGCCGGTGAGTAAGGTTTCCAGTGCTCCATGGGGTGGGAATTTGAGGAACCGTGGCTTTGGCAGTGGAGGGACATTTGCCTTTTTGCTGCCAGAGTAACGTGTTATAGAGGTGGGCAACGCATTGGCGATACTCTCGGTGTTGCTTATGTCTATAGGCAGTGGTGGCCACTTTCCATCACGTAGCCCGCTTGCCTGTTTGTCTACCGTATGGCATAAAAAAATATTAAAAATATTGTAGCAAACACAACTGTACACATGGCATTTCTCGCTATAAGAAATTCAACAATACCAGAGTTCGGAATCTACCGGTCATTCCAGCCGACCTCTTTTAATAACAAAGGACAATAATACGTACTGCGTATAAGTACCCGTGCATCTTTGAAACAACATACTTTAGAAACAACTTAGCTTTTGCCCGCGGGTTCGTTCGCGTGAAAATCGTTTCTAGGACAGTATATATATTTCCCAAGCGACCGTTTTACATGACCTCCCTAATGTATGAAAGCTTGTACTTAGGAGAGGTCAAGCTGTATCTCTGGACTACCCAACCGAATTAGATAAAACATGGCCTAGATTTTAAATTAGACCCCAAACTATGAAAACTCCACCAAAATCCATTCGGCGCCATTTCCATATTTGTTATAGTTTAGCTGGCCTATTATGGTCCTACTGGAACACCTGATCAGTTTCCAAAATCAATTATATCCTATATGTTACCCAGGCTTAATAGCTATACAACCGCGGTGGGTTCTTGGAGACCTGCAATACAGGATAAACCTCAACTCTACACGTGCCAGTCCGTGGTCATCCGCCGTGCCTGATAATCTGCATAATCACGCACCGTGGAACCGCCATGGAACTGCCATATAATTGCACAGGATACGAATTTAAAAACCCGTGCAACTTTGAATAGAGATATTTTAACGTAAATCTGAGAAACGTAGATGATTTCTAAATAGCGTCTGCAAAAATTCATTGGCGTTTTTATTGAAAATAAGATCAAACTTCGTTTGTATGGAGCGCGCTCGGAAGGAATCCTCTTTAGGGGAATTATTCGCGGGAATTTATTTTTGTTGTAAAATAGTTTTCACATTAAATTTTCAAAACCGCTTCGATTCAAGTGAAGTCATTATCAAGTATTGTAAAAGTGAACTTAAACGAAAAGGATTTCTCAATCATTTAAATATTCATGGCTTGGGTTCATAAAAAAATATGAGAATAAAATATTTTACTCCGTTCTCATTTTTGTGAAAATATCTGCTATGACCAAGAACTCGTCGTTTCAAGAAGTCGTCATTAAGCGGTGAAAGGGTTTTATGATTGTATGGGTGTATCAAAATTGGACGAAGCACACGCAAGTTGAGTTTAGTGTGACCTTTCACGCGACATGTGTGGATGACATTTTGTGACTTGAATTCTAATGGAATTATTTCTGTTGCAATGTGGTGAAGGTGTAATAGTAGGAGTTCAAGTAATTATAACTGTTGTTCACGGGTTTATTGCATATAGATGTTCTCAGCAGCTTTCACTGCGCGGTTCGGATCTCTGTAAACAACTTTCAACATGACTTTCGTACAAAACGAGTAACGTTTTTGAGGGATAAAATATAAAGTCTCCGTAGGCTGGAACATGGGCAGCAGCGTTTTACTTTTTCATATTTGCATCACTGTGATCTCCAACCCGAGCGAAGAGATTATAGGAATAACCTCTGCTTTCTTGGTAGAAGTCCTAGTCCTACTCGAGGTACAGTGTATTGTTATGGGCTGTGATGACGATAAATGACCTTTTTACGGCAAAAACATGCGTGAATATTTGAGGACACCGTATGGGGTCTGATTATGGGGATATGAATGCAACAAGATATATTTATTCTATTAAGACAATCCTATCGGGTTTGGTTTCAGAGAGTCTCACTGCCAAACACCGGGTCTTTATATTGGACATGTGTTACTTTGTATTTGCGAAATTTATTGAATTCTATGGAAAGCATGGGCTTCGATCGAATTATCAAAGAACGCATTCAACTCTGTACTGGACCTTGGAGTACATGTAATTGAATTGATGGCTAGCCAGAATAACGGGTTGTTGTCCTGCCAAGACATTAATTTTTAATAGGAAGATACTCAGCTTATTCCTTTTTCCCAGATGGTTCCACGAATCAACTTTAACATTTATTAATATTTCAAGCATTTTCTACAACGCGATTCAGCAACACAGTCAAGGATAATCTTTAGACTCTCCGCTTTTTCCCATAAACATGAAGCCTTTCAAAATAAACAAGTCACTTTGAACCGAAATAGAGCACTCTTAATACAAAAAACCAATAATCCAGTAGCCTTCGCCTATTAAGCATAATGTACGTTAAGTGTTCAATTATTCATGAATGAAGATTTGCAAAAATAGAGCTTACGCCTTTGTGACAAAAGCTACGATGAATGGACCCGTGTCGCAGCAGTCTTCGAATAGTTCCTAGTCCCGCCAGTCCCGGAATAGTGTTGGAATAATTGTATGCTAATTGGGACCGAAACCGAATATCGAAATCTGGGACATGAGTCTCTGCAGGGGAAGATTTTTGGAAAGGCATTAGGGATTTTTGACTGCATGAATCATTAATGCAAAATGCATTGTACTTTTACGATAACTACGTTCGTTTAGTGATGATCGCATTTAGTACTGACTGATTTCAGCCATAAACAATATTATAAATGCTCTGGTGTTCAACGTTTATTTTTGTATAATTCAGTGAGTAAATATCCCATTCAAGTTATTATTAATCCATCAAAATAATTTAAGATTAACGACGCAAGAAGTTCTTCTTAATTTCGAATTGTTCTTAACGTCATTTTCTAATTTAGCCGATAATTTTAGTTTATACTATAAATAATGGCCAACTTCAAAAGCCGTCCAAGTCAAGCCAAATTTTAGTCAGATGCAACAATAGCTGTAGAGCCTTACTTATAAAGTACGGCCTCAGACCAAATAAGAAATAAAGACAGAATCCTGCGAACATTATACTGATGCACGCAAAACTACGCCATGCTGTGTGCACATATTGACAACCAAACTAGGTCTGGGCATATTAGCAACCAAACTACGCCATGGGACACATATTTACGAAACTTGCCTCATGTCACTGGTGACAGCGCGCCATCTTTATTGCTTATTTGATCTGATGTTGATGAATTTTTCAATGACCTCGAATTTACATAATTTCATAATCATTACAAGTATTACTTATGACATTGTTTTGAATTTGATTGACGAAGAATGACTATACCTACTGAGGAAAAGAAGTTATTACTATTACAAAATGACAACCTAGTTGGTTATAATATTATACTACCTTGACATTATTAATATTTTTTATACAAAACAATATTTTTAATTTAAGGATTAATTTGATCTCATACTTAGATACCTAACTTGTTTGCAATGTGGTATCAGGTTGTCACATGTAACTACTACATAATATTCTAAAATCAATTTGTAAACTGTGATTCGCAATAAATAAAAAGAAATTAAAAGAAAAACTAGAACCACATTTGAATCCAAACACCCCATCCCTAGTTATTTCGCAAGTATTCAAGTAGCTATTGAGGAGTTAGTAAATGCGTAACTACCCTTTGATCTCAAGTTCTCTTCGCGACATAATGTAATACAATTCCAGACAATAATAGGGGATTTGTTAAAAGACACACCTACCTCTAGTTCGCGCGGTATTCAAGTATATCTCTTGGTAATGTGACAGTTTGTTTGTGTTGCGACATATGTTATGCTGAGTGAGTAATATGAGTTTTATAAGTATCCTGGTTTAGTTTTTATGTAGTATAGCAGTCGTTTTAGTAGTAGTAGGGAGTAATGAGCTCACTGGAAAAGTTTTCTATAGAAGGTGCCAAATGGAGTATTTCAAGAAAGGGGTAAAAAGCTGTTTCCGGGGTCACCAGCACGTGCGTAAGTGATACCCCTGGATCCTTGGTATTCCAAATGTCCATAGGCGGCGGTAACTACTTACCATCAGGCACCTTAGGGGTATAAAAAATACGTGGTCATGTAATGTCCAGAAAATTAAAACATAGCACAATCCCTTTCGAATTTCCGGTGCTAATGACTTTGAAGCAGACAAGCTATTTCCTCCGCTTAACAGAAAAATGGGCAGTAGTGACTTAAGTTTACGCCAATAAAATAAAAGTAAATAAAAATATTAAACACTGCGTTCTCCAACCAAGCATGAAGTTCACGCTTATCAGGCGGTATAAGATTGTGGCAAGACTCTCAACTAATGTGTAAGTGGAGAAGGCTTAAATCCAGGAGCCTTGACCAAAATCTAAGATTTGTTGCTGCCCTCTGACTCTGCAACACTTAGTGTGGTCATTGCTCAGGAACGTTGTGTTAGAGTAGGTGTAGGGTAGGTGTAGTATTATTATATCATTTGGGAAGCGGGAGAGGGACCCATAATTCGTATACATACCAATTTTGACCACTACCGGTTCGATTCTTGACCATGGGTTTTAATCAAGCTAAGATCACTGGGCTATATAAGAACCTGACACTTGATAATACAATGTTAAATTTTAATATACTACAAAGTTTCGAGAAACTTTCCGTGTTCACCAAAATAACCACAAAATTTTTTACTTTAAAGTTACAGTAGAGAGTGCTATTAAAAACTAAGTTTTTGGTCTAACAAAAACAATATTTACAAGTTATGATAGAGAGTCCGAAAGCCCAGGTGTGACTGGTCCTCTTGATTTATAATTCAAGTCCAGCCTTCGAAGAGACTTATGTCGCAAGCGAGAGCGGACTTTGAATGAGTTCAACCATAAAATCTGTATTAAAAATATGAAAGATGTGAGGCTAATCTCGTTCGTAGTTCCGAAATTAAAATTAATAAATTTGAAATTCCTTTCTTTTTTAGATGGGATGATTTGATTATCCCATCTAAAAAAGAAAGCTCTTAATCATAAGCATCTCATAACTGATTCTATCTCTTTTAGACACAATGCTAGGTGAGACAGCGTGCTTTTTGGCCGCGTCCACGAGTGAGTTCGAGCCCGCGACTAGTTGAACCTTAACGTGTATGTATATGGTACTACTGTACGAACTCGCATTAATTAGCTCGAATTAATATCAAAGAAAAAAAATACTGCATAAATAAAATAAATAAATAATTATAATTGCATAAGTTGATAAAAAATGCTATGCAATAGCTTTACCGCGGCAGTCCCCGAGTGCCACACGTTTTTTTATTTTATTTTTCTGCGACTGAATGTGTAACCATGGACCACGGAGGTCAGATAGCAGTCGCTCCACTGTAATTTCCTGATCTGCCAAAACCTGGAACATAGTCAAGGCGGCCCCGGCCCTCATGTGCGGACGCACAGTCGCGACATTAAGGCCAAGACGATTCGTTTTACTTTAGTTCAAAATAATATGTATATCTATCTGTCTATAGCAAATCGCCTCTCGCTAGCACCCGGTGCCAACCGTGTCCCCTCCACGGCACTTTCTGTGTAATCGTAAAAACGGCAACGCGAAGAGGACAGCTAATGGCCAGAAGTGTCTCGTTTGCTTTGTCTCTTACCGTTTGACGCGGACTCCGGAAAGTGCTGGTTTCATCACGATATATTCCCTCACCATAGCGTCGGTTAGTGTTAAATTAATGTCCATTACTCATAAAAGAGTCAAGGGCACAAAGTGGCACTAGGGTTCCTACCCGGAACATCGAGGTACAAATCGCATCCCTTAACCATTAAGCCACTGACGATCTAAGCCAACTCCATGTGTATTATTAACTGCTGATATCTGTGCGTCTGTTCGCTCTGAAAGAACTAGATTGTAATGCCTCATGACTCCAAAGAAACAATTTCTTAGATTACAATCATTCGGAAAACATTGTTGGTAAACGATAGAAATATTTTACTCTCTATTGAATACGTTCACAAAGGCTCAAGGCAACTTTATCGAAAACTTTTTATGGTATCCTCATTGAAGAAGTTGTTTCGAATTCTGGGAATGAATATAAATAACCATTTATTGATTCTGATAAAGGACGGATGACAGCCAATAATTGGTTGAGTTTGTACCTTTATCAATATCTGTCCGGTGTCTATTGTGCGTTACAAATAGCAGTTTTTGAGTGAAATGTTCAGTTTATAATCACCTGTCAATAAAGGACTGGTTCTAATAAACGATCAATTTCCAAATTTAAAGTTATTCGCATCCGAACATCGCCACTTTCATTATTCTGTTACCATCCCCACCAATCATTAGTTCCGCTCAGCCGCGCAATTTCCAACCTTATTTCCAACACTATTAAGACCATAGCGTAATTCATGAGGCTTAAAAACCATTAATGGAGATCCTCCCCGGATAACCGGTTTTTACGATCACTATAAAAACGTCGTTATACCCGGATCAAGGAGTGATGCCTTTGTGTGGAAAAGAGACACGCCTTGTTAATAATACATCTTGGGATTATAAATGTTATGTTATTATATAAATTAAATAAATAAATAATAAAATATAAATATGCTAAAATAGAATATATATAAATGTTTTCGAGACAAAATATCTCCGTAGGCTGGAAAATGGGCAGAAGCGTTTTCCATTGTTATATTTATAACTGCGATCTAAAACCCGCCTGCCAGGCGTGGAGATTATGGCAATGACCTTACCTTTTGTGCAAGAGGCCTTAAGTCTTGTGTGTGTGATGCTAAAATATAATCTGAGATGCTAAAATCTGCCAAAGTCCTCTGCTTGGCAGACTGTATGTTAACCAACTGAACTACTCAGGTCGTCTTCAATTGCATGTAAGTTATAACTTTCTTTTTACCCTACGTTGTCCTATTACTGTTCAGCTAAATTCATTACAAACAAAATAAAACAAAAATTACAAAAGAGCATAGTTACAACATAACCTACTTACTTTTGATGAAGGGGTAGAAATAAATCAAGGTCACTTATTTATAAATTAAATTGTTATGCCGAGGGAATGGATCGATATGAAGTTTATTTCTGGCTAACCAAGCCTTCTACACTTTTTATAATATAAAAATTGCAATATACATTATAGAGATTGACCCTTGAGAGGATGACCCTGAAAATAATTTTTTTTATATGATATTCGGCAGACAAACAGGCATGCGGGCCACCTGATGGAAAGTGATCACCGCCGCCTATGGATATCAACACCACCAGCAAAATTGACTGATCAGTGATCAATCAGTAAAAAGTAATATTCTTAAAAAAGCTGGGGTCTGAAGTGGCAAGAATAAAAGGAGACGAATAAAAAGACTTGTGTCAGAGCAGAGCAGTCCATGTTCTCTGCCTATCTCTCCTGTCGTGTTGTGACAAAGTCGTGAACGTATATGTATGTATGTATGTTTTTATACATATAAGATCTTCTTCATAAAAATAGCTTGTACGTTTAAAACGATCATTAGCTAAAACACTCATTAGGCCTTCAAAATGTATTTTAAAATTCCTTATTCATAAACGTTCCATAAACATCTATTAACTAATGGTCTGATAAAATACAGACTGGCATTATCATGTTGACGCTCTGATGATCTTTTTTTTTTTGTCATACGATTGGCAAACAGGCAAGCGGGCCACCTGATGGAAAGTGGTCACCACTGCCTATAGACATTAGCAATACCGAGACTATCGCCAATGCGTTGCCCACCTCTATAACACGTTACTCTGGCAGCAAAAAGGCAAATATCCCTCCACTGCCAAAGCCACGGTTCCCCAAATTCCCACCCCATGTAGCTCTGGAAACCTTATAAAATCTCTGGATGATGATAGAAGTGAGTATGTATGGATACACACCCTATGCTTATCCTCTTCAGGATAAAACTCAATGAATGAAATGGAGCCACAAAGCAATCACGATCAAACACTAAGTGAATAAAATAAGCTGTTCGTGTGACGGCGGCCATGTTTGTCACTAATATAGGTTCATCAGAGGTTTATAGAAGGGATCAGCTTTGTTTAGGTAAATATTTATAATATTTACGTTATTGAGCATTTTAGCGCTAACATGCGTTTATGAATCATATTTTTCAAGAACGCAAGCTCAAAAACCTTTTAAAGACCTCCCATAACTTTATATGAATATAAGATTGACAGTGTATACGTGTTGTGATTGATGTGACGAGTTTCGTTATCATATTCCATAGAGGCTTATGCAATAAAAATAAATATATTTAAAGTGAAACAAAATTCAATTACTTTTATTGTATGAGGATAAGGGAGGGCAAGAAAGATTAAGTAGCTTTTATGTTCAATATTGTATTCTTTGTGAAATGAGGAGCCCTTAAATTCGTCTTTTCAGTATACTCGAGTGTATAATAGAATAATGTCGACAACTCCCTTAAGTCTTTGTTTATATTTCTTTAGATATCCATTTCTTTTTTCTGCTTGATGTGTGTTTTCAGTTGTTGTAATAAAGGATAACATACGAATTAATCCTTGTCTTATTCTCTGTCAGGGTTCTGTAGCCGAAGGTTAAGGTACGAATCACTGGCATAATCCTGAATTGACTGCTTAGATGAGTTTTTTGTATTTATACTACTAGTGACAAACAAGCAGACAGCCTACCTAATGGTAAGCGGTAAATGTCACCCATAACATCTAGGATTTGTTGCAGGCAACAAAAATGCAGAACCGTGGGTGCGTTGTCACTGTGAGGACTAAGATGTAATGCCTCATGCCTGCAATTGCGCTGGCTGCCTTATCCTTTAATCCGGAATACAACAATGCTAGCATTATTGCATTGCTACCCAGGCGGACTCTTCAGGCTGACAGAGTCCAATTACCTGATCGTACTGTAAGTGCACTTAATAAGAAGGTTGACCAATAGGGGATTTTCAGACAGGTACTTGATAAAGTAAAAAGTGAGTTCGGCGTGCCTCACAAGATGGCGCTGCTTAGACAGGATTCTCAAGTATTGAATTTGGTAACCGAAGTTACACGAAAAGGTAAAAAGATACTTAGTTTTAGTTACCTTTTCTGAGAAGAAAGTGAAAAATATCTACATTTTTATACATCTACAGGTCTTGTTTTGATTTGTTTTTGTGAGTCGTGTCTAATCATCTCAACCTATTTCAATTATTTGAACCCTTTTTTATTTTTAATCAACTCTCAGCCATCTTCCTTTGCGCTATAACATTGTAATACAAAAGAAAAAAGCGGACGGCGGTGAGGTAAAATCAAGTCACCGCAAAGTTGTCAGGCAAATTAGCTTTAACAGTCTCAAAATCATATAGGTAAAACTACCTGTGCCATTGGTGATTCTATCGGAAGTTCAACGGATCCTAACTTCCTAACTATAATATATTAAATGCGAAAGTAACTCTGTCTGCCTGTTACCTTTCAAGGCTAAACTACTCAACCGATTTTGATCAACTTTAGGAGGGAGATTCTCAGGAACCCTGAGATGGATATCTATACATAATATAAAACAAAGTCGCTATGTATCTATTTACGCTTAGATATTTTAAACAACGCAATGGACCTTAATGCGTTTTCATTAATAAAGAAAGTTATTCAAGTGGAAGGTTTACAGCAAGAAAAATGGTGTAGGTAGGGGTAAAGTACGCGTGGGGTAGGTGTAGTGTTAATGTAAGGTAGTGTAGGGTAGGCTAGGGGTAGGGTAAGGGTAGGGTAGTGTAGGGTAGGTGAAGAGGTAGGACGCCCCGCAAACAAAGTCGCGCCGGGTCCACTAGTAGGCTTTATGACGTCATCATAAATTCAGAATGGCGGCGACCGCGATATAGACAATGTAGTCTAGACAGACGTAGTCGAGGCAGATAGTGTCATATGCAAAGGTCATATCGATACATTTTTAAGCAGCTTATACGACTATAAACCTAAAAAGTTTTCTTTATAAAAAGCGGAGTCAAACAAATATTACCTGCGTTAAAGTGTGTGCACAAGCTAAAAGTATTTGCGAAACGACAGGGTAATGGGTTGACGCCTTCACAATAGCGCCAGTGTGACAGTGCGCTTACAGAGAAATAACTGGGTGGAATTGTAAGCTTTTTGCCACCCTCTCTGTCTTGTGAAAGCTCGGACAAAAAGCTGCATGGCCGTCAGATATCACTTTTGTCGTTCAGTGAATTAGAAAGAATGGTGACTGTATTGATAAAATGTAATGTCGAAAAAGGGATGGGTGTTACGAGTTTTCTAGCGAAAAGAATGTGGATTACAACTTCACACTTATAAAAAAAGAAGGAAAGAAAACATTTATGACAAGGTTGTCTGAAAGAGATCACGCTAGTGATAAGACCGCCCTTTGTACTGCTTTTTATTATGTATTTTATCCCATGTATGTATCTAGTGTGCACATAAAGAGTTTTTGTATTGTATTATTAAAAGAGACGCCACGACACATTTTGCAATACAATTACATTTAATACAAAAAAAAATAGGCGATCATAAGGTTTTCATAATATGAAGACAAACAGTTAACTGTAGGTAATAAATAAATATGTTGCTTGGTTACTCCATAGTCTCTACTTAGTATAAAACACTACCACTAATGTCTTTGTGACATTGGTCAAGGACAGTGGAAAGTGACAGTGACTGTACGCTGTACGGACTCGCTACTGTCCGATTGTTTTACAGCGGTATAGTTGCTTACTTTTTTTTTAAATATTAAGCTAGTCAGACAATTGACCGCCATCTCACCTGGTGATGGTAATGAAGATGGAGCATGCCTGTCTAGGAACAACCTATTCACACCAGCCTTACGAAGTCCAGATTATAATGATCAGGGAACACAGTCGCAGGCAACGCGTATACTTGTCAAATTCGTTAAATATTGTACCTTAAATATATGTATAAATATCACAGCCCATAACAGTCTACTGCAGGACTAAGAGCCTCTCCCACGAAAGGGGAGGTTTTTGGCGTAATCTCCACGTTTGGCAGGCGGGTTGGAGATCGTAGTGATATAAATATAACAATGAAAAAAGCTGCTGCCCATTTTCGAGCCTACAGAGACTCTTGATCTTTTGTCTCGAAAACATTATTCGCCTTGTACGATACCCACGAGTGTAAAGGGTTGATGCTACTCTACTCTGCCAGACACCACACTACCATGTATATAAGCATGCCTGTATGTAAATATAGCTACCCTTAATTAATATTTTACTCCAGAACTGTCTACGCCTACAGGGTAGTTGAAAAGGGCCCACGACATAAATTAGGTAACCTAATTTTACTCAAGTTTATTTGACTCTACACTATTTACATAAAGTTAAGCTTTACAGAGCCAATTAAAGTGCCCGGTCTTTGCTCGATAATGACAGGGCAGGGCGGGCGAAATTGCGAAACTAGAGCCTCGAGCCTACGTTGCAATACCCATATTTGGGATACGTTTTAGAACCAGAAATTCGATGTTTTCACGAAGTGGAAAGAAAAGTAACGGGCATCATAACTATGTCATGGATAACTTTTACAACGGCTGTTTGAAAATGGAATGTAGGTACTTTCAAACTGTAACTTAAAAAAAACTGACGTCAATACCACATTGTTATTTTAGTCACAGTTAAACCCATTTGGATAACAACTTGTCACGCGGATTTGTTCTCTCTATTCTTCTTCCTTCCTTTTTATTCTCTACTTCTGTAAGCGATTTTAGCTTGTGGATTTGCTGGGATTACTTTTATTGTTTTTTTTTTCTTCTTTGTTTTAATCTTTCATTGCACCGTCTGTAATTTTTGGTATCAGTTTTCCAATAGGCCTGTTATAAAAGTTAAGGTAAAACTACTTGTTATAGTATTTATTATTATAATTAGGACCATCTTTGTACAATATTGTGCATGCAGTTTTAAATAAATGTATAATTTATGATAACCCAAAAAACTTGTTATTATATATTGGACTATATTGAAAAAATATTAAATAATTTGAATTATGTAGTCCTGTATCCGATCCTGTATGTGTGTGTAAGTGTGCCAAGCAGACTAATGTCAACCTCCAGATTGGAGGTCAGATAGAA
This sequence comes from Blastobasis lacticolella, assembly GCA_905147135.1. NCBI lineage: Eukaryota > Metazoa > Arthropoda > Insecta > Lepidoptera > Blastobasidae > Blastobasis > Blastobasis lacticolella. The sequence goes on from LR990051.1 coordinate 16,933,751, forward strand.
ACCAGTCCAATAAAACCGAAGCCATCCCGTCTCTATGTCCTAACTACTGTAATGTTCAGTTGTGAAGGTACACGTAATTATAGGGTTGGGGCTCGATGTAGCGAAGTAAAACACATTGAAGGGGTCTAGGCTCCACACTTGCAACACTGTACTGTTCTCAGAGTATATACCGAGATATTTACAACATTTTAATGTGTTTTATGAGTTTGGAAACAAATTTCTTACGTACTGTAATTATAGAATATATTACTTCATTTTTTTTATCTAGGACGGCCTCTCAGAAACTTTACTCCTAATAACCGCTAGAGATGGGTTTTAAATAACGTCATGGTAGTATCACTGTGACTTTTCACGAAGGAACTGTGTTACAATATGATGTCATAACATATAGAACACACGATAAAATGGACCATCAATGTATTTTAATCAGTAGTTTCCTAATCGGTGGCATGTTAAGATAATAATGAATATGGCGTAAAATTGTACTAACATGCCGCCGTTACTAGTGACTTTATTTGTCACCCATCTTTAGCACTTTATTCGTGTGAGGTTTTTGAGAGGCGGTCCTATTAACCAAAAAAACAGAAAATACTGATATTGTGTACCTACTATTATAGACGTAGGCATACATAGTAAGAGAAATAGGTACGGCATAGATTTGTATGAAATTTCACACTGATAGTAAATGGCCGCATATACGTAACTTTTTAATGAAGAAATTGCGTTTGAAAGTTTTTATAAAGTACATATGAATCAGAGGACTTAGCAAAAACAAATTTTAAGAAATGGCAATAGATATTTCAAATGTTAAATATAAGCTTTTTATAAGTCAGACTCTAGTTAAGTATGTTAAGCCTAAACTGTGTAGGCGGTATTTATTCATCTATACTCGTGAGAGCGTGTGTTATTATACCTACACAATATATATGCTTGGACAATTCACACAGCATCGTCTAGCCCCAAAGTAATTGCTTACTTGCTTAGCTTGTGTTATAGGTGCCAAAAAACTAATGACCTACATATTTTTATAAGATATTTTTTAAATACATACGTATAATACATACAACACCCAGACCAGTTACCGAAATTAAAATTCATCATTTCAATTTCTGCCCGGCCGTCAATCGAACCCGGGACCTCTTGGTGGCAGACATGTTATCCAACTGAACTACTCAGGTTGTCATGAATTAGTCTATTAGTAAAAATGTTAGTTGCTATGTTGCCACGGCAATGAACATTACCGTGCCGGAGCTAGAGGATCCGAGTACATGTTAGCGTTTGTTTTACATAAGTATTATGAAAACTGAAGTTACTAACTATTGTACCATTGTGAATTTGTGCTTGGCACTTTATTATCATCATTGGACCATAGCAGTTGGACTGAGGCTAATTTAATTGTGAAAGGGTTCCGTGTTATCTTCACGGAGGGCAGCGTAATGGCGTAGTTTTCAGTATTATCGTACTAATCCTACTTTTATATAATTTATTCTTTTTATGGCTTTTCACGTTCATAATACAATAATCATGTAACATAAGCCGTAAAACCTACGATGTGCTAACGTTCTACATACTACAGGACGAGATAGCGCCCATTGTACGTGGCCGACTGGTTAAGGTATCCGACTCGTAAGCGAGAGGTATCGGGTGCGAATCTCACTGCGGCCATGTACCAATGACTCTTTTCTGAGTTAGGTATATTAGTTGAATACTAACCGATGCTCTTACAGTAAGGGAAAATATCGCAATGACAACTACACGTTCAGGCTGACTGAATGTGTAACCGTGTTCCAATCTGGTCAGGTTCCCCTGTAATTGCAGTTGCTCCACTGCAATAACCTGACTTGCCAAATCCTGCATCATGGTCAAGGCGGATCCCGCGCCCTCGTGCGCGAGAGTACAACCGGGACATCAAAGCCAAGATGATAAAACCATAATTACGATGGTACAAGCATAGCGACTTCATAGAAAAATAACGTGTCTACCTTCAAGAGAAATGGGCACATTTAACTGACACCTCGTGTCGTTACAGTCATAAAAACTTTACGTCAAGCTGAGCCGTAGCTGAGGTGATAAATTCTTTATTGTGCGTTGACTGTGGAGATGGGGAGGTAAAACCTTTTATTCCCTTGTCCTTGGCAGTTTTGTCTTTGACACCTTGTTTAGTGCTATCGATTTAAAATTCCGTATTGTATTGGGGCAGTTCCGTATTGTAGTGGAGATGGTCTTGCGGAGTTTGTAGAACAAATACACAAACGACCGAATTTACAAACAATTTCACTACACGTATTATAGGGCTCGTTACCACGGTTAGTATTGTTTTTACCTGATAATATGGGTAGGGAAATTGTAGTGAATAACCACGAAAGTCTTAAAACCTGAATTAACAAACAAATACATACATATATAACTGAGAATAATTCATGATTTTGAATTTTAGAAAAGTCCATTTTGCATTATCATTATTCATTTCGTTAGTGCAAATAATTTAAGCATGTTAGTCAATAAAGTATTTAAATGTTAGATGTTTGTACTTCAAATAAGGTCTCATAGTAATACATAGGTGATGAAAGAATATTCCTGTTGTAACATAAAATTATCACACAATATCCATTTTACAAGAGACAATAGCTGCTCATGTCTGCCTGTCCGTAGCTTTTATCATCATAAAACATCTTATTACAAGGAACGGGGTAAACCCTCCCACGTTATCTTTCCATGTCATGTCAGTGTCACATACGACATTACAGTTTTAGATAATGAGAGGTATATGTTTCAAGCATGGATCGAAGAACGGATTCCGTTGAACGCCTGATTACACCAAGAAATGGTTCCTTATTCGCCGGATTCCAAATTCGCCAAATTGAAATCATTTGTACATGCATATTCATAATCATCATCATCATAATCGTAATTTATTAATAACATTCGTTATAAGTTATTACATAAAAATAAAAAATAATCATCTTAGCGTTAACGTCCCGGTTACGCTCTCGCGTACGAGGGCCCGGGATCCGCCTTGATCATGATTCAGGAATCGGCAGGTCAGGTAATTACAGTGGAGCTACTGCCATTTGACCTCCATGACCCTGCTACCAGGGGAATCTGACCAAAATGGATCATGGTTACACATCCAGTCGCCTGAATGTGCAGGTTTCATCACGATGTTTTCCCTCACCGTAAGAGTATCAGTTAGTATTCAACTAATGTACATAACTCAGAAAACAGTCATTGGTATATGGCCGGAGCGGGATTCGAACACCTTTCCTCTCGCTTACGAGTCGCTTTTACTATATAAGAATAGTATAATTTAGCAACTGACGTTTTGTTTGTGCAAAACCATGTTTTATACGTGGTGTAATTCTTAAGAGGAGTGTTTTCCGAGTGCTTTCCATACAAACGTTGTTTGATAATTTTTTAATATTACGCTATCAAGCCTATGACATTTTGTAAACGTGATCCAAAAACTAATATTATAATTTCCATATTGCAATATCATAATAATTTCGTTAGTGTTAATTTTTAGTTTGGAAATAATTTGATCATTTTGTATAGAAAGAATAAAGTATTTATATATTATTCCGTACAAGCTGATAAATTTTATGTAAGTGTTTCAGAAACCAATGTCTTTTGTGTGATTGTCAGATTTACGTTAAAATATATAATTTTGAAGTTGTAAGGTTGTAAGATTTTCATACAAATTTAAAACCCTTGTTAAAGAAACGTTCATAAAGGGGTTTTATTTGTATATTTATACTATATTATAGGTAAAAAGGATTTGTGTTTTTGTTTGTAGCGAATAAACTCAAAAACTACTGGTCCGAACTTGAAAATTATTTCACAAATATAATATTTGATTACTCATGTGTAGACTTATGGTAATCCCACAACCGTCGCAAATGTGATTACAGAACCTACTGCAAATAATTTCGCTTGGAAAGATAAGATCTCTAATCCGCCTTTGGTACAGCGAAACCTTTAAATGTTGTAGGCGTAACTCGTCCCGAAATAATTATCTTCCAGCGATATTAAAATGTATTTATATCACTTTTGTTGTAGATTCGTGGAAGGAATTAATATCGAGACTTTATGAGCATTCAGATATGTGAAAGGTTGACATGTACGTAGTTTAGTAAAATTATTAGGAACTTCTATCTATTCAGAATTTCTGGGTATTGTATTTTAGATAGCGTTGTGTGTATTTTTCCAAGTATTCCACTCATTTTACTATTATGTGTTTTTTTGTTTGGTTCTTCTTTTTGGCGAAGTTTGGTTTACATATAGATTCCTATATCAACGCGTAGGATGCTCCTAACGTCTTGGTTTAGCAGTGTCGGGAGACGATTACATACCCCATGACGGTATATTTATACTTCTTATTCTTAAATTTAATACAATTTCCATGAGAACATGTAAATAACCGAATCACAAAAATGAAATCGCGAGCAAGAGCTAGTACGAATTTAATATTGGCCTTCCAGGCTCTATATTCCCACTTAATTGAGACGACTGGCAACCTAAGGGCTGGCGCGTACCTCGGCCAGCGCTTGAGTTTGGCCATACAAAGAGGTAACGCCTCTAGCTTTCTAGGAACACTCCCAAGCAGCGATTTGGAGTCATTTTTTTTTGTATTATATTGTGTAGGTACTTGATAAATTAGGATAAGTTAGCTTAATGTAAAACTAAGTATATCTTTGTTAAAACAATAAAAGGTTTTTACGGGCTCGGCAACGCGTGGGTGATGCCCCACCCACGTGGTATTGCAAACGTTCATAAGCTGCGGTGACTGCTTACCATCAGGCAGGCCGTAAGCTTGTTTGCCACCTTGGTGGTATAAAAAAAAAAGCCCTCCGTTTATACCGAGATAGTAAGTTTGAAAGTCGGAGTCCTCGGAGAAATAAGTATTTGATGACCCTTCTGACGCGTACGAAACCGCGGTTTCGTAACTAGTGTCGACCGACAGACGTTTTCATCCTTTTACGAATCTAGTTTTCCTTGTATGAAACCAGCTGCGAATACATGTCAACACAAGTTACCACAAACAGAATTACTAAAACAATAAGATACAAGATGCGCCAATGTTTTACAGTACCCCTAAATAAACTTATAAAGCCCAAAACAAAACGATTGTTAAGCTAAAAATACAAGGCTCTTGTGTGGAATGGAACTACAAAAGGGAATAGAACAGAACTTACACAAAAGGAGCTAAAAGTTTTTAATTAATCTGTACACGGAAAAACCGTTGCAAAGGCAACACTTTCGTAAAAAGGTATAAACAAGAACAAAACGCAAAATTTGTTTTGTACAGAACTCCTTGAAAATTGAAATGAAAGCTAGGAAAGTTGCATTGCAGTTGTTCGTAGACCGCTACGTCGTAGACGTGCTACGCGGTAGCATGGCAAAGTTCGTGGCACAACCTGACAGAAGTACAGCAGAGTGCACTAGAAAAGGATAGTTATTCTAACAAACTATACATCACTCTGTGTCACATTTTGTTTTGTTACAGTATTATATATTTCTATGTAACAAAACCGCTTCACGCCAATTGTCCCCTATGTATGAATATAAAAAAAAAAATATTCCATCAACTAAAGGATACTGGGTATGTATGTAGGGGAAGTGGATTTGGCCAAATAACAACATCGGTATAGTATTTACATTTAGCATCCTCAAATACATCCTTGTAGAGAAGGGCATCAAAATCTGACCAGCAGTTCTTAAAAAAAACAGATATTTACTTGGCACATTTTGTATGGGAATTGTCTTATACTTCGAACCAATGGTGGTATCGTTACAGTATATGATATGAACACCCTCAACTCTCAACTCTATTCTTATACTGCATGACATCAAAATCAGACACGGCAGTTTCAAGAAAAAGCATTCATTTGTCACATTTGTATGACAAGTGCCGTATTCTTTGAACCAGCAGCGATATGGTTACGGAGTATAGGTTTAGTACCTTTAGCTCTGTTCTTATGCCGCACGACATCAAAATCGGTCCCGGCAGTTTCGAGAAAAATGCGTGTCTTTCGCACATTTGTATGACAAGTGACGTATTATTTGAAGCAGCAGCAACATGGTTCCGGAGTATAGGTTGAGCACCTTCAACTATGTTCCTATGCCGAACGACATCAAAATCGGTCCTGGCAGTTTCGAGAAAAATGCATGTCTTTTGCACAGTTGTATGACAAGTAAATTATTCTTTGAACCAACAGCGACATGGTTACGGAGTATAGGTTGAGCACCTTCAGCTCTATTCTTATGCCGCACGACATCAAAATTGGTCCGTTAATGAATAAAGCGTTGCTTTTCGAGTCTTATAAAAAAATTCACCTATTAATGATATCTGCTTTTAAAGATGTTTTACAAAGCAAACTTACTATCCTAATCAAACTTTCATATATGAAAGGGTTAAATAATGTGAAAGAAGCGATTGAGATTTTTTTGGACCGTAGCAAGTGGAACGTTATTATCTCTGCCTGGGGTCTACGAGAAAGGGCGTGACGCATGTGTATGTAGCTTTGACAACAAACAATTAAGTGTATGTTCGAATTTTGTTTGATACATCAGTATTGTGTTACCTACGTCGCTTTCGTCATGTACGTTTTTTGCTAGGATATTATATAACTTTTTGTTATATCTGCATAAATAAAAACGTACCTATAACCCTCTTTTATCGCAGCAATAACCCTATACTAACTTTGGACCGTCCGTCGACCGAGAAAGTTAAACAAAAGTGGTACTGAGTAGCCAACCTTCCTTGGCTTTACAATATTAATGCTCAAAATTTCATACTATACATACAGGATGCTTAAAATAATCATCTAAGCATTAATGTCCCAGTTGTGCTCTCGTGTACGAGGGTCTGGGATCTGCCTTGACCACGATCAAAGATTTGGCAGATCAGGTAATTGCTGTAATGCGACTGCCATCCGACCTCGACCCTGTTGACAGGGTAACCTGAACAGATTGGATCATGGTTACACATTAAGTTGCCTGAATGTGCAGGTTTCAGCACGACGGTTTCCCTCGCCGTAAGAGCATCGTTTAGTGTTCAATTAATGAAAAGAGTCATTTATACATGGCGGCAGCGGGAATCGAACCCGAGTCCTCTCGTTAGCAAGTCAGACGCTCTCATCACTAGACTACCGACGCTCCTTTAATATATCGAATGCTTAATAAATATACATTAACAAAAAAAAGGGTATCTTTAAAATTAGAGTTAGTCATGGATGTACAGATTCCCATTTAAAAAAAGAAATTTGGTTAGGAGAAATTTAGCCCACAAACACAACGAAATAAAAAAAACAGGGTGGGCCTGTGTCGGAACACACGGCCGTTGGTTTTAACGTGAAACGTCTACCTTGGCAGCTTTGAGAAGCTGTCAAAACCACCTCGCTCGCTTAGCGCCGGACATTGGCCCTCTTTCTGACGATAGCCGTGATTTGTATTTCTTGCTGGCTCTTGCACGGGATGAGACCGATGTTATTTATTTTCCGTATATTTTTTTTAAATTGTTGCTATAATATTGACATAATTTACAACTATTTTTATATGAATCGATTGTTGTAAGCAAACTCAATTAATACACGCAAGAATGCATGGAATATCACGTGTGAGTCGTGAATTACACTAAATAGTTATAATCATCTTGGCGTTAATGTCCCGGTTGTGCTCTCGCGCACGAGGGCCCAGGGTCCGCCTTGATCATGATCCAGGATTCAGCCGGTCAGGTAATAACAGTGGAGCGGCTGCCATCTGACCTCCATGACCCTGTTACCAGGGGAACCTGCCCAGATTGGATCATGGTTACACATCCAGTCGCCTGAATATGCAGGTTTCATCACGATGTTTTCCCTCACCGTAAGAGCATCGGTTAGGTTAGTACATGGCCGGATTCAAACCCGGGACCTCTGGCTTACGAGTTGCATACTCTAACCGCTAGGCCACCGACGCTCATTAGAATTACACTAAATAGTAAAATTCGTTCATTCAATGCACAATGATCATTTTTTCACACTTTTTGCTATAATATTGACAAAATTTACAATTATTTTTATATGAATCGATTGTTGTAAGCAAACTCAATAAATACACGCAACAATCCTATCACGTATGAGTCGTGAATGACACTTAATAGTAATGCGCTAAAGTGCGCGTTTCGTTCATTCAATGCAGTGAAATGATGACCGATTGACGATGACCTACATAGCGATTGTTTCTAGCTCGTACGATTCGGATGTGGATGGAGCTCCCAGCCACAGTGTTTCCTTTGGACTATGACATGAGATCGTTCAAGAGGCATATTAGAGGTATCCTTAGAGGCGAGCAACGAATTGGTAGCACCCCTGGTATTGCTGATGTCCATAAGCGGCGGTGACCACTTTTCATCAGGTGGCCCGCATGCCTGTTTGTCTGCCGTATTACATAAAAAATAACCTAGATAGTGTAACAAAAGACGTAGCTGGGCCACAAAGGTAAACTGGATAGCAATTTGTGTGAAAGAAAAAAGCAGCTCGAGTCTGATAATCCGTTGAAAATATTCCGATATTCCTACGGGATCCATATATTACCCCGGATATGTCGCTAGGGAACGATGTAGCTTCCTATCAGTTGAATACTTTTTCAGAATAGGATTAAATACATATAAATGTACTATATAGTTCCAGACATCGGACCCAAATATTTTCTAATTTTATCCTATTGCTCTTTCAAATATTAGTACCGTATAGACGACTAGCTTTAATCCGTGAATTTGTCCACGTTAAATTCGGTTGTAACATTACCATTCCGTGAATCACATTGAATTTCGGAATATATTACTGCCAAATTTTATCATAATAAGTTCTCTAGTGTTTGCTTGAAGGAGTAAAAAAGCATCTAAACATCCATTTATCACCACATAATTCCTAATTAATTCCGTAATTTAAAAAAGCCGCTGACTACGGCTCTTTTTCTCCTTAATTTTTGAATCGTGATTTTCATCATCCTGTAATTAGCGAAGTTTAAAATTTTATACATAAATAAAATATTTAAAGCAATATAATTAGCATTCCCCGGGATTTGTTTATGTTTCAATTGTTCGTGTAATTGCCAGGAAGTCTTTGCCGAAGTTAAATTGTTTAACAAAACTTTTGGACGGAGTAATTATGAGACATTTGCCTTTTTTGTGTGCGGAATAGGCTATATTTTTTTTATGTCGTACGGTAGGCAAACAGGCAAGCGGGCCTCCTGATGGAAAGTGGTCACCACTGCCTATATACAACATCAAGAGTATCGCCAATGCGTTTCTCACCTCAATAACACGATAATTAACAATTGAATTTTTACCTACCGACTTCGTTTTCGTTACCTTTGAACCTTCCAGGTCAAATCCGTTACATCACTGACTGGTCTTATGTAATTTTTATATAATTATAATTTACTATACTCACCTTTGGTTAAGGATGTAATGGGGATCCGAATAAATTACTGTCTTTGTCTACGTCTCAATGAATTTGCAAAATCAAGCCAGATATTTCCTCACAAGACTTCAAAGTTAGAACACTCCTCTTTCTGCAAGGATTAAAATATCTCAAACCGACTATACGGGGTCTTATAGCTATATTGCCTACAGTTAATCCTATTAGATATAATTGCAGAAAACTTCAAAGGGATACCTCCCACTGGTTGGATTCCGACTCTCTAAGTATCCCCGTACTCATCCTAATGAGGGCTGTATAACTCAACGTAATGCCAAAGTAAGGAAGTAAGGAAGCATGTGTATATCGTATAAAGTAATTTAAAAAATAAATGTTTTATTTTATATTCTTGTGTCGGAGGCCAAGATCCACTTCGGGTCGCTGAGCCAGCGAAGTTAATTTATTTTATATAGTTTGGACGTGTAAGTACAGAATTTATGAATGTGTTTTTTAAATAAATAAGTATTTATTTATCTATTTGTGTCAGGCTACATATGCCCATAGATATAATACATATAACATACAAAGTTTAAATAACAATAAACTATACAATATGTAAAAACAAAATAATATAACCAATATAACAACATCACTTATAAAATTAACAATAAACAAATAAATAATTTAAAAAAAATTAAATCTAACACTTTTACACGTCTTATACACTTAGGACACCCGCAGAAATATGATTGGACAATTCACACAGCGCCATCTAACCCCAAAGTAAGCAAAGCTTGTGTTTTGGATGGCAAAGAATTGATACACTAACTATACATGTTATAATACACCCTTATTATGCATATAATATGGGTATTATATCTCTAGGTATGGGGACCCGTAACAGAAATTTAAATTCATTATTTAAATTTCTGCCCTGCCGAAAACAGAACCCGGGACCGCATTGTGGCAGACCCGATGTCAACCAACTAAACCACTCAGGTCGTCTTTAATTATAATTTATAGAATATTATTCTTCAAGTGTTCTTACGGAGATGCCGAAATAATTAACGCGCCGTGGGTGACGCGCGTGTCTGTGGGACCGGGTGGTTGGATAAATAATTTTTTTTTTCTCGGGCCAACGATTTTTTACGAGTCTTATGTCTTTTCTCCCACCGACAGTCCATCCTGCAATAGCGACGAGGTGGAAGTTCCGGAGTTCTAGAACCAACCTGATGCGTGAGACCGGGGTCATCATCTGAGCAAGTCAAATGGTCGCTAGCTTAGTTACGAGCAAATGGAAATGAGGTAGCCGAATAAGTTTTTGAGGGTAATGTGTTTATCAGCCTATGTATGTATGTTTGTTCCTTTGTGGCAAATAAGTGTAAAAAATTGCAAACGTTAGTTTAATTGAAACAGGCGGGGCATTTTCATAAATTTGGATAATTATTAAGTATACCAGCCCACCTACTTATATGAAAATGGAGCCCGGCCTGCTTTTAAGTTTAATTTACCTACCTACCTTCCTTGTTTCTAACTCTTCAGTTTTTTAATAGCAGTTGGGGTTTTTAGATTTTGTGGTACCGTTTTTACTACTCTCGGGTCTAAAAACTCATCATACACAAGCATCTAAGTTCTTGAAGCCTTTCGATAAGTACAAAAACCTCGATTAGCATAACCAACGCTCGGTATGCTCAAGTTTCGAGTCAAGGTGCTCAAGGATGGGGACCGTTCCTCTAAAATTAATTGTAATTACAGTTTAAAACACGCTCCCTTTCACAATCCAGCGAGAGTTGTTAGACGCTAATGTCTTTCGAATGGAAAATTTTCTGTCTTATCCTCAGCTCGTTTCTGTAATAATTAATAGGGTTTATTGGTTTTGGTGATGTTTCGTAGTTATTTCAAGTACTTGCTAGAGTGGAGGATAATGTGAGGTTTAAGCCACTGAATGTTATGGTCTGAATAGATAAATAGGGTGGAAGAAAGATATGGACAATAGAAAAAAAAACGCTGGAAGCACAAAACTTTAGTTCAAATTGAATGGAAGAGTTATTCTTATTCTTTTATACTGTATCATTTTATTTTAAATATGCGGAATATTTTACTCTGTTGACTATGATCTTTCTTACGCTTGTCTTCAATTGTAATTAAAAAACACATAATCGAACTCATAGCACCGCCGTCTATAGTCCGTACCAAAAGGCTTGACGATGACCTCGCGGTTGGAACTACAATGTAAGTTGTCAGATATGAAATGGTAAAATATTTTTGTAACAGGCTTGAAATTTTGGACAATTCCATAGTAGCGACAAATAAAAAAGAATATCAGTTTTAAAAATTGGAAAAAGTTCCGTGTAATAAAAGGATTGGAAAGCTAGCGACTTTTATGGCTGAGAAAATATTTATTTTTGCATTTTGTTTACATGGTGTTTACGACACAGTAACTGTAGGCGGGTTAATGAAATAGTACTAGCAGTTGAAAGAGGGTTCAACGGAATTTATTCTCAGTCCATATAGTCTAATATCTGGCAGGTTTCTTTGCGTAATTTGTATGTTTGGCAGTGAAGGAAAGTTCAAAGGAAAAAATTTGGGGATCATAAGGTAAAATTACGTTAAATCGTACCTACAATAAAATACGAATATTGTTTTATAATTTGATTGGAATAATATATTTACCTCGTTAGTCCAATAGCTTATGTAGATTGCCCTAGATCATGGGAGTAATATGTTAATATGAAAAAGGATAACGGTTTATAGTAACTTTAGAAGTAATAAAGTAACATGGTATAATGTTAGGTCATTATGTCGGAAATGTATCAATCTTCATCATCGAATATAGGGGACTTAATAGACTTACAGTTCCAAAAATAGATTGCCGACAATAGCTGCCTCATCGCATATGAAGACGACACGTGATACGTACATATACATGTACGTACTACGATCATTTTGTGAAATTCTCCCTTGAGGGGAAAGGTAAAGGCTCGAAGCGATACAACCTAGTTATTTTTTTCGTGGTTTCTCTTATATTTTAGCGTTTTCAGTGGACCCTGCTCTTCTATAATAGCACGATAGTAATAATTTTGCAGGTTCTATTGCGATTCTTGGAGAAACCCGAAAGCTTAGTTCCATCCTTTTTATTGCATTTCTCCATCACCATATACTCTGACAAGTGTTTGCTACTCATAATACACAAATGTGGATAAAAATCCAAAATATACGATAAAAGAGTAATTTTATAGGTGATTACTTCACTCCTCAAATTTCCGCCAAAAAATCGTACTACATACCTACAACATAAAGTAATAATTTCATTTCTATAGAGTGTTTACCACAGCACTTATATCAAAGAAACTCCCCAATTTTCGTGCTTCTACTACGCCTAATTGTATTATTGCACACTAAGGTTATGGAATGAACTACCTGAAGAGGTTTTCCCAGGAGAGTACAAGTTTTTACTGAGTCGACAACGCGTGGGTGATGCCCCTGGTATTGCAAACGTCTATCTGCTTACCATCAAGCAGGCCGTAAGCTTGTTTGCCACCTTAATGATAGAAAAAAAATCAAGTATAATAATAATTTGTACAAATTTACGTCACTACTCCATACATAAAATAAAAAAATTACAATATATGTACTTATATTAACCTTAGGGCGGGTTCTTTAAAAATTATAATTGCTATTTGCACAGTAGGAAAGGTTGGTTTACTTCTAAATTATTTCATCAGGCTTGATCATTAGCCTGGGGCTGTGCGGGCGGGTCGCAGTCACCGCTAAGGAATTGAACATCTACTCAAGTAGGAGGTATCTTTAATTAATTTAAAATAAAACGTGAGATACATAAACGTATTTAGTCGTATGTTTTATCAGACTCAGTGAGAAATGACGGCAGATAGCAGAACTCATGGTAAATGATAACAATCGCCCATAAAATTTACGTTTCTTGAATTAAGGTTTAATCTAAGTAAAATGCAGTATAGGTACTTACTGCATTTTAGTTAGATTTTAGTTAATGCGGTAGGCAGTACTGTAAGTTCTACATAGACTCCTGGCCGCTCATAAATGTTATAATTTCGAATGTTATATTTTTTAAACATAAGAAATTCAATCATTAATTTTTTGGATGTGGCGGGAAATCGCGTATCAATTATAATTATTTGTTACCACATTTGTGGGGCCGGAAGAGGCGGTGCTAGCTTTCAATCAGTACGTAAAGAGATGCCCTCAGATCAATGGTCCTCATGTTTTCAAAAACGGTTTGACCGAATGAAAATATGTTTAAAATGTAATAGAATACTTCGAAAAGCAGTAAATATATTACTTTACATGTTTCATTAAAGAGTTACGCAAAACGTTTAGTGTACCTCATGTTTTACTATATCACAGTACAACAGAACAACAATAAAACAGAACAAAACAATACTCCATTAACAATGCATTTGACAATCTGTCTTTGCTCACAAAGGCTCGGAATTCTCGAGCTTAAAGACAGACCTGATTAGCTTGTAAAGTAAGAAAGGAGTATTATAGACAGCGACATTATCCAAGAACCACGAAATGACTGTCGGGATTCCCTTCCATTGTATTTACACGTCGAGAAAGACGAATGTAACTTAGTAATTAGCGCGCCCAAACTTTCTACGACTACAATTAACTCATCAATAGAAGCAACTTCCCTAATAATGAATCAAAACAACACAAAGTGTACGCAATTAAGTCGAAACAACCTGACTGAGCTTTAATACCAAATAATTGTATACTAACACAAGAAAACCTGACACGAACTGGCTCCCCGAAATTCAATATTGAACTTTGTTTAGAAATCAAATTATGCCGACAATAAGGCAGTTGGGCTTCGAACGAAAACTTTTTATATTGCTCCCACCTATTTGGATAATGCTTTCATGTTATAAACGACATCAGGGCGCCCAGTATTCGACAGGCTTCATTCAGATACGCGGCTTTGTTTTCGAACTACTTACTATAGTGTGGTACTGGCCGTGTGGTGTCCGGCAAAGTAGAATAGCACCAACCCCTCACACTCGTGGGTGTCGTACAAGGCGACTAATATTTTCGAGGCAAAAGATCTAGAGTCTCCGTAGGCTGGAAAATGGGCAGCAGCGTTTTCCATTGTTATATTTATAACACTGCGATCTCCAACCCGCCTGCCAAGCGTGGAGATTATGGCAATACCTCCCCTTTCGTGGGAGAGGCCCTGAGTCCTGCGATGGACTGTTATGGGCTGTGATGATGATGACTATAGTATGATTTGTTATAACTAATTAGGAAATTAAGAACCAATGCCTATAACGACCTGGGGCTCTAGTTTTGAATCGCTCACCTCGAGTCAAAAGGTCTAAATTTAAATTTTTGGCATTAAAAAATTAATATTTATAATCATAATGACAATGAAACCTGCACATTCAGGCGACTGGATGTGTAACCATGATCCAATCTGGTCAGGTTCCCTTGGTCATGGAGGTCAAATGGCAGTCGCTCCGTTGTAATTACCTGACCTACCAAATCCTGGATCATGGTCAAGGCGGACCCCGGGCCCTCGTGCATCAAAATTTCGAATCGAATGTTTCATGCCGATAGTCAAAATTGAAAACCGCCCGAATCGAGGCGAGCGATTCAAAAATGGCTCCTGAGTAGTTCAGTTAGTTAAGATAGCCGGTCTGCCACGCAAAGGTTCCGGGTTCGATTTCCGGCCAAGCAGAAATTTAAATGATGAATTTTAATTTCTGTTACGGTTCTGGGTGTAGTATGTACAAGAATATATTAAAAAAAATTATATTAGTAGTTTATTACTCATCTAACACCCACAACACAAGCTTCGCTTACTTTCGGGCTAGATGGCGCTATGTGAATTTTTCCAAGCATAGCATGTTTTTAGTGCATAAAAACTCAAAGCCAAATCGCTTTTTGTGAAATTTAAAAAACGCCGATAACCATTTTCGTTGTGTTCTGTTCCGATTAGATTTCACCTTGTACCACACCCCTGATTGTATAGGTATCTAGCTCCTACCAGCTACTTATTAACTAGCACAATTACGGTTATTAAAAAGTAAAAAGCGAGCAAACCCAGCAGTTCTGCAATTAAAGTGGCGGTTAACCCAGTTACGATACATGCACAATCGCTAGATCGATAAAATTAAACTCCAGTTACAGTTTACGTTTAACTTTTAATTGACGGAAAAGTTTTTGGAGTGTCGATTTGATTGTTTCTCATTTCCATTTTGGATGAACCTTTTAAATTAATCATTTTGTTTCGATTTGTAGATAATGCAACGTATATGACGTAGAGGACATTGCAGATCTATTGCAGTATAAAAAATAAATAAAACGAATGGGGTGAATGAATGAATAAACAGTTTATTGCATAAATACAGGATACAGTCGGTACACATCGGTAGCAACAGGCGGCCTTATCACTTATAGCCATTTCATCCAGGCGACCCTTGAGTAGAGAACTATCAATATGAATATGTTTATACAGAAACTGAGAACAAGCCCGTTCAGCGAAATGACATGTTGGTGTAATGGGATGTTACCATTTCAAGATATCATCGTGGAATACCTAAAATATAATACATAGATGCATTCGAATTCTATTTAAAAATTGCTTTTCTCATGGTGAGATGTATTCGTTCATAAATCGGGTACCAAAAAATTTACATAATCTCGAGATAAAACTACCTGCGAGCCAGCAGCTATCCAACTCTACCTAACGTGATTTCCACGAATTTTCCGACAAGGCAAACCTTAGAGCTATTCTAGGGTCACAGGTCGCTCGAAGGCTCGTAAACCTGTCCCTAACCAACAATTAAAGGTTGACGGTGACAAGTGGCCCTCGTATGAAGTCGTTGATTGCCACGTGCCTGGAGATTCCTACTACCTAGCTCTAAAGATATTACACATAGAGTGTAGTGTAATGGAGTCTTGACATATAAAGAAACTACACTGTCACTCTGTCACAACTCTATAAATATGAATAAAAAAATTCAGACAAACAGCTACTGAAAATTATACAACAGCAGTGGTGAACGAGGTACTTAACTCATTTCGTGGAAGAGGCCCTAAGTTCTGCAGTGGACTGTTATGAACTGTGATTATTTAACTCCTAGCCGTCTCTTTTAGACACGTTATATGCACCTTTAAACAGAAAACAAAATATGGATTGTCACGTCAGCTGTGAGTAGGCTCCAGTCCAATTTTCAAGCGAACATGCGCAGTGGAGCCATCTCGAAACCAAACAGTAAAGTAACTGAAACGCGTTTCCCTTGGACTACAACATCGTTCAAAAGGTATATTAGAGTCTCTTTGAAGGTGCTGATATCCACAGGCGGCGGAAATCACTTTACATCAGATGGCCCGCTTGCCTATTTGTCTGCCTTGCCTTGTAAAGTTGTCTAACCTGTTGCAGTATTTTTATAATACGAACAGCGTCTTTAATCTACTGGGGAAAATAAAAAACAAATAGCGTATAAATAAGTCGCGATTGCTAAAACGCAAACACAACGCAGAAGTAAACATAAAGATCGTCCGTCGATAAGAGAAAATGAAAATTAGGTAAAGGAACTTTTTTCTATTAAAAATTTACATTACGCCGAAGCTAATGTCAACATGGCACGTGATTGGAGTATGAAAGCGCGTAAAGGAATAAAGTGGAAAAGGTCAAGATTGAGCCAATAGAAGAGCAAGGAAATTGACTAACGAATTTGCAAAGAAATTCGTGTGTAATAAGCGAATTTGTCAATATTGTATACCAACAATGTTGGGGCCTGCTTCGTGATTATTACCACGAATTAAATAATAAAACAAGTTAGTTGTTATTACGAGTGCACTAAAAATATACCAACAAATGAAACTAATGTTTTAGTACGGGAAGTTGGTTAATTAACTAGTTCGTGTCTATTATGCTAGCCCGATGGCTCGTTTAGCAGAGTTCCTGTCTCATGTTCTGAAGGTCATTATTTTGTTTTCCATAAATTATGCTAAAATATCTACAGTCATTTTACAAGTCTCGTTTATGCTTTTTCATTTGTGATAAATTACAAAGTTTTACAATACTACTTAATTAGTCTTGTAAGGTAAAGTTAATAAAGAGCGTAATTCTGGATCTCGAAGTTTAAAATAGTAATGTACTAATATTGAGAATGCGTTCATTAGATATTAAATTCGAAATTTTCAATACATAATTTTTCGAGGTTCCGAGGTGAAGAACATTCTCTAGGTAGTAGTAGATCTACTAGTAGATCGTTATTCCTCGAGATTCAGAATTACACTCGTTTATAAATTGCGACTACAAAATCTGTTAATGATTTATGCAGTATCTACTCATTTCAACTTTAAAAATAACTTATAACGTACCTTTAATCCGTACGTATATATGAGAATTTACAGACCTATTACATTTTAAAACACAAACTCTCCAACAAGAAAGCAAAATTGTTTTGAATCAACTTCATAGGATCCTCAATTGGCAGTTAATATAAATTATTCCGCAAACAATTCGTGACACTAACTCGACGTATGTATGATCAATAACTGGGACCAAATTCAATAAAGGAATTTGATTTGACCCGAAGATTGGTTGGAATTCCCCGAGCGATGTCTACTCATATTGGACTACGCTTTGCCACGATTTCGCATCACAGTTCAAAGGGAAATATACAACAGTTTGTTAGCAAATAGACGAAGAAGTGTTTGCACTATATTTAGAAGTAATCATCATCATCTTGGTGTGAATATCCTGGATGTGCTCTCGCGCATAATGGCACGGAATACACCTTAACCGTGATCCAAGATTTATCAGGAAATTACAGTGGAGCCACTGTGAACAAGATCACGGAGGTCATATGGCAGTCAGCTGATCTCAGCGCCCGTGTTGACAGAGGAACCAGACAAAATTCATGGTTACACATTCCCTACCTACCGTGCGTTCCCTAAATACCTAAATGTGCAAGTTTCATCACGATGTTTCCCTCACCGTAAGAGCACTGACTAACGGATGCCTCTGATCTAATGAATAGTATGCTACGCAGTGACATGCGAGCAGACAGCCCACCTAGCCCATATCCAGTAGTCTTACTAAATACTAGTTTTACTACTTGGAATTTCTATCCCATTAAACTAACCAATAAAGTTAGACTTCACTAGTTTTATTTTGCCTTACTAATCATATCTATCAATACATAGTATGAAACAAAGTCGCTTCTCGCCATCTGTTTCTATGTACGCTTAGATTTTTTAGACTTTGCAACGGATTTTAATGCGGTTTTCAACAAGAGTGATTTAAGAGGAAGGTTTATAAGCAAGAAGTAAAAGGGTAGAAAGGGGTTAAGAAGGTGTCGCGATCTAGTAAATTATTTACCTGTTCGTTACATATAAGATAGACAGAAATTATTGCCCCAAGCTACGATCCTGACAAACCTCCTTCCCTCTTCCATGCATCGTCTCATACATCACCCACTAACACACAATAATTTCCATAATTCTAGCTATAATTGCTAGTACAATCGCTAGTTACCCCGACTGTTATCTGAACTAGTTTATCGCAATGTTCGGATTGCTCGTGCCATCCAACATGTTTTGCCCATTACGGTCTGTATTTCATACGTGTTCGTGATCAAATATTGTGCTCTAACTGTTCATGGATATTCTATTGTGGGGTAATTTTATTATTGTCATAGACGCTGGTGTAATGTGTAAGGGAGAGAGAGTTTTCATCGCAATTAACGTAAGCATGTAGCAGCCTTGTTGCCCGAGCGAGCTCTAAGAGCCTCGGTAGCCGAGCGGTTAAGGTATCCTACTCGTAAGCGAGAGGTACCGGTTTCGAATCCTGCTGCGGCCATGTACCAATAACTCTTTTCTGAGTCATGTAGGTACATTACTTGTACACTAACTGATGCTCTTACTATGAGGGAAACATCGTGATGAAACTTCATCGTGGAGTAACCATGATCCAATCTGGTCAGGCTCCCCTGGTAACAGGGTCACGGAGGTCAGATGGCAGTCACTCCTCTATAATTCTTCTTCTTAAACCTGATCTGCCAAATCCTAGATCATGGTCAAGGCGGACCCCGTGCCCTCGTGCGTGAAAGCACAACCGGGATATTAACGCAAAGCTGTTTATTTTTAAGTAGCAGCCTAGTTAGGGACGATTATACGAACGCTCAATAATAAGTACAGTATTAAAGATCGGGCTAGACTCATTTCATCCCTGCCGTAAGACTTCTAAGTATGATCCGTTTAAACTGACTTGTCTTATTTGGCGAACAAACAATGCCCAAAATCACGACTTGCCGTATCAATCACGTTACTTATATTGTGTGTAGATGTCGAGAATTATACAAGAAACACATATAATGTAAATTTCAATTAATAATGCTGCACATTATCCATTTAAATACATAATTTCCTTAACCAAATAAGACAAGTCAGTTTAAGCGGATCATACGTAAATAAACTATATGTCATCCTTCAGCTTTTTTCAAACCTCACTGGGATATCTATGATCGACATTTTCAGTTTAGTCATAGTCTTTGAGGTCTTAAAAACAAAAAAATAATTTTCTTGGTTTGAATACGATATTATTATAAATTAGTGGACCCGCCACGTATTTGTTCACTAACAGTAATTTTACCGCTACCTACCCGTTTTTACTTGCTTATAAATATTTACCTTGAATCACTCTATCTATTATTGAAAACCGGATTAAAATCCGTTGCGCAGTTTAAAAGGTACATAAGGACAAAGGGCGGGAAGCGCCTTTGTTTTATACTATGTATAGATATCACAATTATCGGCGATCCATCAAAGGATACATAGATACATAGGGACAGATGGCGGCAAGCGACTTTGTTTTATACATAATAGATTGAAGCTGTACAAACAAAGTTATCGTCATCCGTAACAACTATAGAGGCCACATTGCGAAACCGCAACGATTAAATGTTGGCAAGCTGGCGCCATGCCTAACATTGCCTATCCAGATTGCTGGATAGACGATGGCTGGCTACCATTATTAAAAAAAGGTCCTTCAGCTTTTCTCTTGACGCTTTTTCCTTTTCTTTCTTTTTTCTTTAACCAATCCATCAATCATTTCGACTACTGTACATACGCCTCCCCCAATACTGTCAATCAATATTGGGTGCTTACCTATGTCGTTTTCTACTCACATTCATAGATATACATTGCGACTCAAACAACAAAAAACGTTTACTTACTTATTTTGATGCCTCCCTTACGAAGGGAGGCACCCAAAAAGGTAGTGTCATAACTCTAGTACTAACAATCTGTGAGTTAAACAGCGGACAGGTGGATAGATGGACAGATGGACTTGGCAAAAGTGTTTGAGGTCCATGTCTTAACGTTGGAACTAATAAGTATTTATTTATTTAACTGCGGAACCCTAAGGCGATGTCATAATTGGCAACGGTCGTGCGACCTATGTCGTGCGATGGGCAGTTTTGAGGTTTCCTGTTGGTCGGGCGAGGTCCGTCATACGACTATGGTCGCACAACCATTGCCAATTAGGCAGCGCCTAATGCTTTTATGATCTATGGTGTCACAGCAGCGTAAAGTAAGTAGTTTCGAGCAGTGACGAATTCGTCATCGAGAACTCTATTTTATAAATATAATAAAGACCTGTATGATATTGGTCCAACGTAATGTAAAACCATCACACAACCATGTTTTCACAACGACATCCTACTATATTGACATGAGCAAGGCCGCTGAGGACTTCTGGTTGTATATTTTATATTCTATTTTTGTTTAGTTTTTGTTCTCTTTATTTAATGCTCAGTGTTTTGTGCAATTTGTTATTGGATTGCAGCTATTTTCCCGCCTCTTGTTTATAAAATAATTCTCCCATTTATATTTATTCTATTCCGATCGTTAGGAACAAGAATATTAAAGTACGACAGCATAATGTATTAGCAATATTATCCAGCATTATCAGAAATAACAGTTTATTGTTAGCAGAAAACATCGAGACAGGAAACTCTTGTTAACTGGAATCTTGTGAATTTTATATGAGACAAATGTAATAAAAAGAAATAGCCTGCTTCGCTCTTTGTATTTTTATAAGTATTGTTAAAGGTAAGGTATTTTTCCTAAGCTTTTATTTTCCATTTCACAGAGATTCTGTGAAGTGTACTTCTAACTTTCATCTTACTTGGTATTGGCTTGATTATCCTTATGCTTAAGCTACAAGAAAATGGCTGTAATCTCAAAATTATACACGTGGTTTATCATAAGATGATATTTGAAAAATATAACCTTGGAGCATTCTGGTCAAAAGTAAATGAGTATCTTAGATACGTATGCTACATCTTTTCCCCTCATCTCACTAGTATGGAATCTGCCCCGTTTTTCATGACATCGCTGACATAAATCGTTCTATCTTCTTTAATACTCGTACTTTTAAATTAAAAGTTAAATATATTTATTTTTTATACCCCGAGAACGAGCGAACGCGTAATTAAAATAGTAAGTGTTACTTCACCAAATTTACATAGTCTAGTACTTTAGTTGTAAAAGAATGACTTACAGAACACCCGTCTACCATCCAGAGGAGTACGGTGGTACCGATATGTATACCGGGCAGGATACATATGGGTACCACCACATAGTAAGTGTTACTTCACCAAATTTACATAGTCTAGTACTTTAGTTGTAAAATAATGACTTACAGAACACCCGTCTACCATCCAGAGGAGTATGGTGATACCCATATGTATTCGGAGGGGGATACATATGGGTACCACCACATTGTCTATTTCTGCCGCCGAGCATCAATGCCTCCGTCCTTGTGTTCCGAATTGAAGGATAAGCTAGCCAACGTAATTACAGGCACAAGCCATACCAGCTTGGTTCTCACAGAGTTCTGCATTTTTTGTTACGTGTAACCTTTGAATCTGGCTGTACGTAGAGGGGTGGTCTGTCTAACATTAATGTATGAAAGTGAGAGTTGGGTATGGGTAAGCATGAAAGGAATAAATGCAGTAGAAATTACAGCGTCAAGAAGTATGGAAGGAGTGTCAGTGGAAACACAAAAAACCTACGGCCCACAGCTAGCCAACGTAAGCGTCGTACATTGCTGTAAGACGCGCTTCGAGGTTCACAGCATTAGCTGAGTGGGATCATTTTGCACAGCCCCTTCTCCCGATATTAACTGTAGGTATATGGGAATCAATGTAGGTGTGCTTGTACTGGTGTAATAATGATGTACCTACTTACCTACGTAAAATAATTCAATATTTTTTAATATAAAAATACGGAATAGTGTAATAAGAGAATGTGCTGGAGTGAAAAAGGATGTAGTGACTAGGATAGAGAAAGAAATACTGAGTTGGTTTGGTCATATAGAGAGGATGAATGAGAGGAGATTAACGAAAACGATATTGTCGTAAATGAATGGATGCGTTGGAAGGGGAAGACATCATTACCAAACTTTATATACCTATTTAAAAAATCAGGTCAGCCGACGAGCATGTATGAAAAGATTGATGAATATGAAAGAAGCAAGTGATATTTGTCAGGATAGTTAAAAAATTCAACATCTATGGTCAGGACCGTAGTAAGTAGAACAATGTAATCTCTGCCTCTACGGAAAAAGGTGTGAGTGACGTTATGAATGTTTGTATGAAACCCAAGTGCCTGAATCATATATGTTATGGGCCTCATTGCCGTTTTCTAACAGAAAAGGTTGTCTGCTCTGTTTGCAATGACTTTACAAAAAAGAAATTTAACACTTGTGCACGTGTGATCTTCTTCAAACAGTACGCCCTTAACCGGCGTAAATGTGGAAGAGGCAAAGAAAGTGTATGAGGATAGTAGCTTATGGCACTCAATAGTCTCAACCTACCCCTATGGGATGAGGGCGTGATTTTGTATGTATATGTAAGTATATATGTATGAATATATGTGTATTTGTGTAAAACGAGCCCGTCAATAGCTATTAGCTCGCCTCAATTACGAATTCAGATAAAGTGCTACACATCGTAGCATTCTACGTAATTGCCTACGCTTTTCGTAGCCTGCTTTGCTACGAGGAAGGCTGAGAAGGTATGGCGGCGTTAAATTTAAAGGAGGTCCAAATAATCTTATAGACTTACAATCACTATGAAATATGAACGTTCGAAATAAAATTTATTATTTTATCATGTACTTGTAGGGTGTACCGATCGATGTAAAAGCTAACGATCTTTTGACCTCGGTTTTGTATTATTCTTTACGATATTCGAAGATTATAATTTCCTTCTTAGGAAAATGGAACTTTTCTACCTTAATAAATTAGATTTTAATGGATTCATTTCGATCCTACGTTAAAGTCTTTGATTAAAGCTCCGCGTAATGTAACTTTTATAATATTCTATTCCAGTGGGCTTTTAATTTGCAACAGTGTATTAATGATGATGGTGAATCATATATTATTAATCAAAATCTTTTATCATAAATGTAAACGTAGATATGACTCAAGCAGAGCTTAAAAGTACAAAAATGAAGCAACAACGAGTCCCGAAAACCAACACACATTCACTTTAATTATTTAATTCCCTACAAAAATACAGCACCAATCCCCAGAAATCAAATCACCGCAACCTAACCCTCGCCCAATTGGATCGCTGCATTTGTATTCCGAAACGAAAACATTAACGAACCAAACCCGATTTGGCATCCCCAAAATACAGCAGATACACCTTCCAAAAAAAAAACCAACAAGCCATTAACATAATAGCAAAAAGGTCTACATATACAAGTACCTATTTGGTAGTCCAACGGCGTCATATCCCCTTGTTTTTCAAAGGTCTGAGCATTAATCACGGGCTTTTTAAAATTGGAACATCAACAGCACGATGCAATATTTGTGTTCGGATTCACTCGCGGTTCGGGCGCGTTCGGGAGCGCTCGGGCGTCTTCGGCGACGCGTCCGTCTTTCGGGAGGGCCGGCGGACGAATGCCGAGTACTAGCAACACTGGCAGGTGGGAACTGGGCCCCTAACCTATACGTTGGTGTGCTGTTTAGAATAGAGTGTAATACACGCGTGTGAAGGACGGATTCCTTTATCGGGTCGTAGTGGCTTTGAGCGCTTGGTGCGAAGTTGTTGACAATTTTTTTTTGTTTTTATTTTCTATTGCTGTCTAAAGTAAGTTCATTGGAACAGATTTTGATTAAAATCCAATATGGTAGACGAAACTTTTTAAGGGTATGTTCCGGGTTTCCCACCGCGTACCTTTGTTGACGAGTAGCCCGATATTTCGACACAGTTGCATGCGTCATGGTCACGGGTCGTCCCGTAAAATGTGTGATAATAACCTCGATAGTTTAAAACATTATGGTAGACGAAAATGGTATCTATCGCGAAGAAATCGTGTACCACATATTGTACCCTGCCGTTTTGTCTATTTGGGGCTTTTTTCAAGATTAATTACAAATATATTGGCTTAAAGGATCCACCGCACATGTAGTGCGGTAGGAATATGGTGGTAATAAAACATGTGTAATTATATAAACAAGGAAAACACCTAACTAGGTTATGTGTGCGAATGTCTGATTAAAACGTACATTGTGACAGTAATGAAACGGGGTCCGACATTTCCTATTGTATGGAAATGTTACACTTTTATTATTTATGCAATTTTCATTTTTATAGTAATGCTGCTGACATTATTAATGTACACAGCACAGTATTCGTGTTCGCACAGTCGCCACGTCGTGTACGCGCAAATAGGGTGGACTGCACGTTTTCTGACCGGTTGCTACGCGGTGACTATGCGGGCACGACACGTACGCGTTTACTGTCCGGTTTGTAAGCGGCGACGTATAAATGATTCATCATGAATTGTACGTTTGAATGAAATCATGGATTTCGTATACTATGAACTTAACATTTTATCGACATCATCATCACCACAGCCCATAACAGTGCAGTGTAAA
The DNA here is from genome assembly GCA_905147135.1 of Blastobasis lacticolella. Classification (NCBI taxonomy): domain Eukaryota; kingdom Metazoa; phylum Arthropoda; class Insecta; order Lepidoptera; family Blastobasidae; genus Blastobasis; species Blastobasis lacticolella. Next base: position 16,959,098 of record LR990051.1, read on the forward strand.
ATTTAGCGCCTCTCCCACGAAAGGGCGGCTATTGCCATAATCTTCACGCTTGGCAGGCGGGGTGGAGATCGCAGTGTTGTAAATATAACAATAGGAAAAGCTGCTGCCCATTTTTCAGCCTAAGGAGACTCTAGATTTTTTGCCTCGAAAACATTAGTCGCCTTGTACGACATCCATGAGTGTAAGGGGTTGGTCCTATTCTACTACTACATGGCTAATCCGATTTATCACAACAACAATCCAATTTATAACAAGGCTAATCTATCGACATATCTAAATAAAATTTCGAAGAATGTTTAATATCTAAACCGTTTTTTTTTTAATGTTATACGGTAGGCAAACAGGCAAGCGGGCCACCTGATGGAAAGTGGTCACCACTGCCTATAGACATTAGCAACACCGAGACTATCGCCAATGCGTTGCCCACCTCTATAACACGTTACGCTGGCAGCAAAAAGGCAAATATCCCTCCACTGCCAAAGCCACGGTTTCCCAAATTCCCACCCCATGGAGCTCTGGAAACCTTACTCACCGGCAGAAACACAATCCTATTTAAAAGAGTATTGTTTAGCTGCGGTATTCTGTAAGGTGGAGGTACTTCCCAAGTCGGGCGGCTCCAATCCGAACGGGATACCCCGCTATGCCCTACCTCTCTTAAAATTAATTGGATAAATAAGCTAAACAAGAAAAAAATTAATTCAATACAGCTAATAAAGAACGAATTAAATATAAACTATACTAATTACAATTTTTAAAATATCTTTTTACAAGTTCGAGTAATTACAGCAATCTAGATTTAATTAACACAATTAGCTCTGCTAGGTTTCTGAATTATTCAAGCCCTATCAGTTTGCCTCTGCAAGTTATTATTTCTGACCTCGTTTCTTACAACAAAGTTAATTAATACTTACTTATTTTTCTTGTGGCGTGGGCAGCGTAAGTCCGATCGTGATGAGGTTCTTTGGTGAGGGATTTTATTAGTTTTAGTCCAGCTTCAGATGTCCACTAGTGGACGTTCACGTTGACATTGTTTGGTTTGGTGTGTGATACAGTGCCGAAGTTAGCCCTGTTAGAGACCATTGCCAGATAACCTAACAGAGCTTCGGTGGCTTTCAAACCCCAGTGCCACTATGTACCAATGTATATTTTCTGAGTTATGTACATTAATTGAGTACTAAGCGATGCTCTTTCGGTGAGGGAAAACCTCTGAAACCTGCACATTCAGGTGACTGACTGTGTAACCATGATCCAACCTGGTCATGTTTCCCTGGTAACGGTAATGATCTTATCTGCCAAATCCTGCACTACCCCGGGCACGAGAGCACAACCGGGACATTATTGTTAAAATGATTTTATTAGATTATGTTACTATACTATTACGGATACCTTATACGCCGAGGTTGGCGAGAAGATCAGGTGGTACTCACCTATCAATAAAATGACAGTCCTACCCACTAAAATACCACGAATGAGCTCCAGAAGTCTTTCCTCTGCACTATAACATAGGGTTCTTCAAAGGGCATGTCTACAGGTGTAAGGTACCTTAAAGGCCTGCACTGTATCCGCTCCCCTTAGCTTGCAGATGTCCTGGATGACGGTGGCCGCTTTCCATCAGGTGGACGGTCCGTCCGTGTGCCTTCCTAGGCAAGAAATAAAATATATTTTACAAGCAGCTTCCATTACATTTTTTTCTTTTGTGTTCTTTCTTTTTGGGCCTACTGTGTCGAGACGTTGGGACCGTGGAGTCTTAGCGCTATAAAACACTTTTCAGAAATATCAAAATGACTGAGGTAACGCAGCCAGCTTTCTGGGCACAATTCCGGGGGGCAGCAATGTGTAGGACTTTTTAAATTTTTAGTGCTTTTTGTGATTTATTTTTCACTGTTTTCTTTCTTTAATAAATACCCTTTCTTCTTGTCTGTTTCATGAATAAATAGTTATTTACATATCGAGGAACTAGTTGTAGATTTTTCCTTCTGTGTTTTTTATGGCACGGCGTTTTTTTACCATTTTAAAAAGCAAAAATTATTATTTTTTCTTTGTCGTCTACAGGTAAAATAGGTGACGTGTTGAAACACTAAATACGTTAAATACAGACGTGTTCAAAACTTCAAGCCTGTTAAAAAATATTTTATTCAGGAACAAATATGTGCTGGTGTTGGTGCTACATTCTAAACCGCCGGTCCATACGGCCACCCTAATATTTTATACTCGTAAAATATATAAACATCGTAAAATATATAACACTGGATCATACATTAGGAGATAAAATTGAAAATAACTAACACTGAAATCGAAAATCGTTGTTTTCGAAATTATACTGCTAGTTTTTATTTTATATTATTTAACTTCTTTTCCACGTAAAACTAAACATTACACAACATATTTTTACTAAGTATTTTAGTTTGTTATTTTGATAGTAATTTTTATGCTAAATTGATACTAAAAGTGATAATTAACATTCTCATATAAAAGCAAATAACGCCACACAAAAATTACGTACACGAATGCCCAAAAAACAATTTACGTAACAAATTGATAAAAACTCGTAACGTCACATATTTAAGGTTCCATTTCGTAAAGTGAACTGAAAAATGAATTCGTGATTTCGACGCAGGGGCCCAAATAATTAGGCTTATTGCGTGTGTCTTATTGCTGTCGAACTAAGGTTGAAATCCGTTTAGCAAAACAGCAAAACAAACGTTCAATATTGATTCATGAGGGTAGCAATTAATCGGTAGGTTGATCTACAGATCAATTACCAGATAAAAAGGGTAATCTAGTGAAATGAATCTAATGTCGATTGAAAAGTTGAGTGGACTGAATGGATTTGGTACTCGGTCCGTGACTCATTCTTGACTCGAAAACTTATTCGGAACGTTGTTGTGAGTTGAATACAGAACAATTTTCATGGAAATGTTGTTGTAGAGTCTGCTAGTGGTACTGCTAGTCTGTTATGGTAGTGTTGACATTCTGAAGATTATTCTCTCTACCGAGATATGACGAAAGCGTAGGAAGAAAAACTTTAATATTTATTTTGACACATTGTTGTCATTATTATCAGTAGGACAGTAATGACTCATAACAATAATAATAATAACGCGTATCGTCAGGAGGTTCCTGTCCCTAACCCTAAGCCCTAACTGCCTGCTGCTGACGGTTTTAGGTTTGGTTTAGGTTTTACCTATTAGGCGGGTTTAGGTTATTTATAATGTGTATATTGTTTGTTTTTAGTGTAACATTAAGACATAAAATGAATTAAATCTAAGACTTAAAAGGAATAAAGGGGAATAATAAAAACAAGAATTAAGAGCGTCGGTGGCCGAGCGGTTAGAGTATGCAACTCGTAAGCCAGAGGTCCCGGGTTCGAATCCCGCTCCGGCCATGTACCTATGACTGTTTTCTGAGTTATGTACATTAGTTGAATACTAACCGATGCTCTTACGGTAAGGGAAAACATCGTGATGAAACCTGCACTTTCAGGCGACTGGATGTGTAACCATGATTCAATCTGGTCAGGTTTCCCTGATAGCAGGGTCATGGAGGTCAGATGGCAGTCGCTCCACTGCAATTTCCTGACCTGCCGAATCCTGGATCATGGTCAAGGCGGACCCCGGGCCCTCGTGCGCGAGAGCACAACCGGGACATTAACGCCAAGATGATTATTTTATTTTATTAATAAAAACAATTGTCTGAGGCGAAATGAGACCTAAAGTTTTATATTATATAGAGCACATTTTGATGTAGAGCTTATGAGCCGATTGTTTTGTAAATATTGGTTACATAGTAACACCATTTTCATTTCTGATGCCGAACTGTACTTTTGTGTTTGTATCTGCGTTGTGGGATAAAATAATCAATTCTATATAATATTAATTACGACACTGTCCCAAAGTAAAAAACAGCCCGTCCCACACTATCTAATCAGTCTTATCACAATCGCACTGAGCTTCACCTATTTTGAGACACTGTCTTTTCAGTGGTAATGCACCTGCACTGTGCATCACCTATAAATGAGTGCGTGAATACTGCGAGAAGCCTGCGAACGTTCGAAGCGACTAATAGACTTGTGGAGAGAACTGGGTTGGCTAAATTAGCACACCTTTGTCACGCATAAAGGATTATTGTTCTGTAGGGCGGAAAAAGGGGGCCTATGACCTAAATCTTAGTACTTACATGAATCGTAAATGATACGGGCAACAGCTTCTATCAGATGCTCCTAAATGGGTTGTCTGGTTCATTGTCACTGGAGACGTATAATTAAAATCAGCTAGGATATTTTTCTACAGTTACTAAATAGGTACATTTGAGGTTCATTCAAAATTGTACCCCTACCGATTGTATAATACATAATAGGGTAGTAACTTATTAATAAAACATCATCATCATCGTCCTAGCGCTCAATCCGGCCTCTGCCAGCGGCCGGAATGAGCGCTAGGTCATTCTTCTCTTTTTTTGTGTCATACGGTAGGCAAACAGGCAAGCGGGCCACCTGATGAAAAGTGGTCACCACTGCCTATAGACATTAGCAAAACTAAGAGTATCGCTAATACGCTGCCCACCTCTATTACACGTTGCTCTGGTAGCAAAACGGAAAATGCCTCTTCACTGCCAAAGCCACGGTTCCCCAAATACCCACCCCATGGAGCACTGGAAACCTTACTCGCTTACTCTCTACTTCGCCCGGTCTTCAGCATCCTCGCGTCGAAAGACGTTCGCTCTCACAACTCATTAATAAAACAATTTACTTGTAAAGTAATATATTTACTGCTTTTCAAAGTATTTTCTATTACATTTTATATACTTTTTCATTAGGTCAAACCATTTATGAAAACATGAGGACCATTGGTCTGAGGGCATGTTTTTCACGTACTGGTTGAAAGCTATCACGGGCTCATTAAATCTTTGATTTTTCTGCCTGTAGATTGGCCCGTAATATGGCAGTAGATTGTGCCCGGGCAGATCAACGTTTTTTGGGTCTTCTAAACTTTTTTTTGTTTTTATGTAATACGGCATACAAACAGGCATGCGGGCCACCTGATGGAAAGTGGTCACCGACGCCTATGGACATCAGCAACACCAGGGGTGCTACCAATGCGTTGCCCGCCTCTAAGGAGATCTCTTATATACCGCTTGAACGATCCAATGTCAAAGTCCAAAGGAAACACTGTAGCTCATTTCACATCCGAATCGTACGAGCGAGAAACGTTCTTGCGAATCTTCCTAACCTTTTCGAAACCTTTACCATTTCTGCAAAGTGGAATTTTTCTTGTACTCTGAGACTTAGACGATAACCTACTACTGTGACTTAGATGTACTACTTTGTAGTAAAGTAAACGTGACTGACTGGCATGTTGACCACTGAACCACTCAGGTCGTCAATATGTACCTGTATACAATAACATCTTAGGACTTAGTGTAAATAAGTTCACCTTCACCAAATTAACAACTCCCAAAATCAAATGGAAACAAGTAGCTGAAATTAAAACGTTACTTTCTCATGTACAGAAGACTCCGGCGTAAACAATTAATTTTCCGTCCAAAGCCTTTTGTTTACAGCATAACAAAGGAGAATTTAAATTGCGTGTGTGCTTTGAGAGGCGCTTCTTAAAATTAAGCCATGTGGTTAGCGTAGCGTAGTGCAGAATAAAACAGAAGAACAATTAGAGCCCGGCGTGAAGGGAAATATACAGTAGGCCGGGAGGGATTTACAAGTTTTTTGTCGAGAATTAATTAAAAAGCTCGTTGATCTCGCCTAGTATTTCGTATAGTGAGTGGACGTATTAAGCTTATAGGAAAACATATATACATTCATAATTCATCGTGTTGAAATGTTATTATTCTTATTCTATTATTTTCATTTATCATATCACTTTAGATCGTCATAGCAATCAGGCAGGATTTTTATAAGGCGCTCTCCTAATCATACGACAGACGTCGCCCGACCAATAGTGCAATTAGGATAGCGCCTAAGTTTTTTTAATATTAGACAAGACAGGCATTTGACCGCCATCTCACCTGTTGGTAAGTGACGATGCGGCCGAAGATGAAGCATGGCCGTCTTGGAACAGCCTATTCACTCTAGCCTTGAAGGCATCCAGATTATATTGATCAGGGAACACACTCGCAGGCAACGCGTTCCATTCCTTAGCCGTACGTATTATTGTAAGAAGAGGGGTGTTATAAGTTATCTGTGTGTCTTCGTGTGGAGTCATAGTTCCAAAAATGATGGACCGATTTCGATATGGTTTTCTTACCGACCCGTCCCTTCTTCGCATAGGTGTTCTCAGGTATTTTCTTATATATGGTATAATGGTTTCCCGACTACTGTCAAATAGTTCCTTACTTAACTACTTACTTTTCTATAAACGAATGATAAACAGCCAGAGCACAGCAATGACGGCAGACTTGACGGCCTGAGTGGCTCAGTGGTAGACTATATGGTCTGCCACGCAAGAAGCCCCGGGTGCGATTCCCGGCCGAGCAGAAATTCAAATTATTATTTTAATTTTTGTTACGGGTATGGATGTAGTATGTATTTAAAAAGTATATAGGTAGTTTATCTTATAAGTGATCTAGCACAAGCTTTGCTTAGTTTGGGGCTAGATGGCACTATGTCAATTGGTCCGGACATATTTATTATTATTTCTAAACTTGAAACCAAACATACATAACGAAAACCTTAATCATAGCCCAGGTATAGCATACTACAATCCCTTCTACCCTTTGACTGTAGATAAAAGGAAAGAAAATCTCTTTTTTTCATCTATAGCCAATGCCGAATCGGTCCCTAGATACGTTATTTAAATAAACCCTACAATAGATATTGGAAATCGTTGCCTTCCGCATGAAAACGACTTGTGTAGGTACCTATGCCCAATGCTCTTTTTTATGTCATGAAACTGTTATTTTATGTAATTGTCATCATCTTTACACTGTTTCTTGCGTTATTGTTGTTGTTTTAGATTGGTATTAAAATATTTATATGGAATTATGCCTTTAAAACTTATATAAGTTTTCTATTTATAAGTTTGATTCTCGTTAATTTGTAATTACTTGTTTTGTTTTCTTCTCTTTAATTAACATTTAAGTAATTATTTCCAACTGTATATGAACCGCGGAATTCAATAATTGTTACCCTGGTGTCCTGTACTTACTTAGGCTTCTGCGACACAAGATATTATCTTAGTGCCGAGCCTACCAAAAAAGTGTACTCAATTTATGTGTTTAGTGGAAATAAATATTTTTTACTTTACTTTACTTTACTATATTTAGTAATGCAATAACAACTGATAGACTATTTACAAATAAAATCAAAATCAAAACTATATTTTTTTTATAAGTATAAGATTAAAATTACATAAATTACGGTACATAACTTTGATTTAAAATTACGGTAGTCAAATAAAGGATACCGGTTCTCAAATAAAGGATACCGCATCGAAACCGGACAATGTTTTCCGAAGCTACAATGCCACATACAGAAATAACTTTGCAGCCCACAGACCGAAGCCTGTTAAAACCCGCGCGAACAGCAAAAACCTGATCTCAAACCCTGTGACCTTTCCAATCTTACCTGTTCGCAAGAAGCGATCCCAGCATTGTAATCCAACATTTTGCAGTAATCAGGCAGCGGGTAGTGATGGGCGAATAGGAATGCGGAATAGGAATTATTCATCCGAATGCACTTCTATTCGAATTCTTTTATATTAGGTAGTTGACTTTTTGTCTTGATGGAACTTATTTAGCTATAGATTAATAGTAGTTTATGCAACTGGCATATAAAAGGGGATGTCAAAACATGTGTGTTAGCCGAGTATGATAATAGTATGACACGAGTGTTTTATTACCTAATTATATGCAGTTGCATACACTACTATGTCTACACTCAAATCTTCATGTTATTTCGTACCTATAATTTTCTCAACTTTTCTGGAAGTAAGCTGCGAGTCAGTTCTGTTGTGTGCTCACCGTGAGGCAACTCTTTGTGTTACGTGCCGTCATCAGGCGGCACACTGAGCTCCCCGTGGACGACAGTGTCCTACGTAGGCGGCCGGGTCTCCTACTTTGTAACCCTAAGACAGCTCGTACTAAATTTGCTGGTCACCACTTCAACATGATTGGATCTAGACTATATAACTCAGTTAACAGAGTTCTAAAAATTTACGCCTTAAGCAAATACGAATCTAATTTCAAATTGAAAACCTGGTTAATGACTCTAGATTATGATGGAACTGAAGAGTTTGTTAAAAATTGCTTATAAGAAGTTACATATACTCACTAACACACGCACACACACACTCCCATACACGCACTTATAAGTACCTTTTCTCTCTTATCCTTTAATACTAGTCTATGCGAACACGTGCTGATCTGTACTAATATTTAATTATTGGCTAAGTGTAGAGATGCTAGTCTCCGTTCGGTGGATCACTGATCCCTAAGATACAAGTTTACTTAGTTTAGGGATCAGGGCGACCAATAATACCTAGTTCTGTTCTATTGTTACCTTTTTTAACTTGAATAAAAACAAACAATTAAAAACTGTGTTATTCAGTACCAAAATTTAATGTTATTTAAATAGTGGTTACTAATTCATTCGTATAATTTTGTTGTTACTTCTAACAATCGCCCATCACTAGCAGCGTGCAATCTTCCCGTTCACAGCTCATTTCGTAGCAGTGAAACAAAAATAAATTATGGACAAGTCTGAACAAGGTTTGCCTGGTGATTGAGGGGGAAGGGGGGCAGTTTTTAAAAGCACAACCAGAGTAAAAAGTGGGCAGTCGCTACGTGTTAACCCTGTGTTTATAGTGTGATAATCAAATCGGTCACGCAACTGACGCGGCTACTAAAAGTTCTCGATAGAGATTTATGCGAGCTTTGTTATAAAGAAGAAATTATAAATACTTCCAAATACATATTGGTTATAAATAAATAGTAAAAGAAATGTATGATCGGCTTAGAATTGAATATCACTTAGGCTCAGTCAGAAATATAATATTAATATTATTGCTTCATCTTAAGGCATTAGGTATTTATACTTATATATTATAAAAAACATGACTTATTTTCTCTAAACATATTGCATTTGAAAACTGTTACACCTGAAGTTTTCTTCCAATGGAGCAGAGCATTAAAACTACTGAACTGTTTTTGTAAAACGAAAAACAAGTTTGATACTATAACACACAATCTAAAAAATTCTTATACTTACACTTCAAAAATGCATTAAGGGCTAGAAAGACTGGAGAAAGAGAGTATATATTATATAGTATATATTTAAGGGCAAGAAAATAATGTACTTTTGAAGTGTAAATATAAGAATTTTTGTACTATAATCTCAATGATAAACGATCATACTGCACACCTGATGGTATTTAAAAATACCAATTAAAAATTTTTATTGAAGATATTCAATATCTTAAAAAACATACAACGCCGGCTTTGTTAAAATACCTAACAAAAACCTACACGCAAGTCGTAATCTATATTCACAAACTATTCAATAGTAGCGGGCAACACCATAGAATTTTAACAACAGCCACCCAGTGGGCGACAACTGCCGCCCGCGCCAATAAACATTACTTCGCGAGGTCGTTATTAAAATGGGCACACGCCCTTCGAGTTCTTTGTTTACTTAACCTTATTATATTTACTGTGAACTTGACTGTGGTTTCGGAGAATAGGTCAATTACACTCGTTGGTTATAAAACAATATCGATATAACTTAATTTGGTTAATTCCAATTTGTTTGCAAGTGCTTTTAGAATTAGTATTCCGAAAACTCCTATTTGAGGAACAATGTTTACGAATTTATTTATAGGTGAAATAACAAAATATATTTTGCAAGCCGTTACTATCGATCGGGGCCGTATGGTGTCCGGCAGAGTAGAATAGCACCTACTTCTTACATTCGTGAGTGTCGTAAGAAGCGACTAATGTTTTGAAGGTAACACTACTAGAGGCTGAACAATGGACGACAGCGTTTTATATTTTTATATTTATAACACTGCGATCTCTAACCCGCCAATCGTGGAGATTATGGCAATAACCTCCCCTTTCGTAGGACAGGCCTTAAGGTCTGCAGTGGACTGTTATGGGCTGTGATCTTGACTATCCATCATTGGACTAGAATTTTCTGTATTTGAGTAGCGGCGGGGTTTTTCGTACAGATGCTTAATTAATATCTTGGCTATAGTGTCATAGTTCAAAAGCACATTTTCTATCCATAAAATTTGAAAATGATTCGTTCAGATTTACGTTTTAGTACTTCAAATCGAATTCGCTTTTTGCAATGGTTCAGAGACATAATTCAGATACGACGTGTTCTATTCGACAAAGACTGACGTACATTTTGTTAGTGTAACAATTTCTTTGTCGAACGATTGTCTCAAAGACAAACTATTCATCACCGTAAACGATTCACCAGTACCTACCTCTACGTCCTAAAATTATTTCCTCGATATTCAACGTCCAAATGACTGTTGAAATTACAGGGCCAGGCATAATAGTCAGTCCAATACCGTGAAGAGTACGAATTACTTCAAATACAACATAAGAATGGACTCATTAAAATCACTTGAAAGTTGATGTATCACTCGTGTCCATTCATTATACTTGCTTGACTAATTGCCTTTCATTTGGGATTAAATTAAGTATCTATAATTACGAAATTATGTTTCTTGTTTTCGGTTTATACTAATTTTCACTCGAGAATCGTGAACCATTAATTTTGCTATTTACAATAATAGAATAATAGCAGCGTGGGTAGGCCTCCTACACGGTGGACCGACGACCTGGTAAAGATGCTGGATGCGAAAACAAAGGCGGCACAGGACCGGCCTTTGTGGAGATCTCTGGGGGATGCCTATGCCCAGCAGTGGGCGTCTTTTGACTGATATGATGATAATGTGAATAATGCAACTCCTTTGTAGCCAGGATTTACAGGAGCTATAATAAAGAGGAACTGAGTTTTGACACTCCATCACGCCCAAGGACTAGCTAATTCTACATTGGAACCCGCAACAAATCATCATCATCATGATAACGGCCCATAACAGCCCATTGTAGGACTAAGGGCCTCTCCCATGAAAGAAGAGGTTAATGCCATAATCTCCATGCTAGGCCAGCGGGTTGGTGATCGCAGTGTTATAAATATAACAATGGAAATCGGCGCTGCTCATTTTCCAGCCTACGGAGACTAGATATTTTGCCTCGAAAACATTAGTCGCCTTGTACGACACCCACGAGTGAAAGGGGATGATGCTATTCTACTCTGTCGGACACCACTCGACACCTCAACAAATATATTTGTCACACACATAGCTTCCATTCAGCCAGTTTAAATAAAAATACGTGTTCCAATAACGACTAGTGCCCGTTACATCGTCGGTGAGTGGGTGAAGAGGCCTATTCCATAATTCTCTTTTCAAACCCAGGCCGGAAGGACCCCGCCCCTTATTAACAATGTGCTGCCGTATATTCAGAGCTTCCGGTCTCGGTGTAGGCATTGGAGGTACACTGGGGAATTTCGGTGCCGGTGAGTAAATTCTGTACCAGATGGATGTTTGGAATAGATTTGTTCTTAATAAGGAAACCGTGGTATAGTTTCGAAATCGGGGCTGCTACGTTTGTCCATTGGTGGTAGGTAGGACTTTATCCAGCCTCTAGTCTGATGTAAAATATCCGAGCTTTGAGAGCCATCCATATAAAATATTAACAAAAATTCATAAAAAGGTTATACCCTGGCGGAGTGGATGTAGTCGTCATGTAGCCAAGACATGACATGACCAGTGTCTGGCGTCTGGAGTATATCGTAGTTATAGGCTTGATAATGCGTAGCTGTTCGTATCATTGGGGTCATCTGATACCTATGTGTAAGGCGTGTATTTTTAATTTTTAAATTTCATCATTTTATTTCGATAAATAAAAACATCGATCAATAGATTTGAATATTTATTTATTTGCAAAGAATATAGTGTACAATATTAGTTCTTATATATTCAGCCAAAATACAGAGGCATACAAAATAGGGGAATGCTACTATACTGTTTTGTTTTTGAACCACCCCTTTACACATATTTTAATTTTAACCATTCTTCTTAGAAGCCTGAATTTGTAACCATGATTCAATCTGGTCAGGTTCCCTTTGTAGTAGGGTCACGGAGGTCAGATGGCAGGCGCTCTACTGTAATTACCTAATTGCCAAATCCTGGATCATGGTCAATGCAGACCCCGGGCCCTCGTGCTCGAGAGCACAATCGGGCCATTAACGCCTAGATAACTTTTTTTTACTTTCATACAAGCCCGCATGTAACAGACACTCCCGTACAAGCCTACACGGCGCCAGTTCCCGTTACCACGTAACCGGCTTCCGGTTCTTTCTTCGGCAGGTATGCGGTCGCGTTGCTGGCATGCCTAGACTTTATTTTAGGTACATCGCTGCGCACTTCGCCTAGGCAGTTAATTTTACATTTTAAGGTGTAGGTATATTCTATGGTCTCAAGCCTGTCGTAATAGTAAAAAAATATGTAAAGTATTTACATGATTCCATATATCGCGGCTAGAATCAGAAGTTTTATCGAAGCATCGAAATGATTGGGAAAAGTTATGCGGTAAGGACGTAAGTATAAGTACAATATAGGTATTTAAAGAAGTGTAGGTACTATACCTACCGTCATGTGGTCAGAAAGCATGGTCTGGGCGTCCGAAACGAAAGGGGGGAGAAATTTATGGATTTCTGCGTAAGCCATAATTTGTCGATAACTAACACCTATTTCAAGCATCACAAACGCAGACTCTACACATGGAACTCACCATGTGATCGATACAGAAATCAACCGCAGGAAATCATCCATAACGAATACCAGAACATACCCGGGTGCAGACTTTGGAACTGACCACCAACTATTGGTCGCGGATCTGCGCGTGCGATTAAAGTCGTTTCGGAAAAATATTCAATCGTTCTGTTAGACTGACCCAACATGAATATGAGCATTATCAAAAGGTTACAGAACCCAGATTAGTCCTTAGTGGAAATGAAATAAACTCCGAGGAGGAATGGCAGCAGTTCAAGTCTACCATCACAGAAGCCATAGGCTCTATGGAGAAAAAACCGAACAACAGGAAAGACTTGATGTCAAATTAGACATGGAATACCATAGAACGAAGAGAGGACTAAGAAACGTAGTAAGAACAGATAGCCTCGAAAAAGAGTACGTGCGGCTCAATAAAGAGATCCAAAAGCACTAGAAGAGACAAAAATAAATATCTACGGAACATCTGCACGGAGATTGAATGTCACGCAGGGAAATACCAGACGGCTGACCTGTTCAAGATAGTCAAGCAGATCACCCTCAAGTCAAAGCCGTTATCCTGGGTAATTGAGGGGTAAGGGTGGTAATCCGATACACGATATAACTAAAGTCACGGATAGATGGAGAGAATATTGTGAGGATATGTATTAAAGTTCGAATACTCAACCCACCAGCTTTGCCGTTGAAACCCCAATCACCAAGGAACCAAATATCCTTCACTCAAAAATCGAACATGCGATCAAAAAATTAAAAAGAAATAAGGCACCAGGGCCCGATTGCATAACAGCAGAAGCACTGAACGCCCTTGGACCAAATAGAATAACATGCTTACATAACATCCTGGATATTGTCATAATACTGCCACTCCATAAAAAGGGGTTAGTGAGAAACTGTAATAACTACAGAACAATAGCAATAATATCTCATGCCAGCAAAATTTTACTGCACATCATTAACTCCAGGCTTAGATCATTCCTCGATTGGCAGATACCGCAAGAACAGGCGGGATTTGTAAAGGGCAAGGGTACGAGGGAGCAGATTCTGAACCTTAGACTCGTAATCGAAATGTGTCAGGAATACAACATCCCATCTATCCTCTGCTTCGTAGATTATCAGAAAGCTTTCGATTGTGTGGATTGGTCGAAATTGTGGGTGGTCCTTGCGGAAGCCGGTGTTCCTTCCCATCTGATAACGTTGATTCGTGGTCTATGCGAGTCCGGATATGGCACAATAACGCTAGGGAAAGTCACATCAAACCGTTTCAAATTCCCAAAGGTGTCCGACAGGGTTGCATCATTTCTCCGTTCAATATCTACGGCTAGTTTATAATGCACCGCACTCTCGAAGGTTGGGATGGTGGTGTTTAGGTAGGCGGAGAGAAGATATAGAACCTTCGCTACGCGGATGACACCATGATCCTTGCATCGTCCGAAGCTGAAATGGCAAAGTTCATGAAGCGGTTGAAAGCAGGTAGCTTGAGTATGGGTCTTGCTATAAACAAAAGCAAAACCAAACTAATGGTGGTCGACCGCTCGCTGTTGTTCAACGCACAAGTTTGTTACAAGAGTACACGACCGTGGAGCAGTTCCAATACCTCGGCTCTTTCATAACAAATAAAGGTAACAGCAAACCCGAAATACGACAGCGAATAGGAATGGCCAAATCAGCGATGACTAAACTTGGAAAAGTATGGAGAAATAGAAATATCACAAATCGGACAAAAACACACCTAGTCCGCACACTGGTTTTCACCATATTCCTTTATGGAGCGGAGACATGGACTATGAAAGCCGCTGATAGAGCAAGAGTTGACGCGTTCGAGGTGTGGTGTTGGCGCCGTTTACTTAGAATCTCACGGACAGCTTTCCGCACTAATGTATCGGTTTTAAAGGTATTTAATTTGCAGGATACACAGCTATTATCGTCGATCTGTATGCAGAGAGTGGTACGCTATTTCGGCCATATCGCCCGTCGGCCCAACAACAATCTGGAACGACTTGTAGTGACGGGGAAAGTCGAAGACAAGAGACCCAGAGGCCGAAGTCCGAAGAGATGGGCGGACCAAATATCCGAACAACTGAATACGTCCGTCAACGTCGCGTTATATCAGGCGACTGATTGAACCCGATGGAGACATGCACTTGAAAAACTCCGAAGATGTCACGATCCTCAGCAGTGCGGGAACGACCAAGAAGAAGAGGTACTATACACCGAAAAGCTATGTATGTCAAAATCTTTGTTGAAAAGTCATCGATTTTAATAATACATTTTCTGACCACATTGTCATTGTCAAACTATCATTATATTGTCCTGTGTAGAATTTGTTGAATAACTGTCATCATTATCGTCATCGTCATCATATCAGCCGAAAGACGCCCACTGCTAGCAATAGGCCTTCCGCATCTAGCTGGTACCTACGATTTTTACCAGGTCGTCGATCCGCCTTGTCCTACCACATGACTAATTGTACGTGATTACGAACGTACGTACGAAAAAAGTAATTGCAACTACAGTGTACATATGTAATTACCCTTTGTCTTTAATTCCAAATCTGTCAATAGCGCCTGTATTGTGTCTCCAGCTAACACAACGAAATCCTCCTAACTATCCAAAGTTAAATAATGCAACTCCCAGCACTGCGACTAAACAAGCTCTTAAGTTTTAATTGCCTTCAGAGTATTGAGAGGAGAACTTTGTTAGCCTCGTCTCTTAGTGCCGGTTTGAGTCAATAGTTTTGGAGTTTATGAAATACGACCTTTTGGTTTTCCGGGCTGGAATAACTACGTTACAAAATAATATGTAAAAGCTAATATAGAGAGTATGTAGACCTGAAAAAATTACAGACGGATACTCTCTAAATCATGACGGATGCACAAATATATAATAGTCATGTCCCGGTTGTAATTGACCATGATCCAGGATTTGGTAGATCAGATAATTAGAGTGGAGCGACTGCCATCTGACCTCCGTGACCCTGCTACTAAGGGTACCTGACCATGGTTTTATCACCATGTTTTTCCTCACCGTAAGAGCATCATTTAGCATTCAACTAATGTATATACGCTGTTGGATGGTTTAACCACTCGACCACCGACGCTCCTGAGTGATGCATAAAAGGCCGCCCATTTATGAGTGCGAGCTTTGACACTGTCACTGGCGTGACAGCGCAGTACAAAATCAAACAAAATGGCGGAAGATTGTCAAACCAAGAATATCTGTGTGAGGTCATGTTGTACCACCCAAAATCTATAACTCCATAAATAAATAATAAATAAATAAATAATCGTGGACAAATTCACACAGCGCCATCTAGCCCCAAAGTAAACAAAGCTTGTGTTATGGGTGCTACATAGCTGATAAACAACTTATATACTTTTTTTTTTTTTAAATACAGACTTATATACATAGAACACCCAGACCTGTAACAGAAATTAAAATTCATCATTTCATTTTCTGCCCGGCCGGGAATCGAACCCGGGTCCTCTTGCGTGGCAGACCACTGAGATGTTGACCACTGAACCACTCAGGTCGTCCCCATGTTATAGAATTTTGGCCTAGTTTCTGAACGAACCGAGTTTCGCGTCTTAATGAGGTCGTAAAACGCCAATGGCTGGGTTGCTTAAAGTGCAACATGTAGCCTGCTGTGATTGGATGGTATCAATGGCGAGTATTGCCGGAAGGCTCAGAATTCGAAGGAATCAGGTAAGTTGTATGGTGTTATTACGTGGTTATTTTATTCCACAGATTTAATTCCCGTACGCATTTGAGTTGCCGGTTTCGTCATTGAACCTCCTCCTAGGTTATTTCTTCTTCATTCTACTTAATGTGGATGAATTGGCCCGATTTATTGTTTGGAGTAGTCGACGTCATCGCGGGTTGGCAACTCTGGCTCATTTTATTTTTTAAAGGCTAACTACCGGCTTATAATATTTTATAGTAGGAATTGAGTAGGAAGAAAATAATATAATCCGATTACATCGGATTTATTACAAAAAGGATTTGAAGACGCAGCAGCTGTTTCTAGGCCAAAGTCACGGGATTTTGCCCTTTGGTGTTCGTTCAGCCATTAAATTGTGGGGTTTAGGGGGTGGAAGGAGCGTCGGTGGCCGAGTGGATAAGGTATCCGACTCTTAAGCGAGAGGTATCGGGCTAGAATCCCCTGCGGCCATGTACCAAGTTATCAATAACTCTTTTCTGAGTTATGTACATTAGTCCAATGCTAACCGATGCTCTTACGGGGAGGGATAACATCTTGATGCAACTTCAGGCGACTGAATGTGTAACCATGATCTAGTCAGGTTTCCCTGGTAGCAGGGTCACGAAGGTCCGATGGCAGTCGCTCCACTGTAATTATCTGATCCTTGATCATGGTCAAAGCGGAGCCCGGGCCCTCGTGACCGAGACATTAACGCCATAATGATGGTGATGATTTGTGGCCCAAATTGCCTGAACGGTTTTTACACACAATGAAATACCACGCTAGCCTATAGCTTGCTGACCTGTTTCCCTGAGATTTGTTTAATCTTTTAGGCTTGAATGGAAGGCCAGTGCTGCGGCTCATACAGCTGTATAGTTAGATACCTTGATTGTCTTGAGCTACTGCCTCGTTCTGCCTCTGCCTACATTCGACGGTGGCCGTAATATTTTTACTTCAGTTTATATAGATTTTTCTTATCTCAACTTCCGTTTAGTTAATGACATTGGATATCGCCTCGTGCGTTTGAATTAATAATTCTAATAAACTTTAGTTTGCTCAGCCTATTGGCCGAGCTCCGAGCGATTACTTGCATATTGTTCGGCCGGACTACACTATATCATTTTGGTTCAGTTGTACCTAAATGGTTCACTGGCCACTTTGTGACTGCCTTCCATTTTCTTTATAAGCCTCAACTAACACTAACGAACAACCAAAGCAAGCCAGCAGTCCAACAATCCTTTGGTCCATTTTTTGGCAAGTTACGGAGGCGGCAACCAGGTGTTCGAGAGGAACCAAGAAATGGGAATTTAATTCAATTTTAAGAATGATTTCATGCTAATATAACTACTGACTAACCCACCTACGACAACCCTAACGTAGCGAGTAGCACTCCTAATCAATGTTTGTATTATAGACTGCACTCAATTATAGAAATGGATATAATTTTTTTTTTTTTATTACTTTACTAGCCAGGCATTTGACCGCCACCTCACCTGGTGGTAAGTGACGATGCGGTCTATGATGGAGCATGCCTGTCTAGGAACAGCCTATTCACTTTAGCCACAAATCTTATATGTGATTCCCATCTTGGGTTATTAATAATACGTGCACGTTATGACGTAGGTAAATCACGTAGCGCAGAGCAGCATTCCGTGATTTCCAAGAGTACGTGCAGCTTCCGAGATCTCGGCAGCGCCGAATGTGGAGTGCGTAACAGGCATTCAGATTCAGATTTAGATTTATTTATTGCCCAAAGTGAATACAAGTACATTTATATCATCATCATCACAGCCCATAACAGTCCACTGCAGGACTTTGGGCCTCTCCCACAAAAGGAAAGGTTATTGCCATAATCTTCACGCTTGGCAGGCGGGTTGGAGATCGCAGTGTTGCAAACATAACAATGGAAAACGCTGCTGCCCATTTTCCAGTTTACGGAGACTCTAGATCTTTTGTCTCTAAACATTAGTCGCCTTATACGACACCCACGAGTGTAAGGGGTTGGTGCTATTCTACTCTGCCGGACACCACACGGCAGGTACATTTATATACCTAGCAGTAAATACAGACAAAAATGTGCATTCATTTAGGGTTCGGCAATAATAATTAGCGATACAATATAATTATTAGAAACATAATAATAATATTACTAATCTGTACAAAAGTACCTACAGAATCAAAATGGCAACGTAATAAATCAATAGATTGAGAAGTAAATTTAAGAATGTCATAATAAAATGATGGAAATGTCAAAATTCAAATGTCACAATAAATAATACTACAATAATAAAAAATGTCGAAATAATAACCAAATGTTATACAATAATATTAATTCAATAAAATAGTTCAAATGTCACCCTAAATAATGGTAAAATAATTTTGAAATGAATAATTACAGATATCTGTTATTTTGTTTGTATCTTATCTTTGTACAACTGTTTTCTTCATTTTGAAGCGCGAATTAGCATTAGTTTTACCTAATAAATAATTATTAAGTTTCTCTCTAAATAATTGGATACTTGTTCCCTGTTGGGTATCTCGTCAAAGTTTATTTATATATCTATGTGTTTACTTGGTCTTTGAAGCATGAGTATATGTTTTTTATCGATTTTCTGTCATTTCGCTCTTGGAAACGAGACCCAAAAACTTTTATTGCTACAATATATAACAAAATTCATTGTCAAAGAAACGTCAAACCTTGCTTCTCTTTAGCGTAGTATAGCGTCGATATCTTTTTCAGGTTCGTATGAGACACATGTATGGACACGTGTACGTATAAAGGTCCCTCTTCTCTTCCCAGCTACATGTGTGACCCCAAACCTTGTAAAGAAATAAACCGGTTTAGTAACAATAAAAGTAGCCTTTTCATTTTCCCGTAAGAATATAAAGTCACCGATTGTTTTTTTTTATTTTCTATTTCTCGGAGGAATATATAAATGAACACACGGTTGAGTTTGTTGACGTATGCAAACTCAACCGTGCAATCTCCGTTTCTATAATTCCTGTTATTGCAGTTAAACAAAAGTGGTATTTTTGCACTTTTAAAATACCTTTATTGTGGATTGAGTAAGAAAGTTTGCCGTGTGGTGTCCGGCAGAGTAGAATAGCACCAACCCCTTACACTCATGGGTGTCATACAAGGCGACTAATGTTTTCGAGGCAAAAGATCAAGAGTCTCCGAAGTCTGGAAAATAGGCAGCAGCATTTTCCATTGTTATATTTAAACACTGCGATCTCCAACCCGCCTGCCAAGCGTGGAAATCATGGCAATAAGTTCCCCTTTCGCAGGAGAGGCCCTAAGTCCTGCAGTGAACTGTTACGGGCTGTGATGATGAGTAAGAAAGTAGACATTAGATGTATAGAATTACCGCTTGGTATAAATACCTAGTCATTTATTGTAGTAAGTAATATGAGAACTGATTATCTGTAAGATTTGAATTTATTATTTTAGTAAGCACGATGAAAATTCAAATTTAGATTGATGAAGACATTGTAAAAGTCTTGACATAGACATAGACATAATTTTAATGGTAAAAAACAAATTTTTTTTTTTCATGTCTTTATTTAGATCAGTCTCATAATCTGTAGGTAGGCATGCTCCATCTTCTGTCGTATAGTCAGTACCACCAGGTGAGATGGCGCTCAAATAGCTGGCAGGTCTAATTAAAAAAAATAAAGGTCATCCATTATATTATTGTGTTCTATTCTACGTCATCAGGCATGAATATTTATACCTAAAACATTTAGGTACTTCAGAGTCTTCTGTCTACACAAATAAATTTTTCATAAAAAGCTACAGATCGTTACATGGAATTGAGAGGCAAAGAAAAAAAATATTTTTTTACGCAAAGTATATGAAAACAAGAGCGTGCCCGGTAAAATATTTTATTTTCACAAAAGAACAAATCAAGCATGGAAAGGCACGTTCTGAATTAACTCATGTAAAACACCAGCTGAACCGTTCGAAGTTTATACAACTGACATAATTGGAAACGAAAACCAATCGGTAGATCTTTGATATCTTTTTCCCTTTTTCAGGGTTCCGAATGAAAATGGTTTGAGGAAACCCGGGGTTCTTTTAAAATAATTTCATGTTTTGAAAATATTTTGTATATTTTTTAAATAGGTTTGTACCTAGTGCGTTGTATCATTTAACAGGGGTTAGAATTTTAAAAGAACTCTACCGGTTTCTTGGTTTACGAGTAGCCGATATTTCGACTCAGTGCATTCAACTGCGTCGAAATCATCATCGTGACGTTACTGTCATGGTTGTGCTCTCGTGCACAAGATTACAATTGCAGGCAACGTGTTCCATTCCTTGGCCGTACGCATTATAAAGATTAAACCATAGCTGCTTGTGCGGATAGCTGGAAGATCCTCGAGATACCTAAAGATGAAGCTTTCGCCCGGACCGCATCTCCCTATGGTAGAATGAAACCTATAGTAGACCGACAGACGCAAAAACCTGCGCCGGTATTTTTAGTAAATAAATTTTAAAAAAGAGCTACAAAATCGGAACCCTCCGCGCATGAGTCAAACTCACAATTGACTGACTTTTATTTTTTTGTATTTCAGTGTTATCTCATAGACTTTGCATTCGCGTTTAATGAACTGAAAAAATATTCCTTCGAGTTTGTTTTAGCGTAGCTATATCTTCTATCCTATCCTTTAGCTTTGATGTTTTGGTGTACAATTCAAAGCGCTTTTATTTTATTTCTAGGTAATTTCTATGTATTATTAACTGGCCGTGTGGTGTCCGGCAGAATAGAATAGCACCAATCCCTTAAACTCATGGGTGTCGTACAAGGCGACTAATGTATTCGAGGCAAAAGATCATGAGTCTCCGTAGTCTGGAAAATAGGCAGCAGCATTTTCCATTATTATATTTAAACACTGCGATCTCCAACCCGCCTGCCAAGCGTGGAGATTATGGCAATAACCTCCACTTTCGTAGGAGAGGCCCTAAGTCCTGCAGTGGACTGTTACGGGCTGTGATGATGATGATGATTAACTAGGTACCGATACATAAATAATCGATATGTATTTGTTAAAAAATTATAAAACAACTTTTATTTTAGGTATAGTCACCCATAATGTCAACATTCAAGTAATATACTAAGTAGGTATCTGTCACAAGGTGATGTTTATTAATCAATTATCATTAATAAATCAAAATAAAAGTAATAATTAACAGGCACTAAAGGCCTTGCCACATACAAAGCTCGGCGCGAGCGCGGTGCGATATTTGCTAGGCAAGCTTTGTATGTGGCAAGGCCTTAAGTTAAACTGCAAAAATAAAATTTCATTCGAAACACCCGGTTTCATATCAGTACATCCTAATTACCAACTCGATAAGCAAAACTTGTTATGCAGATCAGCCGTTAATCCGCTTAGCACTCTTTGTGCTACAGCCTGTATAACTAAAATAAATCGCACCCTTTGAAAGTCATTTCCGCAAAATAGATTAGGTGAGGACAAAAACAGGTCACATCCCGTCGAGGAAATCGTTTTAAAAGCGTAACGGAACACCCTGTACATTTTAAGTTGGACAATAGAATGTAATTCAGTGCTATATTGGGTCAGGTGATTTAGCATAAAAGTTTAGGTCGCGACCCCATTGCTGGGGAAGAGCGGAAAGGAGGTGTTTAAAATGAATTAAATTAATATGTCATACTGGTTAGTTTGTGGAGTGAGGTAGGTAACTATTGTACGTGGTTTTGATTTTGTTGGCTAAGAAATTAAATAATAGATTCAAAGAACCAACAGCCCATAACAACCCACTGATTATGAAAATGATGTATTTATTTACTATCAAAACCAATAACATAATTACACCACATTGAGAGATTAAAAATGATATTGTTTTAGATTTGAGTATGCTCGACATTAGTTTTTCAAATAGGTATTGAATAGAAAAACCAGCAGTCGATTTTCTGCTTTAATACTAATTGGGTCTGCCTTAAGTCAGACAAGTCGTCTTATACAATGTATGACAACCCCTGGATGTCTATTGGTGAAAATCACATGCAAATTCATTTTGAAGTTTTTGAGCTTATCGCTAAGAGACAGACAGAAGCGGCGTACATTTATAATGTGTAGTGATACGTGTACCCTAGTATGGGAACACGGTATCCTTGTACCCTAGGATACAACAAATTACTTGCAACATTATTTCCAATTGAATCCGCCCAGCACCCAAAAGGTGTCGCTCTTCAAAACAGCCCAACAAGACCTCCACGTCGCCTACCTCACAAAGGCCGCAACCTTACACAAGGTAACGCGGCAAAAACCGCAAGGGCAACCATAAACTTTGATTAGATTTTGTAACACGCAGCCACCGCGTACATTAGAATGCGTGAATTGTGAGCCGGTGGTAATTGAATTTTCTAGCTCATTGCCCGAACCCCGCCGCCTCTTAACTCCTAAGATATGCATTACATTGGAGGTGCGGGATTTCGCCTCTGTCTCGTCGGTGGGTAATTTATTCCTCGACGGTTTTTTCGCCTTTATATCACCGTGTCTGGTGTGTGTAGGGATACGGCCCCGTTCACCGCGCGAGGAATAACGCGGCGATATCAAAGGGAATTGATTTTTATCGCGCGCTCTTTTAGCGGGACCGCTTGCGGAGTGTATTAACAGAGGTACGCCGCACGTGTAGACAGGTGTGGTTGTCTTTAGTTTATGAGGTGATGGTGGATATTTTTTCAGTATTTTTATGTTGATATAAAGCTCTTATCTCACTGCGGTCATGTATCAATGACTCTTTTCTAAGTTATGTAGTATAAATTAGCTGAATGCTAACCGATGCTCTTACGGTGAGGGATATCGTGATGAAACCTGCACATTCAGGCGACTGAATGAGTAACCATGATCCAATCTGGTCAGGTACCTCTGGTAGCAGGGTCGCGGAGGTTAGATGGCAGTCGCTCTACTGCAATTATCTGATCTGACAAATCCTAGATCATGGTCAAGGCAGACACCGGCCCTCGCGCGTGCGAGTACAACCGGAATATTGACATAGCTGTTATAGATTGATTTATAATTTCACATGCAGACATGACCCAAAATCGAGAGAGCATTTGAACTGTTATTAAATAAATCTGTTTGTTGGTATGAATACAGTCTATGACAGAGCATACCTGCCTATTAATAAAGAGGTATGGTGAGCCGATGTAAAGATAATCTCTTTATGTGGGGATATACAAATTACAGTTTTCAGTGTGACTGAGGTATATTTCAGAAAACTAACCAGGACCACCTCGTTTCATACTCGGCGTGTGCTAAAACTTGCACAGTGGAGGACTTATTCGAGACCAGCCCAAACACTGTATGCGTCGCCAAATACTGAGAGTTTACTCCATCGACTTGATAACAAGAAGAGAATAGTTGAAAGAGACATTGAACTGTTCGTGCAATAGAAGGTAATATATTCAGCGCAACTGCCCAGAACTATAATAATGCCCCAAACGCCTTTTCCAGATTTCGCTCCGAAATACGGCGCAAGCAGTTTGGAGATGATCCTTTGTTTAAAGGGTGTTGTGCAGCTACGGCCGAGACCTACTAGAAAATAACTTCTCATTATCTATTTATTTAGTGATCACGAGTGAGAAGATTAAACCCAGGTAATTGTATAGTATCGTCTTCTAAAGTTAGAGCTTTACACTCAAATTTGAACGTTGCCAGTTTCGCCTATTTTATTTATAAATATCTTAATCATTACACACGTCTTAACAGGAACTTATCAGTGTTCTACTATAACTTTATTACTAATGTTATTGTATGGTGAAGTTATTATGTCGTGGCGTTAACGTATCATAAATATTTCTGTATTTCTTTCTTATGCTTTTATTTAAAATAATCTGGCATACTGTTCCAACCATTAATAAAAACATAGATTAATATAGATAGCAAGATACTAAGAGACTAATCTAATAGTCGTAAGTCAACAGTAACAAAGACTGATAACTCCGCATTAGAAAAGCCTCCAACTCGGCCCGTTATCGAAGTAGCATTATGAAAATTTCACCCGACACGGCCATCGTCCGTAAAACTATCAGAACTGCCTGAGTACAGACACTTCCCTATTAGAAAGTTTGCTGTCCGTTGACATAGAACTTCTGGATTGTTCCGTTTTGTAGCAAATATTGTTAGGGATATGATACAGGTTCAGTGGCAATATGGCTGGTGAGTCGGACTCGTAAACGAGAGGTACCGAGTTCGATTGCCAGTGCTGCCATGTACCCATGGAATTTTCGCTAAGTTCTGTACAGTTGAACATTAACTGATGCTCTTATGGTGAAAAAAAACATAGTGATGAAATCTGTATATTCAGGCGACTGAATGTGTTACCATGATTCAATCTGGTTAGGTTCCCTTGCTAGTCACCGAGGTCAGATGGCCGGAGTTCTAGTGTAATTGCGCGGGAGCATATCTGGCATATTGACGCCGAGAAATTAAATTATTGTTGATAGTATCAGAAGTTAAGTGACGACATCCGCCGTTAAAACGTGCTCGGGTACTTTTGTAGGAACAAAAAAGTGATCCCTCTTACGTCCGTGGATACAAATTTATCCATAGCAGCGATTAAGGGTTTTAAATGCGTAATCTAACGATTAACCACAATATTTTTTAATAAGTTGGTAGGCGACCTATGACATAAATAAAAAAGAATACGATGCTCCTCAAATTATATCCATACAAGATATATGGGATATTAATTGACTCTGTTAGGGCTGAGACTCGGCTTGGTGTAGCTTGAGTCATTCCTTATACGATGCTAGATAGTTGGCTGTCCCGGCTATTGGTTTCGTATAAACGGGCCTTTAATGTACGTTAATAGTGCATATACTTATCCAATACCCAAAGAAAGCTAATCTAGTCTAGTGCGTAAACTGCTCTTACATCAATGGTTCTGGCCCAACCTAAAGGGATTAAAGTTTTACCATAATCCTTGATAGAACGAAAAGGAGTTCAGCAGTAAGTTATAGCAACAATAGATAGGTGCATGAATTGATCACGTGATACTTCTATTTTATGAGGTTTTGCTAGGAAAGTTATTATAGTTGTTATAATAGTTACGCAATTATTATTAAACTAGCCGGTCCCCGCGGTTTCACCGGTCGGCTCTTTGCAAATAATTAAGTATCCCGTGGGAATAAAAAGAACCCTATAACATTCAGAGGGATACAGGTCCACCTCTATTACTTCTTCTTCTTTTAAGTCATTTTGTGAAAGAGATGTCCACTTTTTTTTTAATTGTCAAATCGCTTGCATTTGATCTTAATTCACCAATGGAAAGCGACGATGAGTTCAAAGGTAAAGCATGCTTGCCTTGAAAATACCTATTTACCTTTGACTTGAAGCCCCCGAGGTTGTACTTACCTGGGAACAGTGACTCAGGCAGAGAGTTCCAGTCATTCAAGTCATCCAAGAAAAGTGGATGTAAAACCTTACAGAATATCGCAGCTAAATAATACTCTTTTAAATAGTATTGTGTTTCTGCCGGTGAGTAAGGTTTCCAGTGCTCCATGGGGTGGGAATTTGAGGAACCGTGGCTTTGGCAGTGGAGGGACATTTGCCTTTTTGCTGCCAGAGTAACGTGTTATAGAGGTGGGCAACGCATTGGCGATACTCTCGGTGTTGCTTATGTCTATAGGCAGTGGTGGCCACTTTCCATCACGTAGCCCGCTTGCCTGTTTGTCTACCGTATAACATAAAAAAAAAAACGCTGAGATGGTACACACCTCTAACTTAGGCGTTTCTTAGAGCGAAGTGACAAACGAGCAGATAGCCCACCTGATGGTAAGCCGTAACTGTCGCCCATATCATCATGGGCGACAGTTACGATTATGATTCATGCATTTAGGGTCCCAGACAACAAAAATGCAGAACCACTGGTGTGTTTTCACTGTGAGGACTAAGATGAAATGCCTCATGCTTATATTTGCGTTGGATACCTTATCCTTCAAACCGTAACACCACAATAGAAGCATCGTCGCCAGAAATAGATAAGACGGTGGTAATCACCCAGGCGGACTCCCCAGGCTTAACAGAGTACACCCTGATAAGAGTCCTGACAGAGTCCTATAACTTCTACGATACCCGTCAATGGAAGACACGGCCTTATGTATGTAACATAATCTAGTTTTAGTAATATTATACGGAGTAAAATGTATGTTTGTAAGTTGAGATATCCAGGTTAATCTCCAAAGCTACTAGAACAAATTTTAAAATTCTTGTACTAATAGAAAGTTTTATTATTGACCCTTATTTAATTAGTTATTTAAAGTACCCCATGGGTATTATATTATATCGTGTCACTTTTGATCCCGAAGAAATAATAAGATCCCGCGGTATAGTTGAATGTTAACAGAGATTCGGATTGCTCCTCCTCCTGTTTGTATTCCTCATATCTGAGGGACCTCTCTCCACCATAATCCTGTCACGGACAAATGCACGCAATCTTACCCTGTCCTTCAGCACAGAGCCTAGCCTCATGGAAGGTAGTATGTAATGTGGTGCGGATCTGATCGGACCAACGATCCGGATGGCACGCTGATAATAACCGCGGGCTTGGCTAGTCATTGGATAAATACGGCTCATCATCAGCATCATCATCATCTCGGCGTTATGTCCCGGTTGCGCCCCCGCGTGGCACGCGCCCAGGGTCCGCCTTCCTGCTGATAAATTTGACTACAATGCAGTAAAACAATGGTATAAAAAACTCCGTTATTAAAATCCAGCAATAGTCCAGGTGTACAAATACTATTTGTCAGAAATATCGTGTGCAATGCAAATCAAACGGGGCAGTTTGTCATTCCTGCGTTTGCGCAAAAAGTTAGAAACGTCCCAACTAAAACAAATGTTTGTTTTGTTCTCGGCCCTCGTTGTGTAATATGAGAGCGGGATAAAGCCGTGTTGCTGCGAATGTGATGTACGAGTTATGAGAATTACACCGAACTAATTTGTGATAAGGTGTTGTTTATTCCGTAAATAGAGATGGAGGATAATGAATGGCGTAAATATCGCGGTTCATCATCATCTTGGTGTTAATGTCCCAGTTGTACTTTCACGCACGAGAGCCTGAGATCCGCCTTGACTATGATACAAGATTTGGCAGATCAGGTAGTTAGGCACAGTGGAACGACTGTCACCTGTTTTCTGTGATGTTGTTAATCGGGGAACTTGAACAGATTGGATCATGGTTACACATTCAGTCGCCTGAATGTGTAGGTTTCATGACGATGTTTTCACCTCACCGTAAGAGCACCGATTAGTATTCAACTAATGTACATAACACAGAAAAAAATAATTGGTACATAGCCGCAGTGGGATTCGAACCCGGTACCTCTCGCTTACGAATTGGATACCGTAACCACTCGGCAACCGTCGCTCTCTTGTATACCAGTGGCCCTAGCACAAGTGTGTCCGCGACAAAGCTGGTGCCGTGAGAGGGCGTTTGTCTCTTTCTCTCAATACTAAGACGAAAGAGATAGCAATGGCTATGTCGCGCTTTTTCTTGCTTATCGCGCGCGTGAGCAACTTGTAGTACCTTCTGGTTGTTTTGCTAAGACTATACAGACAAGGCTTGTTACAAAACCGCCGAGACAATCAATAGTTACAACGCAAGTCAAGGAAAAGTCTAGAATCAACTCAACACGACTCCAACACATCGCTCCTTCGTATATCGACCGATAAGGGTAACAACACGAGTCTTCGTCCACGTTTCCAAGACCGTAGGGTTATTAAAGCAAGTAATGGGGCAGAAATTGCCTTCGAATAGTCGGCCGTTTAAAACTACGCCTCATAAAGCAAAGTGACCCCTGAACCCCGACATCAGCAATTCAGTTTAATTAAGTTTATACCTCACTATCTAAATAATTGGTACAAAATGCCGTTATCCATTAGGTATATTTGAAGATTGAGTTGGGCTATTAATTTCGGTGTTATGGTTAGTGGTATTTATGGAAAAGTTTAAGGGAGAAGATCACGCTGCTATTATTTAGATAGTTGAGGATCTAAGTGATTCAGTTGGTTAACATGCCGGTCGGCACGCAGAGGTCCGGGGTTCAAACAGAAATTGAAATGATGAATTTTAATTTCTGTTACGGGTCTGGGTGTAGTATGTATAAAAAGTATGTATTTAAAAAGAAAGTATATAAAAGGTTTATCAATTATCTATCACCCACAACACAAGCTTTGCTTAGTTTGGGGCTAGATGGCGCTGTGTGAATTTCTCCAAGCATATTTTTTTTTTTTGTCGTAAATGAGCCTAGTCATCATTTGGCTAAGAAACGCAACGTCAATCGAAGCGCCATCTTGCGGATAGCTGGAAATACTGTGAAGACGTCATATACGGCGCGCGGTCGCAACGAGCACTTCCCATTCGACCATCGAAAAATCATTAAAGAAAGAAGAAGTCTTTATTTATTACTGTACTGTACTCCATAAAGCAGAGTGTGAGTACAGAAGGGACTACCAAATTATAATTTGTACAAGGGCTCACGTGAATAGATTCCCTGGCGCACCTTGCGTTTCGGCCTCGCGGGATGGCCATGGGTGGTGGCGGGTCTTCCAGTGAACCACCGGTGCGGTAGTCCCACATTATTATCTGTTACTAAAAATTATCCTACAGTCATCCTATGCTTTCATTGTTTGCTATTTTTATTGTAATATCGCTTTATTATCTCAATACACTATTAAACTGTTCGGTTGATCTTTATTTTCACGAAACTATCCAGAAAATACCTTCTGATGGATCTCTCCCCTGCTAGAGTGTGCCCTAATCTACGACATATTTATTTATTGGATCAACAAGATGGCGGAGACAATCTAAAGACCTAAGCAATGAGACTGGTGAGCGGTAAAGATAGGGTTCGTATATATCGATATCATAATCATACCATGGCCGTGTGGTGTACGGCAGAGTAGAAAAGCATCAACCAATTACATTCATGGGTGTCGTACAAGGCTACTTACGTTTTTGAGGCAAAAAATCTAGAGTCTACGTGGACTGAGAATGGGCAGCAGCGTTTTTCATTTTTATATTTTCATCACTGCAATCTCCAAGCCACCTGCCAAGCTTGGAGATTATAGCAATAACCTGGGAGTTACCTTAAGTTCTCGAGTGGACTGTTATAGGCTGTGTTGATGATTATAATCATCAGTAAGTTACGATGCGGCCGATGATAGAGCATGCCTGTCTAGCAACAACCTGTTCACTCTAGCCTAAAAACGTCTAGATTATAATGGTCAGGAAACACATTCGCAGGCAATGCGTTCTGTTATTTAGGCGTACGTATTATAAAGACTGAAAAAGCTAGCCAGTTATATTAGCTGAGTTTCCTTAGGTAGACCTGGGTAGATTGCGTACTCATTGTCACTTCACGGGCTAAATCAGTGTCTTGATTCTATCACTGACATCTGATTATACCTGATTCTGTGATATATCTGATTATGTGTATATCACTAATAGAAATCCCCAAGCATAGAAATTTCCTTTACATGCCCAGTGTCTTTGACCTTCTAATAAAACCCGGTAAGGTAAAAAACACTTTATCTCTGTCTTGAAAGAGCCCTTGAAAATATTATGGAGTTTTATTATTGACAATTTCGAGGAAAAGCCGTTATAAACCCATAAAACAACATTGCTTTGCACACAGCAACAGGTTTGCTCCACGTAGCCCATCTTGTACACACGTATCTTATGAATTGTTTTATTATTCAAGTGCGTTGAGAATACCTTATGAGGTGGGCCCAGGAATTGGGGCCATTGTAGGGGCCCGTGGAACCGGGATTGTATTAAATTTTGAATTTACAACCGCATGGAGAGTAAAGCTGTGGCTGCAGTACGGACGGAATATGTATAGGGTCAAAAAAGTGTCCACTGCAATCGCATTTTGGCACCTGCATTTTTTAAATAGTCTTGAAGGCGGTCGGGTTCCGAATGGCGCATTTAGTGAGGATCGTCATCGGCAGAAATAGCTGGCGCGGATCTGCCGATTCAGTACTTATAGTTCCATAGCAATAAATCCGTCCCCTGCGTACGGAGCGATTCTTGAGAGAATGTGCAGTTTGAAGGTCTCGTTACATTATATGCAACTGATCTCCCACCAGACCACAAATTTGCTGTAGGATCGCTCCAACTACACCTGCATTTGCGATTTATATTATTACCCAGGTATCGGAGTTCATTCTTACAATTTCATAACTATTTTTTATCATTGACAATGAAATGAATAAATATAGGGGTGGCTGGAAGTCAGGCTGCTATCGCTATGTTTTCGTGAATTCGATTCATCCATCGGAATTACATTCGAACAATTTTCAAGCGGACCGGATGATGTGAGTGGCTGCGAAGCAGAAATTGTCGACTTTCAGATTCGCCGCTTGGTATTTTTGCCAACCTGGTTCGAATTTGTGTTCTTATTTCAGACTTTTTTCCTTATTTTAACTTTTAATCCTTAGGAGTATGAAGCTTTCAAAAGTATACATCTTTTGTGACACAATTTTCCTGGAATACCCGTTGGAACGATGAGGAAGCCTTTCATCGAATTCATGTCATACATTGCTTCCTGGAAACGATATTCGAACAACTTTCTGAGAAGTGAAGTAACAACACGAAATTGCTATCCAAAATGTGTTGTGTTCGCGGAACAAACAATTCGGTTCAAAAGGACATAAAAAAGAAAACAAAGGATTTACGTAGGTATTGAAGAACCCAAAGTCATTATGAATCCTCCTTTTGAAAGTGAGGAGTTGGCGTAGGTGTGCACCTGATACCCTCATCTATTTAGGGGCAGACCGGAGAGAGATCCATCAGAAGTCATTTTTTTGAGTTTGTATTGAAGTGGGTGTAGGTTTTTCATTTGCCGATTAATAAAGTTTTGTAGAAAACAAAATTCAGCCTAATTATGTATTTAAATGGATAATGTGCAGCAGTATTCGTTGAAATTCACATTCTACGTATTTCTTGTATAATTCAATACATTTATACACAATATACGTAGCGTGATTGATACGGCAAGTCGTGATTTTTGGCATTCTTTGTTCACCAAATAAGACAAGTCAGAATAAACAGATCGTAATGTGGGACTACACCCTTGAGTCACTTGCCAGACCCGTATCACCTATGGTCATATCTCGACCGAAACCAGGGAGGTGCGCCAGACCCTGTTTCAAAATGCGCACTTCTAAAAGTTATAGTTAGTCTCTTCTGTAGTCACACTCTCCTTTCTGGAGCAAGGCTACTATGGATGGACTTCTTCACTTGTCAACGGATGAGCAGCTAGTTCCAGTTCTTGACTCGTCGATGGTTGAATGCAAAGTGTTCGGTGCGCCCGTGCGCCGAATATGACGTTTTCCAAGACAAAAAGACAAAACGAAAATACCCAATGCAGCGTACAACTCGTACGTAAAAAGAAAGAACTTCCTAAAATATCGTCCGTTAAGGGTTACACATTTTTTTTACATTAACAGTCCATCAGCAGTCTCTGGTCGTATCGGGCGGCCTACCGCCTAGGCCAATAACGTCTACACACTAAAGCGATTATTGCCTGCCGGCAATGGCCTGTCATCACGTCTGCGACAACACACTAGCAGATTTTCACCGGCTGGCATTGGTCGGAAGGCCAAGCTGTTGCAAACTTTATTTTAACGGATCCACAAATTGTTGTATGCCACTAAATTTGGTAATCCTTCAAACCACCAGAACACCAATAAAATATTATGCCAGGCAGAATATAATACCTAAACATAATTTGAAAATAAAACAACAATATTGTAATTTATGTTTTAAAACTATAATTTATTTGTGTTAAGTGCCTACTAAAAAATAATTGTTAAAATACGAAACGTCTTCGAAACTTCGTCTTCATACATTTCCTTAGCTATAATTTAAATTATTCAAGAAATTAAAAAACTAGTTTCGGATAATCCCCGAAACGACTACCTTATGTTCTGAGTGTTATATACACATAAAAAATATACACCAGTAACGTTAATATTCGAGTTATTTCCTGTAAATATGTAACTCAAGCTAGTATTTGAATTTCGTACCTTACTACTAACTGAAGCAACCAAAGCCATTAGAAAAATCCACTAGCAACTAAAACCAAATTTGTCTGCTAAAAGGTAAGTCCTAACTACAAGATCTAATGGAAATTTCACTGAGTTAGCAACACTGTCTGTTGTCCATTTTGCCAATAAGTTCAACAAGGTGTAAAACATGAAAGTGAAGGCGCTGAAATGACGGTAGACAGACCGCGCGCGCCGACTACCTGCTAATGTGTGTTTATTTGGCTTCAAGGCCACGACTGTCCGGTCGATATCTGTCAGCGGCCACAAACTCTCAGTTCGTATTAGTCGTCAGTCTGGACTGACGATTAATTGACAGACTTATATCGTGCGGCGAACTGTTAATCTGTGAGGCCCTTAAGCGGATCCCGGGAACTCGCTCGCGAGAACACAACCGGGATGTTAACGTCATGATCATTATTATAATGAATCATGAATTTTAAACACATTTTCTACGGGTTTTTCAATTTATTCTCTATTCCGGGACATCTGCACCCTACAGAGGAGCAGATGCGGTGCCGGCCTCTGAGGTACCTGGTGACATGCCTTTTGGAGAACCCCATGTTATAATGCAAAGAAAAGACTTCGAGAGGGAGTTCATTCTACATCTTGCACATTACTTTATTATATACCTAAATACACAGGTTTCATAAATTCGGAACAAACAAAATTTTTTTTTGTGCCATGTTGTACACGGGCAGACCAATGTTTTGTGATCTAAATCTTTACTATCGCTACAAAGTGGAAATTTTCTTGTACGGGATGACATAGGATAACCTACGGCACCCTTACAGTCTAGAATGACATCTTACAGTCTAGAACGAAATCTTTCGAACCAAGACGCTCTACATTTTCATTTTTTTCAAATAACGGCCACTTGATCGAACACACTGAATGAAAAAAGAAATCGAAACATAAATTTAAAAAAGACACCCACAAAAGAGGTGGCAAAGCCAGCCAAGAGAAAAGAGGGAAACCTCAGGTCCGTTGATTCGGAAAAATTCAATTACCCAATGTCCCGCGTTGCATTCTAATGTTACAAATAGACACGCTGGGTCAGTACGTAATCAAACTTTAGTGCTTAACCGGAAACATCAGGTTTCTGCGCGTTTGTTACTGAGTAGCATATGAAAAACATATTGTAAGGTCTAATTAATAATGCTCGAAATAATATATTATTATGATTAATTCATATTGTATCCAGCTTAATCTAGTAAATTGCACTGATTAGTTAACCTTTTTAAGAAGTCAAGTGATGGCTGTAAGAGAAAAATACCTTCGGTAGCGTTTGACATTTTGATAATTAAAAAAATGAGTGTCGTTCTATTTTTGGTATCTACGTATGGAAGATGATTTTAATACCAAAACAACTAATTGTACGGAATAAATCATTGTTAAGTATTGATAAAACGGAGTTTAACTACAATATTTACTGACCTCTGATATCGGTATGGAATTGTTTACACGCAACATAACTATTTCGTATTCAGCAAATCCGTATTCATTAACAATGATTATCTTAGTAAAGTAGCGTTAGAGTAAGAAACATATAATATACCACATTTATATTATATGACTACCTGAGTGGTTTACTTCGTTCACATACCGGTTCGCCATGTAGAGTTCCCGGGTTCGATTCATACTGAGCAGAAATTGGAGTGATAAATTTTAATTTCTGTTACGGGTATGGGTGAAGTATTTATAATAGTAAGTAGTTTCTAACACCCATAACAGAAGCTTTAATTACTTTAGGACTAGATGGCTCTGCGTGAATTTCTCCAAGCATATTATAATATACTTCCGAAAAAATCGCCAATTTCATAAATAAGGACCTAATTTTAGTCTAAAAGATAATCATATTGAACGTTAACCTTGATTATCTGTCACAAGCATACCGCTAGACCTGTGCCGCGGGCGAAGTAGGCCGCTGAAAAATATTAAACTACCCTCCAGAGCCTTTAATCCCTAAAAAAGCGAGAACTCCTCTCTGAAGCCCGTCGGAAGGATCTTGTAAGGTTAATGTTCCGAGCGCCGTCATTTGCGCATTTATCTCCGAGCGATGATGCTAATGACGTCCGGGCGACGCCATCTTGTGTTTTTTTTCTCTATCATAATATTGTTATTACCTACGTCAGGTTGCTTTTTTATTTCGGTGTTTCGGAGTCAGATAATTTGGTGGTTGATGTTTTATGTTTTCATGAGTTATCTTATACTGCTGCAATATTTTATACTTGATTTGATTAGGTAAAAGCGAAGGTTATTAGTTGTTTCCTAAATTAAATATCTCACCTGCTGGATCTTCCGTGTCATGTTATGTGTGGATGTCTCGATCATTCCATACAATATTCTCATTTCGGTTTCGTTCCCCTCTCGGGAGAATTTACATAAATCCCGATAGTTGTATATTCAATTATCTATGTAATGAAATCACAGTCGTGTTTTGTAAATACAAATACAGAGCACTATAGATTTTGCAAGCGACTTGTACTGTCTGGCATCCAATCTGGTCAGGTACCTCTGATAGCAGGGTCACGGTCACCGTAATTACCTGATCTGCCAAATCCTGGACCATGGTCCTTGCCCTCGTGCACGAGAGCATAACCGGGACATTAACGCCAAGATCATGATGATGCTGGCTAAGAGCAAGGGGGATGATGGCGAATTTGCTCCTCCATTGTAACCAACTGTGTCAAGCAAAAACACTCCACCTTGCACCTACAAGTATACCGGCCCACAACATATATTACACGGAACACAATAAAGCCCCGTTAGACGTAATAATTGGCTAATGATGACGGAGGTGAACGTGGAGTGAGCGCTCGCGTGTCTGCCCTGATTACATCCCTGAGTTGTATGTACCTACTTATTCAATTACGTGTACCGTGGATATCTATAGGCTGTAATATAAATGTAAAATATAACATAATGCGATTGGAAAGAGCGTGGACATATTGCAGAAGAGAATTTTGAGAGAGGGGATGCTTTAATTGTATGGGGAGTGCTTTATTATAATATGTTAGGGGGTATCAAAATCGCTCGTGACACTTGTATGGAATTGTTTCATAAATCATTAGCGATCATAATATGGCCTTCCTGTAAAAATTGCCAATTGCTGTAATTTGTACAATAAAGTTTTTAAATAAATAAATAAAAATAATTCCATTTCTAATGTAGCACTTCAGCTGGCAACCGGCTGATGTGGCACTTGACTAACCGATACGGGTCGGTAAATTTTGTCCTTGGCGTGCTGGCTTGCTGACTCGTTACGATGAAAATATATGAATGTCATCACACAAAACACGCCACGCTAGCGTCGACGTCGCGCCGAGCTTGGCGGGCTTGCGCGTTGACAAACTGCGAAGCGGCAGCGCGGAGTGGCGAAAATGGACGATGCAATACTTATCAATTGTGTACAGCAAGAATCATTTCTTTATGATTTCAGTAAAAATAAAAGTTAATTACATTTAAGCAAAAATGTGACTTTAAGGGCACTGATTTTGGAAAGCATTGCCAACCAAATTGGAATGCTATGCTGAAACATCCATGCAAATATTTTTTTTTCATGTCATTCTGTAGGCAAACAGGCAAGCGGGCCACCTGATGGAGTGGTCACCACTGCCTATAGACATTAGCAAAACCAAAAGTATCGCTAATGCGTTGCCCACCTCTATAACACGTCCAAATGTCCATGCTTACATAGTTTCACATTCAGAATATTAGTAGGATATATTGCGTCCCACACCTTAATATGTGGCGCAGACTCTGACAAATCCGACATACTTAAATATCAAATTTTTCCTCTACAGGTGCCGTATTAAGCGAGTGTAAAATATTTCGTGCCTATTTTCGACACGACAATCTCCAATCCGCTTGTCGCTTGACATGAATGACGGAATGTCAGATGGCAGTCGCTGAACTGTAAAGCAGACCTGCCAAATCCTGGATCATGGTCATGGACCTCGCGCGCGAGCGCACTGCCGGGACAATTCATTATCATCTTGGTGTTGCTAATGTCTATAGGCAGTGGTGACCACTTTCCAGCAGGTGGCCCGCTTGCCTGTTTGCCTACTGTATGAAATAAAAAAAAAATAAAAAAAAAAAAAATCATCGTCGTAGCGCTTATCCCAGCCTTTGCCAGGGTCTGCTTTTCTACTCATTCTTCTCCACCTCTTCCGGACTTTGGCATGCTCGCGTCGTAAGCCTTCGGCTCTTGCGTCTGTCAATCCATCGCTTTTTGGATCGCCCACGGGGTATCTTTTCTAATACCGTCAGGTTCAGGCACCTATTTCCCACGAATCCCTGAGGCTTACGCAATACGTGACCAAACCAGCGAAGGCGAGCCTGCTCGATCTTATCCGCGATATCTCATACGTACAAGGCTGCCACAGATGTACTGGTTACGTAGTCGATCGAGTCGCGTAACTCCGCACATCCAAGGTTTTTACGGGGTCGGAAACCATAGGCTGCGGTGACTGCTTACCATCAGGCAGGCCGTAAGCTTGTTTGCCATATAGGTGGTATAAAAAAAAACCAACGCCTCTTTTTTACTTCGTTGGCGTGGGGTTCGCGGACTCACGAACCATGTCTCGCAGTAATAGAGCATCACAGGTGTAATTATACTCTTGTATATAAGCTTGACAGGGATTTTACGGTTACCGATGGCTGCCTTAAGTTTCCGCCATATGGCCAAAGCTGCAGAGATTCGGGACTTGGCTACCGGGACAATTATTATTTTTAATCTCCAATCAGCTTGTCAAAATGTCGTTATAAAAATATTCCTAAAGTCTGTTTTAGTAGAAGACAAAACAGTTAAGCGCGAAAACGACAACAACGACTGTGAGGAGGGCGCCACTCGTCTTTCTTCCGTACAGTTCTAACGGCGGCATGTAACTTTCTTTTTACACCACATTCAGTATTATTGTTGTCACGTTCAAATGTTTTGCCATTATCCATAAAAAGTACTTTACTAGATAATATCATATCGAAATAACTAATCAAACAACTTCGGCAACCCTCAACACAAAGTGCAAAATAGCGACGACGTACAATACATACTTACGTTCAGATGTAACTATAAAATATTGTATATTTCGTACATACAACAGCCCCTAACAAAAATTACACACAGCTACATTATGTACCGTTGTTTGTTCCCAAATCCCTTGGCGTATAAGCAAACTTATTATAGAGCTACGCATTAAAAAGCATCCGAAAATTCCCGCCAATATCCCGTCAGCAATAATGGATCCGCGGAAAGTTATGTATACGTTTATGAATAATAAACTCCTTAATACTGTATGTTATGACAACGCTTACATTGTTCACGAGGGCTTGTAACACAATACGTTTACAGCACACAGAGTAATCAAACTGGCTCTGTATATTATTAAACTCCACTGCGAAACGACAAAAGTAATATAAAATGCAATTATATCGAAACTTTTGTAATCAACCGTGTAAAGTGGGAAGTTATTAATTGGTGCGTACATTTTTAACGACAACGCGTTGTATAGACGCTCGTATGGTGGTATTCGATTAAGTTTGTTTTCAGTTTGGGCTTTGTTTCAGGGTGTATTGTTAAACAGTCATGGTAAACATATATGGTAGACGTCCCACCGTCTCGTACTCAGTGTTTTGCATCCACTTTTCTTATGCGCACTGCAACTACTGTAGGACTGGAACTCTTTGCCTCAGTCGCTGTTCCCCGATAAGTTTAACCTTGGGGTCTTCAAGTCAAGAGTTAATTGGTATCTTCTATGCTTGCATACTACATCTTCGACCTCATCGTCCCTTTTCATCAAGTGAGTTGAGGTCAAATGCAAGCTTATTGCCAATAAAAAATCGTTAACCGAGTATATACAGCGAGTTATTTTCTCTCGTTCTCAGGCATTCTCTTAGGCGGGCATTCAACTGTGCGTGATTATTCCGACGGACATATACCTGCTTGCACTGATGCACCGTGGAAGTCGCCTTAGAAGCGTAGACAAGTCCGTAACGTCGGACACGACACCAGTCAAAAACTTCAAAGATGTGATGCAGGCTCGTGCGAACGGGCGAATGTCAAAACCGCAGCTGCAGTGATATGTTCTCTTTCACGTTGCATTTTTAAATAACAAAATGATAATTTCTTTCGGATGGTTTGTAAATTGTTGCATCTATCTATAAATAGTTAACCTAGTTTAGGAGGCAGGAATACAGTTTTAGTGCCTGAACTGTTTCATACACATATAGTACCATAGATATTGCCATTTATTGTAACTGTTATGTTGTCTTTTTTGTTGTATTATTTGGCTAATAAATACATTATTATTATATATATATTATTATTATTAATGTATTAAACAAAGTCGCTTCCCACCGTCTGTCCCTACGTATCTATGTACGCTTATATCTTTTAAACAACGGATTTGAATGCGGTTTTCAGCAATAGACAGAGTTATACAAGAGAGAAGTATAAGCAAGAAAAAAGGGGTGTAAGGGTAGGAGGCCATACGAACGAAGCCGGGGCGGCTCGCCAGTAAAACATAATAATATATTGATTAGAACAAAAAATTTGTTATACTACGACATATGAAAGACATATGAAAGTTAACGTAATAGCAAAATAGGCAAGGCAGCGATCATTAGTATCCCAAAAACAGAGACGCCCTCATAATATATTCCAGAGTAAATTATGCGTAAACAAAACTTTGCGCAAGATGTGTACAGTAAATTATCCGTGTAAGGCTTTGCCGAACAAAAACTTCACTTTGTCAACTGTAATGCGTGAAAGCAGCGGCGAGGGCTTACTGAACATTTGGTGAAAGTAAATACGCGGTGTTCAAACAACGATTTAACAGTATTTGTAGCTCAATGAGCAGTTTTCCCATAAGTATCTAAAGCATTCCTAACCACTCACTATATGGCGCTCCGACAATTTTGGTAATTAATAATCGCTTGAAATCGATTCTTAGCAAAGAGGATATAAACACTGGTACGTTGTGTTGGATAATATTGTATTTATCAATAGTTTTCTAGCATTTTTGAGATTGTAATAAATTATTGCAAACAAAACAAACATCAATTTAACTGTGTCAGTTCGTTTCATGAACGTTTGGATCAAGAATGGACGTAATACAAATATAAAAGGTTTGTATTAAAATGGAACAAAGTGCCTATTTATATAAATATTTCTTTGTCCATTTCGTTCAATCTTTAAACGTTATGTTTCCATTAACAAAAACCAACTGACAATACCTACTGGAAAACTCCTCATTGGCAACAAATATGCCTGCATAGGTACTAGCTTTTAGACTGAATGTGTAACCATGATGCAATCTGAGCAGGTTCCTTTGGTAGCAGGGTCAGAGTCATGGTGGTCAGATGGCTGTCTCCACTATAATTACCTGATCTGCCAAAGCCTGGATCATGGTCAAGGCGGACCCCGGGCCCTCGTGCGTGAGAGCACAATCGGGACATTAATGCCAAAATTGTTGTACTAGCTTTGGACCGCGACTTCGTCTGCGTAAAATTCAGTTTTTACGTTTTAGGCCTGTTCTTTTGGGAACCGCATTGAATTTCGCGATAAATTATAACCTATGTGCTATTCTGCACATAGAGTGCCTTTGTTTCCTTCTCTCAGTACTAAGTTGAATAATATAGCAATCTGTGTGGCGCCTTTTCTCTCTTATCGCGCACGAAAGCACACTTACGCTAGCTGTGCTGATTTAGGTGACAATTGGAAAAGCTACGTAAAGAGTAAGATGAGCGGGAAGACTCCTAGAGGTAGAATCTCAATACGGTCAGACCAAATCCGCTCTACCCTGGTCACTGGAACTGGCGCAAGATAGTCCACAAGATAGTGACGCTACAATCCTCGGCATTGAGAACAAACGACGCAAGGAGCACCTGCCTACAGAAGTAATACAACGTTAAAAACTCTTTACAAATCAAAAAATCAAATTCCTAATTCTTCCAACACAGTGCTCTCCAAGTACAGTCTTGTAAATAAGTATAGTTTTCTACCCACCGCAGCTTTTGAGAAAAATGCAACACGGACGCCACACGGATCCTTTGTGCAATCTAGTAGCCCGAGCCAGCCGTGGCATGTAAATTAACTTAAATAAGGTAATAAAACTTTGCGAGACCAGCTAAAATATCTGCTTAGACCGCCTGCGGACCTGAGTGCATTAACTCAGCATTGGACGAGTGGCTTTCGAATTTGTAATCTGCTTATGTTTATAAGGAAAACGTGAAGCGTCCTTATCCCTACCGCCTTATATATTTCTGCTGCCAAGCAACAATGCTCGCATAGTTGTATTAAGGTTTGAAAGATAAAGTAGCCACCGCAGTTACAGGCATGAGGCATATCATCTTAGTTCTCACAGTGACAACGCACCTGCGTGCGGTTGCAACCTAAATGCATGAATCTTAGATGTCATGGGCGACAGTTACCGCTTACCATCAAGTGGCCTGTCTGCTCGTATTGTTACTGCGTAGCATAAAAAAATATCTATCATACAAATACAACTAGACGCGTAAATATGTAGAAACGACTAAGAATAGGTACGTGGACATAGCAATTTTAGAAGAATCGTCTAATACAACATAAACAAAAATGACCGATCCATACTTTTTTATTAAAGACCTAGTCACACTGTGCGCTTGAAAATAATAAGCAATATTTCGGCCGAATGTTTAGACAACAATCGAGACGCATAATTGGAATACAATCCCTTGACAAACAAGAGCCATTGAGCAACTGTTGCAAACAAATATTTGTTTGGCTTCAGGTTCCTACGCAATTTTTCTGGGCACAATTGAATTTTTTTAATTTTACAGCTGTGTTTTTCGGTAAACACTTGTAAAATAAACCAGCTTGATAGAAATGAAAATTACAAGAGTTTGCAGGGTTAGGTGCTCTCTAAGCTCGACGTCTAAAGATGGGCCAAATTCATACAAAATTCAAAGAAGTTTGGCACATATTAACAGCACACCCGATAGACATATGTACGAGGGGGGGTCAAAAAGTTCGCGGAACGAAGGGGAAGGGGGGTGAAATAAAATACTGTACTATTTTTCGTTTTCAATATTTTCCCCCTTAAGTCGAATACATTTTTCAGATCTCTCTATTAACTTATTAATACCGTCGAAAAAAAATGATTTGTCTTTGTCCTCAAAAAAGGCCGAAATCGCCGTCTTGACTTCTTCATTTCTTCAATTCAATTCTTGAAAATGGGAAATAAAAAATAATCACAGGGGGCTAAGTCTGGACTATAGGGAGGATGGTTTAACATTTCGAAGCCACAGTGATGAAGGGCAGCCATCGCAACGCGGCTCTTGTGTACCGGTGCGTTGTCATGCAAAAGCAGCACACCTTTTGTCAACTTTCCCCGCCTTTTCTCCTCGATTGCTTCTTTTAATTGTCTCAGTAGATTAGCGTAGTATTTTCCCGTTATAGAAACACCTTTATCTTTATAATCTATTAATAAAATACCCTCTGTATCCCAAAAAACAGTTGCCATGATTTTTCCAGCCGATTGTGA
Organism: Blastobasis lacticolella; assembly: GCA_905147135.1. Taxonomy (NCBI): domain Eukaryota; kingdom Metazoa; phylum Arthropoda; class Insecta; order Lepidoptera; family Blastobasidae; genus Blastobasis; species Blastobasis lacticolella. Next base: position 17,001,211 of record LR990051.1, read on the forward strand.
CACCCTGTATTTCTTAGGGGGGGCTGACCCTTTTTATGCTACTGCATAGACTCTTGCTTCGACTCAGGCTCATAATGATGAACCCAAGTTTCATCTGCAGTAACAAGTCTTGCAAAAATTCCGTCCTTGTCGGCGCTACAGAGGTCTAAAAACTTCTTTGAATACTCGACGCGCAGCTGTTTCTGTGGTGGTGTGAGCATTCTTGGCACCCATCTTGCGCTGACTTTTGACATCCCAAGATTGTCGTGTAGAATATTTAAAATGGTTGTAGGTGATACTCCAATCATTTCTGCAAGTTGTTTCTTCTTCAAACGAGTATCCTCCAGTATAAGATTCTCCACTTTTTCAACGATGTTTGAGGTGGTGGCCTCAATCGGGCGTCCTGAGCGAGGGTCGTCTTCAAGAGACTCTCTGCCTTGCTTGAAAAGGCTATTCCACTTGTACACCATGGTTTTCCCAGGGCACGAGTCCCCGTATACTGATAACATTTCTTCCAAAATTTTCTGAAGTGGTTTTCCTTGCTTAGTGAGGAACTTTATGACGGCACGAAACTCGATTTTTTCCATGTTCAAGTTTTTCTTCCGGATTCACTTGTTTGATCGACGACAGGTCAAAGGTTATTGACACAATCAGGTTCAAACTTAGCATATATACTCACAAAGAGTTGCTCATTAGATACTACCTGCGGCAGGTCCCCCACCCCCCGCTATCCCCTCCATTCCGCGAACTTTTTGACCCCCCCTCGTATAATAATAATGAATATGGATACCGTTGATGCCGTGGATGGTACCGTTCGAGGGTACCATTCGGCTCCCGAGTCTATTCAACCGATCTACAGGTACAATTGAATGGCATATGGTACTAAGTTAAAAACTTGGTGGTATCACGTGACTGTTACTAATCAGATTTGTTATGCTTTGTTTAATATAGGATAATAATTTTGACAGCTCACTAATTCTTGGTCCTTGGCGCACGCTTATGTGTGTGTTTTTTTCGGTAAAATGTACAACGGGCAATGTCGTACATCAGGTACCGCCCCTTTAGTGAAGTGCCACGAATAACAAATAACAACAGACAATCGAAAATCGGTATTCAAATAAAATCAGTTTAAAGAACATAAGAACAACATGGTTCACTTAAAATGAGGTTACAAAAAGAAATTGTTTAACACAACATATAAGTTGCAATACAAGAAGCCGCTTATATAATATTATATTGTAAGTTATAGTTACTTATGACAAAGGATACATGCAGTACATTCACTTCACTTTTGTATATGACATTTTAACTTGTTTTTAAGTTCACCTAAAGTTGCAGTGTTTCTTATTTCACTTGGTAAATTATTATAAAGCTGTGCTCCCTCAAACACTATGGTCCTGTATCCGTATTTAAACGTTCTTGGTTGTAGAAGCTGGAGTTTGTTAGTATCTTTCAGATTATGTCTAAATACTCTCTTAGAAAATTTAATCCCTTTCCGATTACTGTAGGTGTTCACCAGGGTTCTGTGCTGAGCCCTTACTTGTTTTGCATTGTGCTCGATGTCCTCTCAGCGGAAATTCAGGACATGCCTCCTTGGCTTATGAAGTACGCTTACAATATTATACTGGTGAGCAAGCTTAGGCAGGATCTTGAGACCAGAGTAAACACGTGGAAGGATGTGCTAGAAAACGGTGGTTTGAAGTTTAATGTCGCCAAAACGGAAAATATGGCCAGCTGCAGCGTAGATCCCGAAACCATCCTTGTAGGTAACGAAGCTGTCAAAAGAACAGATAAATCCAAATACCTCGGATCCGTGACGAACGAGTCCGGCGATATCGGCCCCGATGTCAAGCCTAAATCTCTGCAACAGGGGAGAGCCTTGAGGAATTCGCATGTTATTTTATGAGAACTACTTAGACATTAATTGATTTTAACTATTTGATATCTGTTTTGTAGATATGACACAAATATTTCTAAAACACTAACTATCTCTTTCACCTATATTTGAAAGCTTGTCTATTAATTTTGTGTGACTTACTGTGTCAAACGCTTTCTTCAAATCGATAAATATGCCTAAAGCGTAAAGTTTTTTGTCAATGTTTGTTTTAGTTAAAATAATCGAAAATTTAAGATTAATACTTACTTACTTAAAATTAATACTTACAATCAATACTTATAATAAAACAGTAAATAAAATGTAAAACAGTAAAAATATATGCCTGTATATTGAATATATTCACACAAAATTATTCAGAGCTACGAAGAAATAGTAATAGAAGAATTTTATCTGTCTGTTTTTCTGTTTGTACACGCTAATCTCTAGAACTACTGGACGGATTATAATGAAACTTTTTTTGTTGTGTAGCCATTAAGCCTGGGTAATAATTGTGGGTATAATTGATGTAATGGACGGAAACTGGAACACCTGATGTAGAACATAATAGACCAGCTAAACTATAAGAAAAATGAAAATGGCGCCGAACAGGAGTTGTTTGGGTTTTTACAGTTTTGTAGTTTGGGGTCCAATCTAGGTGAGTTACAATCAAGGTCATGTGTAATCTAATTTGTTTGGGTAAACCCAAAGATACGGCTCGACCTCTCCGTAGTAGTAGACTTTCTTACATTAGGGAGGTCATTTAAAATGGACCCTCGGGAAAAAGATAAACTACCCTAAACGATTTCCTCGCAAAAGAAGTCGCGGGCAAAAGCTAGAATGTCCTGAATGTAGCAATTTTGTTATCTATACTAATGACAATAAGCTTATTTTATTATTTGTAAACCAACGCTTAGCCCTCGCATAGTCCACGCACAGTAATCGTGTCGCACCCGCACAGACAACACGTCTTGTACACGCTAATAAGGTAAATTGGACGATACCTGTCCTGTTGCTACGCAGTGACTATGCGTTCACGACGCGTACGCGTCTAAGTCCGGTTTGTACTCGGCACCAACACGATTCCCTGGTAAATAAAATACGCAACCAATGCTTCTACCATACGTCGAAGAAATCTATTCTCGCCCAGCGCCGTCCGTTTCGTATGAATAATATAACACACGGCGAACTTCGCGTGAGGCGGCTTGTTAACTTCCCTTCGGGCTTCAATCGTCAATCAGTATGTCTAATTTGTTGTTAGCAACTTCCACGCGCGGCTTAACAAAAGCTGAAAGGTCATGCGTCAGTTTGAAATGGGGTATGGATGCTTTGTCTTCAACTATTTTCGAGCTACACAATATGTTTATATACACAATTTCTGGGTTAATAATGATAGCTCGTATGTAATGTTACTTCTAAGAAATGGGCTGGAAATATTTGTGACTTCCATTGTTTTATGGAACTTCAGTTACAAAGGAAAAGCGAGCCAATCATATGAAACTTTCTGGTTGCAAACGTCCATAGACTGCGGTGACTGCTTACCATCAGGCAGGCCGTAAGCTTATTTGCCACGTTAGTGGTATAAAAAAAATATCAACTGTTTTTTTTTCTGTTACATCCGATTACATCTGATATTTCTGACAGTTGTGTACGTGACGTATCTACTAAAACGCCAATGGCGACAATTGCTGCCAGACGCGAATTTTGGATGTACGCCAATGGCAGCACAGAAGGGTAGAGGACGTAGCAGATTTGTGAGTATGTGAGCGACATACTTCAGCAAAATCTGTACAGTAAACAGTTAATTATAGATATTTTTCTGATATATTCACTATACAGCTTAAACCAACGCGTATTTTAAGTCACTGTAGCATTAAGCAATGCTTCAATGACTTAAAATATTTAAATCTGCGGAAATAACTATTATTAATTTCCAGAAGTATCCTAAAAAACTTTTTTATATCATAATTATCTGGGGACTAGCTAGGCACGCGTTTTGAAACGCCAGTAACTTTTTATATGTAAATAAAAAAAGCCCGCATTTTAACGCCCAAAATAAACAAGCACTTCCCGAAAGAGCACTCGATTTCCGAATAACGAACGAAAATAAAAGTGCCTCTTTTTCCCAATTACGAATTATTTCTGCCGTTCAGTTCGAAAGTCTCGTTTATCTCGATGAGCAAAAGGCATATTTTGCTAATTCGAGTGAGTTTGTTTAATCGTGAAAGTTACGGTGGAAACGAAAAGTTTTCTTTGTTTTATATTAATACCTACTTTTCGAGTCGAGGCAAAAACTACGAGTATAAAACTAGAGGAGTCTGTCTGGATGGATATTACCGCTTTATCAATGTTGGCCGTGACTGCGACCACCAAGGGACATTAACTTTGTTAGATTAGTACAGATATTTTTACGTGGGAAATAAGTGCGTGAACCTGCCGGTATCAGGAAAGAGGCCCCGTATAGACCCAATAAGCGATGAATTGACATCGCTGAGTCGAATGCGAGAGCCAACAGTTTACGACCAGAGGATGCCGAAGATCGGGCGAAGTGAAGAAGAATGAGTAAGAAAGCGGACTCTGGCAGAGGCCGGGATAAGCGCTAAGGCGATGATGATGAGATTAGTATAAATATTTTTGGTACCAGAATTTTTAATGCACATTCAGGCAACTAAATGTATAATCATGATTAAATCTGGTCAGGTTCTGGTCAGGTAATTTGTGGTCCCAGAAATCGCTTCAGAAGAGTATATAGACAGGCTAAATCATAGAGAAAATATTTACTAACGTAATAGAGCAGCCATCACAAACAAAAATATTGTACCAGCCTGTCACGTGCGGGAGGTGCGGGGGGAGGCTGCTAAGTCATAGAATGACCGATGAAATGTTATCATTTTCTTTATTTTTGGCCCTCGAATGGTTCGTACAGTTTTCAATGCACAAGATGGCGTTTTTTTGAATATCCAAGCCACTGTCAGATTGGTCCGCGTCGCGCAATGTCTCAGAACTGACTGCGGCCACTGTTGTCCATGGACCGCAAAACGTGGTTCAAAGAAAATACTTTATTAGAAAATACTATTACGTTAGTAAATATTTTCTCTATGGGCTAAATAGTGGCCAATAGTTAATTTTAACTTCTACGTACTACGTGTAAGCTGAATACGCCCCAGCCGCCGGCCACACAAGTCCTCGTAAAAATAATTCCGATCAAAGTACACGTCACAAAATTCAGTTCACCGGTTTCAAATTGAATTTCCTAGGAGTCGGTCGGTAATCAGGCCGGGGCCAGATGTGGAGGGGGGTCTCCCCTGGGGGGTCATAGGGGGTCTCGCTGCAGACACACAACTGAATTATGTAAAAGTTTTAATTGTCTCTCTCGCCTCACCTTCATTAAAATTCGAGCTCCACAGTGAGATGTTTTGTATGAACACAAAAACTTGCGCCTCCAACTCTTTGCACGCGTGCCGTTCAACATAATTGTTCTCCAAGTGCAAAGTGGCAGTGTGTTTTAGCTTGTTTCGTTTCTTTGTGAAGATTAGCTCTAATGTTATTGCTCTGTTAATTTATAATTCAGACGAAAACTTAGAGACGGAGTTAAGCTATTCAATAGACTACCTATTTGCGAACAAAACAAACCCGATAATTAAAGATCGTTTAAGAGGCATATTAGAAAGTCTTCTTAGAGGCGGGTAACGCATTGGTAGCGCATCTGGTGTTGCTGATGTACATAGGCGGCGGTGACCACGCACCGTCAGGTGACTCGCTAGTCTGTTTGTCTGCCGTATTACATAAAAAACCTAAAAATACAGGACGTTCACTTTGGTATACATCATATATTCCCACTGCTGTTGAAGCTCTCTATGAACATGTCAATTAAGGCGCTTACCTGAATCTCTCATGAAACGTATTTTGTTATTGATCCTGTTTTCTTCTATTTTGACCGGGTATTTATCTTGTTTTGTCAAAAAACGCCCTAGGGCTGAATATTAATCTCATATCGAATACTGGCGAAACTCGAAAGATAATCTACAACGCAACCTTGCCACGAACGAGTTGCGTGAAAGCCTCAAAGCTCGGTAATTACCTGTCAAAAGTTCGCGTTCCGAGGGGAAAATATTTCGGTGGTTTTTACACCTACTAAGCTTGGCACATGTCAAAACTCGCATTTTATGTAACCTCACTGCGGGTTGGTACTTAAGTTTTTCCTGTTCATGACTAGTTTCGTGATAAATTAGTTTCTTTTATGGTAGACAAGGAACAACTTTCGTATTCTTGCTAATGTTACAAGCTGTGACGTACACGTATTTGTTATAGGAACATTATGCATTGATTTGTATGTCAGTGTACTTGAATTGAATAAGCACAATTTATTGTATAGTTTTGATGTCCAGTCCAGTAGTTTTAACCAGATGCATGTGTTAGATAGGGTGTATAGAGTGTACAGATCTCGGGTGTGAATTTAAGTATTTAGAAGATATTAATTATGGTGGTCTAGTATTTTATAGAAAACTAAGGATGGAAAGCTTAATGAAATAAAAATAGGGCACATTAGTTAAATATAAATAGCAATTTATTCAGGAAAGGAATAGCATATTTAAACACACATGAGATCAAATTAGATAAGTTATTATATTATAGGATAGGCAATCATAGCAAACAAAGTTACATGGGAAATATAACAATATATTCTGAACATAATAAAACATAGCAAAATACATATTTATCCCTAAAAATGGGACAATAGTATTACGTATGATTAAATCAATAACCGATTATATAGATAAATAAAACTAATACAAAATATAAAGCAACAATAAAACAATGCAAGTTCGTACTTAACTCTGTGCCGGGTCTGGAGCAACAAGGCCCTCCCAGTCTCTCGACTGGGTTTATATAACCAACATTCAAACGGAAGTTAGAAGCCGTTACATTTCAACTAATGACAGCACGTTATAATAATTCTAATTAACTATGAAATATTGTGCAAAGATAATAACCAAATTTATCGAAATAGTTCTTAAAACTATTTTAAATAATTATAAGATACATTAAATATTTAGAAACCAAACTTTTAGTTAATTAGTACTGAATGTGCTCAAAGATTAAACATCGTTCAGGAGTTTCGTACATTCGTTCTGAAACGACTATAATTTTATTTGGCAATATTATTTATTATTAATTACGATAGTTTTACTTTTAAATAACAATTAAAAATTGACTATAATACCATATAATATAACACATGCGTTCCTTCGTTTGGACCAAATAACATTCATTGATTTTTTTCGTATACTATGAATTTAAAAAAATTTTACATTTAACTTATACCTAAGAATATCGAATAAATACGATCAATACTACTACTATAATAATAAGGCTACTACTATAATACTATAATAAGGCTAAACATGGTGATACAAAATTAATATATTTTCAACAATGTTATATACCTGTGTTTACAAATAAAGACATTATGAATTATGAATTACTTGTTCAGATATACAAGAACTTAAGAGTTCAGCTTAAAATCACATGAGGTCGTAAGTCGCTTGTTCAAATAAACGATATTCGACTGAATAGCAGAACACATAAACGTGAATCTGGAAGGGGGCATCAAGCGGAAAAATCCTTTTTCGGAGCATCTCCTGAAATGGAACGAATCGACTTAATTCCAACTAATTTATAATCAGTTTCGACAACATCTGAAAGAAAGTACGCCCTAAATTAAATCCTGGTAAAATTGCCCTATCTTCGCAAGGTGGCCTTTCAAAGCGATGGTTTTCCTCGTACTGAATTGTGTTCATCACAGATTCCCAAATTGTGTCCGTGACAAATTATTTTTCCTTCCGAAGGATCTTTCTAAAGGTCTTTGCAGTAATCTTCTTACAAAGAATCAATGATTTCCCTCCTATTTGAGGGCAATTTATGTAATTTTTTCAATGGCCTGCTAGAAATTTTTCTCGCATTCGAAATCGGACAGCTGCGTGAAATAAGTAGCTATGTTTACAGAATGGTAACAAACTGTTGTGTATTATTATATTCTTTATTGTATACATACTTAGTTAGATACATCAAACAAAAAATTTGTACAATGGCGAACTTATCTCTATGAGAGATTTCTTCCAGCTAACCACAAATTATGTGAATACATGAAGATTTAAAAAGTGCCTACTCTCCCCATCCTTATAATATAGTAACGGTCGAATCCCTAGTAATATTGTAAATGCGAAAGTAAGACTGTTACGCTTTACGTAACGTTTCATTCCCCTCCACTTGCAAGCTAGTAAGATATTGGTACAATAGTCCACGCGGGCTGAACCGCGAGCTTTAAAATCTACGAGGATTAAAATTCTGCAATCCCCAACCCGCTTGCTAAGCGTGGAGATTAAACAAAGCCCTTACTAATGTGGAGGAGGCTCAAGAGAAACAAAGATCTTCGATTGTGTATGTTCTCCATAAAAAAATATTATTTGTAGAACGCCGTCGTGTTATTACTGGTATTATTACAGCGTGGGTGCGTGTTATTACAGATCATTTTTACATTGGGTTTCCAAGAGAAAATTGTAATCTCATGAAGATATTTGTTTACGAGTGTTCAGATTTTATTAAAACTATGAATTTCATTTAACAATTTCATTTTTTATGGTTATATAGGGTAGGTTGGCCGTGTGGTGTCCGGCAGAGTAGAATAGCACCAACCCCTTACACTCATGGGTGTCGTACAAGGCGAGTAATGTTTTCGAGGCATAAGATCAAGAGTCTCCGTAGTCTGGAAAATGGGCAGCAGCATTTTCCATTGTATTATTTAAACACTGCGATCTCCAACCCGCCTGCCAAGCGTGGAGATTATGGCAATAACCTCCCCTTTCGTGGGAGAGGTCCTAAGTCCTGTAGTGGACTGTTACGGGCTGTGATGATGATAGGGTAAAAGCCGGATACTTGCCCCAGTGGGATAGTTGCCTCAGTTTTAAATACACTATGTTAGGGATATTGATGGTATTAGCGCTTTACCACAATCAAAAGTACCTCTTCCGAAGACCTCAATACCATGTAATCCATCAGCGTAAGCGCACGCGTTTTGTCCTTGTGATTAAAAATCTTCCGCGCTGAAGCTTTGACAGGCGTCAAAATTAATTTGGTAATTAATTTATATTGAATATTTTTATTACTGATTGTGGCATAAGTGTTCTTTTCATTTCTATGCATTAGGGTTTAAATTATATTGTATAACATGTTTTACTGTTGAATAGTGTTTATATAATTCACAACTAAAAAGGGCAAGTATCCGTATCAGAAAGGATAGTTGCCCCATCTACTTTTGCGGGTAGTTGCCCTTAGGGGTTCCTAGGGGCAACTATCCGCAAGTATAAAATAATTGAACAAGCAAGGATTTTTGTTTATTTTTGTGTTTTCAACTTATTGTGACTTCTTGCTTTATAAAATAAATATACAATGTAAAATAAATATTTATGCCAGACGCCGGAATGGTGAAGATTTTATGGTTTAAATAATATAAACTTTATACTATGTTTTTCGATATGTTTTATTTTATTTTAATTAGTGCATAATAAATGATCTCAGTAAATAAAAAAAAATTTGATTATATCCAACAAAATAATAGTGAGGCGTCTATCCCCCCATGAGGCAACTATCCCTCAAAGCATTTTTGCCGTTTGGCAACTATACGCCACAGTAGGCAACTATCCCCCTTTTCAGAGGTCTAGTAAAACACGATTTACTTAAAATCTATAATAGTTACGTTTCCAAAAATAGGCTATTATAGAAGATTAAAGACCTATATTTTGATAAACATGTGGCATATTTCTTAGTAGTACATATTTCTTAATAATAGAGCTTTTTTGAAAAGTGGGGCTTTTTTTGTATACAAACTTTGACTGTACATAGGAACTACCTTTGCCCTATCACGTCAATCAAATTATAAATTCAAATATTTAATCGGATTTTCCGTTCATTATTCACCTACCAGACGCGAGGATAAGTAGCCTCTTATTACCTTTGTAATTCTTTGCTCAACGCATTTAATTCATTTAAAACTACAGTCCACTCTTCATCATTTTAACCTGCTTACCCTGAAGTTTACGACCAAAGAAAGTAGACCTGGAGGTCTAAAATGCCATATTAGCGTTTCATATTATGATTCATATTAGAGTCCCACAAACTTATCTGATCAGCGCCATTTTGAAGTGTCATATCAATGTCAGCAACGCTTCAGATAAGTTTGTGACGAATTAATATGGATCATATTATGAAACGCTAGTGTGGCCTTTTTAGACACCCTGAACGAGCTAAAAGCAAAACACGGGACCTTTCTAGCTTATTCTATGGAGTCCCGTTAATTGTACATACAGGACACATCCCGTCTTTTTTGCACACATGCAGACTTTGCAGAATGTCCTGCAGCGAACGGGACAATGGTGGCCACACCAAAGCCATGTTTACGTCATACGCAATACTTGAAAATGGTCTTGTGGACTATTAATCTTGAATGTGTACGTGTATTTGCTTTACGATTTATTTTGTGGATAGTTTTCGTGTTCATAAAAGAAAATAGTAAATGGATTTGTTGTGTTGTGAAACTAGTATTGTTCAGTGGGAAGTAGTTTCAAAGCTAATCGATTACATATATTTCCTGGTACGTCGGTGGCCGAATGGTGGTCAAGATATCTGACTTGTAAGCGAGAGGTACCGGGTTCAAATCATACTGTGGCCATGTACCAATGACTCTTTTCTCAGTTATGTATATACTTTTACGGCGAGGAAAAACATCGTATTAAAATCTGCACTTCAGGTGATTGAATGTGTAACCATGATCCTATCTGGCCAGGTTCACGATAGCACGGTAGCGGCCACGGAGATCAGATGGCAGTCGCTCCACTGTAATTATCTGATCTGCCAAATCCTGGAACATGGTGAAGGCGGACCCCTGGCCCTCGTGCGCGAGAGCACAACCGGGAAATTAAAGCAAAGATGATTATTTATTTACTTATTATAGTAGTAGATAGCAATAATAGTACATAGGACAGCAAATTCTTACCCTTTGTACCTACATTGAAAACTTAAAGACTCTTAAATCTATACGTAAATTCTCTTCAAAATAATACCCGACCCGTTTTCATGCCCACTTCAGTAGTAACTCGAACCGTAGAACGTTCAATTAAAAACTGTTACCGGGAAAGTGGAAAAGTATTTTTTGTTATTTATTGAATGGAACGAGCTGGCGTGCCACTTCTCGCAGTTTTTAACTAGAAACCTTTTTAGCTGATAGCTCCATGACCGACTGCATTCCACTTACGATAGCAGTTTTAAGGCCAATTTATGTGAAAGTAACCTAGCTCCACAGAAATCACATTGAGTATCTTATTTTCATTCGAAATAAGTATCAAAATTAATATAATTATTTATTTTGATTTTAGTTGGTCAACCCACTTCAAACGGTAACACTTCATCATCATCATATCAGCCGAAAGACGCCCACTGCTGGGCATAGGCCCAGAGATCACAAAGGCCGGTCCTGTGCCATCCGCATCCAGCAATCTTTACCAGGTCATCGTTCCATCTTATGGGAGGCCTACTCACGCTGCGTCTTCCAGTACGTGGTCGCCACTCGAGAACTTTACTGCCCCATTGGCCATGTATTCTTCGAGCTATGTACCCTGCTGTTGGTGATATTGCGGACACATTATATATTCGACGCACTGCGATCGTTAACCTAAAGAAACTCAAGACTCCATATGTACCTTAAAATGAGGAAGGGGGCAAAATATTACGCAATTCCAAATTAAAACGAAGCACTAATCTCCAATTTAATTATCAAAACAGAGGCGTATTTTCTGCTTATTGCACGACTAAACTTGCAGTAATGAACGCAAACACATAAATTTAATTAAACGTGTTAATTAAAATTAACGTTTTGAAAATTTAGGTGTAGGTGTCTAACAGTAATTTTACACTCGGCCGCCTTATTAGCGATGAGTTATGGACTCATTATTTCGATTTACTCCGCTATGGAGGTTCACTTTAATGATAAATTACTTTAATTCTGCGATATTATTTAATTTTCGAGTCAGAGGTCGACGTCAACAGACCACCCAGTATAATGTATGTAATATAAGCCTATAAACCTTGCGTGCCGTTTTAAGTTTCGTAAGATATTATTGGAGGATTATTCTAGGTCGGTAAACTACATAGGTATGTTATACAGGGTGTTTCATAATACATGTATAAAGCCGTGAACTGGATGGAGTGCTAAACGTATTAAAACGATAGGTACAATTATTTTTTTCGTGCGTGGAATAGTAAGCGAGAAAATGACTATCGAACTTTTACCTTTTCAATGTCGATAATCGACATTTTGAAAACGAAAGACCGCATCTCTAGAAATCAGTTGTAAAAGGTCACTCAAGTTCATAGTACTAGGCGCAATGGGATATTAAGGAGATCTAAATTAGCCGTTTTGTATTTTTTGGTTTGAGGGTTCTGTACAAAAAAATATTGTAATTTTAATTTAAAAGGTTCCTTCATAGTTTTTTCGAAAGTGCACCACCACCTAACTAATAGCAAAGTAGTCTAATTCAAATTACTGTGGCATATTAATGTAGCAAACTCTAATTAATGTAGCATATTTGTCTTTATAAGTTTGCTTTCTCATGTCATGCCTGTCAGTCATGTTTCAGTGTCGCAAAGGTAATCGTACCTATCTGCTATGAGATTTTTCAGTAACTACACACACATATTTTTGTATTAAATAAAACAAATAAAATACCTTAGTGTAATGAATGAAACATAAATAAAACAAAAACAGTAGAGAGTGGAGTTTAAGACAGAACCCTCCACTAATGTGGGGAAGGCTTAAACTCTCAGAGGACTGTTATGTTAAAATCCGTACGATTTCAGGAATATTTCTCATCATCAAAAATTAACTAAATGAATCTTAGTTGACGGAGCTATACCTGTAAATATCCCATGCTTCACCCAGTTGGAGAACCTAGGCAGGGGCGCAACAACCGCCGTATCAGCCGTATCAATGATACGGGATCCCAAATCGTTTGTGAGCAAAAATACGTACTGTTATCCTCAATTTCAGTTAAACACTATTTCGCGCACAATTGAACATATTTTCTAATAGCCAATTGCACAAAAACGTTACATAAAAATTGTATGAAAATCGTACCGCCTTAACACGCGAATGGCTTGGATTTAAGTTACTCATTAGCATCCCTTGTAGCCGTGTGGTAACCGGTAGAGTAGAATAGCACCAACCCCTTACACTCGTGGGTGTCGTACAAGGCGACTAACGTTTAGAGGCAAAATATCTAGTCTCCATAAACTGGAAAATGGGCAGCAGCGTTTTTCATTGTTATGTTTGCAACACTGCGATCTCCAACCCGCCTGCCAAGCGTGGAGATTATGGCAATAACCTCCCCTTTTGCGGGAGAGGCCCAAAGTCCTGTAGTGGACTGTTATGGGCTGTGATGATGATGATGATGATCCCTTGTAGTTGGGGGTACTAACTATGGGGCCCCAGACAGCTATTGATACGGGGCCCCTGGAAGGCAAGCAACGCCACTGAACCTAGGTCACCTAGGTGAAACACGGACCCAAACACAATTTTAGTAATTACTGTCTGTACAAATTACCCGATAAAATAGTGGTAAGCAAATGTATTCCATCACCGACATCATAAGGATTATTATTAGTCCACTGTTGGACTTGTTTGAGCCTCACTTTATTAAATAAACACAATCAACATTTCGGTGCATCTACCAGGAGAACATAAGAGGCGAAATAAGTACGACCCCTAACACGCGGATCCCTAAAGCCAGTGTTACCAGCAGTAGTTTCCAAAAAAGTACGTCTGGGCTCTTAAAATAGTACGAAAATGGCTAAACAGTTACGATTTCTTCTTATTATCTTCTATATTTTATCGACCTTGGGGGGGGGGATGATTTTTAGTCAATTAATGACGTTATTTTGTTGCCGGTGGCAAAATCAACCCTTCCTTCCCATTATTTTTGGTGAAATTGTGAATTTGAAAGGTGAAGTGACTACCCCTTCAGCTAAATTCAGCATTTTGTAAAAACGTACTAAATAGTACGATGTGGAGCAAAGTACGCTTAAGGTACGACAGTCGGCCAAATAGTACGTAAATCGTACTAAAAGGTACGATCTGGCAACGCTGCCTAAAGCGCTGCCTGCTGCCACGCCTCCCGCCTCGCCTCCCGCCCCCCGCCGCCCCGTGCGCCGCGCCGAACATGTGTCGACACGCCGGAGTTTTGGCAGTGTGCATGCTGCACTTGGGTGTGTCGTTTGGTTGAACCGCTGACGCCGACAGCGTGGCTTCTTGTGTTACCTATTTTCGAGTCGTGTTCGTTTATTCGGTTTTTAGCTTTTCGCGTGATCGGTGTGATTGTTTGTTGCGTTGTATGTATAGGATACCTAAGTACTGTGAAAATAACTGTGATAAGACTGTAAACGATATGAATGAATGAATGATTTATTGCTTCAGGTACCAATATTAACGTAGTCTTGTTTGTGTACAATGTTCAACAGTTTAAGTATTGTGATAATCATTATTCTGTGCATGAGTGCAACCAAGCAGTAGGCCAAAGACCATGTTACCTACCTACTTACGTATTGCATAGCAACCAGTGCATGCTGTAGTGTTGTGTATCTGTGTGTATGAGTGTATTTACCTATCGGTCATCGAGCCACAAGAAAGCAAGAAAGTGTGGTTAACTGCGCTGGCACCTGACACTGTTTGTTTCCATAAAATATCGTTTAAAAGGTACGTACCTACATGCTTTAAAGGTCTAGGTGCTAGCTAGACTAGGAGACGCTACCTACCACCAAATAGTGACGTTAGAAGCGCAACCGCCGCGCTCGGTTCTTTTCCGACGGGAAATAGGTAGAAAAGACAACGCTTTTATCTTTTCATAAAAACATGTAGGTATTTAGTGGAACCTGTCTGTAATGTGTTTCACCAAAACTAGATTCATAAGTGGTTCCCTAGGTACGTACGTACTTAGATGAGGGAACCGTGTTAGTAGGTACCTAGTACTTACCTATCTGTGTAGAGCCATTTTGTCAATTGAACGAATCCCGTTTTAGTGTAGTAGATATCTACTTTAGTACGTAGCTGACTATGTTTATTTTTATTTAGTTTAAGTACCTGCGGCAGTCCACACCGCGGGTCCGGCTGTCTTCCAGACTGATTAACATGTTTTGTTTTTTATTTACGTAGGCCTACCTAACCTACTTAGATACTGTTTTTAGGCCTTTAGTTAATAAGTACCTAAGTATTATGATTTTAATTCTTATTTTACTTTTGTTGTGCTGGGGTGGTTTGTTCTGTTAGGTACCTACCTAGTAGAAATCATCTCGGTGTTAATGACCTGGTTTTGCTCTCGCGCACGAGGGCCTGGGGTCCGCCTTGACCATGATCCAGGATTTCGCATTTCTGGTCATTACGTCTGACAGTCCTGAATCCTGCCTGACCCTGCTACCAGGGGAACCTGATTACCTGACCAGATTAAAATCATGGTTAGACATTCAGTCGCCTAAATGTGCAGGTTTCATCACGATGTTTTCCGTCAGAAAAGGTCACTGGTACGTGGCGGCAGCGGGTGTCGAACCCGGTACCTCTCGCGTACGACTCGGATACCGTAACCTTAGGCCACCGACGACGCTCCGACTATTTAAGCATACCTACCTATTGAAAATAATTAGTGTAGGTAAGTTCCTAGTTAATTTGGTAGAGATTATTCATGGAGATAAGTAGGTAACATTTAAATCGGAGCCTGGTAGCAAGATGTAGGATGTTCGTTTGTTTTGTTATGAATGGCGCGAGGTTATTAAACTCTTCTTTATGGTGTGTACACACTCAACTTACGCCAACGAAGCGTTGTCGGCCGATTTGGATTTCTAAGGTCCAATAGGTAATTGCATTTCGTGGTCAAGCAAACGATCTTTGGGAGTTTTGGGAACCTATTCGGGCTCGTAATCGCACGTTTGTTCGTTGGCCTCCGTTATCCGCCCAAGCTGCGTTTGGTCGATTGCTTCTATCCGTTTGATGTTACCGCCACGCTTTTTTCATAGGGGTCGCACGCGGTTATTGAACTTCTCCTTCTAGGATCATCAACTTGAAATAGAGCTGCGCATCAACGTAGTCGATATGGTTATTTTTCTTTAAAAACGAAGATTTTTTATAAAAATTAAAATTCAATGTCTGGATAATATGAAGTCGCCAGTGTACTCTTTGCAAGCTATACTTCAACACCCTTTCGGCTTTATACATGTATTATGAAACACCCTGTATATAACGTAGGCAGATACCACATCGTTCTACTTCTTTTTTATTGCCTACGGACGGTTCACCTGATGGAAAGCGGCCACTATCGTCTAGAACATCTGCAACCTAAAGGGGTGCCGGCCTTGTAGGTGCCTTGTAGACATATCCTTCGAAGAACCCAATTTTACAGTGCAGAGGAAAGTATTTTTTTTTATACCACTAAGGTGGCAAACAAGCTTACGGCCTGCCTGATGGTAAGCAGTCACGGTTGCGGTCACAGTCAGACGTTTGCAATACCAGGGGCATCCACCCATGCGTTGCCGACCCCGTAAAAGACTTCGGGAGGGAGTTCATTCTTCTCGTTACTCGTACGCGGTAAAAAGGCTCGCAATGCCCGTACGTTAGTTGGATGCCAGCAAGATGGTGTGAATGAAATCTATACCATCGTCGGAGGGTTTGGTGGCGGAAAAGTGACGGTAGCACCAAGTTAAACAGTTTTCCGGAGCATTCCCCGTTGTACAGACGGTGAAGAACACGCAGAGAGCCAACGACCTGACAAATCTGTCTGGATTCTTCTTCATTCGTCAACCTATTCTTTGATGATCGTCGGTTTAGGGAACTCTTGACTTTTTTAAATATATCCGATTTGATCGTGGTATGTACGTCTTGGTTTTTTATTCCAACGCTCCATTCACTCCTGTCACATTCACTTCTATTCTCTGATTCATCCTTCCTACAAAACCAAACCAACTAAGAATTTCTTTATCTATCTTAGTCACTATACTTTTATTCACTCCAGCATGTTCCCATATTACACTATTCTGTATTTTATCTTTCATTGATACTCCTTATTCCGTACTTCTTAGCGCTTCCAACTTTATTGCATAAATAAGTTAAAACTTAGTTTCAAACCTTCTCTGCCAAACCCAACTATTGTCGAAATGAGCACCCTTTTATGTACAGACAGGCTAGCCTTTTAGCCACATTGTGGCTCAGTCGGTTTGTTTCGGTTATAGTAAGATAATGTTCGCTGATTTTAAGAAAGCGACGCTATGGGTGACGATATGACTAACAACGAAAGGTGGTTCAAGTTGCCGGTGCAATCAGTCTAAGGGTTTTTGTGTATTTCTGCATTCATGGAATCCTTTAAGAGGTTGTTTAAGCTTCCGGAAGAAAACATTTAAATGATTGTGAAAACCGCATCAAAATCCATTGCGTGGTTTAGGAGGATTTAGCGAAAATACATACTATTTATACCATTATTATTATATCATCATCACAGCCCGTACCAGTCCACTGCAGGACTTAGGGCCTCTCCCACGAAAGAGAAGGTATTGCCATAATCTCCACGCTTGGCGGGTTGGAGATCGCAGTGTTTAAATATAACAATGGAAAATGCTGCTGCCCATTTTCCAGACTACGGAGACTCTTGTTCTTTTGCCTCGAAAACATTTGTCGCCTTGTACGACACCCATGAGCGTAAGGGGTTGGTGCTATTCTACTCTGCCAGACACCACATGGCCAATTATTATTATAAAGATATTTATAAAGTCAAGAATAAAAATTAAATAAAAGAATCAGTGGAACTCTGCGTGCAGATCTGTTTCCTACCAAAATACAGTGTAAGTTCTTATTGTAGTCTTTCGAAAGTTCTTAATATAGTATTTAACATAGATGTAACGTAACTCTCCATATTACCTTTTACTGGTTAAACTTAAAATCCATTTTTTATTGCAAATAATACGTCATAAATATTAGACGTGTATTAATAATATTTATCAGCATTACTGTTTACGTTTACTAAGGGCTCCGAATGTCTGAGTTCGAAGGTCACGACCGTCTTGCTTTTGTTATTGTTAACCTATAAATCTATATATGTAGTAAAATATTGTGTCTGTAAAAAATAATTTATTAATATATCATGTTCTTCATGGCTCCTATTATCAGAACTTCGTTTTAATAAAAATAGGACCAAACTGGAAGTATGTCCTTTCAAATTAAAAAATAATGTCTGTATTATCTGTTTATAAATGACGGAGTTTTAGGGCAACAAACATAAATAATAAAAGCCACATACAACCGAATTGAGAACCTCCACTTTTTAAAGTCGTTTAAAAATAGTCGGCAAGCAAAAGCTAAACTGTCACAAAAACCATTTCCACGCAATCATACTCGCGAGTATAAGCTAGTATGTATACCTACATAATAGGTTGGGGAGAAAGTTTCTTCGCATTTTATATGTATACAAAAACATTTTTAAATATAGTTTATTTACATTTAACTAAAGTATGTAGGTACCATTGTGTTCGATAACTTTTTGCCATCTTATGGGTAGGGACATGATCCCATTGCTATAGAAATTTTGGGGCTTCTGATAAAAAACTGCGTCAAGTAGTTTTGGCAGTCCTCTCGTGATGTGAACCTGACACTTCCTAAAGAATTCTGAAGAGACCGAAACAGGTGGAAATCTGAAAGTGCAAGGTCACGACTATACGGCGGATGCATTAACACCTCCCAGCCAAACTCTCTTAATTATTGCTGAGTGGTTAAAGATGTGTGAGGTCTAGCGTTATCCATAAACATCGCAAATTTTTTTCGCGGCTTGCGATGCATTTTTATTTTTTTGGTAGTAAAATTTTAAAATGTATCTAATTTCTTAATTAGATTCACTCATCTTGACGGTAAGAAAAACAAATCAAAATCACGCATTTTCATAATTTGAATTTGGAATTATCTTCTTTAAAATTTAAACTTTTAAATGATACCAAAACCAGCCAGGTACAAATAGTATAGCCAAAGTGGTTTTATTACAAGTTCATACATACTATATGCGAAAAGACTTTTTCCCCAACCCAATAGTATATATCAAAGTCGCTTCCCGCCATCTGTCCCTCTGTACGCTTCATGGACTTACTACCCAAAGGGACTGCGCACTGCTTTGACTAAAACCGGGCAGAGCGAGAGTCACCATCGATAGTCCTTTGTCCCTTTCTAACAGTGTAAACACAATGTTATTGGCATAATCACCGTCATTCTAAATTGACAAGTGTCATGTTTGGTATTGCCATTATTGGAGAAATATATTTACCGTGAATTTGGTATTATTATGAGGTAATCCGTACAATCCGAAAAGTAGTTGTGAAAATACCTTTTGATCTACTGAACGTTTCTCCGACAAACGTCGAGTCGACATAATTATTAACCTACGACTTTTTGTTCCACAAAACAGGTAAAAGAGTTTGGTAACGATTTATCCTACAACACTAGTTTCTAAAGAGAAGTGATAGTACTCGTCGATATCTACATTTCGGGTGACAGCTGTCAAACTTAAATGTGTTATAACTCGGAACCCATTAGTTCTAGAACACTAGTTTCTAAAGAGATATGATAGTACGAGTACTCGTCGTGATCTACATTTCGTATGACAGCTGTCAATGATAAATCTTTTGTAACTCGGAACCCATTGGTTCTACAACACTAGTTTCTGTAGAGAAATGATAGTACTTGTCGAAATCTACATTTCGTATGACAGCTGTCAAACTTTGAACTGTCATCCGAAATGTAGATCTCGATGAGTACTATCGTATTGCTCTAGGAACTAGTGTTCTAAGACCAATCGTTTCCGAGTTACAACAGTTCTAAGTTTGACAGCTGTTATGCGAAATGTAGATCTCGACAAACACTATCATTTTTCTATAGTAACGAGTGTTATAGCACCAATAGTTTAGGGGTTATTTCAGTTCAAATTTTGACAGCTGTCATACGAAATGATGATCTCGAGGAGTGCTATCATTTCACTCTAGAAACTAATGTTCTAGGGCCAATAGTTTCCGAGTAGCAGGGTAAGCTTGGGCTAGACCCTGGTGAAAACATGACCTTCAGATTGCACCCGGTCCAGCTCTGCCGGGCCCTGAGGTCGGTGTCCGCGTCAAATAATAAAAGTAATTCTTAATTTGCATCAACAATGGTGGCAACACTAGAATGGGACACAGGACTATCGATGGTGACTCTCGCACTGCCCGGTTTTAGTCAAAGCAGTGCGCAGTCTCTTTGGGTAGTAAGTCCATGGTACGCTTAGATCTTTGAAACTACGCAATGGATTTTAATGCGGTTTTCACCAATAGATTTAGAGTTATTTAAGAGAAAGGTTTATAGACACAAAAACAATTGTTAATCCTTTGTGTGTTTTTTAAATATATCGATTTACCGGTCGATTTGGCGTCTTTGATATAATAACGTCCTTTCTATTTCTATTTATAGGGTAAGACAACGTTGCATCAGCCGAGCTAGTAGTCATAACAAGGTCGGTTAACTTTTGTTGTTTGTCAGAACAAGTATTATGATTAATTCATAAGATTTTCAACAGCACGGAACAAAGTTACTAACAACAACACATCTTCGTTGGCGAAACAAAAATTATTATTTCAATATTTTCGAAATTTGACGTAAAGCTTCTTACCTACCCAATTAGTGTTTATTATCTTTTTCACGCGATCAGGATTTAGTATGAATTCATATTTAGGGCGAAATTAATCTTTTCTTCGTATTTTTCTAACGAAGTGCCAGTGCTTAATTAATTGCCCGAAATAAAGTAAAGAGAGACGTCTAGAACTTGTCAGCCCAAGAATAAGAAATAACAAATTGGATTGGAGTTTCGAGAATTTTTATTTACCTAATCTGTTGTTGTTGTAGGATTTGTCAGCCCAAGAATAAGAAATAACAAATTGAATTGGAGTTTCGAGAACTTTTATTTACTTGATCTGTTGGATTGATCGATGTACAACACAAACGCAATTCTACCTATTCGCGATTCTACACAATATGGATTCCGCACAACTGACATTCAACACATTATTTATTCCACACAGACTTCAATTATACACAAACGCGTTTCTTCCTGTTCGTGATTCTACACAATATTAATTCCACACAACTGATGCGATTCACCAGATTCGCTATTCCACATATTCGTTACATGTTTTAAATCATCTCGTCATCTTGGCGTTAATGTGAAGGTTGTCCTCTCGCTCACGGGAGCCCGGGGTCTGCATTGATCATGATCCAGGATTGGCAGATCAAGTAAATACAGTGGAGCGACTGCCATCTGACCTGCTACCACGGGAACCTGAACAAATTGGACCTACACATTTAGTCACCTGAATGAGCAGGTTTCATCATGATGTTTGCCCTCACCCTTAGAGCATCGGTTAGAATTCAACTAATGTACATATATCAGAAAAAAGTCATTGGTACATGGCGGCAGTGGGATTCAAACCAGGTCCCTCTCGCTTAGGAGTCGGATACTATAACCACTAGGCCACCAATGCTTCTAAGGGCAGGCGGCTCGTTAGTGTATTGTTGATTTACACTGACAGACCAAATTGGAACGCGTTGCTCATAGAAGTTTCATAATAACTCTGATCCTAACTCTGATCCAACCAGCCTGGTCAACGCTGTAGACCCTGGACTGCCATTCACACATTCTTCAACGCTGGGCACAATAAGAATGGTTGTATTGTAACCTCAGCTAGAACTAGACCAGGGTGTAAGTTTAGTGGACCTAGTAGAAGAGAGGTAGGGCATAGCGGGGTATCCCGTTCGAATTAGAGCCGCCTGACTGGGGAAGTACCTCCACCTTACAGAATACCGCAGCTAAACAATACTCTTTTAAATAGTATTGTGTTTCTGCCGGTGAGTAAGGTTTCCAGTGCTCCATGGGGTGGGAATTTGGGGAACCGTAGCTTTGGCAGTTGGGGGCATTTGCCTTTTGCTGCCAGATCTACGTGTTATACAGGTGGGCAACGCAGGCGATACTCTTGGTGTTGGTAATGTCTATAGGCAGTGGTGACCACTTTCCATCAGGTGGCCCGCTTGCCTGTTTGCGTACCGTATGACAGATACTCTTGGTGTTGGTAATGTCTATAGGCAGTGGTGACCACTTTCCATCAGGTGGCCCGCTTGCCCGTTTGCGTACCGTATGACAGATACTCTTGGTGTTGGTAATGTCTATAGGCAGTGGTGACCACTTTCCATCAGGTGGCCCGCTTGCCGTATGACATAAAAAAAAGTTAATATTGACCATGGTCAACTCTGGTCATCGAACCTGGTCAACGCCGGGCACCCTGAGACTGGTTGTTAGAATTAGACCAGAACCTAATAAAGGTTGACCAAGGTCAACCTCAGTCAACCAACAAAGCATTGGACTAGGTTTCTTAAATAGGGTTGACCTTGGCCAACCTTGACTGGTTCCATTAAACTTAGGTCCAGGTCTAAGTCAGCCAGTCCCAGGTCCCCAGCGTTGTGGAATAGCGAATCTGTTGAATGGCAGCATTTGTGTGGAATTAATATTGTGTAGAATCGCGAACAGGAAGAAACGCGTTTGTGTATAATTGAAGACTGTGTGGAATAAATAATGTCTTGAATGTCAGTTGTGCGGAATCCATATTGTGTAGAATCGCGAATAGGTAGAATTGCGTTTGTGTTGTATATCGATCAATCCGATCTGTTGTTGTTAGTATTTCAGTAATTATTTATTAAGGTACACATCAAATATATACAGTTATAATAAAAATGTACACTAAAACATATAAAATATATACTAGAAATCTAAAAAGTCGTCCACAGCGCTGCCTTCCGGAATGGTGCCCAGAAAGGTAGTTGCGTTGCCTCGTTGAATAGTGATGCTAATCCGTTGCCCGAGGAACGACCCAATTCTCCGGTCTCCAGTAGTGTCATTATAATTTTTTTGAAAGTTCTCTTAACAACTTTCTCGCACCGGGGCCCGCGATAGCATATCTGCTTAGTTTTATTTGTCAAATATTGTTGGATTTGTCAAAAATTTATATTATCACGTGATGTCACATCACCGTAGTGCCCAAAGAAGTTTGACATATAAGCATAGAAGGAGCCTGCTCACAGCTGAATTCACAATATATATTTTGTTTTAATGGTGCATAACATGTCCAAAAGGGATTTGGTGGCCTTGGTCATCTTAATGTACTAGCATTTTGACATATTGACATTGTACATTCTCGGTAGGTCAAGGCTCTATTTATGCTCTATGTCAAATATATTTGGACATAATGAAATGAATATAATATTCATATTCATTTATTATCCCAAAACGGGGTAACCAACATTTTCTATTTGAACTCATATTACGCTTTAGAAATCCTCTATTCTATGTCCAGTTATTAGCGACCCGGTGTCAAAGTGAAACCGTTTAATTCGATTAGGCATCCCCTGACGTCACTCCGGTGGCATTATCACAGGTTGTCACCGCGGGGATTTCTTTTTTGCGCGTTTCCGACGAAGGTTTTCATTGCACGAAGGCCGGATAATTCATTTGTTGTTGAATAATTGAATAAATCACGGTAATGACCGGGTTTTTGGCAAATGGATTTGTTTTGAAAGGCTTCCGGCGGGTCAGCCGTTGCGCGAGGTCGCGGGTTTGGCGGTGTTCTAGAACTGTTTGCAGCAAACTTCTATCGTGGGAACTTCTCATCATTTCAGCCACAAAGCATCGAGAGTCAACTGGACCCGCTTGAAAATAATTTGTTTATACTACTTTTTTATTATTTTATGACATCCCACCTGATGGTAAGTGGTAACTATCGCCCATAACATCTACGATTGATACATTTAGGTGACAGGTAACAAAAATGTAGCCCCACAAGTGCGTTGTCACTATGAGGACTAAGATGAAATGCCTCATGCCTGTAATTTCGCTGGCTACTTTATCCTTCATGCCGGAACACTACAGTGTATGTATTGTTGCTTGTCAGCAGAAATAGATAAGGCGGTGGTACTCACCCAGGCGGACTCCTCAGGCTTGACAAAGTCCTACCATTTGATAAAATGTGAAATGTCTCCCGACTCGTCCGCTGAGTGATCAACTGTGCAACACTCCGTAAAAACCTATATATTCCAAACCATTCCGCTTTGTGTAGTCTAAAAGTCTTTTGAACCCCCTACATAATAGAGGGGTGTTTAAGTTTGAAGTGTCCGACGACCTGGTAAAGATCGCAGGTACCAGCTGGATGCGAAAAGCACAGAACTGGCCTTTATGGAGATGTCTGGGGTAGGCCTATGCCCAGCAGCAGGCGTCTTCTGGCTGATAGGATGATGATGATCCGACCTCGATGTCGTTTCCATAAGTTGGAAGCCAGTTTAATCAGGACGGTTCTTTGATTTCTATGAAGTAATATCCTTCATTTTCACAAAGTTCGTTAATATCGAAGTTTAGGAATTATTTGATCAAGTAAACTTTGTCGGATGTATTCCTACATCAGTCGGTAAGGTTGTAAAATATGTTGTGTATGAATTTAAGCAAGTCATAGCTGGTTTCGTGGCCATAAATCTACATTTCAGTTTGACATGTCCCCGGCTTACGCCATTATCATTGTACAAGTATTAATGGTCCTAGGTAACGAGGCGCGCAGCAGTGCGCCAGGCCAAGTTCCAGTAATGCGCACGCAGCGTGTAAATTACAAGAAACGTTTCTGCGTGTTTCTCCCCCTACCATAACTTCGTTATCGTTCTACATAAAGGTATGATATTTTATATTTACATATACTCCAATTCTTTCTAAACTACTATACTATACTAATCGAGTATAATAAAATAAAGCTAAGGACCATTTCGCATAAAGTGGCTTTTAAATAGAGAAAACCGTATCTACATTGGCCGATCCATTCGGAAGCTACGATGCCACAGACAGATATACAAAGACATAGATACCCACAGATACTTCAAACTTATAACCCCTCTTTTTTTCATACAAACAAAGAAACATACAACCTCTACGTCCAAGCGCATACCTATATCGCCTCCGTTCCGTTCTATCCGTCGTGGGTAATTAAAAATGCCTTAACAGTAAAACCTGAAGCCAGTAGCAAACAAGTAATTTAAAAATAGTAAAAACAAAACACAAGGTTACAATTAAAATACTTTCCAAGAAATAAACATAATACAGAAAGACTCATTAACTATAAAGGCTTTCGCGATAAAAGTGTTTTTACTTTATTTAATTGTAAATAATATGTACTAGAAAATTTTATTTATTTCTCGGAAAACATTGATTTGGTTTGTAAACATTACTCACTGTTGATTAAGGGCACATTTAAAGTACCTACCTATCGTCGCCGAACTAAATTCTACTGACTGGTCTATGGTCACAACCTCACAAGATGTTAACATAGCTGTAAACTATTTTAGTGACGCTATAAACAAGGCACTTAGTAACAACTCCTATCAACATAGAATAAGCCGTTCCAAATTTAATTTGAAGCCATGGATTACACCAGGACTATTGAAATGCCAAAAAATCCGAGATCGTTTGCACTTAGAAGCCAAGAAAAATCCATCAAATCAACTGATTCAAATAACTTACAAACGCTATCGTAATTTTCTAAACTCAGTCCTTCAAAAACAAAAATTAGAATACGAGAAACAAACTCTTACCGCTGCCTCTGATAACCCTAAAAAACTTTGGTCCGCTATCAAAAACGTATGTCACCTTAACAAAAAACAGAACGATCCTAATGAGCTCACAAAAATATGTTCAGACCCAGTCTCTTCTCTCAACTCTTGTAACAGTTATTTTGTAAATGTCGGTAAAACTTTGGCTAACGAAACCATGCAAAAGCTTTCATGCACTCAAAACGACTTGGCCTCTGCAATAAAGGGTTCGAGGATTACTCCTCAATCATTATTTTTGCGACCGACCGACGAAGGCGAAGTTAATAATCTTATAAGTGATCTGAAACTTGATAGTGCTCCAGGACTAGATAAATGCACTCCATGTTTAATAAAACTACTCAGAACTATCATAACTAAACCCCTTACTCACATTATCAACCTTAGTCTATCCTCCGGTACATTCCCTGAGAGCTGGAAAACTGCAATAGTTACACCTATACATAAGACAGGCGATAAAGACACTCCTGCTAACTATCGTCCAATATCCCTCCTAATAATTTTCTCCAAACTGCTAGAAAAAGTTGTAAATAAAAGACTGACCCAGTATCTCGACAAGTATAACCTTATTCCTCAAAGACAGTTTGGTTTCAGACGTGGCAAATCCACAGAAGACGCTGTTTTGCTCCTTAGTGATTTAGTATCCAGTGCACTGGACTCAAATAATTGCTCCATTGGCGTGTTTCTAGATCTTGCTCGTGCATTTGATACCGTCTCGATTCCCATCCTACTTGAAAAACTCCACAATCTGGGTATCAGAGGAGTAACAAATGACTGGTTCCGAAACTACCTTTCCAACCGTACCCAACGTCTAAGAGTTGGTTCTTATAATAGCGACATTTTTCGCATCGACTTTGGCGTTCCCCAGGGCAGTATCTTGGGCCCCATCTTGTTCTCAGTTTATATTAGTGTTATATACCGCTTTACGGAGCTGAAATTATCTGCTACGCTGACGACACAGCTGTCATCTTCCGTGGTTCGTCCTGGAAGCAAGTACAGGAAAAAACCGAAAATGGCATACTTAATATAAATTTATGGTTGCTCAAAAATCTCTTGTCACTAAATACAGCAAAGACCCAATACATCGCTTTTCATAAGACCAGTGCTACTCAACCTCCGTCTTCTCTAAACCTAAAACTTCATTCTTGTCAACTAAATAATGAAATACCACAAGACTGTAATTGCCCACAATTAAACCGGAAAACTAGCGTAAAATACTTAGGAATCATTATTCACGAAAAGTTGTCTTTCAAACGCCATATTGAGTACCTTACTAACAGAGTTCGTAAAACTATTTACATAATGAAAAGCCTACGGCACTCAGCTGATAACATAACCCTCTTTTTAGTTTATAAATCCCTTTGCCAATCCGCCATTCTATACCGCATCAGAGTTTGGGGCGGGGCAGCTAAATCGACCTTGCTCATTTTGGAAAGAGCTCAGCGCTCGGTACTCAAAGTAATGCTCTGCAAACCATATAGGTATCCCTCCGATGATCTCTACCGAGAATGTAAAGTTTTAAGAGTCCGTCAACTGTTTTTGTTAAGAGCAGCACTCGCAATACATAGCGTCACTCTCACATCTCCAGACTACGAGCGCATTGCCAACCGCAGAGTGTTCAGAGTCCCTGTTCCCAAGGTACGCTCTACTTTTGCTAAAAGACTATCACTTTTTTTGTTGCCTTACATTTATAATATAATTTGTATGAAAGTACCTGAAATCACAAAACTCCGCAGCTCCAAAGCCAAACTGAGCATCGAAAAGTGGTTAATGAACCTTAATTACATCGAAACAGAAAATATTCTGGCGGTGTTAGTTTAACTAACGCACTCACATGATATATTCACACACACACACACACACACACACACACACACACACACACACACACACACACACACACACATACACATACACATACATTACCTATTACTTAATTACTTACCTTACTTACCTATTTTTATTAAGTACAGATTGAACCGCGGCAAATGAAGAAATGTATAACCTTTGTTTTGTAAATCTCGGGGCCTGCGACACAAGTCGATCTTAGTGCAGAGCCCACAGTAACCCTGTAATTCTCAATTTTTATGGAAATAAATTTTACTTTACTTTACTTTACTTTACTTTACTTTATATACCTATTGCAACACAAACTTTTATTTTCCAGTCTCTGCAGTTTTCTAAAAACAAAAAAAAATTAAATGTGTACCTACTAGGACCGTATTTCGATTCATACTGTTGACCATTTCGGTACGATTAAACAGTAAAAGGGCACTCTTCACGTGGTAAATGTAAAGAAATAAGATAGTGATTATAACAATATTGTCTAATAATAAAACAGTAAAATTGTCTATAAGGACCAAAATGCATTCATTACAAAGTCTCGTCAGAGTATGTACAGAGTTTGTGATGCTATAAAATGCAGTTACTGACCTTTTATGTTGTCCACAGAAGCCCTGTCTTTAAATAGCACTGGCAGTTACTGTTACTAGTAGTTACTGGCTGAAGAGGTACTGTATCTAACTGGCTGTGTTTACGATGTTAAATTCCAACTCGAAGAATACGGTAGCCAGGTTACCAACTTCGATAAACACTTGAACCAATGAAAATCAGGCTTTGTTATGTAGCCCTGTTACGGTCAAGCGGCAGCAAAAGGGTTTGCGAGAAAGGACCCTTTTAGGGTCTCAAGGTTACGAAATTCTAAAAATCTATAATAATACAATTCAACGACATGGGGACCTTCAAAAGGCAAATCTACAAGTGCCTTAAAGGCCGGCACCGTATTGGCTCCCCTTAGGTTGCAGATATCCTGGACGCCAGTGGCCATTAACATCAACTGTCCGTGTGCCTCCCTAGCCAATAAAAAACGATAATACTCGATTAATTATTAGATATATATTGTACGGAGAAACTAGACATATTATATTTAAAAACTTTTATCGCAGTACTCGCCTCTCACTGTACTATATCCAGTACACTCACGGATGGTTTATACGAGATCCGAGGCAGATAATGTCTCAGAGAGTCCCCGGGGCAGGCGCTAATGGAAAGGGAAATATTTCGTTGGATAACTGTCGTCTAGACTTGAAATACGAAGGCTTAGCTCAGCCAGGCTATATTTCAAGCGAGTATTTGACATGATACAGTGTAGTTAATAGACACGTATTATTAAAAACTTTTACTAACGTCACTTTTATGTATGTCCTGGAATTTTACAATAAATTATTTAGCAAATGTGGCAGGGAATATTGTGTTATTGTGCAATGAAGTTTTTAAATTATACTTTTAAAATATACCTATATATATGCCTATTTATATAGGTAATATTGTGCACGTCCTATCAGCGTCTCGTGATCGCATCACACTTCCGAAGGCCTGCTGGAAGAGATTTCTTTTAGAAATACGTAGCGCCTGTTGTACTAATTATTACTTTGCCTGTTATTCGCTATGTGTTTCCTGTGCACAATAAACTGTGAAATAAACAGACAATGCATTAATTTCTTTATCATGAAGCTCGTCTGAAGATAGAGTTGGAAGTAATGAACGCAACAAGATAATCCTATCATGTTTGGGCTCTTTGAAATGGTCTTGATCAGTACTATACCCCTACAAGATATATTTAAGTTCTGATGATGACCGTGCAAAGGTCACACTCAGCATAAGCCAAGGCTGCTGCCATAGCGCTTGTTTTGAGTGTAACCCTCAGTGAAAAAAATTTCAAACGGAAAATCCCGCTCATCCCCACCTCGCAACCAGCCCCTTACAGAAATTGACTCGCCAGCGTCGAACAACAATATTTTCGTCGAAGACATTGTTCGCAGCTCTTAAACGTCACCCCTTAATAAGCAATCAGCGAAACAATTCGCCGAGGCGATAGCTATCTTTATTAGCTCTCGAGAAATAAATAAAGGAGGAAATAATAGCAGGGCACCGGTATTAATATAATCTAAGGCCAGAGAGGGCAGAAGGGTTCGAGTAATGGGCTCAGGCGGCACTAGATTACGTAAATGAGCTCGTGATTGTGCTCTTTCTGAAAGTGGAACGGGAAATATTAGTGATTTTCGGTATTTTTCAGTTACCAAAGCATTGCCTGACGATGCAACGCGTAATTGATAGAAGTTTTTATAAATCAATTTCAAGAATCTACATACAGGATTTAGCACCCATTTAAACCTCAAATCTTCTATTGTATATACTCCTATTAATGAGATTGGCTCCCATTTTCAGTGTGTGCTGTAGCGTTGTGGAACTTAACGGTAAGGAGATCTGCCTGAAGAACTCTGCATAAATGAAGTAAATTAATTAATGAAATATTGAAGCTGCAGCTACAATATAGTACAGTACAGTACAGAGCGGTGCGGTGTAACGTAGTGCCGTGCGGTGCAGTGCGGTGCGGTCCAGTGCAGTGCAGTACAGTGTATGCAATGCAATATAATTTTATACTATACAACACAATATTACAATATTAAAATACCATTTGTAAAAATTATTGCATAGCTCATTAGAACCAACCCGGCAGTTCCAGCAGTATAACCCCTATAAACAAACAAATCATCCTCTTTATAGACATGTCACCAGTGGAACCACAATTCCACTGGCAATTAAGAGCGTATCGTGGAACATTTTGTTTAGAAATAATGTGTTGAACCATTTTAATCACGCAACCTGTGCGGACGCAATTCATACCGTGCCTCACTTTTGGTTCCCCATCTCACTTATACTTTTAACACGCCACGTGATCCCTGGAAATGCTACTCGTGTTTATTGAAAGTAATTCTAGAAACACATACCTAATAGTGGTATGTTGTGGTATATATTATGTGCGGGAGAAGTCTAGAGGTACAAGCTCAATGCGCTGCTCAGACCAGGACCGCTCTGCTCTAAAATCTGATTGAACGCGATGTATTTCAAACACTACACCATGAAACATCAATCCATAATGTATAATTAGCTTAAACCAAGTACAAAATGTAGCACGTCCCCAAGTCATCCCTCTAAGTCAGAACTAACGTCGTCTCTTCCAAAATTCGACCCCAAAACACACCCCAAACATGCCCTACGATGCTCCACACCACGTCGCATGACAACACGTTTTAAAATTGTGTCGACACATAAACATGCGGTCTTGAATTAAAGCAACTCACACCTTACAGGTACAGTGTGTCCCTAAACAAACGAAATATGGACGTGAAAACGACAAAACAAATCAAACAATTGTATTTTACTGACTGTACTATTTTCTGATCTTAATAATTATCATCTCATAATCATGAGTAATTTTTAAGCCACAGGATATCTACTATTGTTATTGTTGACTATCTATTTCTTTCTTTGCGTTGTGCAATGACAGGCTCCCTGCAATCTTTGCAACGTCATCTACCCGTCTCTGTCATCATCATCATCATCTTTGCGATAAATTCCGGTTGCGCTCCCCCGCAACACGCGGGGGCCCGGGGTCCGCCTTCCTACATTTCTTAGTCCTCTTTGCTCGGTCTTCGGCAACTTTAGTGGTGAGTCCGTTGGCACACATGTCACTCTTACCTGTCTCTGTCATCTGTGGTAACAAACATGAAACCATTAAATAATTGAACTAATTCTTTTATAATGTAGACATTATCAATAAAGGCTGTTAAGCCAATTCAAGATCTCATAACATAGAAGGCGACGAACAAACAGCAAGAGCCCCAGAAAACTAAGTACATACATGAATCGTAGATATTATGAGCGACAGTTACCTTTTTCCATTAGGTAGGCTATCTCATCTTTTATAGCTGAATAGCATTATTTTTTTGATACCACTCAGGTGGCAAACAAGCTTACGGCCTGTCAGATGGTAATATTTCATTATCCCTCAACAAAATCATAATTATCAAAAATATTTTCGTCTTTATTAACGAAAGGGACACGCTGTATACACCCCAAACTCCGGCCCTGCCGATAGTCTGTATAAATTAATCCAAGGCGTCAGAGCAGGATGCCAGAACAATAACTGGATAGAGTGTTAAACTCGACTGTCTTGGGTAATAACCGTTAGCTTAATGTGGATGTGTCGAGTGACGCTCTCTCAAATTCCACCTGGCATTACGCGTAATGATAAGTAGCGGAGGCGCATTGCGAAGAAATGGAGACGAGGGAAGAACAACGTTGGACGCTATTATTGTGTAGTGAAAAAGGCGTAGATACGCCCTGAATAGAAAAAAGCTTGTGAAGTTGCAGGTTATTTATGTATTTGCTTAGTTTATTCATTAATTTATTTCATGGTTCATAATGGTGTATAATGTGGGTGTAATTTCTATCTTGACGATGGTAAATCTAATTGAATCGAAGGGTTTTGATCGGAGGGTTGGGAGGGGGTTGATGACCTGAGTGGTTCAATGGTCAACATCGGCGGCAAAAACAGCAATGGCCGGTCTGCCACGCAAGAGGTCCCGGGTTCGATTCCCAGCCGGGCTTAAATTGAAATGATGAATTTTAATTTCTGTTACGGGTTTGGGTATTCTAAGTTTAATAAGTATGCATTTAAAAGTATATAAGTAGTATATCAGTTATCTAGCACAATAGTACAAGCTTTGCTTAGTTTGGGGCTAGATAGCGCTGTGTGAATTTGTCAACGAATATTTATTTATTATTTATTTATTATCACTTCTTTCTGACTTGACCCCACAGTTGGGGCTAGCCGGTACTCGGTCGATGTATTGGGAAAATTATGAATACGGTTTTTAAAACAAACTGTTTTTATTTTCTTTACTGCCTAACACGGACGGAAAGTGGCCACCGTCGTGCAGAACATCTGCAACCTAAGGGGATAAAATACCAACTCAAAGTTTACAAGCACAAAGGCATGCCAGCAAGGCACAAGTAAATATTATGGGGGTGCCACAAGGTACTACTCTTGGAACATGACTGATGGCTACAAAAAGTAACTCAGAAATCAACGTCGTATCCACACAACTGCCACGGCCCCATCCCGAAGGTATCCTCTTAATTTGTTGACCGTATCTACTAATACCCGACATAAACATCAAATATCTGAAAGGTCCGCCTATAAGCTTTCAAATTAACGCGCTACAGCCGGCTTTATTTCTTAGACAAAGCACTTGTGGGGTATATAGTAGGACGTAAATAGTACCGTAGTTACGGTGTGCCTAACGTTTGTAATGACTTAGTTAAGGTGGGTGTTTCCCGAGTACGCACCATACAATCGTATTTTTATCATAATTTCAATCAGTGACAGGTCGTCAGTTTGAACTTGTCCTTTTTCAAGTTCAATATTACGCTGTCATAGCCAATGAAGTTTTGTAGACGTGATTGGTTTCTGCAATATTTGTGCCTGTGATTTGTCAGATTTTCGTTAAAATATATCGTTTAAAAATAATACTTTTTTTGACAAGGGTTTTAATAAACTTATATAAAACGCCTAAAGCCCGTCATTTAACAAAAATCTGACCAACCACAGACATAGATATAGGATTCTGGATCACGTCTATAAAAATTAATGATCTTATAGCGTAATATTGAAAATATGGTCAAACTATGTTTATATGGAGCGCGCTCGGGAAACAATCCTCTTTAATAAGAATTCTAACTAAGTTTGACCTTCAAAATGATCGTACTATGTTATATTATTATGACAAACAACATACATTCATGCACAATAATTCATTTCCTCATAGTCAAACGGCGAAGCAAAGTCTGAGATCGTTGCACGTTTCAACGCTTTTTTCAACTGTCATATCCCCAAATATATTGCTTGGTAGACTCCATCTATACTCAATAACAGTCAAGTTTTTTTTATGTTATACGGCATACAAACAGGCAAGCGGGCCACCTGATGGAAAGTGGTCACCGCCGCCTATGGACACCAGCATCACCAGGGGAGTCACCAATGCGTTGCCCGCCTCTGAAGAGACCTCTAATATACCTCTTGAACAATACCATGTCATAATCCAAAGGAAACACGGATTATAAAACTAGATAGATAAATACCCTGGTATCGGAAATGTGCATGGGATACGGTAACTGCTTACTATCTGGCAGGCCGTAAGCTTGTCTGCCACCTTAGGTATAAAAATAATAAAGAGGGAGTTAGTCACTAAACTATATTGCACGCAAATATCGTAATAAATCGCCAGACTATGAAACACTTGAACAATCTGTCTATTCTATCAAAGTATGAATTATAAATTTAAAAAATATTTGGTAAATTGCAAAATTACAGAATAATGATGGAACGTTACTAGGAACGTCTGGGAATTTATTCCCAGAATTGTATTCCAAGTCGTAACCTAGGTACGTGTCTAGTGAGTACGACCGAAAAATAAATGTATTTTACAAACCAATATCAAACGTACACAAATAGACACACATTTCTATCCCGACACAAATTAATGCATTTTTAAGTTTATTTTGCTATATTTATTTATTTATTTGTTTATTTAGCCATTTATTGTGCACAAAGAAAGTTACAATAATATGAACATAAAGATAACAATCACAAAAGGTACAGGTTATTTCTAAAAAGAAATATTTTTTGTATCGTACCTAGAACATGAAACAAAATACTTTATTGGCGATATCAAAAAACATGATAGACAACAATTTTGATTTCCATTTCAAATAATAAACGTAGAGACCTGCTACGATTACGTGTACTGATAAATATTTCCCCGATTCCTATTGAAATAAAATACCAAATTATTCTACTAATGTACTTACACCCCGTTGTACACCGAAGGTATTACGGTTACATTCCAGCCGAATCCGGCCGGAATGAAAATGATGCTGGATTGCAATTTCAATATAACCAACATTATTTTGGAAGAGCCATTTCGCTATAATAGGGCATTTTCCTGGAATATGCCTATATTCCCATCTGGCTTTTATCTGAGTCGTATTGGGTGAATTGACAAATGTATCAATGTAATGTAATCATTTTTAAATGTACCTGTGGGTTTCTTTCTCCCACATATGGTCATTTTCCTAACTATATAGCGGCATACTGACAGAAATACGACATTCTTAATTTAGAAAGAAAGAAAGAAAGAAAGAAACAACATTTATTGACACCAACAACAACACCACAACATAAAAAAAAACAGTAAACCAAAAAAACATTAAAAGAACACAATCATTAAAACATTAAATACACACGGAGACTACACAGCGCCGATGCATATACCACTTGGTATTTGTATTAGTTGTGAAGTGTAATTGATAAAGTGTTGTGGTGGTGTGTTTGTGCAAAAGGACCTCACTCAGCATTATGCCCCGGCGTGAACCGGAGCGCTGGTTTTCAGTGAGACCTGCTGAGCGAGGCACGGACAAATGTACATAACATATATGGAATACAAATATATACTAAATATACTACTTATACCGGTCACAATGAGTTGTTTGTTGTGTAACATGTGCAGTGTGAATTGTGTAGTCGGCCGGTTTACTTATTTGTTCCGAGCTCAGGGTGCGACGCAGGTAGGCCGGCTGAGGCCGGCCACGCGCCGCACATGATTCGCCTAGGTGGTATGTCCCTGCGTAGCATGTATCGAAGCCCGGTGTCTCGCTGCAGTAAGCGCTCGTACGCGCTGATTGAACTGCATACGTCACCTCCTACCTGGATGAGCTTCCCTTACTCTTTGCTAACCATTAGATTCTTGACGTTTGAAAAGAGAATTACTTAATGTTATCCTAATTCAATAGATACATTTTCATTTTCCATTGCTATTTCGACTTAAATTAACAAAATGTACAGTCCGGTTATACACCTCGGCTGTTTTACTATGCAAATAATAAACTGCTTCTGAACACCGTGTAAAATGTGACGAAATTATTTTCCATGTTCCCCGAATAAAAATCAAAAGTTATTGAGTCATCGATGAAGTTTTCCCCGCTCGGTAAAAAGTTTTGCATTGGGAAAAATCTTTTTTCTCCCTTGCATATTAGATGTGAATTTTATATTCAAATCTCCGCCTTCTTGGGAAGGTGTTGCCAGGTGTTTACGATTGGGTCCACGGATTGGGTAGACGTGTTTTTAAGGTGATTGTCAATATTACGCAAAGTTGAAATCAGGGACTTGTTCCAACATCTCTGCAACTCCATCCTATTCGATGAAAGTGAAATATTGGTTATGATTTAAATGTATAAGTTTATAAAAAGGTTTTGGATATAGTATAAGTGTTGTATTTTTAGAAAGCATCTGGTTGATTAGAAAGTTAAATTTATCTTTTTTGGCAAATGGCAGCAAAACTCAGTTACCATGGTGGCCGGAGGGGATAGTTGGGTGAGATCAAGTCAATAACTAGACGGATGTAGATTAAACTTTGAACAATTATATCCCGATTGTTTAACCGCATTTGTATCCCGACAGGGATTCAATATAGAGTGCTAATATTCTACTAGATTAATTTTTCTATGGTATTTAGTAATAGTATTGTTCTTCTTTGTAACTCATTGTGAGGAAACTTGCAAATTTAGGCTACTGAATATATGCCCATTATCCAAGCTGGTTAGGTTCCCCTTTCACAGGATCACAGAAGTCAGATAGCACTCGCTCTGCCGCAATTATTACTGTGAAGCGACTACTATCTGGCCCTTACCTGATCTGCCAAATCCTGGATCATGAGGCCATCGCGCGTTAGAGCACAACCAGGATATTAACGCCTCATTGAGATGATTATTTTTGTTATCAGCTGTCACTGTTTGCCTACCGTATGACGTACAAAAAATCATGCTTTAAATTTTCTCTTGGTGGTCCAGTTGTCTTTGGTGGCGTCGATCACTTAAATCATCGAGAGTTCCTTCTGATATAAAAACCAACCGAGGTAAGATAGACACGTAAAGATAAAATACCTGTAAAATCTAAAGCAAGCTAACTCAGCCATGTAGGACAGATTCTCAGAACAACAGATTCTGAGTTAGTCATTTTCTTATTTACTGAGATTCAAGCGACCATCCGTCGATGCCTACGTACCCACGTACTTGAGGAAATATAATATTCTATATACCTATAATTTACAATGGTCCATACAATTACACAAACATTTAAGAAAACTGGGATATAGAACATGAGTCATAACCACCAACATACATATTGCCAGCTTCAAACTCCAAAATTACACAGAAACCAATGCGTCCATAAAATAATGCATTCCGCGCGGCCCAATCCCATCTACTTGAGGAATAAAACGCCGACCGTTCCAGTAATTCGGGGGAACTTCCGAAGGAGAACCGTCGGCCAAGTGAAATTAAAATGTTACAATTTATGGGCTCAGTGGCCGTCATAAATTTCTACTCCTAATTGGCTTTGCAGAGTTGCTGCCACCGTAAACTCTTTTACAGCTCAATAGCTTACTTTATTAAATACTGGTAGCTTGGACCCTGGTTGCGCTTGCTTGTCGGATGGATTTTCGTTTTGATGTCGTGTATTGATAAATTGTGACTCTGTTCGTGCCTGTTCGTGCCATGGCTTTCGAGGATACCATGGTGGTAAGGGACGAAATGAAGGAGAATGAATTGAAAAGCGGACCCTGGCAGAAGCCGGGATTGACCGCTCGGATGATGATGAGCTTACTTTATGAAATACAGGTAGCTTGGACCCTGGTTGCGCTCGCTTGTGAGATGGATTTTGTTTTGATGTCGTATTTTGATAAATTGTGATTCTCGTGCCAAGTGGATTGGCAATAGCGGATATTAATCTCTCGGTCGGAACTGATTCTTAAGCGATCAAAGCGGTAGCTGTAAGGCTTTAAATAGACGTAAAAAAAGTTTATAATAGATTTTATGTATTTTTCACGCTACTGTCGAAAATTATTCTGACGCTATCAGATTACAGGATACTAAAATTATTTGCATTTTTTTGTGTTAACACAATAGAATAGCGATTGAAGTCAATGTGATTGGTGGAAAGCGATAAACGCCTCTTAAGGTAGACCCCTAAAGAAATGTTTTTCCAAGGTATTTCACCTGTTATAAAAGTTTCCGGAAAATCACCCATATTTCAATATTCTCTAAAACGGCGAAGCTGACGCCGAAAGGAGCGAACTGGTTTAACTTAGCAATTTTCATTTTTAGTGTTTACGATTTCCCTCTATCAAACAATGTAACAGACAGACAAAGCAACTTTAATTCTATAACAATAAAAGTGAGATTTCAACAGCGTCTCCCGCGACTCATGGGGATTTTTATTTTACTGCTAAAGTTTACGATGTAATAGCGTGATTATGGCCTTACGTAAATAAGAGACTGTTACTTTATACCTGTTATTTCGCGGTGACATAATGCCACTGGAGTGTACTTACTTTATCTAGGCTGAAATATGACCCAGTTATACTTTAAATATACTATAAATATATACTTTAAATGGCCGTGTGGTGTCCGGCAGAGTAGAATAGCACCAACCCCTTACACTCATGGGTGTCGTACAAGGCGACTAATGTTTTCGAGGCAAAAGATCAAGAGTCTCCGTAGTCTGGAAAATGGGCAGCAGCATTTTCCATTGTTATATTTAAACACTGCGATCTCCAACCCGCCTGCCAAGCGTGGAGATTATGGCAATAACCTCCCCTTCCGTAGGAGAGACCCTAAGTCCTGCAGTGGACTGTTACGGGCTGTGATGATATACTTTAAAAGCGAACACACGTATGTCCTTAGCGATTTGTGGTTACAGAAGCTCCCATGGACATTAACATAAATAATCATCTCCGCGTTCATATCCTGGTTGTGCTCTCGCACACTACCCGGGGTCCGCCTTGACCATGATCCAGGATTTGGCAGATCAGATAATCACAACGGAGCGACTGCCATCTGACCTCCGTGACCCTGCTACCAGGGAACCTGACCAGATTAAATCATGGTTACACATTCAGTCGCCTGAATGTGCAGGTTTCATTACAATGTTTTTCCTCACCGTGTCGATTAGCATTCATCTAATGTACATAACTCAGAAATGAGTCATTGGTACATGGCCGCAGTGGAATACGAACCCGGTACCTCTCGCTTACGACTCGGATATCTTAATCACTCGGTCTCCGACGCACCCATGGACTAGGTTTACTGGTTACCAGTGAATAAATGACATGAACGGATAGACGGAACGCTGTGGACGTTTTCCTTTCAGTTTGAAATGCACACACATGGGATCTTAAGTATTGTTAAAAAGATTGATGATGTGGCCCAGAGCCATGCCCGATTTAGCGGTTGAAAGCGACATCAGCTGTCACCGTTGGAATTGTCAGGTGGGCTGTCCGGTGTCGCGACAAAGGGACTGACTTTTTCAGAATTGTGTTGCTGTTCATCATAAATCAAGTTATGTTGTGTGAGTGTGAATGGGTGACCATTCACTGTATTGGTGAGCGAGCTGCGACCGACCTGGGCCTCAAGTCTTATAATTTAGTAAAAGCTCGATTTAATTGTAAGTAATTGGATCGCAATTACAGCTCAATGGCAGCTACACATGTTTTTGGTGTTCTGCTACTAATGGCTTGTTGAATTGTAATTCAATCACAGCTCAATGGGAATTTTTACGCGTTTTTCTTATCTGCTACAATTGCAATCCAATTACTATTACAATCGATCGCTGTAAATAAGCGGATTCAAGACGTGCATGCTAGCAGCTCGCACGCAGTTGCTATAACGATATATTGGCGGCGTGTTCACGAGATTGGAATGCGCTCTATGTTAACATACAATAGAAGACCTAAAACCGCCCGTCGCACGACCGTTACCAATTAGGACAACGCCACAGAGCTGTCTAAACTAAAGGCTGTCATGAACACACATCAGTACTAAAATGTATACAGCTGTCAGTCCTGTAGCTATTGATTGTACCTACCAGTCGACACAGCTCCATAGTAATGGACATGACGTACGTTCGTTACCTTCATTAGTGTTCATGGCTGACACAGATCTAATCCGTGCCTGTTAGGATACAAAGCTGGCGTCCAACGAAGCGCCTATAACCGCCTATAACCGGTTTTTAGGTTGTTAAAATGACAATTAACGCGTTCGCTGGAACGTGACATCGGTTGCCTCGAGCGACTTGTCTACGTAACACTTGTGGCTCGTTTGGGCGGAAAATAGGCCGTTTTTAATCATCCGTGGAATTGGAAAACTATGTATGACAGATTCATAAAATTGTGCTTTTTTGTGCAATGTGCACTTTTTACGTGTAGGTATAAAGCTTGGTAGTTGTGTTCCTTTTTTATTATTAAAGAGTGCGTCCTAATCGTGTGCGGACCGCGCGAGCCGTTGCTGCACACGATTAGAGATTTAAACGCACCCTTAGGAGTCACACCTGCATGTAGCCACAAGTGCAGGCACCTGCACCTGGAGACAGGCAATCCACTTGATGGAAAGTAGTCAACGTCAACTAAGATATACCTGATAGACAATCTAAAAGAGCGGGTGAGGTGCCGCATGTGCGTTAGAGGTGAGGTATGACTTTTAAAGCACCCCTAGTTATTGTAGAGAGGAAAGACTTGGAAGACGAAAGACAAGAAGGAGATTATTGACGACCTGAGTGGTTCAATGGTCTGCCACGCAAGAGGTCCCGGATTCGATTCGATATGCGAGGTAAAATTTGAAGTGTAAATGTACGATCATTGCGATCCGTTGCGCGTTAAGAACGCACGCAAAATTTTTTCTTTGTTATATGACATGTAATTCTTCAAAAGGTATGTCTGCAGGTACCTCAAAGGCAGGCCGGCATCCGCTCTCCTTAGGTTGCAGATATCCTTAACAACGTCGGAGGGTGCGACCCTTAAAATACTGAGAATCTCCAATTACCCTTTCGGCCTTACGACATAGGTATTTGTAGAATTTAATATTTGATGTTATTATTATTATTATATGTAATAGCTCGAAAAAGAGATCGCCGATGGAGCAGTAAAGTTCTCGAGTGGCGCCCACTTACCGGAAACGCAGCGTGGGTAGGCCTCCTACAAGGTGGACCGACGATCTGTCAAAGATCACAGGTACCAGCTGGATGCGGAAGGCATAGGACCGGCCTTTGTGAGAATCTCTCCCAGCAGTGGGCGTCTTTCGGCTATGATATGATGATAATGAATATATTTAATAATAAATTGAAAAACTATAACTGTACTGTTGTGTTAATTTACTGTATTCACCTTAGGTTAAGGATGTAATGAGGATCCGAATAAATTACTGTCTATGTCTATATATGAAAAAAAAAAACAATTCAAATTTTCGTGAATTATATTCTTCCTACTAGAACACGGAAAAGATATTTTAATGTGTCAGTCGCATTGCCGCAATGCACCGGTTACAATTTCGGGAGGTCGTTATTTCCGTCGTCGTAATTTGTACCGAATGGCTATTTACTTTTGTATTAAAATACGCAGATATATTATTAAAGTATTGAAAATGATCTAGATAGGGATTTTAGAACATCGACGGGAGGAATGAAATAAAGGAAAGAAAGAATATACACATCCTTCGGATCCAGTCGGGTAAAAATTCGTCCAGTTCATTTTAAATACCGACGGATTCCTGAAAATTGCGTTAAGTTAATATTTTAGTGTTCAAATAACAAATCAAACGTTATATAACGAAAACATATTTGCCTATTCAAACTTGCCCATAAACAGTTACAAAAATAAAAAAACTTCAGTGTTCTTTCGTAT
Source organism: Blastobasis lacticolella (assembly GCA_905147135.1). Lineage (NCBI taxonomy): Eukaryota > Metazoa > Arthropoda > Insecta > Lepidoptera > Blastobasidae > Blastobasis > Blastobasis lacticolella. The sequence continues at coordinate 17,042,480 of LR990051.1, forward strand.
AACCCGCGTCACGAAACAAGAGACTTGTCAAATGGCAGTGAAGGGGATTTCGCGCAGGTAATCGTATGCAGCGCAAGTCGAACTACGTGACCCGCCAAGTCTCTTCTTATTTGACACTAGCTATAACTGGTTACGAAAAAGTTACGAACACGGACGAAAGTAAATTTTGCAGTAGACCGAAGCTATTTACATTTACTATCGTTTTCCATAGACGTCAGATAGCAGGACCACAAAAAGCGCGCCAATAACTCGGATCCTTTCCCCTCCAATAATAGCGCCATCATTTCCACACGAGTCGGTCGAAACTACCGCCAACTTTTGTTGCAATTTACCGATAGCGCTATGTGCTTTGGCCATTTGGTTTTGCTCGTTTCAGCTGAGTTTTTAGCAACATTTTATCCGGGACCGCGCGTCACGCAGTCATTCACTGGGTTCGCGCTGCGTTCGATTACTGGGGCAGGGGAGTGCTTACAGGAGGCTGTATTGTGGTTTATTAATTTAGTTTCCGTATTTTGTGCTTAGTCCAATTGGTTGCGTATCGACAATTTTTACTTAGTATGAGATATTTTGATGCAAATATGTTTCATGGGACCTGTTCATAATAGTCTGTTTCTGGAAATTTAAATCTACTTTTTACTATATTATACCTAATAAATATGTCTCGAAAAGTATGACAATGTCTACATACTGATCTAATTTTAATGAAATAAAGCAATGAATCTTCTCCATTAAACTTAAAAGACGATATCGGTCCATTCGTTCGGGAGCTACGATGCGACATGTGTCTACAATACAAATACACAAAAACACATGTCAAACTTACAACAACCCTTTTTCCACTGGAAGTTAAGAAAACAAACAAAACAACTATAGTCCAAACTCTCCTCTAAGCACTCCCTACTCCATGCACCAAACAGAATGTTACTGGCGCATACCGTTCGGTCATTCGCGCTACGGCTGACCGGCCCGCCGCGGGCCGAACGGCAACATACCCTGGCAACGCGGCAACTAGTGACCGAAAAGGTTTGGTCACAGTTTTTACTGCAATAAATATTACTGATATTGATATTGAAAACAACTACAGTCCAAACTCTCCTCTAAGCACTCCCTACTCCATGCACCAAACAGAATGTTACTGGCGCATACCGTTCGGTCATTCGCGCTACGGCTGACCGGCCGCCGCGGGCCGAACGGCAACATGCCGTGGCAACGCGGCAACTAGTGATCGAAAAGGTTTGGTCACAATTTTTATTCTGCTGCTGAATCTAATCCAATTATTAGAGAGACCAAGTGCAATGCGTCCAAACGATTTTTAGCTGGCGTGCATTGAGCAAATACCACTGATGTGATAATGATAGAGGTTAGTCATGGTGTTGCCTAGTTTTTGACCGGTTATGGTAACAATGCAAAGCTTGAGCTAGTCCCCCTATTTTATACCACTAAGGAGGCTAACAAGTTAACGGCCTGCCTGATGGTAAGCTGTCACCGCAGCAATACCAGAAGCATAATCCACACGTTGTCGCCCCTTTCTTGAAGAACTCTCTGTTGTCCCTATTGTAAATTGTTCTCGGCTTCTATTGTAATTATGAAACAAATTGCGCAATTTTTATGGTTTTCTGAATTACTGATCTCACCATAGTACTAGAGGAACATTCATATTCTGTACTAGAGGTTTCGGACATTTCGGACATCGTATGTATGAATATTATGATATCGGGCTTTAGGCACTGAAGCCGCCGATCCGCCGACACTGCTTAATTTGTATGTCAAAATGTTTCTGCATGACCAGTCAGCGGCTTTGGTATGTAGGTATTGCACTTAAAGATCGTTTGGTGGCATAAGGTAAGTAAGCCTTTAATATTGATTTATTGGTGGCTAACCTTGACGGTGTGGTATCCGGCAGAGTAGACTGGGCAAATAATGTCGACCAGAAAATGGGCAACAGCGTTTTATGATGTGTGTTTCGGACACAACGGTTCAAAGCCGCCTGCCAAGCGTGGATATTATGGAAAAATCTTCCACTGATGTGGAAGAGGAAACGTTCAGCATTAGACTGGTATGAGCAGTTGATGTGATTGGCAAAATGTCACACAGGTATTGTGGGTGAATACCATAGATTTCTAGTTTAAATGTTAACCTACACAAATACCAATAGTCCTGAACCACAGGTTTGGCTGAAATAGGCCGTGGGTATACCTACTTATTGATAATTTACGAACAATATTTTTATAATGTTTCTGAGCGCTTCGTTAAAATTGAAAAATAATATATACCTTGTTTAAGCCTGGAGCCCGTTTTATGAAAAGATTAGTTCAAAATATTGGAAGGCGCGTCGAAATATTACTAACAAATAAAGCGATCAAATATTTTACAATAATATTATGAGTTATTACCCTGAAATTTTACAACAACAACCTTTGGACTTTAGCTTCGACATTGAATTGTACAATCACATTGAATAATACAACTCCACGAAGTAGTACTACAATCGTACACTTTTCCGTCGTACAACGAGGTGAAAAATTTCGCCATGCATAATGGTGGACGCCCCACCATTTTATATTTAAGTGCGCTGCTAAAACATGATACTCCTTACGATAAAGTCACTTTTGGAATAATTAGGAGGCGCAGGTGAGCCGGTCGGACGTCTAACCACTTCCCCCGCACCCAAAAGCGACTTTATTCTATACTGCGCAAGGTCACTGTGCCCGGAACATATAATCTCGTCATCAAGACATCAACTTCGACCGCTTCGCTTCAATTCAAGCGAGATAAGGTCAATTGAAAGTCTGCAATTAAAAGGATTATAAATCCCGATAATATCAGCTTCGGTTGTGGCCGAACCCTTCCCCGGTCACTAGTGCAATGCTCGAACGAGTGACCCGACGAAAATGCACCGCAACGTCCCCGTGCTGATTGTGCACCGGAAAAAATATTTTTAGTATACGTCACAGTGGTTACAATAGATGGGTTTTTGATACGTTCCGGTCACATTGATTTAGTTATCTGCCTACCCACGTTTTTGTCGCAATATCGAATGGTCGTGTCTGAAAAATGTTTGCGAAATTTGTGTTAGTGAATGCCGGCTAACAATAGAGCACTTTTGATTATTAGAAGTAAGGTCTCTCCTACACGTGTGTGAAGCCATATTTTCTTTAGTGTGACCTTGATGTAGGTTGACTGCCGTACAACCAAACATTGAAACATTATTCAATTTCAAACTCGATATGGCGAAAAATTGAGTGGTATCTTTGTTTTTCTCGGGACTATAGTTGGCGATATGTAGGTTGTAATTTTTTTAATCCAAGTGATAACCGAACAGACATCGATCATGGTTGCTTCTTAAATCTATTAATCTATAGATAAACGGTTGGAGGCTAAATTCTCGAAGTTATTGACAAATATGTTAACGTGGGACGAACGCTCCAGTTAAGAAGATCAAACTTCAAGAAAGAGGCCAATCAACGAATCTAGCGCGGATGGGTAGCGTTCGAGGAATTGCTCAAGGTTTTATTGTTCAAAATACAGCAGTGTCTCAAGGCGAAAGTCTCAGGGTGACTCATGTAGGGCCTCAAAAGGAGACTCAAGATCACCTAGCCAACGATGGAAAGAGCTATGCCCGGTGTTTCTCTATGATCAGAAATGAAAATATCCGTAGCAGAACTAAGGTCACATATCTATGTCTGCATAGGTATATATTTATGTATAGGTTTCAGATTGCAAAAGTAAAGTAGCAACAGGCAGGCCACGTATTTAGAATAAAATAGAATAACATTAATCCACAAGCAACAACATCACAATAATTTTTAAATGACAAAAAAGGAAAGAAGAAACTAAAACCACGCAATAATAACAAAAAGAAAAATAGAAATGATGATAATTACGAGTACAATTCATCACATATTATTCTAAACAGTGCCGTTGCGTGGGTATGTCAGGTGAGTTGTGTTGTGGTGTCTGTGGTGATCCGAGTGTGAAAGGGACCCCACTCAGCATCATGCCCACGCGTAAACCGGAGCGCTGTTTTCCATGGGACCTGCTGAGTGAGGTACTACGCTACGCAGAACCGTAGGAACGGAAAGGTTGTCAAGTGGCAACCACGTACCGGCTGAGCGTGGGACGGCCTCCCACGTCATGAATGGACAATGTCCTGAAAAGCCGATGAATTGTTGATGAGTTGAAAAGTGATTATTAATATACGTCTTCAACGGTTATCCGGTAAACAACAAAAGTAAATTAGATACATTAGTGAGTGTTTATAATATACCTACAAATGTTCGATGATCGAATGATGACATCATCACAGCCCATAACAGTCCACTGCAGGACTTAGTGCATCTCCAATGAAAGGGGAGTTTATCGCCAATCTCCACGCTTGGTAGGCGGGGTGGAGATCGCAGTTTTATAAATACAACGAAGCTGTGTCCCTTGCCTCGGACATATTAGTCACCTTGTACGTCACCCACGAGTTTACGGAGTTAACAAAGTATAGCATAAGCATTTTTTTATACCGCTAAGATGGCATACAAGCTTGCGGCCTGCCTGATAGTAGCAGTCACCGCACCCTATGGACCCATGCGTTGCCGACCCCGTAAAAACCTTTTAACTCCTTTCTTGAAGAACTCCATGTTGTACTCTCCAGAGAAAACCTAAAGAGAGCTAAGAATAAATGCCTCATGCCTGTAATTGCACAGGCTACCTTAATTAGTCTTAAGAAAAAACAAAGATCTGCTTTTTGTTAGAATTTATTTTTGTCCAGCAACCTCGAATATAGACCGATAATTCATGCCAGCCGGTCAGCCTCCTTTTTATATTCGAGTAGGTACATATATATTCAAACAGGGATACATTCACCGACTTATACGTATCCCGTTTTTCGCGCGAACTCACTTTACGGGGATTAAACTCGGCCTAATCTCTATATTTGTGTACCGTGGAAGGGTTGCGATGGGTACGAAATAAGCCCTAACAGCGGATAAAATACAACAGCCAAGTGTAACGGAAAATGAGTGATGAAAGTTGACGAAACCGTGAAATTTGAATTTACAAATACCCGTTAACCAAAACGTTCGTTTGAGTGTCACTGGTGGACGAAAATCCCCCTGTATAATCGGCTTATGAAAAATTACTCCCGCGAGCACCCTATATTTTGGTTAAAAGTAATGGGAAGACCGCCAGGTATTTTGTGTGACCCTCGGTAATATTTTCGGCAGTTATCTTAAGTTTTCCTTTCATCGCTTTTAAGTATCAAATATTGGTTTACTGTACCTACGTATTTATACCTACATATAATATACTAGCTGACCCGGCGAACATTGTTCCGCCTTAGAGGCAATAAATGAGCAGATTTTGGATTTTATTAATTTCAATTTTACAACAACTACCCTACACCTACCCATAAATAAAAATAAATAAAAAGAATATCCTATGTCCTTCTACTGGTTCTAAGCTACCTCCCAACAAATTTTCATCAAAATCGGATCCGTCGTTCTTGAGTTATAAAAAGTCTAACTCAAATTGTGTAACTAACACGACTTTCTTTTATACATATATATATATATATATATATATATATATATATGTCCTATTTATTAGGTAGTTGTCAAATTATAATAAGTACGAAACCTAAGTTGTTTATGGCGTGTACGGCGGTATGTTATAGAATCAACCCCATGAGTAGACGTTATGTGTGTAGCACATTAAGTTGAAGCATTTTCTGACCCCTACGACAATCTAAGTTCGTTGTAAGTTCGTCGCAGGAGCTTTAGTGGTCATGCGGTTAAGGCATCCGATTCGTAAGCGAGAGGTACCGGGTTTGAATCCCACGGCGGCCATGTACCAAGGACTCTGACTTTTCTAAGTTACGTACATTAGTTGAATGCTAACCGATGCTCTTACGGTGAGAGAAAACATCGTGAGGTAACCTTCACATTCAGGCGACTGAATGTGTAACCGTTATTCAATCTGGTCAGTTTCTCCTGTTAACAGAGTGAAGATGGTCAGATGGCAGTCACTCTACTATAATTACTTGATCCGCCAATTCCTGGACCATGGTGAAGGCAGACCCCGGGTATTCCCTCGCTACAGCAGAACCGGGATGTTGCCGCCAAGATTATTATTATGAGCAATTTCCATTGTGTTGAGAGCATCTTCAACCCGCCTGCCAGCAGAACTTATTGCAAAACCTCTACATGAATAGGGGGTTACTGTACTGGAGGCTCTAACCAGAGCGTTACGGCATCTGTCATGGCATATGCTGAGTGTTGAATGCCCTATTGCACTCTTCACATGGCACAGGTAACGAGATTAATGTGTATTTTTTATATTTGTGTTTGTCTTAAATGAATTTTTGTTTATTGTGCCGTGTGTCTGTGTGAAATAAACGCATTTTACTTTAATGTTTATGTACGAAATTACTGGTAACGTCGATATTACTTATTTTTAGCAGATCTACTTAGGCAAACCAAAAGAAGTCTCGAGATATAAAATCGTGCCTAATCGAAATTGCAATTCATTTTTAAATTCATGCCACTCCTTCTTCCAGAGATCACAGGAGCCATAAATAGAAGATACAAGCCTATAAATATTTATTTATTATATGAAGGAAAAAGTTAGACGTAACCCAATGGGTACTCGAAGCATAGAAAATGTACTTAGGCGTAAAACGTACTTTACGATCAGGCTACAAATTTTAATCAACTAAGTGCTCCACTTATATTTGCTTGCCTCTCTTATTAGGGTTGCGTGAGCTATTAGGATCTTTACTGGTGTAAAAATCGTAATTTATCGTATACTAACAGGAATCGTTATTATTATTATTATTTGTTTTTATTGTTAGGATTATTGTTTATTTAAAAATTGGAGTTATTAAGTATTGAAATTTTTTATAATTGCCAATTTCTGTAATTTTTAATTATTCGTACCTGAAACATTCATGTGCCAACCAGCGCAACATAGAGGAATTAGGATTATTATCTTATAACAGCTGTATATAACCTAAGTTGATGAATAATTGACATTGAAATAGAATCGTCTCCCGAGACTGTTCAACTAGTCTCAGTATCTGGAGCGGAAGTGCTTTTTTGAAGTGTAATTAAGCTTCAGAGTATGAAACGGTCATCCATCTTGTTGCCCGGCGTTACGTTGCTTAACTTTGGTTATAGGTCGCGCAAGGACACTGTCGCTAGACCTAGCCGCTTCTAAGGACAAGTTTGTACCCGTAAATTTGAAGATATTAATGCGTAAAGCATTAATCTTCCGCTTAGTCATCACCATTACGTACACAAGAAAGCGTTTACAAAATCATTTTTTAAAACAAATATGTACGTAGAATGATAAATGCGACATTCGGTTCATCCACTTTCATAGACACTTTGACGGTTGTCATCAAAATGATTGGAATGTTAGCGACCTTCATGGTCTGACAAGAAGGTCGCTAACTTTCCAATCTCTTTGGTTGTCATCCTGTTACCTAAATATCTAATTCAATCATCATTTTCACCTGTTAAGTACATAAAGGATCCTACCAATATTACTCTCCTTATTTGTTAAGCCATTTTAGATCTCAATTCTTCTCCACGTTTTTCATCTGCTCATTTTCCGCTTACGTAAAGACTTTCGCGCTAAAGTACAGTGGCACCCTATCCGACAACGTCACTAAGACTAAACAATAATTTTGTCTTCTAAACCTGCAACATACAAAACCCAGAACAGAGTCATTGGTATATGGCGACACTGGGGCTTGAACTCGGAACCTCTCACTTACGAGTCGGAACCCTTAACCACTAAACCACCGACGCTCTAATCACCGACTCATTATTAAAAAAAAGTACCTTCAGTTGGTATTACGAGAAGATTGTCAAACGACAACATCTCTGACAGGGGTGCAACCCCTGTCTCCCTTGATCACTTATTCAACGAGGGACCTAATTTCGAAAAGAAAATTATTTATAATGCCAGATGGTCAACCCTGACCCTGATGGGAAAATTGTGTTTCAACTGACATTTTCGCTTTGTATGGGAGTGACGTCATATGTTGGCCCAATGTTTGGCAAAACATTTGCCAAAACTTTGGTTAACCCTCTACAGTTTTCATTCATGTCTAGTAGGGATGTGGTAGGCATGAAAATGTGTCGTTATTTTATCGGTACATCAATATTTTTCTGCAAGTCTGTCGCCTAGCACAGTTGTCTATTTATTATTGAACATTTTTAATAATTTTGACCTTGGGTCAATAGATTTGGATTATTATACGACATCGTCCAAGATTTCCTGGGCCCATAGCATAGTCTATGGAAAACAGACAAGACATTGTTAACATGCACTGACTATATCTTGTATTTATGCAATAAAGTGTTCATTTTTACATTCATTCATGCACGAGACTTCACGAATATAGGCTAATACTCCCTGTCTCCGGCCACGTGGTACGGAGACCGAGACACGTCCTCACGGATCCCCCCGACGAACTGTCGAGCGCCCTGAACCTCCTCCTGAAGGCTCAGGACGACTCGACAGAGCTCCTCCCTGCCGTTTCAGCGGCCCCCGTGGGCCCCCAATCCCAATCCACAGCAGCGGGACCCTCTTCTGGGGTCTCGCTATAAATTCTCCAGCATATGCTCCGTAAGGAGTGACGTTGAGCGCACCCCGTCCCTACGGGGTGTAGCATCCGATGAAACCTGAAAGGCCCTTATGGCTACAGGTGCTCCAAGGGGGTGTTTAGTAGGTATGCGCCTAGGTCTCTTTTTGGCGAGTCGTGCATAACCAGTCCGGCCGGCCGGCTGGGATACTCATGAGAGTTCACCTCCTCCCTCCCAACCGCTATACCGGAGGGTGCCCATTACTAAAAAAACTCCCTCAATACTCCTCATATTGGCCATGTCTCGTGGAGTTTTGTCCACCATGTGGAGGCTCCTAAGCCCTAATTACCTTAGAAATACAATTTCTTAGAAACAACGCCTTTCGCATGAGTCACACTATAGGTTGGGTTGGGTTAGACGCAGCACATAACGTAAACTAGTTCGTTATTATTAAACTAGCTTTTGCTTACATTGCCGTTTTACATTCCGGACCCGTTCCAGGTGAAACTAAATTAAATTTAGAGATATGTGTTGTTCGGGGTTATAAATTGCATCAAAACCCATTTGGTAGTTTTCGAGTGAATATGTTACAAACATCCATTCATACATCTATCTACCTATCCTTACAAACATTCGTATATAAAATATTAGTAGGGTAGTAAGGATGAGATTTGTCCACTCCCAATATTAGGTTATATATTTGTGGGATAAAATAAACAAATAAATATTCGTGGACAAATTCACGCAGCGCCATCTAGCCCCAAACTAAGCAAAGCTTGTACTATGGGTGCTAGCTAACTGATATACTACAAAAATACTTTTTTTTTAATATATACTTATTATACATAGAACACCCAGACCCGTAACAGAAATTAAAATTCATCATTTCAATTCTTGCGTGGCAGACCATTCCACCATTACCAGAATTCAGTAATTGACCATTGAATTACTTAGGTCGTCAATAAATATTAGGTACCTAAGATACAAAGCATATTACGCCCATCTGTGCAATAGTAATCATACATTTTTGAAACGACATTTATCTACAGGAAATATTTTCCAATATAAATATTTCGAGTCGACAAAATCATACAATAATCTAAGTACAGTTGCCTCCAGAGAAATCCACCTCTAGTAACAGCGAGCGTTCCAATTCCAGGCGAAGAACATAATCTCAAAACACTCCAGTTCAACACGAAAACTACGAAACCAAATAAAGACTCGATCTCGCTCTCAAATTGAATCCAGCGATCATTTTCAAACCGAGCTACCTAATTTAGCAGAATTGGTTCCAATTCGGTCCGATGTCGACGGAACCCGCCACAGTGTGGGGAAGTCACGCTTGGCGCACTAGGTTTTCTAATCCCCTTCAGAAATAGTCGCTGTAATCGGATTGGTATGGCGCGGGCTCCATGATTGGACAATTTCTTTTACTCTTATTTCTAACTGCCACATCACTTCGTATACAGCCTGTGCGTAATGTCATGCTAGCTAAGAATCTATACTTTGTAAATCGATTTCCAATGCAAAATTTTTTATAAATACAATTTATGTCAATTTGTGTTCCGTTTAAGGAAGCTTGGTAGACGATAGCTGAAAAAGCAGAAGACTCATAATGAAGATGATGATGTCACTCCATTCACTCGCTGCCGTGTTGGATGTATGGTATATAGTCTCGGACAAACAATTCAAAAAACAAAAAAATGCTGTATATTTGCATATAAGCTTCAAACCTTAGGGAATATTTTTATTCTATTGATGTGAGGCTAGATGGTACTATGTGATTTTTCCCAATCATACCTCGTATGCTTGCCTGGATTCTGGAATATTCATTATGGTATAAGCTTAGATAATACAAATAATTTTTAAGTTAGTAACCATTAATTTCAGTACCTAGCTTAATTTTGTTAGGTGATTTAGAAAATGTGTTTCTCTAATCAATTTCGAATAGTACTAAGGATTTGTCTCACATTCCCAGGAACGGGTAAATTGAAGACACCATCTATTTAGATTCCGGTAAGATCCGGCTATACGAGTGCCAAATTGAATATTGCAACTAGAGGAAATGTCTTCTAGTTGCAATATTCAATTAGTCACTCAATGGATTTGGAGATTTCGCATCTGTTTTTAATCTCTAATCTATTTTTTATGTCATGCGGTAGGTTCCACCTGATGGAAAGTGGTCACCGCTGCCTATGAACATCAGCATCACCAGAGGTATCACCCATAAATAAATAAATAAAATCAATTTATTTCTGACAATGTCCATATTTGAGTTGGTAAAAAACTATGCGTTGCAGACGTCAATATTTTTTGCAATCTTTTTATTATTTTGATAGCATCCTGTAAGTTAAAGCGATATTTTATTGTGAGATTGTCTTCATTCCCTTGATAATAGGACTTTTCTCATAGATTGTATTCGATGAAAAATCCAATCCGATTCCTTGGCAGCCATTGTGCGGGTCGTCACTTTGGAAGTTTGTTACTCTATCTTTGGGACAGTTTATTTAGAGCTTTTAAAAACTTTTAAAAGAAAATCAAGTGTGGATTTCTTATTGAAGTTTTTTTGCTTTCGTTCTTCGTTGATTTATTGATTTCTTACAGCTTATTGTACAAGCTTTTCTTCGCGAGTTCTACTTGTATAGACTTAAATCAAAATTTAAGTAGTCCATATCCTTCCTCAGTGTCAAAGGTAACTCAAATATTTTGAGGATGCGGTCGAAGATATGTATGTCTGTCTAGATTACCATTACTTACTCGATTTCATGCCATTATTAGTATTAACAATACAAAACTCGGAGACAAAATTCAAGATCAAAAGTGTAAACAAATTGTAGTGTTTTTTATATATTCATACGATTTTATTTAATTTTTAATGTTCTAATTTTTATCAATATTTCAATGATTATAAATAATCCACCCGTTGAGTTTACTTTTGTAGTGGCAATTTGTCTACACTGTTGACATAGACAAAACACCTTCACAAAGTGTCACATCTCTTACAAATATCTTAAACAGTTTAATGTAAAGAGCCAATCAGGTAAACGTAGAATTTGTAACCAACGAAGTAGTTATGCGTCATATTAAATAACATGGTGTACCTACTTACCATTCTCATGATCTACCTCACAAGCATATTTATTGATTATTATTGATTTCAAATAAAGTGTAAGTTTACCCAGTCGTAAGAGCCTAGGACAACTACCCGAAACAGTGATAACAGCAAAGCACATAAACGAATTTAAGATTAAATTTATACCCGTATTCACATAAGCAAAGTAGTGTTGCCCTGCGTTTTCACTGCTCGCCTGCTAAGTGAACGCACTCTACTCTATAATTGGTCAATTTCGTACATATTTTCGGACGCATAGCGCCAATCGCCACACAAGTATTATCAGTTGGAAGCCTGTGCATAAGTACATAATTTATTTGAATTAAATAAATAAATAATCGTTGACAAATTCACACAGCGCCATCTAGCCCCAAAGTAAGCAAAGCTTGTGTTATGGGTACTAGATAACTGATAAACTACTTATATACTTTTAAATACATACTTATTATACATAGAACACCCAGACCCGTAACAGAAATTAAAATTCATCATTTCTATTTCTGCCCGGCCGGGAATCGAACCCGGGACCTCTTGCGTGTTGACCACTGAACCACTCAGGTCGTCAAAATTAGATTTAATGTTGAAGAAGAGCCGACAATTTAACAGCTTAACAGCTTACCTGACTGTTAATAATAATTTACATACGATTTCAAAATTATTCCATGTCATCAACCTCCCTCATGTAATCAGGTTACACTATAGAAATAAATATCACACTAGGAAGTGGTATATGTAGCATAAAATATCAGATCCAAACGAACCCGGCGCTTAGTAGGAAAACCAAGCAAGACAACGAAGGGGCCAACTGATTGGCAGACTGAAATGCTCGGACAGTAACTCTAGCGTGGAGGTAAGTAATAGTAAATCGATTGCCGTCTGACGGGCGCAGGTAACCTATGTCCAGTGTTCGACACGACATCGTTTATCTATTTGTCGCTTCGCTCAACACGACACGACTTCAGTGATAATATAATGTTTTATCGTGTAAACAAAGGTACGCGTTAAAAAACCCGGAACATATCTTTAAAATTAGTAATGATGTCGCATTTTTGAGACACGAGACTTTTCATCATTATAATCATCATCTTGACGTTAATGTTTCGGTTGTGCTCTCGCACACGAGGGCCCGGGGTCCGCCTTGACAGTTCCGGTTAACAAGGGAATCTGATCAGTTTGGATCATGATTAGATACACATCTTGTTGCCTGAATGTGTAGGTTCGATCGCGATGTTTTCCCTCACCATAAGATCATCGGTTAGTGTTCAACTAATGTTCATAACTCAGAAAAGAGTCATTGATAGATACCCGCACTGGGGCTCATACCCGATACCTCTCCCTTACGATTTGGTCTCCTTAACCACTAGGCAACCTACGCTCTATCATTTATCTATATGTCCCTTTCATTTAACACGACACGCCATCAGCGATAGTGTCCCAGGTTTGAGACACGACACTTCTATCTGGTGATATAGGGAATAGCAAGAGAATAATTACGGTAATCTAACGTGGGATCCTCGAATCCGGGACACGTTTCACTAGAGACTACGATTTCGTTGCTGACAGTGTTTTATTAGATTGTGAAAGTATCTGTGTCTTTTTTGTGGCTTTATGACAGACGTGATTTTCGATAGTCAGTTCATGCGTGAAAATCTAGCTAATCTGTTGACTAGATTTGGCACCACCCATTCAACTTAGGTATACCTATATTAAGTAGAGCTCGTCGCATTATCGCATTAACGCACACAAGCAAGTTTAAAATATGGACGCAATACATATATAAATGCCGTTGTAATTGGTCATTCAGTTGCCGGTGACATTCAAACGTAGGAGCACGCGTCGTTCATTGGCTCCCACACAGATAAAGTGTCGTTATCAGTATTTGCACTCACACATCGAAATCAACTAACTAAGTAGTGGGGCGCGTCATTTTAGACTAGACGAGCTCTACTAGCTTTTGTCCTCGACTTCATCCTGAAATATCTTTACAGACACAGCCTTTTAACAGTTTAATAATAGTATAGATAGATGATGATGCCTTAGAGGATGATAAGCTAGGACCTAATGGATGGTCTAAGGAGTTAGACCAGAAACAGAGACTGCCAAATAAAAAAAAAATGTATTCTATTCTATTCTACTGATGAGAACGAACTGGATGTCAAATGCTTGCATTACACAAAATCACATAAAAATATTGGGTTGACTCATTGGGAAGGATATGAGCTTTACCATCGATTAGACGATAGAAAATCAATTGTAATTACCTGATCTGGCAAAATCCTGGATCATGGTCATGGCGGACCCCGTGCCGTCTCATGTGTGAGCACAACTAGGACAGTAACGCTAATATGGTTATTTATTATTAGGCGATAGACAACCAACATAGAAGAAAAAACAACTCTGTGTCAATTTAAAAGTTTAAAAAGCTCGAATCGCTCCCTGGCAATCTATTTCTTAAACAAAATTAATCTTGAGCGCCATTTATACTCTGATTTAAAATACAGAAACAATTAAACTGTTAGTGTTGATAACTCTTTATGTAAAGTTTTAAAACTCATAAGAATCGTCGGCGAATCATAACCCCTATAATACATTCTCATTCCTTTACATTACTACAATAGTTTTAGGTAGGTAACGTCTGTGTCATTCGACTACCCTAGGGGTCGTCTAAATAACGAAATATATCAAGAAACCCACTGAACGCGAAGGTACACCAAGGGAATACGTAGTAATTTGCTTACAACTCATCCCACGTAATAGTACAATAGTATCAGACTTATCAAGGTCGGGAACTTTTCTCATTTTGCTGTGACTTGGGATCGGGCCCGACTCGGCCCATCACTCCCTTCGCATCTAATTTCGCGGACGGAACAGCAGAAAAATAAGCCATTTAGGTTTCTCTTGGTCGTTCTTTTGTTTTGTTGTCGGCTTTGTCCAGATGGCTGAGTTCATGTTCGGTTTATGTGATACTAGTGGACTTGGCGCGACTTCGTTCGCGTACGCTTAGTTTGCCCCTAGCTAACCTTTTTTTCTTGCTAATGAACCTTACTCTTAAATAACTCTATCTGTTCTTGAAAACTGTATATAATCCGTTGCGATGTTTAAAAGATCTAAGCGTACATAGATAAATAGCGACAGGCGGTGGGAAGCGACTTTGTTTTATACTATGTCTAGATGCCAATATATTACTTCAATAAAAGTGCTTTGTCAGATTTTCTGTAAATGGATATAGTAAGTCAAGTAATCTAATAACAAACTAACATTAAAACTGAATCGGATTAGTCTATCGAAAACCGTCCCAGTGAATGGGCTTTTCTAGCTAACTAGTTGTACCTATAGCCGTATCATTGCTACAGTTATTGTGTTACGGTTTGAAGGATAAGGTAGCCAGCACAATTACAGGAATGAGACATTTAATCTTAGTCCTCACAGTGACAACGCCCCCGAGGGTATAAATTTTTTCACCTGCGACCTAAATGTATGAATTACCGATTATGTCTTTATCGAATAGTAAGTATGAATGAAAAAGTATGAATTACCGGTATGGGCGACAGTCACCGCTTACCATCAGATGGCCCGCATGCATGTTTATCTGCCGTATAACATAAAAAAACATAGGCTGATAAACACATTACCCTGTTTGGCATCGCGCACTCTGATAAAAAGTAATAAAGTGCTGCCTGTCTACGTGTGAAGGCCTTTATGTAAAACAAATTGACACAAAGCAAGTGAAGTTGTCGATATCGTTAAAGCGTGAAGCGGTACTAAAATTTTACTGCACCGATTCAAAATCGATTCCCACTCCGCCAATAAATGTCAGGGAGCTTTAATCGAATTTTAAATGCGCCTGGACTACTGGCTAATGAATATTTCATCTATGAAGAATTGAGTTCTTTTCGTTTTGTCCACCCGACTTCTTCCTCAAGTAGGTACTGTGAAGTAGAAGTTAATTTTCTTAATTTTCCTCCAAGATTTAAACATCTAACTAAATCTTTATTCTTTAACTTTCCTTATAATTATTTGTCAAGGCCTACAGGATCTCAGTTTTTCAGTACCTACTGTGAACCAGACGTTAATTTTCTCGATTTTCCTCCAAGATAAACATCAACTAAACATTAATGAAATGAAAATACCGTAAGCTCGATCTTTCCTTATGATTTTGTCAAGACTTCAGAATATCAGTTTTTCATCTAAATTCAAAGGGCTTCAAATACCTATTAAAACTCGTAATTCAATTTTTAAAAAGGTATTTAAGTAGTTAACTACTGTTCTATGTATCTAAGAAGGTCAAGGGCAACCTTACTAGAGAAGTAAAAAGTTGTACACGGGTTTTTAGAATTGTGGTAGGTTTTAGCTTTTTTATATGTGACAAACTTTACTACCAGCCTGGTACTTCAAAAGTGTTGCCTTATGACCGATTTATATCATCAAGTGTGTAGCGAAGTTGGTAAGTACAGTAAGTAACTACAGAAGTGTATATCGATGGGGCAGTAGCGAGTCAAGATGGCTTGCAAGCTGCGTTGCAAGTGACAAGTACATCCTTAACGCACCCGTGTAACCCACTTGCGTAATATGAACAGGCAAATTTAGTAGCGGGCTTTATAGCTGGAACAGTTACTTTATTTTTATAAGAGAGAAGAGAATTTGTACAAATTGTTCGTATTTGTTGACGTTGCTCGTCCAAATCGACAAAGAAATGGCACTGGACTCGCTGTAGTGTAAACAGCCACTGGGCGACACTCGCCACTGTACTTGAGCAGTGTAAATCGAGCATTAGCTTCCTTAGGCAATACACGGTCAGAAGGGCCACCTGATGAAAAGTAGAGAAGTACATGCGGTACCGGCCCTTGAGGTAATTGCAGACTTTTGAAGAAGTGGAGAAGCATATGCGGTACCGGCCTTTGGGGTAATTGCAGACATTTGAAGATGCGGAGAAGCATATGCGGTACCGGCCTTTTAAGTATGTGTAGACATTTGGAGAAGCGGAGAACCACATGCGTGCCTTTAAGGTATCTGCAGATATTTAAAGAAACCCAAGTTATAAATGGAAACCACCGCAAATATAGATTATGACTACAGTTTTCAGTGGATATAATAAATGCTATGAACAAATCTCGAACATGAATAGCATAAAGTAATCGGAAACCTAGATTACTTAGTTATAAAGAAAAACAGAATAACACCCGAGAGCGATGGGAACTTTTCTCATTTTGCACGAGTATCATCGTTCAGATGTTCCGGCTCGAAGATATATTAAATAACTTAAGTACCAATGTTTCACTCGTGTCTGTTGTTTTAAACTAAGTAAATCATATCTAGGTTATCCGGTTATTGAATAAAATTCCCACACAACCGTTTGCTATTTTAAAATAGGTTGTAGAGTATATTATTTAGATCTTATAAACTCTTCTTTTTTTTTAATTTTTTTTTGTTTTTTATAATTTTTTATTTCGGCAAAAAAAATCCGGTATTTGTTGCATAATGCCGATTTTGTCTATTTTTGAACCATAATCTTTCGGTGATGCTAATATGATTTAAAAAATATAGAATTTTTCATGTTGAAAAACAAAACAATTAAAAAATAGTCTATGATTTATTCATTTCAGTATGAGTAATCTCGATTTTTGACATGGTGCGACCACAGTTACTGTGCACAGTAACTTAGTCCAGTTTAACTCGAAAATGCTCCACGTTATAACGATGGTATATCACCTCCTTCTGATATAGCATCTCTTGTTAAAAATTCTAAATTAAAACATTTAAAATTCGAATATGAACAATTTGGCTCGATTTTATATTACTTACTCAATTTCATATTTCAACCAAGTAATACCCCTTATGAATAGGCAAAATCTGAGCTCTGCCTAAGACCTATACATTAAAAATATTTATAAAAGTTGTAACGTCAGTGTTTATATAACCTTTTTCAGGTTTTTCGACGTTTAATTTAAACACCCGAGGGTTACAGTTCCACCATCTGCTTCCATCATCACAGCTAATATTTTCAACCGCCTACACTCGACGTCACACCCAGGTCGGCGACCGGGCGTAGCGTGATAAAGTATGTAAGAAAAATCGTCCCTGTGTTTAACTTCTTAATTTTTATATGCTTCCTTTCTTGTTCTTCGCGTCGGCATATCGAGTGACGTCCAAGTTCGCGTCAATTGAAAAATAAAGCCAAGTACGAGCTTTTTAAGTTAAATATAAAATAAATATTTGTGTACAAATTCTAGCGCCATCTAGCCCCAAACAAAGCAAAGCTTGTACTATGGGTGCTAGATAACTGATATAATACTTAAATACTTTTAAATACATACTTATTATACATAGAACACCCAGACCCGTAACAAAAATTAAAATTCATCATTTTAATTTCTACCCGGCCGGGAATCGAACCCGAGACCTCTTTCGTGACAGACCATGTTGACCACTAAACCACTCAGGTCGTCAAAAGTTTATTAAAAGTTTGAATATGGTTAAAGTTATTGAATGAATCAATATTTTTTAATAACTGAGGCTAAGTTACAATAAAGATGGACACCCGCGCAAGTGCCGCCTCAATTAATTCTAATCTTTATTTTTAAATTATACCGAATCCAAATAAAGATTACACAGACCCTAACTGGAAAACTACAGCAGTAGCAGCAGTAGGCAGTTCAAAATTTCAGAGTGCCGTAAAAGTAAGGTTTCCAGAGGAACTCCGGGCTCATGACCAAACCACGCACTCCAATAAAACAGAGAATTAACGTTTTTATTCCACCACAGATTAAGGTTGGAATTTTAAAGCGCTTTCCCATAAAAAGTTTAACAACAGTAATGTTAACCGTTGGTTTGTTGTGTGTAGGAGCAGGGTGGGGTTGATTCGGTTTCGGTTTTATTTGGCCAAGTATTGAGTATGAACAGTAGCTAGGTTACAATAACAAAATTGAAAGAAAAATTCATACAGCGCCATCTAGCCCAAAAGCAAGCAAAGCTTGTGTTATGGGTGCCAGAAAACTGGTAAACTACTTTTATATTTTTAAATACAAATTTATTATAGAATTGAAATTCATCATTTCACAATGCTAATAATCACTGTTAATAATAATAAGGAGAGGTCAACGGAAGAGCAGAAACTTAAATTATAAGATTTTAGATGGGTGACAGCACGACATAACTGTCGTGCTAGGTAGGTGTCGTGCTGCGTGTTAGGTAACCCTAATCTCATATGAAAAAGGTATTCCATATAGTTTACCAACCATCATACATGCCGTAAGCTAGTTTGCCACCGCAGTGAAAATCATTTAAAAGGCGTCTGTTGGAAGGTTTTTACGGGGTCGATAGCACCTCTGTACTTGCAAACGTCCATAGACTATGCTAAGCTTGTATGCCACCTTAGTGGTATAAAAAACTAAACATTGGCTTCAAATGACACAACACTATTATACACTCGTGGTCCGAAGTGGGATTAGATGAGAAAAGTTGTTCCTACAACTGCAAACGAAGGCTGTTCACGGATTTTAATTGTTACTGCTGCCATAGGGTTGCTTTACTATTGTTATTTTGTGTACATACCACAATGATACAAGCTAAGGTTTCATTGTAGTAAGTAAAACAACAATATACTAAGTACATTCGACGCATTTCGCAGATGCGGTCATCTTGGCGATAATGTTCCGGTTATGCTCTCGCGCACTAGGCCCCGGGGTCCGTTTTGACCACGATCTAGGATTTGACAGATCAGATAATTACAGTGGAGCGACTGCCTTCTGACCTCCGTGATCCTGTTAACACCCCTGTTAACAGGGGTTATGTCCCCCGACATGACCGATTTGATCATGGTTACACATTCAGTCGCCTGAGCGTGCAGGTTTCATCACGATATTTACCCTCACCGGTTAGTGTTCAACTAATGTACATAACTCAGAAAAAAGTAATTACTCCATAATGGCACTGGCGTTCGAACCCGGAAGTTCAGGCTACGAGGCAGACCCCATTACTCTTCGCAGACGTATCTGCGATTTAAGCTTATGGTAATGTATGGTAATTACCTATCAGATAAGTTTATACCTGCGCAAATTTTGGTTGACGCCTATGTTCTGCAGTCAACGCCCTACGACTCAGATGAGAAATATGCTAAATTTAGACTCAATCACTTTAATATCATTCATTCTCATGAATCATTATCATCATCATCATCATTAGCTTTAAATTCAAAATATTGGTCTAAGCATGTTTTAGCAATTATATTTGGCTACATTTACAAGTAAACCACACAATTGATTACGTAATGTGTTTTATATTAACCCTTTATAGCTTTATGTGACATTTCTGTAACAAACCCAAATAATCACTCTAATATACGTACTGAATTAATACAGTTCATTTAAGTCGTCGTCTTCCTAGCGCTTATCCCGACCTCTGCCAGGGTCTGCTTTCCTACTTAATCTTCACCCGGTCTTCGGCATCCTCGCGTCGTAAGCCGTTGGCTCTTGCATTCGACTCAGCGATGTCAATCTATCGCTCCTTGGGCCGCCCACGGGGCCTCTTTCCTGATACCGGCAGATTCAGGTATCTATTTCCTACATATACCTGAGGCTTAAGCAACACGTGACCAAACCAGGACGTACTCGATCGAGTCTCGTAACTCCGCACATCCACCGCAGCATTTTCATTTCGTTGGCGTGGAGTTCGCGAACGTGTTTCGTCGCAGCCATAGAGCATTACCGGTCTAATTATACTCTTGTATATAAGCCCTTTGTGCTTTAAAGGGATTTCAGGGTCACAGGTGACCGTCGTGAGTTTCCGCCACTTAGCCTAAGCTGCAGAAATTCGGGACTTGACATCGGGGCCGATTTTCTAGCATATCCTTCCACGTGTTTAATTTAGTCTCAAGATCCTGCCTAAGCTTGCTCACCAGTACAATCTGTTCAGCGTACTTTATAAACCAAGGAGGCATGTCCTGAATTTCCGCTGAGATGGCATCGAGCACAATGCAAAACAAGTAAGGGCTCAGCACAGAACCATGGTAAATACCTACAATAATCGGGAAGGCATTAGTATGGCCTACGATGGTTTTGACGACGGCTCCAGTATTGGCATACATATCCTGTACTAGCAGCCGCCCCAGCTTCGCACGGGTACCACTACGGGTACACACGGGTTACTTTCAAGCGAAAATTATTCGATACCGCACACGACCGCTGCGTAGGGAGCCGACGACCGCGCGAGGGAGCCGCGCGGCACTTTATTTCTTGACATTTACCCCTCCCGTACCCTCTGCTGCATAAATAGCCGAGCGGACTGAGCGGCGAACACGCGACTTTTTTCTAATATTCACATTTTTAAACTCGTGATATCTTTAGAATGGAATGTCTGAATTGAATAATTAAAAAAGTTATATAAAGGTATTGAAGCAGTCGTGAATATGAAGTAATTGATTTTGATAAGGATTAATACCAAGGTACAAATAAAGAGCGTTTTTTAGCGGCGGCATTTCAATTAAATTTTGAAAATAAAAGGACACTTATTGTGACATAACTATAATAGTTAGACATATACTGTCGCGACACTTTTTGTAGATAATGAAATTCGTAGTACATTATTTTGTTCTATCTTAAATAGTTTTCGCAGCACACACGATGTAATTTTTTGGGTATTTTTTTACACCTTGGGTTACATTATTGGAGTTTTATTAATGATCCGTAATAGAATAGAATATATATTTGAATATATATTATAGCCTATGTCACCCGGGGATAGTGTTGCTTCCCAACGGTGAAAGAATTTTTGAAATTGGTCCAGTAGTTTCGAAGCCTATTCAATACAAACAAACAAAAAACAAACCTTTCCTCTTTATAATATTAGTATAGATAATACAAATGTACGCTTCTGGCACAGACTTTGATCTCAGAGCCCACCAGATCATCTCCCGAGGGACACTGTCGAAAGCCCTCTGCAGGTCGAGAAATGCGTAATGCAACGGTTGATTCCTACTGCAATGGGATTCCTGGAGGACCCTGAGAGCAAATATTGGATCCATGGTGCTGCAGCCCGGCCTGAAGCTGTATTGGCTTTTAGACAAGGAACGCTCCTGGCGAAGTCTCTGGTCCATAATACGTTCGAGTAGCACTCCTGCACACTGCCCTTTCCTTTATAGATTGGCGTAATAATATTTACGCACCACGCGTCAGGTATAAGCCCCGTGGCTACGATCCTATTGAATAGTTCAGTGAGCAAGAGTACGCCTCGAGTCCTCATTGTTTTCCAAGTTTCAATGGGTATTCCGTCATGGCCAATAGCTTTCCCTATATTCATATGGGCCAGAGACCTCTCCACCTTGTCCGGGGTGATCGGGCTTATCAAGCCAAGGTTTGCAGGAAGCTGTGGTGGTGGCACGTGGTTGTTGGCCTCGTTAGACAGTTCCTTGAAATGATAGCACCAACGGTCTTTAAAAGAGTTTGCACATGTGAGCAGCACGCCGTCTACACCCTTTATGGCAACACACTTTGTCACATCTGAACTGGCTCGACTCCGCGACTTTGCCAGCTTGTAAACGAGCTTCTGCTCCTCCGCGGAATCCAGCGCATCGTAGTGAGGAGCCAGCTGAGCCGACCGTGCTTTTGCCACCATCGTCTTAGCTCGCCGCTTTGCCCCCAAGTACACCACCTTATCTGAAGGTGAGTTACTGTGCTGCCATTTCTTAAAATATTCCGTTTTGTCCCTAACTGCTTCCTGTACCTCACTATTCCACCATCCCGTGTCTTTGTTAATTTTTCGGCTGTCTTTCGACGTACCGAGTACCTACTGTTCGTTCGAGTTTAAGGATGGACTTTTGCAAGTGGCCCCAGAGCTCGTTAGTGGTTTTGCCCTTCGTGATCCAATCAAGACGTTCGATGAACTCCTGGCCCTTGCTTTTTAGAGTCCACCACTTAATATGCAGCTTGCAACGTTCTACAGTAGGCCGTCTACTACTTACTCGGACATCCATGACAAGGACTCGGTGCTGTGCAGTGAGCCATTCTCCCTGGATGATCTTGCACTGGGATACATGGCCAATGTCACGTTTTCGGATCAGCAGATAGTCTATCTGTGATTGGTGCGGGCCACTTTTATAGGTAATGAGGTGTTCGGGTCTCTTCTGGAAGAAGATATTAACCACGGCTAAGTCGGCGGCCAGTGAGGTTCGGAGAATTTCTTCTCCCTCACTGTTTCACTGGCCGTATCCAAAGCCCTCGTGCACCCGAACGGACTCCTCGCTCCTCTGGCCTACGTAGCCTTTGAGGTCCGCCCCAACCACAATCTGCTCGGAGGATGGTATACGTCGTAAGGTGTCCTCGAAGCTATTTTAGAAGGCAGTCTTTTCGGTGTCGGCACAACCGGACTGAGGAGCATAAGCGCTGATGAGGTTATACGTTGATCCTTCTATCAGTGCCTTGACCAGCATGAGCCGATCACTTACTCTGTTCACCTCTAAGATGCCGTTCCGGAATTCGTCGCATACCACAATAGCGACCCCATTCCTCTCCTCTGCCGATCCGGTGCACACAAGCTTTTACCCCTGCCTGATCTCCCGGGACTTGGATCCCCGCCATCTGATTTCCTGTAGGAACGCTACCTGAACGCAGCGCCTACAGAGCAATCGGCCAGCTCCCGGGAACGGCCTGTCAGGGAGCCAAAGTTTATAGTGGCGTATGCGCTATCGTCTTTAGCCCTGCCCGCGCGTGACAGGGTAGCCTCGCCCATTTTTCACAGGTGTAGGGCGATGTCCCTGCGCGTCGTTATACGGCGAAGCCCTAGCCCGGGATGTATTTGCTCTACCTGACCTTTCCATTTCAATTTAGTGGTGTTTTGCTATTTATGTGCGGCGACTACCATCTGGCCCGCACAACCCTTTAGGAAAAAGCCGGTTCGCCAGAGCCTCGTCCGTCTGTCAGCAGGGGGACCACGTGCAGGTGAGGTTGGCTTGAGCCCCTGAGATGGTGGAGGGGCCCCACAATATAACACAACAATATTTTTGTATCGAGTAAAAAGCATAGATGGGATAATTTATCGACTTGTGTGAGTTTGTCACATGTGGTGAACACCTGATGGTTTTTAATTTAAAAAAAATTATAGATAGTGTATACAATTGTGATGTTTACGTGAAAATCTGTAGGTAAGTATTTAAAGTAATATGTTTCGTGTTGACAATGCAGATTAGAATCTTTTTTATATGACATTGGTAACTTTTTATGTTTGTAACAGTCCTGTTAAATTGAGTGACAACGGTAATGTAAGTGTTAAGTAAAGTTTACAAGTATTGATGACTTGTTTTACTTCAGAATTCCTCACGATCGATGTGGAATGATATGATATATATAACAAATTATTTGTATATAATATCGAAGCAAGGCAAAAAATCTCTTCGACAAAAAATGTGTTATGCAGAATTTTGACTTGAAATAGGTGAGACCTTATGCAAGCTTGACCTGAAGCCCAATATCAAGAGACGAAGGTCTTTAGAAAACGAAATTTGAGCCAAAGAAACATAAGGGCCTTGCAGAACGTGTTCTTGCATTGGTAGTAAGCCAGTACCAGGTAGGCCACTGGCCGATTTGGGTTCAAAAAAGAATATGTTGCAAGATGCCCAAGTGCACTGGCGCTTCACAAACAATTTGTGAAAAATGCAGTATAATAAAAAAATTATTGAAAAAATGCCTTCTGTACCACGTAAATGTTTTGGTACGTTGTAATTGTAACTCAATGTGACAGTAATGTCACACTCCCTAAAATATCAAATAAATGAAGAATAATAAATATTTTTAAATTTCTGAGAAATACGTATTTTTTTATTCCCCTAAACCTACCTCATTATCAACATAAAAATTGTTTTAAGGATGTTGAGCTATGAAGGGTAAACAAGCAGTGCTATTATGTTTCATATTGTAGCTGATGTCTATCCTTCGCCTTATTTATAACCCCTCTGGATATTATTTTAATTTCCGGTTTCTTTCCGTTTGGGTTCATAGTGGGTTTTAACCCACTAACGCCTACAGAAACCATGTTAAATATTTCAATAATGTTTAAATGTCACTTGTTGTAAAACTTAACATTGGGTTATTTAACACTTTTTGTTCAACTATATTATAATATTGATCGACTCGAGTGGAGCGATCCAAAATACCCTCTCCTGGACCGTAGAATAGAATAGAATATTTATTTGCTCAAATCATGGTTACAATTATAGGTCTTAAGATAATCATCACACAGTGGCTCACGCATGTTCAGCCAGTTTTAACAGGCATGCAAATTTGTTCAGTGTTAATGAACATGCACCTTATGCTACCATAAAATCTAAAAAATCCTTGACGGAATAAGAGGAGTACTCTACGTACTTAAAAACGCAACTAATTTCTCAGACGTCGCCTGTCTATTACCCCCGTAACCTAGAAAATGGCCAACAATATGTTGAGTATTAACAACATTACGATACCCAACCCGCCTGCCATGTGTGGAGGTTGTGTTAAGTATATAGGTACTTTTAATTAATTAAAGTAAAGTAAAATATATCTTCTGCACTTACTTCCAAGGCACAACAATTACAAAACATACAAGACAATAATAAAAATGGAAATACAATAATATAAAATAATAATTTGTGTTTGGAATAAATATGTCGTAGAGGGTCATGAGCCTAGTCATCATTTGTCTAAGAAACGCAACGTCAATTAAAGAGCCACCTTTCGGATAGCTGGAAATACTGTGAAGACGTCATATTCGGCGCGCGGTCGCAACGAACACTTCCTATTCGACCATCGACGAGTCAAGACGTGTAACTAGTTGCTCGTCCATTGAAATAGAAGAAGTCTTTATTTATTGCCTCACATCACATAGCCGTACTCCATAAAGGAGAGTGTGAGTACAGAAGAGACTACCAAATTATAATTTGTACAAGGGCGCACGTGAATAGATTCACTGGCGCACCTTGCGTTTCGGCCTCGCGGGATGGCCATGGGTGGTGGCAGGTCTTCCAGTGACCAACGGGTTCGGTAGTCCCACATTATTATCTGTTACTTAAAATTATTCCACAGTCATCCTATGCTTTCATTGTTTGCTATTTTTATTGTAATATCGCTTTATTATCTCAATACACTATTAAACTTTTCGGTTTATCTTTATTTTCACGAAACTATCCAGAAAATACCTTCTGATGGATCTCTCCCCTGCTAGGTTTTTGCCCTAATCTACGTCAAATATAATATATAGGTAAAGATTTATACACGTAAAGTTACATAATTAAAAAATTCCTACAGTAAATTGTCACGGTCTGAAGATAATGATAATAATTATTATCGAGGATAAAAATAACATAAAAGTGCTTGCGTCACTTTTAATAAAGGAAAGCAATAAACGAATGTTATTACACTTATACCAATAAAGAGGTAAAAGTTACGAGACCCCAATAAACCATATACGACATCCATTCCAGTTTCATTAAAACGGATTAAGCTGTTTCACTATGAAATGTATAGCTTCTTTTATTAGCAATAGGCTTGCATTTGACTTCAAATCACTTGATGGGAAGCGACAAGGCAGAAAATATACTCCTAAGTACGATATTCGAAACTATGGATCAAATTATTTGTCATTCATCATTAGAATGAGTGTTGTCTTAGGAAGTATCTTTTCAGATATTAATTTAATTAGTTTTATTTTTGTGAACTTATTCGAACAAAGGGAGTTTTTAAGGGGGCCAAAGAGCGTTTCGCCCCCTTGTTATACATTGTGATTTATATCATTTGAAAAGTTTTAACAAAAAGTGCTTTCAATATTTGTACGAGCGCGATTCGTATCATCATCATCATCATCACAGCCCGTAACAGTCCACTGCAGGACTTAGGGTCTCTCCCACGAAATGGGAGGTTATTGCCATAATATCCACGCTTGGCAGGCGGTTTGGAGATCGCAGTGTTTAAATATATCAATGGAAAATGCTGCTGCCCATTTTCCAGACTACGGAGACTCTTGATCTTTTGTCTCGAAAACATTAGTCGCCTTGTACGACACCCATGAGTGTAAGGGGTTGGTGCTATTCTACTCTGCCGAACACCACACGGCCAGCGATTCGTATGTCATACAGAAAAATATTTATGTACTTGTCATTAAAATTAAATAGTCTACATCTACACGCCTAAACAGGTCGTAACTTGTTACAAGAGTGGAGATGACACTCAAAAGTACCCATTACTCATTTTGCATTGTTAGTATATGTATTACCAAACATAGATAAAGAAGCATTCAATATCGAATGCCAACACATACCCTTCTCAAACATACCTTCTTCATAGAATCATCAAATTACTGTAACAGGTATTACAGCGAATACAATAAGTTCCATTGAAAACGGTGGGGCAGCCATTATTCATTTTTCAGTGTTATTATATGTATCACCAAACACAAATAAATTCCGAACCATTATATATCGAATTTCAATTATCCTTTTCAAACATAGCTTCCCAATAGCACCACCAACTTACTGTAACAAATATTACATAGAATGCAATTCCATAGAAAACGGGAATTTAATCAAGCGCAACGTTATTATGTACGCTTCCAATCCGCCAACGGAGGCGGTCCTCAGAGGATGTCAAAGTAATATTCGGATCCACGCATCCCGTATTGTTAATGCGGTTCTAATTCGGAATTTCAAATTTGAAACTAACATTGGTAATTCCCAGCGGCCGCTGAATAGTTGAGCGCAACGGGTGATTAATAACCAGATATTAATCAAAGCATTATTCCGGCAAGCGGATTAAATTCCCAAACGGTTGGAGTACCGGAACGGGTGTGCGCTTTGGGACTTGTCGATTTTCGTCTGTCGTTTGTTGTTATTATAATCGGTGTTTGGGTTGCGTCTCTCGTTAAGGTGCTGTCAGCTGTTGTGGAGTTTATTTGGGTTGACGCCGCTTTCCCTGGTGGTAACGATGTGGTTCAACTTGGTAATTGGGCTAATTTATTTTACTTTCAAACTAAAAGAGGGACATGCGGTTATATCAATTTTTTAAATAAAATATGTTTGGAAGAACAGAAGGGATGCCGGTGCCTTTGATAGCTATCAATAATATTAATATCTATTTACTTCAGGTAAGATTGCCGCAGACGTAGTTGTGATTACGTAGGCATAACTAAGTCCTAGCACTGGTGAAAGCCATTAGGTAAGCGTGTTAACGCCTCACATCCTGCTCTACATACTATAAGCACTAATGGCCTTAGAGTATCTACAATTAGGCTGCAAATACAGTATTTACAAAAAAAAAAATAGATATACTTAGTTATTCTTATAAAAAGTATAACGAAAGACCTCTAAGTGAGCACGCACCTGCGGTTCTGTATTTTTGTAGTCTGCAATAAATGCATTTAAGATACGGATGTTTTAAGATACAGGCTGGTGTTCGCCAGGGGTGCATCCTTTCTCCACTCCTGTTTAACATCTATACGGAGTGTATAATGAGAATTGTGTTGGAGCATTGGGACAAGGGAGTTTCAGTGGGGGGCCGGAAGACGTCAAACTTGCGATATGCCGATGACACAACCCTGCTCGCCCAATCAAGAGAGGATATGGAGCAGCTGTTGGCGCATCTTGAGACAATAAGCCTCTCCTTCGGACTTGCGATCAACAGAGACAAATCCAAAATGATGATCGTGGACCGAGCCGAACTAAATCAACCAGATATTTCAAGGATTGGCAACTGTGAAGTTGTCCAAAGCTACGTGTACCTCGGCTCCACGATCACGAATACTGGGGGATGTGAGAACGAGATCCGAAGGAGATGTGCTATCACAAGATCTGCTGTTGATAGGCTGAAAAAAGTCTGGGGCAACCGCAACATCACCAAAACCACGAAAGTCCGCCTGATGAGAAGCCTAGTTTTCTC
Organism: Blastobasis lacticolella; assembly: GCA_905147135.1. Lineage (NCBI taxonomy): Eukaryota > Metazoa > Arthropoda > Insecta > Lepidoptera > Blastobasidae > Blastobasis > Blastobasis lacticolella. The sequence goes on from LR990051.1 coordinate 17,071,063, forward strand.
GATATTTCTGTATGGCGCAGAAACGTGGACGGTTCGCCTGAAAGACCGACGCAAAATCGATGCCCTGGAAATGTGGTGCTGGCGGAGACTGCTACGGATTCCTTGGACTGCGTTTCGGACCAATGTCTCGATCTTGGAAGAGCTTAAAATCAAGGACAGATTATCGTCGACTGTGCAAATACGAATACTCAAATACTTCGGACACATTGTTCGAAACCAGAACTCCATGGAACGACTCGTTGTCCAAGGGACAGTGGAGGGCAAACGATCACGAGGTCGATCGCCTACGCGTTGGACAGACCTAATAAAGGCTGCAACACGTAGTACAATTGTTGAATGTTCCCGTAACGCTGAAGACCGCAACAAGTGGAGGCGCATCGCGGGGGCTGCGTTATCCAGAGAAGACGCATCGTCATGAAACCACGACCACTCTGTCAAGAGTGAACGACTGAGGAGGAATAAATGCATGTTTTAAGCTCAGACCAAATGACGGAATCCTGCGAATAACTTACCGACACCGCAAACCACGCCATACTCTGCGTACTCATAGGTAACTAAAACTATGTACGCTTTGGCCGATTGACAACCGAACTACGCCATGCACATATGTTTACGAAACCGGCGTCATATCACTCTTGGCAACGCACCATCTTTATTTCTTGTTTGATCTGAGGTTATGGGTGACAGATAACGCTTAGCTTCAGGTGGGCTGTCTGCTACTACTAACCACATCAGTTACGAGCTTACTACCTAGCTATAAGAGTTAAAAAATCAATTAATGATGATGATGATAACTCAAGCTAGATCGTGCATCCTCTCCCATTTTTGTCGCGCGGCAAGTATACGTGCGTGGCGGCTTTATAGGGTTTGGCGGGTATCGCGTTTGTCTCGAGATCGCCACGTTTCGACTCGAGCAGCGTTGAAAGGCGACAAACAGGTATTTACTTATTTTAGGTATTCGTACAGACACAGCAAATACTATTTTGAAAACCTACATCAGATAAAGGTCTTATAATGGCTCTCTCTAAGAACTAAGAGAATTCAGTTACAACTTTGTTAGAATATTTGTTGACTGGTTCTACATACAATTTCGGGATAAATTATATACTATATTTTAATCTGGATTATATTAATTGCGTTGTTGTAAGCTACAACAAACTGATGGTAAGCAGTCTCCGCAGCCCATGGATGTTTGCAATACCAGGGGCATCACCCACGTGATCAAAATCTAAATTAATTTCATCAGAATTAATCCTGAGATTTTAAAGTCCTACCCAGGCATTTAACCGCCATCAAATAACATTTTGTGGTAAGTGACGAGTGAGTTTTTGCAAGAACAAACATTTACCCATACAAATATTCGCATGTTACTAAAATATTTTTCGGTTTACAAACAGCTAGCGTTTATAAAATTGAGAACTTCCCAAATGTATGATTCAATAGCATGATTCCGTAGCAACTCTTCCACGTAACGAATATGAGAGTGAAATGTACACATTATTATGGGATCAAATTTAATGAGACGCGCGAACTGTACCAACCCCCAGGGCTGGGATTAAAGCCAATTTAACTCCTAAAGGTATCCCTCATTATTGAGCGACCTTTGACCCTGATTATAATGAACAAGGTAAATTTACAAAGTTAATCCTGCATTCACAGAAATTTATTTTTCTGTTTTGGGACTCAGTTTTATTTGCTTTATGTGATGCTTACATACATAGGTATTGTTGAATGATAACTAAAATTCAGGAATATGGTGTAATACTTTGTGTTTTGAATATAAACATAGCATACACGCGTTGCTGATGTTTACTCTTTGATCACCACTATAATATGGAACCACGATACAACGTTATAAAATTGTACACGTGTTTTTAAACCCCGTCCTTAGTGTTGCCATGTCGAGCACCTCCAAATAGATTAAATCCAGTTACTTTCTAAAAATTGAATGTGCTTTATAATTGGCAACAACAAGCAAAAATGTCTAGTTTGACAGTTAATGGCAACACCAGTTACAAATGTCAAGTTTGACAGGTTATTATTTATTTAACAACAATCGAGTGTATTTAAGATTTCATCAATTTAAATACAGCAGTAAAACAATTGCAAGTATCGGAAGGTTTGTCTTATTTTTATTACACTATTATAACACTCTGTTAAGTCTGTCTGTCTGTTTGGAAGGGTACAAAAGTGATCACTGCTGTCTACGGACATAAGCAGCACCAGGGGTATCCATACTTCAGGGATATTAAAATCGGGGGTGTAATTAGAATCGGTTTTGTAGTTTAGAACATACTTTAAGTAGGCTGTGTTAAGCCGGGGGTTATCTGACTTTTACTGTGAGTAAGGTTATATGCTGAGTGATTTCAAATCCGCCTGCCAAGAATGGATATTATGGAATAAGACTCAACTCCAGCATTAGACTGTTTGGGCTGTTAATGGCGTGCATGGTTGAAATATTATAAATTTCAAAGGTATGTAAGGAGGAATGGATGAATGTTTGGAGATCTCCTTCTTCGCACGAAAACTACTCGAGTACGGATTTTGATGAAATTTGCCAATGTAATCTACACTTACATTCTAGAACATAACATAAACAATACTGAAAATGTATCTAGCGAAAACTAAATTTGCCTAAAATTAAAACTAAATTAATCTATAACTAAAAAAAACAATAAAAGACTGGTCTAATAAACCGCTGCTACTAGGTAACATGCCTAAAATATACTAAATGTATAAATTTAAAAAATATATTTTACAATTTACTCGATTCTCACAGCAGAACCGTATTTGACGCGGATCAAGTCGCGGTCAAAAGATAGTTAAATAAAAGGAAATAACTAAAATTATATTATTATAAGAAGACAGATACACCCAACACGGAGAGCACGGAAAATAATAATCTCCCACACCATCTCCGATCTTAATAACAATTCGTATCAATAAGGGAAGAGAAATCCACAAAGCGAGAGCGGGGCTAGAAATATGGCCGTAACAAAATAGAAAGGAAGATTTGATAAACCTTATTCTCATAACCATATTGGGTATATTTTCGCGGAGCATATAAAGAAATATACAAGTTAAGGTAATGCCGACGTCGTATTTGGACCGGCCCGTGCGGGAGCGGCTGCGAATACAAATAGGTAGCGCTAGTGATGGCCACACGTTGCGGGCAGCGGGACTTGACAGCAGGACAGCAGGACACCGGGACTTAGGTCTCCCGCAGTGATTTATATGTAAATTATATCGTAGATAATCGTAGCATGACTTTGAAAAATTGAACCAATAATGTTATATTTACCTACCTATAATATCATACTATTATCAATTCTATGAGGTGACCAAATCAGTAGTGTTTTCTGTTGTGTCAATCAAAATTGCAATGTCCTACTTACATGCTTACTGGCGCATCTATGAGAAAGTTACAAATTTTTAGGAGATTAAATTAAATCTGTGTCATCAGAATGTGTAATCAAGTTTCAGGCCGATTGTGGTACCATTCCTTTTAAGGTAGTTGCTAACGGTTCATATAAGTACCTAATAGTTAATATATGCCGATAACATCTATATTCTCATGAATATTAGTACTCCTTTGACAAAATTACCGTGAAAGCATGCAAGCAATCTAATTAAGCTCAGACGTCACGCTCACAGCATGTCCCGTGCGACACCCCGTAATGTGTCCCGAAAACAATTTAGCACGTTCCCAGCCCTAGTGCCGACCGAGTCACGCGTTCGTGTAATATGACCCTAATAAATATCACTTGCTCGTTATATTTATTAGCTTTAGCTTTAGATCACTCTGCGGGACGTGGCTGGGCAATTCCGGGGGTTTTGCCTTGATTAAAACGGCACTTAGTATCTGAAACAGTATTTTTGTTCGCACAATGTTAGTGCAATCGGAGCGGAAATGGAGTATATCGCGTGGATGATTCAGGTGCTAGCGTGTTCCCTGAATGTACAATTTGGATTCCAGTGTGAGTCTGATTATTATAGTGTATGTAGAAGTGGCCGGAATTACGCTGTTTCTAGATAGGCTTCGCTTACTAGTAGGTGAGATGGCGGTTAAATGTCTGCCTAATAAAATACTCATGCCTTTATCCCACAGGGACAGGCAGGCCACTTATTCTTTTTTAATATAATTTTTAATCATTGTGGACAAATTCACACAGCGCGATCGCGATATTTTAATACATACTTGTTAATTATATTTATTATAATTTCAATTTCTGCCCGGCCGAGAATCGAACCTGAGACCTCTTGCGTGACGTAACAATACATGTTGACCTCAGAACCACTCAGGTCATAGAACTATCGAATGCCGCTACGATCCTGGCACCCTCTTGTCCCTTCTGCATTCATACACATTTTCATACGTTTGAGTTGGTTCTCAATTATGCGCTCTCACTATGCCTTCAGAGCACAAGAAGTAGGTGGTTGTTCCACAATTATGTCGTAGATATTTGCGATTTGCGTGATCTTTCTAATACGTGGGGTTAATGAATGGAACGCTGTTGCAGCTTAGGTGGCCGGGGTTAGGGGGATCCGGCTCGTACCCCGAGATGCCGCGTTTGAACCACCATGTGCCAATGACATTTTTCTGAGTCAAGTATACCTATTAGTTGAACTTTTACCGTTGCTCTTACGGTGAAGGAGAACATCGTCATGAATCCTGCATATTCAGGCGACTGATCCTATGATCTGATCTAATGATCCTATCTGGACAGCTTTCCGTGCTTACAGGGTCACAGAAATCAGATGGCAGTCACTCCACTGTAATTACCTGTTTTGCCAAATCCTGGATAATGGATCATTGGCAAGGTGGACCTCGGTACTCGCGCTGGAGAGCACAACCGGGCCATTAACACCAAGATAACAGCGCTAGATGCAGTACAATCTGATCTCCTTCAAGCCCAGAATCAATAGGCTTTTTCTAGACGCATGATTCTTGATGACCAGCGGCCGATCATCACTTACAATACATTCAGGTGAGATGGCGGCCAAAGCTTGTCTACTATAATGTAGAAAACCTTAATAATCCTGATGTAAACAACGTTCAGCACTACGATCATTTCCATTTTATTTATCACCGTAAATTTTTATAAAAGGTATCAAACCTCATTTCTTTACCAAAACAAAAAGGAAAATAAAATCGCAGTGGCATAAACAAAAGCCCTTTTCGGGTATCGGGCGAATCTTTTAATTTCCATAATCACTTTTGTAAGTAATTAAAGATAACATCTTCAAAAGATCGCGGGACTTTGTCATAATAAGCGGTGCTAAACGAGCTTTCGACAAGCAAAAAATTGAACGTTTTTTCGCTTTTTCCTTGTTATTTGCAAGGGTTGTAACGATCGTCATAAAAAACGAATTAGCGACCCCTGGCGTCAGGTTTTTGGGGTCAAAAGTGTAATGGTGTTATTTTATTTAATGTATGGAGATTACGCAGGCCGGCGAGTTTTTGGGATAAAAATCTGATAATGTCACTTCGATGAAAAATTATTTGATGGCGCGTACGAAATTCAATGACTAGGAGATTAGAAAATCATACGTTATATTATATTATGGTTTAGTAGACGGAAATTGAAAACTGGAACTAAGCGTCACCAATTGTAATATCTAAATTGTATGCTAAATTCAACAATAGCGACCGCTTTAGTATTTCCATTGGGACAGTTATGTTTGTAGGTACATACGCGGTGTAACTACCGGCTCGCTCGTTTATCAGGTCTTTTTATTAATAAGGTTGTTCACCACTCATCAAAGGTCGTCTCGGCTTATCAACGGTTAGCTGGAAGAAATCCCGTTGTGGGATAAGCTCGCCTTTGCGTTATAAACTGTATTTTTATTTCCTGGAATATGGTAGATCAATAAGACGACAAGCCAGCAATGGCTGTGTTATATTCTCATTTCAATTTTAGATAGTAAAACAAACACGGTACCTCTAACATACACAACTTTGCCCACTAGGTAGCTTCAGATAAACTAAACATAGGATGTTTCGTATTCAGACTGCGATTCAGTGGGCAACGCGCTGCGCTGTACCACTAGTATTAATTTCAATAATTCATTAGCAAAACCTGGTGCGTTGTGTTATACGTTCAGCTTAGATAACTGAGCGCTCTGGCATTAATTTATAAAATGGAAGAGCTATTTCTTGCGGTTTCCGATGGTAGGAATTGAATAATTTTATAATATGTTCTGCTATCACGCGCGATGGCCCGGGGTCCATCTTGACCATGATCCAGAATTTGGCAGATTAGGTAATTACTGACCAGATTGGATCATAATTGCAGTACGGTTGCAGAATGTGCAGATTTTATCACGATCCTACGGTATACGACATCCATGCATCCATCGTGTTTAAGTATAGTCTTATATTATATAAGGGTTCGGAGCGTCGTTGACCTAGTGGTAAGGGGTCCCACTCGAGAGTTGGAATCCCAGTGAAACATATACCCTCTTTCCTGACCTATGTTGATGAGTAGAACACTATTCGATGCTCTTACGGTGAGGTAAAACATTGTGATGAAACCTGCACCATCAGGCGACTGAATGTGTAACTATGATCCAATCTGGTCAGGTTGCCTTATAAACAGGGTCACGGGGGTCAGATGGCTGTCGCTCCACTGTAATTACCTGATCTACCAAATCCTGGATTATGGTCAAGACGGACATTAATGTCAAGGTGACCACCATAAGGGTTTGAGCATATTATCGTGATTTGAGTCGTGTTTTATCCGGCAGAGTAGCAAATAGATCCAACCTGTTTTTTTTCACGGGTGTCGCACATGGTGACTTGTGACGGTGACTGAACTTCGAGAGACAATCAGAAGCAGCGCTTTTTGTATTTCATCTTCAATATCCAACCCGGCTGCCAAGCGCGGCGAATGGCTAGTCGGTTATCGGTCATAATAAACTAACCGACAGAAAAAGTCCGATAACCGCTGATCAAGGTTACATATAGATAGTAAAAGATTTTAATGGAACAATATTCATAAAACCCGATTTACATTGGGCAAGGACAATATCTAGTCGCTCGTACAAGTATAATCTGTCCAGACTGATTTGTCTTATTTGGTTAAGGAAATTATGCATTAAATGGATAATGTGCAGTAGTATTCGTTGAAATATACATTCTATGTGTTTTTTGTATAATTCGAGACATTTATACACAATATACGTGGCGTGATGGATACGGCAAGTCGTGATTTAGGGAATTGTTTGTTCACCAAATAAGACAAGTCAGTTTAAACAGATGATACAGTGGCGAATGGGGAGTGACTGTTTACACTACAACGAGTGTAGTACCATTTATCTATCGATATGGACGAGCAACGTCAAATACTTGCAATTTTGCGCATAATTCTCTTCATACTCAGGTCAAGTGTCAACTGCGAGGGTGAACTCGCGACCAAAAATAGAAAGCGATTAAATTTCTTCAAGAAAGGGGTAAAAAGGTTTTTACAGGGTCGGTAATGCGTGGGTGATGCCTCTTGTATTACAAACGTACATAGGCTGCGGTGACTGCTTAAAAAAAGGCAGGCCGTAAGCTTGTTTTCCACCTAAGTGGTATAAAAATAAATTGGATCTACTTGACGACCTGAGTGGTTCAATGGTCAACGTCAAATGTCAAATGTCACGCAAAACTATAAAATCGATAATTGGTAATCGCAAAAGTAACAATTTCAATAATTGAAACCAGACAATTTTAATTAATTTCATTTTAATTTTTTAATTATATTAGGACAAATTCTCACACAGCGCCATCTATCCCTAAAGTAAGCAAAGCTTGTGTTATGGAAGTAAGATAACTGATAAACTACATATATAATTTTTTAATACATACTTTTTACAACTACACCCAGACCCGGAACAGAAATTAAAATTCATAATAGCAAATTTTTGCTAGGCCTGGAATCGAACCCGGGACCTCTGCGTGTTAACCAACTGAACCACCCAGGTCGTCGACTGTTAGCAATTGTTAGTAACAATAACAATTAGCCTATAGATTCACAAACCATCCAGCCCAAGCGATTAGTTTCCTCTACCACGACCCAATGGCGGTCTAAACAATCGTCCAACTAATAATTAGTAATTATCGAATAGAAGCCTTATTGGAAGGTAATTCACCTTCGCCTTCCAATAACGCTTCTATCCGAAATCTCTCCGGTAGACTTCCAAAAAACAAATAATCTATTAATCAAGCTAGGAAGCATTATGGGCAGCAATAAAGGGGGCGTGGGGGTGCGAAATTAATAAATCCATTATTACACAATGTTCCCGCAACCGGGCTTTTTCTGTCGGCGACAACCCTGGCGATTTATTGCAAGTGGCCGGGTGTGGCGGGGCGTGGAGGTATGTAGGTGTCACGCTGATTACAAGTTTTTTGAAGTTTATCTTTTTAGAGATATAGGCTACTTTCTTTAAGCAAAAAGCTAATAGACACTATACCTCAGGCAGAAGACATGCATTGCTATCTAACGAGGCAACGCAGCTGGCTTTCTGGGCAACATTCCGGGGGATAGCGGTGTGGATCAATTTTTTTTTTGTAATATTTTAGTGTAATTGTTTTTTATTCATTTATTACTTATTTAAGGTCGTTGTAAATATGAAAAATGAAAAAGTATTTATTGAATTAGGATTACGTTAATTAATCTCTTTTCAAAAGTCAAAAATCTAACGGAAAACAAAGGGAAGTTAAGCGAGCTCATCCAGGTAGGGGGCGACGCATGCAGAGCGATCAGCGCGCGCGAGGGCTTACTCCGGCGAGACACCGGGCACCGATACGCGCCACGCACATAACCGCCTAGGCGAACCATATGCGGCGCGCGCCCGGCCCCAGCCAGCCCGCCGGCGCTCACACCCGCACGCCCCAGCCGGCCTACCCGCGTCGCGCCCTGAGCTCGGAACAAATAAGTAAAAAGAATGTCGTCTGTCTGTCAGTATGCCGCTTCAGTTAGGAAAATGACCATCTGTGGGAAAAAGAAACGGCAAGAAACCCACAGGTACATTTAAATATGATTACATTGCATTGATACATTTGTCAATTTAATTTGAGTGAGCCTGTCTTGATTGGAATATGATGTGAACCTCTACAAATCGGTGAAGATAACTAAAAATAAAAATAAATTTCAAAAACATAAAAAATGGCACAGCAAAAGCAGGCCAGTCCACCAAGGCAGCACCCGTTCACGAGCATGACGCAGGGCCCAGCCATCGTCCAATTCAACCATATTTGAGGGAAGAGAACGACCCGACCCCCATGCTACCACCAGGCAGACTTTTAAGTGAGCATGCGCTGCCAATGCCGTACACATTAAAAAAATATTTGTTATTCAATCACACATCAAATCATCCTCACTCAATTAACAAAATTATAAATTTATAAATAACTTCCTATTTCGAAGAGCTAGTAGTACACCATACATTTTTGTCATTGATATATTCATCAATTTTATAATAGGCTTTTTTCATTAAAGTTAAAGGTGAAAACTCACCTTATCTTTAAATTGTAATTCAGGCAAATTAATAATACATTCAGGAATATGATTATAAAATCTTATACAGTTACCCATGAAAGATGAATTTACTTTACTTAGTCTGAACAACGGTGTTACCAGTTTATTTTTGTTTCTTAAATTGACATTATGAATATCTGTATTTTTAGCAAATTGGGTAATATGCTTTCTAACATACATAATATTATCAAATATATATTGACTTGAGAAAGTCAATACATCAATTTCTTTAAACAATTCTTTGAGCGAATTACGTCGACGTAATCCATATATTGCTCTTACAGCTCGCTTTTGTAGTTTGAAAATGATGTCACTATCAGCACACTTGCCCCATAGTATGATGCCGTATGACATAATACTATGAAAATAACTATAATAAACTAATCTAGCTGTATTCACATCCGTTAGCCTCCTTATTCGCCACACGGCAAATGCAGCCGAACTTAACCTACTAGCCAATGATTCAATATGTGGGCCCCATTGAATTTTTGAATCTATATTAACGCCTAAGAAAGTAGTTTTCTCTACCAACTCAAGTTGCGTTTTATCTAATATAACATTACATTGATTACTTTGTACATTAGGGAGGCAAAAATGAACGCATTTTATTTTTTTAGAGTTTAAGACTAAGTTATTAATCGTAAACCAATGAAGCACATTCTGAAGAACACAGTTTACTTCGTCTATATTATTATCTTTCCTATTAATTTTAAATATCAGTGAAGTGTCGTCAGCAAACAAGACTATACCAGCAATATTCTGCACCATGTATGGAAGGTCATTTATATATACAAGAAAGAGAAACGGTCCCAATATAGATCCTTGTGGCACTCCAATGCTCACTTTCCCACCCGCAGATAACTCGCCATTTACATTTACTTTTTGAACTCTACCTTCTAAGTATGATTTCATCATTTCAATTTTAGTAATAGTGTTGAATGATTTACACAATCAAATGCTTTAGACAAATCGCAAAAAACACCTACTGCATTATGATGTTCTTCCCAAGCGCCAAAAATTTGTTGAATGAGGCTAATACCAGCTTCGGTAGTATTGCGGCCTTTTGTGAAGCCATATTGTTGTTGATGAAATAATTTATTACTGTTAAAGTGCACAATCATTTGACTTAACATGATTTTTTCAAAGATTTTACTGAAAACGGGCAGGATGGATACCGGTCTAAAATTATTCAAACTATTTTTACAACCTGATTTGAATAATGGCACCACTTTACTGATTTTCATGAGGTCGGGGAAAACACCTACTTCGACGCAAGCATTAAAAATGTAAGCTAAATACGGTGCTAAAATATCAAGAACAGTACTTATAACTCTAACTGACATTCCCCAAATATCTTCCGTATTTTTCAACTTAATGCTTTTAAAAGCTTTAATGATAGTTTTAGCGTCTACTTCGGAATAACAAAAGCCATTTTCACATGCACCTATATTTTCTTTTAACAAGTTTTCTGCACTAATTGGGCACGAGTTTAGCAGCGAGGTAGTTTTAATCGGTATTTCGGTAAAAATTTTTTGGAACAACTCTGCCACTTCTTTATTTGCGGTACTAGTTCCGGTTTCTGTTTTGATTTCATAATGTGTATCACGAGGCTTTGATTTCCCTGCCTCCTTATTTATTACATTCCACACAGTCTTAGCCTTGTTTGAAGACGAACTTATAATTTTCTTATAATGCTGTGATTTTGCAATTAGACAAACTTTCTTAAACGTTTTTGAATATTTTTTGACATATTCTACAAAATCTTTATCATGGCAATAAGCTCGCTGACCGTATAGTTCAAACATTCTATCTCTGCTTTTGCGGATACCTAAAGTAGCCCAATCACTAAATTTAGATTTACAGTTACTTTTTATTCTTTTTTGCGTAAAAACACTTTGATAAACATTATTGACAGAATTGAACATATCAGAAAATAGAATGTTTGGGTCATGAGAATCAAGAGAAAGGCCGGCAATGGTCTCCGATAAGGCTTGTTTGAAGTGTTCAATTCTCCTTTGAGTAATTGGTCTTGTAATTATTTCATTGATATTACATTGTTCCGTAAAATCAAAAACAACGAATTGTCCACTATGGTCAGATCTTGTAAAATTTATAATAGCCTTTTCGTTGACCTCGCAACAGCACAACACATTGTCGATGCAAGTCGCTGATGATTCTGTGCATCGTGTCGGCTCTAAAAATACATAATTAAGATTAAAACTACGAAATAAGCTTATTATTCTCTTACTAAACGTTGTTTTTTCTAGTAAATTAACATTAAAGTCTCCACAAACGATTACCTTTTTTTTACACGTACAAAGTCTTTCTAAAACTTGTTCCATAGTTTTTTCAAAAATCTCAAAATTTTCATTGTATGGTGGCCTATACACACAAAGTATGATGCACTTTTCTAGCTCTACGCAGGATAACTCAATCTTATGTTCAACTGAGAGGCCAGAAACATCTTTCCGGTCTTTCGATTTAATATTTTGCCGTACTGCAATTAATGAACCACCACGGGAAATAGATTTCCGATTAAAACAACTAATTATATTATAGTTAGATAAATTAAATGACATCTCAGATTCTCTCAGCCAGTGCTCAGTTAAACATAAAACTTCTACAGGAGTTTTCTTTAAATATAATTCTATTTCATGTTCTTTGCCAGAAAAACCTTGTATATTTTGATGAATTAATCGTAAACAATTCTTGGGCTTTTCTTTTGTCTTAAAATCTAGTTTAAAGAGCATCCTTTGTCCTTAGATGATAACATGCAGGAGCCCTGGTCAATCCTACTTACGCTAATATTGTTATAACAATTAATATTATAAGCTAACAATGTAGCAATATACTTTTTGTCCTTTTCCTTGAGATACAATGTATCATTTGTACAAATAATATTTCCAACAAATTTGTTGATGTCAAAAAATGTAAATGCGTTACTATAACGAGTCAAATTATATAAACATGTATTCAGTCTATGAATACGTCTATTTAACTTAGGGTCATTATTTGTGTATGGGAAAGCACACAAAGTAATTTTATTAAAATTATGGGACTGAATTTTTTGAAAACTCTACGATATCATTTCTAGTTATTCCCATGCTATTTCCGACCATTACTATAATATTGGTACGGTCTTCATTACATTGTTGACTAGCTACATTTATTATCTCATTAAATGATCGGTTTGGCAAACAATGATTACAAACAGATTTATTGACATCATTACTTATTAATATGCCCATGCCTTTGCCAAGCGAATCGGAATATATTATAGTGCGTATTGGACTCTTTGCCGTGTCCGTAGTGCCCGCCAATCTCGTTGTCGCCACGACGGCCGGGGCGGCTGGGGTCTTGTGAGGCCTGACGACCGCGGGCTGGATGTGGGCCGCGGGGGCCGTAGAGCGCGTCGATCTCCTTGCTATGGTGGCATAGGAGGTGGCCGCAATAGCCGGTGCGTCTGTGGCCTTGAATGGCTCGTCGACCGCGGGCTGGATGTAGGCCGCGTGGGCTGTAGAGCGCGTCGTTCTCCTCGCAGCGGCGGCATAAGAGGTGGCCACGAAGGCCGGGGCGGCTGAGGCTTTGGGGGGCCCGCCGACAGCAGGTACGATGTGGGCCGCGGTGGCAGAGGTGGTCGCGACGGCCGGGGCGGCCGGGGCGGCCAACACCTTACACCCGGCGCCCGCGGGCTCGACGTTCACCGCAGGAGCCGCGGTGCTCGCAGCGTGCGCCTCGGGGGCGAAGACAATGTTTTGCGGCTGGGGCGCGGGGCGCTGAAGCTGCGAAGCGACACACTCACATTCCTCTTCTTTGGCAATATTTTGTCTGTAACTAAATAAATTTGTATATGGCTAGTTTCTTGAAGGTTTCAATGTCGTAACGGTCGGCAAACAATACTGCGGTTGGCTCGTTCCAAAGCGTGGTCATACGAGGCAGGAAGTTTTGTGAAAATCGTACAGTGGTCGACCACTACTCATCCATGTGGCACACATACCTGGATAGCCGATTTCCTGAGAGATCGATCGCTTGGTGTGGTGGTCGAGGGTCAAGCATCCGACACAATGCCAATTGATGCCGGTGTGTGCCTCAGGGATCCATCCTCTCTGCAACACTTCTTTTGCTCCACATTAACGGTCTGCTAAAGCCCAGCATCCTTGGGTACGCAGATGATAGCACTGTTGTAGAGAGGTACCTATCGAACGCGCGAGCTACTGGGGCTCAGGTCCGGGCCAGCAGAGAGGCATTACTCAGGCGCATCATGAGACCCTGAAGGCTGTGGCTGATTGGGGTGAAGCCAACCTGGTCAAGTTTAATCCTACCAAGACCCAGGCATGTCTCTTCTCAGCGAAACGTAGCCCTTTCCACCTAACACTGTCTTTCCGGGGTGAGTCGTTGCCTTTGGCCGACAAGTTGGAGCTGCTTGGTGTTACCCTATAATCTGATCTAAACTTTGGACCATATGTTGAGTCAAGAGCCCAATTGGCTTCTAAAACACTTGAAGTCCTCGTCAAGGTGAGGAAGTACTTCACACCTGAACAGCTTCTCAATTTAAACAAGCACAAGTCCGGTCATGTATAGAGTACTGTAGTCACCTCTGGGATGGGTCCGCCAAGTATCAGCTGGAAGCTCTTGACTCTATCGACAGACGTGTCAAAAAACTGATTGGTGATGATTCGCTTATCGAGTCTCGCCTTCTGGGTCTAGGATACCGTCGTCGTAGTGTATTCTTTTATCGAATTCACTTCGGTGAGTGCTCCCAGGAGCTCCACATCCTCGTTTTTATTATCGAACAACGAGGGAGACAAAAGATCGTCACCCATATATGGTAGACGTCCCACCATCTCGTACTTAGCGTTTTGCATCCACTTTTCTTATGGACTGGAACCCTCTGCCTAAGTCATTGTTCCCCGATAGGTATAACCTTGGGGTCTTCAAATCAAGAGCGAATAGGTATCTTCTAGGCAAACATACTACATCTTCGACCTCATCGTCGCTTTCCATTAGGTGAGTTGAGGTCAAATGCAAGCCTAATATTAATAAAAAAAAAACATACAAAATAAAAAATTCCGTCGAATTAAGAACAGCCTCCTTTCTTGAAGTATATTAAAAACTTACAAGAGTATATAAACTATCATTTTCGCACGTCTTTATAATTATAGTTCCCAAACATACAAAACTTAAAAGAAAATACAACACATGAAACGAATTTACGCTGAATACCCCAACGACTTACTCCTTAAAGTTAGTTTTCGTATTAGATCGTCCAACAAAATTAATTCAAGTCGTGCTAGTCAGTCCGAGTGAAGAGGCTACTTTTCTGCGGCTTGACTTTGAATACCAAAGGTCCACTAAGCTCCAAAGGGGACAAATCTCGGAAAACTTTCTAATGAGCCCTAACTCTTGGGTAAGTTAATTAACTAGTATATTACTCATGATGTAATACAGTTGATAGTTCAAGCTGCTAGTTAAGGGATATCTATGGGATATCTGGATATGAAATTAATGGATGTATCTTTGTTTTCATTATCTAGCTAGCGATTTAAGAATTTTATAGCTTAATCATGTTCAAAATTTGTTAAAGTTAGAAGATCAGAACAATTTTGTACAGCAACGTAAATTCATTTGTTTGAATGTTTCAAATACTTAAAGGATTATTTGCAGTTTTATGTTTTTCATTTTATTCAGACGTTTGAATAACTTCAAAGTTGTCATGGCCACGGGTAGGTATAGAAATGTAAGGTGGAATTTTGTCTTTAAAAGTAACAAAGACAAATTGATAAAGTAGTGGGGTAGTTTATCGGTAATAATATTGATAAACTACTCCACAGTACACTATCATCATCATCATCAGAGTGGTCAATCCTGACATCTGTCAGGGTCCGCTTTCCTACTTTTTCTTCACCACTGTGCCCGATCTGCGGCATCCTCGCGTCATAAGCCGTGCGCTCTCGCGCCTGACTCGGCGATGTCAATCCATCGCCTCCTGGGTCCCGCGCGGGACCATCTGAGCGATGAGGACCTTTTACCTGATACAGGCATATTAAGGCAAATATTTCTCTCGTATCGATATCGAGAGGACATCGAGCACAACACAAAACAATTAAAGCCTCAGCACTAAACCTTGGTGAACATCTACAGTAATCGGGAATCATATGGCCTACGACGGTTTAAGTACATTTTGATTAAATAGGATTCCGTTGCACGTCAAACACACTGGTGGTATCTTGTGTAATATCTAGCTGTATGTTGATAAGTATGATCCTCGAAGATCTCAATTACCAGATCCCACACAGGTGTAAATTGCCAACCATGTTCTAAAATTTTTTTTTTCCCAGATCATTCTCTATAGGTACCCATATACTTTGTTTTTGAATGAGGGCTTGGGGTTGTAATGATTTGGCTTGAATTCTTGTTAATATTTTTCAGATTAAGCGTTTATTACAATAGACTTAACAAACCCCAACTGCTCAAACTGGATGGTGTTGGTGTCGGATATACGACGTTCAAATAACAGATACTTACATCACATCAACCGCGAAAGGGATAATGTAGCAAAGTTGACGGCCCGCAATATGGGAGAGGCCGTATAAGTAATAGCCGTTACAGACATGGCTCGCTTTGTTTGAATTAATGCGGTGGCTTAGGGACCGGAGTCCTTGACCTTCCACTTTTTAGGACGCCGCCATGATAAACTACTGCATTCCTGTCGTCGTATATATAAGATCTTTTTTTCAAAGAAAACTGAATGGTAAGAATAAATTGTCAAGAAGAAAGAAAAGACATTTATTACACAGAGCACACCACGACAGAATAACAGTTACAGTTACAGACAAAGGAAACATAAATAATTATAATCCGCGTCATGAAAGAAGCGACTTGTCAAATGGCAGTTGAGGGGATTTCGCGTAGGTAATCGCCTACTAAGCAAGTCGAACCACGTGACCCGCCAAGTCTCTTCTTATTTGACACTAGTTGTAAACATCTAAGTCAATGCTTAGCATCCCATGCCACCGTAAATTCATCACTAAGGTAATGTATCACTAAGGTTGTAAACAAGCGTTCAGCTTGTCTAGCTGTAAGCAGTTGTCGTAGCCTATGGATGTTGGTCTGATACTTATCGTATCCATTTTTGCATTCTCTGTACCAAAGATCGGGACTAGTATATGAGTTTAGCCTCCAACTACTAAGCAGCTCAACGGCTCCTCTTTACCTTATTTCAAGGAAAATTTGTTTTTCTTCCTAATTATGGTAAATGTATTGTCAAATTTTACGCAGTCCCTAGAATTTCATCACCTTGTGTGCGGTTACCGTCATATAATCACCACTTTAGGTTCCTTAATGACCCGCTCATTTATAGCACTTCCATCTAGATCCAAGCCTTGACCGATTTCCCATTTACCCTTTTTCCCTTGGGCCACAACGGAATCAATCTAAACTAGCTAATACCTCTTTAAGGCTGAGTATTCACTAGAGATGTGCGAGAAAACCGTGCGGTTCGAAAATGCATATCATCGTCTTGGCTTTAATTTCCCGGTTGTGCTCTCGTGCATTAAGACCTAGGGCCCGCCTTGACTATGATCTAGGACTTGCCAGGTCAGGTAATGACAGCGGAGCGACTGCCGTCTGACTTCCGTTACCCTGTTGACAGAAGACCCTGGCCAGATTGCATCATGATTGGTGCAAAACGGAATGGAGACCTGTAAAACGATATGACTTTTTCCATAAGAAAAGTGCGTGAAACCTCAGCAGTACTAGAATATGTAGCAAAGCTGTGGAATTGTGTAACTGAGTGGATAATTACTTAATTACTACTAGAATTATTTTAGCGGTCGTGTCCGATGAACATAAACTCGCGCACGCACAGTACCAATGTGAGAAACCTAACCCCCCAGACGTAGGGATAATTACATAGTTCAAGGTCATATTTCCCTTCTTCAGTTTTTAATTCTGTGTTTGGCTTCTAGTTTTACCTACACCTACCTACAACTTTTTTGAGAGATTCAATATTTTCTCGCGCACCGCTCATCTTCCCCATACAACTCTGGTGGATTCGCAGCCTTACCCAGTAAGGCGGCGTCATCTAATTGACGTTCCTATTAAATTCCCAATCTGTTTCGACGTTGCGCTCGGAACGAGCTAAAATTGAATTCGACTCGATATACAGGGTCTTACATAAAGGAGCACCTGGAGAGTTACAGCCATAAGTCGATTCAGAAAACCTTGTTACAAAACAGATCGTCAGTTTAGAAAACGATTTCATGATTTCGATAAATCGGCTTAGGTGGTTAGACTTTAAGAAAAATAAGGTACTCCAAATACAGACAAGAGGTATTAATTATATTCCTCTCAGCGATGCATCTAAGTGAATGGTAGATTTTTAGGCGGTAGTTAGCGCTTTATATCAGATTGATGGTATAAGAAAGCGAAATATAGTATGTAATAGAAGAAGAAGGAGTACTGTAAATTCGTGTCCCACTTTTAGGAGCAAACCGAAATTTTAGACCGTTGGTTTTTATCCCAATTAATCAATCCACTTTAAAATTCAGTATATATTTACATACATATACAATATACATTTAAAGTAAAAACAAAAACGAAAACGTTCTTAAACCACACTTAAGTACGCTCTCAAATTGAAATTCTCAAGTCAGAAACCGACTGCTCTCACTAAAGTAGATTTAAACCCAAACTACATAACAAATGAAAAGTTCAACAAAAACGACGATGAGTCAGTACCTCGGTGTTGCCAGCATAATGAGCGAACGCGGCTACACCGGGGCCTCTGTAATTTTTTCCCAACCACAGCTACTTCGGCTGTCATTAAACACACACGGCACCCCCCGCCCAGGGCCGTATTAGGGCCTCGTTCCACACAGATAACGCCCACACGAGCCATTTTTACAAGACATTAAATCCGGCCGGAAATAAAATGCAGTTTTTGCAGCCACGCTTCATAATGTAGCAGCAAAATGGAGACCTCGGCAGTTTGTGCCCATTTCTGGAGTGACTGTTCATTTTTCAGAAATATCTCGCAGTGCAGGGGAAGTTTGTGTACTGCAAAAATGTTATATAAGCTACGTTAGAGGTAATGGCAGTTAGGACTTTTATTCTTATTATCATACCAGAGATCATATTTCATCATAAGCTGTCTACCTTTAGTGTCTAATTGACGAATTTGAAAATTTTACCAATTAGGAAGTCGACGAGTTGGGAAAGTGGACTAAGTCGTCCACATTATAAAGATAAAACCAACGACTTTATTTTCCCACACTGCTATCCACCATTGCCTTATCATAAACCACCACAAATCGAACCTTATCTTGTAAGCCTTTTGTATGCAATACAATAAATGCATCTTCTATTCTCCTAATCTTTAAATAGTAGGTCCGATCTTACTTGCATGCCTTTTGTACCATCAAACTGTCACTTGAAGTCATAAGAAGTCATCCTTAAGAGAACAGCACTCAGTTTAATTGCTTAATTCATTCTTCAATCAGCTTAGAATCAGACAAGATCCACTCTAAACGTTTACCACTAATCTACACTGTTTTATCTTTTGGTAAAAAAACCTCTTAATGAAGTCGTTCCACGATCACATGTCTAGAGACGGTTAGAGGCGACATCGCCAGCTAAATATGACTAGGTCACGTCACAGCCTGTTTTTACTTCATTATCATACAAATTGCAATTTGTTGACTTCCCTTTTGACTTACAAACGGGTGGTGCTTGTGTTGCAACTATGTAACTCGGTCGCTTTCGAGACTCGTTATTGTAACGTTTTTGTTCGGCGGCCATTTTTGCAAAGTAATGAGTTTGTGGTATTGTTAGCTTTCATATTATATGTGCAATTTTCATATTTATTAAATTACCGATCTGACAAATCCCGGATTCAAAGCGGACCCCGTACTGCCGTGCCCGGTAGCGCAACCAGGGTCGACTCGATTAAGAATTGACGAATAGATTGGGAAAGCTTTTATAAATAAGATTTTATTTATTTATATATCGTTGGGTCACTCCATGTCTAGGATTTCTTAAATGTTAGCTATGGGTGTGCAGCTAAAAAGAAGAATTCAATGAAACCCAACGTTGCTAATTACAACTTGTATTTGTAAATCCGAAATTTCATTTATCATAGAAAGATAAAATATGACAACGTTGAGGGTATCATTCTACACTGATGGATATCACACTAGACTTCTAGACGGACAGAAGCATAATATCCCATTGCTACTCAGTATTTTCATATAGTAGTATCTTAAAGGTGGACAGATGAGCTGCGGGCCTTCGAAAGTGACTGGCAGACATTGGCACTTGATCGGGAAGAGTGGAGGAATCGGGGGGAGGCCTTTACCCAGCAGTGGGATGATTCGGGCTCATATAGATATAGATAGCATCTCAATAAAAAAAAATCTCAATCTTTCTCTCTCCGTCATATGGATAGTCATCGACAATTATACGGTCGAACTTTTCGTTCGTAAACTTGACGACGATACATAAGAAAACGTAAAAACATGTTCCCGAAAATGACCAAGTTACACAATTGGGTCTTCTGGAAGGGACTGTTTTGACGTCTCCAGTTTATTTACTGGCCCGTTTATAATTCGCTGAAGAACCAACGGGGCTGGAAGTTTAGATGGAGTTTTAAGGTTTATAGGTTACCGGCTTGTAGTTGGGTCTGTGGTGTAAGCAATTTTGAATCCTCCTACCTTGGGACTTTGCGCGATATTTGAAAGACAAGGGCCATAGAATATGAAAACCCTTCACAAATGAAGTTGACTATTTAAATTGTATGTTTTGTTTTTATAATTATTGTTACCATATAGACTTAGCGCTTTAGGCCTATATTTAGGTAGGTATATAAAAAGTGTTGTTTCGCAACCGGTTACCAAAACCCGTAACGATCGTAAATGATAGGGTTTTAGGACTACCTATTTTTATGGCTGAAATACTTGTAGGTACTATTTTTAGATTAATATTTTAGGAATTGGCAGACTTCAGGCTCCATTAAGCAGAATCCAATCTGGTCAGGTTTCACAGGTTAAATAGGATCACAGAACGGCAGTCGCTCTACTGTAATTACCTGATGTACCAAATTTTAGATAATGATCAAGGCAGATCCGAGGCTCTTGCGCACGAGAGCACAACCGGGATATTGAAGCTGTGATGAATATTATTTACCACATAGACCGGCCACATAGGCCTGTTTTGACGACTACTTTAATAATCATGTTGCGCACGAGGGCCCGGGGTCCGCCTTGACCATGATCCAGGATTTGGCAGATCAGATAATTACAGTGGAGCGACTGCCGTCTGACCTCCGTGACCTCCGTACCAGGAGAACCGGACCGCATTGGATTATGGGTACACATTTAGCCCTCTGAATATGCAGGTCTCATTACGATGTTTTCCCTCAACTCAGAAAAGAGTCATAGATACATGGCCGCTGTGGGATTTGAACCCGGTACCTCTCGCTTACGACTCGGATACCTTAAACACTCAGCCACCAACGCTCGAATGCTAGGAAAGTAAAGTACTCCTACCATAACAGCAGCCACTCGTCAAATAAAATTGATCCAATACCCCATAACTTCAGCTTGGATTAAGCTCCCGTAACTGTCCATTAAATTTTTTACCGCGCCGCCTCAATTTCACAAATTGGTGTCATCTCCATATCCGAAGGTTGTACCGCGTTACGATTGCCCCAGTAACCGTAAAGGCGAACGTAATTCTCACTTGGATCGTAAAAAAGTGAGCACTTGACCGGTTGGTTAACATTTTTTACGCCACCTGTAAATTCGAGGGTTATGCGATCGTGAGTTATTCGTGTTGGGTACTTACTTCCATTGATGGTTTCATCATCATTATTGGAGGCTGTATGGTGGAGGTTATGAATTATAGCAAGACCTCTCGTTCTATGAGGAGGAGGAGAGGATATACAGAAGTCGATGTAACGATGTATATACATTGTCATATCGACTTCTCGGTCACAAGACCACATCAGACCTAATCACGGGACCTAATGCGCCTAACTTGCCGATGGCTCATTCAGGAGCGCTTTACACCCCACAACTCTCAACCACTCACTGTTTCTTACTCCCGTAACGAGCTAACACACTCTTCTAACCCGTCGGCCAGCTTCCATCCACCTTCCGTACATCTTCTTTCGTTTCTTTTGCTCCTATTTTTGCTCCATTCTCTTCTGTTCTTTCTTAGTCGCCTTCGAGGTAACGAGGTCCATACAGTAGATCGGGCCCGTTTCCTTCCGCTTTAAAATGGTTTGAACCATGTTTGCATGCTGCGTATCTGTTCGTACAAGACTATTAATTGACTACATGACCATCATGTTTTAGAAACATAACTAGGTGATGGGCAACAACATTATATAGCCGGTAATCGTACTTTGTCAAACGACCACTCGCTATAGTGGACGAATCATTATCATCGTCATCATCACAACTGTAGGAAACTCACTGTTGAACATAGGCTTCCATCACAATGTACGAACAGCACTGTTAAAACCCGCGTCACGAAAGAAGAGACTTGCCAAATGGCAGTGGAGGGGATTTCGCGCAGGTAATCGTATGCAGCGTGTGTCGAACCACGTGACCCGCCAAGTCTCTTCTTATTTGACACTAGCTATACTAGTACTAGAAAATCTTTTTTTACATAAACCTTGTGATAAATTCACCTAATATAAAGTGATAACTGCCGCCTATAATATCTACTATTTATGTAGACATTAAGCTGCTTTCAGTGTCAAATATGGAGGACCGCTAGGCGTTGTTATTGTCACAGTGAGTATTAGTACTAAGATTAGCCTCCTAAGGCTTAGTTACGGGTACATGGCTTATCCTTTATATTGAAATACAACAATAAAAGACTGGCTAGATAGAAAAGCAAGCAGAAATAAATAAAGCTTCAGGATCTCCTCGTAAAAATCTGTCACCTTAAACGTGTTCTATTGTTATCTGAAAGGCCACTACTTAGCTTCTGTATTATGTTTATACCTATCCTAATCTCTAAGAAAATATTTTCTGAAAGAAAAACCACCTTCTAAATCCAGTTTTAAATAACAATTTGTACCTAAAATAAGTGCTTCATCTATCGATGCAAACTTACGTGTTTGAAATAAAAAGGACAAAGAAAGTACGCATTTGATTCTAGAAACATCTGATCTATATGCGAAACACTTCGTATTAAAACGAAATATAATATTACTAAAATTAGAACAATAGGTTTCCTTACCACGAGATACACTTGACGTACAAAAGAAAACGGAAAGAACTCGAACCATCTATATTATGAAAATATTTGTTTGTAATGGATAAACTCAAAACCTATTTAACCAATTTTGAAAATTATTTTAGTAATTGGAAGCAACGTTATCCTCGAGTGATATAGGCTACTTCTTATCCCGGAAAAATAATGCGGAACTGTGGGAAAGTTGAATGTTTACAGAGATCCGAACTGCATACGGGTGATAGCCGCTGTGAACGGCTAGTGTACTATCAAAGAAATGATACTGTGGTTACCTCGGGCAGCATTTTCCCGAATTTGGTTCGTATCTCATGTGGTGCGTAAATGGTGTAATATAAGTATTTAAAGTCGGACATGAAATTCTAGACCAACAGTGTAAACAAATTTCATCTCCGAGTATACATAGTCTATCTACTCCATTCAGCAAACTCGGCTGAAAGTAGGTACAGTACAAGAAACCAAAAACGCAATACATACTTTGACGTATCTTTCTTGATTTTCGACGAGAGTGGTACTCTTTAAATAACAGTACGCAAAACAAAGAACTCCAGTGTTCATGGTATAGATTGGGTAAGGTAAAAGAGAGGAAATTATTTTCTAACGAAATACGGCGAGTTCGACATCACAATAAAGAGACCAAATAGATCAATATGATTAGTTTGTTGTATACAATATAGTTTTTATTTTTACTGGATGAGCTCGCTTAACTTTCCCTTTGGTTTCCGTTAGATTTTTGACTTTTGGAAAATTTTTAATTATAATAATTCTAATTCAATAAATACTTTTTTCATTTTTATTTTCATTTGTTTTTCAACAGCTTTTCGACAAGATTTTCCGTTGACAAATTTCACACAGTACGGAACATAATGCTCGGCTTTGTATGTGTAAATTTTAACTCTATCAATTTTAACGTTTCGATTGATAATAATTTATGGACAGATTGGGAAGCCTTTTGTGGATTATTAAATACGTTTAAATACATACTTATTATACATAGATACTTATTATATTTAGTATAGGTTTAGAAGTTAATTCATTTTTAATACGATTAAAAGGTACAGTATTCTATTATTAAAATAACCGAACCTAATTATAACCTTAATAAAAAAACAAAATACTAATAAAAACTATTTTAAAAGGAATAGGTCGTCCTTACCGCTGTACCCGGCATTGTTCCTGGTAGCAATGCTTATTCTTTGTCTGGGGAACCAGCCAACTATCCAGTCACCTGTTGCATCCGTTCGTTTTTAAAGATCTTTATAAAACTTTCGAGTGCCATGACACCACGGTCCCAAAGTTTCAACCTGGAACGGCTAAAATATGAAGTCTTGCGCTAGACTTTAGTGCAGTTAGTTAAGTTTCCACTTTTCTTTCGTTTTTGTATTGTTTGTAATTAACTATGTAGGTAATTTTACGGGTGTGCAACTACAACTAAATTACAAAATTCAATATAGTCCAATAACACTAATGCGTTGCTCTCTAAAACCTTGGGACATGATCCAAACACGTAAAACATGAAGTTCTTCAAAAGGTATGTCTACAGGTACTTCAAAGGCCGGCACCATATCACCCCTTAGGTTGCAGATGTCTTGGACGACGCCGCTTTCCATCAGGAGGACCGTCCGTCTGTGTGAGGCAATAAAATAAACGTTGCTCTGGTAGCAAAAAGTCAAATACGCAAAGCTACAGTCCCAATTGTTGTTTGGCTGTAAGCATTTTGTAGAGTTCTACCCTAGTCGGGCGACTCCGATTCGAGCGGGACTATGCTTCTCTTAATTCAACCTTCACCATAAGTGAACAACATCGGCTGTGCGTGGTGTGGTGCATGATTATCAGCACAATCAATAAGGATTTACCAAGCACAGCAGTGCGAATACATTTTTAAAGCTAATGGACTCGAGTAATGGAAGGGAAGCAAGTATGTAATTCTAATGTATTTTGCCCCTGATTTCTCTTTCCCGCGCAACCCACCGCACAGTCACGGACTGAACAAAAGCTCTCAGCCAATCAACCAATGTTATTTGAGACATACAGGTGTGGCGTTTGACTAGCCTTTTGCTCCCAGACTTGGATTTTTGAGCTAGAGCAGCCTTACAATGCCAACAGTCGTCCTTATCTCGTCATCATCATCATCTTTGTGTTAATGTCCCGGTTGTGTTTTCCCGCACGAGTTGCGTGTCAGTCGGTCTTTGGCAGATAATGTAAGTACAACCATAATATTAAATATAAACTGCCTTTTGACCTCCGTAACCCCGTTAACCGGAGAACCTAACCAAATTGAATCATGGTTGCACATTCAGTCGCCTGAATGTGCAGGTTTCATCACGATATTTTTCCTCACCTCAGCCCATGCTGGGTTAGTGTTCCGCTAATGTAAATAACTTAGAAAAGACTCATTGGTACATAGCGGTACTGAGGTTCGAACCCGGTACTTCTCGCTAACGAGTCAGAGCCCTTAATCACTAAGCCACCAATGCTCCTTACAATACCAACAGTACCTTAATCATTTTCATCACCTACTTTCCTTGTACTATTCAATTTATACTATTATTATTGCAAGCGAGACTCGCTGAATGAAATGTTAGCTACGTCAGCTAAAATCAGTTAAGTATAGCTGTCATTGCCAGTGGATTTAATTATTTTATTTTTGTTGAGTTTGAAAATACCTGCGCTAGTAGGTTAACCGATATACCAGACAAGCGCCAATAAAAAAAAATAACTTATCTGACCCGGTGTAATACTCTACTAATAAAGCAGATAAAAATTGATAGAAACTTCTACAGTGATAGAAGTGAACCCTTATAATAATGAAGACGTTGACAATAGGATTGTGACTCCTTGGAAATAAAATAAACATTTCCGTCGTCCCCCATTTGGAGGATAATATTTGGGAGACAACGAATGATTCTGAAGCATGATGAAATGAAAAAAATTAGAAAAGGGAGATGATGTGATACGTCATTATCACCATCATCATCACAGCCGTTAACAGTCCACTGCAGGACCTAAGGCCTTTCCAATGAGGAAGGTTATTGCCATAATCGCCACCCTTGGCAGGCGGTTTGGAGATCGCAGTTTTCAATATGTTTATTGTGACACACAGGTTATACATTAAATGCAGGTCATATATAAATAGAGACTAGAGCGCTGTGGTCTACCTTAAGGCTTACAATATAAAATTAGAGTAGGTACACATAATTAATAATCACAAATAAATCCTTAAAATAAATCAGTAAAAAAATGACAGCAATTGTCATTAATTAAATAAATAACATGTCAATAAAATTCAATTAAATATAAACATAAGTACCTACGGGTGGCAAGTCAGCTTTAAAAATCATTTACGAATAAAGTGAGTCGTTAAAAAAATCTCCTAAGCTGTAATAAATATATAAATGGAAAACTATGCTGCACATTTTCCTGCCTACGGAGACTCTATATCATTTGCCTCGATTTGTATGACACCCTCGTGGGTGTAAGGGGTTGCTATTCTACTATGTTGGACCACCGTACGGCCATGAAATACATACTACTCATTAATTACAAAATTGATGTCAAAACTGATCGGTCTAACTAATCCAGCTAAAACAGCGCTCTCCATCCCCTTCTCCCGTATACCGCATAACTTATAGTCAATCCCCATATTAAAAGTGGGCCGTTCAAAAGCAGAGTGATTAATATCGCGGTTTAATCTACGCCGAGCATTCCATTTGCGGATGAGCCGATGCGTTCCGGCCCTTGTTATCGATTGCCGTTTGAACGGTGCGGCACGATCTAAAGTAAATTACGATTTGATTGCTGGTTTTGGATGTATTTGGAACGTGTACAGGCTAATTTAAAACGGACAGTTACTGGACAAGCTATGAGTGGTTCAGTGGTCAACATGTCGGTCTGCCACGCAAGAGGTCCCGGGTTCGATTCCCGGACAGGCAGAAATTGAAATGATGAATTTAAAGAGCAAGAAAGCGGACACTGGCATAATCCGGGATTGATCGGACATCGAAACAGAATTCACAACCTGTCATTCGCTTCTGAAGACTATAGGGTAGTGGCAGATAGACAGATTACGGGTAACATCGAATTTGACAAACCCCACTTCCGCCATATTTGGATTTTAAAAAAATCGGGTGAGACTGTGTCAAGACACATGTCTGTTGGTTCGTGACGTAACGCGAAACCTATGGTCGGTGGCAGAGGTAGATAAGTCGCTGGCTTAGAACATTCTTCACCTACCACCAACAGTTATATAAAATTCTTCTTAATTAAAAAATTTCTTGTATTTAACAACACGTTCATCTTGGAATTCCTTTAATCCTGTCAAGATCAATTTCGTAATATGCATTAATTGCATGCTCTCTAGATGCCCAAACCAACTAAACCTATCCTATGATGAGTGATTTAACCAAATATCGTGAACTAAGCTACTTGTTTTGCTGTAAAAATTGCCAGGCTGAAGTGGCAGTATGTAGGGCACATAGCTCGAATAACAGATGGCCGAAGGGACAGTAAAGTTCTCGAGTGACGACCACGTACCAGAAGACGCAGCGTGGGTAGGCCTCCTACAGGGTGGACCGACGACCTGGTAAGGATGGCAGGTACCAACTGGATGCGGAAAACACAGGACCGGCCTTCGTGGAGATCTCTAGGGGAGGCCTATGCCTATCAGTGGGTATCTTCTGGCTGATATGATGACGATGAAGCTACTTGTTTTCGACTCCCGACGAAAAATTAGGGATATTACAAATTAGACGATGTATTTGCGTAGGAAATATTGAAGAATATGTTAACTTGATCGGGGGTAATCCGACGGTTTTCTGTCCGTAAGGTTATCTGAAAATATCTACAGGACAGTATCAATAAACCACAAACATTTACATTACAAATAGCCCTATACAGCCAGAAGTAAGCCTCAGCGTCTCTTACTGTATGTCAAAAGATCGGCATCGAATTTCAAACCATTTTCGCCTGTACTGCGTTCACCGAAGCTCCTATCGTTAAATTGATGTGCAGTTTTCGTATACACACGTCGGAGTGCCGGATATTGCTTGGTTCGCCGCGTGACGACTTCCTGATCCAACGCTTGCTATAGTTAGCGTGTTATTGGCATACTGTCAATGTTTATGTGATGTGCTTGCTACTTGTAATATCATATTCGTCAAAATCACAACTTTGATGTTGAACATTTACTTAGGCAGTTGCCGTAGTTTATTCAGGGCGTTGGTTCCAAGGTTAATAGGTACTTTTATGTAGATCTTGGAGGGTAGAATACCACTGAAGACTTATATTAATTGGTCTTTCTCTAAACTATGTGAAGTTATGCAATGAAAAGCTCTATCAGTATTAAAATTAAATCCATTCTCTTGTCACAAGCAAATGCTACCTTGTGCGTTGTGAATAGGGTAAAGGCACAAAATAATGTTTATGACCCTACTTTCGTAGTAGAAGAGCTTCTAAATCGATAATTTGAGGAGGACTACTTAATTTTTTTATAGTGTGATTTATTCACGTGAAATTTCAATATGTGTTTCTTTGAACCCTTTTCTAGTATTTGTAGAACCAAAAACACAATTAGTCGAATTTTCTTTGATATGTTTTAAAAGTTTACTGTAATATGTTTTTGAGAGATTATTAAGGATTTATTATAAACCTAATAAATATCATTAATATGAACATGTAGTAACCTAAAATTCAAATAGAAATGTTGAAAAATGTTGTCTAAATTGTTTAGTTTTCCTGTAATTCACGAAAAAGGTATAAGCATTGGTTGTAAGTCGCTTTTTCAAGTACAAATAATATTAAATTTTGGCAGCAAACGTCAACGCGAGTGGAGTATGAGCCGTCACAAAAAACAAATGACAGGCGACGGCGACCTCTTAAGAAGAGGGCGACCTCTTTCAAGAGCGCGCTTCATTTGATCATATTTTTAATATTACGATATCAAAGCCAATGAAATTTAGTAGACGTGATCCAGAAACCAATTTCTATAATTATTGTTTGTCAGATTTTTGTAACACGGGATCTCCATACATTTTTTTTCTATAAATTTAGGTGTTATAAAAACCCGCTAATGTTACAGAGGTCTATCATCTATTACCTCCGTAAATTATAAAGTTAAACTCATTATTGTATACTTGCCCAACATGTTTTTGGTTATCCACCTAACGGATTAAAAAACCAATGTTGAGTTCTCAATTGCTACAAAAAAGTATCCATTTTCGTCGCCCAAAAACTGAACAAAACAAGACGCCCAAACTGAAACAAACATCACGGACGCAACAAATCAAATAGCCGAGAACAAACTCGTGGGAAGGCTTGCTACCCCGTAATGCGCTTAGCGTTGTAACTTGAAGCGAAACAAGTACAGCGTTAAAAGGCTTAAGTAACGTAAATGTAACAGTTATTACCTAATAAATAACAGGCATACTTTACAATGTCGCGTAGTCGGGGAGAGATTATGGAGCGTTTACACTACAGATTTACAGCACGGGATTTCGAATTCCTTTCGCTTGTTATTTGTTTAAGGATGGAGGTTGGGGTGTGTAAAGAAGCTTATGTAAATATAAGGAGGGAATTGGGTATTCTTTTCTACTACTTTCTAATGAGGAGTTATCCAGTAGGTATTGATAGTTGGTTTCAAAAAGCATCAATAGATGGCGCTCCTATAATTTTGGTAATCTTTTAATAATCTGTATGATGGTGGCAGTGATTTCATGCAGCCAACTAATACTAAACTTAAAAATAAAATGTTTATTAATATAAACATAACTGTTAAAGGTTGAACGAAGTTAAAAAAGAAATATTTATAGAAGTTGGCACTATGTTCCATTATTATTGCAACCTCTAAAATGGTTGAAAACTATTGACAAATACAATATTATCCAATACAACGTACCCAGTGTTTATATCCTGTTTGCTAAGAACCTATTTCAAGCGATTATCAATTACCAAAATTGTCGGGGCGCCATCTAGTGAGTGGTTAGGAATGCTTTAGATACCTATTGGAAAACTGCTCATTACAGTAATTTTGGTTGTTGTGAGGTATGTCTGCAGGTACCTCAAAGGCTGGCACCGCATCCGCTCCCCTTAGGTTGCAGATGTCCTGGACGACAGTGGCCACTTTCCATCAGGTGGACCGTCTGGCCGTGTGCCTCCCTAGGCAAAAAAGAATGACGATTTGTCAGATTGAACGCTCGTTGTCACCCCTACGGCTGTTTATGGAACAGGAGTTTCGGGACTGGTTCCGTACGAGACTTTTCATTTATTTATATGGAACTGATTACGATCAAAGCTTTTTTATTTTATTAAAACAATAGTAAAGTAACATTTGGTAACAAGCAGGTACCTACCACTCAAAAACCTTGATAGGTTTGTATAGGTTGTAGGTTTTACTTTTAATTAACATCGTAGCATGCGTTGCGTTGCAATGCGTTGTCACAGTAAGGACTTAGATATTGTACCTCATACCTGTAATGGTGCTGGCCACTTTAATCTTCAAATCGAAACTTAACAATATTAAAATCGAGACTCTCTATAGGTGCTGATTGTCAAATTACATCGAAGTATTGAGAAGCATCCTATTTATACGCATAACGTCACGCCTTTTTCCCGTACATTAGATATGCGAGGATCCAATCTATAAAAATATTACAAAGATGAAGAAGAGGGGTGTTATCAGTTTGAAGTGTTTATCTGTGGCTTTGTGTATCTGTGTGTCTGCCTGTGGAATCGTAGCTTCTAAACGAATGAACCGGTTTGGATACGGTTTTCTTAATTTTAAAGTCAGTTAGATCTTAATGGTTCTTAGCTTTGTTTCATTAAAATCTAGTCGAGTTCTCAGTTCAGTTACGTTATGTTTGTAATTAATAAACTTAAAACTACTGAACAGATTCAATTCTTTCACTAATAGTAAGCTACGTTATTTCCCAGAGACATAGGCTACTTTTTATACCGGAAAAAAATATGATTTCGCAGTATAGTTGGGGGTTATCCGACGTTTTCTGTCGGTTCGATTAAGTTTGTAATAAATAAAGTCAAAAACTACTGGACAGATTAAACTCTTTCAATGATAGGAAGTTACGTTATTCCCGAGTGACTTTGGCTACTTTTTATCCCGGGAAAACAATAGGGTCCCGGCGGAAAATTGAATGTTTACACAGATCCGAACGACGCACGCGTGAAAGCCGCTGACAATGGCTAGTTAAAATAAATAATTACATGATATTGACATTTTACAAGGCGTTACATTGACCGACCGTTAACAGTCTAATCATCCTACACTCGGAAAGGACTCAAAACAGAAAAAAAAATAGCCCCAGCACCGCCCCCAATCATAATTGCCACGCGTCCGCCACACTTGCCAGTCGCGCCGCAAAAAGAGCATTATTCTCAATAATTCCATTGGACGCGCCGGCGTGCGATCAAGCGATCAAATCGCGTGATCGTTCCTTCGCGTGCGGGTAGTAGCGTGCGCGGCTTTCACTTCCAACTCGGCCCTTCTTGAGTGCTCAATAATGCCCCACACGCAAAATTAAGGGCTGCATACCGGGGCGGCTTATTTAATCAATTTTCGCCGGTTTGCCCGCCAAATTGGGTGTCTCTTGTTTTTGTAAGGATTATACGGCGGATATGTTGGATTAAATCGGGAGGTGCTGGGTATGCGCGTGCTTGTGTTCTTTGTTTTTGTTTTGTTTGTCAGTCTTGTTTGGCAGAGGCACGGTAGTCGTTTATGCGAATAGATGGCATGTAGCATCGCTTGCTCGGATGAGTTGAAGCATATCTATACATAGTATAAAACAAAGTCGCTTCCCGCTGCCTGTCCCTATATACGGTTAGATCTTTAAAACTAAACCACAGATTTTAATGCGGTTTCAACAATAGATAAAATGATTCAAGAGGAAGGTTTACAATCAAGAAAAAAGGGTAGTTAGGGGTAAAGCAGTTGTACGCGAACGAAGTCGCGCCGGGTCCACTAGTTTCTACAACTGTAAAATTATTTCTAATCCCCACGCCTGGTATCACTAGTAAGGTCGACACAATATGTCTCTCGCTCTTGACAGATAATATGTCACGCAATTTTAAATTGAAAAATATGAAACGAAATATATCGTTATCTATTATTTTATTCTTGACAGGAAAGTGTCTAAACGATTAGGTTGTGTTGCGAAAACAACAAGAGTTGACAGTTTCAATTTGACTGGCACAAATTATTGTTAAGGAGGCTTCGGAATGTGGTAGATGTTTCGTTTGTACAAAATCCGAGAACATTTGTCAAGAAAACGCTGTGTAATAAATTCTAATTAAGCATCGAAACAGACAGGCGGGATGAGAGACTTTGATTTGACCATGTTTTTCCTTTTTTGCCAATCAGCTTAGTGATTACCCGATTCGTTTGTATAAGCGAGAGGCAACTTTTACCATATTTCCCAAAGAATTTAAAACTCCAATACAAACGTCGCTAAAGCAAAAAGTCGAAAAATAAGTCTCGGTATATAAAGAAATCGTAAATGGAATTACAATGCAACCCTGAAGGTTTTAAAAATAGCTGTTGCCAAGAAAAACGTAAGCACGGGCGATTTTTCACCGACGCCTAAGCATATTACGTGTCAATCACATACTGATTAAATCTAAACTACATTCCGGTTTGAGAATAACTCAGTTGGCGTTTATAATAATGCTGTAGTCCCGAGATGATGATGAAGTGAAACATTGACAATTTAATTGATAGCTTTTACAACTTTATTTTTTACGCAATAGAAACGCAATACTTCAGTGTTGCAAGACGGAAAGTCTGTAACCTTGTAACAAGTCATCATGTAAAAAAAACTTGAGCTGTAGATTCTTCAGTTACTGTAAATGAAATGACGATGATCTATAGTCTGCTCAGACAGAGTTGTAAAAATATCGGGATATTCTTCATCATCATCAATTAGTCAATTGTATTTTCTAGGTATTTCCTGCTGTTTCTCCTTCACTTCGCTTGGTTTTCGGTATCTGTGCTGTTGGCTCTCGCATCCGATTCAGCGATATAAATCTATGCTTTCTTGGACCTCTTGCGGGACCTCTATCAGGTATGGAGTGGAGGGGCATTTGCCTTTTTGCTGCCAAAGCAATGTGTTATAGAGGTGTGCAACATATTGGCGGTGTTGCTAATGTCTATAGGCAGCGGAGACCACTTTCCAGCAGATGGCCCGCTTGCCTGTTTGCCTACTGTGTAATATAATAGTAAAAAAAATTAAAAATGTAGTTTGCAGGATTCTGTCTTAATTTTTTTTTGGCTGAGAACGTAAGATAGATAAGTATGGTTTTTAGTAAAGAACCCATAAGAAAATGTAACATACTACGGTTACTACGAGTGCATAAAACCTATAAAGTACTACATCACTTTGCGTCTACGTTGTATAAAATAGTACCTATATTTTTTGTCACAAAATACAAGCTATACTGTCATTGAAATAGAATAGCCCACTCTCACATCTCCTAACTGCTAAAACTCGAACTAGTCAATTTCGTAATAAATCGCTTCAATTAATTCGCCGGTGGCGCCCTCACTTTTGTATCGCGTTTGCTTCGGTTCTCCATTGTAACTGACAATCAAATGTAAGGGTTGTGACAGTTTTCTAATGGAGTTGTCATGGGGTCTCGTTTTGCAGACCAGTAGTGGTATTATGATGTTGCCCTGGCGTTTTCGTTAAGTTTTCGTGTTGCTTCTTTTTTGTTAAACTTTCTCGTTTTTGTATACCAATACGTTTATGAGTTATCTATCACCCATAATACAATAAAATTACACTAGTTGGCGCTGTGTGGATTCGTCCAAGCATGTTTATTTTATTTATTATGTACCGGAGTTCATAGTTTGTGGTTCGTTATTATCGTAATAGTGCCAACTGGTTACTCCTGCGGCTGTCAAATAACACAACTAATCAGTTCAAAACTCATTCTTTTTTACTTTTATATAATTGGGGTTGCCATAGATCACCCGATAATCCAGGCGTAAGGGATGCTTTGTTATTCCAAGCTTACTCCATGTTTATTAATAACAATTGTACAGTCTCAGAGTAAGGAAGGGTTAACAATAGAAAAGTGTTGTTTTATTGTGACCAATAACATAGCATGACGTCTTGACAATATTAGTCAAAACGTCATGCTATACAGTCAAGTTCCAGTAGGGCGCTACTAAAGCGTAAGGTTCTATTGTGAAAATGCTAGAAAAGGCTACCTAGAGGCCTTTTGAACTCCGTTAACCCCGTTGTATTTCGAAACCATTTCATTATTTCAGTATATGTCTCTACCATATAGAAACCATCGTCAATACAACGAAGTTCATCATCCCAAATAATTACGATTATAAAACGAAAACGTCAAAATTAGATAATTACCCCACTGCATCCAATTAAGAAGGTCCAGAGAGCCATTGAAGGTTTAATTTTAGATTTATCAAATGACGTGGGTGAAGGCTCCTCATTTATTATGCAATACGGAAAACCCTGCATCCGTAATCCGGAGTAAGAGCAGAAAGCTCTGGTTTTATTTATAAAGTAAATATATCTTAATACTAATTTTATAAATGCGAAAGTTTGTAAGGATGGATGCATGAATGGATGAATGTTTGCATGTTAGTTACTCCTTCAGAAAAAACGTTTAAACACATAGTGTGAAATTTGGTACTAATATAGTTTATTACTCAGAATAGTACACCCAATAATGCTAATGCCATAATGGCTCTAATTTAACCCGAATAATATGGTTTCCGCGGAAGTAGGTCCGAATTTAAAAGCTAATTCAACGCTTACATAATCGCGGCAAAAAGCTAGTCATTTAAAATGCAAAAATGGAAACCTTGATTCAAACTGGAGATTTTGCAAAAAGCTCATGATTTTGTTTATAGAAAGTAAAGGTATTTCTACTTCAAGATTATGTTTTAGCCACTTTTACCACCTTTAAAGCATAATCCTTATCCCTGTTTCTGACTAGGTACTATTCAAGCACAAGTGTATGTATGTTATAATTTTAGCTAGTCCAAACGGTCAAAATAAAAAAGTAGTCCACTCAATTACCTTCGCACAATGTCCACTTCTTTGTCCATCATAATTACAAACCACTATTCTCTTACGAAAAACACGAAAATAAATTATCAAAAATGAAGAAAGAAATTTCAGCGACGAAATTAGAAACGAGGACACGGGGACAGAGGAAAATGTGATTTGCGACCAAAACAGTGTCGGATCTTCAACTTTTATGAAATGAAATATATTAAGGGGAAGTGTAGTTTATTACTTTAGCGACTCTACGTGTTGTCTCACATAACAAAAGGTCTCTCAAAGAGAGTACGACAAAGAAATGAAGTTTTAACAAACTACTGAAACCGTAGACGTTGGTGTCACAAAGGTCGAGATGTTGTTTCCGTAAGACATTGCTTTTAGTTTGTCCGACTGTCATTGAAAGGAAAGTCTTGAAAGGAAATGCTATTTTTATTACATTTGATCTGATTTTGTAGTCTTAATAAAATACTTTTGTAGTGTACCTATTCGGAAATAGAGACAAGTTGACAGAATTAGACGACCCACTCATCGTTCTTAGTTGTTTAATAACATTTTTATATCAGTATTAACATGGCAGGCGTGCAGACGTGGGTTAGCCTCCCACTAGGTGGATCGACGATCTGGTAAAGATCCTAGGTACTAGCTGGATACGGAAGGCGTAGCATCGGCCTTTGTGGAGATCTATGGGGGAGGCCTATGCCCAGCAGTGGGCGTCTTCCGGCCGATACGATGATGATGACCTATTCGGCATATTGCAGGTTTGGGCGTCGCTGGCCTCCGTAAGCTTAAGCGAGAGGTTCCAGATTCTAACCCCAGTGCCGCCACGTGCTAATGACTGTTTTTTGAGTTATGTGTACATTAGTTGAACACTAATCGATGTTCTTAAGGTGAGGGAAAACATCGCGGGGAACCTGCACATTTAAACGACTGAATGTGTAACCATGATCCACTAATTACTTGATCTTCATGATCCAATCTGGTCAGCTTCTCCTGTCAACCGTAATTACCTGATCTGCAAAACCCTGCCCTATAGTAATGGCCGACTCCAGGCACAAATGGACATTAACGCCAAGATGATTGTTTTAACTCGACAGTAATAAGAAAAAATACTAATTACATAAATAATACTTACTTTCCAATCTCATAAAGTTGGCGATATACACTGTGTAGGCTCCGTAGGTTACTATGATCTGTTTTTTCTGATTTGTCTTATTTGGTGAACAAACAATGCCCAAAATCACGACTTGCCGTATCAATCACGCTACGTATATTGTGCATAAATGTCTTGAATTATACAAGAAATACACAGAATTTCAACAAATACTGTTGCAGATTATCTATTTAAATACATAATTTCCAGAAATAAATAGGACAAGTCAGTTTGGACAGATTATACGTCATCGAGTACAAAAAATATATAGTCACAAAGAAAGGTGACT
Source organism: Blastobasis lacticolella (assembly GCA_905147135.1). Classification (NCBI taxonomy): domain Eukaryota; kingdom Metazoa; phylum Arthropoda; class Insecta; order Lepidoptera; family Blastobasidae; genus Blastobasis; species Blastobasis lacticolella. The sequence continues at coordinate 17,107,321 of LR990051.1, forward strand.
TTCATGTGAAAAGCAAAACAGCCAAGGAAAACACAAGAGGATATGTTAGTACTATCGCTATGAAAAGTTTAAGTTGTTGTACATGGTCAGACCAACGTTTTGTAGGTCTTCTAATTTACTATAACTACAATGTGTATTTTGCTTGTTCATTAGAATAGGATAATCCACGGCAATCCACAGTCTAGTAGATTCATTTATTAATCAATGAAAATTACATTATACTACACATTCATATAAGCAATTCACAGAGATTTCGTCATAATATAAATAATAATAATTATAATGAAATTAAATAAGTAATTACATTATTAATAAAAAGAAATGTCAAAAGTTAAATGAAAATAAAAATATATAATATCGAATAAATGTACCAGCTACCTATTCGTAATGGAACACCTATCAATGAAACATTAAATGTCCAACACAATAAATTACAAAATAAATTAAAATAAACATGTCCATAGGTAAGTATTCTAGCCTAAGTAGGAATGCTCTTGATGTAAACACTGTAAATGGACTAATAAACTGGCAGTACATAAAATTATTATTCAGTCAAAACTCACAGAGAGTGACATTTAATTGTTATACGTACTTTAGAACTCTGCACTGCAAATGATCATTGTCATTGTTAGAAATACGCTTAAATCTATGAACCAGCCAAGTCATACTTTCGGACCACAATGTAGAGCTTGTAGAGTTATTCTTTGTAGAGTTACGAGCTTAGCTCTTCATGATCTGATAAGTTCTTCACAATGAAACCGTTATGTGCTTGCGAGGCTAGGTGACCCAATTTTACATGACATTTTTGGTTGGATTTTTTCTATTTAAATTAATATACAGATCACGTAGGAACACTCCATTATGCACTTAATTTCACACCGGAACACAAGAGCGCATAATAAAAATATTAATCATCTTGACGTTAATGACCCGGATGTGCTCTTGCACACGAGGGCCCGGGGTCCGCCTTGCCCATGATCCAGGATTTGGCCGATCAGGTTATTACAATGGAGCGACTCCCATCTGACCTTCGTGACTCTGCTACCATGAGAACCTAACCATATTGGATCATGGTTACAAATTCAGTCGCCTGAATGCGCCTGAACACAAGAGCGCTAAATGTAGGTACGCAATAGAATTTCATAAATTTGTGAATCCGTCCAGGCAGACTTGCCAAATTATTTACACGAGAACATTGTTTGTTGTAAACAATACACTGGCCCGTCTTTTGTAATATTCGGGTGAAATGGCTAATTCAAGCAAGCAGTGTACGCAAACACGAGCGAGAGGTCAAAATACAAGTAAAGTTAACAATAGTGAGCAACCGCTCGACTCTCGCTCACTTGCGGCGCAATGTTTCAAAACCACACAAACTGTCGGTCCGTATATGCACTGCGTCCAGCACTCCCATTAAAGACATATGATTTGGTTCTATTAATGTTTTTGACTAGTCTAGAGTGGAAGGAAGATGGTCTACTTTACGGATTTTGTGTTCTTAGAGGCGAACTTCGCAGGTTAAGAGAGGTTTTATGCGAAACACAGCCCGTGAGGAGAATGTTGGAGGAATGGGTGCAGAAGATGAAATAGAGGAGGGAACGAAGTATGGCAGCTGGCCGACGGAGCAAGAGAGTGTGTTGTGACGTCAGCCCGCTAAGTGACCAACTGGATTTGTAAGTGTCAAGAAGCGCACACGCCCAAAGAGCCACCAGCAAGTAAGCGTGTGCATCAGCGTGATCAGGACTGACGCGGTCAGTATGACCGGAGGTCGATAGGAGGTGGGTATCGGTTTTGACTTCCGAATTGGATCACCCACCGCAGAATGACGCCACACGAGCATGAAATTTCGATAGGATAATACATCAGCAAGTGGAAGTGGTTAGTACAATCAATAAGTGGAGAAAGTTAAAAGGGAAACCGTACGCAACGAACAAATGCAATTTTTTGTTTAAGCGATATAATGTCTCCGCCAATCGTACTCGTTCTGCCCTATATAGGAACCCATATGCGTCCACGATATGTGCAGAAATCGTCTTCATCTGTACGGGTTCTAAGACACTACGGGCATCTTCAGCTTAAAATATATTTTAACACAGGCATCTAACACGATCACCTTAACAATACCACGTTCCGGAGCAAGTTTGAAAGCGTCAACAGCGAGTGCTCGCCAAGAGACCATTTGTAAAGCACCCCTGACACCGTAAAAGGAACTTAGCAACTGTGTAACAACATGGGGTGGCATGACAAAGAGCGCACTGAGCGAGAGGCCAGCATTTCATGCAAGCTTCATGCACCGTTTTACAGTAGCATACATCATTGCGACGACTTCCTTATGCCAATGTGTGACGCGGTACGCTTCTGTGTGTTATTTATTTATTAATTCCACCATCGGAATGCCAAATCCTGGATCATGGTCCACTCCTCGAGACTGCAATCGGGACATTAACGCCAATGTATGCAATCTTTCTGTTTTCATTAAAGGTAATCCTGTTAAGATAAACTTTGCGAATGTTGATAATACCAATCATCATCATTCGCACAGTCCTGTTGATCCAACTTCAGCCAAAATTTTGTTATCGTTCAATGTTAATAATAGGTAGCGTTTTTGTGACAAAGGAATCCACTATATAACGATTTTTAGTATAATGGGAATATGTTGGGATTATACGGGAATGGAAAAACTAAAAGATTGTCATGCATACAAAGTCAATGGTAAACTTAGTTTATTTTAAACAATAATACACATCTCCCTTGTTTCCCAGTGTTCACCTGCACCAGAATCTCGCTAACCAAACAGTTACATGAACCAGTCTCAATATTTATTACCTAATATTTCAATGCAGTGCACAGAATATTCCACAATTTTTCAAGCAAAATCTCCATCGGAGAGTTTGATATTTTCGCAAAACATTTACAGTGGATTTGCACTTCGCAATGTAATCCAGGTACCTATTTTATTTATTTAATTCAAATGGCAAATAAAAATTGCAAATAAGTACAGCAAAGAGGTCACCCCAGGCCACACTGTGACATATGCAGTGTTAATAAAATGGGGAAAATTCACGCCGAAGAGTGCATAAATGAAATGCACTTTTATTTCAAGTTGAAACATTTTCCAGTGAAGACATATCGTTAACCAAAAAATACTGACGTGTTGGTTTTGCACCGTTCCGGTTGCCGGGCTTGGTCATGGCGGCGAGCGGAGCGGTGTATTTTGTATATCAATATTGTATCATATGTGTAGAATTACATATAGCAAAAAATGCGTAGCATAGAGAATGTTATCAATAGCTGTTGTGTGGAACCCATCATGTGTATCGTGTGAAGAAGAAAAGCGATTGCATAACGATTGTCGGGAAATTCGTAAACCGTATTTCCCGTACGGTCTTGTCAACCGCTTCTTCCACATTTATCAATCTTTTCGTTTGTTTAGAATACTTTTGTAAGTTGGCTTTTCACGGACGTGTCCAGACAAATATTTTCTAGTCCGGCTTGTCCGGCTTTTTTTTAGTGTAGCTGCCGTGCCGAAATAAAAATCCTTAAAGTGTTAAAGATGTCTTTAATATTACAAAGGGCAATTTTATTTTTGTCTAGAATGGATATTTTTGTTGTAGAGAGTTGAATAAACATCATCTTCATCATCTTGGCGTTATGTTCCGGTTGCGCCACCGCGCGGTACGCGAGGACTCAGGATCCGCCTATACACACTGTAAAATTTATAGTTTATTATGTTATTAATTTCCCACGTATCCCTGGGGCTTACGTTTGAGTTGGAGTTGAGTTTTGCTACAAACACACAAACAACATCAAACCCCAAACGCATATATTGCCTCCATTCCATCCGTCGTGTAGATTTGTTACTTTTGTATGAGAAAGAATGATAACTGATTATTTTGTGTAAGATAAGCTTAAAAACATATTGTCCGGGTTTTAGAACATTATATTCGGCCTTTAAAAGCTATGACTTGCTATTAAAAAAGGTATGTCTAACTTTAAGGGTAAAATGTCCGGCCAAATTAAGTGCCGAGTCCGGCTTTTCTGCTTTTGGACATAGCCACCGTACGTCCGCCGCCTCCTCCCACCCTATCCCCTGCCCAGATAGAGGAGCATAGCGCAAGCGATTTCAACTTTCCTCGTTAGCCAGTCGTTGGGCGGAAACCCACCGTCACGCCGCCGCGTGGAATCCACTCGCCCCACTAATTCTCCACTTGTATTCGCCTTTTTGGGGAAAGTCGCCTTTTTGGGGAAACTGCCGGAACGCGCATCTTAATAATTTAGAACGGCCTTTTTAAACGGACTAGTTCTTCGTACAACAGAATAACGAATGGCGCTGATAGCCCCTGATACTAAACCGACAATCACTACAGCCATAATCGTTCTATCGAAAATGTTTGCATGGATGGGTTGCAGTAGCGACAGTTCACCATACCTATAGATGGTACTTTCCAGCGACAGTACACCATGACGATGGCACTTTATATCAAGAGTGCCTACGCGAAGGTATCGGATTGAGTTGGAAACGAGATTGTTATTACACAGATTGGTTAAAAACACTAATATGCATGACGAAATCTGCCGTTAAAAAGCAGTTACCGCAGTCTGTGAACGTGTTTAATATCAGGTTTATCACTTGCGTGTTGCCGACTCTGTAATATCCTTTTCTAGTCCGAGCGCTAAGTGAGAAATTCCACCACAACCTTCTCATTTCGTGATGCTGCAATTCCACTTGATACGAGCCAATACGATACCCAAAGCTTCGATTTCAGATTAGAACCCACAGGGACCTAAATAGTTCCAAAATTTTGGTTTTTGTTATTTTACTCCAAAACTGTAATAGCCATAATAAATTAGTCAGACAGGAGTATAATTCTTGATAAATTACCTACAAATTGCAATGATGCAATACAAATAATGCAAGATTATAGCGCTTAGCGCTCGGACTATTCACCCCTCATTGAACAACTCCATGTTGTACGCTTCAAGGAAAACCTCTAAAAGGAGCTCCTTCCACAGCTTTAGTGAGCGTGGGAGAAAGTTTACGACTAATTAGGTTCCAAAATGAGAGGAAGAAATTCCTGTCTACGGTGAGAGGTGCGATGATAGATAGTAACTGTAGATATTATATCAAACGTTCCACACAAGCAATGGGAGGCGAAATCCCTCCGTTGACTTAATACCAGCCGTAAAAACATTACAAAGGAATGATTCTCAATTCAATTAAATTCTTTGTATTCTTTATTCAATGAAATCAGAGATCTGTTGGCAACAGCGTTGCGTAATTAACCTACTGGACAACGGTAGCCGCTTTCTATCCGGTGGATCGTCTGTCCGGGTTGCCCAAGGCAAAAAAAATCTTGCTTAGACAAGGATTGTTTGTGAATACAGGTGTTACTCTCGAATTATTGACTTCTAAAGATATTTTTTTTTGTATTAAATGTATTCATAATATCTTCGACCAATAACAGAACAATGTAGGGATGGCCCCTTTGTCTACACAGCTTTGTCGCAAATACATACATCACCTAACAATCTCCGTCGTAGATTAGGCAGTTACCTCCAGCTGGAATTCTGAATGGCCACCTGAATAGGGCTATTTGAATAATTGAAAGCTAATCTCTCCATGCGATATGAGCTTTGATTGACTGCAACGCCCTATTGTATCACAGGAAAGCGGGAATTGTGTTTTAATTTTGATTGTCTATGAATTTGGTGATGATATCCAAGCTACGAAATAATTCGGATTAGAAATGGAACTAAAATGTGTTGCAATCTGGTTTCAACATAAAAAGGTAGGTATATTAATTGAGGGTGTCAATTATAATACTTTATGTGAAACTAACACCGGTATTCAGAAACGTTACTTTGAGGTCTCAAATTAGGTGCGCCGGGGTTCAAGTGACTGAATGTGTAACCATAACTCAAATATTCCTCAACCGATTTTAATGAATCAAGCCCAGGACCATCTCGTCTGGGGTTAAAAATCATATATTCATAAAAATGTACAGGTAAACGAAACAACGTCAATACTAAGCCCTACCTCCTTAACGCTGTAGAGATTCACGGAGCCATCGAAAATTCCGAATAGACTAAGCTCGTCACGTATTTTATTATCAAAATTTTCTCTTACCACTGACGTAACAATAAAGTTAGGCATACTGACAGGCGCGTGACGTCACCGGCTTACAAAAACTCATATATGGGCTCCCTGGAGCAAGATATTCATGAATCAACGTCGGCGAAGCAAACCATAAATTCACACGACTTTAGTTCTTATTGTTGCAAGCCAACGTGTACACTGGAGTTTTAGTTTTCTGTGAGTAATGACTGTTTTGTTTGTGGAGTGAAAAGCGTTAAACAATTTAACGAGAAATTAATGTTATGAGCAGTTTGTTAGTGTAATTGATTTATTATTTCAACTTTGCCTTTAGTATCCTACTAACATCTATCAGTTTTTTAAGTGAACGCCGTCTGCCTCTCTGATTTTGACCTGTCTCTTCCGTAGGTCTGCTGTAAGACATTTCTTATAAAATAGCTTGTTGTGTTATTTTTCTTAATGACAATATTGTATACCGGTTATTGTGCACAATTGTTATTATTGGTTGGATATTGTCCACTGTAGAACTTAGGGCCTCTCCTATGAATGGGGAGGTATTTGCCATAATTTATTTATTTATTTATTTTCCCGCCTACGTAGACTCTAAATCTTTTGCCTCGAAAACATTAGTCGCTTCTATGACACCCACGATTGTTAGGGGTTGGTGCTATTCTAGTCTGCCGGACACCACACGATCATACGAGCAGATAATATTATTATTGTATTCAGAAACCAGAAACTATAGCGACCCACGCCTGTTGCGTCGTATACCAAACTTCTTAAGGTCAACTATTAGACTAATCTGACGATTGTCTGAAGGTTTCATCAAAATCGCCCACATGTTTCAGTGTCTACAGATACACACATGTATAGGTAATTTTTTATACAGAGGTTTTGATGAATAAAATAATATGCTTGAACAATTCACACAGCGCCATCTAGCCCCCAAAGCCAGCGAAGCTTGTGTTATGGGTGCCAGAAAACTGATAAACTTCTTCTTTTCTTCTTCTTTTAAATTCATCATTTAAATTTCTGCTCGGCCGGGAATCGAATCCGGGATCTCTGCGTGACCGGCATATTAACTAACTAAACCACTCAGGTCATCTTATCAAACGACAATTCCCATATTGGAGTCTCAATATGAACACGGCCCTATCTGTCACGTCAATAGTGCGTGCGTGAGTCCTCGGCGGTGTGAAGTCGTTTGTCAAAGTTGCCGATCCATCTTCCCGAGTTCATTCGTCAGACGCGTCGCATCCAATAGCCTGAATGACTGCTGTTGGCTTGTTATTATTGTTATTATCGACGCTTATTTTGTTGAGTAATAATAATTTGGAATGCCTTTTATTACTGTAAGTAGCTTTTACCTTTTAGAAATCGTATTTAGAGCTGTTTATCTTTTCCCGGGGTCTCCAACTCCAACTCCCAACCAACTCGGTGGACTGATCTGATGTGATCTGGTGGGAAAGTCTGCGATGCAGTGAACATCTTTCTGGGTACCTCGTTTACGCAACCACGACCACTCTGACAAGAGTGTCCGACTAAGAAGAAGATATATTTTTCCCGAGCGATCATTTTCAATGACGTCCTTAACCCCTATAGCTTTTTGTGACATTTCTGTAACGAACCCGAATAATCCCTCTAAAATTCGTAATGAATTTATTATGTTCATTTAAGTCTGTGTAGCAATACTATAACATACTACTGAATAACTTTGTATCGAGTAAAAAGCATAGATGGGATAACGTATCGACTTGTGTGAGTTTGAATATTGCGCGTTGCGTACAGTGACAGATTAGAACACGTGCAGATTTTGAATTTCAAAAAATTTTATAGAATGTGTATACAATTGTGTTGTTTACGTGAAAATCTGTAGGTAAGTATATAAAGTAATACATTTCGTGTTAGCATTGCAAATTTTTATCTTTTTTATATGACATTGGTAACTTTTTTTGTTTGTAACAGTCCTGTTACATTGAGTGACAACAGTAATGAAAGTTGTAAGTAAAGTTTACAAGTATTGATGCTGAAATGTCTGTTTTTATTTTAGAGTTCCTCAAGATCGATGCGGAATGATGAGATGTATGGCAAATTATTTGTATATTATATCGAAGAGTAAGAAAGGCAAAAGATCTCAACGACAAAAAATTTATCGTGCAGAATTTTGACTTGAAATAGGTGAGACCTTATGCAAGCTTGGTCTGAAGCCTAAAATCAAGAGCCGAAAGTTTTTAGAAAACTAAATTCAAGCCAAAGAAACATAAGAGCCCTGCAGAACATGTTCTTTCATTGGCAGTAAGCCAAGACCAGGTCGGCTACTGGCCGATTTGGGTTCGAAAAAGAATACGTTGCAAGGTACCCAAGTGCACTGGCGTTTCACAAATAATTTGTGAAAAATGCGGTGTACCATTACGCTATAATAAAAAAGATAATTGGAAAAAATCCTTCCATACAACGTAAGTATTTTGTTACGTTGTAACTCAATGTGACAGTAATGTCACACTCCCTAAAATGTCAAATAAATGAAGAATAATAAATATTTTAAAATTTCTGAGAAATACGTGTTTTTTTATTTCCCTAAACCTATCTCATTATCAACATAATAAATGTTTTAAAGAGGTTGAGCTATAAAGGGTACCTAATGAGAAAGAGCTATAAAGTAAATGTATGTAAGCTAGTACTACGAAGAGTTCAAACTGTATCTCTCATTCTACCCAACCGAATTAGAAGAAACATGAACTAAATTGTAAGTTGGATCACAAACTACCAAACTGTGAAAATCCCATCAAAATCCGTTTGGACTTTTTTATTATATGTATTGATAACTTTAGTTTGAACTCTAACCGATGCTTCTACGGTAAGGGAAAACATCGTGATGTAACCTACATATTCAGGCGACTGAGTATGAAACCATGATCTTATATTTAGAGGTGGGTTACACATTGGTAGCAGTGACCACTATCCATCAGGTGACACGCTTGCCTCTTTGTCTGCCGTATATTGTCATAAAAAACTTGTCAAGATCCTATGTTAACAGGGTAGCGGAGGTCAAAATGGCAGTCGCTCCACTGTAATTATCTGATCTGCCAAATCCTAGATCAAGGTCGTCCTGTACATCCGGGATATTGACACCAAGATGACTACTATACTTTATGTAAAGCGGTAACAATCGCCCACTACTTTAAAGATACCGATGTTAGAAAATTATCGTCACCTTCGTCACTGCAAATGCACGTCGTCCCTTTCAATCATGTAAGTTTTCCCCATGCTTTTAACACTTTACCAGTACGTCAGAAGACATCAGAAGTCGGTACCCCATACAAGGTGCGCATGGAATACACGATAACCCGAATATTGCTCGAATGACATCGCATCTACAGTTTTTACGTGCCAGTACTGTGTCATTTGCGCAGAATTCTGATACGTCAGGGGAAATTCGGAATGTTGGAGAATATAGCGTCGCTAGAGATTTCTTTGGATTGACGAGGCCTTTAAATTTATTTACGACATAAGTTTTTGTAGGGGTCCTGTTATGGCGCCAACGATTGAGCTGGTTGTTATTTTGACGTTCAATAAAAATATCTGATTAAAGTCATTGTACTCAAACTCAAAAGATATTTATTTAAATAGGATTATCTCTATACTTAATCTCCTATCTAACGTCAAAAAACGATGGGAAAATATAAAGGGGTCTTCTAACATTCCTATCCTAGTAGGGGGTAACGAAAGTAGGCCGGTCAGCGCGCACAAAATGACCTGCGAGCAGTAAGGCGAGGTACCGAGTATCAATACGCACTGTGTACAGTCAGCCGCAAATTGAACGAATCACCTCAGCATACATTGCATCAATCGCTCGCATGCCGCGCGCGATCACTGATCTCCGCAAACGCAGCGGTTGCGGCAGTAGCGCGCGAGCGGCGCGTTCTCGACATCTCGAAATTGACAATTTTTTTAGCTATAAATTACGCGAATTCATTATAAATAAGTTATAACACACCCGTTATATTAGTTATTCGCATTACGGGATTGTCAGTGACATACAAGATTGTCAAAGACCGTTGACAAAATGTTTTTTTCTGTAATAGACATTTTATACCCGTTTAATTAGTCATTTGTTTTTACGGCGCCCAGTAGAAGAGGTTTTAGGTATTTAATTTAATGTTGATATCTATCATTCAACTTTGACTGTAATTAAATAGTTTTCTTTATAAAATCTTGCTTATTCTTAGTAAGTTTTAGACTAATAAAGTTCCACATTGTGCAATCACAAAGTTTGTTTACAAAAGCTGTCGAGAGCTTTGCTTGGAAAACACATGAGAATTTCCACCATCTCAAGTTTAAAGTTGGAGAAGGTTGCAAGTTTCTTTATTTATGCAATAAACAAAACAAACACTTTATTTTATTCTCATCGTGACGCTGATCGCCGCACTTATTTTTAAAATATAGTAAGCTAGAAGCAAGCCTATTGCTAGTCCAAGATCTATATTTGGGCGAGTTGAGGTGCATCAACTAAATTGGTACTATTTTCTACTGTGACGAGCGAAACATCACGTTTATGGTATACATACTAGACATGTGGTGTCCGATAGACTGAAAGAGCACCAACCCCTTACACTCGCGGGTGAGTAATTAGACTTTTATTAGCAAAACATTTTTTAATGTAAGGGAATGTTTTTTTTTTTTAATAAAATCAAATGTTTATTTGTAAAAAAAATTTGGGTTACATTTTTAGGTCTTTTTAAGTAGATACAATTTTTGTCCATGCCAAAATTGGCCATTAGCGGCATACAAATATAGTCTCGGTACCTAAATTACTAGATTTGAAGTCACTACAAAAGTATTTAATAAATTAGCTACAATAATTTAATACAACTAATAATACTGCTGATAAAATGTCAAGATATAATGTCATCGTGATGAAACTACACATTAAGGCGACTGAATGTGTAACCATGATTCAACCTGGTCGGGTTCCCCTGTTAACAGTGTCACGGCGGTCAGACGGCAGTCGCTCCACTATAATCACCTGATCTGCCAAATCCTGGATCAGGGTTAAGGCGGACCCCGTGCCTTCACCGCCGCGTGCGAAAGCACAACCGGGACATTAACGTTAAAATTATTATTTATTTTTCATATATATCAAATGACTGTCTGTACAAACTCCAAATAATACAGCTGCTATTAAATTACAATAATTTCAAGCTAACAGTTGAAACACAAACATTTCTATTGGCATCGCATACATACCGATGTAAACACAGTCTTCGGTTCATTTGTTGAGCGGATTGACTGACTTGTAACAGCATTGTGAACTGTTTGCTCTAGGTGTGGACTTGTGTACTGGGAGTATGTGCCAAATGTGTAGGTACTGTGGCGAATATTTAAAGATGGCGCAGACGAGCGTTTAAATTTGGAGGTTGGTTTACGTCAGGTAATACAAAATTTGTATATATGTAGCTGCAAGGAAAACTGACCTCCCTAACATACATTTAGTGTTTGCTAGGGGGACCATTTACTCTGCAGCTGACTGTACCACGTACCTGAAAGAACTATGGATGTTTTATCTCAAAAATCTTGAGTGAATTATAAAAATGGTTGCATTAAATATTGTGTGTGCGTGCATTGTAATGACAGTGTACTGGTGTGACAGCGCAGTACGAAATCAAACAAAATGGCGACAGATTGCTGTGTGAGTGTGTGAGCCATATACAAAGAAATTGTCGTACCTTGTGCGCCGCACCTCTTGTGTAGTGGCGTCCATATTTTTCAGGTTCATGACATTTGACATTTACCTAGTAGATTCATAAACCTACCTACTTTCAGAATTTCAGTGTTATTTCATTCAAGCAAATCGGTATTATCAGATAAACACACAAACAAATAAGATCTTATTAAATTAAAATAACGTAGGTAGGTACGTACTATAAATTTTACTTTCAAGTTTACTTCATTTCGAATGAAATATCTTCCTATAAATGAAATACAATAATTGGCCATTGATTTTTTGTAACTGCTTTAATCGATGGGTAATAAACCTTAGTCAAACTTGATAAGCCTCGCCAACTTGAAGATGCACCCTGAAGTTCGACTAGCCACAAAGTACGAATTGGTTGCTCATCCAGTTCTCGGACTCTTCCTGCGGTAAGGTTATTGGTCTTGCAAGCATGCTGCCTCTAAACCAGGGCCATTTTGCTCTTTCACACGAAAGAGGTATTTAAGTTGTCTCTAGAGGTGGAAAGCGCTTTGGTGATACCCCGGATGTTGCTGATGGCCATAAGCGGCGGTGACCACTTTCCATCAGGTGACCCGCTTACCTATTTATCTTAATTATAATTATCAAACACAACATTCTTAATTAGAAACCGCCCGTCTATCCGCACCAAGGCGAGCCCGCGATCCAGCAAGACCGAGACGCAAACAAGGCCCGAGATGGATGTTTATTCGGGTCACTTTGGGACACCCTGTATACAGCGGCAGTAGCAACCATTGTCCATCGAGTTCGGGGACTTGTAGGTAAATATTAAATCAGTTGGAAACTGTGTGTTTGGTTTCTAGTCTAGAACTGCTGGAGTTTCGGTATTCGAAATGTTGGGCTGTGGGGGCGTTAGTTCGGCTCGAGTTGAAGGTTTCGTCTGGGTAGATGATTCGATATTTTCATCATTCATTTATTCTATCAGGTGGTAGGACTCTGTTAATCAGGAGTCCGCCTGGGTGAGTACCACCGCCTTACCTATTTTTTCATCATCATCATTATCTTGACGTTATGTCCCGGTTGCGCCCCCGCACGGCACGCAAAGGCTTTGGGTCCGGCTTATCTATTTTTCCACCGAGCAACAATGCTTGAATTGTTGTGTTCTGGTTTGAAGGATAAGGAAGCCAGCGCACTTACAGGCATGAGGCATCGTCACAGTGATAACGTACCTGCGGTTACTGCTTTTCATGAGATGGGTTGTCTGCTCATTTGTCTTTGCGAAGAAAAAAATCATTTAATTTAGCAATCGCCTAGCTAATGTCAAAGAACTACATATATATAAACAAAATGTCTACACTATATCTGCCTATCTGAACGACAATATTATACTCCGAAACTACAGAAATATCAATAATTATTTTAATAGAAAGCTACATTCAAAACAAATTTTATTAAAATTTTACAAGATCGCAAAATGTCGACACGACAAAATACCACGGGGATTTTTTATCTTCTTCCTTTACTGGGAGCACGCCAACCGCAAATATCTGTATTTCCAAGTGAACAGACCCGAGATAAAACTAAAAAACACACCACCTACCAAAAAAGCGATCAGGAAAAATGTTTAGACAATCTAGGTTTCGTATATCATTATGTGTTATAGCTATAAGTAATATTATATCTTAAATATTATCAGCGACCTGCCCATGCTTCGCATGGGTTTTCTTGGCTTTTCTTTATCATAATATTCATTATTATACATCATAATGTAGGTAAAAAAAACCCTGCGGGAGCAATTCTATAATTTATAGAGAAAACCACATCAAAATCCGTTTCGTGCTTTAGGAGGAGTTAGAGAAAATACATACACACAGACAGAAGGGAAAAGCGCCTTTAATTTATAATACCCATGTATAGATGTCTGAAATTGACTTTTATTTTTCTGGAATTGTTTAGAAACAAATTTGAATCTATCGTCTTGGCTTCAATACCCGGTAGTGCTCACGCGCGCGAGGCCCGGACCTTGATCCAGGATTTGGCAGATCAGGTCATTATTGTACGACTACCATTTGACCTTCCCGTGGCCATGTTGACACGGTAATCTGACCATATTTGATCATGTTCACATATTCAGGAAACTGAAGTTTCCTCACGATGTTTTCTTTCATCGTATGCGCATGGGTTAGTTTACAACTAATGCACATAACTCGGAAAAAGGTCATTAGTACATGGCGGCACAGGAGTTCGAAGACGGTACCTTTTGCGGCTACGTAGTTATGTACAATGTGTAGCCCAAATTCCCCAAAAATTCATAGCCACGCGCTTCATCGACCTTCCTACCTGCGCTACCCGTACCCACAGAACTATGCGCACCACTGCATTACTAGTTGGCAATGTATGTACGATCACGTGTGCAAAATGATAGGGGCAATGGAGTAGTAACATTATTTCGAGCAATTTGCTTCCACGCCTCACAGTTTCGCGCGGAACGACTTCAAAATGTATTCAGAACGCGACTCTACGTACAAATATTAGCCGAGTAAGTTGAGCCAATGCAATTTCTCCAATACAGTAATGGCACGAAATGGCTATCGGAGTGATTGATGTTGTTATTGTTTTCGTAATGTGTAGGAATAATGATGTATAGGTGTGGGTTGTGAATAAAATTCCTCTCATGTAAATACATTTTGTCGTTTCGTTTCGCTAATGATTTTTATGTTATTGTACAATCTAAATGTATGGTAGATGTAATAGGTTATAGTTACCACTTACCATCAGGTGGGCTGTCTGCTAGTTTGTCACTGAGTGGCATAAAAAAAAAGATATATATTTGTAACAAAAATTGCGGCGAATAAAAGTAAAACACAAGTTAATACTAGGTTTGCTCTCTGTTTCAACATTCGAAATTTAATTTTTATTACTATATAAAAGCTTTTAAGGATTTTAATAATGGATACATGATATTTGATGTTTCATCATAATTACCTACAATTAAAAAGCTTTTATTGGATTTTATAAATAAAGCTCTGGATGGGTACGGAGAAACTATGGACCGCCACTTTGCTGTTTTCAAAAACAAGCTCCCAAAATGATTAAAAAGAATAAATCATTTTGCCAAATGCCAAATCAATGATGCATTGTCGCTCTTTGGGGTTGGCGTATGTCCAGCAGTAGACTAGGATAGACTGATAACGATGATTGCCAAGTTGATAAAAACCTTTTCACAGCAGGCACAGATCTTACTAATAAACTTTGTGACTCGCTATAACTAAGCCAAGAACATTTTTTTATTAGATTGACTAAGCCTATATGACATAGACATAGACATTATTTATTTTGACATCACAATACTCATAATACAAAACTCATGGAGCAAGTTACATTTGTATATCTAAATTTAACATAACTATATATATTTAAAACCTATTCAATAAAAGCGATTCGAATATGACCATCATCTCACCTGGTCATAAGTGACGAGGCGGTTGAAGATGGAGCAAGCCTGTCTAGGAACAGCCTGTTCACTCTAGCCTTGAAGGCTTGATTTTAATGATCAGGGAACATACTCGCAGACATATATAGAATCCGTGTCGTTATTAGAACACACTCACACTTTTTACTTATAAAAAGAAACTTGTAAACACTGTGACGTGTCCACAATTTTCGCGTCAACCAACTTCTCAATTTTCGAGTCGATACCCCGATAATAGTTCCTTCAATCCCGACCCGAAAAACCCCAAATTTCTCTTTGGCGTCGTAAATTTCATGTTACCACGCCACCTTACTAATAACTAAGATTATTTATCCCAGATTTATGCCTCGCAACCCGTTATCTATGGTGGTTGGGGCACAATTTATACATCCGTACCCTGTTGAGGGTAGAATTCGATATCCTGTGCCTCTCCGTTAATGGCCGCAGTGTTTGTGCGTCTTCACTTTGTTATGCTACACTGGGTGTAGTTTGAACTCTTGTTGTTAGTAGATAATGTGAGAGGAATGGGTTTAACATGTTGTGACGATCGTAGGTAGTGGGGAAAGTACATGTAGATGATTATAATGTAAACTGATGTAAGTAATAATATGAGCGTCGGTGGCCTAATGCTTAAAGGATACCCCAAGGTACCGGGTTCAAACCCCAGTGAACACCATGTACCAATGACTCTTGTTTGACTTGACTTTTCTGAGATATGTACATTAGTTGAACATAAATCATGCTCTTGCTGGATCATGGTCAAGGCGGACCCCGAGCCTACGCGCGCTACAGCACAACTGGGACATCAACGCAAAGATGACCCTTCTAAATAAGCAATGGAAAGTCATTGTGTAACGAACTTAGTTTCTTGTTTAATAACTGCTTTTCAACCATAGCAAAAATGGTGTTATTTCTTTATTAGTCATACAAACTATTAAATTTACAACCTGAAATATCATTAAATTTTTAAAGACAAACAATAGAGCACATCAACGACATTAACGAAAAAATGTGGGATAAAATAATCACATTTAATTTAATGTGGTTTCGCCCAGCCACGAAAGCTCAAAACATAAAAAATTATCAGGTCTCAGCAAAGCCCTAACTCCACAAACCTCCATAAAACCTCCATTTGGTATTTTGGTCAACGTATGGCTTGGCCATTCCTTTTCGATGGTAGCCCAAATCGCTTCACTGCATTGGTCATTCCCCACTATCCAAGCTAACAACTCACTCTTCGATGTAGACACTAATGCAGTGCTGTATTTTGCAATTACTACGTGGAATAACATAAATATTTGCAGACGCAGCGGACCCCGCAGCGGAAATTATTCAAATCACAGCCAGACAGTGCTATTAATATCGGTAACCCATGTTTAAACAAACTGTGGCTGCGGTTCCCAATATTAAATTCAAATCCCACCGAAAATACTATTTCGAATTGCGTTGCCGCGAATATTGGTAAAATATATATCGCTTTAACAGCAAACTAGTGCACTCGGCGCGTACACCTACTTTACCTCGACCTACTTTTTTCTTTTTTATAAACCTTCCTCTTGAATTACTCTATTTATTGTTGAAATCCGTTGCGTAGTTGAAAAGATCTAAGCGTACATAGATACATAGGTACAAAGGGGCAGACGGCGGGCGATTTTGTTCGACGCGAAGCGACTTTGTTC
Organism: Blastobasis lacticolella; assembly: GCA_905147135.1. Classification (NCBI taxonomy): domain Eukaryota; kingdom Metazoa; phylum Arthropoda; class Insecta; order Lepidoptera; family Blastobasidae; genus Blastobasis; species Blastobasis lacticolella. The sequence goes on from LR990051.1 coordinate 17,124,255, forward strand.
TAGTACGTATAGATGACCAAGGTATATTGTAAAAGTACATTGAGGATATATATTTAATATACTGGTGTTTCGTATCCTCCACATAACTGAAACGACTTAAATTAAATGGAATGTATGCTATTGGAAATGTAATGTCAGGTATGTCACCAATGTAACGGTGCTGAATACCAGTTTCATTTAATCTGAACGCCGCAAGCTTCAATAATTTAAAAAGTAATATAAAGTTAGTAGCTCTAATTCTATATCATAGGAACCCAATTTATATCATAGATCAAGCTTGATTTCTTAGCTTTAATCTGAAATTTTCTTCGTAAATAACATTGAAACGAGTACAAGTTTACACCAAACAAATTTATGTATATTTGTAACGTAATAGACACACTCCACGTCAAAATTCCACTTCTAGCATCCCGCAGCGCCTTAAGTTTGAAGGCGCTCTATAACGGGGGTCCTAAACAATCAAACTTTGAGTACCGTTGGCCTAGACAGACTTATGGTATTAGGCGGGAGGACAGTTTGAATATTCAATTAGTAATTTGTACACAGATCGATGGTGCTGTGCGAGCAACTATTTGAGTTGGGACGTGTACTCCGGGAACGTGGGCTGCAGCCTTCAGTGCATTGCATGCAGAGCATAACGTACACAGCTTATGACCGAAATTGTTATATTGAAAGAGAAAGAAACAAAGAAAGAAACCATTTATTACACAAAATTGGTGATAATAGTAGATAATAACGGTTATTTCTAACAAATTATACAAATATAAGTTTTAGAAACTATTAACAATAAAAAATAAGGACAGTGTATTTCTGTTCATTGGGGGAGGCCCATGTTCAACAGGGTTAAGCTGTGTTATATGTTAGTTTAAGCTGATAATGATAATCATGAAGAAACAGATATGAAAACTAACAAAATTACATCATTATCCTGGTGTAAATCCTGGTTCCTTTCAACCCCTTATGACTTAAACATCAACTAACCAAATGCAACAAAACTTAAATGCATGTTGCCAAATCTTTGAGGTGCATTTGCTTAGTCCTTGTCTTCGAGTTGATGAGTTGAGTGTTGCAAAAATAACCCAATATTTATTCACAGCTAAATTTTAAATATTTTTTCCCATCTACACATTTAATAATGGGTGCCCGCGCGATAGTTGAATGTTTACAAAGCCGCTGTGAAGGACTAATTACAAAATAACACCCTTTATTGGGCTGATCAAGTTGGTTAATAAAATGTAGAAATGCTTGAATGTGACTGAAATAAATATTATAATATTTTTCATATTGACCTTCACGACTTTGTTTCTTTTATATAATATCTAATTATCCACATCAAGCAATTCGTAGGCTTCATTGATGTCAAAGAAATATAAGGACAAACCATTTACTGAAATTAAATGAAGTTTATTTTCTTAGAAACACGAGAAAAAAAAAAGGCAATATTTAGCAAATTAAAAGGTTGTTGAATTACTTAAAGGTTGGAAGAGTGTACTGCTTTGAAACTTATGTAGAGGAGAAAGTTTTTGTGACGTATTTCTAACAAAAAAGACGTAAGTGTTGTACTATAATTAAAAATAGTTATACAAACCGACATAGCTCTAAGAATTGTCAGACTGAAGTGGCAGTACGATGGGCACATAGTTTGAAGAACAGATGGCCGCTGGGGCAGTAAAGTTCTCGAGTGGCGACCAGTGACCACGTACCGAAAGACACAGCGTGGGTAGGCCTCACAAGGTGGACCGACGACCTGGTAAAGATCGCAGGTACCAGCTGGATGCGGAAAGCACAGGACCGGTTTTTATGGAGATCTCCGGGGGAGGCCTATGCAGTGGGCGTCTTCTGGCTGATATGATGATGACAATGATGATGATACAAACCCAAAAACAGTTTCTATTCAAGCCCATATGCTGAGTTACTTATAAAATTAAAGCCTCCCTTAGGTTCCCTACGAGCGAAAACATGCGACGCGATGCCATAAAGATCGAAGGCGGGAAGCAAATTTAATTTGCCAAATGTGATGCGGACGTCGCAAAAACCTTTCTTTTACCAAATTAAATGATCCCAAGTCCCAGTCATACGCTGGATGCCTTGGGCGGATGTTTATTTGGGTAAATGGCTATATCGAAAGGAGTTCAAGGTAAAAATAGAGTGAGATCAGTGAGACGTTCGACGGCATTTGTTTCCACGCAAATTCGAACGACACGTGAAAGGGATGAGGGTTTTAAAGATATTTCCGTATTATATTTTGGCAGGTAACTGGTAAAATGTTCAAAGGTATGGTGTCATGTTCGGTGCTCGATTGCAATTTAGGTAAAAATATTTAGTTTTTTAGAGAGTATTTGGAAAGTATAAATATTAGTGTCAGTGTTGTAAATGATGGTGATGTGCTTTGGTTTGATTTATGGCAAGCGTTGACGTGGATACGTTTTTCAATCAATTAATGAACATTCCACAATAATGGTCTTAATGTGACAGGAATTATAATAGATTCCTGAAGTGGAATTATATAATTACTAATTTTAAATACTATTTTTTTTTGAGTAACGGAGGTTAGTTGAACACTAAACGATGCTCAGGATCTACAGCGGCGACTATTACTAGCGGAAAGTAATACTGTCTTGAATCCCGCAACAAATTGAAGTAAGAAGTGACCAAGTCGGTTCGTTACCACGATTAGTATTGTTTTTACCTCGATATTTCGACGCAGATGCATGCGTCATGTTCACGAGTTGACTGGTGCCGCTGTGTGAAGTCGCTCCTAAGAAAAGATAGTTATTCCGACTTCCTCCTTAAAAAACCGTAAAAAAAATAGTCATAGGACAATGAAAAATTAAGGGAAATGCACCACAAACATGCACTAGATAATTAAGCTATGTCTAGCATTATGTTGTCAATAAGAATTATGACAAAAGGCTTTGAAGTTATTAATTGTCGGCAGAAGTTCCAAATAATAAATTACACCAAAGTTGCAGAAAATAGAATCCAACATTAAGCATATCTTATGTTGCCACAGTTCTCATTCCCATAAAATGTGATGAGCAGATTGCTCAAATAAACTATCACGCAAACTGGTGACTCTATCATTAATCCAACAAATCCTCATACACTACACTAGAATCTATGAACAATTTACTAAATTTTTCCGGATATTGCAGATGCAAAATCTTGGATAATGGTGACTTGCAACATCGGTGTTGTTTTATTAATTTGCACTCTGATACGATATAACAACTAAATAATTAGTAGAAACCTGGCCGTGGGTACCAGGCGCACAATTCTTAATAATGAATTATCGAAGAGCCTGGTTGAAATTACGAATGACCAGAAAGCTGGCCTCTTCTAAGGTCAGCGTATAAGCCTCCCTATCTAGCGGGGCAACGCAGACAGCCTTTGGGGCACCTTTCCAAATTCGCGGGACCTGGGTCAACTTTTTTATCTGTAGGTTAACTATAAGAGCTTTTTTGTTCTAGTTCTTGTATTTTTTTAAATTTGTTGTAATGTAACTTTAAGGTGTTGTCCAATAATTGTAGTATTAATAATTATAATTAATTATAAATTAATAACTATTAGCTAACCTATCGGAGTGAGTGCCGTACAAATAATCTCTATTTAAATTATGGCGGCTGCTATTAAGTTTCCGTAAGGCTCTGAGACACGTGATAGTCTCAGTTCCCTGGGAGGATTATTCCCAAAACTCATTTCTAGAAATAATTTGATGGCCTAGAGCACTCTGAAATTAATGTGTAGTACAGACTGTACCTACCGTAACCTCGTAACACGCGGGTTACGATATAGATAGATACAAGATACATATTTTTTTCAACGATACAATGGAAAATGCAAAAGTTTGAAATACCTCAGATACAAAAACTAACCTACATTTACATTGTACATTTACTGAACGGACATGTACATTTACTGAACGGATTTTTGTGTTGAAAATCGCTGAGCAATTTTAATTTAATTCTACATTGGATCCCGAATATTGTTTCACATTGAATCCAGGGAAAGTCGACGCACGAAATTTATGTGCAAAAAACCACCTATCACGAGACAAGGCTTTTAAATTATTGGACACAGTGATTTACTGAAACAAAAACGCAGGTTCTCTTTATTCGTTTTAAATCATGGGTAACTTTTACTTTGTGATCTGTAAAAAAGAATAGGTACTTCCCCCTTTAGGTACCCCCTATTATAATACTTATTATTTTAATTAGCAAAAATCTAATTGACCGTCGGTGGCCTAATGGCTAACGAATCCGAATCGTAAGCGAGAGGTATCCAGTTCGATCTCCAGTGTCGCCTTTTACCAATGACTCTTTTTCTTTGAGTTTCTCTGAACACTAACCAGTAAGGAAAAACATCGTGAGAAAGCCTGTATACATTAATGACGACTGAATGTGTAACCGTCATCAGCGGTCAAATTGTTTCAATGGCCATATGAGTAGAGGACTAACTCATTCATATGACATTTAGCTTCTGACACAATTTGTCGCAGAGTTATTATTCAAATTATCTTTGTTCATATTATATTGTATCCAGGTACGAATTGCACTGTAATACGAACGTCATCTCCGACATATCCCGGCCCATATCCAGCTCATTCCTGCTAAGTGCAGCACAGCACATATGCAAATGCACAGGTAATGGCACATAATTAAAATGCAGTCGCTTAATTCGCCATGTTTTATTTATAAACATTACTCTCCCCAACGGCCTTTACTGGAGGGCTGATAATAACCAAATTAGCATCCATATTGGAGCCGGCGATGCTCCGTAATTTATGCAATTACACAATGCATATTGTATAATGACGTCAGAGCTCGTCACGATAGTCTGTTAATGCCTGCGCGTATATCCTTCGCATACGAGGTGAGTACACAGTAACGTGGATCAGCATGGATCTGTCCACCACTATTATCTTTCCATTTTGTAGGTGAAAGTGCGTTAATAGAAGCCCGTTTTATTGGCCGATTGCACTAAGCTATAGGCGATATTTAGATGAAAATATGTTTATTGAACGTAAAGGAGTAATAACAAATATATGTATAAATAAGTACTTACCTAACATAAGACTAAGTACAAAATAACAACTGACTAAATAATACCAAGTAAAACAATCAACTAACATGCAGATTAAAAAATTGTCCCAGGTTCACGTTATCCCCCCCGTTACCACGTTATCCGCCGCATTGCCCCATTGGTTGGCGAGGCTAATTCGCTGCGAACTAGAGGCCAGGCTTCTTGTCTTTACTAACATCGACCAGGCGTTTAGCTAGCTCCCGAAATATAGTGTGAGACTAGTCCCCACTACCCAAGGGTTTCCACGCCAAATGGCGCATACCTAATGTGGTCTTATCTCCTAATTTGGTTTATAATATTTATAACAAGAAAAAGCATTGTACCAACATCAACTTAATGTGAAAACTTAACTCGCTTAATCACTCTTCAATTTATGACACCGATTTTGAGACCCTTAGGGGGCATTTAGATGCTCAGAAATATTTTGTGGCTTCACTTTAAGCGACGCTTAAGTTTAGTGCAATTGGTAATAAGTATTACAATAACACTTGTTTATTACCAAAAGAATAAGTAACTAGTTGGGCGCGTTATTACTTATTTACAAACATATGATACGTAAATGTACCTATCCAAAACTTTTATAAATAGTCGGTGTTGGAAAACTTTGCGCTTCGTTAGCGTCAAAGTTCGGACTAAGTAGTATGTTCCCTCATTGATTGAATCAGGCGACCAAGAAATTCAATCCAGAACTAAGCTTGGATAATTCGAGAACAAGTTCGTTCTTGCACAGTAAACCATAATCGCCTATGGTTCACCAAATACTAACTGGCTGCTTTGGATTCAGTGGAAAGCGAGCTCAGAGTCCAGACTCAGACCGTAGCTAGAAGCCCTGAGCATCGACATAAAGTTGAGCTTTTATCGGTGTTGTACATATTGCTTTCGGTGATTGTGCTAAGGAATTGCACGAAATAATTCCGCCAGCCCCTTACCCCTTTCGGGGAAAAACGTGGGTAGACATTCCGCCCTTTATGTCGTGAATATTTCCACTATCCGCACGAATTGCTTTTCCTCGACCTTTTTAATGCGTACGGCTGAGTATTGCAATGCTTTGACTGCTACTATGACCACCGTATAACATATGGCGTGCTTGCGACAGCGATAACAAAAGTTACGCAAGCAGTGAACTGGATGGGTGACCGTTTCTTACTTTGGAGCTGGTCGAACTTTAGCACCACATCGATAATGTATGAGACGATGGATATATGAACGTGGGAAAGGCAAAAGTGGTATATCACCATTTACATTTACAAGGAATGGAACGCATTACGTGTATTACCTGATCATTATAATCTAGACGCCTTAATAAATAATAATAATAAATAATAAATAATCGTGGACTAATTCACACAGCGCCATCTAGCCCCAAAGTAAGCAAAGCTTGTGTTATGGGTGCTAGATAACAGATGACAAACTACTTATATACTTTTAAATACATACTTATTATACATAGAACACCCAGACCCGTAACAGAAATTAAAATTCATTATTTCAATTTCTGCCCGGCCGGGAATCGAACCCGGGACCTCTTGCGTGGCAGACCGGCATGTTGACCACTGAACCACTCAGGTCGTCGGCCACAAAGGCCAGAGTGAATAAGCTGTTCCTAGACAGGTGTATTACATCATCGGCCGCATCGTCACTTACCACCAGGTGAGGTGGCGGTGAAAAGCCAGGCTAGTCCAGCAATTAAAAAAAAATATCATGCGGCACTCGGCAGTTTTTACCTACGTCTATGGGTTGTGCGGGCATGAAAGTATATTATATAGGAATGTACAGGTATGTGTGAAGTATCTTTAATTTATTTACATATGATCTAGCAACTGTAAATAAGTTTAATTTGAACAGAAGTCATAACACCGTCTTAGTGAGAAAGAGAGCTCAGGAAGCTGCAAAGGCTTCTTTATTCTAGACGACATTTTTATCGTAGCGGCTTATATAATGCTAGCCATACACGTTCATACCTATCATCCAATGTAGAACTGACCGTGTGTGGGCATGGCCGTCATGATAATAACAGTTATACTTGATGGCACAATTGAAATTCAATTCTTTTGGCTTGATACTGCCAATTGGACTGACGATGGCTGTCTAATCGGCAGCGACGTTCATAGGGGTGGGAATTTGGGGAACCGTGGCTTTGGCAGTGGATGGACATTTGCCTTTATGCTGCCAGAGTAACGTGTTATAGAGGTGTGCAACGCATTGGCGATACTCTCGGTGTTGCTAATGTCTATAGGCAGTGGTGGCCACTTTCCATCAGGTGGCCCACTTGCCTGTTTGCCTACCGTATGAAAAAAAAAGTAGTATTTATAAAACTTTAAAAAGCCGTGTCTATACGTTGAAGATATTTCAACCCGGAAATAGTCGAGCTATATTACTGAGATGTATGGAATCCCAAAACTATTTTCTTTTACACCATGATGTCCATCCGTCACCAATGATGTCATCCATCACTGGTGACAAACGGCTGGTATGGTTTCCAATGCACGTCGCTGTCGATTGGACTGCCGATTGAATGATGATGCCGATGAGGCATGAAGATGTATGGTGTATGATTGTATAGGATGGACGAACTACAGATTGGATCAAGCCTGCAGCATCATGCCGATTGGACGATAGGTGTGAACGTATGGTGGCCAGCATAAAGTTTCACAGTCACATAATCATCATCATCATTGGCGTTAACTTGCTAACAATAAACGTGTATAAAACATCCTACATCATATTTAAAGCTATAAATAAAACACTACCTATGCACCAATTCTTAACTATCAACAACTTACCGATACAAGAGAGGCAGGCTGAAAAATATTTAAGGCTGCTGATCGACAACCGACTGACATGGAAGGCGCACATTGAGCATATAAACAAAAAACTATCAACACGTATGAGTTCCCTACGTGGCATAGTTCGTTGCCTCCCTAAAAAAGTGCGAATGACAATTTACAATTCCCTAGTAAAGTCTCATCTCTTGTATCTTATTGAAGTATGGGGCATTGCAAGTAAAATCGCCCTCTCAGAATTACAAATTAAAATGCTATTTCACTATCCCTACTTGAAGCCAACCACTACAGTATACAAATAAACTGGTCTACTGAACATGCGACAGCTGTATAATTACAGTGCTTGCGTACTCTTAAGGAAAATTTTAAATAACACAATAAACTGTTTTATAAATAATAAATAAAAGTATCCATTCGTCGATCTCATTTATCCAACATAATGTCTAAACGCTCCACGAGACGCTCGCATCCACCGAAATCACCTGAGTGAATCAACCAGGTGATCATATTGCACGAATATTTTATTTAATGTATTTGTTAATATGTCTTACATAATTACCCAGGACTACATTTGACACTGTCGGTGGCTGTCATCAGATCCTCCTGGTGGAGTGCAAGTGTTTGGGCATGCAGAACACGACACCCAGTCGTTGGTTTATGGTTGATTTATGTTACATTTATCATGTTCACTTCACTGTCAGAGAAAACGCAAAGTAACTATTGATTGTCAATACGGGTGTTAGTCAATACCGAAGCCGCAGACAAAAATATATAAAAACAAAATAGGTAGACGAGTCGTGTCGTTCCTTAAGTCGTCGGTGGTGAAAGCGTCCCATGCAAAACACACTAAAGTTCCCCAGTGTCCCAGTTCGGAGAATAAGCTTCTTTACAGAGAGCCGTATTCAAGGCCCGGGGCTTGTTTGGCTTGCGATGTTTGCTGCCTGACTTTTGTTCGGAGATGGGCCAGCCAGTTATTTTTGTGGCTTATTTACGTGGATGCGCGGTTACTCGGTGTCGCATGTTGTGAAGCTGCATTGCAGTTTTTGCGGTGCGTTTGTAGTTGATTATTGTGTTAATTGTCACAAATGGTGTAGAGAAATAACTATGAAGCGTTAGAATAGAATGAAAAGCTAAAAAGTTTTGTAGACGTGGAACAAATATTTGAATCAATTAAGTAAGTATTGTATGTACATAACCAACAGCTTCATGAAATACAAATTCTTTATCAGTAACATACAGGTCAGAGTATCAAGTTGGTACTTAGAAGGTACGATTTTGACGATTTAAAGTGATATGTAATGTCCTAAACAATAGAAAAATGTTGACGTTTTGTACCTAGCTAACCTTAAAATAAGTACATTACATGTAATTAGTCGTTAATCGGCCGTGTTGGACTTTCCGGCAGAGTAAAATAACACCCCTTACACTCGTGGGTGTCGTATAAGGCGACTAATGTTTCCGAGGCCTAAAATCTAGAGGCTCTGTAGGCTGGAAAATGGTATTCCATTGTTATTATAACACTGCGATCTCTAACCCGCCCTGCCAAGCGTGGAGATTATGGCATCACCTCCTCATTCGTTGAAGAGGCCCTTAGTCCTGCAGTAGACTGTTGCGTGCTCTGACGATGATGATGATGACATGTAACTGTAAATAACAATATCAATACAGTAAAGCAGTTCAATTATTGATTACAATAATAAAATGTCATACTTTCAAATTAATAATGTCACAATCGGTAAAATTGACAAAAATACTAATATCACACTAAGTTTGACCAATTCGTCAAAGTCGTAGAAACAATGTTGTAACAGCCAATTTTTTAATTTGGATTTATAGATTTTGACGGTGGTTGCATCATAACCATTATCCTGGCGTAAATGGGCCCGAGGTTCGCCTTTCTTCTTTTCCTTGTCCACTTCGCTCGGACTTCGGCGGCCTTGATGGTGACTTTGTTAGCACGCTTCTCATCCTTTGGTTGTCATCTTTTGGTATGTCATCTTTGGTATGTCATCTTTGAAGCATTGTCCCTGTCAAATGCTATATTTATAGCATTGTCCCTTTCTCTTTGTTTCTTGTCTACTGTATTATGCCATGTATTGTGACCAAATGTACTGTGTCATGTGTGAGATAGGTGTAATTAGCGGTTTATATTTTAATTACCCTTTTGCAAACAGCAGTGGTATGTTATTTGATAAAAAGAGTAAAGGTTTAGAAATGATGGCGTACTTGATGATGTGGTCACCATCATTAATAGCCATCATAAAATGTTACAATGACATCTTCCGATACCATCATGAACCTTATAGGTATTTACCTAAAGTTACCCTTACTTTGTTTCAGGAAGGCTGTGGCCCTGCTTTGTAGCGCACTTTCGATGTTACTGATACAAACCGATTTCGACAGATGGCGCTATTTACAGGGTTTTACTCGTGTATGGCACTCTCACTTATTCAAGAGATAAAATTATTCATTCAAATATAAATAAATTGATAGATATTACTTTATGCATAACTAAACTAATTATTTATTAACGCTTTATGCACAAAAGATACAGTGGTATATTATGTAAGTGAATATGGGCGGTGGAAACCATTCATTAGGTAATCCATTTTATTTCGTCCTGAACAGAATCGGTCGCTAACCTAACCTATATTAGATGAGTTTGTCCGTAGCATAGATTCAGCGCAATTACTGACATGAGGTATATCATCTTAGCCCTCACAGTAAGACGCACCTGTGGTTCTGCAATTTTGTTGCCTGCAACAATCATGACTCGTAGATGATATGGGCGACAGTTATTGCTTACCATCAGGTGGGCTGTCTGCTCGTTTGTCACTGCGTAGCATAAATAAAAGAATATCTACATATATCTGTCTACTTCTGTTCAAATCAAATCAAATCAAAATTTCTTTATTGATTAGGACATAAAATATCTCTTTCAATCGTCAAAAAGGAGGGGGGTAGGAAAGTAGGAAGGAAACACACAGTGACACGCTGACCGCCCTATGTCTCTAGATAAACGTATCCCTCGCCAACCACAACCGAACCGGGCTCGACAATGCCAGACAGAGCCGGAACGCTATATTATATTATATACTCGTAGGTATGTCTAGTATAATTAAGAAAAACCACCTAAAACTACAGCAAGAGTAAGCCAGTCCACCAAGGCAGCACCCGTTCACGAGTATAACGCAGGGCCCAGCCATCGTCCAATTCAACCATATTTGAGGGAAAAGAGCGACCCGGCCCCCACGCCACCGCCAGACAGACTTTTAAGGGGTAAAGAAACATTTAATTAGGAATCCAAATAAAAGACTGATTCGGAAGTATAAGTTTTAATAAAAGTTTATATAATTAAATAATAGCATTGTCAGTAGTTATACTAGCACAGTGTTAGAATCATATGATGTGAGCATTAATCTTTAAATACAATATAGCTTACTCCAGTACAATACAATTTGCTCTATCCAAAAGATGGGGGATGCTATTTGGTTTGTACGGACAATAGTTCAATTCTTCCCCTGTATTGAAATATTTTCCGTACAGTAATGAGGATGTACGCGTTTACATATTTATTTCGGTGACAATATTATCCTTACATACAATAATCCTTACAATGATTACCGACGTGCTTGTGCGTAGCAAAAGGTTTTGGTCGAAGCGCTCAGAGAGTCGTGCCATTGAACCCTTATATTAAATTTAAATATTTAATCGTAAAGATGTGTAAATTTCCCCTGTTTACACACCCGAATGGATACAAGAAATAGAACATCTAAATAGTAAAACAATTGTCGCCTGACTTAGATTTACAATTCTCGTAGAATAGAAATGAAAGCTAGAACATTCACTCGTTAAATTAAAGCTAGAAAGTCTTAATAGTAGAAAGCGACATCGAAGTTCCCAGTTTGCCGAGTCAGCGTGTCAACCCTCATTCAGATCACTCCACGGAGGAGATGGTCCCCATAACTAAACTCTAATTACTACATCGCTTACTCTGAGTAAAGATAAATCTAAGGCAGAAATTACGAAATCTAGCCGTCACTCTAGAAAAACAAGAAATAATTTATAGTAAATATACTTCTATGTTACTTAAGAATAGGTATTTAATAATCGACTTTAAACTACTTAACTACAAATTGCCAAAAAGCATTTTCCTCTAATGCTAAAAAAGCTAAAATATTTCCCCTATTCTAGATAACTTACTATCTACGTATTATATCGTTGAATTGTGCTCTACTCTTAAATTGTGAATCAATTTTTAAACTATAAATTTGAATAGAATAGTTTTAAAGTGAACTGCTTTTTAATACACTATTTATTAATTATAATATTTAGCTTAATGTATATAATGAAATTTATTAGTTGAATGAAATGCATAAGTAAGTAGATTTAATGAGCTTTTGATTTAAGAGGCACTTTTAAGTGACTTTTGTATGTTTTATTATGACAGATACACAGTGCACGATAATTATTGCTATTTAAGTAGTCTTAATATCATTTTGAAAGCTTAATTTTATCTTAATTATATTTTTATACGACAGGTAAATTTTATCACAAATATTGTAAATGTTTGGACTGAGTATTATAATCAATACTTTAATATTTTTATTCGGCATGTGATACAGACTTGACGTCATTTATAAATACTTTGAAAGCTTTTTGAATAGCGTTACTCATAAAATTGTTTCGTTTATATCAACTACGACTTTTCCTCTTCTAAATGTAATAGGTTTATTTTTTATCTTGAATATTTGTGAAATTTGTAACAGCCAAGTTCGTTGAGTTAGAACAATTTTTTCTTGCTTAAGAATCAGGTGGTCTAATCTCAACGGTAACTGACGTTGGTCCTGGTGCGGTAGGCGAGCGAAGAGTGGCCGATCGCAGAGATGTTGCAGAATGGCCACTACTGCCTCTAGAACCTCGTCTGGACCCTGGAAAATTTCAACACATCCAGATTAAGGAACAAGTGAACCATTATTATGCATCCAAAATTTGTTTCTCAAGGCAAAGCGTGATTCTAATTTTATCGTACGATGTTCTAAATATCTGGAAAGTTATATGCTGAAGTCGCAATGCATTCCTTGGCAGAAAATATTATAAAAGTAATTTCTAAATGTTATGGATCACTGTAAAAGGGAGTTCTACATAACTGCCAAATGGAAGATCTTCCCATAAATTGATAGTTCTACATAGATTTTCATGCAAAATCTTTGGTTTGGATAATTTTAATAAATTACAGGTTTTGACATATGTCATGACGGTAATTTCACTAAAATCACAGACTGTTAAGAGAATTAGCGAAGAGAAACTCTACTTTATAATTATTATGTACATGACTTTGAGGCAAGACTCATTAAATATCAATTGTATTTAAAATATTATTGAAAACAGGTAGGTATGTCATGCGACTTTAACAATTTTGTATAATGAATCTGTCAAGTGGAAAGCATAGCAAAATAGATTTGTTATCATAAAATTGTGATATGTGTAAAATGAAGAATGACGTAGATGCTGCAGGTTACAAAATAGCTCATGGTTCTAATTATCTTTCGAATTTGTGTTATAGGCTTACCAATTCTATATGCCAATAATACTCTAATTGATACAGTTGATTGAAACAAGTACCTAATTAAAGCAGAAAGTTACAATGTAAGTTTAAAATTTTGGTTTGAGTACAATTTTGAATTTTGATGATTGCAGGTCGGCTGAAGCACATACTTCATTCTTAACAAAAGCTAGGTGAAATCAATGTGTATCTGCAAACGAAGCAAAATGATTTTCTTTCCAATAACCTGAGGGCTTTCGGTGTAGCTGATGGCTTTGCTGATGGCGTGCTGGTACATGGAATGAATGTTAAAATCAATGATGAAGTTCACATTTATAAGGATATAATTTCATCACAATCAGGATACCATAATGAAGAAGAGACGACCACAACTACTGAAGGAGAAAATTTAGACATTAATAAAAAAAGATGTAAAACAACCAGTAAGAAACCTGTTTCATTACAGAACAGTCAAGCTTATAGAGGAAGGCAAACTGAAAACAAATATCAGAGAAAAAGAAGTAGATATAGGAGAAAGTGTTGTAGCAAAATTTGTGTAATGTAACAAACACTTATCTGTTGTTATTAGTAAAAATTTAGAATTTATTGTTTCTTTTTAAAAATATGGAAGTACTAATACTAGTACTGATGACTTTATAAAATAGATTTCAATCCATAGACACCAATAGACATTCAGAAAGTAAATAATTACTGTTGTGGAACTATACCTGGATTCGGAGAATGAGGTCTTAGCTCCTGTTGACTAGCTTGCCTTGATGGTGGACGCATGCTCACTCGAGAGCCACGGCGATCCTGAAATTAGTATGGTATTTTTAAATTTTCGTGGCTATTCACTACACTTTCATCGCACATATTATCGGGTTTATTACCACGGTCTACTCGTGACCATAACGCATGCAAACAATACTAACCATGGTAACAAACCCGATAACATGTACAATGAAAGTGTAGTAAGGTATTGTATGCTGCTGTGAGACGTGAGCCTTCTAGAGCGGCACAAGTAGAGGCCGCGCGTCACGGAAATGTAGACGCTGCGGTGCATTTTGATGTTTAATAAAAATACTTCGTCCGAAATGACCTCATTCACGACCATTCATTAAAATTCAAATTCAACTTGTTTACTTCGGACGTATCCATAGTTTTTAGTAGTAAATTACATTTCTTATATTATGGATGATATTGTTATATAAAATAAACGTAACGAGTACATCCGTGTTTGCCTTGACGTGAGGGATATCCCAGATAAGATTGTGGAGGCTCTTCTGGTTTAGTCACGTGTTACGTTAGCCTCAAGGATACGTGGGAAATAGGTGCTTGAATCTGCCGGTATCAGGAAAGCGGCCCAAGAAGCGATTGATTGACATCACTGAGTCGAATGCGAGAGCCAACGGCTTACGACGAGAGGATGCCGAAAACCGGGCGAAGTGGAGAAGAATGAGTAGCAAAGCGGACCCTGGCAGAGGTCGAGATAGCCGCTAGGACGATGATTATGATGATGATGTTATACAAAATAAAATAACTTAGTTTTAATAATTTTAACATGTAGATAGGCACCATTTGTGCAATGGTGAGTTCCACCTAACCATAGTTTAGTTTTTATTAATTCTCAAAGATACAATTTTCACATAAAATTATTACATAAAATATAAAAGTATGTATCAAGATAGTCATTTTTATATAAATACCCTATTGGTATTCATTACTATCATTTAAGTAAATTTATATGTCATTAACAATGCACCAACAATTATTGACATAAATAAAATTATAAATAGGGTACAGTCGAGTTCATTAATACGTGAGCATTGCCAAGGCTTCAAATACAAATGTACATGGAAGGGTACTTATATATATGAGCAGATGTACATATGTTTGATTGATGAATCTGCTCAGATATATAAGTACCCTTCCATGTACATTTATATTTGAAGCCTTGGTAATGCTCACATATTAATGAACTCGACTGTACCTACTTAAATTACAAATATAAACATAACAATAAACACGATCTAGATGGTGATGGCGCCGCCGCAGAACGGGGCCACTAGAGATGCGCTGCGCTGTCTCATGATCGCTACAAAGCCGCGAACATCCCTGACGCACTGCAACGACATCATCAGCATCCTAAATGCATTATTATACTGCAGTCGCAGGTCGCTAAGTGAAATTGGCCCACAGACTGCCCGTTTAAAAGACTGACAGTATGATTTTAATAACGTCAGTTTCACTGGCTCACTACAGACACGCAAACCTGCGGGCCAACATGTTGCAACGGACAGTCAGTGCCTGCGCTCTCGATGTCGCAGTCGTCTTTTAAGTCCTTGGTGACCCAGTGACCCATGTACTTAAACTTGCTAACCCTGCAAAGGGGTGTGCCGCAGAGCAAGACATTTAGTATTTCCACATACCTATGTGTGCTTGACTTAAACATCAGTTCGCTCTTCTTAGCATTGTAATTTAGTAGCTGGGCCACTGCATAGCACTCACATACAGACAGGTCAACATGGCAACCGACGCCAGTGCTGCTGAGCTCACAGATTCATATAGGTTCACGTTAAAGAGGCGCGGCGAGCTCAACCCACCTTGCCTCACCCCGCACTGCAACCTGTACACTTCCGAGTGCGCCCCACTTCACGAGATTACGCTGATTACTGAACCAATATCTTAAAATATAAACAGTTTCAGGGGGAATGCAGCTCCACATTGCAGTTTGTTCCCATTTCTCTTTATTTTTCATAAAAAAAAGTTGGTCCATAACACATAATAGTGTACCAAATCTTAATTTGTCTGCATTAACGTCCTTATGTCTGTATTTCTCGTTCTAGGGATTGAGTTACCGTCAAAGGTTTTCTGTGTTACCGGCTTGATATACGGACCCATATCGCCGGGTTAGTACCGGAGCCGGTGTCCCAAAAACCAAATCACATTTTTTATAATACACGCTTTTACGGTTAAATATGATGTTTATTAATTTAATTTTCCCAGTACGCATATTCACCAAGATTTTGGTTTATGGGTGAATGTGCCCTGATGAGTAGCATACTATAACGCCGAAAGCAGCCGTGCGTTTTTTAATAAATAATACTTGTGTTTACTACGTAAGGTTGTGTTTTCGTAATATTTTTATGATGGTTTTAATCATCGTCCACTATTTCAGTACCCACCTGTGAATGCAGTAGTTTCGAGTCTCGCAGCAGTGAGACGTTCATCAGCCGTGGGTTCGGAGTGTTGAAAATCGTCCGGTTCTCTCTCCATCTCGCCCTGAAATATATGAAAATATTTGTAAGTTTTAATTTTAAATTACAAATAATATTTGTTTATTTATTTAACAATTTCTTGGACTTAATAAATTAATTAGAAGATAATGCCTTACAAGCACTACTAATTACGTTTATAGAAAAAAAAGTACAAATATATAAAATTATTTCTGTCTATAATTGTAACAAGGCCCATTTATTGTCCAATTCATCGTAAATTATTATTTGCATTAGATTACATGTTATTACCACTGCTTATTACTTGTAATTCGATATAATTCAAAATATTTATTTCGGACATATACATAGTTTGTGTTTGTAATATTAATACTAATAATACTGTAGTTTTTGTTAGAAATACTGTTCTAATAACAAAAAGCAAAAAATATTCACCTGCTAAAAAGCCGCAGCACAACACATATGATCACGAACATGAGAGCCATGGCCACGAGGATACCAATCATTGCCGGGTCCAAAGTCTTCAGGGATTCTACTTTTTGTTTTTCCGCTGAAAATAATAATGGAATTGTCTTTAATTTTTATAATATTTCACATACTCGTATTATTTGCCACTGGAAAAATAACAAATAATCAAAAGGTAGATTAAATAATATCCGGGTATTTTCCGTAACTCAAGCAACTTGCGCCTCTTGTACGTGGTAATCAATCAATCAATTTAATCATAAGGTAAGCTACTGCGGCAATCAATGAGCTAATAAATAATCATCTTGGCGTCAATAAATCTAGGTCTCTCGCACGGGGTCCATTTCATTTTATTTTCAAATTTCGTTAGTATCAAATGTTAAAAATTTTAAAAAGACGTGGTAGACAACATATTCGTTCATTGCAGTTGTTACCCAGAGGTATTAACAATTGGAAAATGATCTTTAGGGTCTTAATTATTACTGGTTGTTGGTACCACATTGTAGAACATTTTTGATCCCACTGTCATGTGAGGTATCACTAAGCCGGTTGGGCTAATGAACTGTTGAAAGCAGGCAGAAGGAAGTAGAAATTTCCTGATTATTTTCGTACTAGTGCGCCCGTGCGCTAGTTAAAGAGAATTATCTCAGGAAAACGGAAAGAACCAAAAGCTGAGATAACTATGCGGAAGAAAAAGAAAGCGAAATAGGAAAAAGAGAAGTTATCATCATTGATGCAGCAAACCAAGATTAGTCTTTATGTTATTCTAGGACCATCAAGTCAGCTCACATTCCATGACGTACCTAACTTTTTAAGAGAAAATTGTTTTACAAATTGATTGTTGTTCGTTAATGGTGAATATTCACAAATTAATTATCATTCATTTATTTTATGAATTTTCCGAATGATATTTCCGTTTTGACCAAGACCAATATAGGGTTTGGCCGTGTGGTGTCCGGCAGAGCAGAATAGCACCAACCCCTTACACTCATGGGTGTCGTACAAGGCGACTAATGTTTTCGAGGCGAAAGATCAAGAGTCTCCGTAGTCTGGAAAATGGGCAATAGCATTTTCCATTGTTATATTTAAATACTGCGATCTCCAACCCGCCTGCCAAGCGTGGAGATTATTGCAATAACCTCCCCTTTCGTGGGAGAGGCCCTAATTCCTGCAGTGGACTGGTACGGGCTGTGATGATGAACCATATACCTACTGTTGGATAGGGAAAATAAATTTATTTAATATACACTCAATTAAATAACAGATGAGAGTAGATTATCTTCATGTCAACCCCATAGAAGGACCAGAGGGAGAGTAATTATTTATTTATTTTGTTATTTTTTTATGTCATACGGTAGGCAAACAGGCAAGCGAGCCACCTGATGGAAAGTGGTCATCACTGCCTATAGACATTAGCAAAACCAAGAGCATCGCTAATGCGCTGCCCACCTCTATTAATGAAAGGAATATGTAAGGAAATATATATATAAGGAAAATGCCTCTCCACTGCCAAAGCCACGGTTTCCCAAATCCCCACCCCATGGAGCACTGGAAACCTTACTCGCCGGCAGAAACACAATACTATTTAAAAAAGTATTGTTTAGCTGCGGTATTCTGTAAGGTGGAGGTACTTGCCCAGTCGGGCGGCTCCTATTCGAACGGGATACCCCGCTATGCCCTACCTCTCTTAATTAATCTCTTAATTGAGTAATACTCTTTCTAAGATAAGTATATAGTTTCTTTGGGAAAGCTGTTTGGAATCACGAGTACCTATATGATTATATTTGGCTATCATGAATAAGTTGTGTATACTTGTTATTCTGTTCTGTTTACTTACGTTTGCACACAATACCGTCGACGGACACTTCGGGTATCATTTCGAACATGCACGCGCACCGCTCGTTCTTGCATTCCGTCTGGTAGACTACGTCCTCGCATTGCTGGTTGAACGTGCAGGACTCGTTGATACCGGCCGCTGGAATGTGAAAACAAGGGTTTGGTTAAGGTGATGGTAAGAGAAAACATCGTGATGAAACTTGCACATTCAGGCGACTGAATGTGTAACCGTTTCCCAATCTGGTCCTTTGTCGCAGAATCACGGAGATCAGATGGCAGCCGCTCCACTGTACTTACCTAATCTGCCAAATCCTGAGTCATTGTCAAGGCGGACCAGGCCCCTATAGAACAATCAGGACACCTACATGAGCTCCCTGGCGAGGTTTTCTTGATGAAGTGTATAACATGAAGTTCTTCAAGAAAAGGGTAAAAAGTTATTCAGTGTCGGCAAAACATGAGTGATAGTTAGTAACTGCTAACCATCATATAGGCCATAAGCATGTCTGCTACCTTAGTGTTATAAAAATTATCTGTGTGAATATGCTATTCCTAGGCTATATTTATATCACACATACACACTTACACTTAATAACACATACACACTCACGCCCGTAATTAGGATGTTTTAGATTTGACTCTCGAGCGCCGCAAGCTACGATGCTAACACACCTCTTTTACTTCTTCGCCAGTTTAACCCTCAACTGTCAAAGAACATCCATTCCTCTATCAACATTAATAAAACCACCACTCTCCAGACCCTAGGTCCCAAAATTGTGAGAAGTAAAGTTATTTTGTGCTTTAGTTGCCGCTGGGCCCGCTTTTTCTGTATAACCTATTTTTAGAAATGGTAAGAGAAACATTTCAATAAACTTCCCCCCGATAGAAATACAAAATCAAGAGCAATTAGGAGCGAAATACTTGAAACCAGCCTATTCCTAGCTCGCGGGCATTTTATTTCTTGCGACGGATGTTCTTTTGTCTGTATTTTTCCATGTGCGCGTTCCAAGCTGCTTTACATACCCTACATCTACAACAGACTGGCTACGAATGGGAATTTTATTTCCACTACATTTTATTCTCAGTCGTACCCGTAGGTACGTTCCCAGAGTGTAAGACCGGGTATAAATGTTTGGCAGTTGAACTCTGGTTTAGTTTAGATTTTGGAGATATTTAGAGAGCAATAGTTAAACGCGTTGATTGACTAAAGCTCCAAAGTTCAATTAAAACTTATAGTATCGTCCGTCTGTCTGTCCGTCCGCGGTTAAACTCAAAGATTATCGATAGCTAAATATGGTATCAATCACTCCTACAAATGGTTTTGTGAAATAATTTTTAAATTACCATTTTAGGCACAGTCACGTTCACCTTCCCTACACGTAAAACGGGGATGTTTTTTCCGCTCTTATAATTTGTCGTGTCGTGGGATATGCCCTTTAAAAGCATTGAGGGTGTGTAAAGAATATTTTTTGATTTAGTGATACGTTTGTAAAATATATTAGAGTCTAGGAACAGTCAGTCAGGATTCATTCTCCGAGTAATATAATCTGGGTCTTTTTAAGGCAAGATCAATCCACATCGCCACTTATCTATTTATTGACATGAGATGGCGAACAAATGCTTCCTGATAGTAATCAAATACAAAAAAATTATTAGAAACGTGTGTCTTGCTATGTTATATCTAGGATTACCTTTACGCAGGGGCACGTTAAATCATCAGTGCCTCCATTACTATCTATTGACAGGAGTCCTAATAAGCCGCGAGCGCCGATGCTTGGATGATTGCCAGTGAGGTTATTACCTCAGATTATACGACAATAATGATGATTTACAAGATATTTAGAGATATCTAAATTAAAATAATATTGAAATGTTTATGATTGAAAACGTGGACCAAATCTATTAAGAGTATAGCCATAGAAGCTTTATCGTGCGTGATCTCTCATAGAAAGATATCATAAATACGATTGAGGTATTCGATTCCTGGAAAATAGTTGCCTAACCCGACTGGTATTAGGAAAGAGGTCTCGCGGGAGGCCCAAAAAGATATGGATTATTATCACTGAGTCTGACGCGAGATCCAACTTCTGAAGACCAGGCGAAGCGGACAAGAAAAAGCAGGAAAGCGATCAATAATCATTGCAGAAGCCCGGATTGACTGCTAGAAGGATGAAGGTAATTCAGTATCAGGTTGCCATGAGTACCTTATCTTTAAAACTTTTTTAGTTATTTTACGCAGTAACAAACGAGCAGTCAGCCTACCTGATGTTAAACGGTTACTGCACCCCATAATATCTACGATTCATGCATTTAGATTGCGGGCAATATTAATGTAAAATCGCAGATACATTGTCACTAAGAGGAAATACCCTATGTCTGTAATTGCGCTGCCACATCCTTCGAATCAAACACAATATTGTTTCCAGGCAAAAATAAATAAGGTACTCGCCTAGGCAGACACCGCAGACTTGACAGAATCCTACCACCACATACTAGAAACTTTCTATATCTTATCATTCAGATTGAAATATTACAACGCGAGCATTGTCTGGCTGTAGAAATATATAAAGCGGTGGTACTTAACGAGAAGGACTATTCAGACTTAACAGACTGTTTTGTACCAAGGCTAACTACACAACCTAAATCATGCCAATACATACCAGATATTACAAAGGCAAATAAGCGTGTGGCACGCCTGATGGCAAGCTATTATCTAGCTTATGAATCTTTGCAATACCAGGGGTAGTGCTCGCGTATTGTCGATTCCATAAACACAATTTTACACTTGATAATCAGCAGTATCCGTTTCTCGTTCTTCCCTATGTAAACTTACAAATATATTTCTTTACCCACGCTGACCCTTGTAAAAGTGACTCTTCATATATTACAATATATTTTAGTCATGTTGGTTTTGCTACACTACTTCAACAAGTTACTGCATTGCTACTAAGTTTGTAGAGGTACGCTGAAATACCGTAGTAATTTCAAGTAAATTCAAATGTCAACCCTGCTTCCAAAGTTTAGTATCGCGTGCTGTAAATGTTACTGCTTTTGTCCTGTCACCATTAACTTCATGCAGTATGCAAGTTTTTAATGTAACGTAATTATGGTTGCTTTGTTACCAACTATAATTAAGAAAGATCGTGTAATGTCGATACCCCTGTTTGTGGAATTAATTTATACGCTTTTTGCATTATTTAATCCAATTTCTAGCGAAGGAAATGAAAAATTTAACTACACCTGTAAACCTATATGTAGATTTTTAGTTTACTTTATCGAATGGCTATCTCTAGGCAGACTTACTCAAGGCTACAGTGAATAAGGTGTTCCTATACAAGCATGCTCCAAAATCGACCACATCATCACATGCCACCAGGTGAGATGGCGGTCAAATAGTCTAAATATAAAAACAGACATTTCTTTTACTATGCAGACATGCCCTTTATAATAAAAGGAAGCAAAAACGTTGAGTCATAAGTCATTACTATTCATTGCAAGAATCCTGGTACAAACTTTTAATATTTATGATCAACAGCGTCAAATACTAAAATCATAACTTGAGCATGCAAGGTGATTCATACCATTTCATAGCATGTAATTTGTGCAAGGAAAAATCACAGCAGAATACTCGACAATCGCAAAATTAGGCTTCAAACTATTGGTCTCAGCTGAACCATATTAAATATTAATACTGTTAATTTATTCAATAACAGAGAGACATTTTGCCTAAAAGTAGACTGTTGGCTCATATGAGTATATACTCATGGCTTTAAATAAGATATTTCACGCTCTTTGGCTAGCGTCCACAAGAGAAGCACATTGTAAGTTATCATCCTGCGCCAGTTACTTTGTCTTATATGACTTGTATCCTGATATCGTCTAGACTTTGACTGAGGGGTGTTTGTCCATATATAATTTTACGAACTGCTTATTTAATTATTGATTAAGTTTCTGAGAAACTAATAGTATAAAAGGTAACACAGTTAATAGTTATGTGTATCAAAACGCCAATTATAAGTTTTCACTAATAGTAACAAATAAAAAATTACAACAATCATTCACTTGACGTGCATACAATATAACCCGACAAAAAATAAAGGGTACATATACATAGGTAATATACTAGAACCGACAACCACTTACAAAAATAATGCTAAGTAGTAAGTACCTACTTATAACAGAAATCGTCACTCAACATACTTTAAGTTTCCGCTCTGTTAGGACTAAATCTAATGCATTTTATACAAACTGCAAACGCGCCATATATAGGAATTCTTCTTACGCATTTGACATCATGTCACTTTGTCATTGTATATGACGATGTTACCGTAGACATATCAGAAACTGGAGCCTTCTGCTGGCCTTGGATGTCTCATGAGTTATAACTACGTGTAATCAAATATTGGTGCTACGTTAGAGTTGTTAGCGGTTAATATATTATTTTGATTTCTGTGAGGTCTTGTGTGATATAGGTATCTTAAAGAAAAAGAAATTTTACTTATCCATATCAATTTCATTCAAGTTCATGATACCAAAGGCATGTGCTCGTGACCACTTTTTGGCAGAATTCGTTAGCTGATTATTTTTCGCGATTTCTGAATTGGTGCCATAGTAAAAGTTATTTGTTGTCACGCACACATGCATAGGCATTGGTATCACAAGTTTGAAGCCATCGTGTATATGTACAGAATTAATATGTGGACAGAATTAAATGTCAGTAGATTGATAATAACTGATAACATATAGAAAGAGACAAATAATGAAGTGGTCCCTAAACATCAAAAATATTAGATTAATAAAATATGAAACTTATTATCCTTTTCTGGTAATAACAGACTGTTCCCTTTTCAACAAATAAAGTATACCAGCCTGGGCCAAAACGTCGATTGCTTACATTAAATATTGACAACACGAAATTGCTATTTGCCAACATAAATATTTAAGCTTTAGGAGTTCTTCTCTTACAACCATCTCGAGATTGAAATTTCGTACAAGTATTTTGGTACTTACTATAAATAAAAAAACATCGTGCTCTCGCGCACGAGGGCCCGGGGTCCGCCTTGACCATGATCCAGAATTTGCCAGACCAGATAATTACAGTGGAGCGATTACCATCTGACCTCTATGACCCTGCTACCAGGGAAACCTGACCAGATTAGATCACGGCTACACATTCTTCATGACGATCATGACTATTATTTTGGTACCTCCTATAATACTGTCTAAATTACTTGTGTACAGAGTTCAATTGAATATTTTAGTTGTTCAAAATCAATAATGCGATGAAAGTATCTATTGAGAAAGTATTTGTCAACTAAACCCAATTTTAAAACACTAGGCGTTTATAAAATTTTCCACTGGCAACGGCCCATAGAAATCTGTCTTGCTTCTTCCATATCCATCAACTTTTTATACTTCTACAAAACTATATCATTGATTTTATGGTGATACATATGCCTGGTTTTCCTTTTCCGATTCTTCTACCCACTTCTGATTAATCTCCTTTCAATCACTTTCTCTGCATTCCCTAACCTGCTAAACATTTCATTCTCTATCGTAGCCACTACCATCTTCTTCCAAATCAGCAAGTTCCGTTATTACTCAATTCCGTAATTAATCTTTTTCACACTTTCTCTAAACGTTCGATTATCCCGCGGCACATAAAGATTCCCATGCCATTCGGGAATAATTTACCTATCTTCTAGTAAAAGATTTTTAAAAATTTGTACAATAGTTTTGAAAATAAACAAACAAAGTTACAATCTCACAAACAAACTTACATTTCTTCTTTAGATTGAGAGTTCCTCCCTACTTTTTAATGCTCTCATTTCTATTGCAGGCTTTATCCTGCTTCCATACATAAACAAAATACACAATATTGGCGTTAATTTCTTGGTTGTGTCCTCACGTACATGGGCCTGGATCATTGCCTATGATACAGGATATCAGATAATTACAGTGGAGAAACTGCCATCTGACCTCCGCGACTCTGCCACCAGAGAAACCTGACCAGATTGGATCATGGTTACACATTCAGTTGCCTGAAAGTGCAGGTTTCATCACGATTTCCCTCACCGTACAAACATCAGTTAGGATTCTACTAACGTACATAACTCAGAAAAAAGTCATTGGTGTACGGTACACTACGCTTCCAACCATAAATAAAGAGAGCTTAAAGGCCTTATGGCTAGTGGTTTCTAGTAAAGTTTCCGTCCGCTGCTGAAATATTTGCATAGCTACAATAACTACATTATTTAGACAATTGTGTTAACACAACACAGGTTTCCTTTTAGCGTGGCGTGTCCAATGCCTGCTACTGTCAAGGGCAAAGATAATATACAAGGTCACGAGCTTTGAAACTCACTAAGGGGTTGACCCCGGAGCGGTCAATTGGCCCCGTAACGCATGGATTCGAAAAGATATGTAGGTAGGTTAGGTTGTAGGGTGAAGATGTGGATATTTTATAAAATGCTGTTAAGTAATCACGATATGATTCCGGAGTTTCTCTACCTATAGTATTAGTTTTATATGGCGTAAATTAAAATAACTATTTTTTTATAATTTTAATTGGTTTTATAGAGTTTGTACACTAAGCCCGGCTTGCGCCAAATTCTTAAACATGTGAAATGATTGACGTTTTTTTGTATAAAGTTTTTGTTTAAGTATCAACTTAAATGCGTTTGCGAATTTGGTGCAAGAAGCTCTTAATGATGTTGTAATCAACGTACTAGTAGTATATTACGTTTTACATATTAGTATTTTTTCAGTTTTCATATTAGTATATTTTTATGAATTGTCAAACTGCATTTATTGATATTAAAAAAACATTGGCGTTAATGTCTCAGTTGTGCTGTCGCGCACGAGGGTCCGGGGTCCGCCTAGACCATGATCTAGGATTTGACAGACAGGTAATTACAGTGGAGCGACTGCCATCTGACTTCCATGACCCTACCAGTATAGTAGTGTACTACCAGGTGAACCGGACTAGAGTGGATCATGGGTACACGTTCAGTAGCCCGAATGTCCAGGTTTGATCACAACATTTTCCCTAACCGCGCCGTCGCAAATTTGGCAAATTGTTCAATTTTTCTAATTAAAATATTCCTTTAACAAGTTATATTTAGCACAACGGCAACCGGGGAGGTACCACGCATTAAGCTAAAAGTTTTTCTGTGTTCCCCAATCACCAAGGTAACAATTTTCATGCAAATCAGATTGGGTTTTATAATTAGGTTCGTGGAAAAACAAACATAGAGAAGCCGTGCTTCGTATGGAATAAAATACGCGTTCTTTATATTTGTTTACAAATATTAATTGACTAAATTACTTCATATTATGACAAATAAATTAAATCTGAATATTTTTTTGATTTTGTATCATTTATTTGGATGCGGGCGTGAGAGTTATGTGTGTTCTGTTTTGGTATTTGTATAAGTTAGTTTAATGTAACTCATTAACTCAGTCATAGGAGCGTCGGTGGCGTAATATCTAGCATCATAATGTAAATTAATTGTAACTACAGATATTGTAAGTACGTAGGTACGTAATTGTAATGGGTTCAACTTGTAGCTAAGTAAGTTTCGAATACCCCTCTATTATAATACATAAGCTTATATATAAAACACATTATCAGTATATAATTCTCACTACGTTATAAAACAGTCTGTTGACCTATTGCCCATACGAAACCACAATCGATAAATTTAAATTTGTATTTTAAATCATACAAATTTTAAGGCGAATTATACTTGTAAATGGATCGCGTTTACACCACATTAGGTAAGGAGCTCCACGGTTGAACTACCGCACAAATATTTCAAAAGTTACGCCTTCCACGCCTCCAACCTAGCGAACCTAGCTGATTTATTTCGGCGTAGGAACACAAAGTTCCTTCGGGAAAATCTGGGGCCGCTAGAAATCTGAACCACGAACCAGAAATTCTCATAGGTTTCATTGTTTTATTTTTCCATCCCGCCAAAAATATTTCATGTAAAACAGCTTAGCCTAGCCTCATCTTAGCGTTAATGTCCCGGTCAGCGCACAAGGGCTCGGGGTCCGCCTTGACATTAACCAAGATTTGGCAGATCAGGTAATTATAGTGGAGCAGCTACCATCACACCTCCGTGGGCCTTACTATATTGGATCATAGTTACACATTCAGTCGCCGAAATGTACAGGTTTCATCATAATGTTTTCGCTCACCGTAATGAGCTTTCGCTCAATCGTAATCTAATATACATAACTCAGAAAAGTGTCATTTTTACATAGCGGCAGTGGGATTCAAACCCGGTACCTCTCGCATTGCGAGTCGGATACGGTTACCACTAGGCCACCGATGCTCCTCTAACATAATATCATATATATAAAGAAGTAAAAAATGTCGCTACGCATCATAAAAATACACACACGGATAAGCTCCATATCTCTGTGTGTATCGTTGCAAAAAACAGGTCACTTGTTCCCCATTTCTTGACTAAAAGGAAGCCATTCAATCGCCAAAGCAAACTAGAAATCTTATCCGCACAGCTTGAGTATCACTGTTTAGTCTGAATTACTTAAGAGTCGGTAGAAGGCATCAACGACACTTCCCATAACGAAATAGTAGTTAAGGTGATATAATAGGGTTGCATTATATTGCTTTTATTGCTAGAGTATCGATTTTATGGCCACTTTCTGGTACTTTACTAATAAGGTATATCTAGTAGCCCAATATAGTAATAAGTATCCAGAACGAACGGTGATCTATTGGTTGATGGTTTGTTCTATTGCACCCAAATTGAATAAATATATTTAATACTTTAAACAAACACGAAAATGTCTTCTAATTTTCTCGTGACTGTGGCGTCATTCCCGATTTGCTCTCACGCTCGAAGGGTTTTCGGCATCTTTTGTGGTGAGTTTGTGCCAAATCTTTTCCAAATCTGATCAGCGATTGAGGCCTAAAATTGTTACAAAAAGTCCGAGTTACTATTTTATATGACAATGAGAGAGTTAGTAGAAGGCGCCCGAGTAAGACTGATCAAACAAATGATTTGCTACAAAAAGGTCAGGTCAGGAGTACCCTCGACCGGCGTAAATATACGAAAATATGTGTGGAAAGTGGAAGAGGTGAAAGAGGTGTGTCAGATTGTTGCACTTAATAGTCTCTGCCTACCCCTATGGGAAACGAGCGTGAGTGTGTATGTATGTACGTCGATATTTATTATCAATTTTAGAATTTTACCACTTCATTTTGATCCTGAATCATAATAGCAGCCGTACTGACGCCCGCGGCGAAAAATAGCTCATCCATAAAATTTTATCACGCGCCATTGGTCGGGAAACTTCGTATTTATCGTGAAACTGTGTCATATTTTCGTATTCGTGTTGCGAATCAATAGTGTATTCTTATTGAATTTAGGTTGATACATTTCGCTGTATATTGGGAGATAAATGGAGATATTTACTTTATTAATCTATATTGGAAATTTGAAATCATGTTTCATAGGTCTAGTGTTAATCTGTCTCCTAAAAGACAATTAGTAATTCTTGTCTCACGTTAACGGTATTGCTACTTCATCAGGTGTAACTATAGTGGCCAGACTAGCTCCTTTCAGAAGTCTATGTCTTCTAGGACATTTAAAGGCTTCTGTAAGGGCTGGTCTTAATGAGGCTTAGTCCTGTAGGCTAATTACGTAACGCTGTTGCCAACAATTCTCTGATTTCAATGATTGAAATTGATACTTTTGCGATAACGTATGATCGATTTAATAGTTTCAGTTAATTGCAATGGAAATAGCCTACTGTAGCGTGTACTGTCTAATGCGCTTATTACACATTCCTAAATTCAGAAACAAAAAGCGTGAGAGCAAATCAAAGTGGAATGAATTGCTCATAAAATAAGGTCTTTCTCGGATTTTTAAAAGCGGAGCGACGCGTGACTTAATTTGAGTTAGTGTTGTAAATATAAAAGACACGTAGTGCAACGAGTGCTTAATACAAAAAACACAAGAACAATGTGTCTTCCCCTTAATAGAGACATTAAGAAAAGTGTTAATAGACTATTATTTATATTATTTATTATTTATTTATTATTACCGTCTTAGTTATTCTAACTTAACTTAAAACTCGATGATGAAAGATTGGTAATCTTAATATTTTTAAACAGATTAGACTAGATAAGCGTGTTCCGTCTTCTTCTTAACCAATAGCCTAGTTATAAATAGAATAGCCAAGTTAACCTAGCTGCAATATACTGCAGCACCCTTGCACTCTTTTCCTATGTATCAAAAACAACATCCACAACAAGTATAGGCCCACACAACTAGCTCTACGCCATCCCAAGTTTAACACAGGCAAACAGTCAAAACGTCTTACTCAACCCCATTACGTAGACCCTTTAGTGATGTCCACGCGAAGATTTGAAAGACAGTATCTCGCTCGTACGATTCGTATGTGGAGTGAGCTCCCAGCCACTGTGTTTCCTTTGGGCTATGACATTTGATCGTTCAAGAGTATATTAAAGGTCTCCTTAGAGGCGGGCAACGCATTGGTAGCCCCCTGGTGTTGCTGATGTCTATAGGCGGCAGTGACCACTTTCCATCAGGTGGGCGCCAAATGCCTGTTTGTCTGCCGTATCACATAAAAAAAACTTGCCACCAAAACCACAATTACAGACTGGTACAATCAGCTCTACACTATCCCCTACATTACCAGAAGCAAACATTAAAACAATTTTGCCAGCACAACAACAATTACAGGTTTATACAACCAGCTCTACACCATTCCCCACGCAACATCTATAACATTTCATCGCCAGGTAATTCCAACGATACAGCCCAAAGTTATAATTAATCAGACGATGAGCAAATGTGCGACTTTGACTAACCTAATTTCTCAAAATACTGAAATATGTGATTTTAATTTTATTAAAATTAGTTGAGCAGTAGGTATTTGTGGTTGCTTTACTTTATCGTAACGCTCAATCTCTCTTGCATAGGTATAGAAAGTCTGACCAAATAATTTGACAAGTTCAATTTAAAGCTGACCAGAGAGCTGGCTCGTTCCTCGGGCAACGGATTAGCATCGCTATTCAACGAAGCAACGCAGCCAGCTTTCTGGGCACCATTCCGGGGGGCAGCGGTGTAGACGACTTTTTTAATTTTTAGTATATATTTTATATGTATTAGACATAGACATAGACAATTTCTACAATATAATTTGGCAATTTCTACAATATAAGTTAAAATAATATTTCTTACTAACATAAAATTAGGTTAAATATTGTAGTGTCATGCCAAACTAGCGAATAGGTATATAGATATATTTGTATTGTAACTGTAAATATTTTATGTGTATTTACAGCTGGTTTATGCTCATTCCATTAAAGTCGATAAACTTTTTCCGGATAACGGTGTAATTTGGAATGCATTGTTTACAATTTTCTTTTCAATAATCATGGCCTCCACTAAGATCAACTGAATGGATAACCCGGGTGATTTTATGGGACGAATCAGGTGATCCTATTGATAGATCCTTGGTTATTTTAGTGGACAGATGTACTCGTATATCCAGTAGGGTGCCCCAGAGCTCAAAATTATTCTTCGAGTGTTTTGTACTGGACACGTAGAAGATTATTATTAAACCGGAAACCTTTAAAAATACAGGTTACCACTTGCAGTAGAATAAAGTTATGGAAGTAGGGAAATCAGGCTCGATAGGTTGAAGTAATTATTATCCACTGAACTGTACGGTTTAGATATAATTTTATTAACAAAAGGCAATAAATTTAACACCTTTTTCTAATATATTTTTATAGATTCCAGGTTTTATAGAAATCCCCTACGAGCCCAATGGAAAACCAACACTCGAAGAAACATTTTGATCTTTGAGGTATCCTACTGGATATCCATCTGTAGACTAAAATTATCCAGGTGATCGTGCTGGACATAGCGTAAAATAGGTCACCTGAGTGGCTATCACTGTAGATGAAATACAATCAATATTCTCGCAGCTTTTTTTTCCTCATGCTATAAGAGCAATAATGACCTTTTCTGAACAATATTATAGTAATTTTTAATTAAAATTGAGCAGGTAGGCGCGTAATAATAATAAATATTAGAATGCGCGAGTGCGCATCTGGGACATTAATGATAAGTTGAGATATTATTTTGGCGAAAAATAAATTGAGAACTGGAGAAGGTAGGCTATCCTTTCATTACGAGCACTTATCACCAACCTGTTTAGTTGGCTTGGTGTGCGCACTAGCAGCCCAACCCGACTAAACTCTATACCGCACGCGGCCGATACAAAAGTCTGCGGCCAACCCGACTATGCTATCGGCTTAAGAATTTCGTCTGCAAGGAGCTGATCGCCAGAACGATAGTCCTGCAAACGTTGCGAAGCTGGTCGAACATAGCCGATAATTTCCGATCCACAGTCGCAATATAAACGCTACGTAGCGATTGGTATCTTGGCTAAACCTGAAATATTGATACAAGTGCCACAAACTTATCTGACCGAGTGATGGGTGTCGCTGTTGTTGGCATTGACATTTCAATTTCAAACTAAAGCGTCGCCATTTTTCACAGTTCTAGTTTTGGCCACCAGGTCAGATAAATTTGTAGTCAGATACGGGTCTGGTACTGGCCGATCAATCGACAACACCAGGTGCAGTTCCCAGACCATGAAACTAATCATAAAACAGTGACTCACGCCTTCCACACTTGTCGACGTGGTTGGTAACGAAATCTTCCAGGCACTGGCAGACCTTCAGCACGTCGTCGCATTCGGAACTATCGAAGCCGCAGTCCACGTCAATGGAACACGCGTCGCCGTACTTCTTGTTGCCTCGCTTCGATGGATCTGGGGAATAAGGCTCCTATTAACTATAGTAATAGTATAATATTAATTATCTTACAAGATGACCCCTTGACTGGATGCGGAGGACACAGGACCGGTCTTTATGAAGTTCTCTGGGTGGTTTGGCTAGCAATGGGCGTCTTCTGACTGTTAATAAATATGATGAAATTAGCCTCCTGGACCCCATTTGAGCACACCTTCAAGGCAATAGTAAATAGGCTTTTTGTTATTACAAAGTTTATTAATAAAATATCACCATTATCATCTCCAGCTCATACTAGTCCACCGCTGGACATAATATGCCTATGCACCCTGACCTCTGCTTGTCGAATCCAGATTACACCTGCAGCCTTTCGCAATTCGCCACTCCACCTGGCCGAAGGACGTTTTATTACCACGTTCGCTGAATTTCGGATTCCACTCAAACGCGATTACTCTAGCCATTTTCGATACTCTGGGAGATATGACCCGTCCACTGCCACTTTAGCTAGTTCTGTGCGCTATGTCTATGAGCTAGAAGTAACTTTGGTTCTCTGTCAAATCACTTCGTAGCAAATTTTAACCTTCCGTGCAATAGCTCCAATCGATCACGTTCAAATCTGGTCAGGTTCCCCTGTTAACAAGGTCACGGATTTCGCTCTACTATAATTACCTGATCTGCCATATCCTGGACCATTATCAAGTAATGTAATAAAATGTAATGTATGTCTCTATCTCCTCACCGAAGGGCTGTGCCGGGTCGCCGTCGGCGGCGGCAGGTGCCGACAGCGCCAGCACCGCGAGCGCCGCCAGCGCGCGCGCTCGCCCGCGAGCCATGTTAGCGCTGCGTCAAGTGCCGTGAGCCCACCTGAGAACAAGAAGAGATATTAAAAAAAAAATTATACCACTAAGGTGGCAAACAAGCATACGACCCGCCTGATGGTAAGCTGCAGTCACCGCAGCCTGTGGACGTTTGCAATACCAGGGGAATCACCCACGCGTTGCCGACCCCGTTAAACCCTTTTAACCCCTTTCTTGAAGAACTCCATGTTGTACTCTCCAAGGAAAATCTCTCAGGTAGTTCATTTCACAACCTTAGTGTGCGTGGGAGAAAGTTCCGTTGGAACCGCACAGTTCGCGACCAATTTGGCTCCAAGGTGTGAGGATGAACTCCTTGTCGGCGGCACAGACATAGACAAATCTTTATTTGGACCAAATACACATCCAAAATAATTCAAAATTGAATTTACAAAAACCAAACTGGGGCCATGCGACGTCGGACCAAACTGGACGAGCCTCAGCGTAATGCTATGAATAGCAATAGTCAATCATAGCGCTGATTTTCAGGCTGACCACCGCTTGTTTACCACCATGGAGGTAAAAAAAAACCTAGAGTTCGATGCGCGTATTATGCGAAAGTACTTCAAACTAAATTATGTTACACACAAGTATCAGATTGTATATCAAGTATGTTATACAGATTCGAATACTTAAACTAATAAAATAAATCAAACATTTGAACTCGATTACAACATTCTCATTGATACGCTAATTAGTCACATTTTTTATTAGACATAAGTATTCACGACACGAACATGGAACATACCTGTCTAAGAACAGCCTGTACACTCTAGCTTTGAAGGCATCCATATTATAATAATCAGGGAAAACACTCGCAGGCAACATGTTCCATTCATTAGCAGTACGCATTACAAAGGCATTGCAAAGGTATTGTGTACATTGTTCCCAATTTAAGCAACCGGAAATAAGCAGGCATTTAAGTGAGGTAGGGCGAAGCGGGATTTCCCGTTCAAATTAGAGACTCGTGACTGGGGACCTTACAGAATACCATAACCAACCAAAAATGTTTTATACGGATAACTATTTTAAATAGTATTGTGTTCCTGCCGGTGAGTAAGGTGATCCAGGGGATGAGGATTTGGGGAACAATGGTTTTGGCATTGGATAGGCATTTGCTTTTTATTTCCAGAGTTAAAGAGGTGAGCAACGTTACGCCGTACGTACAGCGGTACAACTGGAGTTGCTAGTACTTATAGGCAGCGGTGACAATATTACATCATGTGGGTCGCTTGCTTGCTTACCTACCGTATGTCTTAAAGGAAGAGATATATTATTCAGTTTCTATTGATACTTTTATCATTGCAAGACTTTCCATTGTCTCAAAAGAGGAGAGGAGAGGTCTCGTGTTAAAGGTCTTCCACTGGGGACCTTGAGACTGGTTGAATAGTCTCAGGAACCGATTGGCACCCCGTGACGATGTAAATATATTATTATTATT
The DNA here is from genome assembly GCA_905147135.1 of Blastobasis lacticolella. NCBI lineage: Eukaryota > Metazoa > Arthropoda > Insecta > Lepidoptera > Blastobasidae > Blastobasis > Blastobasis lacticolella. The sequence goes on from LR990051.1 coordinate 17,158,317, forward strand.
GATTATCATCATCATCATATCAGCCAGAAGACGCCCACTGCTGGGCATAGGCCTCCCCCAGAGATCTCCACAAAGGCCGGTCCTGTTCTTTCCGCATCGAACTGGTACCTGCGATCCTTACCGGGTCCTGGTTATTGTTATTACTCCTGTTAAACCCTCAAAGTGATGAATATTTCAGGCTAAATTACCTACATAGAATATCTCGAAGAAATGTCTGCAAGAGCTCGTTCCATTATTTATATCTACATTATTCTACATGGGTGGAAGTTCGGTGTTCGCGCCATTTGTCTCCGAGCCCGTGTCCGTTGCCGGTGTGCCTTGGTTTGCATAATACGTACGCCTTGTAATGCAAATGCAAAGCTTGGACAAGTTCCTACTGATTTTGACGTAGTATAGCATAATTTTACATGGAGGTGAAAATAAGTAAGGCGGTGATATCCGTACATCGGAATTTTTGTCAAAACTGTATTTGACAACTTATAGTCCACAAGTACATTAAAGAGATTGTACAAATAAGAGATTAGACAACAGGCACTACTTATCTCTAAAAAGAAATCTCTTCCAGCAGGCCTACAAAAAGTGAGATCCGATTAACATACGCAGACACGACGTGCACAATAATTATATGATTTAACTGGAATTTAACTTGTATAAACACGTACAACGTTCAGTCTTCTTTCTTGCAGTAAAACCTCCCCAAGCTTGACAAAGACTGTTTCCACTAGCTGACCTGTTTGCTTCCGTTACAAGCCATCAAAACCTCACTAGTTTCAAAGAAAAGCTTCTAACCCCCCAAAGTACGTGCCAAAATTAATACTACAGCTATATTGACGTCATAAATAAGACAACTCCTAACGGGTGGCCTAAAAGTAGCTGGATTTATGGGCGCAGCGCAATGCGGCTGCCCCGCGTTTGCTTGCCCTGCATCGCTACGTTCGGTTAAAGATATTTTATTTATATTATTAATTTATTTAACAGTTTAACAGCAATCTAATTCTATTTAAACTAAATACATAATGACGACCTGATTGGTTCAGTGGTCTGCCACGCAAGAATAACCGGGTTCGATTCCCGGTCTGGCAGAAATTGAAATGATGAAATTTAATTTCTGTTAGGGGTCTGGGTGGTCTATGTATAATAAGTATGCATTTAACAGTATATAAGTAGTTTATCAGTTATCTAGCACCCATAACACAAGCTTTGCTTACTTTGGGGCTAGATGGCGCTGTGTGAATTTGTCCACGATTATTTATTTATTTTATTAAAGTTGTAGTGCCAATAACTAAATTGCAATTTATAATTTAGGACTCAATGTAGCTCATACAACTTACAAATATAGATGACACCATGTGATTTTTGTATCACCCTTGGTTTAAATCACCTGCTAGAAAGGCGTATGTATCGCCCATAACTTACGATTCAGATAGGTTTAAATATGATTCAAAATTTAAATTTTTTTTAAATTAAATTATAAAACCAATAAAATATTAATCGAACCTTTCCCTGAAGTCGGAATGTTTTTGTTGAAACTCTGCGTTATTTTACATAACCTTAAAGCTGTTTCTAGTAGCTGAAGATTGGTTTCATCACGATGTTTTCCCTCACCGTAAGAGTATGGGTTAATGTTCAACTAATGTACATAACTCAGAAAAGAGTCATTGGTACATGGCGGTACTGGAGTTCGAACTCGAAACCTCTGGCTTACGAGTTAGATAACTTTACCCATAGGTCACAGACGCTCCGAAAGTAGGGGTAAACCATTTCCCACTTATTACATTGTCACTCGTAATTTGTTGGTGAACTAGACCACTTATATTGTAAATGTACCCTATAAGATGTATCTTAATGGGAGAAGATGTCGCCTCCTTTGTTTGATTGTTGTTGTGAACTATTCCAGAATGGTCTAACTATACATAGTATAAAATAAAGTCGTTTCCCACCGTCTGTATCTATGTACGCTTAGATCTTTTCACTATGGATTTAAATGTAAAAATAGATAGAGTGATTCAAGAGAAAGATTTATAAGAAAGGAAAAAAGGGTAGGTAGGGGTAAAGCAGGTCTACGCGAACTAAGTCGTGCTAGACACTAGAAGGGTCCAGTAGTGTCTCTATTTAATCAGGTCAGAGCAAGGAAAACATGGTCAAATACTCATTATTATTTTACATGCGCATAATATGACTTCGTTTTAAACCTGAACCCCGCCCGCCTGAGTTTCGCAAAACAACAATTGTTGCTTTATCGTATTATGAATAGCGAGTATCTCTAACAACAACAGGCAAACTCGCAATCAATAAAATGATCTGCGATTCTGCATTTTCGTTACAAATGATCCAAAGGCGGACCTTGGACAAAATCATATCGTCCGAACACTCATCTCGTGTAATTCTAATATTCATTGACTCCTAATACATTTCATTCTATTCCATATCACTAACAGGAAATCCAATCAGCACTGGTAATTGTCTAGACGCGTGCCACATCTAAAGGAAGAGCCAGCGTTTGACAATAATTACTCCACGTATTTGCTATAATATCCCTTACTTTGTCGACAAACATCTGGGTTGGTTACCTAAATAAATTTATTTTGGTTTCAACCACCAATTATACCTACGTGATAAATACAATGACCTTGCTGCTTATTTATGTAAAAACCTAAGATCAACTACCCTCTACAAAACATTCCGTGTTATTAAAGTTTCTAATCGAAACTTTTAATCCGAAGAAACAAGACATTTATGTTGTAACTTTATATAATACTGAATATATTACAGTGCGATTACGGCAAAGAAAGCTAAACAAAAGCAAAAAAATTATGAATACACGAAAGCAATGACCTTTTTGTTAAAGTGTATGTTATAGTTATAATACTTAAGGAAAACTTGATAAGGATAATCGCGAAATAAATTTCAACGTCTTCATTAGACTTTCTAGAAGCAGAACGACTATCAATCATCCACAATAGAGATACATAGTCATCATTATCAGCCTATAATAATCCGCTACTGGACTATTTTCTATATCATACTCACGTACACACACATTTTCAATTATTTAATGTATATATACTTAGTGAAAAACAACGTCGCTTCCCGCCGTCTGTCCCTATGTATCTATACACGCTTAGATCTTTTAAACTACGCAACAGATTTTAAAGCGATATTCAACAATAGACAGAGCAATTCAAGAAGAAGGTTCGTAAGCAAGAAAAATAAGAGTAGATAGGGGTAAAGTAGGTGTACGCGAACGAATTCGCGCCGGGCCCACTAGTATCATTGTAAAATAAATACCAGGGATCCATATGACCCTGTTCACTCATAAATGTCCCGTCCTAAAGCTGATATGGACTAAACCAGCATTATGCTGATCTACTCTGCCCCGGGGTTCTTATCGTCAGCCTATAATGGCCCACTATTGAGGCGACGGCCTTCTTATAGCTCTCGCCGAGAGGGAATTAGGCATAATCCATCGCTCTGGCCTCTTCCTCGTTGAAATATATCACGAATTCTTAGAACTTCTTCGAGATATTACAGAGTTCTTCTAGTAATATTTGAACAGTGTCTGAAGGAAAAGTACTCAAAATGTACAAGTAGCAAATTCTACTTAGATCTGGTTCTAATTGCCTGCCTTATCCGGCAAAAATTATACCCAGTGACCCAGTCAAACATAGGGCAAATAGTTGTAAAGAACATGCAATTTTAAGGAAGACAATGAAAAGCAAGTTATAATTTCAATGGGATAAGACGCAATTATGTTTACTTTGCTTTTCACTGTTTCTGGTAACAATAAATAAAATCTAATAAATGTGAATAGCCTCAACAGGGCCAACTTGGACATCAATACGGTTCCTAAAACTTTTTCTTGTCAGCAGAGAAGCCTTAAACTATCTTTCTCAAAGTCAAAGTAATTTATTCAGTTTAGGCTATACATAGCACTTATGAATGTCAAACAAATAAATTAAAATGTATATTACAATAATGGTGACACTGGAAAAAATTGTTTATCAAATATAGATAAATGTCAAATGTAAATAATAAATATTAAAAAAAAAAATCACCAATTTAATTATTCCGATTCAATTGATTAAATTGTCAATTCACTTACAAACATCAAATATTGAATACACAATTAAACATTTCACAAAATTCAGAACGTGACTTAAACATTTCAACCATTAAGATCTCGCATAAAGCCTCCTGAGATCGTTTCGTTTGTTAATAAGCACTAAATGCTTTAATGGACAAATCCTTTTTGTGGAGTCACAAGGTTCGCTTGGCTTTTCATTCCGAAGTTTGTAAGCGGATTACCAAGCATTAAGGGACTAAGGGTAAAACTGTAACTTTAGCGCCTACCTACCACTCGTTTAGTTTCCGAGTGAGATTTACTTTTGTTTATTTCTCATTAAAAGCTGTTTACGACGTAATAGGGCTAATTTTATTGTACGATTGATGAATTAACTTGGATCGCTTATGAATGGATGGATGTTTTTACCTTTCATACGAGTTTTCTGCTCCTCTCAATATTTAGGCTTAAGCTCTGTATGTAAACGTGATTTGAAATAAACAAATAAATCTTCAATATGACGGGCGATAGTTTAAATGTTAGTTACACTTTCCATTTAGCATCTAAAAGTAACTCTTCTCTTTGTTTTGTTTTCTTGTTTGCATTTTTTATTTTCATTTCCATCTTATTTATTATTCCTATTCTATTTATTGCCTTTTTTCAAAGATGGTTAACTTAAAACGATGCCTGGCGACACATTGTTACCAAGCTCACAAAAGCACTCAAACCAGTACCGTGCCGGTTTACTAAAATAGTTGTCCGAACTTAGACCGGTCAGTAGACAATGTAGGTCAGCGGGCCTCAAGAGGGCATAACCAAATCTGATAGATAGCCATTGATTAGAAACTAAATGGACAGCATATGTAACAAAGCCAGGCAAAGCAGTTTAGAGATCATAATTTGAAATGGAGGCACTAAATTGATATCGATTTGATAGAATTTCATGTTGATTGGAAGATTTTAAGGCGTAATGATTTGATTTTCTGATGTAAGGTGGCTGATATCAAATTATCTAGATATATGAAAGAGGAGCATGTGAATATAGGTGGTTAACCATCTGAAGATCACACCAAACCACAATTCATAGCGAAAGCTTTGTAGAATGTATTTGAGACGATACAGTATAGAATATTGTCGCACAAAATAGTAGATTGGTGAGGGTGAAGGGTTCTCTATACTGTGATTCTGGTTTATTTTAGACTACACGTCTCTTAAGTACCTACATAAGGACGATTAAGTGATGTTTCTGGTTGTTTGTTAGTGTTTAGATAAATGCACAACGCATTGTCTTGTATCCTGTGTATCAACACTAACTTCAATAGAGGTAGGGCATAGCGGGGTATCCCGAGCCTTCCGACTGGGGAAGTACCTCCACCTTATAGGATACCGCAGCTAAACAATACTCTTTTAAATAGTATTGTTATTTTTCCTGTGAGTAAGGTCTCCAGTGCTCCATGGGGTTGGGATTTTGGAAACCGTGGCTTTGGTAGTAGAGGGGAATTTGCCTTTTTGCTGCCAGAGCAACGTATTATAGAGGTGGGCAACGCATTGGCGATAGATACTCTTAGTGTTGCTAATGTGACCACTTCCCATCAGGTGGCCTGCTTGCCTGTTAGCCTACCGTATGTCAAAAAAAAACTTACTGCCGTAAAATTTGCATAGTTGCCAAAAGGTGGCCTGGAAGAGATAGCTTATAGTGATAAGGCCGCCTTTGTTCCATGTTGTTGTAAACTATTGATATTGTTATATTTAATTAGCAGTAAAGTAAACATCTATATATTTATCTATCTCTATCTCACATTGTTCCACTTACTACGGTAGTTTCGACCCTCTCATGAAGCGGAAGCCGTAAAGAACAGCGTAAATTCCAATGAGTCATTCAATTTACCTTCTAATAAAATAGGTACGTAATTGTTGTGCTTTTTGCTTTCGCGAATCGATAAATTAGTCTAGTCTGCTGCGAGAGCCGTTGACCTACCCACAGTGACATCTGTCTTTTTTCCGACTCATCGTTTTGTTTTATGACTTCATGCCTCATTATGGTTATGACGTCAATGACCGTTGTACGGAAGGTAATTCATTGATTGTACCTCTACAATAGTGGAATTTACCACGCAAAGAATAGTATAGGAGTAAATACTTATACTTCCATAAGTATACACCTTTTAGTAATTGTGATCGCAACATTATGTGTCAGTAATGGAAATCAAATAAAACTGATGTAACATTCGTAGTCAGTTGAAACCTTATAAAAATCACATAATAGATCTGTTCCATACAAATATCATCATTCGTTAAAACTACAGACCTACATAGCGCTAGAAAAATGTTCCAACTTCCGCGATATAAATACTACTTCCGACAATCATTTGTTCGTTTTTTTTTATTTATCTTCTCTTGCCAACATTGGTGGTTACTTTATTCTTAATCACTAAACGTGTGCAAGATACGCGAATACCTCTATATTAAATAATTTATATTTGGAGGTGTCTGGGAGGCGGGAGGTATATTTAGGTAAAGGGCAACTTGCCAATTTCTGATGGGTAGATAGGAGATAGGATGAGGAAGAGGATGGCTAGTTATATTATGACTAGTGGATCCGGCGCGACTTCTTTTGTACACCTACTTTATCCCTGCCTATCCTTTTTTCTTGCTAAACCGTCATTTGTTATACCCTTCATTAAGCTCTGTTGTGTAGTTTAAAATATCTAACCGTACATATATACAAACATAGAGACAGAGACGGCGGGAAGCGACCTTGTTTAATACTATCTCTAGATATATAAACTTTATTTAATATTTTCAGTGTACGAACGGGTAGATATCAATAAAACTGGATTTGGACGACAAAGAGGGTACCTTCTGTTTTTGGACGGGAGATAAAAAGGTTTTATGGTGTTGATTTAAAGCGGCGGCCAACGGTCGTCGGTGTATTTAGGCGACCGGTCCTCCGTCACACTCGACAGGTACACATGGAAAGATAAATATCCTTAGATAATACAATGATACGGCTCGAGGGATTATTTGAATTTGTCTACAGTGTATTAACATAGTTATTGTTAAACTGATGTGTGTTTTAAGATATAATCAAAATGGAAAAGTTATCTACCAACTAAAATTTAGTAAGCTTAAAAATTATTCTTTACTATATCTAATACTACTAATAATATAACACTATTTATTTTCTTCACAAAGAGTATTCATGTAGTGGGTGTAGTCATGAAGTCATACAGACATTTTTAAGTAATACAAATTTAGATTATTTAACACAAAACTTTGTGTGAAGACTGGCGCCTGCTATAGGTTGTACATAACCTGTACTACAGGACACCAGGTCTTCACCCCCAGTTTAGATAGCACATTTTTCCTATTACATATATCCCCTACTTCTTTAACCTAGACCGGTTTTACTCCTTTTCATTATATGAATTTTTTATTTCGCAATGATGAAATGCAGATATTGCTGGATAATTTAAACGGCTGGGTAGTGTGGCTAGCCAAAGCTTCATAACGACATCTTATAGCCCTTAGCCCAGTTTTTGAGAGAGCGAGATATCCATCAATTACATTCACAGCATTTTAAACTATAGACTTTGAGAATTTAAGAGAATAGACTTTGTCTTCTGCGAGACGTCATTGCTCATTTAAGAAGCTGAACAGGTGCTGTATAAGAAAGTAGAAGGTCATGCAATTTCTGAATTTGAACTCGGGGTCGTTTATTGTGAGATCTTCCTGCAGCGGTATTGCGGAGCCGGTACGACATTAAAGCGTTCCAGAAATAAGCGTTTTCGGGACTCTTTCGACGCGTTGAAACATTCTGGTGTTGCGGATGTCTTTGGGCGGCGGTAGTCACTTATCTACCATCAGATGACCTACTTACTCATATAAAGACTTCTTTTATAAAAAGGTTGATGTTCTTTATATTCTTTGTAATTGATACAGGACGTTACAATAATTAATAAAAAACGGCCATGATCGTAAGCTCCTGTACGAAATTTGATTCTCCAATGTTTTACAGTTAAACGATACAGCGAATACAAAGTTACGCTGAAAATAAAGAATTTATTATCCATATTCTCCATCCATATTCTATTTTTTTGTTTCCATAAAGATAATACAATAACATTGTTATGTACATACAATACAGACCCGGTTGGGCGCAGCATTTTGGGAGGGAGGGAGGCTTTAAACTTACGAAGGTAATAGAATAATTTATACCTATTGACTATTTAAGTATTTACATGTCCATTATATCTATTATTTATCAGTGAATTTTACTGTTTCTAATACTTAAGTACGTATCTAATACTTTGTACTTTTATTTTTATTACTTAAACTACTTATACTTAAATAATGCACGCTTTACTTATCTATTATTGCACTTTCGTTTAGTTTATTCCCATTGTATATTTATTACAGTATATTAAAAAAGATTTTTAAATATTCTTAGATGTAAATTGTTGTGTTTAACTAGGTAGATATATAAGTTTTACGGACTTAGAACTTAACAGTAGGTACGGAATAAGATCTAATTATTTTGCTATCTTATCGCTTAAATATTCGTTTACGCTGTAGTAAGTTTTAGTGATTGATTAAAAATTTTTGCCGTCGGCCTATTATTACTATTAACAGAAAAATCAGGGGTGTGATTCTCTAAGAAACATCCTTGATCGCAACGATAAACTGTAGGATGTTCTGTCGGATGATAACAATATTTCAATAGAAATTTGTATTTTGCTGGCCACAATGTGTCACATTTCATCGTTATGCTCACGGGTATTGTCTTACAGAAAAACATAGGTGGTGTCTTTCACTTAGAACATATTAGGAAAGTGTCAAGTTTGAAAAGGGACATGTTGAAGAAAAGTACAAAATCATCCTACTATATAAGGAAGGACTTACTTATGTAGTCTAAGTAATTTATTACTATCTTTCCCCAAAGTCTCAACCTTCATAGTATTCCTAAAATCCTTTCAGAAATACCAATAACGGACCTCAAAATTCGTCCCTTTGAAATCCACCCGACCATATCTTATAGGGAAAACGACCTAACGGTCGACACGAAAGGTATTTTACGCAAAATATTTCCCTCTGGTACTAAAAACATGTCCCGAATAACATTAAGGAACCACGAATAGCTCAACCGTAGTGAATATCGAAGACTACCCGAAGGTAGTTAAGAGAAATTTGCACTTCAATTTGTAAGGACAAGGTCCAATATTGCGCGCTCGATTGACATTGAGTGATTTTTAATATCGTACCCGACTACGATTTTAAGGGTGCGAAGTATTGAATCATCAATCATTTCTTGAATTCGCTATGTAATAATTTCTCAGAAAGATCATTAGAGAGTATTACGCATACTCGTAAGACGTTGATTTTGTTTGTTTCTTTGACTCAGAACGTCCAACCTTCTCGCCGAAATCTACGAAACGTAGATTTTTATACAAACAAACAATCTTCATTTCTTCACAACATGTCTGTCCCTGTTCGCGATAAACTCAAATGCGATTTGCGATGCTGGCAAAGATTTTCATACGGTTTTCATTAATGGACAGAGGGATTCATGCGGAATGATTAGGTGTATAATTTGTTTAGGTCACTACCCTTGCGAAGCCGTGGCGGGTCGCTAGTTCAAGATAATATGCGAAGGTTTAAAATTGTAGTTAAAATCTGTACATAGGAGATAAGAAAAAGATAACGGGACAGGGAATGGAAATTTACGTCCTCCATGTACAAGTTATACGTAGTGACAACTAACTACACAACGACTTCCCAAAAACACGATATTTGTAATCGATAAATCAATTAGCTATCTGTTTTATTTACGTCTTTCTAAGTTTGTTTGTTCTTTATAGCCACAAGGTATAAAAAATATTAACTGATTCATGATCACGGCCCGTAACAGTCCACTGCAGGACTTAGGGCCTCTCCCACGAAAGGAAAGGTTATTGCCATAATCTCCACGCTTGGCAGGCGGGTTGGAGATTGCAGTGTTTAAATATAACAATTGAAAATGCTGCTGCCCATTTTCCAGACTACGGAGACTCTTGATCTTTTGCCTCGAAAACGTTAGTCGCCTTGTAGGACACCCATGAGTGTATAAGGTTGGTGCTATTCTACTCTGCCGGACACCACACGGCCATGTAACTGATTCAATATTTTGTATTTGACGATATAAGCAAGTTAACGAAGTGAGAAAGATTATAAATCAATAAATATAACAATCGTGGAAAAATTTACAAAGTGCCATCTAGCCCCAAACTAAGCATATACTATGGGTGCTAGATAACTGAAATACGACTTAAATACTTTTAAATATATACTTATCATATATAGAACACCCAGACCCCAAACAGAAATTGAAATTCATCATTTCAATGTAGACAAAGTCCTGATTGCTTACTTTTTAAACACCCATGTTTTAGTAGCAAACGTAAAACTGAATTACTACATACTTAGTCACGATACCACTAATCAAGCGCTTCTGTCACAATTACTATTAGCATAAAAATATCACAAAGCTGGATTTTTTTTTCAAACTATTTCGTATTCGGCCTATATTAAGCATCCCTCCCTCGACAAAATTTAGAGGTAATTTTGTTTTTTTGCAACACAGAGACAACGAAGAAGACAGCCCTTTTCATGGATAACATCTGCGTTTCATGCATTTAGGTTGAATGCAATAAAAATGTAGAACCGTTTTGGATACTTCTATTGGGCCACTAAATAGACCTCATCAGTAAAGTACCAGAAAATGGCCATAAAGTCGATACTCTAGCAATAAAAGCAATATAATCCAACCCTATTATATCACACTAACCTACTATTTCCGTTATGGGAAGTGTATTTGATGCTCTTCTACCGACCCATAAGTAATTCAGAGTAAACAGTGATACTCAAGCTGTGCGGATAAGATTTCAAGTTTGCTTTGGCGATTGAATGGTTTCCTTTTAGTCAAGAAATGGGGAACAAAAGACGTGTTTGACGATACGTCGCAAAAACACGTCTTTTGTTCTACACAGAGATAAAATAAATAATAAAATAAATAATCGTGGACAAATTCACACACAGCGCCATCTAGCCCCAAAGTAAGCAAAGCTTGTGTTATGTCTGCTAGATAACTGATAAACTACTTATATACTTTTAAATACATACTTATTATATATAGAATACCCAGACCCGTAACTGAAATTAAAATTCATCATTTCAATTTCTGCCCGGCCGGGAATTGAACCCGGGAACCTCTTGCGTGGCAGACCGGCAAGTTGAGCTCTGAACCACTCAGGTCGTCGTGGAGATGTGGAGCTTATCCTAGTGTATTTTATTATGCTACGCAGTGAGAAACAAGCAGACAGTCCACCTGATGGTAAGTGGTAACTGGTTAACTGGTTAACTGTGTCTACGATTAATATATTTAGGTTTCTGCCATAAAATGCAGAACCGCAGGTGCGTGGTCACTGTGAGGTAGTCATATTAGTAGATGAAATATCTCATGTCTGTAATTGTGCTGGCTACCTCATCCTTCAAACCGGAATACGACAATGCAAGTAATGTTGCTTGGCGGCAGAAATTCACTACACAAACTTTCATTCTTATCCGGTCAACAACCGTCCAAGATATTGTGTCTCTAAGACATTCCAGCTTCTCCAATACGATACCTCATTCGGTTTTACGGGTTTGGCAATCCGCGACTGGCAGGCACTACAACGGTAACAGCTTAACAATGGGCGGACCGAATGCTTGTTTTCCGCCTGGTAAATCCGGATTTGGCTTGTGGACAATATTCTTTTCTATTATAAGGTATCAGGTATATAATATTATATACCTGTCATAAACCATAAATTCGAAACTAGCCACATTAGGCCCGATTGCATTTCGTTTACACTTACAATATCTCCTAAGAGCGTTTTTCATCATAATAATATTAATCATCTTGGCGTTAATGATTGTGCTCTCGCGCACGTGGGCCTGGGGTCTGCCTTACCCATGATCCAGGTTTTGGATCTAATTCGGGCCTCCGTGATCCTAGTACCAGGGAAACCTAACCTGAATGGATATAGTTACACATTCAGTTGCCTGAATGTGCAGTTTTTATCACAATGTTTTTCCTCACCGTAAGATTTTCGGTTAGCATTTAACTAACATACGTTACTCAGAAAAGAGTCATTGGTACATAGCCGCATTGGGATTTGAATTCAGTACCTCTCGCTTACGAGTCGGACACCTTTGACCACCAATGTTCCTGCGACTTTCATCATAAACCTTGCCGAAAATGGCGTTCGAACCACGCCCTGTTTTTCTTTTCGTTTCGGTATTGGAAGACTGGAATTAGGTTCATATAGGTATATAATTTGAAATAGTACGTAGACCCTCTGTTGGTCACCACGAGAAGGTTCGAAAGAACGTTTCTCGCTCGTACGATTCGGATGTGGAATGAGCTCCCAGCCACAGTGTTTCCTTTGGACTATGACATGGGATCGTTCAAGAGGTATATTAGAGGTCTCTTTAGAGGCGGGCAACGCATTGGTGACTCCCCTGGTGTTGCTGATGTCCATAGGCGGCGGTGACCACTTTCCATCAGGTGGCCCGCTTGCCTGTTTGTCTGCTAAGTAACATAAAAAAAAAAAAGTAATTCTTCCATCTCAGAGAAATTGTCATTTTCTTTATTTTTTATCTTATACAAGGCAGGCATTTGACCACCATCTCACCTATTAGTAAGTGATGATGCGGCCGAAGATGGAGCCTTGAAGGATTTATTGATTAGGAATTATTAGAATACTAGTGATGACATAGTAAAAGACTTGAAAAAATAATTATATCATAGTTTTACTGTTGAGTCTTTTCAACACTGCGATATCCAACCCACCTGCCAAGCGTGCACAATATGATTTATGACGATAGCCGCCTATAGGCTCAAGTTTATATGTTGATGTGATGTAATGTGATACATTGCTGCAGTAGAATAATCATATAATTGGCGTCATCCATAGCGTTCTACGAAGTCGCACTAAACTATTTGAATACATAGCAATGATGAACACCCAAACCGAGCCATATAATCGGAATATGATTAAGCTAAACGTTTCAAAGCAAAGAAAACAATTATAAATTTCTGTGCGTGTGACACGAAGGGGGTTTGCTTGCCACTGTGGTGCGACGACAGGACCGTAATTAGGGTCTAAGAGGGCATTTTATACCACCTTTTGCGAAATTACGCTTCGAGCGAATAGCGCTGCGTGTACCTATTAAAGTTTCGAACTACAGCATAGCCCCATAAAAGAATACACCTAATAACTCTTACAGGAGTATTTGTTGAAATTTGTTTACGTATGAAAACTTTGAGAGACGCAAAAGTTTGAACGAATGAGCACGGTAGGAGCCGGACCCTGAGCTACAATGTAATTTACAATTGTATCCATGTAAAGCTAGTAATCCTTGATGTTTTTTTTTTTTATGTTATACTGTAGGCAAACAGGCAAGCGAGCCACCTGATGGAAAGTGGTCACCACTGCCTATAGACATAAGCAACACCGAGACTATCGTTAATGCGTTGCCCACCTCTATAACACTCTGGCAGCAAAAAGGCAAATATCCCTCCACTGCCAAAGCCACGGTTTTCCCAAATTTCCACCCCATGGAGCTCTGGAAACCTTACTCACCGGCAGAAACACAATTCTATTTAAAAGAGTATTGTTTAGCTGCGGTATTCTGTGAGGTGGAGGTACTTCCCCAGTCGGGCGGCTCCAATTCGAACGGGATACCCCGCTATGCCCTACCTCTCTTGTTATGGCCCGGAGCCGCCTTTATCATGATACAGGATTTGTCAGATCAGGTAATTACAGTAGAGTGACTGACATCTGACCCCCTGACATGTTCTGGTCAGGTTCACCTGTTAACGGGTAACAGAGGTACCTGAGTAAATTGGATAATGTTTACGTTCATTCGCCTGAATGAAAAGTTGGTAATATTTGCTAATATTACTTAATTTTAATGTATCTGTCGCAGCCAACTGGTTAAATCAGCCATTTAATTAGAAGACTAGTCCATTAATAAAATGCCGGCATTTAATTAAATGGCTAAAGTATAACTAGCTAAGTTGCCGAACGTAACGTCTAACTACTTGGCTGAACGTTATTTAGCCGATTTGTTAAAGGGTATATAGATGGTTGGTTAGAGTGACCATAAGTTCGCTGGTAACTTAAATGGTAAACTTAATTTAAGATAAAAGATAATGAATTAATAAAGATCACTTTTAGTTAATAAAACATTATTAGTGGCAAGATATTTAATAAGTAGGTATACAATTAATTGTATTGTGAGTAGGTATACCTATAACAGTATTTAATTCAGTAATTTTTTTTAATAAAAACTTTAGATTTATAACTTATTTACTACTTGTAACTATGTAGTAGGAACAACAGCAACAGTGCACTTTCTTATTTTATAATATTAAATATAAAATGACACAAAAGATTGTCATTTCTAATTAAAGGTAAGTATAAAAAGAAAATAAACATATTAAGTTATCTTAACTCTTACTTAAAGTTATGTCAATTCTTACTTAAAAGCACGTAGGTGCCACATTCTAAATTTAGTTAAAACGAAAAAAATACATTGCTTGTGTGCGAGCTGTCTGACGCCAGATTTGTTTTGGTGACTACCAGCGCAGCAGTAGATAAAATTTGAACTAAATTTAAATCACCTGCCTTATTTTACTTCAGCCGTCTCCAAAGGGCTGGCTTTAATAAGCCAACTAGTTAAACGTTGAGTGATGTTAGTTAAGTCAATGATCGGCCTAGACACTCAATTGAATGCCGGCGTTTAATTAACGGGCTAGACTTCTCATTAAATGGCTGATTTAAGCAGATGGCTGCGACATATCCATTTAGCTGCAGAAATATACAACCCTCAAATAGACTATATTATATTCTGAACAAAAATAAAATAAAGTTCGAAATAATGTTAATTGCTTTGCTTGTCAGTCCACCAACGCTGCAGTTCAGAGTGAACACTCAAGAGTTTTTCACTTCTCCTATCCAATAATAGAACCGCATGGTAGCATCCCTACTTATTACGTAGTTAGTATTCCATACAACGCTTCAATTCGGTTCATCTTTTATCATGTGCCGCCAATAGAATTCCGTGCCAACGTCTGTATTGCGACGGAAAACTACACGATCCTTGGAAACTACAGGATAAATAGGCATGCATCTGTTGGGTAAGTACATTTTAAATAAGTAAATGTATAAATGAAAAAAATGTTTGCCTTAAAATACATAAGAGTATAATGAACACAAATCAGTAGAATGTAAAATAGGACAGCCGGCCCTTGCATTATTATCATCTTGGCGTTAATGTCCTCTTTGACCATGATCCAGGATTTGGCAGGTCAGGTAATTACAGTTAAGCGACTGCCATCTGACCTCCATGACCCTGCTACCAGGGGAACCTGACAAGATTGGATCATGGTAACACATCCAGTCGCCTGAATGTGCAGGTTTCGTCACGATGTTTTCCCTCACCGTAAGAGCCAGCCCTTGCTTATTAAAATAAAATATGTGTTACCTACCTATGACCCCCTATAAAAGGTCTAAATCCGTCCCTCTCTTACTTAAGGTGTAATTAATCAATGCTACGTAGAACGGCACACTATTTGGGCCCTTGAAACATACTACCTTAATTGTGAGCTTGTGCAGATATTGTGAATGTGGTATTTCCTTCACGCGCCGTTTGTTACTATGGCAATTGGTTTTGTAGGCTTTGTTGACTTTTGTGGGTAAGCCTGTGGCAACTGAGGCAAGGTTGGATTACGTATTATGAATTAAGGTTAGGTTTCATTTTTGAAGTTACTCGTTAAAGTCATTACGTAATATTACGCCGACCGAAATTCAATAATACTAGAGTATAGGGTTCTCTGTTTCTCAAATTTCTAAAAGGATTTTGATGATAGTCGAGGTTTGCTTGAAAAGTGTGGGTGGAGGCTTATATCCAACTGTGGGTGACGTGCGGCCGAGATGATGATGATAACTTTTATGAGAAAATGCCTGCTATTTTTAATGTTTTTTTATACAAAGTAGCAAGCATTTGACCGCCATCTCACTTAGTGGTAAGTGAGAATGGAGCGTGCCGATCTAGGAACAGCCTATTTCTTAGTCTAGCCTTGAATGCGTTCAGATTATAATAATTAGGGAACACACGCTCAGATTCCATTTTTCAGCAGTACGATCTATAAAGGTTAAACCAAAGTCGCTCGGGCTGTATTTTGTTTTGTTTCTCGACATTTTACAAGTCGTAATGAAGACTGCGGAATGACTGACCTTTATAATTTTTCAGGAGCTATTTTGCAGTATCACTTGCAGTAGACCAACAACGACTATATACTACGGAATTACTACAGGCGTTGGTTGTAACTACTATATTAGTAACCTGACCAACAGAAAAAGTCAGATAACTCTCGTCAAATGTTCCCCTCAATTCAAATATGTTTTAAACTACTGGACCGATATTAATGAAACAAAGCTAAGCACCATCTTCATTAAACTGGCTTTCAAAGTCTATGAAGCCCATCCGTTCAGAATGACAGACAATGACCGCCACAGATACACAGAGCTACAAACGTCAAACTTATAACACCATATAAATCATTCATTCATTTATTCATTCGTTCATTGATTCATTCGTTCATTCAGTAATTCGTTCATTCATTCATTCATTCATTACTCCTCTTCTCGTCGGGGGTTAAAAACCAAGCCTCTACAGTCAGAGTGAACGAACGGAGTGTAACAAATCGGTTACGAAGCTGCAAACAATAAAACAATGCTTGGTATCTTATATCACTAGTGGTTAGTATAAAGCTAGCAATAACAACGTCTTACAATATAGAGCAGAGATGGTGAACATTTAATTAAATTAAAAAATATTAAATATATTTATTGATCACATCATTATAGAATCCACAAAAACATTAATGCAAAACGTTTACCGAATCATTAGTGGACCCGGATTATGTTCGCGTTGCATCTTACTCTTACTCCTACCCTACACTACACGTACTCTAGACCTACTTTACGCCTATTTTACCTCTAACTACACTTTTTCTCTTGCTTATAAACCTTCCTTTTAAATCAGTTTACCTATTGTTGGAAACCGTTTTAAAATCCGTTGTGTAGTTTAAAATATATAAGCTTACATAGGAAAGACATCGTGAAGCGACTTTGCTATAAACTATGTATAGATATAGAAGTAACAATATGGCCATGACGTTCCGTCAAAGAATCTTCAATTAGGTAATGATGAATGGACAAAAGGTTACAATGCGAATTTTTTAATGTTATTCCTACACCTGAGTAACACCTACGCGAGTAGATGAAGACATTGTATATAACAAAAGCCATCATTTTTCAGTGAACCAAATATTGTTGTTTTGGCGTTTTGGAGTCGTATTATTATTTCCCGAAAGTCTTTCAATTTCATTTAGCTCAACTCTTCAGTTTTCGATAAAATTCTGAAGCCATAACGAACTAGGTACACTGAAAGTACTTGTAGGGTACATATTAATGGAGTGCTACGATATTTTTGCTGCGTGCCAATGGTTCGCCATCCCTGATATACAGCAATGTCACCATCATTCATCACACCTCGCCCAGACTTCGACTTAGAACTATAACAACGGCCTGGCGACCGAGAAACTTAATAAACCAAGTTTCGACCTAGATATCATGACGTCACTGTGTGTTTACAACAATGCCGACGAGAAAACTCCATCACATATTTGATGGAACGTCTACTGGGATAATAACGTCTGATTTATGATGTGAATTTTAATGTCTCGTTTGTAGATTTACATTGTTATGTCAACGTTCGAGATGAAGTCGTTAAAACCTAATGAAGATTCGAGATTTCTTCTTAGTGCTTTCCCGTATCAGATTTATCAGAACAGGCAATTAGAGACTTTTTTATACTTGATACCACGACACGGTGGGCCGGGACTAGCAGAAAGGCGGACCCTGGGCCCTCGCGTGCCGCGACTAGGCGCACTCGGGACATAACGCCAAAATGATGATGCCAGGGGGGTGCATGTGCTAGATTACAAACAATATTTACTAAGACACCAACCCTGTAATCGCGAAAAATCAGCTGTTTCATTCATTTTGGCAGAATTCGTTTTCAATGTTGTGTGAAAAAGCTGTTTGTTTAGTTGGTGCCACAGTAAAAGTTGTTTATTATCACTAACACATGTACGTTTGTATACGCAATGGTATCAAGAATTAATTTAGAATCACCTGTACGTATAACACCAGGTTGGAAACAACTTATTTACATAACTTTAAAAAAACATCATTGGTGCAAAGCGGCACGGGGGATCGAACTTGTTATCTAACATACTATTATGCTACCAACGCTCTGACCGATGAACATTCGAGACTACGAAAACGAAAAACACACTGATGAATTTAATATGGTATGGTATACCACACCTACCGTCACGACATTTAAGGGATAGCACACTGCAAGTTTTTGTAGCGATAGAGTCGCGATACAGTTTCGCATTTGCATCGATGCATTCGCGCGTTCAGACGTGAAGGAGTCGTCAGACGTGAAGAAGTCTGTATAATCTGTCCAAATTTACTTGTTTTATTTGGTTAAGGAAATTATGTATTTGTTGTATATGGAAAATGGATAATGTGCAGCAGTATTCGTTAAAACTCACATTCTATGTATTTCTTATATAATTCTCGACATCTGTACACAATATACGTAGCGTGATTGATACGGCAAGTCGTGATTTTGGGCGTTGTTTGTTCACCAATAAGACAAGTCAGTTTAAACAGATCATAGGTATATTTTAGGCTAGACCACAATCTAGACCTAGACCTGGACATGGACCATCTTGGTCGTGCTCCTCCTGGGCCTGGACCCTGGACTGGTGAAGACAAACGTACCATTACCCGATATAGTGTCACGGGTTTTTATCTATACAGGCGCCCGTCTGCCTCAATATGCAGATGCAGAAGCGTGGTGCAAATGCGATGCGAATGTAAATTAGACTGTGATGGTGACGTAGGGTACTTATGTCATCGAGTACAAGAAAAAATCCACTTATACCTTGTCTAAAATAGGATGATAATTTTGACAGATCACAGTAGGGATGTGGTTGTGTAAAATCGTTAATGAATCTATTCGATTATCGATTATCATTCTCATAGAACTTGGAATCGATAGTTGTATTATACAAAATAAACTATTTATTTTCTTCTGAATTAATAACTTATTAATACGACATTAAAAACCCTTCTACAACGACGATTATGACACATGCGTATTTCTATTCGGTCAGTCATCCTATTACGTAGAATACGCGCGACTCGAAATTGTTGTTGCGAAAGGTCTCTCAAGGTGAAATCCAAACAAAGAATAAGAGTTTAGTTACAAAAAATAATAAGGTTTCCTAAATGTTAATTTTAAATATTCGATTATATTATATCAATATCGATTTTCGATTGTCTATTGTTATTCGTTATTCGTGGCACTTCACTAAAGGGGCGGGGCCTGTCTATGAAATACCACATTTTCCGTAGTACATTTTACCGAAAAAAAAACACAAAACTTCATAGGCGTGCGCCAAAGACCAACAATTAGTAAGCTGTCAAAATTATCATCCTATTTTAGACAAAGCATAGTAGTGATAGTAGACTTATACTCGTATTGTAGTGATATTGATAGGAGAGTAATTTAGGAGACCCACGAAACGTTGGCCTACCCGTGCACAGCCTGCAAGACTAAGTAAAGTTATAATTATTTGCTTTTATAATTATTTGTAGCATATTTGGCAAATGAATGAAATTTATTTAGAAACTAGTCTTTATTGGCAAGTATTCAGAAATAAGTGGAGCGTCAATGGCCTAATGGTTAAGGGATCTGGCTCGTACCCCAGCTACCGGGTTCGAACCCCAATGCCGTAATGTACTAATGACTCTTTTTTGAGTTATGTATACAGTGTGGGCCCAAAAACAAGAGCAAGAAATAAAAATATAGACACGTTAACAAATCAATAAGTTTTTGCACGTAGTTTTAATTTTATAAAAGGAGAAATCGCCCCAGTATGAAAGAAATGCCCGGTACCAAGACATCTAACAACCGATAACGAAAACGAACGAAAACGAAACGAAATTCATTGATTATGGATTGTAACTTAAAATTAATATTTTTGAGGGATAACTACTTTGGAGCATTAGGACCAGGTCAAGGAAACTTCGGATACTCTAAGGAGACTGTGTTTAAATTTATTGCTCCTGCTACAGGCCACATCCTATATAAGTTGCTATATAGGGGTATCCTCTTTCAATCGTCAAAAAGGAGGGGGGTAGGAAAGCAGGAAGGAAACACACAGTGACACGCTGACCCTATGGCCGTAGATAAACGTATCCCTCGCCAACCACGACCGAACCGAGCTCGACAATGCCAGGCAGAGCCGGAACCCTATATTATATTATATAGGTATGTCTAGTATAATTAATAAAAACCACCTAAAACTACAGCAAGAGTAAGCCAGTCCACCAAGGCAGCACCCGTTCACGAGTATAACGCAGCCATCGTCCAATTCAACCATATTTGAGGGAAAAGAGCGACCCGGCCCCCACGCCACCACGTGCCATGATCCAATCTTGTCAGGTTCCCCTGTTAACAGAATCACGGAGGTCAGATTGCAGTGCATCCACTGCAATTACCAGATCTGCCAAATCCTTGACCATGGTCAAGGGTAACCCCGAGAGCACAATCGGGACATTAACGCCAAAATAACTTCTGTACAAAAGCCAAGTAAAATTAGCATTATTTGCTTTCAACCTCTCACGCAGTAGTACTATTTGGCAAATGAATAAAATTCAAACAGTTGCCAAATAAACCAGTTTTTATTGGCAAGTATTCAGGAATAAGTGTAAAGACGACCTTAAATACACTAAAGTAGACTATCTACTATTTGACCAAGACCGAATATATCCGTGGCTGCCTTGGCGTGAGAATCATTTGTGGATAAGATTGAAGAGGCTTGACCTGGTTTGATCACGTGCTGCGTAGGCCCCTGGTTCTCAGGAATACGTGGGAAACAAGGGCCTAAACATATCGGTATCACGAAAGAAAAACTATGGATTAAGGATGGATAAATTTACAATTAAATAAGCTACATTTTGATTGACCAACCCACATTATTTATTTACATATTAAAAAGATTTATAACATTATCATGATCATCATCCAAGCGGTCAGCCCCGGCTTCTGCCAGGGTCCGCTTATCGACTCAATTTCCTCAATTTCGCCCGGTCTTGAGCATCCTCGTCGTAAGCCTCATTCTCGCATCAGACTCGGCGATGTCAATTCATCTTTTCTTGGGCCTTCCACGAGACCTTTTAAAATAAAATTCTTAAATTTAAATAAATTTCAAAGATTTATAATACCAATAAAAAATTAAAACAAAGTGGTATTACTGGCAATATTAAAGCAAAGTGATCTACTGACCCTTTCTATATGCACTGTTACATTTACTGTCAGTATTTTTAACTAAAAGCAATAATGTACGAATATTGCAATCTGGGTCGTTGACCTGCCAGTAAAAAAAAATTAAAAAGCCTCGAGTGACTCTCACTTAATGATGACTGCTCAAAAAAGCTCCATCAAAAAATCGCTCAGATTATTTCCATATGAATACAAAATGAGACTGCACTTCTTTCAATCGCCACAGTCTGTTTGAAAATAACTTTGTGACACGTTTACGTTCTTCAAACCAATCTTATTTCGACTTTATCATGTTGCGATACTGTTCAATCTTCCATGTATGGCAATCTTGTGACAGTGCTATGGGATTCTGTTCTTTATAGGCATGGTGTTATAGTTCAGTTTGGACTGGATAGAAACCGCGCATGCGTGTTCAGTGTACCGCAGTGCGCGGCGACTAGCCGACGACTGGATGCGTGCACAGAACGATTACAAAAAAGTATTTTCAAAGTTGTAACGTGATGGCAATTTTTTTCCCCACTTTTTGGGGCAGTAGGGCAAATTACTACAGTGCACTATTGCAGTGTCGATGGATTATTTAGAACGAGCTGAAAGTTAAAGGCTTTCATTTTATGTTTCCGTTCGGGAATCCTACTGATGTTAGGTTCGAACGCGAAAGTTTGCGAGGAAAAGAATGAAGTTTCAATGAATGCATTTGTGTTGGCTTGTTGGTTTTTCACTGAATAGGTAGAGTCCAATTCAAATGTTTAATAGTGGTGAAGTTCATTTTCAATAGAATAACTAAAGGATTTTACAACTAGCTAGTGAAGTAGCAGTGAATAAATATCTAATGGGTAAGTTCGCTCCATCGTCGAGCTTATCTTAACATTTCATCTAAGATATAACAATAAACATTTAAATATATTTTTATAAATGACTGTCAACACGAGTTCGTCGGGGTTTTTTCGCCTTTTCTTTATTTATAGTAAGGACGTAATAAACATAAGTATAGTATAATATTACAGGAAACAAAAATGTACAAATAGTAAATGTTAAGTCAAACTGTTACCATTTTTAATCAGCTAATTTACCTGGTACTTATTTATGTCGCTGAAAAGTGGTCAATGGGTTCGTGTTTTACATTTCTATTTGTAATTAGTTTACCTACACATGCAATGGATAAAAACACCTTTCACAATAATATTTCATTATTAACAATCATGCCGTAACTTTTAGAAAATTGTCTTAGAAGATGAATTACTAAAATGAAGAAAGTTTTGGCCATCTTTACACTTTACGTTAGGTACCTACAGGTATTATAAATTAAAGGCTCTTCCTTTAGAAAGCTTCGAGTTTACCCCAAATTAAAATTAATATATTCTTGTGATGAAGGAAAGAACATACAAGATATATGTTATTACTTTAAAAGCTTTTGTTCGCATCAAAGCCAACCGAAACGGCCCTCCAAAATATCCATTCTAAATTAGGACAAATGTTTGCTTTATCAATCTATCCACTTGATTTATCTGTAGGATTATTTTATACTAAAGAGGAAATATATGTTTATGAGTTTGTTTGTTGGGGGTAATCTCTGAAACTGCTAGACCAATATTATTAGGAAGCTTCATTATTTCCGAGTGACATAGGCTTACAAGCTTTTATTTACTTGCAATGTTTGTAGGTATATATGAATGTATGTTGGGGGCTAATCCCGCACGCCAAATTTGACCAACTTCCCGGTATTCAATTGAGCTGAAATTTGGTATACCTATGTAACTTGGATGACATTGGATTAATATAGTACCATGGTGCTGGTCTGATGATGGTGTCGGATGGTGATCATAGGAACTATTGAACGCAATAAGATAACTCCATCGTGTTTGGGCTTTTTGGAATGGTCTTAATTTGTACTATAGCGCGCGATAAAACAATTTTCTTTCATTTGAAAACTTATTAAACCGGAAAATGATATGGTTCCACGTGATATTTAAATATTTACAGAAATTTCAACGGCGCGCAGGTCGAATCCACGAATCGTTGATTCATAACCAACCAACGACCTTTTTGATGACTATCAAGAGCCTACCTCATAGAAATCAATAAAAGCCAACCCCTCAATTCTCAAGTTAACAACCTAAAAAGCATCATTATCCGGCAGGACGGGCACAATGGCGGGTACTGTGTCGGCTGCATCCAGTCCTGATTTTACCAGCGAACTTTTCAGGTCATCGGTTCACCTTATGGGAAGCCTTCCCAGAATATCAAACAGTTAGTTAGAATTTATTGCATACTGTGCAATCTGCATGACGATACCTCAGTAAGATATTTTAGATTTACAAAATAAAAGCAAAATTTCTTATAATATTATATTATTATTATGTTCCTAGAATAAGCAACAGCTGATCTGTAAGTTAATTATATTTTTATTTAATACACAAAGCATAACACCAAACTTCTGACTTTAAATTAATATCCAACGGTACCTATGTAACTATACTTAACAAAATAACAACATTTAGAAGTCCTTTTCAGTAGACATCGTAATTTCTACACCGCTAAATAAGGATTTTCTTTTTCAGAAATATGTTATTGTGAACGTCTAATAATCTAATTTATTTATTTATTTTAGCCTGAATCATCCCTAGACAAAGGCCTCCCCCCTATTCTTCCATACTTCGCGATCGTTTGCTATGGTTTGTCCCTGTCGAATGCCAACAACTCGTCTCTCCATCGTATTTTCATCTGCCACGACGACGTTGTTAATTGTCAGACCTTAATTTCATTTTCAATTAAGGTCTGAAAGGGGTATCTATAAATTATGTTGCTAATAATCTTATAAATACGTACTGATTAATAAGGAGAGGTCGTTCCACAGACGCCAAGCAGGCGCCTATGTTGATAGTACATAATTAACTATGGCATAATGAACAAATTACTGGCCTAATGATAGGGCAGTGGCTACATGATTTTCCATTATAATTTCCGGTCAATAGCTTCAGAAGCTATTCAGCAAATTAAATTTTTCTTGGGAAAAAATGCACCTTGCAATTTTAATAACAGCACATGTTTTAAAAATGTCTGTGTATTGGTAGCTTTTCCAATACTGCAAGAGTATCAAAAAATTTGCCAGCTGGTAATTATAAGGGTATGTTCTGGGTTTCCAACCCGGGTTGTCCTGTGACCATGACACATGCAACTGCGTCGAAATATCGGGTTACTCGTCAACAAAGGTACGCGGTAGGAAACCCGGAACATACCCTTAATATGTGTGAAAATAACCGCGATAGATTGAAACATTATGTTATATTTATAATTTTATGTTAATTATAGGTACAGCAAGGTAACAACTCCACGTCTTTACATCTCATATTACAATTACGTTTGTACATATGGATTCGCACCCGATTAAACAGAACCCAAAAAAATATATTGCCGCCTACCATAAATACTTCTTATTTATCTATCTTATTCTTTGCCCTTTCTTTGTAACCTAAAAACCTAGAAAACGATGTATCTCTCAAGCCGTCTGGCCACCGTACACGACTTAAGTTGCGAAGTTTAAGAGATCACCCACTTGCAAGAAAACGTTTCTTTTTAACTTGCGCCGTAAAGGCAAAGGATAAGTTTTTATGTTCCTTAGATGCGGGCTGCAACATTTGCGTCGTTAGTGGGTCAGAATAGATCCATTAGTATTGTAAAAGTCGTTTGCAAAATTCCTTTTAGACCCCCGCCGCTAAAAGCTGCTGTTATAAGTTTCACGTGGGTATCTGTGTAAATGTATATGGCATCATAACATCCAAACAGTTAAATCAATTTCGATGCGATTTTATTTATTTTAAAACCAGTTTTGTTTCATTAGAATCCGTTCAGTAGAACTAGGGAATTTTTGAGTGATTATATGTAAATTTTCCGGTTAGGTTATGAATTGACAAACATATTAATCAAATTGACCTGATTTGCCTAATTTATTTTATTTATGTCATAAAATAAAAAAATATTAATTATTTCTCAAATAAAATAGTCAAACGATTTCCTCATAACATTACCTTTGGCGTCTATCAACACGCCTTCTGTTCCTGTCACATACGTACAATAGCCCCCTATGAGGGTAAAATAAAAAAACTTTTTATTCAAGTTGCACTATATAACACTTACTTGCTATGGACTTACTTATAGTGGTACTTGTGTAAAAAAGTGTTTTAATTCTATCAAACAATGGAGTTCCATTAATAACGCACTATACAAGCTATTAACAACCCCCTAACAGCTCCCCAATCCCTCCTAAAAATATAATTTTTCTGACAACAGGAATTGTATTACCACAGTGTTGAGAATACACACAGAAACACGCTGCAGCCCATTTACAGACATGCAAAGCCCTTGGCTGTCCTCTTAAAGAGATTAGTGTGTCTCCTATGAGTGGAAGAGCTTGGTTTTATTCTACTTTCCTGGGCTCCAAGCAGCTTGAATTTAAAATTATATCTTCTAAAGTATATGTTATACTACTACTATGCAGAATGAATAATGCAAATGATTTACCATTGCGGTCGCCGCCATATTGAATTTATGATGACGTCACATAGCCTATATCCAACTCAGGGTTTCCGAGAATATCCATCTCAAATTTGAACACAATCGGTTAGCTGTGAAAAGGTGACAGACAGACAGACAGAGTATATTATAATAATAATAGTAAGGAAGTTAGGATTGCGTAATTTGTTCATTAGAACCACTACGCCAATTCATTAATAATTAAGAACTATATTCAAATTTTATAACTAGATATTCCCGGAGAATAAAATGCCGGTAAAATTCTATAAAAAAAATCAAAGGCATTACTATTACAGGCAGATTATACTCTGCCAATTTGCTTTGTACTGACACAATTATCGTATATATCTACAATTATTTTCACACCATCTTTTTATTTTTGCTCCATCGGACCCCAGCTTTAAGTTGGTAATCTAACTTCTCCCACATGATATGAATGAATGACCAATCAAAAAAAAAAGATGTTCCATGTCTTCTATGATAACTTTCTAAAGGAACCACCTTATTATATTTATTTCCAGCACTGCAGTTGACTGGTACATAAAGCTTTGAAGTTTTCCGTCGTTGAAAGTTTCTGTGCGCGAAGTTTTAAATTAATAAATGACCTAAATAACACAAAGTGTCTGTGGCTTCTTGGCCCCCGGGCGGCACAATGCAAGTTAAATAGACTTTTCTCTGAGCTCGGACTCTGGGGATTACATGTTCAATTGTGGTACAGTCTGTTACCCAACTTATGTGACCAAGCACATTGATATTGACGGTTTAGAATGCACATAGACTACATCGTTCAAATAATATGATTAGAATTCTATTTGGATTGAGAAACAATTGTTATTCAATAACCTTACTAAAATATGGGATAATAGACACATCGACGTTAATAATGGTTACTAATAAGTCTTTGAATGATTAATGTTGCTATTGGGCTCTTTTATACACACATTTAAAAATTGAAAAAATGATAACTTAAGAATAAAAAAATATGATGTATATGCTTTTATTTCAATAACAGATTAATGTAGGCTTCTCATTCAGGTTCAATCTATTTAAAATATTATGCCCCCTTCATGCTACCTCTCCCCTATATCGTGGACGTCCACTATAATATCTTCACGTTACAAATTATAAAAGCGCCCATTTGGTGGAGTATATACAAAACCAATATGCCTAGTGACATAAGTTAGGGTAAAGACTGTACGAAATTCAGCGGGGTGCGATTGCGGTGCACCTGTGCAGCCCATCCATTACATCATCCAGAATTTCCAAGGCGGAAATACGCTGGAGAATCTTTGCTTTGTCTTGCTCGTTCTTGATTTGTGTTTTGCATTTGGTATTTGTTGTTGGTTACACGGGAGATTTTTTTTTTGTTAGCATATGAAAGATGGAAATTTCATTCGATTTCTGGACGATATCAGGTTTAGCTTCGGTCCGCCTCCCTAGGTAACAAGAGTGACCTACTTAATTATATCGATTGAAATCAAAAGCGACTATAGTATACCTATGTTATATTATAATCTTGGCGTAATATCCCGGTTGTGCTCACGCGCAAGAGAACCCGCATCCGCCTTGACCATGATCTACAATGATCGACCACGACCAGGATGATACGAATAAATGCCAAATAACATAACCAATATCGCCTACCAGTTCCCTCTATCGTTATATCGAAAGTTGGGATATTAACGCGTTAATCGGTAGCCGGCGACCATATCCGGAATTAGATAACGTAATATCCGGAACCCATCCGGCTGATAAATAGATAGAGCTGGGTGTACTAGCTGTTTAGGTGTAGGGCTATACGGTGGTACAAATAATATTATTGGGCAACATCCAATCTTTCTACTCTAGGGAATAAGAACTGCGTGGAAGAATATTGAGGATCGGCTACGTTTTATTGTAGCTCTGGTATCGTTGCTTGTATTTTTTTTTATGGGGTGTCATAAGAGTTGATTTATTTGAAATGTAGAATAAGGATGATGAGTGGGACAACGTTTTTTAATTCTAAACTACTGCGTTAATTAGATTATTAAAAATTACAAAGATAAAGGGCAATAAAGTTTCCGAGTGCGGGCTCGTGACGTCACTTCTGAATTAAATTTCCCCTTCACGTGACGTCATGCAACATTTCCACGCACTGTGTCGGCGTTATTTTTTTTGAATTAAAAGAAAAAACGCGTGTTAAATTTATTTTTAAATTCTACCTGAAGGACTAAAAAAATTATTCAGTCATCATTTTTATGACGGACGTAAATTTATGTAAGTATGTATGTATGTGTATGTATTTGTACGTATCAGCGTGTCGTCAAATAAAGATTCCTTGCTTCTTTTTCTAAAATATATAGGATTTTCACTTACTAGTACCTATGTTCTGTGTTTCCCCAATAACGATTTATCGTGATTTTCAATTCTTCGTATAAAATTTATATTACGTAGCCTAACTACTTTTATCGACATTAATAAAAAGCTACTCAAGTAAGGCATAACTATAATAGACGTAGCTACTATGAGACCTATTTCTGGTTACAGAATGTAGGTACTTACTAGAGGTAATAAGTTTTTTTTTTATGTTACTCAGCAGACAAACAGGCAAGCGGGCCACCTGATGGAAAAAATGGTCACCACCGTCTATGGACATCAGCAACACCAGGGGAGTCACCAATGCGTTGCCCGCCTCCAAAGAGACCTCTAATATACCTCTTGAACGACCGACGAAGTTACGACCAGATCTAGTTAACCAAGCGTCAAAATTGGGTAGACGCTGGGCGGCATGTACAATATACATGCATAGCGCCTACGTATCGTTTCCGGACTGGAAAAAAGAATGTCGCAGATAAATTCTATCCTTTACTTTTTGAGGGAAAATGTCAAAAGGACTTGCAGTAATCCGGTCGGAATCACTTCCATGACAGATGGAAGTCAAGAAGCCCTTAAAACAAAATGGCGATGTAACTAAGAGAGAAGAGCGCTTGGAGGTTCCTGAAATACAGTTCCCCATTGGCGTTCCGGTCGTCAAATCGAGACGACTCCAAATGGGTTACACGCACGCTACATTCCCGTTATCTCAGCTCTTGGGCTCCCCGAATAACTTGCCTTTATATTGTCGTGCTCAGGAATGTATAGGGGAGTGTAACGTTAGGTGAATTCGAAATAAAGTTGTGGGTGTCGAGTCAAAACTGGGGAATGCACCTGGACTAATTCCGTTGCGTCATGGTTATGTAGATTCACGTATAACTATAAATTAAAATTGAACGAGCTCCGCATACGGATCGAATTCTCTTTATATCTCTTTACATCTACTTATATCTGATGGCATTGCCAGAATTCCTGCGGAGAAAGAGGACCTGCGGTAGACCCAAGAAGCGATAGAGTGACATCACCGAGTCGGACGATAGAGCCAACAGCTGTAGCCGAGCCGAGCGCGAGAGCTAACTGCTGTAAGACGTAATCATCATATCAGCCAGAAGACGCCCACTGCTGGGCATAGGCCTCCCCCAGAGATCTCCACAAAGACCGGTCCTGTGCTTTCCGCATCCAGCTGGTACCTGCGATTCTTACCAGGTCGTCGGTCCACCTTGTAGGAGGCCTACCCACGCTGCGTCTACCGGTACGTGATACGATTCCGAAAATCGGACAATGTGGAGAAGAAAAAATAGGAAAGCGGAACCTGGTAGAAGCCAGGATTTACCGCACGGATGATTGTATTGCAATACTTATGGATAGGTGTTAGGTAGTTTACGAGATTAGATTTTAACAGATTGTTCAATAACAACAACATCTGCCCGAGCTAGGGATTACCAGTTGCCCCATATTTTACGGGATACTCTGTTTTTGCACAATACAGAGCTGTGAAAATGAAATACAGCGTAAAAAATTTTATCTACTTGCATAAAACACTGCTCTTTTAATTGTCTCGTAAAAAAAATTAAACACGTATTTTTTATGCTGGTAACCTAAGTGACAGCTGGCAACCCTCAGGGCCTCCACTTCGCGGTCTTCAGCATCATGACTTCAGATTTTCATTTTTACATTGTATTTTACGTGCTCCGATGGTACACTCTACCAACTATAATATCTAACATAAAAAATACAAAGACCTAACAAAAAAATCACAAATGTATCAGAGAATGTACTTACGAGTACTTGTATATATTAGTTAGGAGAAACAATTCCTAGCTCTAAATAAAGTAATGAAACAGTTCAGTCTAAGCCACTAGCAGTTTAAATATTTATGAGATCTCCGTGCGAGATTGGATCTCCGCAGGTTTCCTGTCTGCAGAAAGAAGTTTCGTCATTAAAATGTTTCTTGCTTGCTTGGGTTTTACTTAGAGGGTAGCGCTAATAATATTTATATACGAACGGAGAGAGACGAAGTAAAATATTATTTGTTGTAGTCTGACAAAAGCGAAGATAAATATTTTTTGTAGTGTCTTTAGAAGTAATAGTCAATAGTCAAATCATTTTATTCAATTTGGATATACAAAACTCTTATGAACATAATAGAAAATACAAAATACATTTATTAAAAATTCGGCGGCCCAGGAGAAGAAATATAGTGTCAAACTACTCTTCAGTACATTTTATTGTGTGAGGGGTACCGCTGCACGTACAATACCCTGACTGAAGAAGAATGCAGTACAGTTCGCGACACGTCTACACGGCAATATGGGATGATGCATGTATGGGAGCATAGCGACCGCCATCTTAGTCTTAAAGCTTCACCAGTTCGTATTGACCGAGTATATCCATTTCTATCTCGTTGACATTATTGCTTGTAAAAAAAAGAAAATTGCCAAGTCGACCTGTCGCGAACTGCAGATAAAGATACCACAAGAAATTGCTACGAGTAACCAAACCATTCATCAACAAAGATTGTCAAGCCAGCCACAAATCTACAGACACGTTGGCAGTTAATAAATAATTAGGGACACGTTTATTGACCCGATGTCGAGCTTGAACTTGTACCACTCCGTACAAGGCCCGATCCGAAACACGTCGTAAAGCTGTAAAGGGCAGGAATGAACGTAACGCGAAATAATATTACGTGCCGAGTAGATATTACGAAATACTTGCTGTTTTACTAATAAAAAAGTACTGATCACTACAAGCGATGAACGCCTGTATAGTTATAGACTAAGACGGCGCTGTAAGTTATCTTATGTGATCGAGTACAAGACAAAATCGTTTTTCTTTTTGCAAACTATCATCACAGCCCGTAACAGTCCACTGCAGGACTTAGTGCCTCTCCCACGAAAGGGGAGGTTATTGCCATAATCTCCACGCTTGGCAGGCGGGTTGGAGATCGCAGTGTTTAAATAATACAATGGAACATGCTGCTGCCCATTTTCCAGACTACGGAGACTCTTGATCTTTTGCCTCGAAAACATTAGTCGCCTTGTACGACACCCATGAGTGTAAGGGGTTGGTGCTATTCTACTCTGCCGGACACCACACGGCCAATTGCTAACTATAATGTAACTGAAAGCGACACTGCCAATAGGATGCGATGCAGATTAGCTTTTTTATTTATAGAACCCATACAAGAGGATATCGTACGAATCTTTACGAAAAATCGAAGATTTAAAAACAAAAAAAAATTATTTTGTGCTAATTTGTGCACGAGCAGACCAACGCATTGTAAGTCTTCTAAACGTCAACTATCGCTATCAAGTGGATTTTTTCTTGTACTTGTAGGATAACCTACGGCGTCCTTACACACAGTCGATTTACATGGCGTGTGTACAAATTTATCTGGCTCAATGTCGGTGTCGTTGTTGTTGAATTTAGTATTGCCGCCATATGATATTTCAATTATTATTAGTTTACATTCACCTGATGAAAAGCAAACATTAAATTAAATTAAATTCATTTAATTGATAAACATAAATTTACATGTCAAATGTTATTGTTGAATGCTACTACAATTCTTGAGTAGTCATTATTCTTAAAATAATGTAACAACAGAAAAAATATCACAATCTTATATTTTTTATACCACTAAGGTGGCAAACAAGCTTGCGGCCTGCCTGATGGTAAGCAGTCTTAATGTCATGAGGTTAGTTACACAGAATAACATAGAGGTCCATAAAGGTAGAGCAAGTTAACTCAGAAGATTAAAGATGTTGAACGTTCGGAAATACTGGCGCAAAGTTTAAATTGCCTGGAGTTTCTTTTCCAACTTGTAATAGACGTGGAATTGGTTGATCAGAAAGGATCCAAAGCAACCCACATTATAAATTATGATGTCGCTACAGCAATTTTCTAACCATATCATAACGCAGTAAGGTTCATTATCCTTAGAAGTGACATCAACAAGTGCTTTCAACAACGTTATATAAGCAAAGTTTAATACATTTTCCAACAGACTGATACCCTCAAGTTTGTAATTCCAAACTAATTAAATGTCTCCAGAGTCACAAAGTCGGATGGCTTGTAAATTAACCAGAATCTCGAAACCGCTTACCGTGATTAACGACTTCTTATATGGACTGCCATCAATTCTTGGATAGGTCTAATTAAATTGATGTAATTAAATATAACAATTACAATAGTAATTACTTATTGGTAATTTTTCAATTGTCAATCGTTTTAAGTTGTTTGTTGCTTACGTAACTCAGGCAAATTCGTATTTTAGAGCTCTAACATAGTAAAAATTCATGTAATTTTTTTTTTCTGATTGACTTGTAAATTTTTCTGAGTGATTAGTAGTTTATTTCATCATCACCGCTCACTGCTAGACATACTTCTTTCAGAAATCTCCACAAAGGCCGGTCCTATGCCTTCTGCATCCAGCTGGTACGTGCGATCGTTACAAAGTCTATCAGGTTTACCAGGTAATTGGTTTGAGACAAAGTTTGCGAGATTTGTCCGATTTGGTCTTCCAGATATGGACAAGGCAGTGATGAATATGAATGTGGATGGATACTTCAGCTGAGACCGACCTAAGAAACCTTGGACCGACTGTGCGAATGACGGTATGGTGGTGGGTGAAAGTACTGAATACCGAGATGACGTGTGGTAGGGCTAAATAGAAAAAAGATATATTTGTGCCGAGCCCACCTAGTGCATTAAGAACAGATCCATGGATGATGAAGGACTTCTAGAGATATGGTCAAATCAAATAATGTATTTGTAGTATGTTGTAGTTCATTCAATCAAGCTCGCTAAGATTGAACTTAACAAAGTGAAAATATGAATAAAGTGAAAACACACTTTCAAAACGTTGTGTAATAATGTTCCCCGTAAAAGGAAAGTCATGATTATGTAATAAAAGCCGAAACCCCGCAGGCAAAGCCAGTAAATCAGTACCAAATCGTCCCCAAAGCATCTCTGAGTGATTACTAAAAGGCGGTGCCCACACACGATGTGACTGTGAAAAATGAACTTCCAAGAGGCCGTTTACGCACAGTGACTTATTAACTCTATAAATTTCACCCGCTTACTTTTCTAAGTAAGTCTTGTTAAGACGCTGAGTAATTTCTTGAGCTCATGAGTGGTTGAAAGAGTTTGATGAAAAATTAGTCACGATTTTGCATGAAATTCTTGCTAATCAGCGTAGCATTGTTAGTTTATTTTTAAAAACGCTTAGTTTCTCGGAATAGAATTATTTAGATTGCATTTATTGAAATAC
The DNA here is from genome assembly GCA_905147135.1 of Blastobasis lacticolella. Classification (NCBI taxonomy): domain Eukaryota; kingdom Metazoa; phylum Arthropoda; class Insecta; order Lepidoptera; family Blastobasidae; genus Blastobasis; species Blastobasis lacticolella. The sequence goes on from LR990051.1 coordinate 17,192,048, forward strand.
ATGATAAATTAGTCAATCAACTATAGTCGACTTTGTCTAGAGGTTCGTAACGCCAAAAAATCGACTCAGATGATTATGAAAAATTTCAGAATTAACATTAAATAGTTTAGTGTACCCTACTAGAGCATCGGTAGCCGGGCGGAGTATCCGACTCGTAAGCGAGAGATATCAGGTTCGAATCCCGCTGCGGCTATGTGCCAATGACTTTTTTCTGAGTTATGTTCATTAGTTGAATTCTAACCGATGCTCTTACGGCGAGGGAAAACATCGTGATTAAACCTGCATATTCAGGCAACTGAATTTGTAATCATGAGCCAATCAGGTCAGGGTCCCCTGGTAGCAGGGTCACGGAGGTCAGACGGCAGTCGCTCCACTGTAATAACCTGATCGCCAAATCCTGGATCATGGTCAAGGCGGACCCCGGGCCCTCGTTCTTGAGAGCACAACCGGGACATTAACGCCAAGATGTTTTTTTTAGTTTAGTATCCTACTAGTATGCGTTAACCTTGATTTGTGAAGATGTGTAAGTGAATCAAGAAGAACAATTTTGCAATCTATCCCCGCCTGCGTAGACACATTAAATTTTCTGAATACATTCATATTTTAGGTACGAATAACATGCATTTTTTGCACGAGCTGAACATCATTTATGTTAAATCTTCGTCGAAAACACACCTGCGCCACGACCCAACGCAACTCATTTATAACAAAAATTTACCGTCACAAAAATTACTTCTAAGAAAACACCATGGCTCACCACGAATATTAATTTCCTCCCATACACACACCACAATCAATCCACCAAAGCAAACCGTAGGGGCCAGTAAATTTCCTCCACCCAACTAATTATCGAAACGAACAGTTTTTGCTCCCCCTGATATTTCCTTAGCGACAAAGCCAGCTCCGCCTCTCCGCAGCGGTGCCGTGACCAAACGTCATCCAAGCCAACCTTTGAGGGTAAAGCAAAGCGTTTAAGCCCCAGATTTCCCATTTGACGTTGTGAAATTACGTTTTGAAGGCTCGCAGCGTAAAATTGGCATTATCGTAATTGAACTCGGCTTTCGGCACACTTTCAGAGCTTATTAATAAATATTTGCCAAGTTTAGCATGTACAGCATATTATGACAGACGTTTTGTGTAAAAATACTCAAGAAGGAGATGTTTGTTATAGTCCTACACAGTGTACCTGTATATCGCAATCATATTTCATAATATTCTGTGATAGATAGGTATACTTAAAATACTTGTTAAATATGCTAAGATGGATTTAATTTCTCCCACACACATTAAGGTTGTAGAATGAAGTACCTGGAGAGGTTTTCCCAGGAGAGTACAACATGGAGTTCTTCATGAAAGAGGTGAAAAGGTTCTTACGGGGTCGGCAACGCTTGAGTGATGCCCCTGGCAAACGTCAAACGTCCATAGGTAGCGGTGACTGCTTATCATCAGGCAGGCCGTAAGCTTGTTTGCTACCTTAGTATATATGGAGGATGTATAAAAACGCTTAGGAAAGGCATTTTATGCAAATGTGAATGGAGGAGCCGGCAGAAGGCTCCCAAATAAGTATAAGAAGGACAAGTCTGGAGTATAATAATCAGCGTCAGTGTACGAGAAGATGTATTAAATAAAAAGGCAAAAAAAAGCCCTGTGTGATACCGGCGTAAGTATGCATATTAGGTACATAAAAATACATAGCTCTACATTAATCCAGACTGTGGTGAGAACAAATCAAAAACAATCTGTATTGTGTTTGAAGTAGCTTTTATCCTTTCCAACCGGGACAATGCACCGCGCAGCTGGTGCCGTCAATCTAGGATTTAAATTATTAGCAGTGTACATCAATACTAATTCAATACGGATTAGTATCACTTACAATATTATTATGCCCGCATTTTGTAAACGGCGAAATTGTTCAATTTGTGGAATAAACCTATTTATTTGTAAGTACTTCGAATTTTGATAAGAATTTAAATTGATGTAATTTATGAATGTACTATAAAGAGATTCTAATGAGTTCCGAAATTGAAAATATTTCCCTCGGATGCTAAGTACAAAGATTGAATACGGATGGAGTTTATGATATCTCAAAAGGACAATCTTCAGTGTCCTCATTATAACTCCTATTCTGGTTTTCTTCTAATAAGTATAAAATATTGCTATCTCAAAGTATCGTTTGAGAATCTTTAATTAATATTCTTCCTTTGATGTCAAGCACCGTGTGTTCTTGAAATGAGTTTATAATTTATCACGTAATTGTTAAATTAATTAAGTTTTGTTAATTTGGCCCACTTCCAGTTTGTTAATCCCTTAAGCAAATAGCAAGGTATAATACAATACGTTTGTCGTTATTATAATAATATGCTTGGGTATATTTGTCTGTGAAATGATTTATAATGAAGTCGTAAATCATTTTCCGTAATCATCCAAATCTGTCCAGCCGGTTTCGAGTTTATGTCCCATAGGTATAATAACTTTATGCTCCTATTTTTTTTATTCTAATAATGTAAGTATTGTAATGATGATTATACTTTTCTTAATTTGTAACTATGCAATAGAATCGGGAAAATTTTAATAATGTTAAAAAAATACTGTAATAATTTGTAATACATGATAACGGTGAATTAAATGGCTATTTTTATTTCATTTAATTTAATTTAGTGCGTTACTATTGAGACCGTGTTTTATAATAGCTTGAGTGTTTTCTACTATAGCTTGCTTGAATAAATCGTTATATGTAGAATCTTATAAATAAAGTGTAAGAAAGTACCTGTTGTGACATTTTCTTTATGTAAATTTATCGAATAGGTACTAACTATTGTGCACAATAAATGAAAAATTTATAAATAATAAAAAATCACAAAATCACATTAAGGGCGCCATCACGTGTAAGTACTTACTGTAAACAGTACAATATTTAATCGTCTTCCTAATTAAATTGCTTGAACAATTCACACAGCACCATCTTGCCCCAAAGTAAACAAAGCTTGTGTTATTTGTTCGTGTTATTATGAGAATACTCATTTCTCGCTCCTCACAGCACATGCTGAGTGGGTTCCAATTATACCAGCCGCCGCGGCGCTGATAGTATCTCTGGAGATTAATTGTTTTTAATGTTTTTGTTTAATTTTTTGACGCGAAAGACATCAGGCGCGGGCAGTACGCTTTTGCTACCTTAGTAGTATAAAATACCACAGAATCTATCGTAGTTAAAATAGTTATAAGATAAGCACTTAAGAAAAATAAACCAATTTCCTTAATACATTCGACTCTGAAGTAATAAAGGAATAGCACATACAACAGTCTACATTCTTGAAGAACGTGACTTGCATACGAATTTGGTTCCAGTCTCAAATACAAGGTTCTTTACAATTCACAAAAGCCCGGTGTGGGATCGACGTGGAATTATACTGGGTTTTTGTATGAGTTGTAAATTATTTATACTACTAGAATTTTCTCTTGACAAGATGGGAAAGCCTAAACTGAGAACCAACAAAGGAAGTTGACGTTATTCCGTGCAATGGTCAGTTACTTTTAGGCCATATAGTTCCTAGCAGGAGCATCGGTGGCCTTCATTAAGGGGTCCGACTCGTGCCAAATTCTGTTTTTTTTTTTATACCAGTAAGATGGCAAACAAGCTTACGACCTGCCTGGTGGTAAGCAGTCACCGCAGCCTATGGACGTCTTATATACCATAGGCATCACCCACGCGTTGTCGACCCCGTAAAAACCTTTTTACACCTTTCTTGAAGTACCCTATGTTAATTCTTAATACTGTTTTCTGAGTTATGTACATTAGTTGAACCCTAACCGATGCTCTTACGGAGACAACCGACACCCCGCCGCAGTTACCTTTTTCCACACTGTAGTAGTTTTTAACCCATCCGGGCTTTACTTTGGCACTACCTACTCCAGATTTAAGAGCCACTGAGGCAGCTTCCTGTTTACAGATAATCGAATGACGATCTTTCGGTTTAATTGTCTTTGTAGATTTTCTTTGGCTTTAATTATTGGTAGAACTCGTGTCATTGTCAATCTTGTGTTCTGACACAGGTTGTAGAGCCTTTCTAAAAGAAAGATTGCCAGGTAGAGCTCGTCTAATCTAAAATGACGCGCCCCACTATCGCATTAAAGCACACAAGCAAGTTTAAAATATGGGCGCAATACATATACAAATGCCATTGTAATTGGTCATTCAGTTGCCGGTGAAATTCAAACGGAGGAGTACGCATCGTTCATTGGCTCCCACACAAATGAAGTGTCGTTATCAATATTTGCACTCACACATCGAAATCAACTAACTAAGTAGTGGGGCGCGTCATTTTAAACTAGACGAGCTCTACATTAAGTGAATATACAAGTAAACTGAAATTGTAAAATATGTGTGTTTGTGATTTTGCATTAGTGTAGGAGAGATGGAGAATTCAAGAAACGAATCTACACCTTTCTCATAGGTCGGAAGCGTATTCGTGACATCCCTGGTATTGGTGTTGCAAATGTCCATGGGAGATGGTAATCATGTACCATAACATTACCTGCTTGCTCATTTGCCATGTTTAAATAAAATAAATTAGATACTCTCTATAACAACAGATAACTGAAACTGCGTAGTACCTGAACATATACCTGACACTGTAAAGTACCTGAATTTGATTCTTGTATTTTGGTGATGTTAAAAATAGTGCAAAACTATTATACGGCAGACAAACAGGCAATAGGCCACCTGATGGAAAGTAGTCACCGCCGCCTATGGACATCAGCAACACTAGGGGAGCTAACAATGCGTTGCCCGCCTCTGAAGAGACCTCTAATATACCTCTTGAACGATCCCATGTCTCAGTCTAAAGAAAAACTGTGGCTTGGAGCTCATTCGAACAAAGACACATATAAGAAGTAAGTACAGTAGTTTCCATTCTTTGTAAGTACCTTACTTCTGTTCTGGGCGATGCGAATGTTCAAATTGCTATCTACTTACCTGTATTATATTCTCATGTAAGTGACTAATTATGTCTTTAATGATAATAAATTATCTTTAAGGCTAAACCTAAGTACAGTAGAAATAGCTAAAGGTAAAAGAGAGTAGGTATAATACTTATATTGGTGAGAGTAATTTGTAGCACGTTGGGTTAAGGACACGAAATATTGATTTAGAAGACGTTGCTATGAAACGTTGTCTTTGTAATTAAAAGCCAAATGTCTAGTACTTACTACCTATTAAAGGAATATCTTTTCAGGATTTTACCTTACAAACACTTTGTTATATATTTTAGTTTATTAATAGGTATATTTTATATTTTAACCAATGAACTATTAATATACAATGAATATTATTCAATTGAAAATGCTATCGTTTCGAACCCATCATTTTGTGGCACGGTGCCAGTGTACTAAGCGATTACACTAGTATATTATCTCTAACCCAACCTCCAAAGTCTATTTCATTGCTTTCATTTGCATTCTAATGACCGTGTAATATTGCATTTACATCATTTTATTCATGACTACCCTCCGTACAGTTTGATCCCATGACATGGGATCCTCAGATGAAATACAGTCAAGATAACCGAACGTTTAGCAACATTTTGACGTGTAAATTTATGTTTATCAAAATAAATGAATTGAATTGATTTGAATTGAACATAATCCTCTTCGGCGGTTCGACATCCATACTAAATATCTTTCGAGATTCTTTCATTCGTTTGAGTGTTTAGTAATTGTATTACGGTTTATACTCTTGATAAATGTATTCAATGGTGGGCAAAATGGGTTTCTATAGGTTAATAATAATTAATAAATATATAATAAAGCAGTTAAATATAAAAATGCACAAGTCGCCGCTAGATGGCGTTGTTTTGAGATTTCATTATTTTTCCTATTCATTGCTTTATTTTATATTGTTATCATGTAGAAATCTATTGCGCACACAATTGGACACATTTACTAACGATCAATTGCACAAACTTACACTAAAAACATCAAACCCTTGAAGGAATCTCAATCAAACGTTACATAAAATTTGCATGAAAATCGAACCGTCTTATTTGTTAATGTGTTCATCTCACCTCACCTCAGTTATCAAGTACCATATCACCCATAGTACAAGCTTTGCTTAGTTTGGGGCAGGATGGCGCTGTGTGAATTTGTCCATGATTATTTATTTTTATTATCTTCTTCTTAGTTTGTTCGTATTCAGAAACTCCATATCATGACAAAAGACGAGTCGGAAAATAGTAACCCGACTAATTAAAGGTTTTCATTTTGACAGTTGAAGACCTAGCGAGCGGCCACACAGAAAAGACGCAGACACGTCGCGGACGGGGCACAGACGGGACGCGGACGCGACTTAAAACATACAGAAAAGACAGGGCACGGACGCGGCGCCGTCGCGGACCAGTCAAGAGCGTAGGCAAGACAAGGACAGCAAGCACTGCGGGTGAGCCCCGGCTCCCCGCACCCCGCCCGCACCCCCGCTCTCGCCCGCGGCGCGCCCGTGCCCCGTCTTTTCTGTATGTTTTAAGTCGTGTCTGCGACGTGTCCGCGTCCTGTCGGCGCCCTGTCTTTCCTGTATGTTTTGCGTTGCGACGTTTCTATAAATTTAGTATGAAAATAAATTGAACGGGCGCCGCGTCCGCGATGTGTCTGCGTCTTACGTCTTTTCTGTGTGGCCGCTCGCCTATAAGACCATCATTAGACCTGCTCTCCTATACGGCAGCGAGACTTGACCCCTATTAGAGCGACACAAGCAGGAGCTGCGCATCACGGAAATGAAGATGCTGCGGTGGATGTGTGGAGTTTCACGAAAGGATCGCGTTCGAAACACACACATTCGGGGTAGCCTTGGCATCCGTGACATCGCAGATAAGCTGCAAGAGTGCCGCCTTCGATGGTATGGCCACGTCTTGCGAAGACCGGCAAAATACGTGGGGAACAAATGTCTGGCCATGCCACCTCCGCCAGTGGGAAGGAGAGGTTGGCTCAAGAAGCGATGGCTTGACGTCGTCAAGAATGACATACGTGCAAACAAGCTCACCACAAAGGATGCCGAAGACCGAGCGAAGTGGGCCAGGAAGAGTAGGAAGGCGGACCCCGAGTCCTCAAGTCCCGGGAGCGCAATCTGGACATGACGCCGAGATGATGATGATGATGATGATATTTTGATAGTTGAAGAAATAAACCTGTTTTAACATTTTGAAAATAGATGGCGCTGTACGGACCTCTTATCGTAGCCCATGTTGCTAAATGATCAACGCCCCGATAAAACTTGTCCCATTAATACCAAACAGTCAATCATTCAATATTATTGATCACTGTGTGTATATTTGACATATTAGCACTGAATTGCGCCATCTATACAATAAGAAAAACTTTTTTATTGTTATCTAGAAACCCACAAACAAACTCATTCAGACATCTGTCAACTTGCTAAACATTCAGTTTCCTCGACTATACCTAAATTGACAAATAACAAACTGAAAACCCCTTTGACAGTCAACGGAATTCTCGACGCCTTTAGACGAATTCCATCAAACAGCAGTAGAGACATACGATTTCGTCAAGACATTTATATCTCGTAGAATTTTAAGCGAGGACGACCTCAATTCGCGCTAGTGGGACCGTAAAACGCGACGATGCGTACACGATGACAGGCTTGACGAAATAAAACTTGAAGCGTAGCCTGGCTTTGGAAGCGTCGTAGCCTCTCTAAGAAAATAGAGCTTGTTTTTTCAATTTTCTTCCCACTTTTCCCTAATGGGTATACAAATGTGTCGTTTCTTTACTCATATTTGGGTTATGACGACGTACTGATTTACATAAGTTCTTTAAAATAGCAGTGTGTATTCCCATGTGTGGAACACGAAACTTTACCAAATAAATTGAATTAAACTAACTTTATTAGTTTTTCTTAAATATAGACATTGGAGATTGAAATAGATACTGAGATTTATTGAAAAGTGATAGTGAATTATGAAAACCTAGATAGATGTTAGAAAACCCAATAAAATATATATTATACTGAAACAATTCCCAAATTACTGCACTGATTGTAATATAAACAAAGCTAAGAGCCAGCTCGTTTAAACAGACACACGTACATACCTACATACACATCAAACTTAAAACATCTCTCATAGTGCGTCAGGAGTTGAAAAATATTTAGGTACAAAAATAAATAATTGATTTACCTACATAATTTGTTCGAACCCCAGCGCCGCCATGTACTAAAGACTCCATTCAGAGTTATGTATCTATACATTTATTGAATGAACATTAACCGATGCTCTTACAGTTAAGGAAAACATTGCTATGAAACCTGCTTATTCAGGCGACCGAATGTGAAACCATGATCCAATCTGGTCAGGTTCCCTTGTTAACAGGATTACGGAGGTCAGGTGGCAGTCGCTCCACTATAATTACCTTATCTGCCAAATCTCAATCATGATCAAGCCGGACGCTGGGACCTCGCGCGCGAAAGGACAACCGGGACATTAACGCAAAGATGACCACAAGGTTTTCTGTACAATGGCTTAAGAAAATTATACCTATTTACTTTCAACATCTCACGCAGTAGGTAGTCTATTTGGCAATAATGTGTAACGTCGTCGTCTCTTTTGTAGGGCAGTGTAAGCCAACGACGTGCTCAAAAACCCCGACAAATAAAAAAGACAATAATACAATATACGCAATGACCATGTACGCACGTCCCAATCTCATTTCCCAGTGGACAACGCAGCAGAACAACGAATTCTGCAAAACAACAACTTTTTTTCTTTGAATTAAAACGAATTTTCCAAAAAAGCCTCCGTGTTAATGTGTGAGGGCTCCAGCGGCACAGTTCCCCGCAATATCGTACTTTGGCCGGGTTCCAGCAAAAAGTAATTCTTCGCCACAATGATGACACGAAGCACAAAAATGTACCTACGGGCTACAGACACGAGACGACATACCTACTTATTATTCTTCCGTTCAATATGATTTTTTGTATATTTCATAGTTTTTTTTTATGTCATATGGTAGGCAAACAGGCAAGCGGGCCACCTGGTGAAAAGTGGTCACCACTGCCTATAGACAATAGCAACACCGAGAGTATCGCCAATGCGTTGCACACCTCTATAACACGTTACTCTGGCAGCAAAAAGGCAAATGTCGGTCCACTGCCAAAGCCACGGTTTCTCCAAATTCCCACCCCATGGAGCACTGGAAACCTTACTCACCGGCAGAGACACAATACTATTTAAAAGAGTATTGTTTAGCTGCGGTATTCTGTAAGGTGGAGTTTTTTTGTAATACAAAAATAAATTATTATAAATTTATTTAAATTATAATAAAGTATTATATAGGCGGGTGGTGTCCGGCAGAGTAGAATAGCACCAAGCCCTTACACTCGTGGGTGTCGTACAATCGACTAATGTTTTCCAGGCAAAAGATCTAGAGTCGCCACCTCATTCCGCCGGCCCCTTTCCGCCACCGGGAGATGCGATCCGGGCCAGCGCTTCATCCTTATGTAGTGGATATTCCAACTATCCGTACAAGCCGCTTTAGTTTAACCTTTATAATGCTTACGACCGAGGAATGGAACGCATTACCCGCGAGTGTGGGAACATTATAATCTAGACGCCTTCGAGGCCAGAGTGAATAGGCTATTCCTAGACAGGCATGCTTAATCATCGGCCGCATTGTCACTTATCACCAGGTGAGGTGGTGGTCTAATGCCTGGCTAATCCAATTATAAAAAGAAATATTGTTATATTTATAACACTGTGATCTCCAATCCCGCCTGCCAAGCGTGGAGATTATGGCAATAACCTCCCTTTTCGTGGAAGAAGCCCTTAGTCCTGTAGACTGTTCTGGGCTGTGATGATGATGATGATTGGTATTATACCTACTGACATATTTATGAAGTCTTCGCTTGAGTAATAAATATTTTTACCTAAGCAGGTCACGCAGGTATATATTATTAGTAATATCGAGGTAATGATTTACGGGCCGTCCCTGAGTCGTATTGTTCGTAACCGCAGGGCTGAAACGCTGAATACAGTTTAATTTATCCAAGCTTTGTTTGTCGAGTTCACTAGCGGTAGTGGTGCCAACAATAATTAATTAAATTGTTTAAGCTTGTCTTGGGGCAAATAAGAATTAAAGTTTGTTTCTTTCGTTCTTCTTTGCATTTCGTCTGAATTTTGCAACGGATATATTTTATAAGGTATGGCGTCTATTATTAGCTTCTGTATGAAAAAGTAAAAAAAGAACAAAATTGTATCAAATACATACATGAAAGTACACTCAAATTGAAAGGGACATCTTAAAAAGCATAAGTTTAGTATCAACATTGATCATTATAAACATTTTTATTTTCTTTTTTAAATCATATATTTAAGGATTTTTATACATAATGTACATGTCAGCCCTAATTGTACCCGCCCTAATCTAAAATTGCTAACAATGAGACAGCTGATCGCCGGGGTTGTGAGATGACTACTTATAGTATTTGTGATATAGTAAATGATGGACACCAGTGCCTATAGAACTTATAGGTATAAAAGAGACAAAATTACTGACGCAAACATACTAATATAGGTTTTAAGACTTTCGTGGTTATTCACTACACTTTCACTACACATGTTATCGGGTTTCTTACCACGGTAAGTATTGTTTTTACCTCAAACAAACTAGATTAGACAGATCTAGCGCAGCTTCTGAAGCTGGTTTACACAGGATCGACTGAGGTATACCTATATCGCATAGATTCAGCTTTAATTGACTCCTCAATAACTTTCTCTCCCCTTCATTCAGAACGAACTCCATCAACAAATGTTGTAGGTCCTCAACATTACCACATCATGCATCACAATTAGGGGAATTGACCTTACCCATAAGGATCGCAAACTTGTTACTTGGGTAATGTCCGGAGCGCAATCTCATTGCCAACTTAATGTATATGTAGTAATACGTTTTTGCCTAAAGTTTATTTTAGTCTTTTTTGTGCGATGTTAATTGTATATCTCCTAGTAATGCTCTTTATACTTTCTGTTTAATTTAATTTTTTTTGTAAAATTATTAGTTGTATAATTGTGAATTGTGTATATGTAAACCTAACGTTGTTAATTTTTAATTAATTTTTAGTCTTAAGTCTGGCCATGACAAAATACCAGCGGGCGTGGGTCCTACCTTCACGCATACGCTGAGTCATGGACCATTTTGTCTATTAGAAGCTTTTATTTTAAAAATACATTGATACAATTCTGTTAATTTATAGACAAATAAATATTTCTATTTCTATTTTCTAGAAATTGGCAAACCATCAAACCACGGTCTACAAGATGGCTAACCTTGTAGAGATTGATACCAAATACGTCTTTTTTTTTGATGTCACATAAAAATACGTTACCCAATTCTCAAAGTTGAAAAACATTTTTACTTAACAAGAACAGAAAATATACCTACCAAATTTTAACATTATGTCATGGAGACCCACAAGTATTTGAGAAATAACTTTCAATGTCACACAAATCCATCCCACTTGCCCCGAAGGGACTTAATTTAATGAAAGGCTTTAAATCCTTCAGTATTTCACACGTCGGCGGCGTTGCGAGCTCTTCACAAAATAAACTTGACAAAAGCTCTGATAAGCCTTACAAAACGTTATGCAGACGTTACTATGAGCTCCCGAGTCATTTTTTCAGCGCATTATTATGCTTTCGTACCCAGCAAACTATTTTTATATTATTCGCTGTTCGTATCTCATATTTTAAAGAGAAAAGTTTCAATATTGGTGAAATAAATAATCTCGGCGTCAATATCCCGATTGTGCTCTCGTGCAAGGGCCGGGGTCCGCCTTGACCATGATCAAGGATTTTTCTGTGATAATTACAATGGAGCGACTGCTATCTGACCCCCGTGACCCTATTTAACAGGCGAACCAGACCAGATTAGATTATGACTACACAGTTAGTCGCCTCAGTCCAGCCAGTCAGTACAGATTTCATCACGTTGTTTTCCCTCACCGTAGGATCATCGGTTAGAATTGTACTTAATAACCCGATCGGCAGGTAGTTTCGACCTAGACACAATTCTGATGTTAATGAAATTTTGGGAGTTTGTTCTGTGTGAACTAACTCGAACTCAAACTCGGCTCGTGTTTGAACAGTGTGCGGTGTTTAATTTGAGTTTTCGACCTCGAGAAGCCTGTGCTACCTTGAGGTAAGCCTAAAACCTCGAAATTTTTGGAGCTATTTCAGTTTCTTGCTTATAAATCGAAAATGGCGACCTATAGCAAAAAGTGCGCTTCCACTAAGGTAATCTACATTAAAATCTCTACAACTTTTACTTATCACACTTTTTCAAATTCCTAACCGTTTACGAGCAAAACAGTCTCCAGTCCAGGTTAGGTCCCTTAATTTTTACCTCCCGACCGCGCTATAACTCAGAAAAGGTTATTAGTATATGGCGGCACTGAGGCTCAAACTCCCTACTAGTAAAGATATAGATTAGTACCTACATATTCAATTGTAGTATTATTAGTCATAGTTGAATACTAATCGATGCTCTTACAGTGAGGGAAAACATCGTGATGAAACTGCACATTCAGGCGCCTGGATGTGTAACCATGATCCAATCTGGTCAGGTTCCCCTGGTAGTAGGGTCATGGAGTTGAGATGGCAGTCGCTCCACTTTAATTACCTGACTTGCCAAATCCTGGATCATGGTCACGGCGGACCCCGGGCCCTCGTGCGCGAGAGCACAACCGGGACATTAATGCCAAGATGATGATGAGTATTATAGTCATAATCACAGCCCTTAAAAGTCCTGCGACTTAGAGCCTCTCCCATGATAGGGGGAGACATTATTGCCGTAATGTCCACGCAAATAGTATTATCAGTAGTTTGATTATATTTACATTTGTTATTATTTGAAAGAACTGACCAGCCATAGAAAAAAACTATAGGAATAAACACTTTAAACTATCGAAAAAATAGTTAAACTCGCAAGAACCTACAGTATTCCCCAATCGAGATGATATTTCATAGTAAGCTCAGCGCTATTCACGAGTCAGTCTTTTGTATTACCATCTGATAAAGTCGTCAGTTCACTGGGAAAGGAGGTTGGTTTTCATAAACTATGGTTTGAATTATGTTAATCCATGGCCGTGAGTTACAGTTAATTTGGACCACGACACAAAAAGTGGGGTTGTTATAAGTGAAGTAAGTGTTGGTTCCTTTTGGTGCTTTTTAATTGAATACTATTTCAATCCAGATATACGCACGAGCCGCTTTAGTTCAACCTTTATAACTCGGATGGCTAAGGAATTGAACACGTTGCCTGCGAGTGTGTTCCCTGATCATAATATGGGCTTCTTCAAGGCTAGAATGAATAGGCTGTTCCTAGCCGGACACGATCCAGCTTCGGCCGCATCGTCACTTATGTACCTAGTATCGGTCAAATGCATGGCTAGTCTAATAAAATAAATCGAGATGGCTCTAAGCTTTTCATCATTAAGATGGGTGCAGTAGTTTTGGAAATACTCATTTGAGTGTCCCGCCAACAAACTCTATATACCTATCTAGACTTTGCGTGGATTTTCCGTCGTGTACATTTTATTATCTTCAAATAGCCCGATGGTATGAGGCCATGCCGCTAAATTTAAAAATATTTGACTGGAAATGTTTAACAACCATTTAGTCAGTTTTTCGAAATTGGTCACTGTCGCAACCGGAAAACCTAATGCGTTGCGTTAACTTTGACTCTGTACTATTTCCTTCTTATCAACATAACAAGCTCCATTATTACAGATTTATCGTCGTCAATTTCCTGTAAGAGTGCGTGGGTCCAGGGCCTCAAGTTGGCTAATTTACTAAGGCTCGATCGAAATGTAATTGGATCGCAATCGCCCCGAATACGCCGTTAGAGCAACTGCATGCGAGCCGCGCACGAGCACGTCTTCACGCATGTTTTCACGAGATCTGGGGCAGCATTTTTGAACCGTTCGTCGAGACGAAACCGTTTGAGTCAAGAGTCAAACGCTTTATGCATTTTTATTTTCGGCGTTAAAAATTCAACATTTTGCTTATTACATTGGCAATACCGAAAGCTGACGGTTCAGAAATATGGAATATCGCCGTCGTGCTTCAGAATGTTGAATTTTTTATCGCTTGGTCCCAGTAATTCCATTACATTGTTCCATCTGTGAATGATGGAACGATTAACATTAATGGAACTATTTTTTTTATAGTGGTACTTAATTCGTACTATAGAAAATTTAATTTTTTTTTGTTATACTGCAGACAAACAGGCATGCGGACCACCTGATGCAATGTGGTCGCCGTCGCCTATGGACATCAGCAACATCATGGCGAAATCCAAAATTGAAAACCGTTCGACTCGACGCAAACGGTTACAAATTAGAGCTCCTGAACGCATTTCTGTTCAAGATCATCGTAGGTTTAAGAAAGGTAGGAGTATCCCGTTCGAATTGGAGCCGCCCGACTGGGGAGGTACCTCCACCGTACAGAATACCGCAGCGAAACAATACTCTTTTAAATAGTATTGTGTTACTGCCGGTGAGTAAGGTCTCCAGTGCTCCATGGGGTGGGGATTTGAGGAACCGTGGCTTTGGCAGTGGAGGGGCATTTGCCCGTTTTGCTGCCAGAGCAACGTGCTACAGAGGTGGGCAACGCATTCGCGATACACCTGGTGTTGCTAATGTCTATAGGCAGTGGTGACCACTTTCCATCAGGTGGCCCGCTTGCCTATTTGCCTACCGTATGACAAAAAAGGTAATAAAAGCAGTGAACACTGGACTTGAGGCCACTCCATATCAGTGATAGATCATAATTGGATCTCAATTTAATTTTATTAGCATGTAATTGTCGAGTAATTTGTGTATACCTATTGTGTGGTATTAGATCGATTTACTTTTTTTTATTTCTTTTTTGTTTTGCGTCTGTGATGTAACAAAACTTATATATTCTATTCTAATATTTCCTTACAATACACCACACTGCTATACTTTATAAACTCTACAGGTACCCATCTCAACATTCTGCATCTTGCTCAGACTACTGTATTATGAAAGCAAAACCTCCCTGCAGAATAGGACAGAGCCTTTTAAATTCCTATGCATATGCATTCCCACACACGGTATCGCTTTTACCGCAAGACCAATGAACTCGATGCACTCTGGTGCATTAATAATGTAATGACCCGGCCTGTGATTGGCTAGCGCTGGTCTATTAGCACATTTTAAAGTTCTCCTATTGGATAATACGTATTTAGCCCGACGATTGATTGGCTATTGGTGGATATTAACACCCTATTCAAATTCTAATTTAAATTTTTATATAATAAATAAATATGCTTGGACAAATTCACAAAGCGCCATCTAGATCCAAGGAAAGCAAAGCTTGTGTTATGGGTGTTAGATTACTGATAAACTACTTATATAGTTTTTTTATAACATACTTAGTATACATACTATACCCAGACACGTAACAGAAATTAATTCATCTTTTCAGGCCGGGAATCGAACCCGACTTTCGCGTGGTGACCGGAATTATAACCAACCGTACCACTGAGGTCGTCAAAAATTTTGAAGCGTTACTATAGGCTAATACGTATTTAGTACGACGAGTGATTGGTCATCGGTGATCATTAACGCCCTTTTCAAATTCAAATTCAAAATGTTTATGTCTGACGTATGGCTGAAAAACAGCGCTGTACGGAACCATACCGTCCCGTAACAGCATAAGCTGAGCCAGGTCCATTTGCCTTAGTTATTTTTATTGTTTAGATGTAGTGGTAAGGCACGATATTTTGTTTAAGGCAAAAAATGATTCTTATTCTTACGTATCCATAGTTTTTGTTAGTAATTTATATTATATTACTATTGGAACCCATGTATAATAATCGCAAAATAATTGGGCTACGTTCATTTCGGGTCTTACGGAAAAAAAAATTATAGGTTTACCGTGTAATGTCTTTGTTATTTTTTCCTTTGTTTGTGGAATTAAGTGTTGAAACGAAAAGTAGCTAAAAAGTCGTGTAATGTGCGTCAGAGTAGTATAGTTTTTTTATAAACTACATAGGTCTTTTTTTTAACTATAAACAAGCTCACTGCCTGCCTGATGGTAAGCAGTCACCGGAACCTATGGACGTTTGCAATACCAGGGGCATCACCCACGCGTTGCCGACCCCGTAAAAATCATTTTACCCCTTTCTTGAAGAACTCCATGTTATACTCTCCAGGAAAAACCTTTCCCTGGAGCTCATTCCACAACCTAAGTGTGTGTTGGAGAAAGATCCTTTGGAACCGCATAGTTAGCTTGAATAGCGCCACCCTCTTCCATACCAAGTGGTCATGATCTAGTGGCAGCATGCTAGAGAGGTCGATAACCAAAGTTAAGCACCCAAGTCCAGGTACCGGATGGGTGACCGCTTCGTACTTTGAGGCTAGTCGAACTTCAGCACCGCAACGAGCTCGCCACTCGTTAGGTTTGCCTCCTAACTCCTGATTGGCATCGCGATTTCTCGATTAAGCGAAGTTAAATAAGGTTTTCCGGGCTGTTGATGTGATGTAAGGAAAATCACGACCGTTCACGCAACGTAAGGATGTGGATTGTGGGCTGGGTTGACAAAAGCCTGGTGAAATATAGATTAGCATAGGTTGTAAGTCGCTTTTTCATGTAAACGTTCAACTTTATTGAAGCACACATAAAGCTGAAGCTGGCATGACACGCAGAATTAATTATAATTGGTCTTGGATACGTCCAAAAATGGACTGACCTTATTTCAATGATAATGAAGGATTAAGTCATCGATTCTCTAAAAAATACGGGACTAAAAAAATTAACTCAGAAAAGGAATGGAAATAATAGTCAGCAATGAATTTCTAATTACCTTCGTAATAGTAATTAACCTGATCTGAAAAATTCTGGATCATTTTCAATTCCTCTCCGTCTCTCGCGCGCGGGGTCACAGCCGGAACATTACCGCAAATAATATATTATAAGACACCATTGATGAAATATGATGAAATATTAATTAAAGTAAATTCCGAGCGAGTTCTAAGTACCTATTAGTACCTATTAACTAATATCAGTAATATCCAACAGGTAAGATCCGGGAACCGGAAGACGCAGCGTTGGTAGGCCTCCCACAAGGTGGACCGACGATCTGGTAACGATTGCAGGTTCTAGGTGGATACGGAAGGCACAAGCCCGGTCTTTATGGAGATCTTTATGGGGCCGCCTATGCCCAGCAGTAGGCGTCCTTCGGCTAATATGATGAAGAACCAGGTAAGAACTAAACGGCTGAGGAAACGACACACAATAAAATGAAGAAGAAAAAGAATGATTTCTAAAAACTATGCCAGAAGTTTGACATAGACATAGGCAACACTTTTGGTTCCATCTTTAACCTAAAAGTGAGTAACATATATGGAACCAACATAGGTACACAAGTACGTAAGTATATAAACAGAAATGGTTAACTGAAATGATACCGCGTACTGCAAGTAATACTATCGATTTATTAGACTAATTTCCCAAAAAGGTCTTCATCAAAAATACGTTTTATTCCTAAACCACAATTAAAAACAAAATGCTTCTTGAACCTGCTATTTAATGTGATATTTGTAATATTTTTATTTACTGGCTTTACTGGGTGATTTACACAAATTAATTGTAGATAACTACTAATCGATATAGTATTATTAGAACATGTGTGACGCAAGTATTTCCTTCAACTCCACGTCTTGCTACACCATGCATCGAAACACTAAACTTTAATCAAAACGTTATCAATTCATGGACCAACTGACGCCTGTCAATCTGTCTTAATACCTTTGAAGCACCCCTGCTCACAGGAAACCACTTTACTTAAACGACAAAGCCTTTGCATACGTTCCTCATGTTGTATTAGAAATTGACTCACCATGTCATTTCGGCACACAAAGACCGTCGGGAGACCGCACTATCCAGGCGTACGCCACGCAATCTCCAGCCTTATTCCTATACGCCACATGTGTCAGTATCGCTTCCACCGCCGTTGAGCACACACAGTTTTGCAACACTTGGTTCTATTGACCTGTGATCATTGTTTTGATGATTTATTTTGCAGTTGCAGTGGTTTTGGCTGAGGAAGGAGCGCGGGTGCGGCCCAGCGCTGTACGCAGCACACTACGGCGTTTGGGTTGCATAGGGCTGGGAGTCAGGGGCGTTTCGGTATTTTCTGACCAGGTTTCATGGTCCTGGTATTTGGGTTTATTTAGTTTTTTTTTTAGTACTGTGGATGTTAATGTTTTTAAAGCTAGATGTAGATCCAATGAATCAGGCCTAATTTACATACATTTTGGTAGTAATTTGGCAATTTGGACCACAAAATAAATATTTGAATGCTATCATACCCCATTTACAAGACGATTGTAACTCTAACTTATGACGTAATTTGTTTATTTATAAGATTAAAAGTACGAGTAAACGTAAGACATTGAATAATATCTTCAAAACATTGTATAAGAAGAGAAGGCCTGTCATGACCTGAAAAGATCATGACCTTGCTGGATCATGATCCATTACGTATTTCTTTGTCATGGGTTATAGCCCTAATGGCTTGATGAATACATAGATTTTACATGGAGTGACATTTTACACATTGAAATCGAAATAACGGGTTTTAAAATCTTTTTGTCTACTAGGCAGGCATTAGGTTGCTAACTCATCAGACAAGAAGCGATGATGCGGCCCAAGATGGAGCATCCCTGTCTAGAAACAACCTATTCGCTCTAGCTTTCAGATTATATGTACTGTTCGGGGCACACAATAGTAGGCAAAGCGTTCCACATTTAAAATGCGATTTGACAGAAAATACACAAAAGTTTTTGGTACAATTTCCTGTCCATTTCACATCCCTAATCAGGCACATGCGCAGTGCGCTTTCGTGTAAGCCTCAAATATTAAGTCAGACTTCGTTGTAAATAATGCATTGCACTTAAACTGTACCCTATATAGACGAATGTATTTATTTCGATAATATAAAAGCTGTAGGTAGTCATACAAGATTTAAATCGATTTCTGCTACTTCAAAACGTCTCGAAAAGTTAATTCGACGGCATAATAGAAAGTTTTCTCAAGTTAATTTGTCCCACTGGAGTTTAGATTAAAAAATCAAATTACGTCTGACAATTAATTTTTTTCTGAAAGAAATCGATATTATTGCTGAACCTAATTACCTACTATTAGACTAATGTGAAACCACTATTTTATCTCCCAGATAGAATACTGTTACTTGCTTTGAGCAATTGTTTCGTACCAATGAAATAGTGAAATGTAAATTGAGAACGAGTTGTCCATATTTTCGCCGAATCATGAGTACCTAGGTACGGGCTAACGCCCAAAATTATACACTAATTATTTGGGTTCGTTATTAAGTGTTTCGGGGGAAACATACCCTGCCTGGTTATTAGATATTACCAAAGATTTTCATAAAATAATGAAAGAATTGCTTAACAAAAAGAATGTAATAAACTAGTGTACAAAACGGGATTTAGTTCAAAAAATCAAAATGTCTAATTACTAAGCAGACCCTGGCCCCTCGCGTGCCGTACGACATTTTTCTTTGTTATGCAATATGAATTATGTTTTCAAATTTTAAATGTGAACGCTGTGGATTCTGTCTATAAGCTTGCATTTATTTTAAATAAATAAATAAAAAACGCCAAGATGATGATGATGATGATCAAAATGTATATTAATAAAATTATACCAAGAGACGCAACGAGCTCGCCACTCTTTAGATGTGCTTCCTAATACCGTTGGCGAGGTTGACCAGGGTCCCTGAGACTGGTGTAATTGTCTTGATAGCTGATTACCGTGATATAATAGTCTTATTGTAAACTCAGTAGGTATCGCATCACACAATTATTGCGGCAAATCAACGGAAAATGGGCAACTTGCCCTGGCTGTACGTAAGTATATAAGTAAGCAACGATCGCCACACCGTCAGGCGCACCCCGTCCCTACGGGGTGTCGCACCCGATGAAACCTGGAAAGCCTTCCCGGCTACAGGTGCTCCCAGGGGGTGTTTAGTACGTAGCCTAGGATTTTTCTGGCGAGTCGTGCATAACCAGTCCGGCCGGCCGGCTGGTACTCATGAGAGTTCACCTCCTCCCTCCCAACCGCTATACCGGAGGGTGCCCATTTCCTTTGCGTTGGGTGCAAAAAAAAAAGCCACGCCGTCGTCGGCTAGCCCGATCTGTCGTAGACCCAATGCATTACCGTAGCTGCGCTACGACTTGACATTTTCACGACACATTCTTGTCAGCGGCTGAGAGCGTCGGTGGCCAATGGGACGGGTAAGCGATAGGTACCGAAGTCGAACCCCATTGCCGACATCTTATCTGAGTTATGTACAATAGTTTGAACACTAATCCATGCTTTTACGGTTAGGGAAACATCGTGATGAAACCTTCACATTTAGGCGACTGAATGCAATGAGGTTCTCCTGTTAACAGGGTCACAGTACATGTAA
Organism: Blastobasis lacticolella; assembly: GCA_905147135.1. Classification (NCBI taxonomy): domain Eukaryota; kingdom Metazoa; phylum Arthropoda; class Insecta; order Lepidoptera; family Blastobasidae; genus Blastobasis; species Blastobasis lacticolella. The sequence continues at coordinate 17,212,565 of LR990051.1, forward strand.
ATACTGCCTGGAAATATATTTTCAGACAATCTTGATACTTATGTAAAGAATTTAACAAAGAGCACAAATTAAAGCTTTACCTGTCTCTATCATATAAAAAATACCAACATTTACAAATAAATATTGAAATAACATTTGATAAAACTAAACACAAAATAAACACCAAAACAAGTAAGTATTTTATTTTTAATAACCTAACTATTAGCTAAGGGCTTCTTCCAGACCACCTTCCTATGGAAACAAACAACGAATTGAACAAACAAGCTAGTACAATAATCTCAACATTATTTTTAAATCACAATTTCAATATTCAACTGCATTAGAATATGAGATCGGAGTAATCTAAATTGCATTAAATCTAAATTGAATTTAGACGACAAACAAGCGATAAAAACCCGAGGGATAACCCGAATAACCTGAGGCAGGAAGGTAACGGCCGATTTGAAGCGCCACTGAATTTTTAATCGAAGAGAAATGAGGTTGCTCTAAGCTTGATGGATTTCGTTCTAAGTTTACAAATGATTTTGGTCGAGGCTTCCAGAGCGTTGGTGGGCTAATGGCGGCGAGTGTGACTCGTAAGTGAGAGGTAACGAGTTCGAATTTATATCGAGTCAAAATTAGCAAACTATTTGTCGGCCATTTGTTGGTATCCGATTGAGCTGAATTTTGGTATATCTATGTAACTTGGATGACAATACGTTATGGTACCATGGAGATAATCTGATGATGGAGTCTGAAGGTGGTAATAGGAACTAATGAACGCAATAAGATAACCCCATCGTGTTTGGGCTCTTTGGACTGGCCTTGATGAGTAGATAAAACCGCGCAATAAAAGCTTGCTATGAAATGAAAATTTCCTTTGAGAAGAAGATTAGAGTTCTGAACCTAGTTGAGGTTAAAGATCATTAGTTTTTTTTATATTAGACTAGACAGGCATTTGACCGCAATTCTCAAAATATTTTTTTATCGGTGTGCAAACAGGCAAGCGGGCCACCTGATGGAAAGTAGTCACCACTGCCTATAGACATTAGCAACACCGAGAGTATCGCCAATGCGTTGCCCACCTCTATAACACGTTGCTCTGGCAGCAAAAAGGCAAATGCCACTCCACTGCCAAAGCCACAGTTCCCCAAATCCCCACCTCATGGATCACTGGAAACCTTACTCACCTGCAGAAACTTTACCTGTAAGTGACGCTGCGGCCGAAGATAGAGCATGCTCGTCTTGGAACAGCCTATTCCTATTTAATTTAAATTAATTTAATTGACTCTTTACTCTCTTATTCACTCCAGCCTTGAAGGCGTCCAGATTATATTCATCAGAGAACACACTCGCAGGCAACGTGTTCCATTCCGGCTCGTGCGTATAGCTGAAAGACACTAACTGGATAATATAATATTTTAGACTAGAGATCGCAATGTTGAAAATATGTAATAGAAAATCCTGCTTGTCACTTTAGACGGGCTGCATATTAGTAGTCGGCTTATATGACACTCATGAGTCATGTAATGAAGGGTTGCTATTCTAGTATGCCAGACACTTTTATTTATCCATTGTACTGTGTTTGGATACAAGTAGTCTTTCTTGTTTGTACAAATCGTCATCATCATCAGAGCGGCTAATCCCGTCTTCTGCTAGGGTCCGCTTTCCTACTTTATTTTCTCCACTTTGCCCGATCATCGGCATCCTCACGTCGTAAGCCTTTGGCTCTTGCGTCCGACTCGGCAATGTCAATCCATCGTTTCTTGGGTCTCCCGCGGGACCTCTTTCCTTATACAGGCAGGTGTAAGGACCTATTTCAAACTTCCGCAATAAGTAATAAAACCAGTACAGCCGTGCCTCTTCGATCTTCCAATATGTGCGATAATAACGACGTTAAATCAAAATATAAACTGATTTACCTACCCAATAATGCAGGGCTTAAACTGCTGGAGGAATTTCTTTGAAACTACGGGATAGGGCGCGAAGATGAAAATGAAATCAAGAAAAAAAAGAAAGGAAAAAACTAAGGTACACACGTATTCGCAGTTAGTGAAGAATTAAGTAGGTATATGTTTACGAAAACGCAAAAGATATAAAGATCGTTACGTGACTTCCTTACGGAATATCCGAGGCAGCAGCGAACGCAAGCAAAAGAATATTGAATAACTTTGTACGGGATAGACTCATCTCCTTTTCTACTTGATTCGAACGGATTATGATTAATTTTATACACATTTTTGGTCTAAGGTAGAAAGATTTTATTTTTAACCCCAGAAGGAATTTAATAAGTTTGCGGTTGTATAGTAGGCGTAGCTCCCAAAGGGATTGTCCGATTTCGTTAAGGTTTCAGTTGTTTGAAAACTAGTTTATTAGTCTAAATAGTTCTTAGATTTGTTTAAACACAAATCTGTAGTTTGAGAAATATTTCACTTAGTAGATACCTTATCTAAACTTTGCAAGGGCAAGCCATTTTTGCGTGGTTGTGTTCCGGTTTGAATGTTAAGGTAGCCAGCGCAATTACAGGTATGAGGCATTTCATCTCAGTCCTTACAGTGGCAACGCTACAACACAAAACTACAACCAAAATGCATGAATCGTTGATGTTATAGGCAACAGTTCCAGCTTATAATCAAGTGAGCTATCTCCTCGTTTGACACTGTCTACAACAAAAAAATAATAATAAACACCATCGCCAATACCTAAACAGTCTCTCGCCATACGGGTTGGGTCAAGGACCCGATACAAAAGCCGATACTCTTGGAGACAGCGCTTATCATCAGGAGGTTTCTGCCTCTGCAGCCCTAACCACAAGTAGCTTGGGCCTCGCCCCGGTGCAGCCGATACTCCAGATTAAGGATTCTTATAATATTAATTTTTTAGTATAGGTTGTAAAAAACTTAGAATTTTTATAATGTGTAAAATATCTAAGATTAAAGAGAATAATATTAATATACGCTCTCTTCTGAACTGTAAAGTTATCATACTTTTATCCTTGTTGTAACTCTTACACGGTTGTTTCATCACACCTACAACAATGCACTAATTCATCCATAAAGAGCGGTGACCCCAACATGCATAATTAGATTACGTATAGTTCATTGAACGTTACTAATTTTGTTCTAGTCTTGCCTAGTCTATCCAAGTATGTAAATACGTTTAACCCTGACGACAAAAGACGAGTGTTATAGCTTGGACGTATGCATATCCAATATTATTTTGTGTTTGATATATATGTAGGTCAAACACATGTGTTTGACCCACTATTTCTCTGTTCTCTCGTAACTTCTATAAACGGATTAACTGATACGTCTTTTATCTGTCTTAGTGGCGCGAGTGTCATTGGATACATCAAATAAAATGTTATACATTTTATCAATTTAAAATGGCTGATTTGGGGCGCCATAGGTATTGTGAAGTTCAAAAATGTTTTATTCTGAAATCCGTTGAGTGGGGAATGAAGGGCTCGATAAGCTGATTTTAATAATATACATAACTGAAATACTTTATAGTAGTTTGGAAAGCCAAATGGCATAAGTAAAGTAATTGCAAAAAGTTCGACTGATATTTAAAAAATTAAAGTCAAAACAAGTCGAATGTTATAAGCAAACAGATATATAATATAGTGCAAATGTTAGTTTAATTCAAACTTTAAAGCAGTATCGGCCCCATTTTCAAAATATATAGGTAATATAGGGGACACGGAGAGATTCTCATAAAAATTTTATATGGGTCTCCGCCTGATTTCAATTTTAAATTAAACTAACATTGGCGCTATATACACCTATTTACTTGCAACATTCGGATTGTTTTAACTTTTCTGTTTTTTAATAGCAGTCGGGGTTTTTTGTATTTCTGCTATATTTTGAACACCGTTATCCACTAGCTAGGTCCCAGCGACTTTGTTCGCGCGTTATCCTACCCTATTAACCCTTTATCTAGAACAATTATATGTATATACCTAGGTGTTTTTGAAAGACGCATTTAAATCCGTTGCGTATATTAAAAGATCTAAGCTGACATACAGAGGTACAGACGGTGGGAAACAACTTTGTTTTATGCTATGTATTTAGTAAGAAAGATACCTAATACAGAAGGCAGTGGATTCCAAGTGATTTCAGACGAATGCATAAATTAGTACCTTACGAATTACACTCAGAGCGACATCTAATAAAGTATGGTGATAATAACATTACCACAAGTGCCAACAGTCGCGTGTTTGCAGAGCGTCTCGTTTTCAACAGTGAAGGCAAGCGAACGCGAAATAGTTCGTGGCAAAAAGAATAGATGGCGTACCTTGTAGTAGTGGTCCAGGACAGGTAGCCGCAACTATAGAGAAAAAAATTACTGTCCACAACTTTGTCCGCAACACAATGTCAATTCGAAGTCAAGCATCTCAGAGAAAATAAACTAAGAAGGTAGGTAACGTAACGTAACTAGCGACCTGCCCCGGCGTCGTACGGGTTTTTTCGGAGTTCATCGATTATAATATGCATGTATTATACTGATATGTAAATCTTCCGAAAGAAATTATCTAAATGATAGTGAAAACCATCGCATTAATATCCGTTGCGTTGTTTAAAACAGCGGGCAGCGACTTTGGTTTATAATGTGTATCTAAATAGTTATATACATACTATAAGCACCTATACTTTTTTTTTTATACCACCAATGTGTCATACAAGCTTACAGCCTGCCTGATGGTAAGCAGTCACCGCAGCCTATGGACGTTTGCAATACCAGAGGCATCACCCACGCGTTGCCGACCCCGTAAAAACCTTTTAACCCCTTTCTTGAAGAACTACATGTTGTACTCTCCAGGGAAAACCTCTCCAGGTATTTCATTCCACAACCTTAGTGTGCGTGGGAGAAAGTTTCTTTGGAACCGCACAGTTCGCGACCAATTTGGCTCCAAGGTGTGAGGATGAACTCCCTGTCGGTGGCGAGCGGTGCGATGATAGAACGTAGCTGTAGGCATCATGTCAAACAGTTCTTCAGAACAAACACCGTTGTACAAGCGGTAGAACACACAAAGGGAGGCGAAATCCCTCCGCTGGCTCAGCGGCTCAATACCACTTGTGAGCATGGTATCATCGACAATTCTCACAGCGCGCTTTTGGATCGAGTCACAAGGACCAAGCTGATATGCCGGTGCTCCCGCCCATAGATGAGAGCAATACTCCAAATGGGGTCTGACTTGAGCCTTGTAAAGGAGAAGTCTTTGCCCCGGCGTGAAGTACTAGTACTATCAAGTCATTTGACCGCCATCTCACCTGGCGGCGAAGTTGCACAGATGTTTTTCTTTTGTGGTCTCTACGTACCTACCTTTCTCAAATTTTTCTCCATGTTACCAACCTCCTTAGTTTATTTTCTCTGAGATGCTTGACTTCGAATGAGGAGTTTTCCAGTAGGTATTGATAGTTGGTTTCAAAATGCATCAATAGATGGCGCTCCTACAATGTTGGTAATCTTTTTTAAATCTGTATGATGGTAGCAGTGATTTCATGCAGCCAACTAATACTAAACTTAAAAATAAAATGTTTATTAATATAACCATAACTGTTAGAGGTTGAACGAAATGTAAAAAGAAATATTTATAGCCCTTGGCACTATGTTCCATTATTATTACAACCTCTAAAATGGTTAAAAACTATTGACAAATACAATATTATCCAATACAACGTACCCAGTGTTTATATTCTGTTTGCTAAGAACCTATTTCTAGCGATTATCAATTACCAAAATTGTCGGGGCGCCATATAGTGAGTGGTTAGGAATGCTTTAGATACCTATTGGAAAACTGCTCATTGACATTGTGTAGCGGACAAAGTTGTGAACAGTAATTTTTTTCTATATAGTTGCGGCTACCTGTCGTGGACCACTACTACAAGGTACGCCGTCTATTGTTTTTGCCACGAACTATTTCGCGTTCGCTTGCCTTCCCTGTTGAAAACGAGACGCTCTGCAAACACGCGAGTGTTGGCACTTGTAGTAATGTTATTATCACCATACTTTATTAGATGTCGCTCTGAGTGTTATTCGAAAGGTACTAACTTTATGCATTCGTCTGAAATCACTTGGAATCCACTGCCTTCTGTATTAGGTATCTTTCTTACTAAATACATAGCATAAAACAAAGTTGTTTCCCACCGTCTGTACCTCTGTATGTAAGCTTAGATCTTTTAAACTACGCAACGGATTTTAATGCGTCTTTCAAGAATACCTAGGTATATACTCGTACATATAATGGTTCTAGATAAGGGTTAATAGGGTAGGATAAAACAACAACAAAGAACAAAGTCGCTGGGACATAGCTAGTGTATAAAGGTGTTCAAAAAATAGCAGGAATACTAAAAACCACGACTGATATTAAAAAACAGAAAAGTTAAAACAATCCGAATGTTGCAAGTAAATAGGTGTATATAGCGCCAATGTTAGTTTAATTTAAACTTGAAATCAGGCGGAGACCCATTCATTTTTATGAGAATGTTGCTTATACTGCTTTCAAGTTTGAATTAAACTAACATTTGCACTATATTATATATCTGTTTACTTATAACATTCGACTTGTTTTGACTTTAAGTTTTTTAATACCAGTCGAACTTTTTGCAATAACTTTACTTATGCCATTTGGCTTTCCAAACTACTATTAAGTATTTCAGTTATGTATATTCTTAAAATCAGCTTTTTAAGCCCTTCATTCCCCACTCAACGAGTTTCAGAATAAAAAATTTTTGAACTTCACAATACCTATGGCGCCCCAAATCCGCCATTTTAAATTGATAAAATGTATAATATAATGTTTTGAACTATATTTTAAGGGTATGTTCCGGGTTTCCTACCGCGTACCCTAGTCGTCCCGTGACCATGATGCATGCAACTGTGTCGAAATATCGGGACAAAGGTACGCGGTAGGAAACCCGGAACATACCCTTAAAAATGTATAATATTTTATTTGATGTATCCAATGACACTCGCGCCACTAAGACAAATAAAAGACGTGTAAATTGTCAAAATCAGTTAATCCGTTTATAGTAGTTACGAGAGAACAGAAAAATAGTAGGTCAAACACATGTGTTTGACCTACATATAGATCAAACACAAAATAATATTAGATGTGCATACGTCCAACCTATAACACTCGTCTTTGGTGTCATATAGGGCGACTACTGTTGTCGCTTTTTATTTAATTTACCTAGTAAGTAGGTATATTAAAGTTTATGTTAAATGTTTATATTCTAAAAGACATGCTTTGACTATTGTTAGGCCATCCGCAGGAAGTGCGTTCTGATTGGTTGCCGTCGACCGCCAGCACCCCTACTACGCTGGCGAGTGCTGGTGGTCCACGGCCACCTTTCAGGAGGCATTCTGTTGTGACACGTCGTGAGCGACAGTCGAGTTGGAATAACCATATTGCCGAATATTGTCGTTTAATATATTTCTTATAATAATTGCTAAGTAAATTCCTTAAGTAAAAGTGTTTACTTGTAATATTTAAAACAGTTGATTAAAACAGCTTATTGGAACAAATTCTATTTTATTTCGAAGTTCACCTGCATCATAAGTCATCTGATTATACCTATTAGCCATTCATATTAGCAGATCGAGGCGATGTTTTTTATTTGTATATATTATACTAGTCAGGTATTGGACCGCTATATCACCTGGTGGTAAGGGACGATGCGGTCGATGATGGAGTTGCCATAGCAACGCGCAATTAATATTGAATTTTTAATGAACCTACTTGTTATTGAATAACATATTTTTCTATCAGGCTTGAAGTTTTGTACACGAACACGTCTATATACGGCGACCATATTTTATTTTCAAAAAGCGTGAGTGAATAAGGGAATAAGGTCCATTTTTGTATCACTTATACTATGTTACACGCTGCTACGCATTCCAAAAGCCGTGATACAAAAATTTACCTTATTTTAAGAACAATACATTCCACTTTGATTTGCTCTCACGCTTTTTGCTTCTGAATTTAGGCAGTATTATACAGTAGTATTAAGTCAAATTTAATAAGCGCATATCGTAAACATTGAGCCCCACTTTCCATACCGATGAAACTGAACTCGAGGCTCTGCGACGCTGAGGTGTGTGTAAATAGCAACAGTAAGTCCGTAACAGTCTTATAATTAGGACTGCCGGAAATGGATTTCAACTCTAATAGAGTAAGTTTGCAACTTCACTGTGTTTAGTGCCAAGTTGCTAGCTCCGCTGTGCTGTACAGACGAACGTTTGTTCAAGCGCCGATTATGTTTTTGTTTTAATATGATTTCGTAGTAAATTTAAAGCAAAACTTGTTTTCGGTTGATTTTTATTATGTAGCTTTCTCCCGGTTCTCAAGGGCTCATCACACTTATAACACATCATCCGAGCGCTCAATTTTGGACTCTACCAGGATCCATTCGCCTTTCCATTCTTTTTGTCACATATTCGGCATCCTCACGTTGCTGGCTTGGTCTTCCATAGGACTTCTTTCCTTAGGCAGGTATAAGGAAATAACCTATTTACTATCCCTGTTTGCTATTACCAGCAGGTTAATGGTGCTTATGCAATAAGTGATTTCGTTACATACTCGTTACGAAATCGGTCGAGTCGCGTAACGCTGCACATCCACCATTGGAGTTGGCATGGAGTTCGCGGACTTGCTCCGCCAGCAACATTTCTCAGCCATAGAGCATTTAACACACTAGAACCTGTAAAATGCGACACGTGTGTCTTTTTTAAACAAGTAAGGTGGCAAATAAAAGTATGGCCCGCCTGATGGTAATCAGTTACAGTAGTTGTTTAGCTATCCGCGAAAAATACGTTACTGTAGGATAGTTGTAGGATAGGTGAAGGGAACGGTAGGGTAGGGGTAGGGTAGTGTAAAGTCGCATCAGGCAGCTAGCATTATGATAAAATAGAATGAAGAGAAAAAAGAACGGCTCGTTTACAAGATCAGACACGAGAGAAAACCTTATAAAAGTTAACGCTTTAATGTTACATTAGGTAATTACGTTTTGTTTAGAACTGTAATTGCCGTAAGCTCCACGCTTGGCAAGTGGGTTAGAGATCGCAGTATTATAAATATAATAATGGAAACCACTGCTGCCCATTTTCCAGCCAACGGAGACGCTAAAAGCTATGCTCGAAAACATTAGTCGCCTTTTACGACACCCACGAGAGTATGGGGTTGGTGTTATTGTACTCTGCCGGATACCACACGGCCAAGTAGAATACTACTATACTTTTAAAATTTTTATAACACTAATGCTAAGGGTTGGCCGAGTTATTTCCAGTGGTAGATGCGTTAGAAAACAAATATTGATTAGTTTTATATTACTTTAACAATAATCTTAATTTAATGATATTAGTGTGTGATGTGCGGAATCACTGCACACATTTAAAAATAAAGTAAAGCAGCATTATTTAATGTTTGTAGTGGGGTAATTGTGAGTGCTGTAGTTCTGGGTTTTTGTTTGGTTTTTATCCTTTATTTATGAATCTGTGAGTTTTTTGTTGTGGAGATGTATGTATTTTTATTGTTATAAGTGATGCTTTTGTGTGCACTACCTGTCTGTTGTCATAATCCTGTGCTTCTCTCCATACCAAGGTTGTCTGGAAGAGATCACATTAGTGATAAGACCGCCCTTTGTACTACCTACCATATTTTCAGTATCTGTACTTGTGTTCTCTGGTGTGCAATAAAGAGTTTTGTATTGTATTGTATTGTGTATGCAACTGGCATATAAAAGGGGGTATTAAAACATGAGTGTCTGTTTATCATACGAGGCGTAGCCGAGTGTGATAATTGTAACACTACCTTATCAACACTCACATTTTCATGTAAATATTTCTTACCTATAATTTTCCCAACTTTGCTGGAAATAAGCTGCGAGTCAGTTCTGTTGTATTTACGCGTCGAGGATATCAAGCGGCGGGAAATTCACTTCACTACTTTCACATTTATCTTTTTATTTGCTTCATTCAAGAAAAAACATTCACAAACCCAAATTACAACAATTAGAAAAAAATATTCTGTTAGCGGGAAAATAATTACACAGAAATATAAACAGGAAAATTTTAATACTAAATTTGAATTTGTTAAAGACATTTAAGTATTCAGCCTACATTTCACCGCAATAAAAAATAAAAGTTTTGCATAATGATAGCGTAATGTTCCAATTTCATATTCGACAACAATTTTAAAAAATAACTTTTCGATACAGCATTTCCCATACTAATTTCATTACAGCTGTAACGTAAAATAACTTTTTAATCATTATGCAACACTTTTATTTTTCTTTATCTACACTCATATTTTTATGTTAAAATATCGTACCTATAATTTTCTCAACTTTGCTGGAAGTAAGCTGCGAGTCAGTTCTGTTGTACGAGTATCTACGCGTCGAGGATATCATGCGGCGGGAAATTCACATTACTACTTTCACATTTATCTATTTATTTGCTTCAAACAAGAAAAAACATTCACAAACACTAATTACAACAATTATAAAAAATATTCTGTTTAGTGGTAAAATAATTACACACAAATATAAACAGGAAAATTTGAATTTTAAATTTGTCAGAGACATTTATGTATTCAGCCTACATTTCGCCGTGACACCCGCGCGACAAAAATTTAAAAAATAAAAGAGTTGCTAAATTTTTTAAAAGTTATTTTACGTTACAACTGTAATGAAAATATTATGGGAAATGCTGTACCGAAAAGTATTTTTTTTTAAATTTTATAGACTGGCGTGAAAAAAGTGTATCCTTAAACGACTGTTTTCGAATATGTAATTGGAACATTACGCTATGGGTGTAGATAAACCATATTTACCTCGAAGGAAAGTCTAAACGAAGACCTTAGTATTGTCTGAGTTTTAATAAAACGTCATCTTGATAATACTCAAAAACACTTTATTTCACATGATTCAATGTTCAACATATTACAAATTCAGTATAATTGAAAAAAAATAGACCTAAAACCTAGTCACAAGACTTTACCGCTTTCATCTCAACAGTCTTATTAACCAGTAGAAACCAGAACAAACCGGATAGCAGGAAGAATATCTGCATTGGGGTACTTACAATTAGACCCCAAGGCGTGGTGATGTAGTTGGTGATGACTATCATCGCTAGGCACCTTAGCATTTCGTACCTTGGCACTTTTGGCGAAGCATCTAGCATCATTCCGAATACTATTAGGGAAGCGAAGATATACATGACCAATATCAGTACTGTGATCGACGGAGTTGTCTGTAAAATAAGTATTTGCTTAGTGAGTTTGCAACGAGGCAAGATTCCACAAGTAAGGAAGGAACACATTTTAAGGGTATGTTCCGGGTTTCCTATCGCGTACCTCGTACCACGACGGTCGTCCTGTGACCATGATGCATGCAACTGTGTCGAAATATCGGGCTACTCGTCAACACAGGTATGCGGTAGGAAACCCGGAACATACCCTTAAAAAGTGTTATAATAACTGCGATAGTTTAAAACATTATGTAAGGAAGGAAAGTTCCAAGCCTCCAAGGGGCTTCCACACCAGTAATGTGTTTACAAATGTTGCAAGAACTTTCCTTTTGTTTCGATTTGTTTATCAAAATTCTAATTGAATCTAAAGGTACTCCGACACCGGTATTTAGAAATTGTTGTAAAAAGTTTCCTGTTGTTTTTAAGCTTTAAAAGCTTTTATAAGCGTCTAATTGTATCTGTAAAATGTCGAAACGTTGTTTTGACTGCTCACACAACAGACGTTTCTAAATATTTACAAAGATGCTCCCTAATTCGATTATTGGATTGGAAACCGCCTGTTGAATCCATCCTAAATGGTTTTGGAAAGGATATTTTAATTATCTTCTGAGGGTTTTCGCGATTACAGATGGTACGGAATGAGGTCTGATGTCAAAATAAAGATCTGTTATTGGTTAGTATAGATCCGTTATTTTACAGAAGTGGTTTCTGTCCAATAACATAGTAGTAATTGACAACGGACCTTCTCACTAGCGCCACCTATGACATGGGATAGTTCAAGAGACTTTTATAAGCTTTTATTTGCTTTGAGGTCTCTTTAGACGCGAAAAACGCATTGGTAGCGCCTCCGGTGTTGCTGTGACCACTTTCCATCAGGTGGTCGGCTTGGCTGTTTGTCTCCCGTATAACAAGGATAAAAAAAACGGTTTGATTTTCAAATCCCTTTCCTAAAAAGTGTTATTAACCGAATGATTTTTTATAGTCCCGAGGGCAACGTTTATTTTCGATTTGGTCTGGGTCTATTTACTTGATTAAAGTCTTGATGGCCCATTCGATAACGATCTGATTAAATTGGTCACTTTACTTAATGCGCCTACCATAAGTTTGATTAGGACCGATAACACGATTTTGCGTCAAAGTGGGTCATCCCTGCGAGAATCACAAATTGAATATTGGGATAAAATCAATGAGCAAAATTTCGTCATTTTAAAAATGGTGTTGCTATCTAAAATTTTCATATTCAGTTAAAGTTTCTGAGGCTATATTATGTATTATTTCTATTTTTATAGAACACGAGTTTCATAACTGAATAGTATAGGTAGCCACAGTAGGGAAGATTAATAAACGGCGATCCTTACACACTCTCGTAATTAGTGGGATTGTGATAACAGTATAAACCTACTTAAATTTTTAAAGAGACTATCACCCGTATTCGGAAACAACACTATGAGGTATCGCAGTGCGCGCGAACGCACAGACTTACCTACGACTGATCAATACTTAATAGGCGATCACCACTATGCGTCCGTCAAAATGACCGCATAGCTAAGGTACTGAGCAAAATTCACCAATTATAGAGCAGTATAAAATGAACGCGGTGTGTTCTTTTAGCGAGTGTTCAGGCATTTTGGCCCGTAAGTTTTGGCTCGCGGGCGAAACGCCTGATGAATTAATGATTTCTCAGGTTAAAAATTATACACAAATGTTTTAACCCGAGTGACCTAAAACCATTTTAAGGACAATTTTAACTTCGGGAATTTTTTTAAATTTATCAGGCTTTTCGGCCCGCGGGCCAAAACCAGACCTGGCCGAAACGCCTGAACTCCCCAATTAGCAAAGAGCCGGTAACGAGCACATAGTACCGCTACTAAGACAAGTATTATTTCTGAGTAAGGGCGAGACCGTTCTGTGGCAGCTTAATTTTTTCTATTTGGAATATGAAGGGTTTTAAGTCCACCTAATCTAAAATTGTAGAATAAATGTAGTAACTCAGTTAGAAACTTACCAAATGATGCAAATATAGTTGGTAGAATCCATAGAGAGTGATAGCGTAATGTGTCAACAGATACACAAAGCACCATTTCGGTAATTTCACGTCGTATTTTATTTGGGTGTGAATTGCGGGCTGGAAAAAGGTGATTTTTATTTATTAATAGGCAAATATGAAATAAAATCGTCAAAATCTGGTTATCCAGTCACACGTCCAAGGGTACAGGCCCCAAGTCAGTTTGTTATCTGTAGACAGTTTGACCCCGGGCGGACCCCGGGCCTTCGCGTGCCGCACGGGAGCGCAACCATAACGTCGAGATGATGATGATGAGGCAGTTTGACAGCTGCCATTTGTTCTACAAGAGGTCAATAGATGTATTAAATGATTCATTCATGATAGTACAGAAATCACTATATGGCTGTATAAGAAATTTTTCATCTATGCTAGTATTTAGCGCGGCCGGCTGGTATTACCATTTAGCGCGCGGACGTGTGAGACTTGGTAGGTACGCTTGCGCGTTGGCTGCTTGAATAGAGGTTGTTTTATTACGATATTTTAAATAACCGGCAAAAATACACAAAGATCGCTCTTTGTCCTTATCTTGCGGGATTTGTTGGTCCGATTCGGACGCTGAGCCAACAAATAAGTTAAGGTTTTTCGAATATTCAACAAATTATCCTTATTTATCCACTCTACCGCCTGCCCCGCTACGCACTCTACCCTTCTGTGCTAACGCAACTGGCGGCCATTGCTGCCATTGGCGGTAGGATTACCTACTATTACCACAGAATTAAGAATGTTTGTGCGCTGCTTAGGTTAGATTAAAGTTGGATATTATCATATGTGAGTAGTATTCTCAAAGAGACTTTGTAATTTTTTATAACTTGATTTACATCACCACCACCATCATTAACCCACCGCAGTCTAACATTAGACGCGTTAGTTAGACCAGTCCTCGCTCTGGCAGATCCAGCCACAGCTAGCCATTTTGCGCAGATCGTCGCTTCAACCAGCCACATGACTTCTCATACTGCGTTTGCCTAATCGTGGTGTCATCTAGAGACAACGATGTTCATTGGTTCTCCAAAAAAATATATTATACAATAAGCAAAACTCACGTCTTCTTCCATATCCTTGAATCTTGTATGGACGCCTGGCTTCCAACTCGGTCTGTTGAAGACAGCATACAATTTGTGCAGCCAGCTGTCATACTCGCAGACTTTTTTCACAATGTAACCGGTATAGAATGTCTATAATGTATTAAATTTAATATTATAAACCAAATGGCTTGCAACGTCCTCATGACTAACTATACCGTAGTTCAAAATAATATCTTACACAGGCTCAAATCGAAGCTCAAAATACGCTGTCGCTGCGATAAATAAATAAATATGCTTGGACAAATTCACACAATGCCATCTAGCCCCAAAGTAAGCAAAGCTTGTGTTATGGGTATTAGAAAACTGATAAACTACTTATTTACTTTTTTTAAATTACATACTTATTATACATACTACACCCAGACACGTAAGAGAAATTAAAAATATACGCCGCGTTTTCGAAGCATCAACGTATTTAGAGCTCTGGTGGGGTCCTTCGAGTCGAGCCTGTGGAAGACATTATTTTGTGCTACATTATGGTTGGGGAAGATGTTCATATGATGAGCATGTCTCATCGTAGATCAGACGAATGTTTCATCGCCTATTTCAACATCCCTTACCTAACAGGCATTTCAAACCACTTGAACCCGCGCAGTAGCCTATTTTTGGGTAGGACAGGACGCCTTCAAGACTGAGTGCTACGTGTAAAGCAAGAATTTTGATGGATAATTAAAATGCTAGAGATGGTAAACGTATTTAAGAAACAGGCAAGACAAATGTTGTCTATCGCTTTATAATCTTTGCTCAAGTTATTTTAAATGCACTCCATCGTAGACTGCATCTACAGATTTGTAATGATTTATACTTTTTACAGCTTTTATTTACTTGCAATGTATATTTGTTTAGGTCTAATCATGTAAGCTAAATTAGACCCAGGTCTTGGCATCATGCTATTATCTAGTTAATGCTACTAGTAATAAATGCTTACATTGTAGGTAGAACAAGGTGCTGCTCAAGGCACGCCAAAGACCGAGCGAAGTGGATAAGAAGAAGGGAGACCCCGGGCCGTGAGAGGCTAAACCGCGATTGACGCCAAGATAATGATAATGATGATGGCATTGTAAATACAACCTACCTGTAAAATATCTAAATAGAACCTACCTGTAATTGGAGAGGGTTGAAAGACGGTTGCTGGTATATCAGTCCATATACGATCCGATCGGTCTCTTTCTCCTCCCTGAATGTACCGAACAGCTTGTCCCAAATTATGAGAACTCCTCCGTAGTTAACGTCTATGCAGTATGGGTTACTTCCTGAAAATACAAGTTTTATTTAATGAATTGGCTGTATGGTGTCCGGTAGAGTAGAAAAGCACCATCCCTTTACACTTGTGGGTGTCGTACAAGGCGACTAACGTTTGCGAGGCAAACGATCTAGAGTCTCCGTAGGCTGGAAAATGGGCATCAGCTTTCTCCATTGTTATATTATAACACTGCGATCTCCATCCCACCTGCCAAGCGTGAAGATTATGGCAATAACCTCCCCTTTTGTGGGAGATGCCTTAAGTCCTGCAGTGATCTGTTATGGGCTGTGAGGGTGATTATTTTAGATAGAAATAATGTTTCTCTCATTAAGATTTGTGATAATGAGATATTTGTGGAAGGATTTTCGCAGCTGAATCACGAAAGCCCAAAAACGATTTAACATCCCTCATATACCAAAGCTCTGCAACAGTTATTATCTCTCTGAATGTTCTACTATTTTGTTGCGAATATGTTGGCTAATTAACAAAAAGGCTAAGCCTCGCGTATGCTGTCTGCCACTGTCACAAAATAAGCTTTGTTGTTGAAATATAGCGATTTTGTATGCGTAGTCCGATTTCTCAGGCTTCTCTTTTCTGTCACAAACATAACCTAACCGACAAATAAAGTCGGACAACCCCCGACCTAGTTTACTACTTGTTTAGCAACTTGATAAAACTGGCTTTTACTAAATAAAACCGCATCCAAATCAGTCCATCCGTTCGGGTGCTACGATGAAACACAAAGCCACATATACACACTTCATTTCTTTGTTAATAGCTAATAAATCTATCTTCAACGTACCATGATGGATCCTATGGTGGCTCGGCGTGTTGAGGACATACTCGAGGGGCCCGAGGCTCTTGATGGTCTCCGTGTGAATCCAGAACATGTACAGGTAGCTGAACTGGTGGTGGGCGATGAACTGCGCGGGCGGAATGCATAGCGCCAGCGGCAAGTAGAATATCTAGAGACAATAGGAAGGGAATGAAACACCTGATTATATTCTATAAATAGTAAAGTACGACATTGACTCCTTCAAGGCCAGAATGAAAAGGCTGCTTCTGGACAGGCATGTTCCATCTTCAGTCGCATCGTCACTTACCATCACGTGAAATGGCGGTCAAATGGCTGCTTAGTAAATTAGACAGTAATTAAAACTCCATAACAGTTGATTGCGCCTGCGTGGCAGAAGGAATGGAGATCATCATATCAGCCAGAAGACGCCCACTGCTGGGCATATGCCTCCCCCAGAGATCTCTACAAAGACCGGTCCTGTGCTTTCCGCATCCAGCTGGTACCTGCGATCCTTACCAGGTCGTCGGTCCGCCTTGTAGGAGGCCTACCCACGCTGCGTCTACCGGTACGTAGTCGCCACTCGAGAACTTTACTGCCCCATCGGCCATCTGTTCTTCGAGCTATGTGCCCTGCCCACTGCCACTTCTGTCTGGCAATCCTTAGAGCTATGTCGGTGACCTTGGTTCGCTTGCGGATCTCCTCATTTCTGACTCATTACCTCTTTTATTTTTTAAAGATTATTGTAAAACGATATTATCCCTAACATTGTCAATATCGTGTTACAGGGCATAAGATAATATCAGCCGGCACAATCCATAAAATGTCAACGAGACGTTCCAAGTAGCTCCAAATAAGTACGATGGAGAATTAACTCGATCGAGTTGAGCGGAACTATTGTTTTGTTTGCATTACATTGAATTTACGATTAAGTAGAAAAAACAAATACTTGTAATATATTGACAGTGTACATTATTTATTATTCAAGGCTTCATCTATGCTCTTTATTCAATATCTTTGGTTAGAATCCCGCGCGCTGTAAGATATCATAGTAACGTTTTTGAGTACGGGTGAAAGTAATCAATCCAAAAGCTGAAGGCAGCTGTTTAGTTAAGCACAACCGCAAATACGACTAGGAAAACGGAAAATTCAAACGGAATCTAATTCCGTTTGAAATCTATCATCGAAATAAGCCTGGATTTAAGTGTTTTAATGGAAAATTCGACAGAAGTTTGAACGAGTCGATATTAATTCTGAAGTTGGGAGACAGTATCCGTTACACTCGTCTCATGCTAATGAACCTTCGATCTGAGATTGATGGGTCCGATATTAAAAGTTCACGAAGATTAATGGCCTCGACCAAGTTCCTTGTTTTACAATATTTGCATTTCGTGGTTTTTCTTCGATGAGTTTTGGTTGAAGTTCCTGAGAGCCGGATTAGCAAAGTGTGAGAAGGCATTTTTCGGTATATTTTTTCTCGCTTACGAACAGTCATTAGAAATTTGTTTTAAAAATAATATACCCAATAAAGAGTTTACATACATACATACATACATACATACCTACCAGCAAGGAGAAACTAGTGCTACTAGTAAATAAAACGAAATTTTTATTACTTAAGCGGCTATTTAAGATAATTATTGACGATTTGTAGATCTTTCTAAGGGGTAATTTGCTTACAAAGCTGAAACAAAATTGATGACCTAGTTCCGTTATTTAAATAATTTGTTTGACCAAATGTTAGAGTATGTTATCTACTAACCCAGACTTTTCATTTCATATATAAATACGTACTCACAGGATATATTTAAATTAACAAAGATATATTTGTATGGCCGTCTTTGTGACGTCATATTATCTTCTCCCCCTCCACAGTTTGAGCAACCGACAACGTCATTTTTTTAAATTTACTATTCAGGAAACACAACCACTGACAACGATACTATTTTGTCGGTCGGTAGCTCGCATGGTCAGTTACCACCAGGCGGTCAAACTCCAGACAATTCTAATAAAAAACAGTTAACGCTCAGTCGCACAGAAGTTCATGAAACGAAGCTTTTAAATTCAAAAGTATTGGACAGGACTAACAAAATGCGGTACATTTATCTCGTAGAAAACCGAAAATTATACTGGTGGCTCACTTTGAGAAGACGTCGTATTTCAAATATAATGTCTTTGTAGGAGTGTGTATTACATACTAGTACGTGGATAGAGAAGAAAGTGGGTTGGACAAATGAAAGAAGCGTAGAGCACAGGAAAATATGATAAATCTTTAGTACAGCAGGCTTTTTGCACTCATTTGAAGTGGGAAATTGTACTGGCTCAAAAATATTCATGTGGAGTTGTGTCGAAATACTAAATACTACACGGCCGATACTTTTAACGTGAAACGTCTACCTTGGCAGTGTTGAGACGCTGTCGAAACCTTCTAGCTCGCTCAGCGCCGGACAGTGTGGCCCATGACCCCCTCTTTCCGACGATAGCCCTGACAGTTATTTCTGGCTGGCTCTTGCAGAAGCTGAGGCCGACAATTTTGCTTATTTTTACTATTAATATTGTCAAAATTACACCTATGTTATATGGATCGATTGTTGTAGACAAACTCAATAAATTAATGTTTATTCACTGCCCTATCACGTGTGACTCGTGAATTACACTAAATAGAGCGTGCGTTTCGTTAATTCAATCCCCTGTCACCCCATCCGGGCCGCCCCCGACCCAAATTTAAGGGTGAAAACAGGGTGACTATACACTAAAGAATGGCAGAAGATTCATATTTCTAAGACTAATCCTTTTGCTTGTCGTGTTATCTTAGTTACTTATATATAGTTACTTATGATAAAACGATAATATAGACCTTTTCGGTTGGGTTCAGTTTTCTGACTTGGTACTCTGTATGATTATAAAAACGTTTCACGTCATATGAATAAGGCGGCAACTCTTAACAAAGCCAATTTAAAACCTTGCCTGGCCTGAACATCACCCTGAAGACTTTTTGCAAATCCGCCTAACCAAGTCGAACGATCGTATCACACCGGTCAGTGTTTAAAACAAAAAACCGACCGTAAACGCGTGACACGAATACAAAAATTATGATACAGGAGTATCTTATAATTGTGGTAGCGTCAGATAGGTAACTTGGTACGCCTATAAAACAACGGGCAGTATCTCTAGCGCGATGTAAAATACCAGCAGCGCCATCTCTCGTCTACGTTACGCAGCTCAATAGAAGCTATACCTACTCGTAAAATGAACGAAACAAACGAAAAAATTTATGGATTAGCTAATCAGTACCAAATTAGAGCAATGTAGTGCCTTTCGGAACGTTCTTATCCGTTTTCCAAAATTCAAATATGTTTTTAAATCAATGTCGGTAGATACAAGAAAACTTTTACTGAAAACGCTGTTACACAGTGTGAAAGTGAGAACTGGGGACACTGCAGTTTAATAATGACCAAATTAATTATTGCAAATAAATTCAAGCTTGCTGCGCTCACTCATTACTCTTAATCGTAAGATTTATAGTTAATTACTAAACAATATTATGAAGAGAAAAGATTTTATTGTATGTCCTTTATTTGTTTGTTAGTAACGGATAAGTACAAACACTATTTATTCGATTTAATCAATTCTTTCAACTACAGAAAGCTGCATTATCAGCGAATAACAAAGACTATACTTTTGTTGGATTTGTAATTGTCAGGGCAAGGTTTGTGTGCAAGAAAAAAAAGGGGGTAGGGTAGGTGTAAGATAGGTGTAGGGTAGGGCAAGGGTAACACAACGTAGCTATACCCACAATTTGTACGACGACATAGTTTAACTTACTAATGCTCTTACGAGATTTCGCTCCAATTCTCTCTGAACTTAGCTTGCCTAACACATCCACATCAAGCTTTACATTTCGGAGAATTTATTATTTTTTAATACATATTCTGTGAAAATTTCAAGTCCCTGTCTGCCACGGTTCCAAAAAATACAGGCCTGTGACAGACAAAGATCGAACTGTATAAAATTCAGAACAGGAAACGTTTAATCGTGGAAGTAATAATACTTACAAAGCCACACCATCCCTGCAATATCGACTGCCTCATACCAACACCCATGTTGAAGTCTTCTGATGTATGATGCACTTGATGCTGAGCCCACAGCACGTGGATCTCTGGACAGTTTTGGTGTACTCATTAGTTAGTTGATCTATCGAATCTTAGTTGGACAGACGTCAAATTAGCACAATTAATTAAATTTCAGCATCGAGCGAAGAGCATCGGTGGCCGAGGATCTTCGGTGGCTGAGCGCTTACGGTATCCGACTCGTAAGCGAGAGGTACCGTAATCCCGCTGCGGCCATGTACCAAAGACTCTTTTCTAAGTGATGTACATTAGTTGAATACTAACCGATGTTCTTGCTTAGAGGGAAAACGTGACGAAACCTGCACATTAAGACTATCAGGTACCTCTGACAGCAGGGTCATAAGGGAATTACCTAATCAACCAAATCTTAGATCATCCTCGTTCGCGAGAGCAAAACCGGAACATTAATGCTATGATGATTTGATATGTTTCTTTCTTTCTAATTGTTGTGTTCTTGAAGTTGTACTTACCGTGACAAGCCCTGTGCATCCAGTAGTAGCAGAAGTCCACGCCCAAAGCGGCTAGCAGCCAGGTGGTGGTGCTGTCCCAGGGTAAGTCAATCAGTCTCCAGTTCTGGTGAATCCAGGTGTAGAGATAACCTTCCGCCCCTCGCCATATAAGTCTGGAATATTGGAGACATTATTATCTAAGACGAAGCTTAACATAGAAACAATAACTTTCTGTAGAGAGGTAGGGCACAGCGGGACATTTTGTTCAAACTGGAGCCGTCCGATTGGGGAAATACCTCCCCCTTACAAATTACCGCAGCCTAACAACACTATTTTAAATAGTGTTGTGTTTCTGCCGGTGAGCAAGGTTTTCAGTGATCCAAGGGGGGAGGAAGTAGAGTTGCCAAAAAATAAGATTTTCGCCCATCCTACGATAGTATTAGAAGTTGATTAATGTTACATTTTTAATAAAAAAAAAACTGTAAAAAATTTTTAGAATCCAAGGAATCTTTGTGCACATAGATTTCAGGTGAAATGAATGTATTGTAGTTATTACGTAAAGTAAGTAAAAACTCTTTATTGCACACATATTACAACTAACGACGATTATTGTAAAAACGAACGTGAACTAATAGTAGTTTATGCAACTGTTATATAAAAGGGGGTATTAAAACATGAGTAATAGTTTGACACGAGTGTTTTAATACCTAATTATATGCGGTTGCATACACTTCTTTATCTAAAGTCATATTTTCATGTTAAAATTTCGTACCTATGACATTGTCAACTTTGCTGGAAGTAAGCTGCGAGTCAGTTCTGTTGACTTTACGCGTCGAGGATATTAAGCGGCGGAAAATTCACTTTACTACTTTCACATTTATCTGTTTATTTGCTTCAAATAAGAAAAAGCATTCACAAACGCTAATGACAGCAATTAGATAAAATATCCTGTTAAGCGGGAAAATAATTACACAGAAACATAAACAGGAAAATTTAAATTTTGAATTTGAATTTTGAATTTGTCAAAGACATTTTGGTCATTTGCAGACTACATTTCACCGTGTTAAAAAATTTAAAAAATAAAAGTGTTGCTTAATGATTAAAAAGTTATTTTACGTTACAGCTGTAATGCGAAAAAAAGATCAATAAGTTTGTTTATGTTCTCCGCAGACTCAGACAAATAGTGTCTCAAAATGTAGCCCTATCCGCTTATCACGGCTACATAGCATCCATCTTAAGATATGGGCTAATAATCTGGGGTAATAGCTCTTTCATTCGAAAAGCATTTATTGCACAAAAAAAGTGCGTTCGAGCATTATGTGGCTTAGGACCCGTAGAAT
Source organism: Blastobasis lacticolella (assembly GCA_905147135.1). NCBI lineage: Eukaryota > Metazoa > Arthropoda > Insecta > Lepidoptera > Blastobasidae > Blastobasis > Blastobasis lacticolella. Next base: position 17,234,899 of record LR990051.1, read on the forward strand.
CTTGTCGACCTTTCTTCCAAAAACACAACTTGTTAACCCTTACCAATATGTACATCATGGAAATATGTAAATTCGTCAAACACAACCCCAATATATTTGCTCAATACAGTAGCCTATCAACACGCTCAGTGAGAGATCCCGAACGCAAAATATACATGCATTGTCCCAATATCAGTCTATTTGTAAATAATTGTAGCCATATGTGTCTCAAAATTTATAATAAACTGCCGCGTGACCTAAAATCCTTAAAAGGCTTTACATTTAATAATGGGCTGCATAGTTGGTTAATTAGTAAAACCTTTTATACACTGAAATAATTTTATAATTATAATTTAAATTAGTAATTGTTACGTGTAATTGTTATTGTTCTTTAATTAAATATATTAGTGTAGTAATAAACCTATTGTATATCTGTATGAGACAGATATTTACTGCTGATCGAATGTCAAATACATATTTTTCCACCTATGTAACACACAGTAAAAATAATAAAGATTTTTATGATTTATTTATGATTTATATGATTTATTTATTTAAGAAATTAGTATGGGAAATGCTGTATCGAAAAGTAATTTTTTAAAATTGTATAGACTGGCGTGAAAAAAGTGTATCTTTAAACAACTGTATCAGAATATGAAATTAGAACATTACGCTATGAGTGTAGATAAAAGTATTTATAAAGGACTTCCAAAATAAAGGCCTTCCGGGATGAAGGAGGAAAAGTTTAATAAGGATTTAGAAGTGTTAATAGAAGCGTCGGTGGCCGCGTGGTTAAGGTATCCGACTCGTAAACGAGGTACTGGGTTGAAATCCCACTGCGGCCATGTACCAATCACTCTTTTTTGATTTATGTACAATGCCAGAGCATAAGTGCACCTTAAAATCATATTTCTTAGCACTACTGTTGTTGATAAATTTCCTTTACTTTCCGAGCCCTTTGGGCATAAGGGACAGCAAAATATGCTCCCTTTTTTTAGCAAACTGCTTTTGGCTTATGATGCATCAAATACCGTGAATGTTGCTGTTGCGGGAAAGGAAAATTTTGGGAGCACAACCGGGACTTTAACGCCAAGATGTCGGCTAATTAAAAAAAAAACAAGTACCTTTTTTGGTAGTCAGCTAAAAAGCGTAAATTCTCAACAAATTGATCAAGAAAGTAGGTTCCCCAATTTGTACTAGGTACTGAACACCGTTCTGGTTTTTCTCATTAATTAAACCTCCAGAACAATTGTGTTAAAAGCTTGCTCCACTAATGAACTTCCTTGTAAAAGAAATGAACTCTAAAATTTGCATCTCCCTTTTTGTTTAGACTCGTGTCTTTAATTTAATTAACTTTTTGTGGGCCCTGTAATTAATTGGGTAGGTCATTTCTTCTCTGAAAAATCGCCTTTTATATAGCGAAAAGTATTTTTGTGTGACAATAACTGTAGGTACCCGATAAACAGAATATTTTTTCGGATTGTTGCTGTTTGTGATTGTTGTTGAATGTGCTTTTTTATGTCATTCGGTAGGCGAATAGGCAAGCGGGCCACCTGATGGAAAGTAACCACTGCCTATAGACATTAGCAACACCAAGAGTATCGCCAATGCGTTACCCACCTCTATAACACGTTGCTCTGGCAGCAAAAACGCAAATGCCCCTTCACTGTCCAAGTCACGGTTCCCCAAATCCCCACCCCATGGAGCACACAATACTATTTAAAACAGTATTGTTTAGCTGCGGTATTCTGTGAGGTGTAGGTACTTCCCCAGTCGGGCAGCTCCAATTCGAACGGGATACCCCGCTATGCCCTACCACTAAATGATTTTCTTGTTTGAACATAAAAAAATAGATAAATGTGAGAGTAGTGAAGAAAATCTTACGCCGCTTGATATCCTATGTGCGACAACATAAATTGCAGCCTATTTTCTAGTCTATGGAGACTCTTGTAAGGGGTTGGTGCTATTCTACTCTGCCGGACATTACACGGCCAATTGCATGTAATTAGGTATTAAAACTCTCGTATGAAACTATTATCATACGAGGCGCGGACACTCCTGGTTAAATATGCGACTTGCATAAACTACTACTATGGTTTCTGAACGAATGAAAACTGTCAGTTTTCTAAACGCAATGAGTAGATACCTATTTAAAAACAAAACATACGGACGTTGATATTATGAAAAGTTTGATGAATGTGGAAGTAGCAAGTGATGTTGGTCAGGACTGTAGCAAGTGGAACGGTATGGTTTCTGCCTAACCCTACGAAAAGAAGGCGTGAAGTTATGTACTATGAAGCCATGGTAGTTACACAACGTTTTTAACCCCCAACGAAAAAAAGAGGGGTCTTATGAGTTTGATGTGTGTCTGTGTATCTGTGGCTTTTTGTATCTGTCTGCGGTATCATAGCTCACGAACCGATGGACCGATTTGGATGCGGTTCTCCCTATTTGAAAGCCAGTTTTTTCGAGATGGACCGAACTTTATCCATTAAATTCGCTTCTGTAGCTTAGAAAATATTTGGTTTAAAGTAAACTTGGTCGGGGGTTATCCGACTTTTTCTGTCGGTTATTATATCCACAGATTTGCCGACGGATAAAACCTGCAACCATATAGATTTCGCGTCGCTAAGGTAAAAGAAATGGCAAGTAATGCATGCGTTACACTTATGTGGACGTACCCACTGTAACGGGATGTATGTGTGTCGTTCGTAGGCAGGGAAACACCACTACAAAAGGCAGGAAGGATAAGGTTAAGCCTACGTGTACTTACAAAGTATTTCGTAAGGATCACATTCCTCGGGGCCTCACATGCAAGTCCATCACGAGGGTGGCTTATTATTGGGTGTTGGGCATTGAGACTCTCTCCGGGTATGACTATACAATTTATTTTTCTTTACAGGAAAAACGGGCAGACAGCCCACCCGATCGCAAGCGGAAACTATCGCCCATAACATTCACAATTTATGTATTCATAGCTGCAGGCAACAAAAATGCAAAACCGCAGGGGCGTTGTCACTTTGTCACTGTGAAGACTATGGTGAAAAGCCTTATGCCTGACTACCTCACCCTTCAACAAAGAACAAAATAATGCAAGCATAAGCAAATATAGATAAGGCGGTGGTACTCACTCAGGCGGACTCCTCAGGCTTGACTGAGTCCCTATCACCTAATAATTGTCTACTTTGCCAATCCCTCTACCCGGGTGAGAAAGTAATCGACTTTGGTGGCGTTCCCCTCACTTAGGCGTTGTAGCTGATCTGGCTCAAATTCTTTTATGATGGCAATGCTTGTAACAGTGTCATTACACAATCTAATTTTGCAGCGTGCTCGGAATTACCAAACTATTCGAAATGTTTTTATTTCCGTCCGAGTTAGACATCGGCGGGTCCATGATCCAACCATATATCCACTACCTTTGAATCCCCAATTGGCACAATACGCACACTCTACTCAGCCGTGTGGTGTTCGGCAGAGTAGAATAGCGCCAAACCCTCATGGGTGTCGTACAAGGCGACTAATGTTTTCGAGGTAAACGTTCTGGAGTCTCCGCAAGATGGTAAATGGGCAACAGCGTTTTGCATTTCTATATTTAGAACACTGCGATCTCTAACCCGCCTGCCAAACGTGGAGATTATTGCAATCACTTCTCCAATCATGGGAGAGACCCTAAGTCCTGCAGTGGACTGTTAAAAAAATAAAGCTAGTAAAACCAATATAATTTTTTAACAATATAAACCACATACCTTCCTCCCTCTAATAATATACCGTTGGAAACGCTCGTGATGCCATCGTTGAAACGAATCCCCTTCTTCCCTTTCAGCTTCAGGACTATGTGTTCTATCACCATGAATAGGAAGAAGTATGGCCATGCCTGTAATTTATGTAGTACTTACTGTAATAAATTCTATCTACAACTTACTTTTTGGAATCACCTCCAGTAGTGTTTTCTTTAGCAAAAGCCAAACCAAAGTAAAAGCAAACCAAAGCGGTTCGTACGGTAGCTGGAAGATCCACCACATAAGGATAAAGAAATCGCTTGGATCGCGTTTTCCGATGGCGGTAAGGGGCCGGCGGAATGAGGTCGTACAAAAATTTAGGACTGTAGGTGCGCTCTCACTGTCAAGACTAAGTTAGTATGTCTTATAAATACGTTTATTACATTTGGCTAAATACTGTCGTCTATATTCAGAAGCAAAAAGCGTGAGAGAAAATTAAAGTGGAATGTATTTATCATAAATTAAGGTCCATTTTTGTGTCACATACATTATGTTACGCGTCGATCCGCACATCAAAAGGCGTGATACAAAAACGGAGATTATTTTATGAGCCATAAATATATTCCACTTTCTGCTATACTTTGCTTAAAATCGAACACAACATAAGCATTATTGTTCATGCAGATATATTTCTAATGGATTTAGAGAGGAACCAAACATACCTGCACGTAAAAGTTGGGCACTTCTTCCTCAGTTTGAAACACAGTATCCTTTGGACTTATAAGGTAGAACATCCGTCCAAACCCTTTTACCGAGGATTCTATAACGGAATCATTTCCGTACTCCAAAGTATTGCGCACATCCATTGCGCACAACCAGTCAAGACAAATTCTAAATATGATGCAACTTAACAATGTATTTATTAACTAAGTAAAACATCGATTAAGGAAACTGCTTGTAAAATAGAGCAATATATCTAGCCTTAATGTCATCTGCAATTAGAATTTGGTTAATTGATTATTTCTTACGATTGCTTTGAATTGTGCAATCTATGTATGTTTCAAATGGTTTTCTTTAGGTGTTATATTGCGCAACGAGGAGTTTTCCAATAGGTATCTAAAGCATTCTTATCCACTCATTAGATGGCGGCCCGACAATTTTGGTAATTGATAATCGCTTGAAAAAGGTTCTTAGCTTAAAGGGGATATAAACACTGGGTACGTTGTATTGGATAATATTGTATTTATCATTAGTTTTAAACCATTTTAGAGGTTGTAATTAAATGGAACATAGTGCCTATTCATAAAAATATGTCTTTGTACATTTCGTTCAATCTTTTAAAGTTATGTTTATATTAATAAACATTTTATTTTTAGGTTTAGTATTAGATGGCTGCATGATATCACTGCCAAAATCATACAGATTTAAAAAAAAATTACCAGAATTGTAGGAATGCCACCTATTGATGCTTTTTGAAACCAACTGACAATACCTACTGGAAAACTCCTCATTGTAGTGAATTGGAAAATCTAATATTACATGCATTCTTACTATCGAAACGAGTCCAGGTTTGGATAATTTATTTAAACATTTAATGTGTTTCTAGCCACTAGGATTTCAATCTGCTCAAGTTGCCCTGGTAGCAGGGCTACGGAGATCAGATAGCAGTTGCTCCACTGTAATTAATTACCTGTCAAATCCTGGACTGGTCTAGGCGGATTTCGGGCCCTCGTCCCAAGTTGATTACTTTTTTACTAGCCACTAGGTTTTCCAGTTGGTTTATTTGTAGGTTATTTTGCAGTAGGTATCTAATCTCCATAATATACCTACGTATAGGCCTTAGGACCCTTATTAAAGCAGACATCAGCTAGGCTAGCCAGTTTCGGGATATCTCCATATAACTTCTCGTCACATATGCATTTTGCCTAATTTTCTATATATATACGTAACTAGCGACCTGCCCCGGCGTCGTACGGGTTTTTTCGGAGTTCCTCGATCATAATATGCTTGTATTATACTTATATATAAATCTTCCGAAAGAAATTCTCTAAATGATAGTGCAAAACCATCGCATTAATATCCGTTGCATTGTTTAAAACAGCGGGCAGCGACTTTTGTTTATAATGTGTATCTAAATAGTTATATACATACTATAAGCACCTATACTTTTTTTTTTATACTACCTATGTGGCAAACAAGCTTACGGCCTGCCTGATGGTAAGCAGTCACCGCAGCCTATGGACTTTTGCAATACCAGAGGCATCACCCACGCGTTGCCGACCCCGTAAAAACCTTTTAACCCCTTTCTTGAAGAACTCCATGTTGTACTCTCCAGGGAAAACTTCTCCAGGTCGTTCATTCCACAACCTTAGTGTGCGTGGGAGAAAGTTCCTTTGGAACCCCACAGTTCGCGACCAATTTTGCTCCATGGTGTGACGATGAACTCCCTGTCGGTGGCGAGCGGTGCGATGATAGAACGAAGCTGTAGACATCATGTCAAACAGTTCTTCAGAACAAACACCGTTGTACAAGAGTAGAACACACAAAGGGAGGCGAAATCCCTCCGCTGGCTCAGCAGCTCAATACCACTTGTGAGCATGGTATCATCGACAATTCTCACAGCGCGCTTTTGGATCGAATCACAAGGACCAAGCTGATATGCAAAGATGAGAGCAATACTCCAAATGGGGCAGACCCCATTTGGAGTATTGCTCTCATCTATGTATCAGAAAGTCAGAACTTGAGCCTTGTAAAGGAGAAGTCGTTACCTCGGCGTGAAGTAATAGTACTGTCAACTCATTTGACCGCCATCTCACCTGGCGGCGAAGTTGCACAGATGTTTTTCTTTTGTTTTATTTTATTTTATTTACTTAAAGAAAGCCAACAGCAGTTCTTTCTTTATTCTTTATTCTTTATTGTACACAAACATGACATAATTATACAGTACAGTAACAGAGATGTACAAAGGCGAGCTTAACTCATTAATTGAGTTTTCTACCAGAAAACCGCAGTTATTACAATAAAAACAATAATAACATTACATAGCCAATTATAGGCCTTCACTGATAAAAATACAATAGACACAAAGAAGTACAAACGTTAAGGAAACACAACAACTTATGCCTAAAAATTATCTTTGCTCGACTCGATTTATCAAATTACTTACGTTACAGTGATTACGCCTCTTGGATATCGTGGCAAAACTACGGCAACGCCATCGGTCGGTTAACGGCGGCAACTCGAGGTCGTTTTTCTCGTAGACGTGAACATATGATTCGCATAAAAGTCACCGCACGTTTTGGATATTTGTTTATTGTAACAAAAAATCGTTATTATGAGCCAAACAATTATTAAGTGTGAATTTCAGAATATTTACGGAGACTTTTTTCGCGCAAAATCTGTGTCGAAAGGTAAGTAATTACACGAACCATGAAATATTCTTACAAATTCATTGTATATATAATTTTTACCACGTATTCATTTAATTGCAAGATAGCTTATCGTATTGCTAATAACAGGATGTTAAATTTACTGAAAAATATAGGGCATAAACTTTTCCAAAGCCATCATGTTCAGGAGGTTGTCGAAATCCGTGACGGTGGAGAAGGAATCATCCGTGGAAAAGTAATACCACAGACTAGAGTGAAACTGAGGTATGTATTAATTATTAATTATAAAATGAATTCATAGTTGAGTAATAATGTAAACAAATATATTTTCAGCAACTTTTCAACCATCCATGCAATTTAGAAATGGAAAATGAAGATATATTTCTTTATATATTGAAGGAATAAGTATCGTTCGGAAATGTGGAACCGATAATAATTTCATTTATTTACTTATTTATGATTTTATTTATTTATTTATTTTATTTATTTTATTTATTTTATTTATTTTATTTATTTTATTTATTTTATTTTATTTATTAGGAAGACCAACAGCTTCATAATACAATAGTTCATATCATAGCATCTACAATATATTATAGATACTAAAACAGTGAAATAAAAAATAACTTGCACGTGAAACTCTAAAAAATGACAGATTTATAATTAATCATGATTAACATTCTGCATGGTGGTTTCGATTTTTTTGTGCTGGTTTTGGTGTGTGTATTACTTGAAAACATGGAATACCGTCAACACAATAATGAATTTTGAATGCTGCATATTTTGTTTAGCAATTCCTGTGTGTACATACACGTTAGTGTATATTTTTTGTGTGCTTTTTCCCGCTCTTCCCGTTTTTTTTCCCTATAAGAACTGATTGTTTTTCAGGTGAACCTCGATCGTACAGTACGAAGGACAGAATGCACTTGCAAGGCGGGTTTATCGGTTCGAGGTTGCAAACATGTAGCAGCGGTCTGTATTTTTATAAATAATGAATGTACGCAATCGAAAACCGATCAACCGCAATGTTGTAATCAGCCTCGAGAAAGTCAAGTGAGAAATATAAAAAAGGTTGCACTATCGCTCAAATGTTCACAGGTAAGGAACATCTGATTGATTGTAATGCAACGTATACATTCAACGACGTCCAAAATGCACCGGTATGTAACAGAACCTCGTACCACCTATTTTTTTCTTGTTTCAGAGCACTTTTTAATGCATTCAACTGGTTGAATAATAACGTAAACCGTACAGCTGATCGCACGCAAAACGCCCACGAGTTGCCTAAATCTGCCACAACGCCGCGCCACTAGCGTTATCCAAGAGGCCTCGTCGCCGATTCACAACTTATATTAAACAGGTCAATGTCAACAACTTTGGACAAGACGTTAAAATTGAAAGGTATTCCTCCTATAGTTGGTGGTAGCTTCGGGAACATAAAGAGGGTAGTGGTGTCTAATGGATCTTACAGGCGCTTTAATAAAAATACGAGAGAGAAGTTCCGGGCAATCAACAGTACCAGGTGCAATTCTGATAAGTAATCTCAGGTCTGCTATTTCTCTACGTTTGAGAAGTGGAGGAAGGTGGTGTTTCTTGCATAGACGTAAATAATTGTCGGATTCATAATACTGACCCGCTCGATAGCATAAATAACGCATAAACTTTTTTTGTATAGTCTCGATAGATGACTTGTAAACAGTATAGCACGGACTCCAAACCTGAGATGCGTATTCAGAATACTCCTGACAAACGTAGAATACAATATCTTCATAGTTTTAATGGAATTGAATTCTTTAGAACATCGCATTATGAAACCTAGCTGATGTCTGCTTTAATAAGGGTCCTAAGGCCTATACGTAGGTATATTATGGAGATTAGGTACCTACTGCAAAATAACCTACAAATAAACCAACTGGAAAATCTAGTGGCTAGTGTAAAAGTAATCAACTTGGGACGAGGGCCCGAAATCCGCCTAGACCAGTCCAGGATTTGACAGAATTACAGTGGAGCAACTGCTATCTGATCTCCGTGGCCCTGCTACCAGGGGAACCTGAGCAGATTTAAATCCTAGTGGCTAGAAACACATTAAATGTTTAAATAAATTATCCAAACCTGGACTCGTTAAGGTAGTAAAAATGCATGAAAACTATACTGAAATTGTGACTGTTTTTTATACATTTCTTTGCATTGTACTTATCGTAAAGGAGTATGTACTTACCATAGGGTACGTTACTGTTTGTTTTTAACTCACTAAATTCAGTATCTATTTACATATTTAGTAAATAGTGATATTTTCAGAGAAATTGTATTGGTTAATCCATAGCCTCCTTCATCTTACAAGCCATGCTGTTGCACGGAACGGCAACGTAGCTGTGAACCGATTTACTCATTGTTTACATGTCAATGTGCGGAAAAATTATGAATTTTATGATGATAAATTAAAAATATATTACCATATACGAAGGTAAATAAAAGTAATAATATTTATAATTGCGCCAAAATTGGATAAATACGATTTTTAAAAACAACCCTTGACTATTTTTGTTGTTAGTTTATTACTTATTTTATAAATCAAATTCTGTTTTATAATCGTAATCTTTCTCTAATAGATGCAAAGGCGTTGTAGCATTTGAAAAATGTAAGTAAAATTATGATTAAACCTTAAAAATGGGCAAGAAGCTGTGCCGAAGTTTTGCTTTCCAATAGCATAGGCGTAGGAAGTGGCCGTGCCCATCCCAGAATGGTCTGGTGCCCACCCCAGGACGTGGTGCTCACTACATTGGCGATTGACTCGTCTTCATCGGCCACCTCAGGGTCCAGGCCCCCTGGAAAATAGCCCTAGATACGCTAATGTCCAAAAGATATAATTCTATTAGCAAATGGACTTCTGCTATTCCCCAAGCATGCTGGAGCCCCATAGAAGGATCCTTCGCATGCAGCAAACATTTTCGCAGTGTGAAAGTTATCACAACTACTTTAAACCACGATCTTTGATTATCGACGATGATGGGACCGTTGAAAAAGTAGATAGGTACAATAGGTAAGTAAGTAGTTAGTTTTCATATACTTAGATACTTAAATAAGAATGTTTAAAATGTATTATACCTAATAGTGAATAAATTTCATAATAGCTTTCGGCCGCGACTGCGTCCTTATAAAATTCTGTTATAACGTTCCGGACCCGTTTCCGGGAATCACATTAAATTTCGGGATAAATTATAGCAAACGTGCTATTCTAAGCTATTTGCTATATAACTGCTAAATTTCATTAAAATCCGGCCAGTAGTTTTTGCATGAAGGAGTAACAAACATCCATTACATACAAAACCAAACATACATTATACATATTGTATTTCGCATTTATAATATTAGGATTATACTATTGCAAGTAAATAGATAGGTAAATAGTACAGGAATCTATCCAATTTCATATTATCTAACTAATGCATATACTTAATCACTTAAATAACTAATAACATTAAACGACGACGACCGTCATGAAAGTTTTACAGTAATTTTCAGGTTCATTAAAATTAAAAAATGCGACGTTGTCAAACTTCTGCGCATGGCTTGTAAGATGAAGGAGGCTATGGTTAATCACATTACAGGCGAGCGGCATCATCGATGCGCTCGGTGGCGGGGTGACATATCAAATGACATTACGTGTCTGTCAATGTCACAATGTCGCGGACAAAGAATAAAGTCTTTGACCGCGGAGTCTACATACCAGCCAAGAAACCGTTGTCCGCTCGATGGTACCGTGGTTCCTAGCGTTCATTTTATATTATATTTATGATAATGACGTTCATAAGTGTTTGTGAAAACCTAAACTGAATAAATGTATTTGAGTTTGAGTTTAACTTTGCATGTAATATTAGATTTTCCAATTCACTACAATTGCGCAACATAACACCTAAAGAAAACCATTAGAAACATACATAGATTACACAATTCAAAGCAATCGTAAGAAAAAATCAATTAACCAAATTCTAATTGCAGATGACATTAAGGCTAGATATATTGTTCTATTTTACAAACGGTTTCCTTAATCGATGTTTTACTTCTATACTAATATACTTATATATTATTACTAGCGGCCCGCCCCGGCTTCGCACGGGTATGTTTGTATGTTTGTAATGAATAGGCTCAAAAAGTACTGGACCGATTTCAAAAATTCTTTCACCGTTGGGAAGCTACACTATCCCCGGGTGACATAGGCTATATTATATTTTCTAAAAAATTACATATCATTAATAAAACTCCAATAATGTAACCCAAGGTTCCAAAACCAAAAAATTCCTTACATCGCGTGTGCTGCGAAAACTAATGATGATAGAACAAAATAATGTGCTACGACTTTGCAGAACACATCATTATCTACAAAAAGTGTCGCGACAGTATATGTCTAACTATTATAGTTATGTCACAATAAGTGTTCTCTTATTTTCAAAATTTAATTGAAATGCCGCCGCTAAAAACGCTCTTTATTTGTACCTTGGTATTAATCATTATCAAAATAAATTACTTTATATTCACGACTGCTTCAATACCTTTATATAACTTAATGAATTATTCAATTCAGACATTCCATTTGACAGATTTATTTGAAGTTATACGGATCTAGTTTTAAGTTTTCATTTTGACTATGTAGTTTGTATATTATGTATATTTAATAAAATTAGTTTACAGTAATAAATAAGATTAAATTAGTAAATTCCATTGACGTAGAACATGTTATCACATAAAGTTTACATATTCGACAGATATCACGAGTTTTAAAATGTGAATATTAGAAAAAAGTCGCGTGTTCGCCGCTCAGTCCGCTCGGCTATCTAGGCAGCACGGGGTACGGGAGTCAATGTCATCAAGAAATAAAGTGCCGCGCGGCTTACTCGCACAGTCGGCTCCCTACGCAGCGATCGTGTGTAACCCGTGTACCCGTAGTGGTACCCGTGCGAGTTAGTAGTTAATAAATACATTGTTAAGTTGCATCATATTTAGAATTTGTCTTGACTGGTTGTGCGCAATGGATGTGCGCAATACTTTGGAGTACGGAAATGGTTCCGTTATAGAATCCTCGGTAAAAGGGTTTGGACGGATGTTCTACCTTATAAGTCCAAAGGATACTGTGTTTCAAACTGAGGAAGAAGTGCCCAACTTTTACGTGCAGGTATGTTTGGTTCCTCTCTAAATCCATTAGAAATATATCTGCATGAACAATAATGCTTATGTTGTGTTCGGTTTTAAGCAAAGTATAGCTAGTGCAATCATATGCATTATAAGCTTATTACATTTGGCTAAATGCAGTTGTCTAATTTTAGAAGCAAAAAGTGGAATATGCTATATTGCTCATAAAATAATCTTCGTTTTTGTGTCACGCCTTTTGATGAGCGGAGCGACGCTTAACATTATTTATGTTACTACTATGTTACCATACTGTATGTTACCATGTACCATACCATAACATACTAATATGTTACCATACTAAACTCCATATCAGGTTGGCTGCATGACCATAATCTAGAAATTAATTTCAACAAAACTAAACTCATGACGTTCCTTCCCCATCAAAAAGCCCCTCTCAAAATAAATTATACCTATAATAACAATAACATAGAGACGGTAAACGAATTTACATTGTTAGGCGTAGATATAGATACAAATATTAATTGGAAAGCACATATCTGTAAAATCAGAAAGAAACTGTCGAAATTCTCATACGCCCTCCACGAAGTAAAACATCCACAAACTACGAAACAGCACTAGCGACATACTATGCCTATGCGCATTCGTGGCTCAGCTACGGCATAATACTGAGGGGAAATAGAACCGACGCGCCATCTCTGTTTATCTCACAAAAGAAGCTAATTCGCATACCGATGAATATTAAACCAACCGATAGCTGCAAACCTCACTTCATGCAACATGAAATACTCACCATCCCATGCCATGCCATCCCATTATATATACTTGAAGTTTGTAAATTCGTCCGCAACCATCCTGAGTTCTATCAGAAACGGGAGGATGTACCTGTGAAATACAGCCTGCGCGACGAAAGCAAACTAATGTTACCCACCTCACGCCTCACAATCCATTCAACCAGCCCATTGATCATGTCCATAAAGATATATAACACATTACCTGAGAAACTCCGAAATGAAACGAATAATAAAAAAATCACCCAATACTTAAAAGAACTACTTCAGACTAAAAGTTATTACAGTGTAAAAGAATACTTAGAAGATAAATTAAAGTAATTCATTGCAATATACATATAATTTTACTATTTAAGATACTATTTACATATATGTATATGTATTGTATTAAAAATTATTATCATTTACGTATATATATGTATACCTACCTATTAAACTTCTCTATTTTAGATTTATAAACTTGTATATAATAAATAGAAAATAGGGCATTAGGTTAGATATTACAATATCGTAAATTATACTTACATAGATACTTACTGTAGATAGGTACAGTTTTTGTCTGCCTATGTAAACTTTACCTAAAGTAAAACAACTTTTACTTTTATTGTTTAATATTAAGCTTATTAAGATTGTCTTGTTAATAGCCATCCGTAGGTAGATAATATACTCGTAACGACACTGTTATTAAAATTAGAAAATAATATAACCCTAGTATTTTTAAGTTATAATATTGTAGTGCTCGTCAGGGTCATAATTGTAAATTACTTTTATGAAGCAATAAACATTTGAGTATTGAGTATGTGATACAAAAATGGACCTTAATTTATGAGAAAGACATTCCACTTTAATTTTCTCTCACGCTTTTTGCTTCTGAATATAGACGACAGCATTTAGCCAAATGTAATAAACGTATTTATTAGACATACTAACTTAGTCTTGACAGTGAGAGCGCACATACAGTCCTAAATTTTTGTATGATCTCATTCCGCCGGCCCCTTACCGCCATCTGAAAACGCGATCCAGGCGAATTCTTCATCCTTATGTGGTTGATCTTCCAGATACCGTACGAACCGCTTTGGTTTGCTTTTACTTTGGTTTGGCTTTCGCTAAAGAAAAGACTACTGGAGGTGATTCCATATCCAAAAAGTAAGTTGTAGATAGAATTTATTACAGTAAGTACTACATATATTACAGGCATGGCCATACTTCTTCCTATTCATGGTGATAGAACACATAGTCCTGAAGCTGAAAGGGAAGAAGGGGATTCGTTTCAACGATGGCATCACGAGCGTTTCCAACGGTATATTATTAGAGGGAGGAAGGTATGTGGTTTATATTGTAAAAAAAATTACATTGGTATTACTAGCTTTATTTTATTTGTTAGTGTACTGTAATAATCATAATTCATCATAATTATCACAGCCTATTAATATAAAAATAACTGATTAAGGTTGAACAATAGGTAAAACGAAATATTTATAGATGTTGGCACTATGTTCCATTATTATTACAACCTCTAAAATGGTTGAAAACTATTGACAAATACAATATTATCCAATACAACGTGCCCAGTGTTTATATCCTGTTTGCTAAGATTTTCAATTACCAAAATTGTTGGGGCGCCATCTAGTGAATGGTTAGGAATGCTTTAGATACCTATCGGAAAACTCCTCATTGGGGATTTAAAGGTAGTGGTTATATGGTTAGATCATGGACCCGTCGATGTCCAACTCGGACTGAAATAAAAACATTTCGACTAGTTTGATAATTTCGAGCACGCTGCACAATTAGATTATGTAATGACACTGTTACAAGCATTACCATCTTTATAGAATTTGAACTAGATCAGCTACAACGCCTAAGTGAGAGGAACGCCACCCAGGTCGATTATTTTCTCACCCGGATAGAGGGATTAGCAAAGTAGCTAATTATTGGTGATAGGGACTCAGTCAAGCCTGAGAAGTCCGCCTGAGTGAGTACCACCGCCTTATCTGTATGTGCTTATGCTTGCATTATTTTGTTCTTTGTTGAAGGATGAGGTAGTCAGGCATGAGGCTTTTCATCTTAGTCTTTACAGTCACAAAGTGACAACGCCTCTGCGATTTGCATTTTTGTTGCCTGCAGCTATGAATACATAAATTTTGAATGTTATGGGCGATAGTTTCCGCTTGCGATCGGGTGGGCTGTCTGTTGTTTTTTCCTGTAAAGAAAAATAAATTGTATAGTCATACCCGGAGAGAGTCTCAATGCCCAACACCCAATAATAAGCCACCCTCGTGATGGACTTGCATGTGAAGCCCCGAGGAATGTGATCCTTACGAAATACTTTGTAAGTACACGTAGGCTTATCTTTATCCTTCCTGCCTTTTGTAGTGGTGTTTCCCTGCCTACGAACGACACAAATACATCCCGTTACAGTGGGAACGTCCACATAAGTGTGACGCATGCATTACTTGCCATTCCTTTTACCTTAGCGATGCGAAATCCTATATGGTTGCAGGTTTTATCCGTCGGCAAAACTGTGGATATAATAACCGACAGAAAAAGTCGGATCACCCCCGACCAAGTTTACTTTAAACCAAATATTTTCTAAGCTACAGAAGCGAATTTAATGGATAAAGTTAGGTCCATCTCGAAAAAACTGGCTTTCAAATAGGGAGAACCGCATCCAAATCGGTCCACCCGTTCGTTAGCTACGATACCACAGACAGATACACAAAGCCACAGATACACAGACACACATCAAACTCATAAGACCCCTATTTTTTTCGTTGGGGGTTAAAAACGTTGTGTAACTAACATGGCTTCATAGTACATAACTTCACGCCTTCTTTTCGTAGGGTTACGCAGTAACCACACTGTTCCACCTGCTACAGTCCTGACCAACATCACTTGCTACTTCCACATTCACCGAACTTTTCATAATATCAACGTCCGTATGTTTTGTTTTTAAATAGGTATCTACTCATTGCCTTTAGAAAACTGACAGGTTTCATTCGTTCAGAAACCATAATAGTAGTTTATGCAAGTCGCATATTTAACCAGGAGTGTCCGCGCCTCGTATGATAATAGTTTCATACGAGAGTTTTAATACCTAATTACATGAAATTGGCCGTGTAATGTCCGGCAGAGTAGAATAGCACCAACCCCTTACAAGAGTCTCCATAGACTAGAAAATGGGCTGCATTTTATGTTGTCGCACATAGGATATCAAGCGGCGTAAGAATTTCTTCACTACTCTCACATTTATCTATTTTTTTATGTTCAAACAAGAAAATCATTTAGTGGTAGGGCATAGCGGGGTATCCCGTTCGAATTGGAGCCGCCCGACTGGGGAAGTACCTCCACCTCACAGAATACCGCAGCTAAACAATACTGTTTTAAATAGTATTGTGTTTCTGCCAGTGAGCAAGGCCTCCAGTGCTCCATGGGGTGGGAATTTGGGGAACCGTGACTTGGACAGTGAAGGGGCATTTGCGTTTTTGCTGCCAGAGCAACGTGTTATAGAGGTGGGTAGCGCATTGGCGATACTCTTGGTGTTGCTAATGTCTATAGGCAGTGGTTACTTTCCATCAGGTGGCCCGCTTGCCTATTCGCCTACCGTATGACATAAAAAAGCACATTTAACAACAATTACAAACAGCAACAATCGGAAAAAATATTCTGTTTATCGGGTACCTACAGTTATTATCACACAAGAACACTTCTCGCGATATAAAAGGCGATTTTTCAGAGAAGAAATGACCAACCCAATTAATTACAGAGCCTACAAAAAGTTAATTAAATTAGAGACACGAGTCTAAATAAAAAGGGAGATGCAAATTTTAGAGTTCATTTCTTTTACAAGGAAGTTCATTAGTGGAGCAAGCTTTTAACACAATTGTTCTGGAGGTTTAATTAATGAGAAAAACCAGAACGGTGTTCAGTACCTAGTACAAATTGGGGAACCTACTTTCTTGATCAATTTGTTGAGAATTTACGCTTTTTAGCTGACTACCAAAAAAGGAAGAGGTTCTTAGTTGTATTTTTATTAATTAGCCAACATCTTGCCGTTAATGTCCAGGTTGTACTCCCAAAATTTTCCTTTCCCGCAACAGCAACATTAACGGTAGTTGATGCATCATTAGCCAAAATCAATTTGCTAAAAGAAGGGAGCATTTGCTGTCCCTTATGCCCAAAGGACTCGGAAAGGAAAGGAAATTTAACAACAACAGTAGTGCTAAGGAATAAGATTTTAAGGTGCACTTGCATTGTACATAAATCAGAAAAGACTGATTGGTACATGGCCGCAGTGGGATTTCAACCCAGTACCTCTCGTTACGAGTCGGATACCGTAACCACTCGGCCACCGACGCTTCTATTAATACTTCTAAATCCTTATACAACTTTTCCTCCTTCCTCCCGAAAGGCTTTTATTTTGGAAGTCCTTGATAAATACTTTTGTTTTTTAGTTTTTTTTTATGTTATCCGGCAGACAAACAGGCATGCGGGCCACCTGATGGAAAGTGGTCACCGCCGTCTATGGATATCAGCGACACCAGGGGAGTCACCAATGCGTTGCCCGCCTCTGAAGAGACCTCTAATATACCTCTTGAACGATCCCATGTCATAGTCCAAAGGAAACACTGTGGCTGGGAGCTCATTCCACATCCGAATCGTACGAGCGAGAAATATTCTTTCAAATCTTCGCGTGGTGACCAACAGAGGGTCTACGTAGTGAGGATGAGTACCCAGCCCACGGCGGGTGGTGCGATGGCGGAATTGTGCTGTTGGCACCAGATCGAAAAGTTCCTCGGAACACTCCCCATTGTACAGCCGGTAGAACACACACAGGGAGCCAAAGTCCCTTCGGTTAGCCAGTGGTTCTAACTTGCTTGTTTGTATGGGATCGTCGACAATTCGAACGGCACGTCTCTGTAGTTCACGTTCGTTTCGACAATAATTGTCGTTAGTTGTAATATGTGTGCAATAAATAGTTTTTACTTACTTTGCGTACTTACTACAATACATGATACAACGATTTCACCTGAAAACGATGTCTACGAAGATTCCTTGGATTCTTAAAACTTAGACAGATTTTTTTAAATTAAAAATGGAACATTAATCTATTTCTAATACTATCGTAGGATGGGCGAAAATCTTATTTTTTGGCAACTCTACTCTACTAAGGGAACTGAAAACCTTGCTTACACAGAAACACAACACTATTTTAAATAGTGTTGTTAGGCTGCGGTAATTTGTAAGGGGGAGGTATTTCCCCAATCGGACGGCTCCAGTTTGAACAAGATGTCCCGCTGTGCCCTACCTCTCTACAAAAATTGATTGTTTCTAGGTTAAGCTTCGTCTTACAAAATAATGTCTCCAATATTCCAGACTTATATGGCGAGGGGCGGAAGGTTATCTCTACACCTGGATTCACCAGAACTGGAGACTGATTGACTTACCATGGGACAGCACCACCACCTGGCTGCTAGCTGCTTTGGGCGTGGACTTCTGCTACTACTGGATGCACAGGGCTTGTCACGGTGAGTACAACTTCAAGAACACTTTGATAAGAAAGAAACATATCTTATCATTTTAGCATTAATGTCCCGGTTTTTCTCTCGCAAACGAGGATGGTCTAAGATTCGGATTATCAAATAATTACCTCCATGACCCTGCTGTCAGAAAAACCTGATAGCCTTAATGTGCAGGTTTCGTCACGATATTTTAGCTCTAAGCAAGAGCATCGGTTAGTATTCTTACATTACTCAGAAAAGTGTATTTGGTACATGGCCGCAGCGGGATTACGGTAGCTCTCGCTTACGAGTCTGATACCCTAACCGCTCGGCCGCCGAAGATCCACAGTAACCAATACGGTTGATGCAGAAATTCAATTAATTATGTTAATATGACGTCTGTCCAATTAAGATTCGATAGATCAACTAACTAATGAGTACACCAACACTGTCCAGAGATCCATGTGCTGTGGGCTCAGCATCAAGTGCATCATACATCAGAAGACTTCAACATGGGTGTTGGTATGAGGCAGTCGATATTACAGGGATGGTGTGGCTTTGTAAGTATTATTACTTCCATGATTAAACGTTTCCTGTTTTGAATTTTATACAGTTCGATCTTTGTCTGTCACACGCCTGTATTTTATGGAACCGTGGCAGACAGGGACTTGAAATGTTCACAGAATATGTATAAAAATTAATAAAAAAAAAATAAAAAAAAATTTAGTTGAACCCTATACAAGAAACCTGCTTATTCGCCTTCATCAGAGTTTTTATATAATTTCTCTATTGTATTAACGGCAATACATACAAGCACCAAACTTTATATGATTATAGTGCTAATACTAAAACAATTTGCAACAAATACAAAAAATCGATCAAGCGTGAATTCGCGGCGAATTCAATTAAAAATTTAAAAATTATTATCAAAATCTATTGTTGATAATGGTACCCTTTGTATGAGAGTTCGACTTGCACTTAGCCTTTTTAATATTAACCAATTTCTGGTTACGCCTCTTTCTCATAGGGGTAAGTAGAGACTATAACTATAAGTAAATAATTTTCAGTTTCCTTATTTATTACAATTTCCATTATTCTTCACCCGGAAGTTTAATTAATTGAGCGATAGTCTAAGTAGAGTTTTTAGTAGAGTTAGAGAAGTTTAATTATCAGTAGTTGAAGTCTGTTCATGGCGCATGCATTGCATACGGGACTGTACGAGACAGTCGTCAAGTCTTTAGCAAACTTGAATGCGAAATTCTCCGAAATGTTACGCTTGATGTGGATGTGTTAGGCAAGCTAAGTTCAGAGTGAATTGGAGCGAATCTTTGGTAAGAGCGTTAGCAAGTTAGACTATCTCGTAGTACAAATTGTGGGTATGGCTAAGTTGTGTTACCCTTGCACTACCCTACACCTATCCTACACCTACCCTACCCCCTTTTTTTTTCTTGCACACAAACCTTGCCCTGACAATTACAAATCCAACAAAAGTATAGTCCTTGTTATTCGCTGATAATGCAGCTTTCTGTAGCTGAAAGAATTGATTAAATCGAATAAATAGTGTTTGTACTTATTACTAACAAACAAATAAATGACAAACAATAAAATATTTTCTCTTTATAATATTGTTTAGTAATTAACTATAAATCGTACGATTAGAAAGTAATGAGTGAGCGCAGTAAGCTTGAATTTTTTTGCAATAAGTATTGCTATCCAAAAAATGTGAGACAGTAGACAGTTAGAGTATGTTATCACATACTCTAACATTTTCACAATTTGGTCAAACAAATTATTTAAATAACGGAACTGGGTCATCAATTTTGTTTCAGTTTTGTTAGCAAATAACCACTTAGAACGATCTACAAATTGTCAATAATTAGCTTACATGGCCGCTTAAGAATTAAGAATTTCGTTTTTTTTACTAGTAGCACTAGTTTGTCCGTGCTGATAGGGAACATAATATGAAACTCAAATTTCTAATGACTGTTCGTAAGCGCGAAAAAATATACCAAAAAATGCCTTCTCACACTTTGCTAATCCGGCTCTCAGGAACTTCAACCAAAACTCATCGAAGAAAAACCACGAAATGCAAATATTGTAAAACAAGGAACTTGGTCGAGGCCATTAATCTTCGTGAACTTTTAATATCGGACCCATCAATCTCAGATCGAAGGTTCATTAGCATGAGACGAGTGTACGGATACTGTCTCCCAACTTCAGAATTAATATCGACTCGTTCAAACTTCAGTCGAATTTTCCATTAAAACACTGAAATCCAGGCTTATTACGATGATAGATTTTAAACGGAATTGGATTCCGTTTGAATTTTCCGTTTTCCTAGTCGTATTTGCGGTTGCGCTTAACTAAACAGCTGCCTTCAGCTTTTGGATTGATTACTTTCACCCGTACTCAAAAACGTTACTGTGACATCTAACAGCGCGCGGGGTTCTAACCAAAGATATTGGATATAAAGAATAGATGAAGCCTTGAATAACAGAGAATGTACACAGCCAGTATATCACAACTATTTGTTTTATTTTTATTTTTATTCAATGTAATGCAAACAAAACAATAGTTCCGCTCAACTCCGTTCCGCGCATCGTACTTATTCGGAGCTACTTGGAAGGTCTCGTTGACATTTTATGGGTTGAGTCGGCTGATATTATCTTATGCCCTGTACCACGACATTGACAATGGTAGAGATAATATCGTTTTGCAATAATCACTGACTATGATTTGTAACTTTAAATTCTTATTGTGTGTAATGCATGTGTTTTGGTTAACTAGAATCTTCTCAGAAAAAATACCAATACTCTGGAGAGTCTCTATTTTCAATATTAGCCCCGGCTCCAGGCCACACACTGTATACAAATGACTCAAAAAGCTAGTACATTAAGATGAGCAAAGTTGACAGTATCACAGCTTTCTGTTGCAGTGTTGCAGTAGCACTGTTGCCTGGAAGAGATCGCTTGTGGCGATAAGGCCGCCTTTGCTCATATGTGTGTCTTGTTACTGTAACTGATTGATACTATTATGTTTTGTGAGCAATAAAGTTTTTATCTTTCTATCCCTTAATTTGACAAACTTATAGCCGTCCCTTTTGGATACATTATTTATACACCATTAAAAAAAGAAACGAAATATGTACTATGACTTCAGCTGTGAGTAGGCTCCTTCAATGTCCAATTTCTTTGGTTTTAACTGACAACTCTTGAGTGGCGATCGCGCTTTGCGTCCGTAAAAATGAACGAAATTGCCCAATCATAGAGCCGTATTGAAGGCAATGTCGCACACTAACTCTACTTACACAAGTATTGTTTGTGAACACGGGTGTATGTCTCTTTGCGTTATTTCATCTTACATGAACCAGAAAATTTACAACACTGTTTTATGTTATGTTTCAACACAGTGATCTCCATTCCATCTGCCAAAGCAGGATTTGGTTTATTATAATGGAGGCTCAATCAACTGAGATTTAATTACTGTCTAATTTACTAAGCATGCCGCCATTTCGCGTGATGGTAAGTGACGATGCGACTGAAGATGGAACATGCCTGTCCAGAAGCAGCCTTTTCATTCTGGCCTTGAAGGAGTCTATGTCGTACTTTATTATTTATAGAATATAATCAGGTATTTGCTGCCATCTCCCCTTATGTTAAGTGCAGTCTACGGTAGATCTGTCTATTAAAACTTTTGTAGAAAACAGTACATTTGGGGAACATTGTACTGTTTTGGGGAACACATTAACTGGCAAAGTGTTTCATTCCCTTCCTATTGTCTCTAGATATTCTACCTGCCGCTGGCGCTATGCATTCCGCCCGCGCAGTTCATCGCCCACCACCAGTTCAGCTACCTGTACATGTTCTGGATCCACACGGAGACCATCAAGAGCCTCGGGCCCCTCGAGTATGTCCTCAACACGCCGAGCCACCATAGGATCCATCATGGTACGTTGAAGATAGATTTATTAGCTATTAACAAAGAAATCAAGTGTGTATCTGTGGCTTTGTGTATCATCGTAGCACCCGAACGGATGGACCGATTTGGATGCGGTTTCATTTAGTAAAAGCCAGTTTTATCAAGTTGCTAAACAAGTAGTAAACTAGGTCGGGGGTTGTCCGACTTTATTTGTCGGTTAGGTTATGTTTGTGACAGAAAAGAGAAGCCGGACTATGCGTACAAAATCGCTATATTTCAACAACAAAGCTTATTTTGTGACAGTGGCAGACAGCATACGCGAGGCTTAGCCTTTTTGTTAATTAGACAACATATTCGCAACAAAATAGTAGAACATTCAGAGAGAAAATTACTGTTGCAGAGCCTTGGTATATGAGGGATGCAAAATAGCTTTTGGGCTTCCGTGATTAAGCTGCGAAAATCCTTCCACAAATATCTCATTATCACAATTTTTAATGAGAGGGAAACATTAATTATTCTCTAAAATAATCATCCTCACAGCCCATAATAGTCCACTGCAGGACTTAAGGCATCTCCCACGAAAGGGGAGGTTATTGCCATAATCTTTACGCTTGGCAGATGAGTTGGAGATCGCAGTGTTATAATATAACAATGGAAATAGCTGCTGCCCATTTTCTGGCCTACGGAGACTCTAGATCTTTTGCCTTGCAAACGTTAGTCGCCTTGTACGACACCAACAAATGTAAAGAGATGGTACTATTCTACCCTGCCGGACACCATACGGCCAATTCTTTTAAATACTACTTTTATTTTCAGGAAGTAACCCATACTGCATAGACGTTAACTACGGAGGAGTTCTCATAATTTGGGACAAGCTGTTCGGTACATTCAGGGAGGAGAAAGAGACCGATCGGATCGTATATGGACTGCTATTCCAACAACCGTCTTTCAACCCTCTTCAATTACAGGTACATTCTAACTTCAATGCTAGCATCATTATTATCATCCTGGCGTCAATCCTAGTTTAGCCTCTCACGCGGCCTGAGCAAGCAATCGTGTCTTAGGGCAGCCTCTTTTTCTTTTAGCAGGAACTAGCTAGTAATGGATTTGTTTTCATCGGTTTAATTTTAATGGTAGTAACATTGCATTGTCACCAAACATAAGTATGCAAAGTTTCAGCTCATTCCGATGCCAAGAACTTGGTCTAATTTAGCTTGCAAGACCTAAACAAACATACATCGCAAGTAAATAAAAGCTGTAAAAAGTATTATCCAGTACACCAGTGTAGATTCAGTCTACTATAGAGCTAATAGGGCTTTTGAAACAACTTGAGCGAAGATTATAAAGCGATAGACAACATTTGTCTTGCCTGTTTCTTAAAAACTTTTACCATATCTAGCATTTAAATTATCCATTAAAATTCATGCAGTATTCAGGTCTTGAAGGCGTCCTATCCAAATACAGGCTAATGCACGGGTTCAAATTATTTGAAATACATGTTAGGTAAGGAATGTTGAAATAGGCGGTGAAACATTCGTCTGATCGACGATGAGACATTGCCTATGAACATCTTCCCCAGACTCAACTTGAAGGACCGACCCCAACAGAGCTCTATGTACCATACGTTGGTGCTACGAAAACGCGGCGTATAGGCGGCTCATCGGCTGACATTTCGCATTTTTGACTTAACAGCTCAAGCTCGTACTGTCTGTCTGTCAAAAAAGTGACAGTGAGTCACGTTAAGCCTCGGTCACACGCAGCGATTTGTAGCAGCTATAAATCGCCACTACCGTGTGACCGTGTCGACTACATGCAGTTTGTAGCAGCTACAAACTTTATTCGAATGGTGCCCACTAATCGAAATATCGTCTGTAGTGACTCGTCGACAAATAAGACAATTGATTCGGTTGGTCTGTGCTGATCTAGCAGAACAAATGCGACGTTATTGAAGAAATTTTATAAAATTTTAAACTTAACGAATTACTACAGGTTGAGGAAAAAAATATTTTTTTCTCAACCTGTAGTAATTCCGCCTATTTTCGCAATAGTCGCATACAACCAACAATACAAACAATCAAAGTACTAACGTTACAAACTACTGGCTAAAAAAACTGCCAAAGCCAAAAACATAACGAATTTTTTAATTTTTGTTGTGACCGGTTTTACTCGCGCCTAATTTAGCAACTGACCTGTGACACGTAGCTATTGATCGCTCGGCTAATTATAGGCGCTATAAAATTGAGCGAGCATGTTCAATTTTATAGAGGCTACAATTCGCTCAGCGATTTTTAGCTAGAGCACGTGACCGAAGCTAATTTTCGCTGGTGGAAAGTAGCAGCTACAAATCGCTGCGTGTGACCGAGGCTTGATGACCCGAGTGGTTCCGTTGGTTAACATGCCGGTCGCCACGCAGAGGTCCCGGGTTCGATTCCCAGCCGAGCAGATATTGTAATGAAAATTTTTTATTTCTGTTACGTGTACGTATAATAAGTATGTAATTTAAAAAAAGTATATAAGTAGTTTATCAGTTTTCTAATACCCATAACACAAGCTTTGCTTACTTTGGGGCTAGATGGCATTGTGTGAATTTGTCGAAGCATATTTATTTATTTATCGCAGCGACAGCGTATTTTGAGCTTCGATTTGGTAGGTCGTTCGATTCGAGCCTGTGAAAGACATTATTTTGAACTACGGTATGGTTGGTCATGAGGACGTTGCAAGCCATTTGGTTTATAATATTCAATTTAATACATTATAGACATTCTATACCGGTTACATTGTGAAAAAATTCTGCGAGTATGACAGCTGGCTGCACAAATTGTATGCTGTCTTCAATAGACCGAGTTGGAAGCCAGGCGTCCATACAAGATTCAAGGATATGGAAGAAGACGTGAGTTTTGCTTATTGTATAATTTATTTTTCGGAGAACCAATGAACACCGTTGTCTCTAGATGATACCACGATTAGGCAAACGCAGTATGAGACGATATGTGGCTGGTTGAAGCGACGATCTGCGCAAAATGGCTAGCTGTGGCTGGATCTGCCAGAGCGAGGACTGGTCTAACTAACGCGTCTATCAGTGGATTGCGGTGGGTAAATGATGGTGATGGTGATGTCATTCAAGGTATACAAAAATTATAAAGTCTCTTTGAGAATACTACTTACATATGATAATACGTCATATGATAATATCCAACTTTAATCTAAACTAAATTTCTTATACAGCCATATAGTGATTTCTGTACTATCATAAATGAATCATTTAATAAATCAATTGACCTCTTGTAGAACAAATGGCAGCTGTCGAACTGTCTCATCATCATCATCTCGACGTTATGGTTGCGCTCCCGCGCGGCACGCGAAGGCCCGGGGTCCGCCCGGGGTCAAACTGTCTACAGATAACAAACTGACTTGGGGCCTGTACCCTTGGACGTGTGACTGGATAACCAGATTTTGACGATTTTATTTCATATTTGCCTATTAATAAATAAAAATCACCTTTTTCAGCCCGCAATTCACACCCAAATAAAATACGACGTGAAATTACCGAAATGGTGCTTTGTGTATCTGTTGACACATTACGCTATCACTCTCTATGGATTCCACCAACTATATTTGCATCATTTGGTAAGTTTCTTACTGTTTTTTATATTTATTCTACACTTTTAGATTAGGTGGATTTAAAACAAAAAGGTGGAAAACCTTTTAAATGTCCCTTCATATTCCAAAAAAGAAAAATCAGGCTACCACGGAACGGTCTCACGCGTACTCAGAAATAATACTTGTCAAAGTAGCGGTACTATGTGTTCTTAAGTGCTCGATACCGGCTCTTTGCTAATTGGGGAGTTCAGGCGTTTCAGCCAGGTCTGGTTTTAGCCCGCGAGCCGAAGAGCCTGATGAATTAAAATGTTTTCCCGAAATTAAAAGTGTCCTTAAAATGGTTTTAGGTCACTCGGGTTAAAATATTTTAAATATAATTTTTAACCTGAGGAAACATTAATTCATCAGGCGTTTCGCTCGCGAGCCGAAACTAGACCGGGCCGAAATGCCTGAACACTCGCTAAAAGAACACACCGCGTTCAATTTATACTGCTCTATAATTGGTGCATTTTGCTCAGTACCTTAGCTATGGGGTCATTTTGACGGACGCATAGTGGTGATTGCCTATTAAGTATTGATCAGTCGTAACTCAGTGCGTTCGCGCGCACTGTGATATCTCATAGTGTTGTTTCTGAATACGGGTGATAGTCATTTAAAAAATAATTGTAGGTGTATAATAATTATCACAATCCCACTAAATACGAGAATCTGTAAGGTCGCCCTACTGTGGCTAGGTACCTATAGTATTCAGTTATTAAACTCGTGTTCTATAATAATAGAAATAATACATAATATAGCCTCAGAAACTAACTGAATTCGCAAATTTTAGATAGTAACACCATTTTAAAAATGAGGAAATTTTGCTCATTGATTTTATCCCGAAATTCAATTTGTGATTCTCGCAGGGATGACCCACTTTGACGCAAAATCGTGTTATCGGTCCTAATCAAACTTATGGTAGGCGCATTAAGTAAAGTGACCAATTTAATCAGATCGTTATCGAATGGGCCATCAAGACTTTAATCAAGTAAATAGACCCAGACCGAATTGAAAATAAACGTTGCCCTCGGGACTATTAAAAACCATTCAGACATTAACAATTTTTAGGTAAGGGATTTGAAAATCCAATCGTTTTTTTATATTATACGGCAGAAAAACAGCCAAGCAGACCACCTGATGGAAAGTGGTCACCGCCGCTTATGGACATCAGCAAGACCAGAGGCGCTACCAATGCGTTGCTCCCCTCTTAAGAGGCCTCAAAGCTAATACAATCCTATAAAAGCCTCTTGAACTATCCCATGTCATAAGTGGCGCTGGTGAGAAGGTCCGTTGTCAGTTACTACTATGTTATTGGACAGAAACCACTTCTGTAAAAAAACGGATATATTATAACCAATAACAGATCTTTATTTCGACATCAGATGTCATTTCTCAGTAGTGCCATCTGTAATCGCGAAAACCCTCAAAAGATAATTAAAATACCCTTTCCAAAACCATTTAGGATGGATTCAACAGGCGGTTTCCAATCCAATAACCGAATAAGGGAGCTCTTTTGTAAATATTTAGAAACGTCTGTTGTGTGAGCAGTGAAAACAAAGTTTCGACATTTTACAGATACAATTAGACGCTTATAAAAGCTTTTAAAGCTTAAAAACAACAGGAAACTTTTTACAACATTTTGTAAATACCGGTGCCGGAGTACCTTTAGATTCAATTAGAATTTTGATAAACAAACCGAAACAAAAGGAAAGTTCTTGCAACATTTGCAAACACATTACTTGTGTGGAAGCCCCTTGGAGGCTTGGAACTTTCCTTCCTTAAATAATGTTTTAAACTATCGCGGTTATCATAACACATTTTAAGGGTATGTTCCGGGTTTCCTACCGCGTACCTTTGTTGACGAGTAGCCCGATATTTCGACACAGTTGCATGCATCATGGTCACGGGACGACCGTCGTGGTACGAGGTACGCGGTAGGAAACCCGGAACATACCCTTAAAATGTGTTCCTTCCTTACTTGTGGAATCTTGCCTCGTTGCAAACTCACTAAGCAAATTTTTATTTTACAGACAACTCCGTCGATCACAGTACTGATATTGGTCATATATATCTTCGCTTCCCTAATAGTATTCGGAATGATGCTAGATGCTTCGCCAAAAGTGCCAAGGTACGAAATGCTAAGATGCCTAGCGATGATAGTCATCACCAACTACATCACCACGCCTTGGGGTCTAATTGTAAGTACCCCGATGCAGATATTCTTCCTGCTATCCGGTTTGTTCTGGTTTCTACTGGTTAATAAAACTGTTGAGATGAAAGCGGTAAAGTCTTGTGACTAGGTTTTAGGTCTATTTTTTTTCAAGTATACTGAATTTGTAATATGTTGAACATTGAATCATGTGAAATAAAGTGTTTTGAGTATTATCAAGATGACGTTTTATTAAAACTCAGACAACACTAAGGTCCTCATTTAGACTTTTCCTTCGAAGTAAATATGGTTTATCTACATTCATAGCGTAATGTTCCAATTACATATTGGAAAACAGTCGTTTAAGGATACACTTTTTTCACGCCAGACTATAAAATTTTAAAAATATACTTTTCGATACAGCATTTCCCATACTATTTTCATTAAAGCTATAACGTTAAATAACTTATTAAAAATTATGCAATACTTTTATTTTTTAAATTTTTGTCGAGCGCCGGGACACGGCGAAATGTAGGCGCGTAGGATATCAAGCGGCGGGAAATTCACGTCACTACTTTCACATTTATCTATTCATTTGCTTCAAACAAGAAAAAACATTCACAAACACAACTAACATCGATTAGAAAAAAATATTCTGTTTAGCGGGAAAACAATTACTCACAAATATAGACAGGAAAATTTGAATTTTGAATTTAAATTTTGAATTTGTTAAAGACATTTAGGTATTCAGCCTACATTTGACCGTGTCTGGGCGCCCGACAAGAATTTAAAAAATATAAGTGTTGCATAATGATTCAAAAGTTATTTTACGTTACAGCTGTAATGAAATTAGTATGGGAAATGCTGTATCGAAAAGTATTTTTTATAAATTTTAGTGACTGGCGTGAAAAAAGTGTCTCCTTTACGACTGTTTTCGAATATGTAATTGGAACATTACGATACGAGTGTAGATAAACTAATATAAAAGTATAGTAGTATTCTACTTGGCCGTGTGGTGTCCGGCAGAGTACAATAACACCAACCCCATACTCTCGTGGGTGTCGTACAAGGCGACTAATGTTTTCGAGGCACAGCTTCTATAGTCTCCGTTGGCTGGAAAATGGGCAGCAGTGGTTTTCATTATTATATTTATAATGCTGCGATCTCTAACCCACTTGCCAAGCGTGGAGCTTACGGCAATTACAGTTCTAAACAAAACGTAATTACCTAATGTAACATTAAAGCGTAAACTTTTATAAGGTTTTCTCTCTTGTTTGATCTTGTAAACGAGCCGTTCTTTTTTCTCTTCATTCTATTTTATCATATTGCTAGCTGCCCGGTGCGACTTTACACTACCCTACCCCTACCCTACCGTTCCCTTCACCTATCCTACAACTACCCTACAGTAACGTATTTTTCGCTGATAGCTAAAAAATATATTTTTTATGAACTTTAGATCTAGCAGTGCGTCTATGATCATCGTCCTAGTGCTTATCCCGGCCTCTGCCAGGGTCCGCTTTCATACCCATTCTTCGCCACTTCGCCCGGTCTTCGGCATCCTCGCGTCGTAACCCGTTGGCTCTCGCATCCGACTCAGCGATGTCAATCCATCGCTTCTTGGGTCGCCCACGGGGCCTTCATCCTGATACCGGCAGATTCAAGTACCTATTTCCCACGTATCCCTGAGGCTTACGCAACACGTGACAGCGCAGACGAGCCTCCTCGATCTTATGTGCGATATCCCTTACGCCAAGGCTGCCACGGATGTATTCGTTACGTAATCGATCGAGTCGCGTAACTCAGCACATTCACCGCAGCATTTTCATTTCGTAGCAGTGCGTCTACAGGCTACTGTAACTGATTACCATCAGGCGGGCCATACTTTTATTTGCCACCTTACTGGTATAAAAAAGAAACACGTGTCGAATTTTACAGGTTAGGATAGGTTAGGTTAGGGGCTCCCATTTTCCGTACTTGGACTCAAATTCGGTCCTTTATACGTGACTGAGAGCCGGGTATTGTAGCCAGCCCAGCTCCTTCCAGAAGTCTTTTAGTCTCTTGGGACGTTTACAGACCTCTCGAAAGGATCCTGTTCCTATTGAGGCTTTAGCTCTGTAGTCCTTAAGCTCCTCACACTCCAGGACCACGTGAGCTGTCGTTTCCTCAGCTACTAACATCCCCTGCACAGGGGGCTGTCTGTAGCTCCGATGGTATGCAGTAGTTTATTCAGGGGGAGGTGCCCCGTAATTGTACCAACTACTGTCTTAATTTCTCTCCGTTTTAGGTCCAGTAGTCTTTTAGTTAGCTTCGGTGATCTTTCGCTCACCACTAATTTGGACTGCCTGCATCCGGGTGTGTTTTCCCAGCGCTTGTTGTGCTGGTCATTTGTCTGTTTGCTCACCCACGAGCGTAGTGTGTTGAAAGAAAGGGGTAGAAATGGGGCGGGACCGGCAGTCCTCATCCCTGATCCCCTCCTTGCTAGCTCATCAGCGGCATCGTTGCCCATTGAGTTGCTATGACCCTTAATCATTGTAGAGTGACCCTGTTCACTGAGGAAATGTCCTCTAGTGCATGGTGACACTCCAGGATCAAGGAACTGTTAATGCTGTTGCCCATTAGAGCTTTCAGTACGGACATGCTATCTGTTAGTATTCTGACGCCTTGGTCTCGTACGTCAAGGCGCTGCACTAGCCGAGCGGCCTGTGTGATCGCAACGCATTCGCACTGAAAGATGGTACTATGCTCTCCTAATGTTAATGATGATCTGAAATTCAGATCTAGCGAGAAGATTCCCGCTCCTGTGCCCTGGTCGGTCTTTGATCCATCCGTATATATTCGGACTTCTCGTATCCCAGATCAGTCTGTCTCCGTGTCAGCAGTCTGGATTTGGTATTTTCTGCCAAATGTGAACTGCTTCGGAGTTCTGTCACACTTGGCCTCAAACAATGGGTTGTTTGCCACCATTGTTTCCCACAAAGTGTGGTGAGAACCAAGTTTGTTGCACCAGAGGTTTGATACCTTGAGTCTGAGTGAAGCCATCATTGCCTCCTGCTGTATATGCAGATCAAGCGGTGGCAGTCCCAGAAGTACCTCAAGGGCTGCTGATGGTGTTGAGCGCATGCAACCAGTAATGGCGGTAGAGGCCATCCTCTGGAATCGCTGTAACTTGTTAATTGACGTGGCCAGCTTGGTTCTAGTCCACCAGGCGATTGCCCCATATGTTACAAATGGTCTCACTACTGCAGTGTACAGCCACCTGGCGATTTTAGGGGAGATACCCCAGGTCTTGCCCAGGAGTCTGTTACACTGCCATAGGGAGATGCTAGCTTTGGCCAGCTTGTGATCCAAGTGTTTGTTCCATAACAATTTGCTGTCAAATGTAACCCCGAGGTATTTGACTTCATTAGTTAGGGATAGGGTCGTGTCGAACAGTTTGGGTAGTCTGAGTTCCCCCAGATTCCTCTTGTGCGTGAACATAACATTTCTGTTTTGGTTGGGTTCACGGAGAGTTCCTGTTCATGACACCAATCTTCAACGATTCTTAAAGCAGACCTCATGAGATCACATAGGATGTTTTCAAAGGGTCCGCTGATTAGTATTGCTATGTCATCTGCATAGCCTACTGTATAAAAGTTGTGGTCGTTTAAGCGGCTAATAAGCCCGTTGACCACTATGTTCCATAAGAGCGGGGATAGGACCCCCCCTTGGGGGCATCCTCTCGCAACCACCGCTCTTGTTGTGTTATTCATAGTGAGTCGCACGACCCTGTATCTCAGCATGGAATCGATCCACCCGGCAATGGTATCCTTTACTTCGTGCTTCTTCAGGGCATTGCTAATACTGCCAAAGTGTGTTTTATCGAACGCATCCTCAATGTCTATGAAGACCCCTAGGGTGGATTGTTTAGAAGCCATGGCGTGCTCTATATGAGCTGTCCCGCTATGTAGTGCTGATTCAGTGCCCTTGCCTATGGAGTAGGCATGTTGATTTTTGTGGAGGGGGTAGTTAATTAGAGCAGAGTCTCTGATATCTCTGTCACATATTCTCTCCACTTCAGCATGAACGAAGTCAAACTTATCGGTCTGAAGGATTTGGGTTGTGTATAGTCACCTTTGCCGGGTTTGGGTATGAACACAACCCTTACCTCTCTCCACTTTAGCGGAATGTATCTTTTGGCGAGACAAGCCTTGCATATACTGACAAGGTGGTCGATCACTCCCTCCCGCTCCATTTCAACAGGCCCGGGAAGATTCCGTCTGGACCCGGTGATTTGAATGGCAGGAAGCTGTCGATTGCCCATTTTACCTTGTCCTCGGTTATTATTTTGTCCACTTGTGACAAATCTGTTTCACTCGGTTCGCTCCACTGCCTCGGTCCATGACTGTTCCCCTCTGATTTCACAGCCTGGGAAGTGTGTATTCAGCAGTACTTCGCATGTCTCCGAGTCTGTTTTCGTGTATGTTTTGTCTTAATTTAGCAGGGTTTAATCAGTGACTCCAGGTTGTGGGACTTTTCGTTGCTAAGTACGTTTTTTATCCTAGCAGCCTGGGTGTTACTTTCCACTCCTGAGCAGAAGCGTCTCCTGCACTCCTGTTTGCGTTGCCGGACGCGCTTCTTATAATGATTTTGGGTTTCTTTGTAAGCATCCCAATCGCTATCACATCTTGTGTTTCTGGCCCTATTGAACATTCTCCTAAGTTTTCGCAACATTCTCTCTAGCTCGGGTCCCCACCACTGGTGCTGCGATGTTGGTCCCGTGCGAGGGGCGCTCAGGGGGCATGTTTGTTCGAAGGCGTCTGTTAGTGTCATGGTTATTTTGTCAACATGTTTGTGTATATCTGTGTTATTATGGTAGGTAGGTGGTACCGAGATTCCCTTCAGATAATCCTCCGTCAGTGTCATGTACTTGGGGCGGTTTAGCCGGCGGGGGTTCCTATTCCTACCTGTGTCCTTGTTCTCTGTGTGTAGTTTACATCTGATCCACCGGTGGTCAGAGCAAGAGATCTCATCAGACACATGCCAGTCTGTTATCAGATTGGATACCTGCTCCGAGGCTAGCGTCAGATCTATAATTGTTTGGGCCCTTCATGTTACAAAAGTAGGTTCAGCGCCCCTGTTAATTACCGTGAGTCGTGTTGTCATAAGAAACATGATAAGATCCTCACCGCGGTTGTTCGCAGTGTCGCATCCCCATAGTGGGTGGTGCGCGTTAGAATCAAGTGAAATGATTACCTGCATATCTTCCCTCTCGCAGAACTGAATGAGGCCAGCCAGTTCGGGTGTCGGCGCCTCGGCGTCACCCGGGAGGTAAGCCGACCCGAGCACGATCGGTGGCAGGCTGCTGTTGTTCGAACTGCTGAGCCTGACTGCAGTCAGATCTCTAGAACAGAACTGGTTGAGAAGTACGGCGCGTATTTGTTTTGGAACCAATATGCACGTACGTGGATTACTAACCGTTGTATCGAGGAGAAGTTAACCCCTCAAGTTGTTCAGACCGCAGATTCTGCCTTTTCTGATCCACGGCTCCTGGATCAGGGCTGCGGTCATAGGGTGCACCTCCAACGTCTTGCGTAAGGAAGCCGTGGCAGTCTGACTGTGTTGGAGGTTTGTTTGTAGCTAGTTAAGAGGAGTCAGATGAGGTGGGGTGGCCATCGCTACCCAACAACATCTCCTCCTCAGATGTAGATCCCCTCCTCCTAGCCGGTGTCGTTGCCTTCTGACTCTTTTCAAAGGCTTCAGGCATCGTCGTGGCCGGGATTTGGGGAGGCGCCGCTGCGTTGCGTCCTGAGGCTTTTGGGATTTCCTTCGCCTTGCAGCTATGGACGACCCCAGAGCCCTCCCCAGCCGTGTGGCTAGGGCTCGGTCGCACCTGCGGTGCCTGAGGGGGCTCGGGTACGGTTTCCGCACTCGTCCTTTCCTCATCTACGAACCTTGCGTAGATGGAGCCTACTCTGTAGGCCAGTCTGTTACTGTTGGCCCTCAGCTTGTCCACGTCGGCCTGCGGTATACCCATTACCAGGAGGAGCATACCTGTCTCCTCCCGCCTTTCGGCGTGGTATATGGCCCACTGGTCGACGCAGTACCAGGGGTTTTGGCCTTGGGGGCGACGGCGGACGATGTCCAAATCGTCGCCTCCGTACTTCGGCACCAAGACGACCGTCCTTACCCTCTTTGGTAACTCGGACTGGCGTTTTACAACCAGCCTGATTTCAGGGCATGGTGGTTCAAATGACCCCACATTTCTGTGAAGCCATTGCACCGAGCGGTCGTCCCAGCACCAGAGCTTGACCATCCCTTCGCTAATGATTGGTTTGCTTCTAAAGCCCGGCGCTGATCTGACGGAGCCTCCGGGAATTCCAAGATCCCGGTCTATGGCCTCGTCGATCGACGCCTCAATGGCCCCTGCCTGTTCCGTTGTTAACTCACGGAAGGGTTCCGCGAGTATAGCCACGCATAGCTCATTATACTTGAGCGCGTCGGCATAGTTCACGGACCCTTCCGTGCGTTTTGTTTTCGGGCGCTTTGTAGTCTCCTTCGGGGTCAGGGAATCGTCGGGACGATCCCTTTTGGCGGGTTTGCCTGTAGCAGCGGCTCCGACCGGAGTCGAAGTCACAGCAGCCTCAGCAGCCGCACAGTTTACAGGTTCTAGTGTGTTATATGCTCTATGGCTGAGAAATATTTCTGGCGAAGCAAGCCTGCGAACTCCATGCCAACTCCAATGGTGGATGTGCAGCGTTACGCGACTCGACCGATTTCGTAATGAGTATGTAACGAAATCACTTATTGCATAAGCCCCATTAACCTGCCGGTAACAGCAACAGGGATAGTAAATAGGTTATTTCCTTATACCTGCTGGTATACCTAAGGAAAGAAGTCCAACCAAGACGCGAGACCAAGAAGCGATGCATTGACATCGCCGAGTCAGACAGGAAAGCCAACGGCTAGCAACGTGAGGATGCCCAATATCTGACAAAAAGAATGGAAAAGCGAATCGATCCTGGCAGAGTCCAAAATTGAGCGCTCGGATGATGTGTTGTAAGTGTGATGAGCCCTTGAGAACCGGAAGAAAGCTACATATTAAAAATCTAATGTATACTTTTTAGTATCCGAAAACAAGTTTTGCTTTAAAATTACTGCAAAATCATATCAAACCAAAGATATCACCGACGCTTGAACAAACGTTCGTCTGTACAGCACAGCGGAGCTACCAACTTGGCACTAAACACAGTGAAGTTGCAAACTTACTCCATTAGAGTTGAAATCCATTTCCGGCAGTCCTAATTATAAGACTGTTACGGACTTACTGTTGCTATTTACACACACCTCAGCGTCGCAGAGCCTTGAGTTCAGTTTCATCGGTATGGAAAGTGGTTCTCAATGTTTACAATATGCGCTTATTAAATTTGACTTAATACAGTAGCCTAAATTCAGAAGCAAAAAGCGTGAGAGCAAATCAAAGTGGAATGTATTGTTCTTAAAATAAAGTAAATTTTTGTATCACGGCTTTTGGAAAGCGTAGCAACGTGTAACATAATATAAGTGATACAAAAATGGACCTTATTTTTTATTTTTATTTTTTTATTTTTTTTTGCCCAACGCAAAGGAAATGGGCACCCTTCGGTAATGCGGTTGGAAGGGAGGAGGTGAACTCTCATGAGTATCCCAGCCGGCCGGCCGGACTGGTTATGCACGACTCGCCAAAAGAACCTAGGCGCATACGTACTAAACACCCCCTGGAAGCACCTGTAGCCATAAGGGCCTTTCAGGTTTCATCGGATGCTACACCCCGTAGGGACGGGGTGCGCTCAACGTCACTCCTTACGGAGCATACGCTGGAGAATTTATAGCGAGACCCCAGAAGGGGGTCCCGCTGCCGTGGATTGGGATTGGGGGCCTACGGGGGCCGCTGAAACGGCATGGGGGGGCTCTGTTGAGTCGTCCTGAGCCTCCAGGAGGAGGTTCAGGGCGCTCGACAGTTCGTCGGGGGGATCCGCGAGGACGTGTCTCGGTCTCCGTACCACGTGGCCGGAGACCGGGCGGGGAGCGTAGGCTGCTGCCTCTCGCACGAGCGGGTTGGGGTGCTCCTCCGCGGCCTTGAAAAAGGTCTCGGAGAGCGTTCTAAGAAACTGCTGCAGGGTAGGCAGGTCCATGTCACGGTGTAGGTCCGCATTGCGGACGTACCATGGAGCCGCCGTTGCCCTACGGCAGAAGATGTTCTGCACAATTTGCAGTTTCTTAGTGACGTGGGAGCTCGCGTGAGCGAAGACGGGGGAGGCGTATGTCAACACCGGTCGAATGCACACCTTGTAGAGGGTTCGCTTGTTCCTGAGGGACATTTTACTGAATCGACCCAACATACTGTTGAGGCGACCCAGGTAGAAACGGGCGGTGCGGCACACTCTTTCGACATGGGGCCGGAAAGTGAGCCTTTTGTCAAGCGTGACGCCTAGATATTTTACAGCGCGCTGCCAGGGAACTAGTTTCCCTTGCATGCGGAGGGGAGGGGGGTCGCTGTCACCCCGTCTGCGCTTAACATCGAAGCAAACCGCGGAGCTCTTCTCCGGATTCACTTCGATGCGCCACAGTTTGAACCAAGCTTCGAGCTTGTTCACCGCCTTTTGGAGCTTTGCCATGGGTGGCCTTCGCCCTTTGGCGTAGATTGCCGTGTCGTCGGCGAAAAGGGACAATTGCACCCCGTTGTCGGGGACGGGAATATCGTTCGTGTACGATATATAGAGTAGGGGAGAGAGTACAGAGAATGGACCTTATTCACTCACGATTTTTGAAAATAAAATATGGTCGCCGTATATAGACGTGTTCGTGTACAAAACTTTAAGCCTGATAGAAAAATATCGACTATTGGCGCCTGCTGGCGGTCGACGGCAACCAATCAGAACGCATTTCCTGCGGATGGCCTAACAATAGTCAAATCATGTTTTTTAGGATATAAACATTTAACATAGACTTTAATACATTTAACACGTCCTCAAGTACAGTGCATGTAGGTAAATAAAGCTTAATTAAACTACAAAACAACATTATTTAGAACAGTAACATTAGTCTTTATTGTTTATAAATAAATAATAAGACTATCATAAAGTGGATTGTTTGTGTGTCGTTCCAGCTATAAATCTTGGCACACTCAATAACTTTATGTAACCATGTAACAACTGTTTGTTCCTGCCGGGAAGGGTCAAATTCGGGGACCACATTTTGCATTGAACTACTGGGTAGACAATGAGTGTTACCATTTTTTATAACCTGGAGCGCTTCTACCAACTGCTTCTGTTTTTTTTAATTATTTTTTTTCTAACCTAATTTTTTATTTATTTTATGTACTTTAATTACCTTGTTTTTTTTGTACCTTATTGTCGTGTCGTGGTGTCTACGTGTAATAAATGTCTTCTTTCTTCTTTCTTTCTTTCTTTCTTTTCTTTCGATATAGTAAGGTTTGAGACATTATGACCTTCCTCATGAGACGATCTCTGCCTACCTCGCCGTACTACTGGGCTTCTAGACCGGTATCTGTTACCCCTGACACGGCGTGGTATCGCAACAATCCTACCATCACGTTGACTACGACTTCTCGAATGACGAATGTCTCGTCTATTTCTTCGGTCTGGTCGGCTCCCGGAGCGGTGACGCCGTTCCTGATTGTTGTTACCTCTCGATTGTGCGCGGCCACGGCCGCTGCTCGTTGAACGGCGTCGCTCAGTCCGTGTCGTTGAAACCGACGCCGTGGTGTCTGTAGACACGCTGCTGTTTCTACTCGAACTCCTTGGGCCACGTCTTGGTCCAGGCAGCAGTGGGGACTGTCCGCGATCCATTCTTAATCCAGTGGATAATCCCACTTCTGAACTGATGCAGCTGAACTTCGAAATAAAATATAATTTGTTCCTATAAACTGTTTAAATCAACTGTTTTAAGTATTACAAGTAAACACTTTTACTTAAGGAATTTACTAGCAATTATTATAAGAAGTATATTAAACAACAATATTCGGCAATATGGTTATTCCAACTCGACTGTCGCTCACGACGTGTCACAACAGAATGCCTCCTGAAAGGTGGCTGTGGACTACCAGCACTCGCCAGCGTAGTAGGGGTGCTGGCGGTCGACGGCAACCAATCAGAACGCACTTCCTGCGGATGGCCTAACAATAGTCAAAGCATGTCTTTTAGAATATGAACATTTAACATAAACTTTAATATACCTACTTACTAGGTTTAAATAAAAAGCGACAACAGTAGTCGCCCTATATGACACCAAAGAAGAGTGTTATAGGTTGGACGTATACACATCTAATATTATTTTGTGTTTTATCTATATGTAGGTCAAACACATGTGTTTGACCTACTATTTCTCTGTTCTCTTGTAACTACTATAAACGGATTAACTGATTTTGTCAATTTACACGTCTTTTATTTGTCTTAATGGCGCGAGTGTCATTGGATACATCAAATAAAATATTATACAGTTTTAAGGGTATGTTCCGGGTTTCCTACCGCGTACCTTTGTTGACGAGTAGCCCGATATTTCGACACAGTTGCATGCATCATGGTCACGGGACGACTAGGGTACGCGGTAGGAAACCCGGAACATACCCTTAAAATATGTAATGACAACCGCGATAGTTCAAAACATTATATTATACATTTTATCAATTTAAAATGGCGGATTTGGGGCTCCATAGGTATTGTAAAGTTCAAATTTGTTTTATTCTGAAACCTGTTGAGTGGGAAATGAAGGGCTTAAAAGCTGATTTTAAGAATATACATAACTGAAATACTTAATAGTAGTTTGGAAAGCCAAATGGCAAGTAGAGTTATTGCAAAAAGTTCGACTGGTATTAAGAAACTTAAAGTCAAAACAAATCGAATGTTATAAGTAAAGAGATGTATAATTTAGTGCAAATGTTAGTTTAATTCAGACTTGAAAGCAGTATGGGCCCCATTCTCATAAAAATTTTAAATGGGTCTCCGCCTGATTTCAAGTTTTGCGCTATGTACACCTATTTACTTGCAACATTCGGATTGTCTTAACTTTTCTGTTTTTTAATAGCAGTCGGGGTTTTTAGTATTCCTGCTATTTTTTGAACACCTTTATCCACTAGCTATGTCCCAGCGACTTTGTTCGCGCGTTATCCTACCCTATTAACCCTTATCAAGAACCATTACATGTACGAGTATATACCTAGGTATTCTTGAAAGACGCATTAAAATCCGTTGCGTAGTTTTAAAGATCTAAGTAATAATTCGTTGCGTAGTAATAAAGTGTTTGCAGTGCGTCTCGTTTTCAACAGGGAAGGCAAGCGAACGCGAAATAGTTCGTGGCAAAGGAATATATTTCGTACCTTGTAGTAGAGGTCCACGACAGGTAGCCGCAACTATAGAGAAAAAAATCACTGCTCACTTTGTCCGCAACACAATGTCAATTCGAAGTCAAGCATCTCAGAGAAAATAAACTAAGGAGGTAGGTAACATGAAGGAAAACTTTGAGGTAGGTAGGTACGTAGAGACCACAAAAGAAAAACATCTGTGCTACTTCGTCGCCAGGTGAGATGGCGGTCAAATAACTTGATAGTACTAGTACTTCACGCCGGGGCAACGACTTCTCCTTTACAAGTCAAGGCTCAAGTCAGACCCCATTTGGAGTATTGCTCTCATCTATGGGCGGGAGCACCGGCATATCAGCTTGGTCCTTGTAACTCGACCCAAAAGCGCGCTGTGAGAATTGTCGATGATACCATGCTCACAAGTGGTATTGAGCCGCTGAGCCAGCGGAGGGATTGCGCCTCCCTTTGTGTGTTCTACCGCTTGTACAACGGTGTTTATTCTGAAGAACTGTTTGACATGACGCCTACAGCTACGTTCTATCATCGCACCGCTCGCCACCGACAGGGAGTTCATCCTTACACCTTGGAGCCAAATTGGTCGCGAACTATGCGGTTCCAAAGGAACTTTCTCCCACGCACACTAAGGTTGTGGAATGAACTACCTGGAGAGGTTTTCCCTGGAGAGTACAACATGGAGTTCTTCAAGAAAGGGGTTAAAAGGTTTTTACGGGGTCGGCAACGCGTGGGTGATGCCTCTGGTATTGCAATCGTCCATAGGCTGCGGTGACTGCTTATCATCAGGCAGGCCGTAAGCTTGTTTGTCACAACGGTGGTATAAAAAAAAAGTATAGGTGCTTGTAGTATGTATATAACTATTTAGATACACATTATAAACCAAAGTCGCTGCCCGCTGTTTTAAAGAACGCAACGTATATTAATGCGATGGTTTTCACTATCATTTAGAGAATTTCTTTCGGAAGATTTTTATATAAGTGTAATACATGCATATTATAATCGAGGAACTCCGACAAAACCCGTACGACGCCGGGGCAGGTCGCTAGTTACGTATATAGATAGAAAATTAAGCAAAATGCATATGTGACGAGACGTTATATGGAGATATCCCGAAGCTGGCTAGCCTAGCTGATGTCTGCTTTAATAAGGGTCTTAAGGCCTATACGTAGGTATATTATGGAGATTAGGTACCTACTGCAAAATAACCTACAAATAAACCAACTGGAAAACCTAGTGGCTAGTAAAAAAGTAATCAACTTGGGACGAGGGCCCGAAATCCGCCTAGACCAGTCCAGGATTTGACAGAATTACAGTGGAGCAACTGCTATCTGATCTCCGTGGCCCTGCTACCAGGGGAACCTGAGCAGATTGAAATCCTAGTGGCTAGAAACACATTAAATGTTTAAATAAATTATCCAAACCTGGACTCGTTAAGATAGTAAAAATGCATGAAAACTATACTGAAATTGTGACTGTTTTTTATACATTTCTTTGCATTGTACTTATCGTAAAGAAGTATGTACTTACCATAGGGTACGTTACTGTTTGTTTTTAACTCACTAAATTCAGTATCTATTTACATATTTAGTAAATAGTGATATTTTCAGAGAAA
This sequence comes from Blastobasis lacticolella, assembly GCA_905147135.1. Taxonomy (NCBI): domain Eukaryota; kingdom Metazoa; phylum Arthropoda; class Insecta; order Lepidoptera; family Blastobasidae; genus Blastobasis; species Blastobasis lacticolella. The sequence goes on from LR990051.1 coordinate 17,276,088, forward strand.
TTGTATTGGTTAATCCATAGCCTCCTTCATCTTACAAGCCATGCTGTTGCACGGAACGGCAACGTCGCTGTGAACCGATTTACTCATTATTTACATGTCAGTGCGGAAAAATTATGAATTGTATGATGGTAAATTAAAAATATATTGGTGAAACTGTAAATTTACGCATTTGTATGGACCATATACGAAGGTAAATAAAAGTAAAAATATTTATAATTGCGCCAAAATTAGATAAATACGATTCTTAAAAAACAACCCTGGACTATTTTTGTTGTTAGTTTATTACTTATTTCATAAATCAAATTCTGTTTTATAATCGTAATCTTTCTCTAATAGATGCAAAGGCGTTGTAGCATTTGAAAAATGTAAGTAAAATTATGATTAAACCTTAAAAATGGGCAAGAAGCTGTGCCGAAGTTTTGCTTTCCAAAAGCATAGGCGTAGGAAGTGGCCGTGCCCATCCCAGAATGGTGTGGTGCCCACCCCAGGATGGGGTGCTCACTGACTACATTGGCGATTGACTCGTCTTCATCGGCCACCTCAGGGTCCAGGCCCCCCTGGAAAATAGCCCTAGATACGCTAATGTCCAAAAGATATAATTCTATTAAACAAATGGACTTCTGCTATTCCCCAAGCATGCTGGAGCCCCATCGAAGGATCCTTCGCATGCAGCAAACATTTTCGCAGTGTGAAAGTTATCACAACTACTTTAAACCACGATCTTTGATTATCGACGATGATGGGACCGTTGAAAAATTAGATAGGTACAATAGGTAAGTAAGTAGTTAGTTTTCATATACTTAGATACTTAAATAAGAATGTTTAAAATGTATTATACCGAATAGTGAATAAATTGGGTAATATTTTGGCTGGCATCGATTATTTCATTTCATAATAGCTTTCGGCCGCGACTGCGTCCTCATAAAATTCTGTTATAACGTTCCGGACCCGTTTCCGGGAATCACATTAAATTTCGGGATAAATTATAGCAAACGTGCTATTCTAAGCTATTTGCTATATAACTGCCAAATTTCATTAAAATCCGGTCAGTAGTTTTTGCATGAAGGAGTAACAAACATCCATTACATACAAAACCAAACATACATTATACATATTGTATTTCGCATTTATAATAGTAGGATTATACTATTGCAAGTAAATAGATAGGTAAATAGTACAGGAATCTATCCAATTTCATATTATCTAACTAATGCATATACTTAATCACTTAAATAACTAATAACCATAGAAATAAATACCCTGGAACCGGTTGAGCGAACAAATAACTCTGACGGTTACCATGGTAAATAAAACTGCGTTGTCTACAGTGCCACAAATATGTCCGACCGGGTGACAGCGTCGCTGTTGTTGGCATTGACATTACATTTCAAAACGGCAACACTTAGTTCTGGTATTGACCACCGGGTCAAATAGGTTTGTCAACAATCTTGTCAAGCCGCCAGATATAACGTTGTTAACGCGTACAAGAATTTGTATTTACAGTGGTAACCATTCCAATAGCTATGTGTAATACGTCGTTGGATAGCTATTTTCGAGCTGAACAAAAGTAAGTAAGGCGCTAGTTCCAAATTTTAGTTCGTTCAGAGTTATGCTGTACTAAACATATCACAGTATTAAGTATTGTTTTCTGTTCTACTCGCATTTAATGGCCATGTGTAATGCATCGATGGATTCATGGATATACCGGGTGTAAAAAGACCGCTAGCATTAATTGAAACCCCATATTCTACCCATGAAACTGAACAACTTTCCCCAAGAAACATACCCGCGGAAATGACTTCATAATTTCGCTACCTAAAACAAATAATTTATTGCGACGCGCAATGTACATCGTCCGGCGCACGCCTTTCGCTCGCCCACGTGACCAGTGGCCACTGACCATGCGTGGCCGGCCGGCCTGCACGCTTTACATTGCGTGCTTTTACTAAAAGTGCATTTATTTCAACTTAAATTTGAACTTTGAGTGTCTAAATTTATTGTGCTGTATCGATACTTGATATTTTTTAGCATAGCTTTTATCGCGGGCTTTGAGCGCGGCGACCGAATCAAGAGATTCCGTAACGAAAATAAACCTAACACCCCCCACTCCGACCGGCACAGCGGTGCGGCGTTGAAAGCCGTGCATCGTCTAACGTCGTTTTAGTTCGACAGACTTCGGCACGGTGTTTGTGTGCGTGCGACTAGACATATGCGTGTAGACTAGCTACTAACTGCTCATAACTGATTCTATCTCTTTTAGACACAATGCTAGGTGATACAGCGTGCTTTTTGGCCGCATCCACGAGTGAGTTCGAGCCCGCGACTAGTTGAACCTTAACGTGTATGTATATGGTACGACTGTATAATTGCATAAGTTGATAAATAATGCTATGCAATAGCTTTACCGCGGCAGTCCCCGAGTGCCACACGTATTTTTTTTTAAAGAATCTTGATTTCTGCCTAAACTATGAGTTTCCGCGGGTATGTTTCTTTGGGAAAGTTGTTCAGTTTCGTGGGTAGAATATGAGGTTTCAATTAATGCTAGCGGTGTTTTTACCTCACATACCATATTAAATATAATTTCGCAGTCTCTTGTGACACAAACTTATTTGACCCGGTGACAGCGTCGCTGTTGTTGCCAAAGACTTTTGTTGTTGTAGAATTCTTTTGCGATTTAACACATTTACAAGTTTTTATTGATATGTTGACTGCTTTGAAGCTACATTATATAACAATATTATCTATCTATATATTTATTATCTCATCTGTTATCTATTTTTATCTATAATAATATGACTTCCGCGAAAACAAAATCAACGGCATTATGCCGCTGGTGCAAAGCACATCGTGCGCATATATGTAAGACTGCCAAATAAAAAATAAGCAGATGACGTGCATTGAATTTGATTGAACATACCAACTAATCATGGCCGGTTAATAATGTAGCAATAAACACAAATATTTTTTGGAAATGCTAAAAATATAAGTTTTACAAGTACTACATGATATTTCTTATACTTTACGGGAAAAAGATACTCCATTCTTGTTTTAGGTTACTGTTAATTGGAATTAGTGCATTTGTTTCCTACGCAACTCGGCATTCTTAGATTGTAAAGTAACGACCGCTCGTATGCGTGGCCAAAGCGTCACTGAGACGTAGTTGGAGCGCAATTGCAGTTTACGCTCCAGTGACATGGAGCTATTCCCTTTGGTCAATCAACTGGTCCTTTATGTAGAAGTCATGGCTAATAACATTAAACGACGACGACCGCGAAGAAAGTTTTACAGTAATTTTCAGGTTCACTAAAATTAAAAAATGCGACGTTATCAAACTTCTGCGCATGGCTTGTAAGATGAAGGAGGGTATGGTTAATCACATTACAGGCGAGCGGCATCATCGATGCGCTCGGTGGCGGGGTGACATATCAAATGACATTACGTGTCTGTCAATGTCACAATGTCGCGGACAAAGAATAAAATCTTTGACCGCGGAGTCTACATACTAGCCAAGAAACCGTTGTCCGCTCGATGGTACCGTGCTTCCTAGCGTTCATTTTATATTATATTTATGATTATGACGTTCATAAGTGTTTGTGAAAACCTAAACTGAATAAACGTATTTGAGTTTGAGTTTGAGTTTGCATGTAATTAGATTTTCCAATTCACTAAAATTGCGCAACATAACACCTAAAGAAAACCATTTGAAACATACATAGATTACACAATTCAAAGCAATCGTAAGAAAAAATCAATTAACCAAATTCTAATTGCAGATGACATTAAGGCTAGATATATTGTTCTATTTTACAAACGGTTTCCTTAATCGATGTTTTACTTCTATACTAATATACTTATATTATTATAAAGAGGAAATGTTTGATTTTTTGTTTGTTTGTTTGTTTGTATTCAATAGGCTTCGAAAGTGCTGGACCGATTTCAAAAATTCTTTCACCGTTGGGAAGCTACACTATCCCCGGGTGACATAGCTTATATTATATTTTCTAAAAAATTACGGATCATTAATAAAACTCCAATAATGTAACCCAAGGTTCCAAAACCAAAAAATTCCTTACATCGCGTGTGCTGCGAAAACTAATGATGATAGAACAAAATAATGTGCTACGACTCTGCAGAACACATCATTATCTACAAAAAGTGTCGCGACAGTATATGTCTAACTATTATAGTTATGTCACAATAAGTGTTCTTTTATTTTCAAAATGTAATTGAAATGCCGCCGTTAAAAAACGCTCTTTATTTGTACCTTGGTATTAATCCTTATCAAAAGAAATTACTTTATATTCACGACTGCTTCAATACCTTTATATAACTTTATGAATTATTCAATTCAGACATTCCATTCGACAGATTTATTCGAAGTTATATGACGAAGTTATACGGATCTAGTTTTAAGTTTTCATTTTGACTATGTAGTTTGTATATTATGTATATTTAATAAAATTAGTTTACAGTAATAAATAAGATTAAATTAGTAAATTCCATTGACGTAGAACATGTTATCACATAAAGTTTACATATTCGACAGATATCACGAGTTTAAAAAAGTGAATATTAGAAAAATGTCGCGTGTTCGCCGCTCAGTCCGCTCGGCTATCTAGACAGCACGGGGTACGGGAGTCAATGTCATCAAGAAATAAAGTGCCGCGCGGCCCATTCGCACGGTCGGCTCCCTACGCAGCGGTCGTGTGTAACCCGTGTACCCGTAGTGGTACCCATGCGAGTTAGTAGTAGTAGTTAGTTAGTTAAGTTGCATCATATTTAGAATTTGTCTTGACTGGTTGTGCGCAATGGATGTGCGCAATACTTTGGAGTACGGAAATGGTTCCGTTATAGAATCCTCGGTAAAAGGGTTTGGACGGATGTTCTACCTTATAAGTCCAAAGGATACTGTGTTTCAAACTGAGGGAGAAGTGCCCAACTTTTACGTGCAGGTATGTTTGGTTCCTCTCTAAATCCATTAGAAATATATCTGCATGAACAATAATGCTTATGTTGTGTTCGGTTTTAAGCAAAGTATAGCTAGTGCAATCATATGCATTATAAGCTTATTACATTTGGCTTAATGCAGTCGTCTAATTTTAGAAGCAAAAAGTGGAATATGCTATATTGCTCATAAAATAATCTCCGTTTTTGTATCACGCCTTTTGATGAGCGGAGCGACGCGTAACCTAATTTATGTTACTACTATGTTACCATACTGTATGTTACTATGTACCATACCATAACATACTAGTATGTTACCATACTAAACTCCATATCAGGTTGGCTGCATGACCATAATCTAGAAATTAATTTCAACAAAACTAAACTCATGACGTTACTTCCCCATCAAAAAGCCTCTCAAAATAAATTATACCTATAATAACAATAACATAGAGACAGTAAACGAATTAACGTTGTTAGGCGTAGATATAGATACAAATATTAATTGGAAAACACATATCTGTAAAATCAGAATGAAACTGTCGAAATTCTCATACGCCCTCCACGAAGTAAAAACATCCACAAACTACGAAACAGCACTAGTGACATACTATGCCTATGCGCATTCGTGGCTCAGCTACGGCATAATACTGTGGGGAAATAGCACCGACGCGCCATCTCTATTTATCTCACAAAAGAAGCTTATTCGCATACTGATGAATATTAAACCAACCGATAGCTGCAAACCTCACTTCATACAACATAAAATACTCACCATCCCATGCTTATATATACTAGAAGTTTGTAAATTCGTCCGCAACCATCCTGAGTTCTATCAGAAACGGGAGGATGTACCTGTGAAATACAGCTTGCACGACGAAAGCAAACTAATGTTACCCACCTCACGCCTCACAATCCATTCAACCAGCCCATTGATCATGTCTATAAATATATATAATAAAATACCTGAAAAACTCCGAAATGAAACGAATAATAAAAAATTCACCCAATACTTAAAAGAACTACTTCAGACTAAAAATTATTACAGTGTAAAAGAATATTTAGAAGATAAATTAAAGTAATTCATTGCAATATACATATAATTTTACTATTTAAGATACTATTTACTTTTTTTTTTTTTTAGTTTTTACTATTTATTTATATGTATTGTATTAAAAATTATTATTATTTACGTATATACAGGGTGTTTCATAATACATGTATAAAGCCGAAAGGGTGTTAAAGTATAGCTTGCAAAGAGTACACTGGCGACTTCATATTATCCAGACATTGAATTTTAATTTTTATAAAAAATCTTCGTTTTTAAAGAAAAATAACCATATCGACTACGTTGATGCGCAGCTCTATTTCAAGTTGATGATCCTAGAAGGAGAAGTTTAACCTTTTAAATTAAAATTACAGTATTTTTTTGTACAGAACCCTCAAACCAAAAAATACAAAACGGCTAATTTAGATCTCCTTAATATCCCATTGCGCCTAGTACTATGAACTTGAGTGACCTTTTACAACTGATTTCTAGAGATGCGGTCTTTCGTTTTCAAAATGTCGATTATCGACATTGAAAAGGTAAAAGTTCGATAGTCATTTTCTCGCTTACTATTCCACGCACGAAAAAAATAATTGTACCTATCGTTTTAATACGTTTAGCACTCCATCCAGTTCACGGCTTTATACATGTATTATGAAACACCCTGTATATGTATACCTACCTATTAAACTTCTCTATTTTAGATTTATAAACTTGTATATAATAAATAGAAAAAAGGGCATTAGGTTAGATATTACAATATTGTAAATTATACTTACATAGATATTTATTATAGATAGGTACAGTTTTTGCCTGCCTATGTAAACTTTACCTAAAGTAAAACAACTTTTACTTATATTATTTAATATTAAGCTTATTAAAGATTGTCTTGTTAATAGCCATCCGTAGGTAGATAATATACTCGTAACGACACTGTAATAATATAACCCTAGTATTTTTAAGTTTTTAATATTGTGGTGCCCGTCAGGGTCATAATTGTAAATTACTTTTATGAAGCAATAAACATTTGAGTATTGAGTATTGAGTATGTGATACAAAAATGGACCTTAATTTATGAGAAAGACATTCCACTTTAATTATCTCTCACGCTTTTTGCTTCTGAATATAGACGACAGTATTTAGCCAAATGTAATAAACGTATTTATTAGACATACTAACTTAGTCTTGACAGTGAGAGCGCACCTACAGTCCTAAATTTTTGTACGATCTCATTCAGCCGGTCCCTTACCGCCATCTGAAAACGCGATCCAGGCGAATTCTTCATCCTTATGTGGTTGATCCTCCAGCTACCGTACGAACCGCTTTGGTTTGCTTTTACTTTGGTTTAGCTTTCGCTAAAGAAAACACTACTGGAGGTGATTCCATATCCAAAAAGTAAGTTTTAGATAGAATTTATTACAGTAAGTACTACATAAATTACAGGCATGGCCATACTTCTTCCTATTCATGGTGATAGAACACATAGTCCTGAAGCTGAAAGGGAAGAAGGGGATTCGTTTCAACGATGGCATCACGAGCGTTTCCAACGGTATATTATTAGAGGGAGGAAGGTATGTAGTTTATATTGTTAAATAAATTACATTGGTTTTACTAGCTTTATTTTATTTTTTAGTGTATTGTAATAATCATAATTCATCATAATTATCACAGCCCATTAATATAAAAATAACTGTTCAAGGTTGAAGAATAGGTAAAACGAAATATTTAAAGAAGTTGGCACTATGTTCCATTATTATTACAACCTCTAAAATGGTTGAAAACTATTGACAAATACAATATTATCCAATACAACGTGCCCAGTGTTTATATCCTGTTTTCTAAGAATCTATTTAAAGCGTTTATCAATTACCAAAATTGTTGGGGCGCCATCTAGTGAATGGTTAGGATTGCTTTAGGTACCTATTGGAAAACTCCTCATTGGAGATTCAAAGGTAGTGGTTATATGGTTGGATCATGGACCCGTCGATGTCCAACTCGGACGGAAATAAAAACATTTCGACTAGTTTGATAATTTCGAGCACGCTGCACAATTAGATTATGTAATGACACTGTTACAAGCATTACCATCTTTATAGAATTTGAACTAGATCAGCTACAACGCCTAAGTGAGAGGAACGCCACCCAGGTCGATTATTTTCTCACCCGGATAGAGGGATTAGCAAAGTAGCTAATTATTGGTGATAGGGACTCAGTCAAGCCTGAGGAGTCCGCCTGAGTGAGTACCACCGCCTTATCTGTATGTGCTTATGCTTGCATTATTTTGTTCTTTGTTGAAGGATGAGGTAGTCAGGCATGAGGCTTTTCATCTTAGTCTTCACAGTGACAAATTGACAACGCCTCTGCGGTTTAGCGTTTTTGTTGCCTGCAGCTATGAATACATAAATTGTGAATGTTATGAGCGATAGTTTCCGCTTGCGATCGGGTGGGCTGTCTGCTGTTTTTTCCTGTAAAGAAAAATAACTTGTATAGTCATACCCGGGGAGAGTCTCAATGACCAACATCCAATAATAAGCCACCCTCGTGATGGACCTGTATGTGAAGCCCGAGGAAAATACCGGGAAATTACTAACTTTGCTGTAGTTGTTGATAGCATCCTTACGAAATACTTTGTAAGTACACTTATCCTTATCCTTCCTGCCTTTTGTAGTGGTGTTTCCCTGCCTACGAACGACACAGATACATCCCGTTACAGTGGGAACGTCCACATAAGTGTAACGCATGCATTACTTGCCATTTCTTTTACCTTAGCGACGCAAAATCCTATATGGTTGCAGGTTTTATCCGTCGGCAAAACTGTGGATATAATAACCGACAGAAAAAGTCTGGTAACCCACGACCAAGTTTTCATTCGTTCAGAAATCATAATAGTAGTTTATGCAACTCGCATATAAAAGGGGTATTTAAACAGGAGTGTCTGCGCTTAGTATGACACGAGAGTTTTAATACCTAATTACATGCAGTAGGCCGTGTCCGGCTGAGTAGAATAGCACCAACCCCTTACAGATGAGGATGTCGTACGAGGCGACTAATGTTTTTAAGCCAAAAAAGCTAGAATCTCCATAGATTGTGGGCTGCAGCATTTGAATTTTGAATTTTAAAAATTTTACATTATTTTATTTACACTCATATTTTAAAATTCTACATATTCGCAACATTGCTGAAAATAAGCAGCGAATAATTTATGTTCTTGCGCATAGGATATCAAGCGGCGTAAAATTTACTTCACTACTTTCACATTTATCTATTTTTTAGCTTCAAACACGAAAAGTATTAAGAGGTAGGGCATAACGGGGTGTCCCGTTCGAATCGGAGCGCCCGACTGGGGAACTACCTCCACCTTACAGAATACCGCAGCTGAACAATACTGTTTGTACACAATACTAGTGACCTTGCTCATGCCCATTGGCTAGGCCTCCAGTACTCCATGGGGTGGGGATTTGGGGAACGATACTCTTGGTGTTGCTAACGTCTATAGGCAGTAGTGACCACTTTCCATCAGGTGGCCTGCTTGCCTGTTTGCCTACCGTATGACATAAAAAAGCACATTCAACAACAATCACAAACAGCAACAATCCGAAAAAATATTCTGTTTATCGGGTACCTACAGTTATTGTCACACAAAAGTACTTTTCGCTATATAAAAGGCGATTTTTCAGAGAAGAAATGACCTACCCAATTAATTACAGAGCCTACAAAAAGTTAATTAAATTAGAGATACGAGTCTAAACAAAAAGGGAGATGCAAATTTTAGAGTTCATTTCTTTTACAAGGAAGTTCATTAGTGGACCAAGCTTTTAACACAATTGTTCTGGAGGTTTAATTAATGAGAAAAACCAGAACGGTGTTCAGTACCTAGTACAAATTGGGGAACATACTTTGTTTACTTTTTAGCTGACTACCAAAAAAGGAAGAGGTTCTTAGTTGTATTTTTTTTAATTAGCCAACATCTTGGCGTTAATGTCCCGGTTGTGCTCCCAAAATTTTCCTTTCCCGCAACAGCAACATTCACGGAAGTTGATGCATCATGAGCCAAAATCAGTTTGCTAAAAGAAGGGAGCATTTGCTGTCCCTTATGCCCAAAGGGCTCGGAAAGTAAAGGAAATTTAACAACAACAGTAGTGCTAAGAAATATGATTTTAAGGTGCACTTATGCTTTTGCATTGTACATAAATCAGAAAAGAGTGATTGGTACATGGCCGCAGTGGGATTTCAACCCAGTACCTCTCGTTAACGAGTCGGATACCTTAACCACTCGGCCACCGACGCTTCTATTAATACTTCTAAATCCTTATAAAACTTTTCCTCCTTCCTTTTTGGAAGGCTTTTATTTTGAAAGTCCTTGATAAATACCACATTTTACAGCAATAAATTCATTTATTCATTCATTTAATACTTTTAGTTCACGTTCGTTTCTACAATAACCGTCGTTAGTTGTTATATGTGTACAATAAACAGATTTTACTTGCTTTACGTAATTACTACAATACATGACACAACGATTTCACCTGAAAACTATGTCCACGAAGATGCCTTGGATTCTTAAAAATTTGACAGTTTTTTTTATTAAATGTGAAACATTAATCTACTTCTAATACTATCGTAGGATGGGCGAAAATCTTATTTTTTGGCAACTCTACTTCCTCCCCCCTTGGAGCACTGAAAACCATGCTCACCGGCAGAAACACAACACTATTTAAAATAGTGTTGTTAGGCTGCGGTAATTTGTAAGGGGGAGGTATTTCCCCAATCGGACGGCTCCAGTTTGAACAAGATGTCCCGCTGTGACCTACCACTCTTCAAAAAATTATTGTTTCTAGGTTAAGCTTCGTCTTACAAAATAATGTCTCCAATATTCCAGACTTATATGGCGAGGGGCGGAAGGTTATCTCTACACCTGGATACACCAAAACTGGAGACTGATTAACTTACCCTGGGACAGCACCACCACCTGGCTGCTAGCCGCTTTGGGCGTGGACTTCTGCTACTACTGGATGCACAGGGCTTGTCACGGTGAGTACAACTTCAAGAACACTTTGAAAAGGAAGAAACATATCTAATCATTTTAGCATTAATGTCCCGGTTTTTCTCTCGCAAACGAGGATGGTCTAAGATTCGGATGATCAAATAATTACCTCCATGACCCTGCTGTCAGAGGAACCTGATAGCCTTAATGTGCAGGTTTCTCACGATATTTTAGCTCTAAGCAAGAGCATCGGTTACTATTCTTACATTACTCAGAAAAGTGTATTTAGTACATGGCCGCAGCGGGATTGCGGTAGCTCTCGCTTACGAGTCTGATACCCTAACCGCTCGGCCGCCGAAGATCCACAGTAACAAATACGGTTGATGCTGAAATTCAATTAATTATGTTAATTTGACGTCTGTCCAACTAAGATTCGATAGATTAACTAACTAATGAGTACACCAAAACTGTCCAGAGATCCACGTGCTGTGGGCTCAGCATCAAGTGCATCATACATCAGAAGACTTCAACATGGGTGTTGGTATGAGGCAGTCGATATTGCAGGGATGGTGTGGCTTTGTAAGTATTATTACTTCCACGATTAAACGTTTCCTGTTCTGAATTTTATACAGTTCGATCTTTGTCTGTCACAGGCCTGTATTTTTGGAACCGTGGCAGACAGGGACTTGAAATTTTTACAGAATATGTAGGTTAAAAAACTATAAAAATTAAAAATTTATCAAAATGAGGTTGAACCCTATACAAGAAACCTGCGTATTCACCTTTATTTAGAGGTTTTTTTATTATTTCTCTATTGTATTAACGGCAATACATGCAAGCACCAAACTTTATGTGATTATAGTGCTAATACTAAAACAAATTAGCAACAAATACATAAAATCGGTAAAGCGTGAGTCGGACTCGCGCTACAAGGCGTCGAATTGAATCAAAATTGAAGAATTAGCTGTTGATCTGGCATCAAAATCTGTTGTTGATAATGGTACCCTTTGTATGAGAGTTCGACTTGAACTTGGCCTTTTTTAATATTAACCAATTTCTGGTTACACCTCTTTCTCATAGGGGTAAGTAGAGACTATAACTATAAGTAAATAATTTTCAGTTTCCTTATTCATTACAATTTCCATTATTCTTCACCCGGAAGTTTAATTAATTGAGCGATAGTCTTTAGTAGTTAGAGAAGTTTAATTATTAGTAGTTGAAGTCTGTTCTTGGCGCATGTATTGCATACGGGACTGTACGAAACAGTCGTCAAGTCTTTAGCAAACTTGAATGCGAAATTCTCCGCAATGTTACGCTTGATGTGGATGTGTTAGGCAAGCTAAGTTCAGAGTGAATTGGAGCGAATCTTTGGTAAGAGCGTTAGCAAGTTAGACTATGTCGTAGTACAAATTGTGGGTATGGCTAAGTTGTGTTACCCTTGCACTACCCTACACCTATCCTACACCTACCCTACCCCCTTTTTTTTTCTTGCACACAAACCTTGCCCTGACAATTACAAATCCAACAAAAGTATAGTCTTTGTTATTCGCTGATAATGCAGCTTTCTGTAGCTGAAAGAATTGATTAAATCGAATAAATAGTGTTTGTACTTATTACTAACAAACAAATAAATGACAAACAATAAAATATTTTCTCTTTATAATATTGTTTAGTAATTAACTATAAATCTTACGATTAGAAAGTAATGAGTGAGCGCAGCAAGCTTGAATTTTTTTGCAATAAGTATTGCTATCCAAAAAATGTGAGACAGTAGACAGTTAGAGTATGTTATCACATCTAACATTTTCACAACTTGGTCAAACAAATTATTTAAATAATGGAACTGGGTCATCAATTTTGTTTCAGTTTTGTTAGCAAATAACCACTTAGAACGATCTACAAATTGTCAATAATTAGCTTAAATGGCCGCTTAAGAATTAAGAATTTCGTTTTTTTTACTGGTAGCACTAGTTTCTCCTTGCTGGTAGGTATAATATGATATATCATATATGAAACTCAAATTTCTAATGACTGTTCGTAAGCGGGAAAAAAAATACCGAAAAATGCCTTCTCACACTTTGCTAATCCGGCTCTCAGGAACTTCAACCAAAACTCATCGAAGAAAAACCACGAAATGCAAATATTGTAAAACAAGGAACTTGGTCGAGGCCATTTATCTTCGTGAACTTTTAATATCGGACCCATCAATCTCAGATCGAAGGTTCATTAGCATGAGACGAGTGTAACGGATACTGTCTCCCAACTTCAGAATTAATATCGACTCGTTCCAACTTCTGCCGAATTTTCCATTAAAACACTGAAATCCAGGCTTATTACAATGATAGATTTCAAACGGAATTGGATTCCGTTTGAATTTTCCGTTTTCCTAGTCGTATTTGCGGTTGCGCTTAACTAAACAGCGGCCTTCAGCTTTTGGATTGATTACTTTCACCCGTACTCAAAAACGTTACTATGACATCTCACAGCACGCGGGGCTCTAACCAAAGATATTGGATATAGAGCATAGATGAAGCCTTGAATAATAGATAATGTACACTCTCAATATATTACAACTATTTGTTTTTTTCTACTTAATCGTAAATTCAATAGTTCCGCTAAACTCGATCGAGTTCATTCTCCATCGTACTTATTCGGAGCTACTTGGAACGTCTCGTTGACATTTCATGGATTGTGTCGGCTGATATTATCTTATGCCCTGTACCACGACATTGACAATGGTAGAGATAATATCGTTTTGCAACAATCACTGATTATTAATTGTAACTTTAAATTCTTATTGTGTGTAATGCATGTGTTTTGGTTAACTAGAATCTTTTCAGAAAAAATACCAATACTCTGGAGAGTCTCTATTTTTAATATTAGCCCCGGCTCCAGGCCACACACTGTATACAAATGACTCAAAAAGCTAGTACATGAAGATGAGCAAAGTCACCAAATTGACAGTATCACAGCTTTCTGTTGCAGTGTTGCAGTAGCACTGTTGCCATGAAGAGATCGCTTGTAGCGATAAGGCCGCCTTTGCTCATATGTGTGTCTTGTTACTGTAACTGATTGATACTATTATGTTTTGTGAGCAATAAAGTTTTTATCTTTCTATCCCTTAATTTGACAAACTTATAGCCGTCCCTTTTGGATACATTATTTATACACCATTAAAAAAAGAAACGAAATATGTACTATGACTTCAGCTGTGAGTAGGCTCCTTCAATGTCCAATTTCTTTGGTTTTAACTGACAACTCTTAAGTGGCGATCGCGCTTTGCGTCCGTAAAAATGAACGAAATTGACCAATCATAGAGCCGTATTGAAGGCAATGTCGCACACTAACTCTACTTAGACAAGTATTGTTTGTGAACACGGGTGTATGTCTCTTTGCGTTATTTCATCTTACATGAACCAGAAAATTTACAACACTGTTTTATGTTATGTTTCAACACAGTGATCTCCATTCCATCTGCCAAAGCAGGATTTGGTTTATTATAATGGAGGCTCAATCAAGTGAGATTTAATTACTGTCTAATTTACTAAGCATGCCGCCATTTCGCGTGATGGTAAGTGACGATGCGACTGAAGATGGAACATGCCTGTCCAGAAGCAGCCTTTTCATTCTGGCCTTGAAGGAGTCTATGTCGTACTTTATTATTTATAGAATATAATCAGGTATTTGCTGCCATCTCCCCTTATGTTAAGTGCAGTCTACGGTGGATCTGTCTATTAAAACTTTTGTAGAAAACAGTACATTTGGGGAACATTGTACTGTTTTGGGGAACACATTAACTGGCAAAGTGTTTCATTCCCTTCCTATTGTCTCTAGATATTCTACCTGCCGCTGGCGCTATGCATTCCGCCCGCGCAGTTCATCGCCCACCACCAGTTCAGCTACCTGTACATGTTCTGGATCCACACGGAGACCATCAAGAGCCTCGGGCCCCTCGAGTATGTCCTCAACACGCCGAGCCACCATAGGATCCATCATGGTACGTTGAAGATAGATTTATTAGCTATTAACAAAGAAATCAAGTGTGTATCTGTGGCTTTGTGTATCATCGTAGCACCCGAACGGATGGACCGATTTGGATGCGGTTTCATTTAGTAAAAGCCAGTTTTATCAAGTTGCTAAACAAGTAGTAAACTAGGTCGGGGGTTGTCCGACTTTATTTGTCGGTTAGGTTATGTTTGTGACAGAAAAGAGAAGCCGGACTATGCGTACAAAATCGCTATATTTCAACAACAAAGCTTATTTTGTGACAGTGGCAGACAGCATACGCGAGGCTTAGCCTTTTTGTTAATTAGACAACATATTCGCAACAAAATAGTAGAACATTCAGAGAGAAAATTACTGTTGCAGAGCCTTGGTATATGAGGGATGCAAAATAGCTTTTGGGCTTCCGTGATTAAGCTGCGAAAATCCTTCCACAAATATCTCATTATCACAATTTTTAATGAGAGGGAAACATTAATTATTCTCTAAAATAATCATCCTCACAGCCCATAACAGTCCACTGCAGGACTTAAGGCATCTCCCACGAAAGGGGAGGCTATTGCCATAATCTTTACGCTTGGCAGATGAGTTGGAGATCGCAGTGTTATAATATAACAATGGAAATAGCTGCTGCACATTTTCTAGCCTACGGAGACTCTAGATCTTTTGCCTTGGAAACGTTAGTCGCCTTATACGACACCAACAAATGTAAAGGGATGGTACTATTCTACTCTGCCGGACACCATACGGCCAATTCTTTTGAATACTACTTTTATTTTTAGGAAGTAACCCATACTGCATAGACGTTAACTACGGAGGAGTTCTCATAATTTGGGACAAGCTGTTCGGTACATTCAGGGAGGAAAAAGAGACCGATCGGATCGTATATGGACTGCTATTCCAACAACCGTCTTTCAACCCTCTTCAATTACAGGTACATTTTAACTTCAATGCTAGCATCATTATTATCATCCTGGCGTCAATCCTAGTTTAGCCTCTCACGCGGCCTGAGTAAGCAATTGTGTCTTAGGGCAGCCTCTTTTTCTTTTAGCAGGAACTAACTAGTAATGGATTTGTTTTCATCGGTTTAATTTTAATGGTAGTAACATTGCATTGTCACCAAACATAAGTATGCAAAGTTTCAGCTCATTCCGATGCCAAGAACTGGGTCTAATTTAGCTTGCAAGACCTAAACAAACATACATTGCAAGTAAATAAAAGCTGTAAAAGGTATTATCCAGTACACCAGTGTAGATTCAGTCTACGATAGAGCATATAGGGCCTTTGAAACAACTTGAGCGAAGATTATAAAGCGATAGACAACATTTGTCTTGCCTGTTTCTTAAAAACTTTTACCATCTCTAGCATTTAAATTATCCATTAAAATTCATGCACTAATCAGGTCTTGAAGGCGTCCTATCCAAATACAGGCTAATGCACGGGTTCAAATTATTTGAAATACATGTTAGGTAAGGAATGTTGAAATAGGCGGTGAAACATTCGTCTGATCGACGATGAGACATTGTCTATGAACATCTTCCCTAGACTCAACTTGAAGGACCGACCCCAACAGAGCTCTATGTACCATACGTTGGTGCTACGAAAACGCGGCGTATACGCGGCGCATCGGCTGACATTTCGCATTTTTGACTTAACAGCTCAAGCTCGTACTGTCTGTTTGTCAAAAAAGTGACAGTGAGTCACGTTAAGCCTCGGTCACACGCAGCGATTTGTAGCAGCTATAAATCGCCGCTACCGTGTGACCGTGTCGACTACATGCAGTTTGTAGCAGCTACAAACTTTATTCGAATGGTGCCCTCTAATCGAAATATCGTCTGTAGTGACTCGTCGACAAATAAGACAATTGATTCGGTTGGTCTGTGCTGATCTAGCAGAACAAATGCGACGTCATAAAAGAAATTTAAAAAAATTTTAAACGTAACGAATTACTACAGGTTGAGGAAAAAAATATTTTTTTCTCAACCTGTAGTAATTCCGCCTATTTTCGCAAGAGTCGCATACAACCAACAATACAAACAATCAAAGTACTAACGTTACAAACTACTGGCTTAAAAAACTGCCAAAGCCAAAAACATAACGAATTTTTTAATTTTTGTTGTGACCGGTTTTACTCGCGCTTAATTTAGCAACTGACCTTCTCACACGTAGCTAAAAATCGCTTGGCTAATTATAGCCGCTATAAAATTGAGCGAGCATGTTCAATTTTATAGAGGCTACAATTCGCTCAGCGATTTTTAGCTAGAGCACGTGTCCGAAGCTAATTTTCGCTGGTGGAAAGTAGCAGCTACAAATCGCTGCGTGTGACCGAGGCTTGATGACCCGAGTGGTTCCGTTGGTTAACATGCCGGTCGCCACGCAGAGGTCCCGGGTTCGATTCCCGGCCGAGCAGATATTGTAATGAAATTTTTTTATTTCTGTTACGTGTATGTATAATAAGTATGTAATTTAAAAAAAGTATATAAGTAGTTTATCAGTTTTCTAATACCCATAACACAAGCTTTGCTTACTTTGGGGCTAGATGGCATTGTGTGAATTTGTCGAAGCATATTTATTTATTTATCGCAGCGACAGCGTATTTTGAGCTTCGATTTGGTAGGTCGTTCGATTCGAGCCTGTGAAAGACATTATTTTGAACTACGGTATGGTTGGTCATGAGGACGTAATATTCAATTTAATACATTATAGACATTCTATACCGGTTACATTGTGAAAAAAGTCTGCGAGTATGACAGCTGGCTGCACAAATTGTATGCTGTCTTCAATAGACCGAGTTGGAAGCCAGGCGTCTATACAAGATTCAAGGATATGGAAGAAGACGTGAGTTTTGCTTATTGTATAATATATTTTTTCGGAGAACCAAAGAACATCGTTGTCTCTAGATGACACCACGATTAGGCAAACCCAGTATGAGAAGTCATGTGGCTGGTTGAAGCGACGATCTGCGCAAAATGGCTAGCTGTGGCTGGATCTGCCAGAGCGAGGACTGGTCTAACTAACGCGTCTAACAGTGGATTGCGGTGGGTAAATGATGGTGATGGTGATGTAATTCAAGGTATAAAAAATTATAAACTCTCTTTGAGAGTACTACTTACATATGATAATACGTCATATGATAATATCCAACTTTAATCTAACCTAAGCAGCGCTCAAACATTCTTAATACTGTGGTAATAGTAGGTAATCCTACCGCCAATGGCAGCAATGGCCGGCAGTTGCGTTAGCACAGAAGGGTAGAGTGCGTAGCGGGGCAGGCGGTAGAGTGGATAAATAAGGATAATTTGTTGAATATTCGAAAAACCTTAACTTATTTGTTGGCTCAGCGTCCGAATCGGACCAACAAATCCCGCAGGATAAGGACAAAGAGCGATCTTTGTGTATTTTTGCCGGTTATTTGAAATATCGAGATAAAACAACCTCTATTGAAGCACCCAACGCGCAAGCGTACCTACCAAGTCTCACACGTCCGCGCGCTAAATTGTAATACCAGCCGGCCGCGCTAAATACTAGCATAGATGAAAAATTTCTTATACAGCCATATAGTGATTTCTGTACTATCATGAATGAATCATTTAATACATCTATTGACCTCTTGTAGAACAAATGGCAGCTGTCAAACTGTCTCATCATCATCATCTCGACGTTATGGTTGCGCCCCGCGCGGCACGCGAAGGCCCGGGGTCCGCCCGGGGTCAAACTGTCTACAGAAAACAAACTGACTTGGGGCCTGTACCCTTGGACGTGTGACTGGATAACCAGATTTTGACGATTTTATTTCATATTTGCCTATTAATAAATAAAAATCACCTTTTTCCAGCCCGCAATTCACACCCAAATAAAATACGACGTGAAATTACCGAAATGGTGCTTTGTGTATCTGTTGACACATTACGCTATCACTCTTTATGGATTCTACCAACTATATTTGCATCATTTGGTAAGTTTCTACATTTATTCTACAATTTTAGATTAGGTGGACTTAAAACCCTTCATATTCCAAAAAGGAAAAATTAGGCTGCCACGGAACGGTCTCACCCGTACTCAGAAATAATACTTGTATTAGTAGCGGTACTATGTGCACGTTACCGGCTCTTTGCTAATTGGGGAGTTCAGGCGTTTCGGCCAGGTCTGGTTTTGGCCCGCGAGCCGAAGAGCCTGATGAATTAAAATGTTTTCCCGAAATTAAAATTGTCCTTAAAATGGTTTAAGGTCACTCGGGTTAAAACATTATAATAAAATTTTTAACCTGAGGAAACATTAGTTCATCAGGCGTTTCGCCCGCGAGCAAAACTAGCCCGGGCCGAAATGCCTGAACACTCGCTTAAAGAACACACCGCGTTCATATTATACTGCTCTATAATTGGTGAATTTTGCTCAGTACCTTAGCTTTGTGGTCATTTTGACGGACGCATAGTGGTGATCGCCTATTAAGTATAATTGATAAGTCATAAGTCTGTGCGTTCGCGCGCACTGCGATACCTCATAGTGTTGTTTATGAAAACGGGTGATAGTCATTTTAAAAATTTAAGTATGTTAATACTATTATCACAATCCCACTAAATACGAGAGTTTGTAAGGATCGCCGTTTATTAATCATCCCTACTGTGGCTACCTATATTCAGTATTCAGTTATTAAACTAGTGTTCTATAATAATATAAATAATACATAATGTAGCCTCAGAAACTTTAACTGAATACGCAAATTTTAGATAGCAACACCATTTTTAAAATGAGGAAATTTTGCTCATTGATTTTATCCCGAAATTCAATTTGTGATTCTCGCAGGGATGACCCACTTTGACGCAAAATCGTGTTATCGGTCCTAATCAAACTTATGGTAGGCGCATTAAGTAAAGTGACCAATATAATCAGATCGTTATCGAATGGGCCATCAAGACTTTAATCAAGTAAATAGACCCAGACCAAATTGAAAATAAACGTTGCCCTCGGGACTACTAAAAATCATTCGGTCAATAACACTTTTTAGAAAAGGGATTTGAAAATCCAACGGTTTTTTTATATTATACGGCAGAAAAACAGCCAAGCAGACCACCTGATGGAAAGTGGTCACCGCCGCTTATGGACATCAGCAACACCAGAGGCGTTACCAATGCGTTGCTCGCCTCTAAAGAGGCCTCAAAGCTAATACAAGCTTATAAAAGCCTCTTGAACTATACCATGTCATAAGTGGCGCTAGTGAGAAGGTCCGTTGTCAATTACTACTGTGCTAATGGACAGAAACCACTTCAGTAAAATAACGGATATCTTATAACCAATAACAGATCTTTATTTCGACATCAGAAGTCATTTCTCAGTAGTGCCATCTGTAATCGCGAAAACCCTCAGAAGATAATTAAAATACCCTTTCCAAAAGCATTTAGGATGGATTCAACAGGCGGTTTCCAATCCAATAACCGAATAAGGGAGCTCTTTTGTAAATATTTAGAAACGTCTGTTGTGTGAGCAGTCAAAACAAAGTTTCGACATTTTACAGATACAATTAGACGCTTATAAAAGCTTTTAAAACTTAATAACAACAGGAAACTTTTTACAACATTTTGTAAATACCGGTGTCGGACTACCTTTAGATTCAATTAGAATTTTGATAAACAAATCGAAACAAAAGGAAAGTTCTTGCAACATTTGTAAACACATTACTGGTGTGGAAGCCCCTTGGAGGCTTGGAACTTTCCTTCCTTACATAATGTTTTAAACTATCGCGGTTATTATAACACTTTTTAAGGGTATGTTCCGGGTTTCCTACCGCGTACCTTTATGACGAGTAGCCCGATATTTCGACACAGTTGCATGCATCATGGTCACGGGACGACTAGGGTACGCGGTAGGAAACCCGGAACATACCCTTAAATTGTGTTCCTTCCTTACTTGTGGAATCTTGCCTCGTTACAAACTCACTAAGCAAATACTTATTTTACAGACAACTCCGTCGATCACAGTACTGATATTGGTCATATATATCTTCGCTTCCCTAATAGTATTCGGAATGATGCTAGATGCTTCGCCAAAAGTGCCAAGGTACGAAATGCTAAGGTGCCTAGCGATGATAGTCATCACCAACTACATCACCACGCCTTGGGGTCTAATTGTAAGTACCCCAATGCAGATATTCTTCCTGCTATCCGGTTTGTTCTGGTTTCTACTGGTTAATAAGACTGTTGAGATGAAAGCGGTGAAGTCTTGTGACTAGGTTTTAGGTCAATTTTTTTTCAAGTATACTGAATTTGTAAAATGTTGAACATTGAATCATGTGAAATAAAGTGTTTTTGAGTATTATCAAGATGACGTTTTATTAAAACTCAGACAATACTAAGGTCCTCATTTAGACTTTTCCTTCCTAAATATGGTTACATAGCGTAATGTTCCAATTACATATTCGAAAACAGTCGTTTAAGGATATAGTTTTTTCACGCCAGAATATAAAATTTTAAAAAATAACTTTTCGATACAGCATTTCCCATACTATTTTCATTACAGCTGTAACGTAAAATATTTTTTTTAAAATGATGTAACACTTTTATTTTTTAAATTTTTGTCGGGCGCCGGTACATGGCGAAATGTAGGCTGAATACCTAAATGTCTTTGACAAAATCAAAATCCAATTCAAAATTCAAATTTTCCTGTATATATTTGTGATTGTGTACGCTTTGAATTATTTTCCCGCTAAACAGAATATTTTTTCTAATTGTTGTAATTTGTGTTTGTGAATGTTTTTTATTGTTTGAAGAAAATCAAAAGGTAAATGTGAAAGTAGTGTAGTGAATTCCCGCCCCATGATATCCTCAACATAGGTACAACAGAACTGACTCGCAGCTTACTTTCAGCAGAGTTGAGAAAATTATAGGTACGATTTTTTTAACATAAAAATATGAGTGTAGATAAAGTAGTGTATGCAACTGCATATAATTAGGTATTAAAACACTCGTGTCAAACTATTATCATACTCGGCTACGCCACGTATGATAAACAGATACTCATGTTTTAATACCTCCTTTTATATGACAGTTGCATAAACTACTATAAAAGTACAGTAGCCGTGTGTAGCCTTGGCTGTGTGGTGTCCGACAGAGTACAATAACACCAACCCCATACTCTCGTGGGTGTCGTACAAGGCGACTAATGTTTTCGAGGCATCGCTTCTAGAGTCTCCGTTGGCTCGTAAATGGGCAGCAGTGGTTTCCATTATTATATTTATAATACTGCAATCTCTAACCCACTTGCCAAGCGTGGAGCTTACGGCAATTACAGTTCTAATCAAAACGTAATTACCTAATGTAACATTAAAGCGTAAACTTTTATAAGGTTTTCTCTCTTGTTTGATCTTGTAAACGAGCCGTTCTTTTTTCTATTTTATCATATTGCTAGCTGCCCGGTGCGACTTTACACTACCCTACCCCTACCCTACCGTTCCCTTCACCTATCCTACAACTACCCTACAGTAACGTATTTTTCGCTTATAGCTAAAAAATATTTTTTTTATGAACTTTAGATCTAGCAGTGCGTCTATCATCATCGTCCTAGCGCTTATCCCGGCCTCTGCCAGGGTCCGCTTTCATACCCATTCTTCTCCACTTCGCTCGGTCTTTGGCATCCTCGCGTCGTAACCCGTTGGCTCTCGCATCCGACTCAGCGATGTCAATCCATCGCTTCTTGGGTCGCCCACGGGGCCTTCATCCTGATACCGGCAGATTCAAGTACCTATTTCCCACGTATCCCTGAGGCTTACGCAACACGTGACAGCGCAGACGAGCCTCCTCGATCTTATGTGCGATATCCCTCACGCCAAGGCTGCCACGGATGTACTCGTTACGTACTCGATCGAGTCGCGTAACTCCGCACATTCACCGCAGCATTTTCATTTCGTAGCAGTGCGTCTACGGGCTACTGTAACTGATTACGATCAGCCGGGCCATACTTTTATTTGCCACCTTACTGGTATAAAAAAGAAACACGGGTCGAATTTTACAGGTTCTAGTGTGTTATATGCTCTATGGCTGAGAAATATTTCTGGCGAAGCAAGTCTGCGAACTCCATGCCAACTCCAATGGTGGATGTGCAGCGTTACGCGACTCGACCGATTTCGTAATGAGTATGTAACGAAATCACTTATTGCATAAGCCCCATTAACCTGCCGGTAACAGCAACAGGGATAGTAAATAGGTTATTTCCTTATACCTCAGCAGGTATAAGGAAATATACCAGCGTATACCTAAGGAAAGAAGTCCAACCAAGACGCGAGACCAAGAAGCGATGCATTGACATCGCCGAGTCAGACAGGAAAGCCAACGGCTAGCAACGTGAGGATGCCCAATATCTGACAAAAATAATGGAAAAGCGAATCGATCCTGGCAGAGTCCAAAATTGAGCGCTCGGATGATGTGTTGTAATTGTGATGAGCCCTTGAGAACCGGAAGAAAGCTACATAATAAAAATCTAATGTATACTTTTTAGTATCCGAAAACAAGTTTTGCTTTAAAATTACTGCAAAATCATATCAAACCAAAGACATAATCGTCGCTTAAACAAACGTTCGTCTGTACAGCACAGCGGAGCTAGCAACTTGGCACTAAACACAGTGAAGTTGCAAACTTACTCCATTAGAGTTTAAATCCATTTCCGGCAGTACTAATTATAAGACTGTTACGAACTTACTGTTGCTATTTACACACACCTCAGCGTCGCAGAGCCTCGAGTTCAGTTTCATCGGTATGGAAAGTGGGGCTCAATGTATACGATATGCGCTTATTAAATTTGACTTATTACAGTAGCCTAAATTCAGAAGCAATAAGCGTGAGAGCAAATCAAAGTGGATTGTATTGTTCTTAAAATAAGGTAATGGCAACTCCATCATCGACCGCATCGTCCCTTACCACCACGTGATATAGCGATCAAATACCTGACTAGTATAATATATACAAATAAAAAACTTCGCCTCGATCTGCTAATATGAATGGCTAATAGGTATAATCAGATGACTTATTTAACATATTATGGTCTGCAATAAGAACAACACAAGACAGAAAGAGCAATAAAGCAATAGAATAAAACCCATAATGAGCGATTTAAAATCAATAAGACGACGATTTCCGTCATGAGCGAGTTCGAAATAACTCCAGGGTTCCAGTCCAATAATTTTAATGTGACGCAAAAAGCGTGTCTTTGGACGTGTGTTCTTTCTAATTCTTCATAGGGCTAATCTGGAATTGTCAATGAAATTTTAAGATGTATTTTTATTTATTCAGTGAAGATTAAAGAGACAGTTAGCGATTCGCCAGAGCCTCGTCCAACTGTCTGCAGGGGCACCGCGAACAGGTGAGATCGTATTTGGCCCCAAATACATTGATGTGTCCCCATAACTACACGACGTTATTTGTAAATATGTATATCGATGTAGTGAATATAGTATTCATCGACTTAAGAAATGACGTTAGAGCTAAGACGGTTCAAAAAGTAATTAATGTTTCCGTCTATCTTTTGTTTGTAATTTAAAAGGTAATTAGCTATACATTTGCAGCACACACGAGATTCATAAAAAGTCAGGTATATGAATGTTATATTTTGATATTAAGTATCAACGATGAAGTACAGGTAGTAAGTATGTGAATGTAATTGGTAATATTATTTTACTGCTGACAAAAGCTATGAAACCCAGGAAATTCAATTTCCAATTCATTTCGGTATATTTTCTATAATCCAACAAATTAAATAACCAAAAGGCGTGACGTGTATGTATGAAATTATCAAAAGGAGTATCTCTAAATGGTTTCTATGAATAATGTCCATCAACACACGGAACCCTAATGCGAGATCCACGCAACAAGCCATTAGATTAAGTGAGACGTTTCTAATGACAATTGGAATGACGCAACAAATAAGTAATGTGACACTATGTTGATTGAAAGACGTCATTGTAACAATGTATTTTAAGGACCAACAAGAAAAAAAATGATACAAAAAATTGTTTTGAGAAATAAACATGCGACAGAAAACCTAATATAATTGCTTTTTTCTTCAAAAAGGGCTTCCGTGTGCCATGGATATCAACGTACTTACAAGTCATGGATTATGTAATTGACAAGTGGATTTTGTCATTGTTTATATTCTTATTATGGCCACTGAGACTGAGACTTGAATACCTCAAAAACTGTATAGCGAGTATTCGAAGCTTAGTCTTGTAATAGTTCTCATCGTTGCAAAGAATACATATGGTACCAAAGTCCTCTATATTTTTATTTGTATTTCAGGACTATAGAAATAAAATACACAACAATACAGCTTTTCTAAAATATTTAAATACTTGGAGAGGTTTTTCCTGGAGAGTACAAGATGGAGTTCTTCAAGAAAGTGGTGAAAAGGTTTTGACGGGGTAGGCAAGGCGTGGGTGATACCCCTGGTATTGCAAACGTCCATGGGCAGCATTGACAGGCCGTACGCTTGTTTGCCACCTTAGTGGTATAATATAATTAACAATAAAATAATGCATATTATTATTTTAATGGTAAATGTAATTCATTGAACTAATAAAATTTGCTTAGTAGTCGATTCGATTCGGATCTTTATTCGGTTATACTAAGTATTATTAGGCCGGAACCCTGAAGTCGCGAGTCATAGTCGTGCTTATCCGGTCTTTTTCATTATCAGCGGGACCTTAAAAAAGTAAAACGAAGTCATTCTTTACCCAAGTAATAAACTATATTAAGAGGATATTGCACCCTAAGGCTTCCTTGTGTTGCTTAGGAATAAAGATTTAATTATGGTGATTGCTCAATTTTGCTTTACTTATCTAGAGGACAAGGTATAGCGTTAATGTTGTATTTTATCGGCGAATCACTCGGAATTACTTTAGGTTTATCAGGCGGTAGGACTCTGTGAAGCCTGAGGAGTGAGTAGTATACCTTTCGACGCATTGTACCAAAAAATGACCATACACACTTTGTACGACCACATTTTTAATAGAAAACTGCCAGATACGCAGACAACCGCCTTATGTATTTCTGCCGCCAAGCAACAGTGCCTGTAGTTGTATTCTGGTTTGCAGGTTAAGGTAGTCAGTGCTATTGCAGGCATGAGGCATTTCATCTTAGTCCTCACAGTGACAATGTAACTGCAGTTCTGTGTTTTTGTTGCCTGCAACCTTAATGCATGGATCGCAGATGTTATCGACCATAGTTACCGCTTACCATCAGGTGGATTGTCTGCTTGTTTGAAATTGCGAGGAATAAAAAATAAAGAAAAATAGTAAAGACAATTGACTCGTCGCGCTCCATGAAATTTTTTGTTTGCTATTGACATACACTTTGTTTATTTATTTAACAGTTTATTGCACACAATAAACAATATACAGAAACTAAGAAGAAACTCTTCCAGCAGGCCTCTGGAGAAGAGAGACATGGTAGAGACACTTTAGTATGTAATTCTTTCAAAACTTCTCTACAGCTGATATAATATAACCTCTTCTTCTTTCAATGGAAATACCCTTTCATTTTGTCTGTTTTATGAATAAATGTATTTTGGTACGATTTAATACTGCAACCAGAAAATATCATCTTATCCCTACTACACAGAAAGATTTCTACCTTCAATTTGTAAGTATAAACAAAAAGAATTGTTAAAAGATATTGATGGGTAAATTAGGGTGGTTATAAATTATGTGTGCCAAGGCAAAACTTTTTCGGCCAAACTTTTTCCAGCGCTAATAAAATCTTTTTTTTTATTTTATTTAAAAGGCACATACAACAAATTACAGTCATTAAACAATACTGTGCATAATTTCTTAAATGTAAGTACTAGACTATAATTCTTTTCCATTATGTGCACAGCATGGCTTAAAGTATTTCTAAAATTATAATAGTGTTAGTAGTATTGGTTAATTAGAACAAAAAACATCAAAATTTCAGTGGTGATTGAACTAGAGAAGTTCAAACTCTCAAAAATCAAACATATTTGTATGATTTTTGAGAGCTCGAACTGCTTAGTTACCAACAGAAGAATACCAAGCAAACACATTATTCTTAAATTTTGATAAACTCGGATGAAATATGTCAAGCGACGAGTGTTTTTGAACCGCTTCATTGTATTGGCGACAAATACGGACTACAGGGTTATAATAAGATGTATTATTCGAGTAAACTTGAAGGGCAAAAAGTCTCTGACTAGGATTACGTGATTTATAGCGAGTATTAAAGTTTAATAAAGAGAGGAGCGCTGGAGAATCATAATAGTTGTGGACTATTTTGTAAAGCGTTACCAAATCGTTGCAATTGCGACGTGTTTCCAAGGAATCAATACGAAATTTCAACAATCTATCGGCATAAGAGCGTAACTGTCTGCCTACGTGGCGTCGGTAGCAAAGCATATTGAGATGTTTCCGCTGTACTCCTTCAATACGTGCACTGTGAACCCCATAGAAAGGAGACCACACTACAGAATTATATTCAAGAATAGTCCTGACAAGCGTATTATATAAATATATTACAGAACGAGTGCCTTTGAATTCTTTGGTGGACCTGTAAATGAAACCCAGAGTACGCATGCTTTTGTTAACAATGTGTTCGTAATGGTGAACAAAGGATAGTTTACTATCAAGATACACACCCAAATCTTTTGCCACAAATTTACGCTGTAGGATAGTATTGGCAATGGTATAATTGTTAACGGCCATGTTTTTTTTGCGAGTAAAAGAGATAACAAAGCACTTCTCAGTATTTAACGACATCATATTACGTGTACACCAGTCAGCCACCAAGTCAAGGTCCTGTTGTAACTCAATAGCATCCACGACGCTAGTGATCTTTCGATATATTTTAAGATCGTCAGCATAAAGCAGACATGGGCTTTTGATGCTACCAGAAAGGTCGTTAATGAAAATCACAAATAAAAGAGGTCCTAGATGCGAGCCCTGTGGCACTCCAGAAGTTACAGTAACTGGTAAAGACTTATGACCCCCCACAGAAACTAACTGACTCCTATTGTGAAGATAAGATTCTATCCATCGAATTAAATTGCCGTGAATTCCGTAACCCATAAGTTTCTGTACCAGGATTGAGTGATTTACTTTATCGAACGCTTTACAAAAATCTGTGTAGACCGAGTCTACCTGATTTGACTCGGCGAAGGCACAGCATAAATAATTCTTGTATTCCAATAGGTTCGTAGTTGTCGAGCGACCCGTGACAAAACCATGCTGTTTATTGGACAAAAATTGTTTGAAATATAAATTAAAATCTCTGTATACCACGGCTTCGAATAATTTTGCGCAACACGATAATTTACTGATAGGTCTGTAATTTTCACATTAAATCCCTGACCGTTATTTGAAGCTTACTAGTTTGAGATAGGCCCCTATCTGTTTTCCGTTTCCGCTTTGCCTTTCTCTTTCCATATAGCTCTGTCCCGCTCATCACCCCCGCTCGGCGATCCCCACCAGGCAGCCGCGACCGGTCTGAGGAACCGCGGTCCGCGGTCGGCTTGCTTCATTGGCGTCTTGTTTTCCGCCGCGTACGGTTGTCTCTAAAACTTTCGAACAACCGGAAGAAACTAAAATTAAAATAATATTATAACACTACATAAGTGTTAATTTAAAATAATATTCCTTCGTGAGTTCAATTTGCAAATAAGTTAAATCAGAATCGACTCGCCTTCATCTGGTAAGTGCTATTGGATTTTCTCTTCTTTTTCGAGTGAGTAAAATAATATTATATTGTCGGGTATTCGTGCCTGATTTTATAATAATGGTTCAAAGACATTGTATTGTTTCTTGACATGTAAATTAAGCATATCAAAATTTTTGTGAACCTACTACAGTTTATAAACTTCATCATCACAGCCCGTAACAGTCCACTGCAGGACTTAGGGCCTCTCCCACGAAAGGGGAGGTTATTGCCATAATCTCCACGCTTGGCAGGCGGGTTGGAGATCGCAGCACATAAACTTACCTACATATTAATTTTTTCTTTTTAGATATGAAAATAGTCAATCGTTTTAGATTTTCAAATTTTAAATTTTTAACGGCGCTGCCGTTCGTTTTGTATTACTTGTGTATTTAATTTACAGCGCATTAATATAGTCCTTTCTCTTTTTCATTGTATGGCACCTACCCACATTATTTTTAGTTGGTAAACTGTTTTATTTGGGTATAGATGGATAAATCTAGCAATCTAATCAATTATGGTGTGGTTGCGGGTGCTCCAAAACTTATGTTACCTTCTGTCTCTTTTCTTATGATTTTAATAACTAAAATGTAATTTTGTGTTTAAAAGTAATTGAATATTACACAAATTACTGTGTAACGTATTTCTGTTCATTTAATTGTTCTTTAGAATAATAGACACTAAAAGAAAAATCCCTCAAATCGTCACCCGTCGTCCTCGACGTAGTAATAAAAAAAGGGGGGGCGTAAGGAATCACGTCAACTGACGTAGTGTAGGTGCTATTCATAAACACCTCGCTATGAATCTTCATAAACACTCTGTGTCCTTAAACAACGAGACGCTCTTCAGTCTTGTTTGGAAGAGCTTCAAGGTGACAACTTGAGTAATGACAGTTTACGTGAAAAGATGATGGAGTTATTTTCTAAAGGAGAATATTCTAAAGTATCCTCTGATTACTTCAATTAATTAGTGGGCACAGAGCGGAAACGGTACAGATGCGTCGCGATGGCATCATTAACAATGCTCGTGACCCTTTAATCAAGTCGGCCCTTCGCAAGGTGCCACCATATGACCAATGCCTATTTAATAGTTAACTGTTGACGTCAGTTCTTTAAAAAACTGGAGTAGTTAAAAAAGCTTTTGTGGTCAAGTCCACTAACACCGGTTCTGCTTTGCAAGCTAGAGCTGTCAAACCTTAACGTCACCCCCCGCAGGGGTCGACTAGTGATGATGGACCCTCGCAGGGTACCAGCTACTGATGCTGCGCTCTAGCGCATTATACTAATTACAGTCATTATAATCAACCCTCGCAGGGTTGTTGTCACTCCCCGCAGATATCGACTAGTGATGATGGACCCTCGCAGGGTACCAGCTACGGATGCTGCACTCCAGCGCAATATCCAAAATACAGCCATTATAATCAACCCTCACAGGGTTGTTGTCACCCCCCGCAGGGGTCGACTAGTGATGATGGACCCTCGCAGGGTACCAGCTACGGATGTTGCGCTCCAGCGCATTATCCTAATTACAGCCATTATGATCAACCCTCGCAGAGTTGTTGTCACCCCCCGCAGAAGTCGACTAGTGATGATGGACCCTCGCAGGGTACCAGCTACGGATGCTGCGCTCCAGCGCATTATCCTAATTACAGCCATTACAATCAACCCTCGCAGGGTTGTTGTAACAACCGACCCTCGCAGGGTTTTGGAAATCATAATCATAGTGCTCACCGTCACACGGCGCATATCACAAGAGGATCATTTCGCCAACGTGGTGGACGTCAAGGTCCCAGCAATGCCCATTACCAGAACAAAGAGTAACGTGCCAGGACTGTGATTAACCAAATCCAGTACTAGTCGTATTTCAGTGTCATCGAGTAGTTCTTCCTCGAGCTCAAGCTCAAGCTCGTCGAGCAATTACAGCAGAAAACGGGCCGCGCCGCCCGCAGAGACTAAATTGGTCAGCAAAAAAGCGAAAATATTGACTCGGAACTGTTCAGGGCGGGATGCTTGCAACAATTCCACAGGCAATGGAAAATCATAGGAGCACCGAATTTCTTGTTGAAAATAATAAAGATAGATCGCATACCTCTTCTCCAAAAGCCTCCTTTTATCATGTCAAATCATAAGGAAGGCCCATATTGCACATTCAGACTAATAAATATATCGAGTGTCCCGGGTTTCCTCCAACCAGGGGATTGCTTATGCAAGATCGACCTGTCTCAGGCCCATTTTCATTTACCAGTGGCCCCGGCTCACCGCCGGTTTCTACGCCTTGTCTACAAAAGGGAGCTGTTGCAGATGACATGTCTCCCGTTCGGTCTTTGCACAGCTCCGAAAGTTTTTGCTTCCATAACCAATTGGATGACATGACTTCTGCGAGCTCAAGACCTACGCATAATCGTTTACTTGGACGACTTCCTGGTCCACCAAGACAAGCAGACGTTACAAGAGCATGGTCATTTACTGTTGCTTCACCTGCAATATCTAGGATGGCAAATAAATTACGATTCGATTGTTATTTCACAAAAGTGTCAAGCATTTTTAGGAATATGCTGGAACCCTTGGACAGACCAGAAACATTGTGAACATCACCAACAAAGTGTGATTGGCATGCTCAACCTTGCAAGTTTTGACGTCCCAAGAGGCAGATTGCGTTTCCGTGCTCTCCTACTATTACAAAATTCCATCCTGAAAACTTTCGGCAAGAAAAGCCTCCCGTCGGAGTGTAAGGCAAGTTATTATGATGGCTTCACAATTGCCATTGATGCACTGAATCCTCAGCTATCCTTTATTCACCACCCAGGCACTTTCTCACGACAGACGCGTCAGATTTGGCTTGGGGGTTACAACTGTCAGTGTCCCCATATCGGGGATGTGGACGAAACAGGAAATGCTATTGCATTGCAATGTGTAGGAGATGTTGAGTCAGACGACAATGCTTGTGTAATGCGACAAGCAAAGGGTAGTTTCATATATTCGCAACGAAGGCGGGACAAAATCCCCACCCTTATTGGACATAACTGTCAGGGTATTTCAATTACTGAACTTGCATCAAATAGGGGTACATACCCGAATTATACAATGTTCATGCCGATTACCTGTTCCGGCACCACCTTAATGGCATCTCCTTCCACAAGCAATCCAGAAAATATTTTTGAAGTTCAGGTCACCAGTGATAGACTAGTGCGCGTCAGAACATACTCACGTGATTGCCAAGTTACGTATCTCTAGACTTGAACGACACAAGCTATGTTCAGCGATGCATTCTCCCGTCTGTTGGCGTACAATTTAGCATGGGCTTTTCCGCCGCCTTATCTGATCCCCAAGGTCACATCTGAACTCGGCGCGAGGAGTATACACAGCCTTATAGACACAGCGACCAACCTTCCTCTATACAGAGTTCAGCTAATGCTCACTCTGGAGGTCTGGAAATGTGGGGGTGGTCAAGGAATTTGACAGGTTGAAACTAAAATCAGAAAAAGTTGTTGCCAGCATCTTGGCGTGCATCTACAGGCAAGACTTACCATGTAGCATGGAAAAGATGGCTTAGTTGGGCTACGAAATCTTCAGTGGATTCGCTAATTCCAACCGGACCTATCCTAGTTCTTTTTTCGCTGTCTTACACCTTCACCACGGATTGTCTTATTACACAATACTTTTGCAGAAGTCTGTAGTGGCTACTTTATGTAATGCAGAAAGTACGGAGTCCTTGAGTTCCCACACTCTTGTCAAACACATATTGAAATCGTTTGCCTTAATGAAACCTATACATCGGAAGCAACCAATTTGGGACATTGACATCGTGTGTACATACTTAAGCAAAAAGGCCCTGATGAAAACAGTCTATTTTCTGTCACTAGTCACAGTCTTTTATGCTCTGGCAGACGTGTCCACGATTTAACGCTATTGGCCGTTGATTCAGATCACCTCATTCAAGATAACAGCATAATGTAATGTAATATTTGGTTCGAAAACCGACAACGCTAACTACAGACAGTCAGGCTGGAATTTTGTTTCAATTCCTGTTAATAAAAATTTGGCCCCTGTATTTTGGACAAACCACTTAGTGAACCTTGCTATAGACAGGTGCAGGACCGCTAAATCTACATGTCAATTTATAACTACCAGGGGTCACCCTAAAGGAGTTTCACGTACAGCAATAGCTCTCGAAGAATTGGTCGGATAATGTCCCAGTCGACGAGATATTGTCTCGTGGTAACTAGAGGTCGGGTTATACTTTTGCCCTTTCTACCGACGCGTCGGTCATCGCGACAACAGGAGATAATGCAAACTCCTGCCAATATTAATAAGGTTACAAGCTTGTTTAACCCAGTTAATTAAGAGAATTAAGAAGTAAATAACAAATTATTGTTATGTTCCATTGAATGTTTTACTTCATTTTAGAATTATTAACTAACTAACATTGAATTATTTGCCTGATCCTGTTTGAAAATAATATGCTTATCACCCTTATAAGTTAAGTATACTTAATCAATGATTCCATAAAAAGTTTATAATCTTATATTTTACATACCTATGGAATCTAGGTATCTCTATACTTACATACCTACAGTACACCTATATATATTTAGGTACTAAACCTTCACATTGGCGTCCCCATCACCAGGCGATAACAAACACGTCTCAAACTAGTAAGCTTCAAATAACGGTCAGGGATTTAATAACTGTGTTTTACCTGAAAATAAAACACATATTAAATACTTACCTTATTTGAAGCTTACAATTTAAATTCTGCCTGGTGTTTTCGACACAATGAAGCAAGCCGACCGCGGACCGCGGTTCCTCAGACCGGTCGCGGCTGCCTGGTGGGGATCGCCGAGCGGGGGTGATGAGCGGGACAGAGCTATATGGAAAGAGAAAGGCAAAGCGGAAACGGAAAACAGATAGGGGCCTATCTCAAACTAGTAAGCTTCAAATAAGGTAAGTATTTAATATGTGTTTTATTTTCAGGTAAAACACAGTTATTTAGATTTGTCTCCAGATTTATGAATTGGAACTATAAATGCTGTTTTCCAACAATCAGGAAACACTCCGGATCTTAGAGATATACCAAACAGAATTGATAATGGGCCACATAGTTCTTCACCACATTTTTTTATAAAGGACGCTGGAATACCGTCCGGGCCGGCACCCTTATTAGCATCTAATTGTTTTATCTTAGTCAGTACATCAGCAGGAGAGATATCTATAGTAGCAAGAGTTGAGCAGTGGTTGTTAATATATGTTTCAACATTGATTGGTGTTTGGTCCTTCTCGTAGACCGAGCTAAAGTAACTAGAAAATAGTTCGCAAACCTCTTCTGCGCTACTCGATGAGACATTTCCGTACCTCACTGTCGAGGGTATACAGTTGTCTTCCTTTCTATTATTAACATACCGCCAGAAATTTTTAATATTTGTCGTTAATGACTTCTCCACCGATGATAAGTATGTTTTGTAACACTGATCAAGAAGCAATTTACATCTTTTACGCAATAAGTTAAAAGTGTCATAGTCTCTTGGATTTTGAAACTGTTTATAACGTTTGTGCCACTTTGACTTTTCTTTTATTGCACGGATCAAGGGAGGGCTAAACCATATAGGATAATCTTTATTACACTTAGAACACAAAGGCGTGTGCTTCAATATTATTTCATTAAGGACAGCATAAAATTTTGCCACAGCCTCATTTACATCACAGTTAATTAAAACAGTTTCCCAATTTATTTCCCCTAAGTCTTTACGAATCTCATCGAAGTTACACTTGTTGAAATTTGGGCGTTTAATTAATATTTTTTTAAATGATTTACGATGACTATTTAAAGTATTTAAATTAATGGAAAGGGCAGGGTGATGTTCATCTAGACGACTCAAGGGCACTGCTCCGCAGACTGTGAGTGAATCCAATGTTGTGAGCACAAGATCAAGATAACGAGCGTTCTTATTGGGAATATTATTAAATTGTTTCAAATTACACATGGACATTGTATCAAGAAGCAGTTGAGATTTAAAATCTTGTGATGCAATGGGTAACATTTCCAATGTTTCCGACGTCATCCAATTTATATTTGGAGTGTTAAAATCACCAATACATAGGAAGTGGTTGTTCCTGTTACTTTTTTGCATTATAATATTTTGACAGTTAACATAGAAAAGACTTAAATTCTCTTTACTGAGATCTGGTGGTAAATAGCAAAGACAGATATTAATAGAGAGATCACCTGTTAGCCGTACACTCAGCCAGACATCCTCCACCGCACTCTCCCAGGACGACTGGCGAGATACTATGAGGCTCTTTTTCACGGCAACAGCGACGCCTCCACCGTTTACCTTGGTACTATTGGAGGTAGAACGGTCTCGACGAAATACCAAATAGCGTGAGTCTAGAAATTCAGTATCAAAAATGCTAGTATTTAAATTAGTCTCAGTTAAACATATGATATCATAGTTACTGTTAGCAATTCCAAGGTATAATTCATTTAGTTTACTTAATATACGATTGACATTTTGATAATAGATATACAGGTTGGCTTTAATAAAGTTTAGCGCAACATAGTTTATGTAAATGTTAGTAAGTGGGTTAGAGCTTAGCTAATTGGTCTACACTTTTAATATTAATACAGTTCGATTCATCGTGCTTGCGTACATAAACCCGGCCATATTTCACCCAGACATATTTATATTGTTTTTCCTTTGCAATTTTTCTTGTTGCAGCATGGAGATTTTTACACTCGACAGACAAATTTTCAGTGATATATATTTTTTTGTTTTCGCCAACAATACCCAAATGTGAAGAGTTCAATGTATCATTTTTGTGTTCCTTATTGTATCTGTGGGCTGAAGACAGCACGATGTCTCGTAGCCGCGGTGTAGCAAAGGTAACCAAAGTATTTCTGGGGCGGTCAGAGGCTGAGTTCATTTTAGCCACACGACGGCAGGCGTGAATAGATGGGTCGTCAATTACTACATTCATTGTATCACACAGGTTCTTAAATATACCTAAAACGTTTTCATTTCGTTTTTCGGGGACAGCTTGCAGTTCAACATTGCGGCTGCAAGATATCATTTCAATAGAGGCCAGGCACTTACCCAGATCGCTTAACTCATTTTGAAGAGCAACCGTTTGGGACTCCAATTTTAAGATGTTTTGATTTTTCTTTTCAATTTCGGTCCTTAAATCCTTTTGTTCGTCACAAATGAAATCGGTTGTTTTAGAGAAATCATTTTTGATGTCCTTTATGACGAGCCTCATTTCAGCCTGAATCATTTTTTTTATATCCTCCTGCATTGCAGAACGAAAATTTACCATAAATGCAGTCAGTGAAGACTGGAGTTTAGTTTCTAGTAGATGACTGATTTTATTCATAGTGACAGTCTCGCCGTCGTCACTACTTCCGAGCAACGTAGTAAATGATGTGTCCGATTTACTAATATCCAGAGACATATTAATATGGTCCTCGCTGCAATCGCCTGTGGTGAGCTCCTGCCGGGAGGGGTCAGGAACCGTGTTACTTGGTTTAGGACGCTGCGTGATATTCACGTTGCAAGACGGACAGGTCCAAGCAGTTAAATAGTCTTTAGAGAATAACTCGTACGTGGCCCTATTAATATTCAAACATTCGGGATGGTAGAACCCATTGCAGAGATTACACTTCATTTGCTGTTCGATGGAAATGCAGGTTCTGCATTTATTACATTTTGGTTCCATACTAATAATATCAGCAATATATGATTTGCATACAATCGTAGGTGTAAAATGCAGGGATAGAAGCGCTTTGCAGCGTAAAGTGTCTAATAAGAGTCGCCTAAAGCGTTCCAGCAACTAGATTCAATCGCTTTACAGCGCTCGGCGAATAACTCACAGTATGTTTTCCAGCGCTAAAAGCGCTCTTTGCGTTGATTTATGTTATGAGTGTAGGTAGTGGGTGAAGAAGAAATAAATGACTACTTTATTATCCACGATTCGATACTCAAATCCCAATACTATCAGCACAACATGTAGATTCTTTTGAAAATGCCAACTCGCAGTGGTATTTCTCACTTAACTTTAATAAGTATTCAAGTCCCTTCACTCTGTTAGATAGACAGGTGCTTCAGTATGTAGTCCACTATGTTCAGTTTTTATTCACTATATTTTACTTATTTTGAGTATATTATTCAAGCACATAACACTTCACCCATTAGTTATCAATAATAATGCTTTATAAACACTTTCAACCATGTACTACAATGTATAATGATTTAAAATTCGGGAGCTGTTTGTTTACGTTAGATGACGAAAATATTATTATTATTGCTCTCGCGGGGGGGATCCGAGGTCTGCCTTGACCGTGATCTATGATTTGGCAGATAAGGTAATTACAGTAGAGCGACTGCCATTCGACTTTCCTTTTTATGACATACGGTAGACAAACAGGCAAGCGGGCTACCTGATGGGAAGTAGTCACCACTGCCTATAGACATTAGCAACACCAAGAGTATCGCCAATGCGTTGTTCACTTCTATAACACGTTGATCTGGCAGCAAAAAGGCAAATGCCCTCCACTGCCAAAGCCACGGTTCCCCGAATCCCCACCCCATGGAGCACTGGAGACCTTACTCACCAGCAGAAACACAATACTATTTAAAAGAGTATTGTTTAGCTGCGGTATTTTGTAAGGTGGAGGTATTTCCCCAGTTGGGCGGCTCCAATTCGAACGGGATACCCCGCTATGCCCTACCTCTCTTAAAATATTATATACATGTTGTAAATATACCTAGCTGTTTGTTTTATTATAAATACATAATCTGGAAATATAAATCCAATTCTAAGAGCACATTAAGCATAATGTAAGTATTTAAGTTTTACTTTACTTTTCAAATATAATAATATAGCTCTATTATTGCATTGCTGTATATATAGCTATAGGTCTCCCCAATGAGCCAATGAGACCTTGGATAGCTGCATCCAGCGTTCGCCTACAGCTTTTCGCTAATCGCCAATTTACAGCCGGAAGACGGCTCCCGAGTTGCAACTCTTCATACATAAAAACTTACCTTAACTTACTT
Source organism: Blastobasis lacticolella (assembly GCA_905147135.1). Lineage (NCBI taxonomy): Eukaryota > Metazoa > Arthropoda > Insecta > Lepidoptera > Blastobasidae > Blastobasis > Blastobasis lacticolella. The sequence goes on from LR990051.1 coordinate 17,313,800, forward strand.
ACCTCACTTATAGCAATTATATTAATATGTTATACCTGTTTATTACTAAAACTATTACGAAAGTTAAGCCACACGTTACATCATAAGTGATCCAGTCGATTAGCATTATCGTGGCAAAAACTGAACTAAAACGATGGAATATTTTAGAATCCTACATTATTGTTCCTGTTTATTGTATAATCTATGCTAATGAGTTAGCGAAGCTGTGTTTTAATTAATTAATAGTCGTTCATTCTCAACGCCATATTGTACTTATAAATAGATGTTTATTACTTCTCTAAATTCGGAACTTGCAGAGTTTATTAACATTTAGACTGGATTTTATTATTACGTTCTATCGGTATTCTGCAGGTCTCGACAACGAGTAACTGAAAAACAGTGAGGCGGGCGCTCAAGTGTTTTCTTCAGCACTTTTCCTATTACAGCATGTTAGTTTACGATACATACATAACGTAAACGTTACGTTTGATTATGATAAATGAGTCTTAATAACAAATCTTACGGTATGTATGCTCATGTTGCATCTTCGGCATCGTCACTTACCACCAGATAAAATGGCGCATATATGCCTGGCTAGACTAATTAAAAAAAAAAGTGAGTATCTGATACTCGCATTTGGACAACTCACCTGATGGAAAGCGACGATGAGGTCGAAGATGTAGCATGCGTGCCTAGATGGATTTGATAGGTCTACATCTACAGCTGCGCTACCAAGTTAAAATCATTTTCTGTCATAGACTACTCTACCGAGACTTCTGTAAGGTACAGAATCGCCGTTAAGCGCGATAGATTTTCTATCATATTTTTTTTATTGCCTATAGAGGCACATGGACGGATGGTCTACCTGATGAAAAGGTCCAGGACATCAGCAATTTAAGGGGAACGAATGCGTTGCCGGCCATTGTTTTATCTTTCTCCAAGGTACCTACTTGCGTGCTAACATAGATATATCAGATAAATGTATAGATCAGAATTGTACCATTCCTGCATACGTAAGCTCAAAATACTAGCAAGGAAATAAAATAGGTAACAGCATTTCTCCAAGTAAAGAATTTCCGTATACGTCGGCAGTTGAATGCTTGAATATTGCCGAAAGTAAGTGTCAATGAACAACGTAGTGGCAGCGGTGACTTAGCAGTTGCACAAAAATCTACATTGTTTTGGCCCAAGATAAAGAACGGGCTCTGGGGGGTTGTTTATTGGCCGAAAGCGGGGACACGAGGCAGGAAGCAGGAATATGGCGGGGCAGCGCCGTCGCCCCCTACCTAGATGAGCTCGTTTAACTTTCCCTTTGGTTTCCGTTAGATTTTTGTCTTTTGAAAGGGATTAATTAACGTAATCCTAATTCAATAAATACTTTTTTAATTTTCCTTTTCAGCCTCTCTTTGGTGGCTAACCAGCTACTTGGAGGCCCGAGGCCCTCCGAAGCCAGCCAACCGGTACGAGACTCGTGTACAGTAGAAGAAACGGTTACGCAGTTCGACAAAACTGTCCATATCCATCCTCCTAGAGTGATACTCTAGGCATCACACTACGCGGAAATCACGTGTAGGGTATCTAGAGTCATGAAGCCCAAAGTCGACTTCACCTACGGATGCGGAGAGTATTGATCGCCAAACATTGTCCCACTTGTTGCGGCCCTGATAAATCTTTTTCGCTTCTTCCATATTTATAAACCTTTTCATACATGCTCGTCGGTGTAAGGAACTCTTGACCTGACCTTTCTGTAAATATGTTATTTGCAAATATATACGTCTCGATCTTCTCCTTCTACCGCACCCATTCATTGGTTTCTCCTCTCATTCCTACTGTCTACATGATATGACAGTAGCAGGATATTTCACTGTAATATTGAGTACCTACACTAACTCAATTGGCGATGAATTGTACAACAGAATATTTTTATAAATAAATATTTAATACCTATAGATTTTCAGCCATTCAATATGAAATCAACAGATTTAGCAATCCCATAAACACGAGTATGCTAGCCAAGAAAGCAAATTCAATTATCTAATTAAAGAATGACTTTCGTTTAATGAAAGACGAAATGAAGAGAATTTTAATAAATGAAAGTTGGAAAACTAGCTAAGTAAGTACGTCAAAGTAAATCTTTATTAGCGTATTTCTTCAAAAGTAGAGAAGCATGAGAAATGGCTGCGGTGACTGCTTACCATCAGACAGGCCGCAAGCTTGTTTGCCACCTGAGCGCTATAACAAAAAAATGAATAATCTTTTGAAAATAGAGAGACCTTCCCAAAAAAAACTCCTATCGAAGTGCCTGTCAGATTACATTTTAAAAGGCAATTTGTCTGAAGGCCAAAAGGTAATTTCGTCGGCTTCCCGGAAAATAAATATTGACTTACCCCGCGAATTATCCCCAAAGGATATACCTAAGCAGATTTATCAACAAACAGAAGCTATGTGCTACTGTGGTACTTAAACTACAGAAGCGTCATAGCTTCTATTGAATTGCAAAATAACTGACGTATACGAGAGATGGCGCTGCTGATATTTTACATCGCGCTATATATACTTCTCATCGTATTATACGTAAGCGGACCAAGTTCCCCGACGAACTGAGCGCACCCCGTCCCTACGGGGTGCCGCATCCGATGAAACCTGAAAAGCCCTTCCGGCTAGAGGTGCTCCCAGGGGGTGTTTAGCACGTATGCGCCTAGGTCCCTTTTTTGGCGAGTCGTGCTTAACCAGTCCGGCCGGCCGGCTGGTACTTACGAGTATGAGAGTTTACCTCCTCCTAGGGTGCCCATTTCCTTTGCGTTGGGCGCAAAAAAAAAACCCGACGAACTGTCGAGCGCCCTGAATCTCCTCCTGGAGGCTCGGGACGACTCGACAGAGCCCCTCCCTGCCGTTTCAGCGGCCCCCGTAGGCCCCCAATCCAACCCATAGCAGCGGGACCCCCTTCTGGGGTCTCGCTATAATTTCTCCAGCGTATGCTCCGTAAGGAGTGACGTTGAGCGCACTCCGTCCCTACGGGGTGTCGCATCCGATGAAACCTGAAAAGCCCTTCCGGCTACAGGTGCTCCCAGGGGGTGTTTAGCACGTATGCGCCTAGGTCCCTTTTTGGCGAGTCGTGCATAACCAGTCCGGCCGGCCGGCTGATACTCATGAGAGTTCACCTCCTCCCTCCCAACCGCTATACCGGAGGGTGCCCATTTCCTTTGCGTTGGGCGCAAAAATAAAAATAAAATATTATCTGACGCTTTTAAGTATTAAAGATTTTATTTTAATATATAATTTTTGTATTCGTATCACGTTTGCGGTCGGTGTTTTGTTAACATTGACCGGTGATACGATCGATCGACTCAACTAGGCTAGCTAGGCGCCACTAGGTTTAAGACTCTCATTCTCTTGCGTAAATCGTCTTTGAAATCACACTAACTATACAGAAAACTGGACCGTAACGAAAAGGTCTATTTCATCTTACCTTAATAACTGAATAACTATTAACCTTAGAAACATGAATCTTGTTTTGACCTTGAATTTGCGGCGTGGGCGCGCTCCCGCGCATTTCTATTCAGTGTAACCCACGATTTACAAGTGGTTCTTACGTGTAAAATTAAGTTGGTCCACAACAATCTTTACATATAAAAATTGGTGTAATTTGATCAATAATAAGGTTGGTCAGTATTTATTGTAAAAATAAGCATAAAGTTTAAAAAATTATACGAACCACGAAACACGTGGGTACCCCAATGTCCGGCGCTGAGCGAGCGAGACATTTTCGTGAGCGTCTCAAAGCTGCATAGGTAGACGTTTCACGTTAAAACCAACGGCCGTATGTTCCGACACATGCGGCCACTCAAGTAAGTAGTACAGCTCGTAGCTGTGGCCCATAATATCTACGATTCAGGCACTTAGGTTTTATTTATTTATTTAACAGTTTATTGTGCGCAGGATATTTCCTGTGCACAATAAACTGTACAATTAACTGTTAAGTATGTTAAATATGTATTCATAGCGAATAACAGGCTAAGTAATAAATGGCTTAACAGGCGCTACTTATTCCTTAAAGAAATCTCTTCCAGCCGGCCTTCGGAAGCGGGATGTGATCATGAGACGCCGATAGGACGTGCACAATATTACCTATCTGAATAGGCATATAAGTATATTCATATAAGTTTTATGTTGGATGGACGCCATAGCTTTATCTATTTCTGCCGACAAACAACAATGCTTGCGTTGTTGTGTTTGTACAACAGGCATTAGCCATACCAGCTTTGCCGTCACCGTGACAATGCACCTGCGGTTCAGCATTTTTGTTGCCTACAACCTAATCGTTGATGTTAAAAGGCGAGAGTTACCGCTTGACAGCCCACCTCATGGAAAGTCTATTCATGGATGGGTGTAAAGTCTATTCATGGGGTTCATACAATGCGTTGGCCGTGTGGTGTCCGGCGGAGTAGAATAGCACCAACCCCTTACACCCATGGGTATCGTACAAGGCGACTAATGTTTTCGAGGCAAAAGATCAAGAGTCTCCGTAGTCTGGAAAATGGGCAGCAGCATTTTCCATTGTTGTATTTAAACACTGCGATCTCCAACCCGCCTGCCAAGCGTGGAGATTATGGCAATAACCTCCCCTTTCGTGGGAGAGGCCCTAGGTCCTGCAGTGGATTGTTACGGGCTGTGGTGATGATGATGATACAATGCGACTAATGTCTGAACCAAACCAGCTACGACCTTCGCAGTTGTATTTGCAGCGATCTCCAAGCCGGCTGGCAAGTTTGAAAATTATAATAAATCCTTATACTCAAAGGAAATGGCAAAAAGGCTAGAGTTTCACCAGATATAGAAAATATGTTCACTTGTATTAAATATAATATTTATTTTCTTGTAACCTTATTTATACTCGAATCTTTCTTAGAATTTAAGGCAAGTAAGTACTAACATATTTTTGTTGAGATATATCCAACATATATTCTACCTGTTGATCTCTCTGGGCATGATTATAGAGGCAACAAAGAAATAGGTATCCATACTTTCATAGGATATTACCCACACAAAATACACCATGAAAACTACTTAGTTCAATCTTGTTGAGTTCTTTTCGGAGAATTTTCTGTTATCAAAGGATAACTTACTGCCTTAGTCCTTGAAACACGGATAGCTATATTATGAAATAGTCAGTATTGTTCAGCACAAGAATAAATTGCTGGTGTTGCTGATGTCCATAGGCGGCGGTGACCACTTTCCATCAGGTGGCCCGCTTGCCTGTTTGTCTGCCGTATAACATAAAAAAAAAAAAGAGTAGGTTATGTTACGATGCCTCAAAATACTTTTTATGCTAGGTGACTTACAAGCAGACAGCCCACATGACGGTACGTGGTAAGTTTACGGTACATCAATTCTAACTACTCATGGGCGTTATCACTTGAAATTTTTAGTAGGTATCTACTAATAACTTGCCACGCAAAGACAAATATAGTACTTATATTGAATTAATTTTGAAACCATATGGTTTGGAAGCTAGACACTTGAGTAAAAATACCTATAAAAGAAATTAAGTCTTAATATATGCAAAATGGCCAGAGAGATTAAAGTCAGCCAATTAAAAGCTAAAGTAAGATCTCAAATGAAAAATATTTTTCCATAACAAGCTTTTATCGCGGGGTACCTATAGTACCTAGTCTTAGAGCGTCGGTGGCCGAGCGGTTAGAATATCCGACTCGTAAGCCAGAGGTCCCGGGTTCGAATCCCGCTCCGGCCATGTACCAATGACTGTTTTCTGAGTTACGTACATTAGTTGAATACTAACCGATGCTCTTACGGTGAGGGAAAACATCGTGATGAAACCTGCGCATTCAGGCGACTGGATGTGTAACCATGATCCAATCTGGTCAGGTTCCCCTGGTAGCAGGGTCATGGAGGTCAGATGGCAGTCGCTCCACTGTAATTACCTGACCTGACAAATCCTGGATCATGGTCAAGGCGGACCCCGGGCCCTCGTGCGCCAGAGCACAACCGGGACATTAACGCCAAGATGATGATGATGACCTATAGTACCTAGTCTATGCATCAAGACCACTCCAAAGAGGCCAAACACGATGGTGTTTTCTTATTGCATTCCTTAGTTCCTATGACCACCTCTTTCACCAGCTTCATGGTACCATATTGATGCACTGTCATCCAAGTTACACAGGTATACCAAATTTCTGCTCAATCTATTACGGAAAAATCGTTTGCAAAAGCGGACAACTTACACATGAACAGTGCGAGTTAAACAAAGCTTGTAATAACTCCGTAGTTTTACGTCAATTTTGATTTCGTATCCATCCTTGGGCATCTTCATATATATAACGCCTACTCGATATTAGATACTGATACTAATGACTAGAAGGCTGCCTCTACTTGGGTCAAAGGATCACACTCGCCGTCCAGCGAGGCAATACGACCGGCCTTCAGGACCTATCTGATTTCTGAGGCATATTTCCTTTTAGAACCTATGATCTGTTTAAACTGACTTGTCCTGTTTGGTGAACAATGCCCAAAATCACGACTTGCCGTATCAATCACGCTACGTACATTGTGTATAAATTGTCTTGAATTATACAAGAAATACATAGAATGTTAATTTTAACGAATACTGCTGCACATTATCCATTTAAATACATAATTTACTGAACCAAACAGGACAAGTCAGTTTGGACAGATTATAGGTTAGTTAGTTTAAGGTTTATTATATTTTCTGTACTTTTTTGTTTTTTAAATAACAGTATGTAAAAAGCGTTTTCTTTCAAATGCGTACACCGCATTGCTGTACCTCTTTGTTGGTCATCAGAACCAACCAAAACTAGGTACAAACATTCGAAAAAATTGGTATTTCCCGCGGAACGTTCCATACACGTGTAAGTTATTTACACACACAACATATTTTTAATTAGAATGTATCAGAAGTACTCCACAACAATGCAATACCATCTAAATAGTGCTACCACGACCCGACGAAACCCCTGATATCCAAGACACAGGTCTCTGACCTACTTTGGTTTCAGAAGGTTCAATGTATTTTACCTCAGTACTATGTGTATTCTTTGTGCTATCTGTATACCTATTACATACATTGTATTTTTATTGCCTGTAAATTTTCGAAATAAATTATTTATTTATTTATTTATTTATTTATTTAATTTATATTAACAAAATTATGAATCAATGCGTATTTAAAACAACTATCGTTATATTGTGACGTAACAGTTTCAAGAGCGCATTACAAGACTCAATAAACAGGTTTCGGTCCGGAACCAATGTTTCTGGGCCAATGTCTCTCGCTTTGACAACACATACAAGGATCTTTTGGCTCGTGGCCGAAATCAGAACTAATCCCCGCCATCTTGTACAGCGTCGCTTTTGACAGACAGCTGGAGTTGATGTTTGACAACTACGCCCTCGTCTAAGTGTCAAAAGATCCTTGTAGTTCCTGCAGTCAATGAGCATTGCTGCATTGATTGATCGAAACCGGATGGAAATAAACATCGTCATGCCATGTCACATACATGTAGTAAATAACATAGTAAAACCTTTTTTTAGAGATTGGCATCCAGCGGGGAAATGCAGCCAGCCTTATGTGCACCATCCCCAAAAGTGACAGTGATCCAGGTGACATTCATACATAGATTTTTAGTTTAGGGCTTTGGTCTAAACATTCAAAACAAAGTCTAACCATTATCCGATCCGATCAGATTCCCCTGTTAACAAGGTCACGAAGGTCAGACGGCAGTTGCTCCACTGTAAATCTGCCAAATGCGAAGCCCGGACCTTCGCGTGCGATGACTATTATTATTATACAACAGATGTTGACTCCAATAATACAAGTAGCTGGACGTAATTTGTTATTGACATTCATTCACTGGTAATTTCGCAAGTCATTCCTCTATAGCAAGTAGTCAAGCGGTTTGTTTACAAACAAGTCAGGTGAGAACCGCGCAGTGTTGTGTTTATCTAGTATTCCAAGTATTTTTTCTAATGCACAAGCTCGAGTAGTTTTTGTGCCATTCAGCTGTTTAGTGTTTTTAGGTTTCCGGAGTGGAACGGTAAATAATGGAACCCAATTATTATGCCTCCTCTGTCTATGATAGGCCCGTATCTTTGGAACTGTGACAGCCAGGTATTTGAATTTTATTTTATTAACAACAAATAATAATAAATTTTAAATGTTGAAAATTAAGAGAGGAGCCTCATGGACCTACCATACATACAAGAAACATGCTTATTTCGTAGTTTTTAGAGTATTTTTATTTTCTCCATAATAATAATATAATAATAAATAAATACTAAAACTGGTTAAGCATGAATCGTACTCGCACTACAAAGTTCCGAAATTAATAAAGCTTTAGGAATAACATGATGGTCTGGCATCGAAGTGTTGTTGTTGGTAATCGTACGGAACCATTTGTATGAGAGTTCGAGTCGCACTCGGCTGTTTGTTTTCCTTCTATTTTTTATGCACCTGACGGAAACAAACACCCTTGATTGACAGAAAAATAGGTACTTACCGTTACTAGGATTATTATTCAGCTGTGACCTAGTTTCTGTTCGTAATTGGTTCGCTGGTTCGTTAGTTAGCTTTTTTAAACAGATTTAGTCTTTTGTGACAGAGGTAGCTCGTTAGTTAAGCGCGTACGTTCGATATGGTAAATGTATACGATGGGGTATACGTACTTGATATTTAAGTATTGTTAAGTACTATTTTTTTTTATTTTTTTTTATGTTACTCAGCAGACAAACAGGCAAGCGGGCCACCTGATGGAAAGTGGACACCGCCGCCTATATCAGCAACACCTGGGGAGTCACCAATGCGTTGCCCGCCTCTAAAGAGACCTAATTTGCTAAGTACGCCCTACTGTAAAGACACATGGTAAAGTAAAATGAAAAAAAAAGTATCGAGTCCAATATTGATTTTAAGCGTAATTTAGACCAACATATTATGCAACCGTATTGAAATGTTGCGAGGTTATTAATTTGGTCCAGTCAAGTGGCAAAAGCTAATGCATAGGTAGTGACTGTGGTGCTGTTCTGTACGAGTGAACGATACTATATAAACCTGTATGTATTCAACTGTTCTCATGTCACTTTTTTTGTCTTTAATGAGAATAAAATATATTAAAACCGAAAGTATGGACCTAAAATCTCCTACCGCGTAGACATTGGCACCGAGTTCGTATAAATGCGAACTGAAATAAAACATAATGACATTTCGCTGGCTCACAGTATTGTGTCCAAAAAATAGAAAAATGTGGGTGTGGAGGATGCTCAAGGCCAGCAAGGAGCACAATTTCAAAGATGCAAATTTGTACGAAAATCTTAAATCCCGTGTAACTCTGAAACGATATATTTTAACAAAAATCTGACAAACCACAAGCATAATAATTACTTCCTTGATCACGTCTACAAAATTACGTTGGCTTTGATAGCGTAATATTGAAAATATCATCTAACTACGCTCGCTCGGAAAACACTCCTCTTAAATCTAATGTATATTAGATTTGAAATTTATTGTGTAAATTCCGTGTCAATTTACCAAGGGGGTTTCCTCTAGGTCTCTGTGTGTATGCCTTATATTGCTCTTACATTTTGTTTCGATATTTCTAATCTGTGTATTTGTGTAACCTTTGTGTAACATTTGTATTCTATGTGTGTCCGAGTGGTCATTGTTTTATGTCAAGGCTACTTCCGTATTGACTTCGATATTTGACTTCAAAAGATTAGAAAGAAAGACCTTACCTATTGAAATTTGCAGAAAATACGAAGACATGTTTTGGGTCATCGGGTCGTTTCGGGTCACACTGAAAACTAGCAGTTTGGTTTGCAACGAAGCAAAATTATACGTGATGTCCCTTTTAGTCCCACATACATTTCACCACTAAGGCCGCGTCCCCAGTAGGCAAACTGTTCGCCGCCGACTGAGTGAGCCGCAAATTTGTAGCCAACTAAAATTCGACTTAGCGGCGTACTCAGATCGATTTGCCGGGCGTCGCAAGCAAACTGTTCCGAGCTGCCGCTGCCGACTGAATCTTCAGTTATCAGGAACAGCTTGTGGCAAACTGTAGTCACTACGCCGGCGAACTAAAACTATTTCGCCGCCGACTGGAACCGGTTTTTCTTTGAGTCAGCCGCCCACTGAGATAGTCGGCGCGCGTAACGCTGCAAATTGCGTAGATTGAGCGCAAAACTAGCAAACTGTGAACACTCCATTTAAAGTATATGGAAGGGCATACTAAACCGATACGCCGCTAACTCAGTCGGCGGCAAACAGTTTGCCTACTGGGGACGCAGCCTAAGAAAACATACCACGTACCTACTATGAATGGACCTGCGTATGGATACTACTACTTACTAGTTACTTATTACTTATACGCTTCGGAACTGTGCAAAAAAAAAATTATACTTATCCTATTGATCAATGAAACGATTAAAAAAAGAAGACACTGTGCTAGCTTGTATGTTCTTTTGATTCAATTATGATTGTGTACCTTTTCTTTTCTCTGTCTATTGCTATGTTACAAAAGGTAACATCCCGTAACATCGACAATTCATATATTTTGATTGCAGGTAACAAACCCGCAAGTGCGTTGTCACTGTGAGGACTAAGATGAAATGCCTCATGCCTGTAATTTAGCTGGCTACCTTATCCTTTAAACCGGAACACAACAATGCAAGCGTTGTTTCTTGGCGGCAGAAATAGATAAGGCGGTGTTACTCACAGAAGGCGAACTCCTCAGGCTTGACAGAGTCCTACCACCTGATAAAAATATTTATAGTGTACGTTAAATATTTATACTTACAATATTTAGGGCCGATTTTTCAATATTCAGATAAAACATATCTGTCCGATAAGTTATTGTGCGACTAAAATAAAATTGTCATTACTTCTTAAATAAGTGAAGGATTATTAGTTTGTTTTAATTTGGATGTATATTACTTTATCGGGCAGATAAATTTTATCTGAGGATTGAAAAATCGGCCCTTAGAGTGTGAAACATATTTCAAATACACATTTCTCCATTGAACGATTTGCCGACAGTACCTTTCGTTTATATTTATTTCGACGACAGAAGGTTTTATCGACGTACGATTCGCCGAAATAACTTTTCGTTTATGGTTCCAAATTATGTTATGTAAATTTTTGTGTTATGGTGTTTCTATTTGTAAAAATAAATGTTTGTTATTCTTATTATGACGCAGCTATATTTTGTATTTGATTTATTTACGAGCGACCCGCTCTGGCTTCGAACGGATAGTTTGTACTTTAACAAATTATACCTACATCTAAACCTTCCTCATGAATCACTATTGTCTATTGTTAAAAACCGCATTCAAATCCATTGCGTAGTTTAAAAGATCTAAGCATACATACGTATAAAGGGACATATGTCTGGAAACGACTTTTTTATAATATATAAAAAGAAGATAAATTGTGAATAGGAATGATAAAGTGTACCATTACGCTCACCACCAAGGATGCCGAAGACCGAGAGAGGTGGGCCAGGAGTAGCATAATGCGGACCTTGGGCCCTCGCGTGCCGCGCGGGGGCGCAACCGGGACATAACGCCAAGATTATGATGATTATGATGATGATGATAAAGAAAATAGGTGCTACAGCGTACCTGATTAAAAGCAGTAAATGTAAGCTACAGCAACTACGATTCACGCACTTAAGGTTTATGTTATCAAAATGTGCGTAGTCACTGTAAGAACTCCAATGATATGCCAGTAATAATACTAGAGAAGACAACAATCCAAACATTCTTACTTGACCGATAATTCCATTCTAACTACCAGCAGACTTGTTTGCCACTTTATCTTCATGTACATCAACATTTCAACCACAGGACGTCGATTGATGGACAAGGTCCCGTCCATATCCGTCCATACGTTCTTCAGAGATGCATGCCCCTTGTGTGGCTTGGCCATGTGCCATCCATTGTTATTAAGGTATCGTAATAGTTAGTCTGGCAGGAGCGTCGGTTAGTATCCGACTCGTAAGCGAGAAGTACTGGATTCAAATCCCACAGCAACCATGTACCAATGACTCTTTTCTGAGTTATGTATATTAGTTAAACCCTAAACCACGCTCTTACGGTGAGGGAAAACATCGTGATGGAACTTGCACATTCAGGCGACTGAATGTGTAACCATTATCCAATTTAGTCAGATTCCCCTTGTAGCAGGACCACGGAGGTCAGATGGCAGTTGCTACATCCTGGATCATGTTCAAGGCGGACCCCGGGCCCGACAGCACGAGAGCACAACCGGGACATTACCGCCAAGATGTTTATAATAGAGAGTCTGCCACTAAGACATCCTGAATCCTGTTTTCTGTCGGATGTCATGATTACTCAACACATTACTCAATGCGTTCTCTATAGCAATATCGATGATGTTAAATTTCTCAAAATCTAACCATCTGTTTATTGAAATCAATGGCGAAGCGGATGTGGCTAAGGAAAAACATGGTTCGGTTACCAAGTATCACATCAATCGTGATTATTCGAAACCGCAAGTAAATAATCAAATTAAGTAGCCTCAAGGAAAACAAGGATAATACTTCGGATACAATACAGCTACTGCCAAACTATACCTACAGTATACTATAGTAATGCCGGTGATTCTTTTTAAGTAACACTTACTAACTGCTAGAAATATTTCTAAGGAAAAAGGATACCTACACATAAAACCGGGTCCAAACTATCATTTTAGTGTATCATATCTCTGTTTAGTGGATCAATTTCTACGTTGCGTGGCATCGAATGTTCTCACAGAATTTGTTTCAGAATACCTGCAGTTAATATTTATAAAACTCGTATAATTATTCAATATTTTGTTACAGCACATTTGTGAACCGTGTTTCAAGCCAGTGTCCAAGCTCAATCTTTATAGATACTAGCTTTTCTTATAGAACTTTAAAAAATATTCAATACGGATCATTGAGGTATGCACTTTCACTTAGTTTCGGGGCGTCCAATTTTGGAAATAAATAAATTAGTTCTATAAAACAAACATACGTACCGCTTTTGTTAAAATCTTTAGTTTCTAATTAAACGTGAAACTAGCAACAAGTTCAATACACCACTCAACCACTGTTTATTCTATTTATTTATTTATTTATTTCATTTATTCGCTGTTAAATGGTACAATATGGTTGTTACAAATAAGCATTCGTTCCACATTTAACACCTTATAAAAGGCACTACGAAAGTCAGGTATTTCAGATGAAAAGCCTATTTCCATTTGAAATTCAATACAAATCCATACATAATTCACATTTAATTCAAATAATCTTTCACAGTGTAAAGTTTACACTAGGATTAGCAAACAAAACCTTAGTACAAAACCAACAACGATGTATAGCGTTGAATAAATGATTTCCATTATTTACAAGGTGATGCCGATAACCCTTGTTTATTTTTTGTATCGCCAGGCAATTGAACGTCTCACCTGGTACACCTTTGATACAGAAATAGCCACATTTAAAGCACAAAGTTCCAAAAATAACTACTTTCAAAACTAAAAAGAATTAAAACTAAACCAAATTAAACTCCTCCTTTTGGAATTGTGTTTTAAAAATATCCAAACGACCAATTTGAATTAATTTTAAGCGGCTTCAAATCGAATACGAGTCAAAAATGTCGCTGATCTTGAAGTGGATCCTCTAAAGCCTCTCCCAAACAGAGGCGGTGGCGTTACGATCGCGACGGCGAGCGGTCTAACCGTGCGGGCACGCTGGTTTTAAGTGTTCCGTTTTATCCATCAATTCGCATATCTATATCGTCTATTGTAAAATTAACAAGTGACCGCCGAATGATCGCCGGTGTGCTTGCGCGTCTCCACAAACAAGAGCGGTGTAAATGAGAAGGGGCTAACGGCCACGGGCACTCGCCCTACCGACTGCGTAATGCCCGCACTTGAACGAAATGTTCTAACTACTAATGTTGCACATTTTTGTCAATAATGAAACTGATAATCGTAATTCGACTCCAAGCGAGCTATTCCAAAAAGCGGCGACCGCGCCCGCGCTCGAGATCGCCTCTGTTTGGGAGAGGCCTAAGTTCTTGTGCGGTCGTTGACATGGCTATGTATGTCACGGTCCACACAATGTGTACGACAATCGATACCACATTGGATCGAAGTGATGTATGACTGTTTTATTAGTTCACAGCCTTTCGACAAGGCGGTCTTTGTTGAAAGGCTTCCTATCTTTAATTGGGCTCGTTTTGAAGTCGTTGTTCCAAATTTTCCGAGTAAAGCCTTGTCGATTAAGGTTTGTCGAAATTTTTTTGACTCTAAGAAGGTATGTATTGGTGTTGGTGTGTTTAGAGATATAGGTAAGAGCATAGACTAGGTAAGTTTAATACCGTTTATTCAATCTATTAAACAATTTAAATACATGTCACGTAAAAGTAACGTCAATAATAGAATTTTTAACACAAATTAATTCACAATAATGCTTCGTCAAAGTGAGGGCTAATCAATGAACGTCAAAGAAATGAAAAAAAAAACAGCAAAATAATTATAATTTGCTGTGATAAGACATCGTTACCGTTTATTTATTGCCTCCTTAGGCCCCTTGGGTACACAATCTGATGAACCAAACGACCATAAAGAGAAAAATATTCGCCAAGATTAGGTTCTTTAAATAAAAATACAACATTTATAAACCGGTAATGTTATTATTGTAACGACGACGTTTTAGCAAGACCACTTCTTGGTCTATTAATATCAGGAAGAACCCAAAGGATGTTTACTACCGTTTGCGTTAGTAAAACTGGTATTGTATTATTTTAAACCCAAATAAGATAGTTACATCATTTAAATAAATCCGGTTTAAACTTCAACAATTTCAATACGAATTGTTGTCTTTGCGATTTTAACTTTATAATGTCACAGGGGTGACATTATGGATGTTTATTGATTGGATGGATTATCCCATATTTCTAATTTCAAGTGCATTCTAAAAATACCGCTGGCGAATTCCAAGCTAATGCATTCCAAGCTAATGCAATTAAAATGCTGCACACGACATGACCGAGTCTGTAACGAGTGCCCACATTAATGGCAGTCTGCGACAGATAGGTATTGTTCCGAATAGGATTGTCTGTTGAAGGGCAGGTCAGCTGTAATAAATAATTATAAAATATATAAAAGTAAAATGGCTCTCCAGACGTTTTGGTTTCTCAACTGTAAGTCTGAAAGTAATTGAATAATAAATAAATAATAAAAGGGCTCAAGTACCAGAAATCGAGTGATCAGATATTTTAGCTCGCCTGATTAATTAAAATTATTACTATTCATCAGGCGTCCGGGCACTTAAAAAAAATATATTAAAAGTGTTTTTACCCCGACTGTCCTAAGACCATTTTGAAGAACATTTTTAACTGCGGGCCGAAACACCTGAACAGAAATCTGTTATTTTCTCTTAGGTCTATCGTAAACCTATATAACTTGTATAGTGCCAACGTTACAACAAAAACTTAATAGAAACCAGAAAAGGATGCGTTAGGGTCGTAGTTTGTTGCACTCGATAGCCTCTGCCTGCGGGATGCAGTCGTAAGTACGTATGTACTTATGTATGTAATAGAAACCAGTCAAGTGCGAGTCGGATTCGCACACCAAGGTTTCCTTGCATCAATCTTGTTAGCGGTTTATTTGTCTTTATATTTTACGGAATGGAACCGAACTCCTCGCAATCGAATCTGAGTCTCTAAAAAATGAGCATTAGTATTTTCTGTCGAACATTATCAACCTGTCTGCCAGGCGTAGATATCATGGCACCCTTCACTAAAGTACTTACAATGGACTGCTATAGGCTGTTGATGAGTTTGTGTCCATAGGTTTCTTTTTTGGTGAGCAGTTGGTATTTATTTGGTGCACACTTAGAACTCTAAGCGTTCATAAGCATCACAACATTATTGTACATTCATAGTTTCTCTTGCATCAATCTTATTAATCTGTGATTTGAGTTAATATTTTACGGAAGTTACATTACCGTTCGTATGAGAATCTTACTGAGTCCGTGTCTGGTTCCCGCGCTTTTTTGTTTTCTTCCCTCAGTGACAGTTTACGTCGATTACAAAAGTTGCATCGTCATGCTGACAAGACTACTAAGTGCTCGGAGAAAAAAGGCTTTTGTTACTGTTTCATGTAAAGAATGAGATCTTCAAGATCACTTTACCCTAACCTACCCTTTTTTTCTTGCTTATTTACCTTCCTCTTGAATCACTCTATCATTGCTGCAATGAGAACAAAAATCCGTTGCGTAGTTTAAAAGATCGAAGCCTACATAGATACGCATGTGTTTATGACATCTTAATTTGTAATTAACTCCCTAGGACAAAATACGTTAACCTGTGTAACTAACCTCATGACATTAAGATTGTGATTTTTTTTATCTGTTGTAACACTCTTTTAAGAATAATTACTACTCAAGAATTTAATGATATTTGACACGTAAATTTATGTTTATCAAAATAAATGAATTGAATTGAATTGAATACGCAGTATCAGATGGCGCGAAGGACTTTGTTTTGTACTATGTAAGGATTGCAACTTCTGACGTGGAAAATATTTAAAAGTTAATAACAGAAAATTGATTACTTGGAAAATCGGAACATAGGCTTATTCATATGAATATTGTGTAAATGAAATCTGGATGAACTGGTGTGTAGAGAAATTGAGACGTGCAGGCTCAGAGAGTTTAAGGTCTGTAAAAAGCAATACCAACTATGTTTGTCATACTCCGGCCTACAAACAAATAAAGTACAGAACTAATGCAACGAAGTAAACAGGACACATACTAATTATTCAAAAATATAGCAAACAAACAATTTGGGTATATAACAAATAATTTTTTATTGATGTAAAAAAATTGTTTTTGTAACAAGGAAAATGTCAATAGTTAGTTCCGTAACAAATAAACATACCACCACTTGTGTCACTAATAATGAAATAAAATAAATGAATGAAATATTATTTTATATTGTTGACATTTCACTATTTAATTATTTTATTATTATTATGTAATATGACATTGCAAATGTATTTAATATGTAAAATAATGACTTGTAACGAATGTTATTAATAAATTATGATTATGATTAATGGCGATGTTATTAAAACTTATAACCCCTCTGAGATTCTATAACTGGATATGTCAGTTATAGACGGTAAGGGCGCCGTAGGTTATACAATGTCATTGACCACAACAAAAATTCCACTTTGAAGCGATAGCAGAGGTTTAGTAGACCAACAAAAGTTGGTCTACCTGTGCACAAACCGGGTTAAAAATATTATTTTTTAGTGCCCCAAACTTTTATTTTTGTAGCGACACTAGGTACTTACGTATCCACTTATGTGAGTTAAAAAGCCAGAAAGCCTTACATCTTTTTGACAGTTTCGCTTTTCAACCACATTAAATGCACCGAAAAGAATAGTGAGCGATATTGAAGTACTATGTATATGTCGCAGCCAGATGGTTAAATTAGCCAGTTAATCAAACGGCTAGCTTCTTATGCTATTATTTGATTGAAAATTTGCCAATTTTAAGAAATCTTAAAGATATGTTTAAAGAACGAAATTGACCCGAGTTTACGGAGCTCCTCCAAATATTGTCACAATGATAAGTTATTCATAATAATCTCAAACAATAATAATAGTTTGCATTCGGTTTTAATTCGGTTGGGTTAGGTTAGTGTTGTGACAATGCATGGAGGAACTCCGTAAACTCGGGGCAATATCGTTCGTTAGACGTAACTTTCAAAGTTCATGAATTTTGCAAATATAAAATTAAATAATTGTTTAAAAACCTAACCATTCAATTAACCGGCTAATTTAACCATCCGGCTGCGACATTTATAAGGTACTATCGCTACGAAGATTAGGTCACGAAAAAAATTCCTTTTGTGCCAGATTGTGCATGGGCCGACCTACTTTTTGTGGGCCACCTAAACCTCTACTATCGCTACAAAGTGGAATTTTTATAGTACTCATTGACGTCTACCCTACATTGATAACCTGCGGTGCCCTCGCAGTCTATTAGGGTATTCCAGAATTCGCGAACGCGCCACGAATTCGCAGTAGCAACAACGTCTTAATTGTTTCGTACGATGTAATGGATTGCGAGTGCATCGTTGCTTCAACGACGCACTCGTGGAATCTGGACGCATCCTTAACTGGTTTTGCAAACGTCCATAGGCTGCGGTGACTGTTTACCATCAGGCCAGGCCGTATGCTTGTTTGCCGCCTTAGTGGTTTAAAAAAAAAGTGTTAAGAAATAAGATTTTTTTATTTTTCATTTATTAACCTTGATTATTTTGGCTTAAATATTCTGATTGTAAAATATATGTACCTAAATACTTCGTTCTTGTTTCTAAGTTTTTTTACATTATAAGTAAACAACAACATAAACTGACTTGTTCACTTTTTCAGTATTAACTGGGGCCATTTTTTTATGAATAGATTAGTAATTGTTGGTTCAACAGAGTTAGGTTGGTACCGTAGGCTTTATTTTTTTACTTCACTATTAGATTACCTGTTATTATCTGATCAGGCAAACCCTGGATCCCAAAGCGGACCCTATGCCGTCGTGCGTGAGACCACAACCGGGACTTTAACGACAAGACATTAAAATCGTAATCGTGAGTCAGTCTGAAAACCAGCGCTGTGTTTGGCTGCTGCCATTCATAGCATTAAGCTGAAGCTGGTCCAATTTGGGCAGAGGACACATCGCCGTGCTTTCTTAATATGAACTTATTCTCATAGTTTAAAGTTTTTGAATGTGTTATTGGACAAACAAATAAAAATACGTCTATGTCTATATGTCTATGTAATTTCAGACTTAATTTTCTACTACATCCTAAAACTAAAAAACCACTCACCTAAAAAATTACACAAACCGGGTTAGGTTAGGTTAGGCAGTGATCTAAAAATACTCGACGTTCTATATTTGCCGATCTCGTTCGTTACAAGAAACAGTTACAAAACCCTTTTTTCTCCTAGCCCGTAATCGTCTTGTCAAGTGGTCTTACCAGATGCAACATGACGTTGCAACTTTGGTAACCAACGTAAACTGTCGCTGAGCGAAGAAAACAAAAAAGCGCGGGAACCAGACACGGACTCGGTCAGATTCGCGTACGAAGGGTCCCGTACGCTTTTACGTACCGTAAAATATTGACATAAATAAATAATAGATTAATAAGATTGATGCAAGAGAAACGGTGAATGGGAGTCAAGGTCACGCTAGACTGGTTTTTGGAATTAATTTTAAATAGGTATCAACTGCTCACAAAAAATAAACTTATGAATGCTTAGGATTCCAACTGTACACAAACTGCTTACAAAAAAAACTTATAGATGGCCCCCTTTTAAATTTTTAATTTCTTTTCAATGTTCGTTAATTTTGTTTTGGTTGCCGCACCGACACGCATATCACACTCAAACAAATCCAGAACCTATCAGCCCATTGTTTGTATGTACTTTGGTGAACAGTATTGCCTTAATATCCATGCTTGGCAGACGGGTTGATAATGTCCGACAGAAAATACTACTGCATATTTTTTTAGTTACAAGCCCAACACTAATAAAATTTTCAAGTTATAATATTAATTAAACGGCTGGCTTATTAGCAATTTACAATTGAAAATTTGATAAATTCATGAACTTTTAAAGAAAATATCTAACAAACGATATTGCCCCGAGCCCTACCATGCTTTGTCACAACCGAATCAAAACGAATGCACTATTATTGTTTTAGGTAATTATGGTTAGGCTAGCGTTGTGACAATGTTTGGAGGACTCCCATATGATCATAATAGTTCTTTAAATAATATCCATTACGGGCCCAAGGATACCGCCCTGTGGTAGACACACCTGCGTCTAAACAGTGAGAACCCTAAAAAGCGCGGGAACCAGCAATGAAAATCGATTGAAACCGCGCCTAGTGTTTTCTTGCTCGCTTGCTATTTATACAAATAATGGCAGCTCGCTATGACAGTTTGCACTCAACTAACGAGCCGAGTGCGCGAGACTCGTGCGATCCATACGTCGGTCGATACTATTCGATTCATTGAGACCAATTTAATAGTGAGACTTGTATAATCGTAGTTTGAGGTTAGTGACTTGTGACAGTGACGCTTTGGTCGAAAATCTCTTGTGATAATGTGGATTTGTTTATGAAGATTAATTTTGAATTGCTGTTTTCGTAATCTCACTTCGTAAGTATTCGTTGACACTCGTATGTTCTAACGTTATTTTTATTTATTGTTTTGGCAGCATCGTAAGTAAGACGAGTGACGTATTTTGTGTCGTTCTAATTACTGCTTTTATAAAGGAAAAAACGGAGATTTGTTTGTCAATATGGTTCGTTGTTTTTCTCTTATTAAAAAGTATGTCGTTCGTATTTGTTTACAATCACCAGCCTCAACGGTCTGTTTATATATATTACGATAACAGTGCTGATGCTTTTATATAAGTACTTATCTAGATGTGATTGATGTGTATGTTGCCAGTCTTTGCGAATTGTAGTCAGGTTAAATTAAACAAATTTTTTTTTTCTCAAGTTGAGGTAGGTTTAATTGAGGTGTTTTTGTTAGGGTAAGGTTTTTGTTTTAATTATTGCAATAATTGTATTTTACTATTTGTGTTAATGAAACATAGTTGCTAAATTTTAAATTCGTATTTATTATAAAGGTATTTAATATTATTATTTATTATATATACCTATCTTCCAAACATTCGTTTAGAGCATAATGAAAAAACTATTAAAAAAAATTGGGATAACATCTTTCGACTTGAAGGAAAAACAAACAAATAATAACAATATTATTCGTAGTCTAATAAAATTTACGATACATTTTAATTTTTTGTAAATGAAAAAAGAAATCTCTTGCACTACATTTACATGAAAGATAGGTAATTATAGTTATACCGGTAAAGATAAGACGTGCACGATAATAAATAAAAACTACATTCTTACACGTTCCATTCTACTTTAACGTTCAAACGAACGTATAATCTATACAAACACACTGTCAAAATAATAAAAAAAATCTATTCATAAACGTTATAAATCTAAAGAAAAGTGACCTTCACAACGAATTTAAAATTCAAATAGGTATTCTCATATGGCGTGATGTTTGACACACCCACCTAACAGGTTATTTAAAATATTCTCTTATTACTCGATTTGGGCCGATTTTTCAATCCTCAGATAACATTTATCTGTCTAATAAAATAATATACTGCCAACTTAAAACAATCAGTTATCCTTCTCTTATACATGGAGATAGGTATGTTTTTATTTTAGTCGCATAATAACTTATCAGACAGATATATTTTATCTGAGGGTTGAACAACCGGCCCTTATTAAAATTCGAAATGTTGTAATTTTCTTGTCATCCCGCGTCTTAGTACACGCGCACTAGGGGGGGGCGATTTTCGGGCTTTCGACATTAGAATTCGACATTTTTCTCTAGCCACAAATATCTTTTAAAAAGTCACTGAATCTCTATTAATCCTTGATTGTCGAAGATAAAGTAAATTTTTAATAGAGATAGTTAGCTAGAAAAATATCGAATTCGATATGTCACAGTGCGAAAATTAGGCCCCTGAGCTGTTACGCAGCGACTCAAAATGGGTCTTGGGCTCTGACGCAAGAAGTTCCGTTCCACGTCTATCTGTATATCGACTAACTACTCCCAAACTACGCAACGATGATGTTTTCACTATCAGTTAGATAATTTCTTTCGGAATGTCTAATAAAATACTATCTGAATTCTTTCACGCATCATCATCATCATCACAGCCCACAACAGTCCACTGCAGGACCCAGGGCCTCTCCCACATAAAGGGAGGTTATTGCCATAATCTCCACGCTTGGCAGGCGGGTTGGAGATCGCAGTGTTATAATATAACAATGGAAAATGCTGCTGCCCATTTTCCAGTCTACGGAGGCGCTTAGATCTTTTACCTCGAAAACATTAGTCGCCTTGTACGACACCCACGAGTGTAAGGGGTTGGTGCTATTCTACTCTGCCGGACACCACACGGCCATAGTAACTTTCACGCATATAGTAAAGAAAATCGGAGAAAAAACGTGCGTAACCCGAACGATAAAAACAGTGATATTAACCTCAATTTAAAACGAAGACGTAGTCATAAAAACAATAAACACTGATATGACATGTTATTCATACCCCTTTGTAATCCACATTTTCCAATTTCCAATTTGCGAAATCCCTATTACGAGAAGGCCCATTATGCGCCAAAATCAAAGAATATTTATACCCAAAAAGCAATAGATAAATATATACGTAGAAGATTTGAAAGAGTTGTGTCAGGATTTTATCTTTTGTCGAATTTGAGCCTAGCCCTGCGAGCTAATGCTGTAACTACACAGGTAGTGTGCAAAAATGTAGACAATGCATGGAACTATAAAATATGCATAGTTCTCAGAAAGTTTTTATCATGCGATGCACGAGTTACTGTGTCCGATGTCTGTCTCTCATGGGAATTCAATGTCTATGCACGATAGCAACGCTGAGTTTAATAATTCTACAACTTTCAGTCTTAATTTCCTTTTTGATATACCTACAACGTTATTAGTTTGTGTATATTGTCGTTGATAGTTTTTTAACGTTAATAAGTATTCATATTAATCTTTCATTTGTAAAAAAATAACATCCTGGCGTTAATGTCCCGGTTATGCTTTCGCGGACGACGGTTACAATGGAGCGCCTGCCATCTAACTTCCGTGAACCTGCTACCAGGGGAACCTGACTAGATTGGGTCATGGTTACACATTCATCGCCTAAATGTGCTGGTTTCATCACGATGTTTTCCCTCGCAGTAGGAGCATCGGTTAGTATTCAGCTAATGTACATAACTCAGAAAACAGATTCGAACCCGACAATTACAACTCGCTCACGAGTCGGATACCGTAAGCACTCGGCCACCGATGCTTCATTATTCGACTTATTCATCTATTATTATGTAATTATAAAAAATTGTGTATAATAATTTGATTTAAACATGTAGGTATATCATATTTCGATTCACTCCACTATACAATGTATTGTGAAATTAGAATAGGTCGGCTTAGAAAGTCCCTTTTGATCTTTGTGTTTAATACTCAAAGGAGATAATGTGCTCAAAGGTAAATATCACGTGTGTATTTTGCATATTCGTCCTTGTTTCACTTCTGTAAACGTTAGATATTTCTTTATACGCTCCTTTTCTACATTTTCGTGTGCCTACCTATATTACTGACGCTGCGTATACGCGGCTTTCGGCTCATGCGTCGTGTTTTTGACACCCGAGCTTAAAATACGCCGAAAAGCGTCAAAAACACAAAAAGTAATTACATGACGCCAGGACGCGACCATACCGGAACGGAAAGACGCAACTGCCTCGTACTGTATCGAACTGCCTGCCTGTCAAAAAAGAGACGCTTGAGCCAATGAACCGCGTATATGCCGCGACAGTATGTTTTAAGCTGACGGAGTACATATACGTAGCGTTAGCGTATTTTGAACTGTGGGCTGGTCAGTTCTATAGGTAAAGAAATATATAACCGTAAAAAAGAAACTAAAATCCCAGTGACCATTCATAATTGATATTTGTTATTCTTTCACGGATTTTTATATTATTGTTTAGCGCTGCAAGCATATTAAACATTCACATTTATAGTACTAAAACTGGGATAACTAGTAGAATTGATTTCCTTCAACAAGCGGACGATCACTATGTAAACCTGGAATCAGTCGAAAGCTGTTCAGATAAACATATAAATCATCAGTTTCCTTTTCAAATCTTTCTCCAAGTTCCAATATTAGATATTCAGCCATACAAAGAAACGTCAAAACTTTGCCTAATAATATGTGTATTCACACAACTTTTACTGGTGAACCTATAAAAGTGCTGCAAAACTCGAACTCCCAAGTCAATGTAACACAAAACTTCTTCTCAAACTAGTTATGTCGAAGGAATATAACGGATATTTCGCCACAGAGGAAAAAACTTCGCTGGTCTCATCAAATTTTCGTAGAAACTATGTTTGGTGTGCTTTTGTCGAAATGGGGAGAAGCATTTACTAGTATTTTTAGCACTGCGATGTGCAACTCAGTGGCCGTGTGGCAGAGTAGAATAGCACCAACCCCTTACACTCGTGGGTGCCCTTAGGCTGGAAAATGGGCAGCAGCATTTTCCATTGTTACATGTATAACACTGCGATCTCTAACCCGCTTGCTAAGCGTGGAGTTATGGCAATAACCTTCCCTTTCCTGGGAGAGGCCCCAAGTCCTGCAGGGGACTGTTATGAGCTGTGACGATTTGCAACTCGCCTGATAAAAGTGAAGAGCATAAACTGTGAGGGTGCCAAAGGTTAGCCTAGGTCATTGCGTACAAGAAAAATCCATATTGGTAGTGATTGCAGACGTTTAGGAGTACAAACGTTGGTCTGCGCATGTTCTTTAAGCATTTTAAAATATTTATATTTCTCTGACGGTGTGACCATTCATGACAATGCCTGGCTTAAAGATCTAGCCGATAAACGACACCTACGCGCTGACAATCCTTTAACCGTCCAGGGCGAATTCTCTTATCTGTTCACTGTGTTACCGAATCTGTCATTCCCGTGTTGGCCTCTACAGCGACCAGAGAAAGTGCCGTGCCAATAACTGTGACGCTGTTTCAATCACCTATGATGGACGTCTAAGGCCAATGATTATGATTCGCTGCATTTTTGCTCAATGAACGGAATGAGATAAACAATGAAGCTATATTGAACTAAAAGTAAATTCCTTGCGAATTATTATAAGCACAATAGCTCGGTACATTGTCCGTTAGAGAATTTCAATGTCGATAGTTCAAGACTCATCATAAACATCATCGTCCTAGTGTTTATCCCGGCCTCTGCCAGGGTCCCCTTTTCTACTCATTCTCCTCAACTTCGCCCGGTCTTCGGCATCCTCGCGTCGTAGGCTGTTGGCTCTCCCATCCGACTCAACGATGTCAATCCATCGCTTCTTGGGTCACCCACTGGGCATCTTTCCTTTCGATAGTTCAAGACTGTATACTGATATTATACATTAATAAGAATCGTGATGAAACATGCACTTTTCAGACGACTACATGTGCAACCATGATCTAATCGGGTCAGGTACACTTGTTAACAGGGTCACGGAGGTCAAATGACTATTACTCCACTGTAAGTAGCTGATTTGCCAAATACTGGATCATGGTCAAGGTCCAGACCCTCGCGCGCGAGAGCACAATCGGGACATTAACGCCAAGGTGACCATAGTAATATGATAGTAAATCTCTCTTTTTCAATCTCTCGGTCAAGAATAAAATAATGTACTTTTCGTCTCATAAATAAGTGGGATCCCTCAGGAAAGTTGAATCACAGACTGTAACAAATACCAAAATCTACTGGATTAGTCTTGTATAATTATAATCTATTTTCTACATCTAATATATAAAATTCTCGTGTCAAAGTTTTCGTTGCCATACTCCTCAGAAACGGCTTGACCGATTTTGATGAAATTTTTTGTGCTTATCCGGTATCTATGAGAATCGGCCAACATCTATTTTTCATCCCCCTAAATGTTAGGGGTAGTCCACCCCTAGGAAATTATTTATATGGCAAAACAACGTTTGCCGGGTCAGCTAGTAACATATAAAAATGTATCTATTGGTAACGCCGTAATTGGAGAGCGGCCTGACCGATTTGAATTTCTTTTTATTCTAATGGCTATATACAGAGTGGTTTGTACGCCACAAAAAAGGGTAGGTAGGGTTGGTAAAGGTGTAGGGTAGGGTAGGGATAGTACACCACGTGAACGAAGTAACGCCGGTTCAGCTAAATATATAAGATAAAGTATCAAATACATATGGCGTAAAATAAAAAGCAACGGCCCAAATATTTTAAGCCGAGGGTCAACTTAGATTAAGAATATTATTAGAGAAACACGATAACTTCAAATAAAGTTAACACAGATAGAAACAATTTTTCCCAAGGCCCAGATTCATTTTGTACAGAAAATGAAAGATAAACGGACCAGCCAAATAGTGACCCTATGACACCAGTATCAACTTCTTGTGCAAAAAATTTGATAAAAGTCACAAAGCTTACCACACTGGGCTGAAATAAATAAATATAAATATTGCTTGAACAATTCACACAGCGTCATCTAGCTCCAAAGTAAGCAAAGCTTGTGTTATGGGTGCTAGATAACTGATAAACTACTAATATACTTTTAAATACATACTTATTATACATATAATATAACACCCCGTAACAGAAATTAAAATTCATCATTTCTATTTCTGCTCGTCCGGAAATCGAACCCGGTACCTTTACGTAGTAGACCGGCGATGTTAACCAACTGAACCACTTAGGTCATCGAAATCTGATAAACAACTCATGCTGAGTGAGGTCCTTTTGTTGAATGGAGGTGTCACGACACGACAATGCCTAGTCGACAGTTTTAGTGTATTGTGTTGATCCAATTATTTAGGTCGCGATTGTTTAATGAATTGAATCTTATTTTTTATTTTGCTTTGTAATTTTTATATTCCAATTGTGTAATTTATGCTTTTTTTGTATCATTTAAGTACATGCTGTTTTATGCTGTCTAGTCAGTAATAAATGAGTTATTATTAATATTATTATTATATATTTTATTTATAAACCTAGGTCGGAAATCTAACCCGGGACCTCTGCGTGGCAGACCGTGGTAGGCATATTAACCAACTCTCAGGCTGAGTGTAAGTTTTACGTACAACTTGATGGCGCTATACATTTCTTCATACTAATATCGAAGCAAACGCAAACGAGTCAAATAAAATCGAAATAAAACTTACACTCAGCATTCTGAATCATTCAGGTCGTCGAAATATATCACGTGTAGGTAGGAATTGCCTTAAACGATCTAGAGAAGAAACTTTCAACGTCTTAACAAACTTATTCTTAGCATGTTTCAAAGAGTTCAAAAGAGTTAGCTGTAACAGTTGCGTGTGAAGCTGAAAAGGTTTGCTAAGACCGTAGCAAATCTAACAATGTAGTCGTTGTATGAGTGTGTATGGAGGCCTTTGTACCTACGTTTTGTAATGGACTTTTTACTACTTGAAATTTCTATGAAATTCTAGAAAGTGTTATTTTATTTCATGGTAGTTTACTTATAACAAACCGTCCAATTATAACATCCAGTAGATCTAAGTGGATTTTTTTCCCCTTACCGATAAATCATTATAGATTACCTCCATGTCTACAATATTAATAACAATTTTACTAGAATCGAAATTTAAACTTTCGCGTTTAGTTCATTCTTTTTTAAGGTGGGTCTGTCTTGACGAATACCATCGATATGTACTGTCGATGCAAAGTACCATAGTTATGATATACTGTCAATGTAAAGTATAGCTAGTGTCAATTAAGAAGAGACTTGGCGGGGCACGTGGTTCGACTTGCGCTGCATACGATTACCTGCGCGAAATCCCCTCCACTGCCATTTGACAAGTCTCTTTTTTCGTGACGCGGGTTTTACCATCGTTATGGTGTACTCTCGATTTAGTGTACCATTGATATTTTACTCTGTCGATACAAAGTACCATCGATATGGAGAACAATCGGTATAGTCCGTCGATGCAACGTTTTGGATACAACGACCATGTAGTTATTGTCGATTTCGTAATCCAGACCCGTTTCGTAGATTTCGTTGGATTAGTAAAAATTTTTGTAATAAGGTTCAAAAGAACGTTTCTGGCTCGTACGATTCGGATGTGGAATGAGCTCCCAGCCACAGTGTTTCCTTTGGACAATGAAATAGGATCGTTTAAGAGGTATATTAGAGGTCTTAGAGGTTAGCCGTGTGGTGACCGGTAGAGTAGAATAGCACCAACCCCTGACACTCGTGGGTGTCGTACAAGGCGACTAACGTTTACAGGCAAAAGATCTAGTCTCCATAAACTGGCAAATGGGCAGCAGCGTTTTTCATTGTTATGTTTGCACCACTGCGATCTCCAACCCGCCTGCCAAGCATGGAGATTATGGCAATAACCTCCCCTTTTGTGGGAGAGGCCCAAAGTCCTGTAGTGGACTGTTATGGGCTGTGATGATGATTAGAGGTCTCTACGAGGCGTTCAACGCATTAGTTTTCATAGGCGGCGGTAACCACTTTCCGTCAGATGACCTCCTCCAGGTCCTCTTTGTCTGGCGTATTACATAAAAAAAGTTGACGGAAAAAAATTATTGCCAGAATGGGAACACAACATCCGTCTTGTAGGTCAGTCAACAATCTCTAAGTTTTATCTGGGTAATGCTATCTACTGCGTGCTACTTTGTTCGCGTAAAATTCCGTGCGTCATTTCCGCAGGAACTACATTTGAGCTAGAAATAAAAATGATAAGTAGGTTCATCAGCTTAGCGAAGAAAGCATACTTGGGACGATCCAGTAGTCGGCGACCGATCAGACTTCCCAGATATCGCTGGAGTAATGAAGTGGAAAGATACCTGTTGGAACTTGGGGCTGACAGTTGGCAGGAGGTAGCACAGGACAGAGTGGAATGGAATACCTTAGTGTCGGAGGTCAAGACTCATATTAGGTCGTTACGTCAACATACTAAGAAGAGCAATGCCCATTTTCAGTAAATACAATTATCGCCTAAATCGGATGCCCTAATACTTAGGAATTACTTGAGATGAAAATACGCTTCACTAACCGCTAGGAAATAACTATGCCGTTAGGTAACGCTTAAAGTTAGGAAGTGGATTCGGCTGTGCTTAGTCCTTAAGCATTGCCTAAAATTACAGTTGCGTTCTGTTTCCCACAACAAACATATCTGAGCCGGTTAGCCAAAACTGGAACTAAGTCTCGCCATTTTGAAAAGTCACTTTGTGGTCAACAACAGCGACGCCGTCACCGGTTCATATAAATTTGTGGCATTCTTAAGTTTACCAATATTACAGATAAAATATAAATCTTGGCTAGAGGTTATGGTTTGGTAAAATATACCCATTCTCTAAGATCATTCCTAAAGATAAGAGTTTCCTAGTTAGGTAATGCTTAATTTGAGTTTAGTGAAAAAAAAATGACTCTAATCCGCCTACCTTATTCGATGACATTTTTTACGGTTGACTGTTAGATAAGGCTACTTTAGCTGTAAGTCCGAAAATATACCTTTATTGCTTAAAGTTAAAAAAAAAACTTCTTTGCTACAAACCTATGCGTGTACCTAAGTACGATACACTCATTTTATGTATATAAGGTATATATACTCGCCACCATTTATTGTATATAAGGAAATAACACTTTACACATTAAGTCATCTTATCATACATACTCGTAAACTACCTTCTTCCGTAGCCATGTAGGTATAGTTTCTTAATGAACTGAATAGGTTAGTTTTTTATATAAGAACTAACAGACAGTCATAGTAATATGGAGTTATCTGTAGGTATGTATTTAATGCTATTTATATTGACAAATGACATTTGATCGTTTCCGCTCAAGTAAGTAGGTAAGTGATATCGAGTATCCATTTGCTAGTATCTTTTAATAACGTTTTATAGTAATAATAATATAAAGTTTATTGTAGCTCACAGTCATAACAGTTACGTGAGCTACCATTACATTATCAGTTTGTAATACAACAACGTTGTGTTACTAACTGAGCACAATAAGTGGACAAAACTTTTGTTGTACAAAATAGTATATCCAACCCATGTTCGACGACCTGAGTGGTTCAATGGTTAACATCCGGTCTGCCACGCTAGAGGCCCCGGGTTCGATTCCCGGCCGGGCAGAAATTGAAATGTAGATTTTAAATTTCTGTTAAGGGTCTGGGTGTTCTATGTATAATAAGTATGTATTTAAAAGTATATAATTAGTTTATCAGTTATCTAGCACCCATAACACAAGCTTTGCTTACTTTGGGGCTAGATTGCGGTGTGTGAATTTGTACACGTTTTTTATTTTTTTATTTGGGCACTGCCTCTTCCACTAGCATCACCTGTATTGGTTACAGTACCTTCCACCGGCCTATTTGTTTAGGTATTGATTTTGTGTGTTCACTTTTAAGACTAGTAATTAGGTCTTAATTATTATGTAAATAATTGGTCGCTATGCAAGCGCTTCCGAAGCGTATGTGGTTTATATTATAAATACCGGTTTGGTCACGTGCTGTGTAAGCCCCAGGGATACGTGGGAAATAGGTGCCTAAACCTTCCAGTATCAGGAAAGAGGTCCCGTGGGAGCTGTAGCTATTGATATAGCTGAATCAAATGTGGTAGCCATCAACTTATGTTGTAATGCAATGCGAGAATGCTGAAAGTCAAACAATATTTATGGGGAAAACTGGGAAAACGGACCCTGCTTAGCCGGTTTTGAACGCTAGGTTAAAGGCGATGACGTGAAAACTGGTTTGGTTTTTACGATAACCGCGGTAACAATATATTCCACTTCCAAACTCCTTTAGACAGTCCGCAGAACCTATAGTTACTACTTCTGAATTTCTCGAAAACTTGGACGTTCTAGGTCTAGGTATTGCGACGCGTTTGGGTATATGAGTGTATAAGATGATTAATAAACCTATTTTATGAAAAACAATGGAACCGATTTTAATAAAATAAACCTAGGAATGATCACCATTAATCATAAAAATCATCTTGGCGTTAATGTCCCGGTTCTGCTCTCGCGCACGAGGGCCCGGGGTCCGCCTTGACCATGATCCAGGATTTAGCATGTCAGGCAATTACAGTGGAGCGACTGCCATCTAACCTCCATGACCCTGCTACCAGAGGAACCTGACCAGATTGGATCATGGTTACACATCCAGTCGCCTGAATGTGCAGGTTTCATCACGATGTTTTCCCTCACCGTAAGAGCATCGGTTAGTATTCAACTAATGTTCATAACTCAGAAAACAGTCATTGGTACATGGCCGGAGCGGGTTTCGAACCCGGGACCTCTGGCTTACGAGTCGTACACCTACTCTAACCGCTCGGCCACCGACGCTCCAAATGACGTACGAACGATCACCATTAAACTGGCTTTCAAATAGAGAAAACCGCATCCAAATCCGTCCAATAATTGGGGAGATACGATGCCACGGACAGGTACACAAAGCAACAGATACACACATAGAGAAAATATTTACTAACGTAATAGAGCAGCCATCACAAACAAAAATATTGTACCAGCCTGTCACGTGCGGAAGGTGCGGGGCGAGGCTGCTAAGTCATAGAATGACCAATGAAATGTTATCATTTTCTTTATTTTTGGCCCTCGAATGGTTCGTACAGTTTTTAATGCACAAGATGGCGTTTTTTTGAATATCCAAGCCACTGTCAGACTGGTCCGCGTCGCGCAATGTCTCAGAACTGACTGCGGCCACTGTTGTCCATGGACCGCAAAGCGTGGTTCGAAGAAAATACTTACGGTGTCTCCTCTATTACTTTAGTAAATATTTTCTCTATGGATACACACGTTAAATTTATAACACTTCTCTTTTATCGACGGTTTGGCAACAATGGAACAATTCGAAAAAATGGCAACACTCGCAGAGCGAAAAACTACTAAAAGGTAACAACCTGTAATGATGTCAATGCATCTCTTTTATTCTCGAACGCTTACCGTAGCTAATCTTCGAGATAAGATAAAAAGCGTGTTAAAAACACATATATTTCTGGCACGAGGCAACATTTCTATTACAAGGAATTAGAGTATTACCTTGTGTTTAGTTTATCTCAGTGTTTGACGGAGAGTTTTATCGAGAAAAGTAATTAAAGCGCTTTGTTTATATCAAGCACGATATTAGCTATTCGGTGCAAAAAATCCACTGTTTTTGGTAATTCTTGTGATAAGGTGGCCGTTATTTTTGTGATAAGGTGAAGAATTGTGTTTAGCTTTAGTTTTGTTCTTTATTTTATGTGTCGATAGTCTCTCTGTGGGATGCTGGCGTGTCAGTGTTTAATTGTATGAGTGATAGTTTGACTTCTTCGCATTCTTAAGAAGTTTGACTCAGTCACTGGCAATGTATCTCCCGAACAGATGGACCGATTTCAATGTGGTATTCTTTGTTTGAAAGCCAGTTTATTCGAAGTGGTTGTTAGATTTGTTTTATTAATATCGATTTAGTAGCAGTGTTCCGACGTTTTTCTGTCGGTGAGGTTATAATTTTTTTTATCAGACACCAGGGGCCCATAAATACCTATAATATATATCATAAACAATAAAAAAGTACATTTCTAAACAGCCAATAATAAATTTTGACATATTTAAATTTATATATTTCCCGCGAATTAATAAAAAGAAGCGTAACAATAAACAATACAATGGTATGATTGAAGTGTATGGAAATTGTGCGTGAGAGTGTGCGTGTGGTCAGGAAGTGAATAAATGATTATATCAAAGCAATGAACATAAAGTATACATAAAGTATTCATATTCATATTTATTTATAGTATTATACATACATCGTCATAATAATAAATGATATAAAATTGTCAACAGTTAATTTCAACAGTCAAAATACAATATACAGTATACAAACTTAATAATAATATATCTTTATTTTTAGACTCTTAGTCCATAGTACAATACAATAGTATTAATAAGTAACAATAAAATCAGACAATTATATATCTATCTTACTACATACCAAAAGTAATGTAATGTATACTGCACTTTATGAAGGGCACACTTGTCTTACATCTGTGAAATCGGCGCTCGCCTCAACATCACCGAAACACCTTTCGGCCTAAACTCATCCTTCATGAGGGAACTAACTCTTTATCGGAAATCTGAAAGACTGACGTCAAAGATAAACCTCGAAGACTAATCAATGTTTGTAAATAATATCTTACTAACAATCAATGTATGATTGTAAGTGAGGATCCGAGCAGAGTCTTCCCTCAAGGGCAAAAAATATGCGGTTATATAGATACAACGATCGTATGTTTTGATACTTTACACGGGTTCCCATTACGTACAAAAGAACCCAACACCAGTATAAAATGAGCTAACATAATTATGGTTGCTCGTAGAAATCGTAGACCATCCAATAAAGTAGTTTAAGGTACTGCCTCCTGCTACAATTTGTAGTAACGAGTATTGCGCGTGGATTGTAAATCTTGATTGGAATGGTATGGTGCGAGGATCATTATAATCTAAACTCCAAGGGTAGAGTGAATAGGCTGTTCCTCGACAGGCATGCTCCATCTTCGGCCGCATCATCTCTTACCATCAGGTGAGATGGCGGTCAAATGCCTGGCTAGTATACCTATAAAAACAGAATAAAAGATCTAGTGCTCCCTAATAGTATAAAGTACTAGACTAAGTACAAAACTGAGACAAAAGTGCTTCAGTTTCAATGTTCAAATAGTTCAAATGTAATTGTACCTCGCTTAGAGGAGAGTTGAAAGAGCGTGCTATGTCGGATGGAGTGGGAGCCAGAAACATCGTCCTCGCTAACCCTTTGTTAAAGGACACGGGGTTGTTGTGCAAACTAGTCCACTTTAGATCTACAAATACTTTCAATTGAAACTATAGGTTAAGTTTATTATACAACTAATAATTACAGAGCGACATAAATAGTCGTATAGAATAAGCTCCTGAATAAAGAATTTAAAAAAGTTATTATACCTCTATGTTCTGCGGCTTTTCCCAATACAGTGGTTAAAATAGAAGGCTTCACAATGTACTAAGCAAGGGAGGGTGGACAGTTTAAAATAATATTTCAGTTAGTTCAATATGTAGCTACCACTAAATTGTTGTCTAGTTAAATGTAAACTTGCTACCAAAGTCATGGTAGCCCACAATGAAATCAATGCAAAAATTTACAACAGACACTTCTATACTTTAATAACACATAATATCAGGTTTATTACCACGGTTAGTATTGTTATTACCTCGACATTAAAACAATACTGACCGTGGTAAACCCGATAGTATGTGCGATGAAAGTGTAGTGAATAACCCCGTATTAAAACCTATAGACACTTCTATACTATTTCCAATAACAACCACCCTCATCTATTTATTTCCAGATAAATCCGGATCGGTACACAAAATGGCGGCAGGCTTTACCTTCGCCAACTCCACAATGGAGAGTGGCTTCTCAGAAGCAGTCCGGGAGCATCTGAAGGGCATCGGAAGGCTGTTCTACATACACTCCCCGAAGGAAACCCTATTCGAGAAGCAAGAAGATGTGCCCAATTTCTTTAGACAGGTTAGTAATTAATTATCACAGTCTATAACAGTCCACTGCAGGATTGACGACCTGAGTGGTTCAGTGGTCAACATGCCAGTCAGCCACGTAAGAGGTCCTGGGTTTGATTCCCGGCCGGACAGAAATTGAAAATGATGAATTTTAATTTCTGTTACGGGTCTGGGTGTTCTATGTGTAATGAGTATGTATTTAAAAGTATATAAGTAGTATATCAGTTAGCTAACACCCATAGTACAAGCTTCGCTTAGTTTGGGGCTAGATGGCGCTGTGTGAATTTGTTCACGATTATTTATTATTATTATTATTTAGGGCCTCTCCCACGAAAGGGGAGGTTATTGCCATAATCTCCACATTTGGCAGGCGGGTTGGAGATCGCAGTGTTACAAATATGACAATAGAAAACGTTTCTGCCCGTTTCCCTGCCTACGGAGGCTATACATCTTTTGCCCCGAAAACATTAGTCGCCTTGTACGACACTCACGAGTGTATGGGGTTGGTGCTATTCTACTCTGCCGGACACTACACGGCTGGTTAGTAATTAGGCGATAAAATTCCGGCTTTGTATTTGCCACTCATACGCGTACCATCAAGGCGACGCTCTACGGAGCTGGACTTGCCGATGAGCAGTAAAATATGTTTATTGTATTTGCTTTCAAGGCACAAAATGTACAAGACAAAACAAAAAAATATTTAAACAAAAACACAAACTGTCCGTCGTGTCATGGAGAAGTGCAATGGGCCGCACTCAGCATAATGCCACGGCTGACGCAGTGGCGCGCGTTTTCAGTGCACCCCAATTTACTGCCGACATTTTTAATTGTAACAATACTTCACATCCCATCCTACCTACCACAAAGGCCCGATTACCATTGCGATGCTCCCAAAATACGATACTCGAGTCCCAGTTGATACAACTTCGTGACTAGAGATTCGCTCATTATCGTTAGTGAACATTTCGTCAATTATGTCAATTGTAAAACATACTTCTGATTGAGAGGACATACGTTCTAATGTCGAGTTATTCTAAAGTCCATGAGACAAGATGTATGCCAATCGGAATGGGAGACAGGTCTAAGAGGCAACTGCTGGGCTGGGCACTCCCATTTATTTATTTAATACTTTTTGCACAAAATAGTACAAAGGTGGACTTAAAGCTTTGTAGCTTTACCCACCAGTCTACCCCGTTACAGTTAGCAAGTCTTTGTCTCACAGACACATCTAAAGTCTAGAGTATTAAAATTAGAGACATTTTGTTTTGTCTTCAAAATCGTTTTTCCAAAATTACTTGCAAAAGCTGCATCCAACTCGTGGTTCAGTAACCTTTTTTCGTCACTATCTAAACCTACTTGAATTAATTCCACTATTTTGTTACTTGTTGACTGTGTTGTTTTAAAATATGAATATTTATATTTGAGTGATAATTCACGAACGTAAAAATTTCACAAGACTATCTGTCACAGAGTGATCAATGTTCGGATTACAAATATTAAAACTGTTGTTGCAACTTGCTGTCACTCAAAAGAACTGTAGCACATATCAGCATGCAGATATGCAGTCAAGGCTATATTTGGCAATCAATAGTGTAAAGCAGCAGTAGTTGTTGGCATGATTATTCGTTTTTATTGACAGCTAATTAGTTGTATTTGCTTACAATAATAATTTACATTGATTTACAATAATAATAGCTACATAGGTATAAAGTAAAAAGTATACCTAACGTAAAATATGGCTTAGTATCTGTGACAGCTGCGATCGATAATAAATAATAATATTTTAGTTATTATGCAATATAGTATTAAAAATATAAAATTTAACCATTATTTTAATCGTCCAATATTTAGACAGAAGAAACATATTTCGTACAAATAATTATAAAATTTAAAAAATATGTATACAAAATGTCAACTCAAACTCAAACCACCCAACCATACATTCTACAAATGTAATACTAATTAAGGATTATTATAGTACCAAAGACAACATTGATATTCTAGGTGGGTAGGTAATAGGACCAAGTATCGATCCCTGCGGAGACCCACGTCTTAACTAGATATTCGTCGACGTATCAAAGGCTGCGGTTAGCCTAATACAGGCCGAGGCTAGCTGTCTATCGAATGGTCTTGGACATTCGAGCCTACGGCAGAAATGGAGCACCAATATTGCTCGCACATATTCCACCGGTGGCATAAAGTTACCGTCAGATCAATGTGCATAATTGACATTTATATTGTTAATAGCGATACATAATGCTGCCGTCTAAATTAATAGAGTTCAGATACGAAACTGTAAGTGAAGGATTTTTTAATAATGTAGGTACCTAAGTTATCTATTATTTATGAAGTAATTGTTTGTATTTCATATGGGGTTAAGAAAACAGTGTTCGAGTCAAATATGAAATATTATAACACACGAAACTGTTTACCGGCTTTTTATAAATACAAATTAATTTTTTACTACAAATACAGACTCACGTCCGTATTCCACAGGGGTAGGCAGAGATTATCAGG
Source organism: Blastobasis lacticolella (assembly GCA_905147135.1). Taxonomy (NCBI): domain Eukaryota; kingdom Metazoa; phylum Arthropoda; class Insecta; order Lepidoptera; family Blastobasidae; genus Blastobasis; species Blastobasis lacticolella. Next base: position 17,350,550 of record LR990051.1, read on the forward strand.
TGCCACAAGAACATTTTACTTCAACCTTCCCAAGTAATCTTCTGAAACATTTTATTTGTCATAAATAAAATCTCAGTTAAAGTTTTTGCAAATATTAATTAAGGTTATCATTAAAAAACCGCACGCAATATTCAAACCTAAAAGAAACTTACCAGAAATCACTTCGTAGAAATCTTTAGGCAGAATAATACCGTACTACAAGTAAAGGTACGTAAAACGTAAAGGATATCCTAAGGCTCGGAAGGTAGAAAATGTTCGAACTGATATCGCGTTACGGTGGTTTCACAAGGGCCTCGCGTAATTGGATTGGGACTTTGTTGCACTGCATAAGCGTCGCATTTTATATTTAATGCTGGAACTCTTGCCCGTAGCACAGATAAACATAAACATGTATTGCATATTTGACGATCTTTGGCATTCTTGGGAGCAGTTTGGGGGATTAGATGAGTCGGCGCATGAATGTAGGGTAGACTTTTATTTTTTTAATAACGCTAGCTACGTGCCGGCTCACCTTTTTTGAAGCAAACCTTTCGGCTCTTGGGTATCGCATAAGGTGTCTAGTACTATGGAACTTTCGTTGATGTGAAATCTAGGCAGACTAGTTTATTTTTTTATGTAATACGGTAGGCAAACAGGCAAGTGCCCACCTGGTGGAAAGTGGTCACAACTGCCTATAGACATTAGCAACACCAATAGTAGCGCCAATACGTTGCCCACCTCTATCACACGTTGCTCTGGTAGCAAAAAGGCAAATGCCCCACCACTGCCAAAGCCACGGTTACCAACTAATTTTCGAAGTATAACATTGAAAGAGACTCATGCATAATAGTAGTGGTTGCTTATGAACAGTTCATGTTCGGTTTTTGTTTTGTTCTTCACAACATTTTAGGTACTAGCGCAATTTAGGTATGTTGTTAGGCGATTACCACCGCATTATTCATTTCTGCCGCCGAGCATTCTTGTGTTCCGATATGAAGCGTAACGTACCCTACGCAAGTACAGGCATGAGATTTTTCATCTTAATCCTCACATTGACAACTCACCTGCGGTTCTGCATTTTTGCAACCTCAATGTATGAATCGTCGATGCTATGGGCGACAGTAACCGCTTACCATCAGGGGGCTATATTCTGCTTGTTTGTCATTGAGAAGCATACAAAAATTTACGGGAAATGTAATTAAATGATTAAGGTATTGTACGACTGCTTGTTTCATTTCAGTCCTGGCCATATTTCTTCATCTTCATGATACTGGAGCACGTTGTCCTCAGGCTGGAAGGCAAGAAGGGCATCAGACTGAACGATGGTATCACCAGCATATCTCACGGTATTCTACAAGAGTGTGGAAGGTTAGTAATTACATTGATATCAATGTTATTGTGCGATAACCTTTTTGTAATAATTAATACCGGGTTTTGCACTTCGATACAGATTGCACCAAGGTCACGTAATTAATGATGATATACAGTCTGATAATATTATCAGGTCATGTTTTCCTGTTGAATGGGTCACGGAGGTGAGATGGCAGTCGCTCTACTGTAATTACCTGATCTGCCAAATCCTGGATCATGGGTCAAGGCGGACCTCGGGAACTCGCACACGTGTTCACAACCGGGACATTAACCCCAAGATGATAATTTTATTTTTATACGCCCCGATATGATGATGCATACAACTGACATAGTTATCGGGTAACTGTACTGTAAAGAAGGGCTTGTGTTTTTACAGTTAAGAAATTACAGACTGATGCTGCAGGATTCTAGAATCCTATCGGTACAAAATCCAGAGATATATTACAAAATGTGTGATATATCTGTGTAATAGGTACCACCTAGCTGTTATGAATCAACATTTCTCTAAAGCCCAAGTCGCTACTCTTTCACACTAAAACATGTTATACAATCATGGAACGAAGTCTTTTAAGTGTTTGCCAAAAATAAATGAGAATATCGGCAAATTAAAAGATATTTCAGGTAGTAAAATTCCATATAAAATAAAAATTTCCGACTAACTGCTAATAGAATGCTATGGCAAGCAAAAAATGGATATTCTGTGAAATATAGATATTCAATATCACACTGGAATCAATTGGGTAGTTTTTTTTTTTATTTTTTTTTTATTTATTAATAATAGGCTTGCATTTGACCTCAACTCACCTGATGGAAAGCGACGATGAGGTCGAAGATGTAGCATGCGTGCCTAGAAAATACCTATTCACTCTTGATTTGAAGACCCCAAGGTTATACGTATCGGGGAAATGATGATTAATATATCAAGTGACGATCTGAGTGGTTCAGTTGGTTAAAATGCCGGTCTGCCACGCCCAGATTCGATTCCCGGCCGAGCAGAAATTGAAATGATGACTTTTCGTTTCTGTTACGGGTCTGGGTGTTATAATATATTAAAATATGTATAATAAGTATGTATTTAAAAGTATATAAGTAGTTTATCAGTTATCTAGCACCCATAACACAAGCTAGCTTAGCTTTGCTTACTTTGGGGCTAGGTTGTGCTGTGGAAATTGTCTGTCCAAGCATATTTATTTATATATTGTCGACCTGAGTGGTTCAGTGGTCAACATAGTACCACGTCTGCCACGCAAGAGGTCCCGGGTTCGATTTCCGACCGGACAGAAATTGAAATGATGAATTTTAATTTCTGTTGCGAGTCTGGGTGTTCTATGTATAGTAAGTATGTATTTAAAGGTATATAAATAGTTTATCAGTTATCTAGCACATATAACACAAGTTTTGCTTACTTTGGGGCTAGATCGCGCTGCGTGAATTTGTCCATAATTATCTATTTATTTACTTTTATTTAATTACCGTAATTGCATAATCTCAAAACTCACTCCCGTCACTGCAAACCGCAAATGCAAATAAATTATTCATTACTAACATTGACGGACACCTTGAACCTGGTGTCTCGAACAACAATGAAAATAAATTATCTTCGAGCCAAAATTACTGGCACATTTCTTGCCCATCTATCGGAGATTATGTTTACTCCACTTCTAGTTGAGGACCCATAAAGGTCCCTTGTCAAGAATGACGGAGGTGCACCCCATTCGCAGGAGCTAGTGTCCCCAGCGATGAATAGACTTGTCAGATCCTTTGATACAGTATAAACGTGCCTTCATTTCAAGAGTACACCACGCTTTTTTCCTTTATATTGGTTTATTTATGGCCCAGACCCTGAGGATTCTTGAAAAGTTTTTTCTTGTAAATAAAAGTATATTGGCTTAAGAATTCTTGCGGCGTAGGTATTCTGCCTCTCTAATAGAATGAAGTATTTTGTAAAAATATATTTTTATGTCTTTGTTTCTGCCTACGGCTACGGTTTACAATACGTCTATGCTAATATTATTAAGAAAAAACATTGTATCATACATACCTACCATATATATTTTCTTTTTCAGATTACTATGGCGAGGTGCGGAATCTTACCTCTACACCTGGATATACTCTAACTACAGACTAATAGAGTTACCATGGGACAATACGTTGACCTGGTACGCTGCTGCCCTTGGCGTAGACTTCTGCTATTATTGGATGCACAGAGCATGCCATGGTGAGAATATTTGAATCTATTTGATTTTAGGTTAGTTTTATACTGTAATAATTAAAATAAAATTAATCATCTTGGTTTTAATGCTCCGCTTGTGCTCCCAGGCACGAGGCCTTGGGCCCGCATTGTCCATGATCATCAATATGGCAGATATAGTAGAGCGACTACCATCTGACCTCCGTGACCCTGCTACCAGGGGAACCTCAACAGATTGGATCAGGGTTACACATTCAGTCGCCTGAATGTGCAGGTTAAATCACGTTGTTTTCCGTCACCGTAATAGCATCGGTGAGCATTCAACTTATTTACATAACTCACAAAGGGATTCGTCCCCGGTACCTCTCGCATACGAGTCGGATACCTAACTCCTCGGCCACCGACGCTCCTTATACTGTAATAATTGTACTTCCAAGATAACAATCTCTTGACTTTCTGACGCTCTGCTATCGATTAAAATACACAATAAAGTCATTATCTCTTTACTATATCAATACTCCGATAAAATCTTACGACAAATTACTGTAATTACTGCTATCAATGTTGTACCACTATTAGATTTCCATTAACACCTGCAGCATCGTAAAAGGCTTACTCGTAGTAATATTTGGATAGGACTAGAACACATGGAATAAAATACAGTTAGATAATTCTTTATTAAGTTATTAATTGATATATAACACTTTGTGTTGTGACTTCGTAATGGAACTCAATTATTATGAATCAAATCGCCTTTTATACACTAGTTGCACTTTATTACACAAATTTTATTAAATTGCAACCGGTTTCGAATTACTCGTTTTAGACATAGACATTATGTTTATTTGGCAATTTCTACAATATAAATAAACAACAACATATTTCTTACTAACTTAAATTAGGTCATGCCAAACTAGAACTCAGCTCAGCACTTTCAGCTAAGCCATAGAGCTATAGTCACGTACTGGCTATAGAGTTAGTATGTGAATTACTCTTCAGGCAATCTTCAATATTGCCATCAACATTGCCTTAAGATGAGTAGTTCTAAACCGGTTGCATTTTATAAAATTTGTATAATAAAGTGTAACTAGTCTATAAAAGGTGATTTAATTCATTATCATTTCATATTCTCCTATCAAATCCTTTCCGCGAGGTTTGTTTATTGATTTCAACATTATTGAAAGTGAGATCTTTTAGCGACGTAATTCTGTTGTCTGGTAACCTTCCTAGCGTAACATAATTAATTATACCTGTATACACGACAAAGCGTGCGTCATAACCACATATACCTGACGTTATTCGGTTCCTTTATTCATTTTCAAAACTCCTAACAGAAATTAATAATGTTTACAATATCCTTAATCTAATGCAGTACCCATTGAATTCAATTGTTGAATCGTTAACTTGACCGCTTCTACCTTAATTAATACGATTTGCGGTTTAATAAATTATCTGTAATAGGTACTCATATTATGATACTAAACGGTACTCACGTGACGTACCTTTTCGATTTGTTTTTCCTGCCGTTTCGGTACGAACCGTAGTCACGAGAAGACTAATAATAAGGTTGTCTGGAAGAAATCCAATTGTGGGATAAGCCCGCCTTTGCTATTTTAAATTATTTTTGTAACTCCTGTATTTATTTATTATGCCATAAAGAGTATATACATATACTCTGCGACCTGAGTGGTTCAATGGTCAACATGCCGGTCTGCCACGCAAGAGGTCCCGGGTTCGATTCCCGGCCGGGCAGAAATTGAAATGATGAATTTTAATTTCTGTTACGGGTCTGGGTGTTCTATGTATAATAAGTATGTATTTAAAAGTATTAAAGTAGTATATCAGTTATCTAGCACCCATAGCACAAGCTTTGCTTAGTTTGGGGCTAGATGGCGCTGTGTGAATTTGTCCTCGAATATTTATTTATTATTTATTTATTTATTTATACATACATAATATGTGTAAAGAACGCGTGTTTAGTTTAAAACAAGTAAAGGTACTCATTATTCGTTGAAGCCTATATGAGAAAATCAAAATATAATTTCATTTTACCATTGTATGTTATTTAACTTTACATGTATGTCCTGGAATCTTGCCTAATTCGACCCAGTTCGCGGCGTTCAATTGATGTGAAATTTGGTATAGGTAATTTGGTATAATGCAATAATATGGTACGATGGAGCTGGCCTAGTGATGAAGTCGGAAGCTGGCTATCGGAACTAATGAACGCAAACAACATAATTGGGCTCTTTGGAATAGTCTTGATGAGTACTATACGCCTAGATGACATTGAAGGTCTGATCTGATCTGATCTGATCTTGAAGGTGGCCATAATAACTACTGAACGCAACCAGATAACCCCACCGTATTTAGGCTCTTTCGAAAGATCTTAATGAGTATAACCCTACGATATTCAATCAAAAGGTGCGCGATAAAAGCTTGTTACGAAAAAATTGCTTTCATTACAAAACTCTTTTTTCTTTTAACTTATCGGTAATGTTTCCCATTTGTTTAACAGTTTTAATGTAGTAAAGTAAAACCCGTCTATTCCTCTCAGACACGACACACTAATAAGAAATATTCATTGGAAAAGAAAAATAAATAAGACATATAAATCGGCGGAAAAATTATACTCAAATCTCGTTACCTGTGCTATGTGGAGTGAGCAATGGGGCTACACTTAGCATATGCCAGGAGTCACGACAGTCGTCGAGACGGTGGGTTTCAGTGGCTAGTGTGTGTAGCTGTGAAAAGTGTTACTTGAACGTTAATATTACACAAAGTAGATAACTGCTAGAAGGTCATCTTATAATAGGTAATCATACTCGGAACAATAACTACGCCGTACACTTTTACCTTCACTTGATTGGGTTTGTTTCGGTTACATCTCACAAGGGAGCATTGGCAACCCGGAGATTCGTTTTGGTAGATATAAAATAGATAATATTATCTTACATAATCTTGGCGTTCACGTCACGGTTGAGATCTCGCGCACGAGTACCCGGGATCTGCCTTGACCATGATCCAGGATTAGGCAGATCAGACAGTAGAGCGACTGCCATCTGATCTCCGGGACCCTGCTACCAGGGTAACCCGACCAGATTGGATCATGGTTTCACACCCAGTCACCTGAATGTGTAGGTTCTCACCGTAAGAGCATCGGTTACCATTCAACTAATGTACATAACTCAGAAAAGGGTCACTGGTACATGACCGCAGTGGGATTCGAACTCGGTAACTCCTGCTTACGAGTAGGATACCATAGTTTGGGTTCGTTGCAGAAGCTTACAATGTCAGAAATCGTTATTTCCCATAAAAATAAAACAATAACATACGAAGACGTACTTCAATTCTCATTCTATGCTTTCATTTTCTAGAGGTCCACATCCTATGGGCTCAGCACCAAGTCCACCACACTTCAGAAGACTTCAATATGGGAGTGGGAATCAGACAGTCAGCATTGCAGGGCTGGTGCGGTTTTGTAAGTATATTCTTAAAGGCAAAGGCTTACCTGATAGAACGTGGTGAATGTCGATCACAATAGTGATTTTAGATTCAGCACTCTGGTTATAAAATCACGATTTTGTCATCCGCATTATTTTAATTTTGTGTTATGTGTCCTGAAAACTGATGCTCGCGACTTCGTCTGCATGGAAATCGTTTTTAGGACAGTTTATCTTTTTCCGAACAAACCATTTTAAATAACCTCGGTGGGCCACGGTAACTACCGTGGCCCACCGGAGGACCTGCTCACCCTTAGTGACGAAACATTTAAATGGCTGACCTCTCTTAATTTTAATTTGCAGTTGAATACGTATAAAAAACATTATGAAAGCTAGCATTACGAAAAGGTTAAGTATCTCTGGTTCTACCCAACCGAAAACATGAAACATGGCCTAGATTTTAAGTTGGACTGTAAAATACCAATTTGTGAAATTACGCCGCCATTCCACCACAGGAAAAAAGTGTTTAAAAATAATCAATTTGAAAAAAGTTTAGGTATCTATTCCAGGCTTCGTACAAAAATGTTCTAACCCCTTTCGCCTGATGGGTGTTGAGAAATATAGAAAATCTGCGTTTAACCATCTCATTTCATTTTCATTTTCATTTATTGCGTATCACAGTTTTTAAAAGATTTCACAATATTATAAAGTACTTACATGTAATCAAGTCATCAAATTGACTGTTTTGACAACAATTATACTAAAACTACCGGCCGTGTGGTGTCCGGCAGAGTAGAATAGCACCAACCCCTTACACTCGTGGGTGTCGGACAAGGCGACTAATGTTTTCGAGGCAAAAGATCTGTGAGGAGTCTCCGTAGACAGTAAAATGGGCAGGAGCGTTTTCCATTGTTATATTTTTATCACGGCGAACTCCAACCCGCCTGCCAAGCGTGGATGTTATGGCAATAATAACAATAATAAATTTATTTATTTCAGAGTTATGATCCATAATGAGTACAATAATATTTAGTTATAATAAATGTAAAAACATAATATAGTAAACTAAAATAATAATAATACAGTTACATTATAACAAAGTCAACTTACTATCTACGCTTAGGTTGCTATCGACAGCCAACGTTAAAACCTCCCCTTTCGTGGGAGAGGTCCCAAGTCCCGCAGTGGACTGTTATGGGCTGTGATAATAAAAACATACTAAAGCTGAGTACCTCTGCTTTTCCTTCCTGTTTAACGCTATGGTATTATCTATTACAATTTGTTGTGTAATATGAGTGGTTAAGCTTCAGTTTATGATGTAAATCATTTAAACCATTAGATCAACAATCAATTAATCATAAAATTAATTTATTTACAATTAAGAATAACAATTTAACAATCAGTGTTTGGTCTTAAAATTAAGTTGTTATGATTGTCACTTTTGTTGTTATAATACGTACCTACATCACACTTGCTATGAGGTTAATTTTTCTGTGTTCTGTTCATAATTATCTGCCAGGACCAGCTATCCTGCTCTGTTTCCTTCATCACGTTTGATCTTGACCATCGTATGCAATTGAAACTATTATAAAGGCTAGCTTCTGTCCGCGACTTTGACGATATTATAATTCAGTTAAATATAACAATAGAAAACGCTGCTGCCCATTTTCCAGCCTACGGAGACTCTTAAATTTTTGCCTTTAACAATTCACTACCAACTAAATTTACTCCTGCAATTTTGGTGATCTTACCATATATTGTTCGATTGGTAGTACATTACTGTCTACATCCAAAACAAACCGAACAGCAGTGAATATAACACGCCTATGGTTACAATATTTTGCAAGGGGACGTGCTCCTGAATTCATTACCATAATACATAATAGAGATACGAAACGGTCGCAGTAAGCCCTCAATTTGTTGAGGATAGTGGCAATAAGAGTGGTATTAAAGCTGGACAGGTCAAAAAGGGTCTTTATTGGCGGTAATTCCGCTTTTGATGACGGTACGGACGCGTTTGAAAATATTTTTGTTTAGTTTTATTAGGGTCGTTTTAGGGCTAGGCTAGACCCTTTAAAGTTCTAATTACTGATTAACATTTTGGGCGTTTTGCGAGCTTTGAGTATGTGGTCGGTGGTATGTAGGTAGGTACTTGAGGTAGATACATTTCAAAGGTATGTTCCGGGTTTCTTACCGCGTACCTTTGTTGAACAAGTAGCCCGATATATCGACCTAGTTGCATGCATCATGGTCACGGCATTGTTACCAAAGATGTTGGCAAAGATGCCAAGTGGTATCTGCATGTTGAATTAAGAGTAGGTAATCAATTTATAGGTATCATACAAGCGGACCTACCTACGGCTCATTTGTAACATTTGCAATACAATCCCCCCCCCCCTGAAATAATATTCATATCATTCTGGAAGAAATATACTTCAATTACAATTCTCTCAAGAATAAGGTAGCCAGCGCAAATTACAGACATGAGATATTTTTACTTAGACCTCATAGTAACAACGCATCTGCTATTGTGCATTTTTGTTACTTTCATGAAACTTAGATTAATTAATCGTAGATGTTATATGCGACAATTACCGCTTTCCAACAGGCGGTCCATCTACTCGATCGTAGCGACAGTTACTGTTTTCTATCGTGTTATCTATCTACTTGATTGTAGCGATTGTTACCGCTTTCCGTCAGGTGGTCTATCTACTCGACTGTAGCGACAGTTACTGCTGCCTCAGGTGGCCTATCTGCTCTATTGTCACTAACTAGTATAAACAACATCAGTTGTGATGGCAATCAAACACCTGACCATCACCTTAAGTCCTAAAATCTAAGACTCTTTCTTTTTTCTTTTTTTTCTGTCTCTTTTTCTAATAAGACTTTTTCTCATCAGGTGTTTTACCTACCACTGGCGCTGTGCATCCCACCCGCCCAGTTCATCATGCACCATCAGTTCAGCTACATTTACATGTTCTGGATCCACACGGAGACCGTCAAGAGTCTCGGGCCCCTCGAATATGTCCTCAACACGCCAAGCCACCATAGAGTGCACCATGGTGAGTTATGCTTCAAGGTGTTATGCTTAAAGGTATTATGATAGTCCATTGCCATCATCATCATCTTATCTGGCGTTAATGTCCCGGTTGTGCTCTCTTTGCACGAGGGCCTGACGTCCACCTTGGCCATGATCCAGGATTTGGCAGATCAGGTAATTACAGCGGAGCGACTGCCCTCTGACCTCCATGAACAGGCAAACCTGATCAGATTGGATCATGGTTACACATCCAGTCGCCTGAATGTGCACGTTTCATCACGATGTTTTCCCTCAACGTAAGAGCATCGGTTAGTATTCAACTAATGTACATAACTCAGAAAATAGTCAGTGGTACATGGCCGGAGCGGGATTCGAACCCGGGACCGCTGGCTTACGAATCGGATACTCTAACGGCTCGGCCACCGACGCTCAACTAATGCAACTGAATCAACTAATGTACCTAAACATAGAATAGTGTCATTGGTACATGGCCGCAGTATATATTGGTACATATACCGTCACGGGGTGCCAATATAAATAAATAATAAAAAAATAAATAATCGTGGACAAATTCACACAGCGCCATCTAGCCCCAAACTAAGCAAAGCTTGTGCTATGGGTGCTATCTAACTGGTATACTACTTATATACTTTTTAAATACATACTTATTATACATAGGCTACCGAGAATCTCCAACCTGTGTTAGGGTCCTCAGCGGAAGGCCTTGGTCAACCCTGGTCAACCTTGGTCAACCAACGGTATTAGGAGGCACACCTAACGAGTGGTGAGCTAGTTGCGGTGCTAAATTTCGACTAGCCCCAAAGTACGAAACAGTCACCTATCCAGTTCCCGGGCTCTACGAACATTGCTTAACTGTGGTTATCGATCTCGCAAGCACGCTCCCACCGCGTCAGGCATCATATTTTAATAACAAAGAACTTGTGATAATTATCAACTCTATCCTCTATAATTTTTGCTAGAAAAATGTCCATTGTAACCGAGTTTTCATAAAATAACGGCACGCTCACAATTCCGTACAATTTTATAATACAATTGGTACGCTCTTATCTTTTAAAATGGAAATGAGAAGAGCTTTCCAAGTTCTAGTTGACTTTCATACCTTTATTTCACCTTATATTAGTTTGTTACCATCTTCATCCGAGCACTTCCTTTGAGAATTTTTCATTATTTATTACAATGATCCTCTTCTTGAAATCTTTTTAGATACCTACCTTATATCTTTTTCAAATAAATCTTGTTTTTCTCTCTAAAAATAGTAAGGACGAGTATTTCATATGAAGAGTTCAGGGGAAGAACATGTTATGACACTATTTTTATTTTATTTTTGTGTTATATCACAATGTAAGGTGCAACCGACAACTTTATTATGCCAGCATGCATATTAAGTTACATTGGATGATCGCAGATCTCTCGCCGGGATTCCGTTCGGGCAATACCGAAAATCATTGTCATTCATTAAATTATTTAAATGTTCATGCTGAAAATCAAAATTGAAATCCACTCGACTCAGGGCGAGCCTGGTTGAATAGTCTTGGAAGCCGATTGGCACCCTGAGGCAGTGGAATTTATATTTAATTTTAATTTTAAAACATTTTCTATCTCACAGGCAGCAACATCTACTGTCTCGACGTGAACTACGGTGGCGTGCTCATAATCTGGGACCGAATCTTCGGCACTTTCCGGCCAGAGACGGACAAAATAGATATCGTTTACGGCCTCATATACAACCAGCCTTCCTTCAATCCGATTTATTTGCAGGTTGGTCGTCAGCTACTTCTTTTTCGTTACGTGTAGTATGTCCTGTAGGTATATCAGATTTTCATCTTTATTATACTTTACTAGCATCCGATAGCCAAACGAAAGTGGAAGTACCACATATACTATACCTAGATCAAAATGAAGATGGGGTAAGAGATTACTGGAGCCGGCAAAATGGACTGACGATCTGTCTCGAGTAGCTAGGAAGGACTTGGTGAAAGGAAAGCAAGGATGAGACGTATACTGAGCATTCGGTGAAAGAAATTTAAAGGAGAAAAAGGAGAAAGTTTGATATCAGGTAGAAAAACTCTGTCAAATCTCTGGAGACCGCCTGGCTGAGTACCACCGCCTTATCTATTTCTACCGCCAAGCAACAATGCTTGCATTGTTGTGTTCCGGTTTAAAGAATAAGGTAGCCAGCGCATTAACAGGCATGAGGCATATTACCTTAGTCGTCACAGTGACAACGCACCTGCGGCTCTGCATTTTTATATGTAGATGTTATGGGCGACAGTTACCACGTACCATCAGGTAGGCGTTCGTTTTTCACTGCGTAGCATAAAAAAAGGATTATAATAAATTAATTTATCTTTCGTCCTCAGTCGTTCTACACGGGCTACGTGGTTGAGAAGTTCCGTCGGTTCGAGTCCTGGGCTGATAAGTTCAGGGCCGTGGTGTGGGGTCCCAGCTGGGAGCCTGGGAGCCCTAGACTGGGAGACGAGTCCACCAAAGTTGACGTTACTGTGAGTATTTTCTAGATAACATACATACCTCTTGGAACATATAAAGCTGACTAGTATGACTCGCAGGAGGGGTAGGCAGAGGCTTTGGACCATTACTTTGCTCTGACACAACTGTATGGAATTATATATTTTGCGACTTCGGATCATTCCTTTTTTATTGCCAAGGGAGGTACTGTCGGACACGGACGGACAGTCCACTTTTTTTTTGGAAAGCCTGATGGCAAACGGTCTCCGTCGACAAGGACATATGCAATCTAAGACGAGCGGCCGGCCTTTGTGGCTCCTGTAGAGACGCAGTTTGAAGAAACCCATATTATAGTGCAATGGAAAGACTTCGAGGGGAGGTCATAGCACATTTTGCGTTAGATGGGTTACTGATCTGGTCAGTGAGTGTTTTTCTGGGTCATCCCCTTTAAGGCCTTTTAGGTATCAATACCTTATTAACTTAATCTAGGCATTATTATGTAGGTACGTTATGTTATCCAGGATGACCAGTCACCAGTCGATTAGATTAATTTTAGTAGTATAAGAAATAACGTCACAATAAACAAGCTCTGAATGTAATATTCGTTCAAACTTCGGTTTCTAAGAATTTACTTTATTACGGAGAAGCGTATCAATAACAAGGTTTCAAAGACTTGTATGAATTACATTCTCCAGAGTACCCACATTATCCTCATTGAAGTGTAAATTTTACTGCCAAAGAATATTCGTAATATTTTCGCTTTGAAAACGTGCTGTCTCTTCCACTGAATTTATCGTGTAACAAATTGTTATAAGTGGAAAGTTAAAAGTTTAAATCATTTCACTTTAATATTGAGCTTTAGTTAGATGATTTAACATTGAATTATTAAGTACATTTCATAAAAACATCGATCGTTAGTACTTAACTTTTTTTTCTGAAAATTAAAATGAAAAATCTCATTGTCATAAAGTGGAAATGTTTGTAAGTTTTAAATGCTGCTGGTAATCTCCAAAATTACTGAACCGATTTCTAAATTTTTTTCACTAACGGGAAGCTACACTATTCTCGACGGTCATAGGGTACTTTTAGACGGTCATAGGGCAAAAAAACAAGAATTTTCGAATTTTTTATGTACATCCCTTTTCGTGTTTCTATTTCACTACGCTGATAGATACATAAACCCTACTTGTTGAATAAAATACTAACAGGTATGCACATATAATATCATTAAGCGTATATTTTTTCTGGTTTGGCAAAAGAATTTGTATTCAACAACGTCTCGACAAAATCAGGTATCTAACGAGATTGATGAATATTCCAATCAGACATGAAAGATAAAGGTAAAAATATTTTATCGAATAAAGAAGATATTCCTGCTGCTGATATTTAAATAAGACGGCTGTTTATAACTCCGTTTTAAACTACGAGTGGTTATAATACAAGAAAAGTAGCAGCGTCGGTGGCGTAATGACAAAGGTTTCCGACTTGCAAGCGAAAGGTACCGGGTGCGAATCTCACTGCCGCCATGTACCAACTTGTGTGACTTTTCTGAATTATATACATTAGTTTAATGCTAACCGATGCAGATAAGGAAAAATATCGTGATAAAACCTGCACATTCAGGCGACTGAATATGTAACCACGATCCAGTCTGGCCAGGTTTCCCTGGCAGTCGCTCTACTGTAATTATCAGATCTGCCAAATCCTGGGCCATGGTTAAGGCGGACCCTGGGCCCTTAAGGCACAACCGGGACATGACGCCAAGATGATGATTATTTATAATAGAAGAAAAGTACATTAAGATTTTAACTAAATTAAAAGTCAAATATTGATAGAAACATTATAGTAGACAAATACTCTGTTGTACAGATTTCAAAGTTGGAAATTGGAACATTTCAAATGCCTACTTCATTCGCAATCCAATATTAAGTGTGCGAAACATAAACAAAGTACTTTACTGTAAAGGGTGAAATGATATTCCGCAAAGGCCCTAAAAATGTTTACACGGCAAATATTTCCAGAAATTACTTCCCAAAGATTTAATACGCCGATACGAAGTTTCTGAATGCCCGACAATAAGTACCTGGATATAGAATTTTCGTAAACTTTAGATTGCCAAACGATTTAGGGGGTGAGAATCGAAACTTCCGAACAAGTTGGAAACATTTTCCATAGGACATGATTTCGCAATTAATTTATTGGAAGTTGTTGGTTGCCTGGCGATGAATATCGTAAAGAGTTGTAGCTCATATTTTGATCATTTTCTTTATAATGACACAAATTGTGAAGTGTATAAACTGGGCCTCAGGTTCGCTAATTTACTAATGGGTCGATTGAATTGTAATGAGGAGTTTTCCAATAGGTATTTCCAACTGATAATACCTACTGGAATCGCAATAGCAGCTCAATGGCAGTTAGAAGTTTTTGGTATTCTGCTACAATTAAAACCGCCGTTGGGCAGCTTTTGCATCCAACTACAATTCGATCACAATTCAATCCAACCAAGTATATTTGCGGGCCCAGATCTACAGCTGATTCTCCTAATTCCCCTGTTGCTGATTTGGTTTCACCAAGGTATCACCTTCAAGTTTACTGAGGAGTCTGTCCGGAGACTCCTTATGTCAAGCCTGAGGTCTCCAAAACTCAAGCCTGAGGAGTACTTATAAGGAGCTGATAATGATAGATTATTTAAGCTAATACACCTTTCCAACTTGCTCACAGGAACAGTTACGAGAGAAGTACGACGTCAAGCTACCTGCCTGGTGCAACTTGTACCTTGTGGTCCATTACTCCGTCGTACTTTACGGATTCTTCGAGCTATCTGCCAAGTATATGGTAAGATATTCAATTTACCTATATCCCTACAATTTTTCAAACCCCTTTCGGCTCTAGATAAAGTTCATATAAAAACATTAAATATCTTTCTCTTGTTTGTTCACAAAATACTTTGCAAAGCAACTTTTCTTTCCATAAGGTGTCGCGCTTGCCTATTTGCCTGCTGTAATCACATAAAAAGTGTTCTAATACTTAGTTCCAAAAATAACATGTGCCGGCGACACGTTCATCAATTTGTTTTCACAATACTGATATTTTCATACCACGTACATTTTGTCTCAAACCAATTTTGTATAGATGTAAATAAATCACTAATTGCACAGAAAACTTAACTCGTCAACCCGCCTAAACAAAAAAACAGATGTGAAGCATAGCTAATTTTTTTGCTTCAGTTTTGTAAGCAAATAACCACTTAAAAGTCCTACAGATCACAAATAATTTTTACATGTTCAAATTTAATGTGTTTACAATTCTACATCGGTGGAAAACTGCTTTGAGCCAGACGTATACATCAGAACACATATGGCATTTATTGGCAAAGTATACGACACAGCTAACTCAAATACTTTGAGACAATCGAGTCAGTGTTTTATAAATCAATAGCAGACAGATTTATGACAATAGATGGACGTGCAGTGGACTTAAGTATGGATTTATACGTCGAGACAGTGCGAAAAATACGTTTGAAGAAACTTAAATTGTAACAGAAATGAAAGTAAAATAAAAAGTAACGACGTGCTGCAGAAGCGCGCTGGAGTATTAACTTCTTTTGAGATTTCGTTCTGTTTTCGAAATACATGAGTCAGAATAAAATATAAGGGATGAAATAACGATCCCATGCATTATTGCTTACGATTCATTCTAGTTTCAACTGGCATTGGCCCTCTGAAACTAAATAAATACATCGATAAAATATTAATATATTCTGTTATTATCTGCACATTCCTTGAAATAAACACAACACTTATTTAAATAAATTAAGCGAGTAAGAACATAGTTCGAATAATATATTCATACTAACCGACTGCAAAATGTCGGAATATCTCCAACCAAGACATAGATATCATTTTAATTGTGCAAAAATGTTTACAAGTAATTATTTCTTACAACAAATTATATTGTAAGTACACATATGTCATGTTATGTGTTGTTGTTATGATAAATCAGCCGGTTATATAACGACTAGCTTTTTAGGCAATTATTTAATTGAAAATAAACCAATTTCGTGATATTTTAAAGAAAGAAATGGTCCGGAGTTTACGGAGCTCCTCCATACATTATCACAGCACTAACCTCACGACAATAACATCAAACAAGAATAATAGTTTGCATTAGGTTTAAATTCGGTTTGGTTAGTTTAGAAAGCTAAGCTATCTTCGGTTTAAAGATATTTTATTCTCATTTTAAGACAGAATAAGTCACTTACATGAGAAGAATTTTGAATACATACAGGTTTACATAGTATCGTTCACTCGTACAGAACAGCATTACAGTCACATCCTACGGATTGGATGTTACAAAATTACGTGCATGATACATAAACATTTTGACACTTCACTTGACAAAGTTAACAACCTCTCAACAACATATCTATATATACAACAATATATCTTAAAAAGCTAGCCATTAAAGTCACCGTAATATTACCATCCGGCTGCGACACAAAGGTAAACTTGAATATTTCCTAAACTACTAAACTAATTTTATTCAAGCATAGCTAAGAACCATCTAGAATAAACTAGCTTTCAAATATGAAGACCGAATTGAAATCAGTCTATCTGTTCCGGAGCTACGATGCTATAGACAGAGACACCGCTATAGATCCAAACCTCAAACCTACAACAGTCAATTTATTTTCGTTAAGGCAAAATCATTCGTTCAGAAGTAACACTTAACAAACCAACGCACGAGTATTCGCCGAAAAAAGAACTCGGCTATTTATCAAATTGCCAATCCCTTAAAGTTCTTGGGTCTTCGAGATTGATGACTAGCATTTGTCTCCATAAGTGCAAGGTCCATTCTCACCATAGTACTGTCATCGGCTGACAATTTTGGGGCTTACACATCTGTCTTTTTAGGATTGTAAATTGTTCTACAGAAACGTTTTTGTCCCATGTTTTATTAATTGCTTCAAGAGCTAGGCGTACAAACGAGTATTATAGTTTGACTATAATAAAATAACCATAGACTAAAGAATTGCGCTTAAAACTTTGAAGGTATACCGAAATTAGTATTCCAATCTTTTTAAAAATAACAAATAGGTAGAATACTTGGAGATACTTCAATTTTTAATAATCTTTTGTGTTTCTCGTTATCGACTTCACATTAATTAACCTGAGAAGTAAAAAGTTTCTGTCATAGTTGCTTTTTTTATCTATACACAGTATTAAACAAAGTCGACGTCCGTCTGTCCCTAAGTATGCATCTATGTACGCTAATATCTTTTAAACTTTGCAACGGATTTTAATGCGATTTTCAACAACAGATAGAGTGATTCAAGAGGAAGGTATAAAACTAAGAAAAAAGGTAAGTAGGGGTAAATTATGTGTACGCGAACGAAGTCGCGCCGGTTTTACTAGTGGAATACAGTGTGTGGCCTAGAACCGGGGCTAATATTGAAAACAGAGACTCTCTTAGAGAATTGGTATTTTTTCTGAAAAGATTCTAGTTAACCAAAACCCATGCATTACACACAATAAGTACGATTCATAATCAGTGAATATTGCAATACGAGATTATCGCTAACTTGTCAATGTCGTGGTAAAGGGCATAAGATAATATCAGCCAACACCCATAAAATGTCAACGAGACGGACCGAATTGAGCGGAACTATTGTTTTGTTTGCATTACATTGAATATACGATTAAGTTTGTTAGAAAAAAACGAAAAGTTTTTTGAGACCTTTCTTTAGTTGAGACCATGATGACTTAATTACTGGTGACCTATAGAGCCTCCGTTTTTAATATTCGCCCCGGTTCTAGGCCACACACTGTATATTTGAGACGTACCTACAGTTTGATCTCAGCTGACTGTACCCTTTAAATTTAGGAAGGAAGAGAAGCGAGGCGCAATCTCTTTCACAGACTTACCAGTAATATAGCTTTCAGAATAAAAAATCTACCTCTCTACGTCTCTGTCGCTCACCTTGACAACAGATATGGGCAGGTGAAACGCAATGACTGCATGACATGAAAATTTGGATGATAGATGACTGTTGCTGGAAATTGTGGGTTATTTTGAACTCCCGACCTAAAAAGGGGCGGGTTTAAAGTATGACGTTGTATCCGTGTAGCCGTAGGTGTCTTTGGTAGCGTAACTACCAAACGGATAGACCGGTTATGATGCTGTTTTCTTTATTAATAAGCAGTAAATTCGAGATCGTTCTTAAGCGCAGATCTACCGTTATGGGCACGATGGGCATGCCCACAATATTTGGCAAATCAGTACTTAATGGTAAAAACTGTAAGCTAATAATAGACCTTCACTAATAGATCTAGAATAGTTTATAAACTTAGCGTAGGTATCCGAGGCAAATATAGTAAAGTTAAAATTTAAAGCTATTAAAACCTGTATGGCATGGGCGTAGCGAGGGGGAGATTCAGGTATTCAGGTTGTTCAAACCCCACCCCGAAATCATTTCACACCAACTGCACTGCATGATCAATCCGGATTTTAGCAGCAAAAATACAAAATATTACGAGCTTTACTTTGAAAGTCTTTGAAAGCATAGGAGATTAAGTCAACGTGTAAACATTTCATCTTCACCATCGAATTTAAAAAGTATGCGTTTTATCCTGATTTCTGGAATTTAGCTAGCTATGCCTATTTTGTTTTATCTGCTTCTTTGAAGCTGTCCCCTTCAGGATTCACTCTCTGTCCTACTCCCATCTATAACTTCTTGATTAAATTTGTTGCGGGTTAAAAGACAGCATGAGCTAGTCATCGAGCATGCCTGAGTGTCAACATTCAGGTCCTGTGTTTAGTCGCCGCTATAGCTCCTGGCTGGGTAGATAGCAATGAGTGGTGGGACAAAGCCCTTCCATCATCATCATCATCTTGGCGTTAATGTCCCAGTTGTGCTCTCGCGCACGACGGCCCGGGGTCCGCCTTGACCATGATCCAGGATTTGGCAGGTCAGGCAATTAGAGTGGAGCGACTGCCATCTGACCTCCATGACCCTGCTACCAGGGGAACCTGACCTGACCCTTTCATCATCGTAATGTGACAAAATTAAAAGATCACATTTCTGCACTCTACCCTACATAGTAATAAAACGTAACCGACAGAAAAATTCGGAAAACTCCCGACCAAGTATACTTAAACTTAAATATATCATAAACAACTAACCCGATTTTAATTATATAAAGCTACGACCCATCCCGATTAAACTTGCTATCAAACAAAGAAAGCCTCTTTGAAATCAGTCCGTCTGTTCAGGAGCTACGGTGACAGACAGACGCAGCCACAGATACAAACGTCACACCTATAACATCCCTCCTTTTCGTCGGGGGTTTAAACATTCTTAATAAGCAAACAAGCCTTTAATTATAGTTAATATAAAATTAAGTTCTAAATTTTCCCAAATATGCAATAACCCAAACCCAATGATCAAGTGAGATCACTTAGTAATTTAATAAATTCTCCGACCTGGAAAACCAATACCGCACGGTTCCAACATATCAAATTTTCGAAGAACAATTTGGAGTTTAATATGAATGTAATATTTCATCAAAATTACAGTAAATCTCCATAGAAACATTGGTAAGTTGAGCTGGTATTTAGGCGCGTATAGAGCAAATTATCTTAAGAGGCTCACACAGTACAACCCATAGAACAAATAATTTTCTCATAATTTCAATGAGATGAGAATAAAAATAGAACCTTCGTGTACCGTGATATCTACGCTAGAGCACGCAAAAATAATTGAAATTGGAGGAAAATTGCCATCCAAAACAAAATGCCATTCCTAACAAAAACAATGATAAGTCTAATAATCGCAACGGGTTTTTACATTACGCCATCTTTAATTTTGTTTTCTTTCTTCCACAGGGAATGACTCCAATATCAGTTTTGATCTTCGTGGCCTACATCATAGCGTCGCTTACCATCATCGGTATGCTGTTCGATAACTCCAAATACGCCCCTGTGCTGGAGGTCCTCAGGTGTTCCGCCCTAGCATTCCTTACCAGGGCCGTAGCCAGTCCCGGAGTTGGTACCATCCTACAGACCTTCTACGTAATGTCGGCCATGTTCTGGTGTCTGTATACGTTGAAACTATTAGAAATAAAGAAGGAGAGAAAAGTGGATTAATTTGAGTTTTGTTGATTGGAGAATTTTGAGTAACAATAAACATGCAGTTGTGTGTCTTGTGCCTTATTGAGAAACTTTAAAGGCTTCTACTGGTAGTAAGTAAAGGTACATATTTGGAGTAATGAAAGTCGAAAGAATATTAGTGTAAATCATTATAGAACCATTAAATTCATGCACTTCCGTTTTTCATTACAATGTTGACAGTTTATGTCAAATTTCCTGAAAAGTGTCATAATTAACCATACTTTGTTCATGTGCCATATTTAAGATCAGACATACAGGTCTGACTTTTTGATAAATATCTTAAGTGTAAGTAATAAATATCTACACCTAAGTATATTCCATGAATTTATTTCATAGCGCTGCTATACTTTTGTTATTAACAAAATTGTCATCATGTTTCATGAGGTACTTATTCGTGTATCTATCAGTATCTAGTATAGTATCTATCAGCTGTTTTAGTGTAATACTGTAATCGATTTGAAGTAAGGCCCTGTTAAGCTACAAATACAGAAACCAACTACCATGAGTCTTTAATCCTGATTAAAGCATATGCTTATCACGTGTTCCTTCTAGTTTTAATATTAATCGAAAGGGTCATGTTAAAACACTACACCACTGCTTCAAATCTAAGTTATAGCCATGCAGATGGCGCCACTGGCTAGTAGTCTTGCGACTGTCAAATGACGTCTTTTTATGGGCCTAAGTCAAACTGATGCGTCTGATTCTGACCAACAGAACGACTTATTTTGACCACAGATCTTAGTCACCAGTAATCTAGCACCACCTAATTGAATATTGAATTCGCGTTAGACTTTACAGCGCCACAAACTTATCTGAACCGGTGACTGAACAACTTAACAAAAATGTAATGCTAACACTTTCTTTAAGTCTACCCTGTACTCTTATTTTTTGTTTTTCTATGATAGACTCAAATTTAAAACGCCAATCGACGGATATATTGTATTTAATTTGTGTTTTCTCTGTAAGTGATTTTTATAAGTCTTTTTGGGAAAATAAAGTTTCTTAAACCGTAAACCGTAAGTGTCGCCATTTTGAAGTGTAATTTTTTGTCAATAACTGTGCCGCCGTCACCGGATCAGACGTCTGTTGCACTGTACCGCCAACATAATAGCATATCCCTGGCTTTGTATAATTTTTATTACCCACTAAGATTTTTATACTAAATTATATAAAAGAACGCTCAATGGCGCTACAAGCACATGAGGTACAAAATCAATATTTACGACCCAATGCATCTGTATTTTATAACCATAGAATCCACTTTTTTGTATTAGTATTTATGTGTGATTCAAACTTATGATTATATTATTACCTAAGTCTAAGTATTTGGTAGTTTTTAGTGTTATAGTTGATTTATCTGTAAGTAATGTATTTTAATTTAGTTTCGACTGAGAATAGATTTAATTCGTGTAATGTTATATTATCTGCTTATCAATTATTCAATGTAATAATGTGACCTATACTGAGGTGAAACGAATTTATTATTATTAATGTACTTGAGTACCTACTTAAATAAAAGTATTTCGGATATCAACTGCCATTAGAATAATAAAAATTAATCATTTTGGCGTTATTGTCCCGGTTGTTCGCTCGCTCGCGAGAGCCCGGGGTCTGCTTGGATCATGATTCAGGATTTGGCAGATTAAGTAATACAGTCAAGCAATTGCCATCTGACCTCCGTGACCTTGTTAACAGTGCTACCTAACAAGATTGGAACATGGTAACATATTCAGTCGCCTGAATGTAGATGTGTAGTCGTCGGTCCCCCCGCTGACTCTAAATATTACAAGGCGGTCAAAAATGCACATCGGCTAGTCTCATCTTCGTATTTACTCACACGCGTGCGACAGAGACGACGCTCTACGAAGCCGTACTAGCCGATGGGCGTTGTTATACCGCCGATATCTGTAACTTATAACGTCCATAATATAACTTATAACTTATTATATAACTTATAACGTCCATATACCAGCGTCCGAAGTGCTTTGTAATATAGAATGTACTTTTCCAGAAAAAAATCTTGAAATCGTGCCTGTAATCTCAAACTTGAATATGGGAATGATTCTTTATATTTAAGAATTTTTATTATACTGTTTTTGTACGTCACTGTTATGAGTAATTGTATATGGAATTGAATGATTATTTATTGCTATTTTATTTTAAATAAAATATTGTATAAAAATATGACTTTTATTTGTAAGTAGGTACTTACAATAAGTATTTTCTTCCGGTTTTTTCTTTAGTGCCAGTGACCAAAAACTAAAGTACATTTTCGCCGTCGAAGGGTAAAGGTAGCCGCCAGTGCTGGCGAGCGAAGATGTGCAGGTGGAAAAGGGCAAATGGCGCCGCCCAGACCAAAAAAACAAATAAATCTCTTAAATATTTTACTATAGCGCCAAGTCTTATTATTTATTTATTTATTATTTACAGAATAGGTACTCATTGGATCTAGGTATGAGGGGTACAAAATATTAATAGGTAAGTATTATCAATTCCTTTTTAATAAATAATATTTACATTATAAAAAGTGATTCGGTAACAATATTTTAAATTTATTTTAAAAGCTATACACTAGGCGTACAGGTTTGATGCCATAGTAAAATTGTTAGAAGTTGTAGGTATATTGTGCCTGAAAATGTTTTTTTTCTAGCCGGCAAAATCCCGGTTGTGCTATCACATGGAGTATAAAATGGAGTTCTTCAAGAACTCCATGTTGTTGTAAAGGGGTTAAAAGGTTTTTACGGGATCGGTAGCGCGTGGTTGATGCCCCTGGTATTGCAATACTGGGGTTGCGGTGATTGCTAAAAGAAATCAAGCACGAGAGCTGGGGATCCGGAGGATTTAACAGAAAAGTCAAAATTAAAATATGTATGTAATCTTAAATCCCGTGTAAATCTGGAATCCTGTGCGTTAAATATTGGTTTCGGGATCACGTCTACAAAATTACATTTCCTTTGATAGCGTAATATTGAAAATATGATTAAACTACGTTGGTATAGAAAAGACCGGAAAGTGTCCGGAAAGACTCCTCTTAACAAGGGAACTTGAAAGATTACATTCAGATTGGATGCAGGCTTCATCACGATGTTTTTTAAACCGTAAGCATCGGTACACAAATATTACCGAACATACCTAACATAGAGGCAGGCAACGCATTGATAGCACCCCTGGTGTTGCTGATGTCCATAGGCGGCGGTGACCACTTTCCATCAGTAGGCCCACATGCCTGTTTGTCAGCAGTATTACATAAAATAAAACTCAGAAAAACGACATTGTTATCTATCTACATGGCGGCACTAGGTATCAAACTCGGTACCTCTCGCGTACGAATCCACCACGGCACCAACTAGGCCACCAAATGCTCTCTACTTCAATATTGCTTCACCTACTTTAATATTTTTCTTTTGTCACGTGCCTGCAATATCCGAGGGAATATGCGAGACGCTAGTGCCGGCGTGCGGATAAGCCACAGTAGGTTACGTAGATACTTTGGTAAAGGTCTAACGTTTCCCAGCAGTTTTCATTTACGTGGTACCCGAGCTTTGGCAAGATTTTCATTTTTTCGCAGGATGTAAGTAATTTTCTTTATAAAAAATCATCTTGACTTTGATGTCCTGGTTGTTCTTTCTCGTTCGAGGGCCCAGAGTCCGAAACACAACAATGCAAGTATTGTTGTTTGGCGGCAGAAATAGATAAGGCATCGATACTCACCCAGGTGGACTCCTCAGCCTGGACAGAGTATGTATGTAATCTCTTTATTATGTATAACTTCATAAAGAACATTAACAAAAAATTATAAATGTACATTGCAAGGCTTATCCTAGAACGATTTCTTCCAGCTAACCTTAATCCTAACCAGAGTCCTACCACCTGAAGAAATTTCATGTTCAAACACAAGAATCATCGTTCTAATAATCATTAATTAAATATTAAAACACTTTCATACACTAATAGTTCAACTAAATCTATAATATAATGACATTCCATTATGAATGCACAACACAAAGTGTCAACTAATTATTAATTATGTCAGTCAAACTACACAGTCATATGCCCATAACGTGACTACTATCGCCGGCAGTGCGCAAATTAATCTACGAAACACGAATTCAATATAGCAGCCAAAATAGTGACAACATTCTACCAATACCTACGTCCGACATTGATATTGCTCTCTGTCAGAGAGCATTCGTTTCGACCAATACCTACGTCCTTTGATATTGCTGTCTGACATTCGTAGTGCATAAAAACAATATCGTGCCGTTTATTGCGTACCAAACGTGGAGAATGTACCGAAACAATAAAACGCGGTCCATAAAGATAAATAACCCAATGTTTTATGTGCCTAAGGCCACCTCAGGTGTATCTAAGCACACACGTTTGATGGATGTTGTGTCGTACCTGAAATGTTGGTATCGCGACGTAGTATGCAATATTAAAGGATAAGTAAAGTGGATAGTTTTACTTGAAGCTGTCAATTTACCAAAAAGACGATTCCTACATGAATCAGCGCTTGAATCAATGTACGACGTCAGTTGCTATACGTACATTACACGGGCGTAAAATAATAGCGTTAATGCATACAAACGTATGTATACATATACAAACTCACACCCATGTCCGGCATGTCCCACAGGGGTACATACATAAAGCTCACGCCTGTATCCCACAGGTGGGGTAGGCAGAGATTATGGACCGCCCGTTTGCTCTGTCCTGACACAACTCCCTAGCCTTGAAAATATCCACAACTCTGTTAATACATCTCCTTTTATTCTTACCACTTCGGACCCCAGCTTCTTTGAGAACATTACTGACCTGATCACTGAATGTTTTTCTGGGTCGACCTCTTAATGGCCGGTTTGCCAGATTCGAGCTATAAAATCTTCTTTCTTCCATTCGCTCTATATGCCCCCGAACCATCTCAACATCCCTGTTTCTATTTTTATAATATTCATAAATAATCTAAGAATAGTTGAATTAAACGTCAAGTTTAAAATGAAATATAAATCATGTCACAGCAAAATCACAAGCGATTCGAATTAAAATACCACCTGATGAAATGGCGGACAAATAAGTGTATAGATGAATGTTCATACCTATTATAATATAAAGTGGGCGGGTGGTGTCCGGCTGAGTTGGCCATGAGGTGAGCGGCAGAATAAAATAGCACCACTTACACTCGTGGGTGTCGTATAATGTTTTCGAGGTAAAATTTCTTACAGTCTCCAAGCTAGAAAATAAGCAAGAGCCTTTTTAATTCTTATATTTACAACACAGCAATCTCCAACCCGCCTGCCAATCGTGGAAATCATGGGCCTAACCTCCCTTTTTTTGGGAACGGACCTGAGTCCTGCAGTGGACTGTTATAGCTGTGACGATGATGCTGATGATAAAATAAAGGTGCTCGTCTGTCTGTCTGCCTTACTGTCTGTATGTGTTTCCGCTTACTCCTAAACGATACAACAGATTTTGATGCGGTTTTCACCATCGGTTGAAGGATTTCTTCCAAAAGGTTTATATTACGTATAATACATGCATCTTACAGTAAAGAAAAGCCGGGAAGACCCATGCGAAACAGGGGTGGGACGCTAGCACAAAATGAATCAAATTAAAATGTCGGTCATCACCTACTCTTCAACGTAAATTAATGAAAAGGCACGTAACAGTCACTTTAGCCTTTTTACTAATTTAGGGCAGGTGTTCAATCGACCTTTCCTCTAGAATATTCAGTCCAATAGACCTTATAGAATCCCACTAAATGCGAAACCGCTTCAGGCAGTTCGAGCTGTCCAGTGCAGGCCCAGAGGGCAAAGCGTCATTAGGAAAACAAGGTCCGTGGAGCGGCATGCTTAATGCAAACTGAAGCTGGAGGGCAAAAGGACGAATATTGCTGAACTACGGTTCGGACGAGTTTTATTTGCGAATTCGGCTGGCATTATCTTGTTGAAACCACTATAGAGTAGAATCATCTTGGCGTTAATGTTCTGGTTATGTTTTCGCGCCAGAGGGCCATGGGTCCGCTTTGACCATGTTTTATTATTTAGCAAATCAGATAATTACAGTGGAGCGACTGCCATCTGACCACAGCCATCTGCTACCACCTTTGCCTGAATGTGCAAATGCATCACGATGTTTTTCCTCACCGTAAGAGCGTCGGGCATTCAACTAATGTACATAACTCAGAAAAAAGTCATTGGTACATGGCCGCAGTGGAATTCGAACCCGGTACCTCTCGCTTACAAGCCGGCTACATTAACCACTCGGCCACCGAAGCTCGCTCGCGACTCTTTTTTGGAAACCACTATGCTTGGAACTATTATGAATTTCCTGATACCGTTAACAATGTAATACTTTGCGTACTTTGCGTACTTCCATTCGTTGCTGTCATACGGAACGATTCTGTGGGGTGATTCCACAGATTTCGGTCGTGTACTCATCCTGCAGAAGCGAGCCGTGAGGATTATAGGGAACGCCAAACCAAGGGACACATGTCGACCACTGTTTAAGAACCGTATAATGACGTTATACTCATTATATATGTATAATGTAGTTATGTACGTGAGGGCACATCTTTCAAGTTTTGATCGTCGCACGGACGGAGGGCACGGCCTGAGAGGCGCGGGGCGATTGGCGGGGGACCACCATCGAACAGCCCTCGCGGATAAAAACCCACGTATAATAGGGCCGAAACTGTATGAACACCTACCCGCGTCTATTAAAAACGAACAGACTGACGAAGCGTTTGCCCGCCGACTGAAAAACATCTTATTGGATTATGTATTTTATTCCGTTAATGAATTTATGACTCATGTTGAGAACTAATGATTTTAATGACATTTTTATTCTGACTTGATATTTATATTTAATTATTACTTAGTTGTTTGACATTACAAATTTTTAATTCAATTTTATTCTATTCAATATGAGTTTTATTTTCATTTATTGACATTTTTGTATTTTTGTATTTTGTATCCAATAACGGACATTTAATTATTACTTGACTATTTGCATAAATTACCTGCCTTACTGGTATTGACATGCTTTGTATCAATTTACCTTAGTGTAATTTTATGTATTAATTTTTTATTTTGACATTGTTCACTATATTATTTCGATGTATTTATTATTTGATATTGCCTTCTTATATGAAAGCAATAATTCTAATATTATAATTTGACAATGTATTTTATTGACCAAATGTAATCTATAATAACAATATTATAATGATGTAAGAACTTGAGAGAGAAATAAATAAATCTAAATTTAAATCTAAATCTAAATAATCTAATAGTATCTTCCAGTGCGTTACAATACTATAGATTCATCTAAACCGTTTCAGTACTTTTTCTATAAAATAGTAACGGACGTCCGACCATTCTCATTAACGTTTTGTGCATTTTCTTATGCAGTGACAAACGAGCAGACAGCCCACCTGATGATAAGCGGTAATTGTCGCCTATAACATCTACGATTCATGCACTTACGTAGCAGGAAAAATGCAGAACCGCAAGTGCGTTGTAACTATTAGAACTAAGATAAAATGACTCCTGTAGTTTACTACTTACCATCTGGTGGTGGTAACAAAAAAAAAGTATTGGTCTAGTTGCGAAGAATGTCCGGAGACACCGGCGTCCCAACGGTAAAGACATTCATTCAGAGTCACCATTCGGGGTAAACACAAATCCTTTATTCAAAACTGTACATGAAAATAAGTAACATTATTCAATCAAATAACTAAGTTATTTATTTATTCGTGATTAAACTAAGGTAAATAAAAGTGATCCAAACATCTAACTAAAATGTACAACCGCAATTAATCTGGTAACAGCCAACTAAAAGTGTTTCATTTTCAAAATACCATACGCTTTTAACACTTGATCCCCGCTTCGAAGTGTCTACTTTAAAGCTATTATGACATATGAGCTTAAAATAAAAGCTCCATCCACAGAAACGAGCTTGCAGTCTGAAATGGAATTAAAGCTTTTAGGAAAGGTGTTCGCGTGTTCCAAGTGTTCCACTTTTGGAATGCTGCTTTTCCCAAGCTTTTGATTATGGTAGCAAACAAAGGAAAATGTAATAAATTCCTGGGCTAGGATGAAAGCGAAAAAGAGTTGCTAGTAAAAATATTATTAAACTTGATCGCGGAGGCGGTGGTCTAATCAAAAATTAAAGATTCCGACAAATTGGGAACCTCCTTCTTTGAAGTCGGTTAAAAAGAGCCACATTGAACGTTGAATATCAGCTATAAGTACGACCTTTTTTTTTATTGTCAAGTGGCTTGCTTTTGACCTCAACTCACCTGATGGAAAGCGACGATGAGGTCGAAGATGTAGCATGCGTGCCTAGAAGATACCTATTCACTCTTGATTTGAAGACCCCAAGGTTATACATATGAGGGAATAATGACTCAGGCAGAGAGTTCCAGTCCTTTGCAGTGCGCATAAGAAAAGTGGATGCAAAACGCTTAGTATGAGATGGTAGGACGTCTACCATAAATGGATGACGATCTTTTGTCCCCCTCGTTGTTCGACAATAAAAAGGGCACGGTGGAATAAGGTTGTGCACTCTGGAGCTCCTGGGAGCACTCACCGTAGTGAACTCGATAAAAGACCGACAAGCCGACGACATATATTATACATTGGCGCTATATCTAGATGCCTGACAACCAACTAACGTACGGGCATCGCGAGCCTTTTGACAACGCACGTGTACAACTAGTGTCAAACAAGAAGAGACTTGGTGGTTCGACTTGCTTAGTAGCTTACCTGCGCGCAATCCCCTCTACTGCCATTTGACAAGTCTCTTTTTTCATGACGCGGATTATAAGATGTGGAATAAACTCCATCCCTAAATCTTTCCTTTGCACTATAACATGGGGTTCTTCAAAAGGCATGTCTACAGGTACCTCAAAGGCCGGCACCGCATCCGCTCCCCTGATGGCCTGGCTGAAGGTAGCCACGATCAACCATCCGTGTGCCTATTTATTTAGGCAATAAAAAATGACCAGCATTGGACTAGTAGAGATAAGTTGATGATGATATATTGGAATATTGGAAATTTCTATGTTGAACAACTCGGTCACATTGTAAGGTTTTAATTTTTTTCTTTAAAAAGGTGAGTCTTGTGTATTTTTTTATTATGTAGGTGTATATACATGTTACTTTAATTTTTTTACATAAAATTATTATTATTAATTATTATTGCGCGGGGGCGCAACCGGGATTTAACGTCAAGATGATGATGATAATGACCTAAATATGGATATCGATTGTATTAATCCGCGGCTTACTAACACGTCATATAGTCTTGATATATTAATTTTCACGGTACGTATATATTGCCGCTAAGAATGAATTATTATGCCTATTAGATAAGGCCGATTATGATAATTAACATAATTTCTTATGATTGTACCATCGATCTACCATGTGTGATTAAAACATGAAATTTACACAACGAATACCATTACCACACCTTTTCGGTAATATATCTCATTGCAATTGTAACACCTGTCGAATTGTTTTCATATATCCTACAAAAATACGCCGCAGCCTCTGATCAAAGATCACAGACAGAGATCAGGCCTCAGTCCGCCTCAGTGCGACCGGAGCTTTTGAGCTAGAAGCACGCACCCGGGGAGCGAGCTTTCGCTACGACGAAGAGCGAGCTTCGCGGTTACGATACTCCAATAAAGTGCGCGAACAAATTAAATATTACTGAACGAGTCTTAGAGAACCAAAGTGAAATAGTACTAATAAAGGAATAGAGATTGTTGAAGTTGTTTCAAGTGTTGTGTGAAGTAGAACAAAGTTGTTGGAAGGTTCTTGAGGTAAGTTACGTTTTTGCTCAGATTTTTATTTCGGATATGGTTTATTGTTGAGAATTATTTGGAATTTAGGAAAACGTTACTTTTAACAAGTATTTTTAAGGCTTTTTGATTAGCACAACGACAAACGAATTTATTTTTTATTTTTGACAATAAAATGAATAAGGTAGGTACATGATTAACTTTAATACGACTCTTCGCCGATTTTTTTTGTTATACAGCTTTGGCATTATGCGTGTTTGAAATTTTTTTTATATTGCCCAGGAAGGCAAGTGGCCACCGTTACCACAGTATTTTGCGTATGAATTCCGTTTTGAGTTTTTGGCATTATGCGTGGAATTTTTTCTCTATCTTTCTCTATCCCTAAAATATCGTCTGAAATTCCTAATTTATATAAGTATTTTTGGAATGTCTAACGTATTTATATTTATTGTAACTTACAATGACTTGTTACTAATTAAACTTCTTTTACTTATAGAGTCGATGAACTTAAATCCCCGGCATTACACTTTGTTCACCCAAGATTCAGTATTGGGCGACGCATATATCATTTAGACTGGCCTCGAACAAGTCCTCCATTGTGCAATTTTTCGAACACGCCGATCGTGAGACGAGGTGGTTTTGCGTTATCATAGTTTGTGGAGATCCGCCAGTCACAGAGAGAATTATTCTTTACATATCCCCAAAGTGAGCGCCGGGGATTATAAGGAGATGAAGAGGTTGGCAGGCAGGAGAGAGGAGTGGCGATTGCTCCACCGACAAGAGTCATTCTTTTAAACATATGATATCCCTACTTGAAAAGATTCTCTTTGCATCGACCTATCTGGGTCCGCAGCCTATTATTAGATATTATGAAAAGAACAAGATTATTTCAACACAAAATTATCTTGTATTACAAGATTTTCTCGCAAGTAATTTGTGTTATTTCAATACTCACCTTACTCATAATACTTCGTAATTCTAACGCTATTATATGTCCCGGCCAGTAATTACAAAGGCAGTGTTATTACACGCGTGAACCATTTTAGCTCTGTGCTCACAGTCGGCAGCCGACTGTGGCCGCTCGAATTTTTCCGCCAGGATGAGTCGACCACAGCGCATTTTGAAGGTCCACTGGTCCCGGTGCCACGTTCCATTGGTTTAACGATTTATTGTTCACAAAAGTTCTGATACAGAATGATGTTTACGCAAGTGGTGATCATGCACTTTTTAACAGTTGAACCGCTTGCTCGTTATTCTTCCTTTAATTAAAAGTAACTCCTCCTTTTTTAAGTCGATTAATAAATACCGCCGCGCTAAACGATTCTTAATATCGTATGAGTATTGTATATTGTTGTTATGTGTTGTGTATTGCGTTGGTGGCCTAGTGGTTAAAGTATCCGACTCGAAAGCGAGAGACATTGCTAACATATGCTCTTAGGGTGAGACAAAACATCGTAATGTAACCTCGTGACTGAATCTGTAACCATGATCCAATCTGGTCAGGTTCTCCTGGTATCAGGGTGGATTATGGAGGTCAGATGGCAGCCACTCCTCTGCAATTACCTGATCTGCCAAATCCTAGATCGTGGTCAAGGAGGAACAATGGCTCTCGTGCGCCAAAAAAA
This sequence comes from Blastobasis lacticolella, assembly GCA_905147135.1. Classification (NCBI taxonomy): domain Eukaryota; kingdom Metazoa; phylum Arthropoda; class Insecta; order Lepidoptera; family Blastobasidae; genus Blastobasis; species Blastobasis lacticolella. Next base: position 17,382,663 of record LR990051.1, read on the forward strand.
AATAGACACAACAGGCGCTGCTTATTTCTTTAAAGAAATTCTTCCAGCAGGCTTTCCTCAAAGTGAACGTGATAATTGGATGCAGTTAAAACGTGCGCAGTAACAAAACATCCTCATCAATTCATCTTCTTTTCATTTCGCGCCATTTATTTCGGTTAATTATCGCTAGATGAACCAATTAAATTATCATTATGCATTAGCTTTCGCCTCCGACTTCGTCCGCGTGGACTTATAGTGTTATAGGTTACAGTGTGGATCCCATAGGAACTACTGCGAATTTCGGGATAAATTGGAGCCGCTATGTTCATCCACGTTATAAAATATAAGTGTGCCTTTCATTTAAATCCATTGAGCCGTTTTTGCGTGATTGAGTAACAAACAAACATTTACATTTATAATACTTCGACATTTATAATATTAGTATGATTTGAGTGGTCACCTCTAAGGATGCTGAAGACCGAGCGAAGTGAGCCTGGAAGTGTAGGAAGGCGGACCCCTCACGTGCCGCGCGGGAGCGCAACCGGGACATGACATCGAGATGATGAGTAGGATTCGACTGTACTGGTAACTTCAAACAAAAGATAATACATCATCAACACAGCCCATCACAGTCCACTGCAGGACTTACGGCCTCTCCCACGAAAGGGGAGGTTAAAGATAATACACTGTGTCTAAATTAAAGAGCGGAGAAGTTCAGTATAAAAGATAAATAGAGACTAGTCTCGGACGAATTTAAATTCAGCGGACCGTGTTAAGTATCTAGAATACTGATTTTTCTTACATATACCATGTAATTAATATGGTACCATGGACCTGGTCTGATGATGATGACTGGAGGTGGCCTTAGGAACTATTGAAAACAAAAACATAACTCTATCGAGTTTGGGATCTTTAGAATGGTTTAGATGAGAGTACTATACCGCGCGATGAAAGCTTATTTTATACAGGGTGTAAAAAGACCGCTAGCATTAATTGAAACCTCATATTCTACCCATGAAACTGAACAACTTTCCCCAAGAAACATACCTCTCTCAGGCAACGTGTTCCATTCCTTAGCCGTACACATTATAAAGGTTAAACCAAAGCGGCTCGTTGCACTACGACAAGGTTCCATCCCAATCTGATCCCATGCAGATGGTACAAATGTCACCCAGATCTCTGTCACTGGGGATAGTTAGTTTCAATAAACGTATGTTTTTGCGACCAACGCAAAGGAAATGGGCACCCTCCGGTAGCGGTTGGGAAGGAGGAGGTGAACTCTCATGAGTACCAGCTGGCCAGCCGGACTGGTTATGCACGACTCGCCATAGCGGGGGCCGCTGAAAGGCAGGGAGGGGATCAATAATCTGTGCCATAAAGCTGGCCGGCATTTCCCCTCTGAGTGGCTATCCCTACGCGTTGGTCGAGAAATGAGCGAGCCCTGTCTGCGGTCAGCAGTGGATTGTGTAAATAAAAAGTGAAATTAGGTTAATACCTTAGTTGTTTACCAGCTGTTTACCCACGTTCGTCACTTCGAATTTGGCAAAATATTTCACCTGATTCTTACGGAGCGCAACCGGGATATAACGCCAAGAGGATGATGATGACTTCAAGAGATCACAAACATTTTTTATGTAATCCGCTTCTAATTTTAGTAAAAGAAATCCAGATTATCGACAAATAACGCATCAAAAAATAACAAAACTAGAATCGTATGAGCTCAAGCTTCTCTACGTTATAATCATATTAATATGATATACGCCATTCGCAAAATACATATAGCATTAATGTATTGTGCTATTCGGGTGTCATGAGTATGCGACATATCAATATCTACCTACAACAACATATAATTTCCGAAGATATTTTCCTTATTCGCTCTTGACTGTCTTTTACAATTAGTTCAGCTTTTCTTATACTAGGCGCACGGCAGTGCACCAAACCAAGTTTAGGCAATGCGCACGTAGTGTGTATAATATTTAAACAACACGTTTCATTTTTTTTTTTTTATTACTCTACTAGCCAGGCATTTGACCGCCACCTCACCTGGTGGTAAGTGACGATGCGGTCGATGATGGAGCATGCCTGTCTAGGAACAGCCTATTCACTCTAGCCTTGAAGGCATCCAGATTATATTGATCAGGGAACACACTCGCAGGCAACGCATTCCACTCCTTAGCCGTACGCGTTCTAAAAGTCGAGCCAAAGCGGCTCGTGCGAACTTACAGTGCTATACTCGTATCTGTGATCTAGCTTTTCAATGTTTCCGTACTAGACTTTCAAATGTACCGACAGGGAGTTCATCCTCACACCTTGGAGCGAAGTTGATCGCGAACTGTGCGGCTTCAAAGGAACTTTCTCCCACGCACACGAAGGTTGTGGAATGAACTACCTAGAGAGACTTTCCCTGGAGAGTACCACATGGAGCTTTTCAAGAAAGGTATTGCAACGTCCATAGGCTGCGGTGACTGCTTACCATCAGGCAGGCCGTCAGCTTGTTTGCCACCTTAGTGGTGTAAAACAAACTTTCCATCAACATTGTGGCGTCTAAAGAAGAATAATACACCTCCTTTACATTACTAAAGAGATTTGCGATGATATACGCCAGGAAGGTCGAGTGCAGATCGCATGTTTGAAATAAATCATTTAAGCCCAGAATTACGTAGTATCAGTATTCTGTGGCAAGGAAAAACCCGACCGGAGCTCCCACTACGCCTTCTACGCTGATTAAATATGTACCTCTTTCATCCATCACATACCTACGACTTTCATAAGGTCGTCCATCCATCTGGTAGGGGGTCATCCTAGTCATTGTTAGATACATCAAGTCCGTGGTACATGACGGCAGTGGGAATTGAACTCGGTACCTCTCACTTACGGCTAGCCCTAGCCCTAGCCATTACGCCACTGGCGCTCAGAAAAGAAATCTAATAGTGAACTCTTACACAGAATGGGAGCGAGTTCGTATTACTGTGGAAACGGCCCGGATACATATCTCTTATCATCACATCATCACAGCCCGTAACAGTCCACTGCAGGACTTAGGGCCTCTCCCACGAAAGGGGAGGTTATCGCCATAGTCTCCACGCTTGGCAGGCGGGTTGGAGATCGTAGTGTTTGAATATAACAATGGAAAATGCTGCTGCCCATTTTCCAGACTACGGAGACTCTTGATCTTTTGAATCAAAAACATTAGTCGCCTTGTACGACACCCATGAGTGTAAGGGGTTGATGCTTTTCTACTTTGCCGGACACCACACGGCCAAATAACATAACAAAATACATATATCTGTGTACGTGTATAGTGTACTCTTAATTCTGTAATTAGACGAAAATGTTCAAACAACGCTTTGTAAGTACGATTATAAGACTTTGAATATGCCACCAGTTTGTACCGTTTTCCATCAGAGAGGCTGTCTGCTGCTAACACATATGTCTATAATAAAACATCAAACATTTCTGTGTGGAATTGCTAGTAATATATATTTAACAATGCGTTGCAATCCACTTAACTAGGGTTTTCTGTTACTCGAGCGGCGGATAAATTGTTTTCAAAAGCTGAGTTCTTGCCAAATGACGCCATCACTTGGCAAGTACTCGTAAAGGACTATATTCAGACAGTTGTTGGTTTTATAAAGTTTGATTCAATGTTATAGAACTGATATTTGTTTGAGCGGAAACAGGGTACCAGCTGAGAGCGTGGGACGGGTAAGGACAGGCCCTTGTAAGGACTAGAGCACTGAGGGAGTGTTGACACAAATATTTGTATTGTCATCGACATCTCTCAATTGAAATTAAAAATAATGAGCTATATGATAACATTATGAATGAAATCACCTTTTGTACAGTATATTTTGTACATTATGAAACCTTTTGTACACTACCGGTTGCAATTAAATGCAATTAGTACAATAAAGTGGAACTGGTGAACAAAAGGTTTAATTAATAATATAATGGAGTTTCATCACGAAGTCACGACACAAAGTGTAACATAATAAAATAACAATTATGTTAAAAAGCTGAATTTTTTAATGGTTTTGGGAATAGTGAAATCCAAAAAGATTAGAGACTTTTGAGATTAGAATAGTTTAAGACTTCCATGGCTGAGTAAGAGCCGGCATTGACAATCAATTTGGTTGTTACAGTCCAATGTGAAATTCGGAAGAAAATATCGACAAGTGTTTCTACAGCCCTTTTTACTTACTGCTGACAGAGAATGAAAGAGATTTCATTATTTTTTGTCTCTGATCCGGCATTTTTTTGTATGAAAAAGCCGTTAAAGCCTTCTCTATAGACTGACAAGTTTATTTTTTATTTTTGCTGTGTTGTGAAATTCCTTCAAACACATTTCATGTGAATTTTTTTTGGCCAAGCCTCGTAAGTTCAAAACGGTTTCACTGTAATAAAATTATCAGATCTCATGAAGTAACAAGTTCAAAACTCTACAAAGCCTAAATACCTACATTTTGGTCAGAAAGTACCTATAGCTTGTTCGAAGGTATGCGGGTCTGAAAATTCGTCGAAATGCTCCGAGAAACGGTAGTTGTTGTTGCAAAAAGTACTCGTTAGTTAGTAGTTGACTGCTTACCATACTTAGTGGTAAAAAAACAAATAGTCATAAATAATTATAAGCTTCAACCAATAAGCAATACTCAACTAATAAACAGCAGATTTAAGTCCAACTGTGAATATGGGCTTCTGAAAGATGTGAATCTTTTGTTGCCATATAAACTTATGTTATGATACAATTACTTACTGAATACAAGGTAAAAGAGAAGCCGCCCTTAGCTAGTGTCATAGCAACGTGCTTGCGCGACTAATTACTAAAGTTAAGCAACGTTTCGTACTTTGAAGCGAATCGAACACAGATACACATATACACACGTCAAACTTATAACACCCCTATTGTTTCGTCAGGGGTTAAAAACTAAGAATACTCAATTTCTCACACCCCTGGGTTCCCAAATTGTATACTTTCGTCTACATTTTCTTTATACCGCCAAGGTGGTAGAAAAGCTTACAGCCTGCCTAAATATTATACAATTCCGATAGCATTCAAATAAGACAATGGAAGCCCGTTCTCACTCAGAATTTAATTTCAATATTCGACTACTACGAGTATTTTGTGAAGGCCAAACAAAGCAAGGCATTTATTTAATATAAATGAAAAGTCATTTGAGGAATAGAAGAATTTCAGCTAGGACAATTATAAAAAAACATTTTTATTTTCAAAATATTATCTGGCTTCAATATGTCGGTTGTGCTATTGCGCGTGACGTGGGCACCCGGGGCGTGCATTGACCATGATCGACCGATTCAAAGATTTGAAATATTTATTTGTAGGTTTTACAGATATTTTCATTATCTTCAATAAACTCTATCCTTTGCTTGCGTGCTGAGGCGTACAAATCTTAAATATAATTGTTTAATTTTTTATTTGGTAAATAATAAAATCATCCATAAATAATGGTTTCAAATAATTTAAATTTCAATAATTAAGTTATAAAATAATAAATATATAAAACCATGTCATAAAAATCCGACCTGCCTTTCTGTATCAGGTATATGTAGGGTGGTGTGAATCTAACCAGTTTCTGGTGCATACTTACCTACTCATTATTGATTGTTTCTTTATCGTCAATATGACTTTCAATGTACCTAAATATAATAAAATTTTGAATCTTTGTTTCACGGCTACACATTCAGCCACCAAAATGTGCAGGTTTCTCACAATGTTTTCTCTCACCGTAACAACATCGATCAGTGGTCAATTGTATATTGCGGCACTGGGAATCGAACACGGTACCCCTCGCTTACCAGTTGAGTCGGACCTCTTACCATTAGGTCACCGACGCTTTAGCACTATAGCGAAGAACATTATTAAAACAAATTATCATCTTGGCATTATTGTCCCTGTTATGCTCTCGCGTACGAGGGCCCGGGGTCTGCCTAGACCATGATCCAGGATTTGGCAGATCAGATAATTACAGTGGGGCGACCGCCATCTGATCTCCATGACCCTGCTACCCTCTGGTAGCAATAAACCTGACCACATAGGCTTACTACTACACATCAATGTTTCAACATTATATTCTCCCTGACCGTAAGAGTTTCGGTTAGAATTCAACTAATGTACATAATATTATGTTTAAAACTATCGCGGTTACTATCATACGTTTTTAAGGTATGTTCCGGGTGTTTTACCGTAGACTGATATCCTGACAGTCGTCCCGCGACTATGATGCATGCAACTGCGTCGAAATATTGGGCTCCTCGTCAACGAAGGTACGCGGTAGGAAACCCGGAACATAAGTTTAAAATGTGTTATGTACATAACTCAGAAAAAAGTCATTGGTACATGGCCGCAGCGGGATCAGCGCGCGACATTATCAGGTGTTAAGTCGTCTATATCGGCCTAAGATTATTCCCACCTGTAACCGGATCAATTATCACATCCATTGCAAATCTAAACGGATCCTCTATTTGTGCAAACCTCGTTATCTACACATTTGCATTTGATCCTGCCAAAGGACACCGTTATACGTAATTTGAATACAAATTGAGGCAAATAAGATGGTTGGCTTACCGTGGTAGTCCGTGGCTAAGTAAGTGGATTACTCTTTACTCTGTGCCTGGTATTTGATTTTCAGTGTTATCTGGGAATGCTGTCCATATTAACTTAGTATGTGTTTGTGATATTGTGTGTTTGGTCGTGGTGTGAATCGTCAGAGTAGAATAGCACCCTTTTCATCCACTAAAGTTTATAGCATAACTTTTAGACTTATCAAACCTGGTACATATTTATTAAGCGTCTACCAGGTCTGAAAAGTCTATTAGGCAGACCATTTAGGACCGTTTAGGACCTACATTAATTTCCAACCAGCCTCCTTTAAACATTTGTTTATAATAAACAAATTTAAAGGATTTTTTTTTTTTATAGCAAGTTTTTATCGCGCGTTCTCTATGATCAGTCAGAGCATTTGTCAAAACTAATCAAACGAGCCCAAACTCGATGAAATCACTCATGGAGAAAACATTTTTTATACGGGAGGGATTATCATCTGTTATTTAGAAGTTCCTATGGCCACCTTCCATCTCCATCATCAGATCAGCTCGATGGTATCATAACATTGCATTGTCACATAACTTACACTTTTGTGCAAAATTAGAGGTCAGTCATAGCGGGGTATCCCGTTCGAATTGGAGCCGCCCGACTGGGGCGAAATAGTATTGTGTTTCTGCCGGTGAGTAAGGTTTCCAGTGCTCCATGGGGTAGGAATTTGGGGAACCGTGGCTCTGGCAGTGGAGGGACATTTGCCTTTTTGCTGCCAGAGTAACGTGTTATAGAGGTGTGCAACGCATTGGCGATACTCTAGGTGTTGCTAATGTCTATAGGCAGTGGTGACCACTTTCCATCAGGTGGCCCGCTTGCCCGTTTGCCTACCGTATGCCATAAAAAAAAGTCAGAACCGGGAAAAGGGTATTTAATTTGCAAGGTTTTATTACGAACAGACATGAGGACATGTGAAACTAAATAAAAGCTTGTAATGAAATATGACGAGATAAGCTAGTTATCTCGTCGCAAATCCTATGTCCCAGATTTTGTTATATGTAATATTTTTATGTTTTATGTTATTACGAGCGAGCCGCCAAGATTTCGCACGGGTTTTCACAGGGTTACTCTATTATAATATGCATGTATTACAATAAACATAAACCTTCCTCGTGAATCACTCTGTCTATTAGTAAAAAACCGCATGAAAATCCGTTCAGTAGTTTTTGAGTTTGTCACGAACAGACATACAGACGCGGCGTACGACTTTGTTTATATTTCACTTATCACTATAAAAGAAACTGTGGGCCATCCATGTAAACAAACAATTTTTTTTATTTTTATAAGAGTGAGCCGAACGATTAAGCTGATCACCTGATGGAAAGTGATCATCGCCCCCCTGGATACCCGCTACCCTTTATACCATTTCATGTCTATTTTTCATCACTACAACATCTGACTAAAGGATCGCGGATGCCATGGAATAGCCCCATGTAGGTATATAGCAACAAATAGTGAACGAAACCGATATACCTAACCTTATCATCATCATCACAATATACTTATTCACTGCTGGATATAGACCTCTCCCAATGAGCGCCAATGCACCCTGTCCTCGGCTTGCCGTGTCATTTACTGGCAGCCTATCGCAAATCGTCACTCCATCTGACGCTTACCGAGTCGCGGTCTCCACTCAAGAATCAAACCTAATGCAAACAAAACACCCAATCCGTTCTAATTCAAAACAAACATCCAAAGAGGAACAAACAAAAGCGAGCAATCATTGTTCATGCTTTCAATCCTTACCTTTGCAACTCAAATCACGTCACACCGTTTGATACGACACGTCGTGTAGGATAGTAAATATTTACACTGCCTCACTGACTGACTGATTTGCTACTTTTTGACGGAACGTCATTCAGAAACGGTACTATATGTTCTCATAGCGCGCGAGCGTACAGGGTTCCAACTGATAATACTTAAGTGACAATCGGATATATGCGGTAGTCAAAATAGCAGTAGGTTAAATATGTCCAATTTATCTGGGTATTACCCACTTACCCTCTTAGCAATTTCGCTTTTCAGCCAAATTATAGTCACGAAAAAGATAAGTGATTTTACCTAGACCTGTTTTGTGAGTGTCCTTAACCTCTACTATCGTTACAAAATGGATTTTCTCTTGTACTCGATGATGGAGGATATCCTCCAGCGCCCTGAGAGTCCAAAAAGGTCCACAGAAAAAAAAAACGAAACGTCAATATGTAACGTCAAAAATCACGATACGTCCAAGTGTGAACAGACTCTTATCGACAGTCAGTTTTATTTTTGAGAGCAAAGTAAATCGAATGAAAACAAACTGGGTAGAACTCGATTGCCATTTGTTTACCAGGGGCCGAGGCGCTGTGAGCTCGAAAATATTGTTTAAGGATCCGCGGTGAGAACGTTGTTTGAAAGCCCTTAGCTGTGCCGAAAACAGAACTTATGAATTTCTTATTTACACACAATTTGGAATATACTCTCATGCATGAGCAAAAATAAGAAGTCACTTACATAGTTATGCGAACAGCCCTACATTTCGCAGAAGTGCCACGCAACTAAATTAATATAACTATGTTGTTTAGTTAATTTACTTCCTTTTGTTCGTTATATTTTGTTCTTTAACATCTATTTCAATAGTTTATTTCGTTAACATTATTTAAGCATAAGCTGTGTATATAAACTTATTTAAAATAAATAAATACTTAGTCGACGACATTCCCTAAACAACTAATTCCTGATTGGTATAAGTAGTCAAATGAACATTTTTGTGTGTTTAATCAAAATAAAAAGACTTTAGTGTGCAAAATATACTTGTGTATCCACGAAGCTATCTTGACTTTATCCTTACACAAACGATTATATTTTATCATCGTTTATGTAAGGGACTAGATATTTTTGCTCATGACTGGAATTGAACGAAACAAAATGGTTTCGTATCGGGAAAGTATCGGGAAACCTCTAACAGAGGATACCTACATACTATTATATACGATATAACATAATGCCTTTTTCCCTTAGGGGTAGAGACCACATCGTTCGTCTTGCTACGGTCCTGATCAGCCTCTCTCGGTTCTTCCACAATCATTAATATTTTCATATACATGTATGCTCGTCAGCCTGCTGTTATTTTCTTTAAAATATCATCGAGTAATTCAACTCACGTCTTGATCGGTTTTTGAAATTACACGGCTGAGTGCCGGCCGAGAATACTTAGAGGAAAGTTGAGCATCGGTGGCCTAGTGGTTAAGATTCGAATCCCACAGCGGCCATGTATTAATGACTATTTTCTGAGTTATGTACATTAGTTAAATGCTAACTCACGCTTTTACGGCGAGGGCGAACATCGTGATTAGGGAATGCAATCCCGCAAGATAATTTTAATCCATGTATTTGCGGGACTGAACCATTTTAGTCCCGCTGGATCAAAGTATTTGCGGGATCCCGCAGGGTGGACTTAGCCCTCAGAAATCAATCGTAATAAATGCCCTACAGATCAAATTTTTTTAACTAAAATTAAACAAGCTTTTTGGTATACATTTTAATTGGGTTATTATTACTTTTACTAAGATAACAAGACTATTTTGTAAGTTCCAAAACAATGAATATTCAATTAATAAAACGCTGCATTGCGTCAAACTACAAGTTGTATTTGGCAAAAAATTAAAAATAGGGATGATGATTGAAAAAATTTGTTTAGTTTGTCAGGTAGATATCAAAATTAGTTAAACAGAAAATAACGCCGATATTGTTGCGTGACGCACGCCTGAGGTGACATTTTACTCAAAAGTGACGTCAGTGAGCCCCCATTCTGAAACTTTGATACGACCTTTGTCATTTTTTATTGATTTGATAATAAAAAAATCATCATCATCATCATCATCATATCAGCCAGAAGACGCCCACTGCTGGCATAGGCCTCCCCCAGAGATCTCCACAAAGGCCGGTCCTGTGTCTTCCGCATCCAGCTGGTACCTGGAATCTTTACCAGGTCGTCTGTCCACCTTGTAGGAGGCCCACGCTGCGTCTTCCGGTACGTGGTCGCCATTTACGAGAGCTTTACTGCCCCATCGGCCATCGGCCAGCTATGTGCTCTGCCCACTGCCACTTCAATCTGGCAATCCTTAGCGCTATGTCGGTGACCTTGGTTCGATTGCGGTGCGATAAAATAGGTGTCTTATATTTTTCATGATCTGGCGAACCAATTAGAATTTTGAAATGTTGACCCAGTCATCATCCCTATTCTCTCCCCCGCGCTCTGGCATCGCAGAGCCAGCTCCCAGCGCCAATCCACTCCACGTGCTGCCGCATAACACGTTTAAACCACGCTTCTCTCTAATCCCGCCAGTCCAGCGGGATCCCGCAAAATTTTCGACCGGGTTTTGTCCCGCAAAATGTATGCGGGATATACCGGGATCCCGGTATCCCGGTATTGCATTCCCTAATCGTTCCCTTCACATTCAGACGACTGAATATGTTACCATGGTCTGGGCAGGTTCCCCTGGTAGCAGAGTCACGGAGGTGAGATGGCAGTCGCTCCACTATAATTATATGATCTTCCAAATCTTGGCTCATGGTCAAGGCGAACCCTCGCGGCGGGCCCTCGAGCGCGAGAGCACAACCGGGACATTAACGCCTAGATGATCAGTTTAAACTCTAGTACTCAAAGTCTAATGGTCCGGCTCTGCCTGGCATTGTCGAGCACGGTGCGGTCGTGGTTAGCGTGGGATGGGTTTGCTGCGGCCATAGGGTGGCCAGCTTGCCACTGTGTGTTTCCTTCCTACTTTCCTACCCCCCTCCTTTTTGACATTTGAAAGAGATATTTAATGTCCTAATCAATAAAGAAATTTTGAATTTTGAATTATACTCAAATACTTGAATACTGAAACTGATTATATAGTAAAAATAATCATAAAGCTACCATGCCATAGACAAACACACATACACAAACTTACATTACCATTCTCCATTAGGGGTTAAAAACAAGCCGATGATTCAGCCCGCACCCAGCAAAGTTGCTGCTCAAAGTGTGAAATTAATAGAAGCTATTATAGTCATAAAACAGTATGACCAGCACTAATGTAGATTGAAGTGTAGCTGTAATATGGTCGTCAGTTAACTGTAACAGCGCTTACAGTCAATTAGTTAAAAGCCCGGTTTACAGTCGGTGTCCCATTTCCAATAGGCTATAGAAAGTCAACACAATATGATAGCTGTTAGAGTGAGCCATGGGGCTATTTTAATAGAAATAATAGTGTAGTATAGGTGTGTGACGGAATCTGTCTTTACCGTGGTGGCCTCTACAGCCATCAGAAAAAGTGCCGTACCATTAACAGTGACGCTGTTTAAATCATTTATCAAAGTCTTTTTTTATCATACGGTAGGCAAACAGGCAAGCGGGCCACCTGATGAAAAGTGGTCACCACTGCCTATAGACATTGGCAACACCAAGAGTATCACCAATGCGTTGCCCACCTCTATAACACGTTGCTCTGCCAGCAAAACGATAAATGCCTCTCGACTGCCAAAGCCACGGTTCCCCAAATCCCCACCCCATGGAGCACTGCAGACCTTACTCACCAGCTGAAACACAATTATTAAAAGTATAAGTATAAGTAAATAGTATAAGTATTTAAAAGAGTATTGTTTAGCTGCGGTATTCTGTAAGGTGGAGGTACTTCCCCAGTCGGGCGGCTCCAATTCGCACCGGATACTCCGCTATGCCCTACCTCTCTTAAATAGATGAATAAGGCCAATGATGATGATAGATTTCCCGTCGGTGGCCTAGTGGTTAAGGCATCCGACTGGTAAGTGAGAGGTACCGGGTTAGAATTCCACTGTAGCCATGTACCAATGACTCTTTTCTGAGTTATGTACATTAGTTGAATACTAACCGATGCTCTTACGGTGAGTGTACGGTGCAACCATACAATTTGATATTTTTTTCAACTTAGCGTGAATCTTTATCAATATTTCCAAATTATCTTTTCTATCATCAAAGGTGTATCGGCTCGTACAGTGAGGGAAATAATCGTGATGAAACCTGCTGTATGAGTGCTATAGTCTAACATGGTCAGGTTCCCCTGGTAGCAGGGTCACGGAAGTCAGATGGCAGTCGCTCCAGTGTAATTACCTGATCTACCAAATCCCATTGTCAAGACGGACTCGAAGTCCTAGCACTTGAGAACATAACCGGGATAGTAACATCCAATCAGCTGCAGAGTGAATGGACCCCCTAGCAAACATAGGGATCTCTGCAGCTGACTGTAGATATTATTGCTGTTTGCTGCACGTGTTTTATATTTTTGCAATAAAATAGTAAAGTAGTTACACTGAAAGAGTGTGGAAGAATAAGAAAGTTATGGGAGACAAAATAATGAGAGTCTCGACTGAAGTGTTGAGCTCAGTATTATTTCTTACAATCTACTCGTTGTTTCGACAACAAGTACCGAAGTTTGATTAAATACAAGTGAGTTTATTCTTATAACATTTTTCTCTTAATCGAATTTTTATATTAATTTCTGAAGTTGCCAAGACATTTCTTACGAAGGTAATAAAAAGAAATACCTTCGGGTAAAAGAAATGTTCTCTGTAGAAAATAATTAACTTTCCATTAAGTAATTTGATGCTCTGAAAGCGTTTCATAGATTCGCTCTTTATGTTTGTAATGGAACACCAGCCATTGGGCGCGGTTGAAATCAATTTTCCCTCAACACCAATCTGATTGGAACGTATTTCGAATTCAATACTCGTTTTCAATAGAAATTCAGAATTAAATACCTGAATTCGTTGGGATAGCAATATTTGCGTTCTGTACGAACTGTTAATGATTAGAGACGTGTCCTGGCTTTACTCAGGTTTATACTATTTGATACCTAAACTTTCCCTATGAAACTTCTACTATACAACTCTAACCAAATATTCAACGAATAAAAATAAAAATAATCACGTTGGCATTAATGTCACGGTTGTGCTCTCGCGCAAGTGCTCCGTACAAGTAGCCCGGGGTCCGCCATTACCTTGATCTAGGATTTGAAAGATCAGGCAACTACAGTGGAGCGACTGCCATCTGACCTCCGTGACCCTGCTGCGTGTACCAGGGGAACCTAACCAGATTGGATCTTGGTTACATATTCAGTCGCCTGAATGTGCAGGTTTCATCACGATATTTTTTCTCATCGTAAAAGCAACGGTTAGTATTTTACGGTTAATATTTTTATAATACATTATTCAGAAAAGAGTCATCGAGTCACCGCAGTGGGAATTGAGCCCGGTACCTTTGCTTGGTAGGCCAGCATGAAGAACCGAACCAAATCAACCAACTGAATTACTCAGGTTGTCATGATCATAAGTTAGTGTGTCATAATCTATCTACACTAATATTATAAAGAGGAAAGATTTGTACCTATTTTTGTATGTTTGTATGTTTGTAATGAATAGGCTCAAAAAGTACTGGGCCGATTTAAAAAATTCTTTCACCAATAGAATGCTACATTCTTCCAAATGGACATAGGCAACATTTCATTTTGAAAAAAATTAGGGATCCTTGGTAAAATTTGAACAATGTAACCGAAGGTGTAGAAAAATGAGTCTTAAAATGTCTTTCGTCGAATGCGCTGCCGAAACTATTAGCGATAGAACAAAATAATGTACAACAATATTGAAGAACATCATAATGTCTACAAAAAACTCCGCGGTAGCATATGTCCAACTATTGTAGTTATGTCACTACAACAAGTTTTTCTATTTTCAAAATTTAATTGGAATGCCGCCGCTAAAAAACGCTCTTTATTTGTACCTTGGTATTAATCCTTATCAAAATCAATTACTTCATATTCACGACTGCTTCAATACCTTTATATAACTTTTTGAATTATTCAATTCAGACATTCCATTCGAAAGATATCACGAGTTTAAAAATGTGAATATTAGAAAAAAGTCGCGTGTTCGCCGCTCAGTCCGCTCAGCTATCTAGGCAGCACGGGGTACGGGAGGGGAGTCAATGTCAAGAGTCGTGTGCGGAATCAAATAATTTTCGCTTGAAAGTAACCCGTGTACCCGTAGTGGTACCCGTGCGAAGCCGGGGCGGATCGCTAGTTGTTTATATTTGTTATCCATGTTTTAACAAAGCAAATCGTTTGCAAGGTAATTTGCCATGATATCCCCATACCTACTCATGAGTAGTATAAGGCTTATTGTAGCATAGGCCGAATCCCACTCATCCATTGTTCTCAGTTGGCTGGGTGCCAAAACGGCTGGAAGGGAATTTAATCTGTACCAGCGTTGTAAGAGTGATTTATAGCGCTTTTATATGACCTCCCGTAGTTATTCCGGCAATCAAGTTTCTGTTAAGCCTGTGCGACCGTAATTACAAGTATAAATTCGTTACTGTTGGGTAAAATATTTATTGAAATAGGATTACGTAATATTTTATCAAACGTCAAGGAGTCTTGTCCTAAATTGATGAACAGATCCTCAGACAGAAAACTTTGAAGGTACAAGTAGATATTCTCTAGAAAGTTCAGTAGAGCGTCGGTGGCCTCATAGAGCGTTGGAGGCCTAATGATTAAGGGATACGGCTAGTAAGCGAGAGGTACCGGGATCGAATTCCAGTGCCGTCCTATATCATCATCATCAAACGAAGATGCTGCGGTAGATGTGTGGAGTTTCTCGCTAAGACTGCGTCTTCAACGCCCATATTCGAGGTAGTCCAAATCAGTGATATTGCAGATAAGCTGCAAAAATGCCGCTTTCGATGGTATGGCTACGTCTTACGCAGACCGGCCAATTACGTAGGGAACAAATGTCTGGCCATACCACCCCCGCCATACACGGGAAGGAGAGGTCGACCCAATAAGCGATGGCTTGACGTCGTTGACAATGGCATGCGTGCCAATAAACTCATCACCAAGGATGCTGAAGACCGAGTGAATTGGGCCAAGAGGAGTAGGAAGGTGGACCCTGGGCCCTCGCATGCCGTGCAAAACCTGGATTTAACGCCAGGATGACGATCATCATCGTTGTACTCTTTCTACAGTATTTCGCCTTGTCTTCGGCGACCTTTCGTCGTAAGCCGTTGGCTCTCGCATACGACTCGGTGATGTCAATGCATCGCTGTTGATATAAGTACTAGGCTTAATAGTTGCTGTTGACAATTGCAAGATCATTAAAAAGCTATTAAACAGCAATAAGCGAGGATGGTGTATTACTTCTAGTTGGTATTAAGTACTATTTATGGATTCAAATCTTGGTTTTATTATGCTGGAGCACTCGGGCCATAATATACCTTTACGAAATATATTATATTATTCCACCAAACACGTATCTCACCTATAAGTACTCATGGAAATATCCCATAACCTTCACATAAATTAATATTATGAACACTATCAAGCCAATAAAGTGAGACATTTACGATTTGGGAGCACATATTGGCACAAAACTGCCTAGGAGATATGCTTTTATTACCTTTAGTATTACGGGTAGGAAGTTATTGCGCGATAAGATGAATAATCTTAGGTAAAAAATTGACAATTTATGTATTCTGAATAACAATGGTTATGCGATTAGTGTTTTCGCTGTTTAGTGATGACGCTGTAACATTGACACTTAGTTGAGTCGAACCAGCGATTTTTCGCAGTAACGTGCGTCGTCGTCTTGTAAAGTCGAACATTAGATACATCGTTGTAAAATGACATCGCAGTTTTGTTAAACCGCATTGGCCATAATCGAAGATTTTTCGTGGCAGAAAAAAGGTACAGTCACTGTCAGACTGTACCTCGTGTATTGGAAAAATCGTAATTGGAAGCTGCACATTCAGGGTGAATGTAACCATTGTCAATTCTGGTCAGTTTCCCTGTTAATTAACACGGTCATGGGGATCAGATGGCTGTCGTTTCGCTGTAATTAATTCTGGATTGACGCCAAGACGATGAATGAAAAGTATTATCTACGAATTAGATAAATGGCTATAGATGCTATAGATTTCTTTTAGAATTCAGCCATTTACAATCATACATAGATACAAATATTTTTCAAATAGCTCTTCGTTTTCAAATAACGTAAACATACAAAGAACGAAAATAAAATTGAATAAAAAAAATGACAGACAAGCACTTGGCATGACCGGAGGAACATCGTGAGGAAACCTACACATTCAGGCAAATGAATCAGCGTAAATTCTCATTCTCATCCATATTTCATCAGCCTGGCAAGAGTGCAAAATTATGCCAAAACCCTATACTAAGTTGGAGAAGACTCAAATCCAACATCCAGACTGTTTGCAAATTCATGAATACAGTTCTAATAATCGAAATCGCAAGACTGGACGTGAGCCTTCGCTCACGTATTAATGTTATACCACAAATGTATCAAACTCTCGTGCGCTCTGCCTGATTCAACGATTTGTGCCACTTGCATATCTCGGTTATACTATGCGCACGAAGGCCCGGTATCCGCCTTGACCATGATCTAGGATTTTCCAGATCAGGTAACTTGACATCAAGACCTTCGTCGAATTGCAAAGAGATCAAAATATAATTAAGATGAATAAAAAACATCATTCACCTATTGAAAAATCCGAGAGTAGGCGCAAAAGCGACAGTAAGCGATTTTAAAAATCGATTTCCTTCTTTTTTAGAACAATAGCTTCCAATTATAGCGCAAAATCCGATAGCCAATTAGTGGCACGGCTGAGTGGTTTGACCTAGCCAGTTCATTAGGTCGAATTGACCCAATTCAATCTAGACTGCTAAATTTTAACACAAATCCAGATAATATCATAAGTTGGATTAAATATCGTACATTCTTGGTACATTATATTTAAGGAAAAGCGTAAAGCTACCTTTATCGTGTGTATCCCGACAAACCAATAGCTAATTTTAGAACTTTATTTGGAATTTGAACCGAAGATATTGGATGTTATACCAACATTCCGATATGAATATTTGAAGTTATTTCGGATGCTACAAACACAGAGAAAATATTTACTGACGTAATAGAGGAGACACCGCAAGTATTTTTTTTTTACCACGCTTTCCAGTCCATGGACAACAGTGACCGCAGTCAGTTCTTAGACATTGCGCGATGCGGACCAATCTGACAGTAGATTGGATATTCAAAAATGGATATGGAAAAATGCCATCTTGTGTATTAAAAAACTGTACGAACCATTCGAGGGCCAAAAATAAAGAAAATGGCGTAACATTATATCGGTCAGTATAATAACCTGTAACTAAAATCAGCTGAAAACACTACTTAATAAGTAAAGATTAATTCATGCCGCCATTTTGTGCAGGTCATAGATTAAGAAAAGTAAACCTACAGAAGGAGCAGCGCTCTGGTTTTACCTACTGGAATTAAACATTTGTTTAAATTACTTTCACAGTATCCGTAATACTATGACTAGCATTCGCCCGCGATTTCACTCGCTTTTAAGATCCATTTTAGAGTCCTCTTTCACTTAACTATCCTTTTTTATGTAATTCCGCAAACAAACAGATATGCGGGGCACCTGATGGAAAATGGTCACCGAACACCAGGGTCGCAACCATTGCGTTGCCCGACACTAAGGAAACCTCTAATATACCTCTAGAACGAACCTTTCTCATAGTCCAAAGGCAATACTGCCCTACCCGTGATGTGCCTTAAGTTAAAAAGCCCAATCAACTTATCTTTTCCGAGTCAACCCATTATTTTCCCAGGATGATAAGCCTATGTTACTTAGTGATAATGTAGAATTTTTTTAGTGAAAGAATTTTTTAAATCTTGCCAGTAGTTTTTGAGTTTATTCTCAATTTATTGATTGAAGAGGTAGAATACAATTATAGGGTCGTATCTGTAATGTTGCATTCTATGACTTAGCAGCCTCCCCCCGCAGCTCCCGCACGTGACAGGTTGGTACAATCTTTTTGTTTGTGGTGGCTGCTCTACTCGTTAGTAAATATTTTGTCTATGCTTGCCGACAAAGGCGTCAAATCTATAGCCGTTTGCAGATTTGTTGACAAAAGGTCGAATCCGAAAATATCTCCTTTGATCCTTAAAAGGAAACACCCACTCCATGTTTCTCCCACATCTTTTGATTTCAGATGCGGGGTAATATATCCAGCTTTCATCAACTGTAACGTACCTACCTACCAATGTTATGTTTGACGTGTGTATCTGGACGTTGGATCTGTGTGTGTCTATGGCAACGTAGCTCCCGAATGGATGGACCGAATTCGATGCAGTTTTCTCTTTTGAAAGCCTGTTTAATCAAGATAGTTCTTAGCTTTGTTTCATTTTTTTTATTCTTCGCTGTGACAAACTAGCAGATAGCCTACCTGATGGTAAGCGGTAACTGTCGTCCATAACATGTCTACGATACATACATTTAGGTTGCAGGCAACCAAGAGGAAGACACGCAGGTGCTTGTCTTGTCACTGTGAGGACTACGATGAAATGTCTCATGCCTGTAATTGCGCTGAATTAAATCGGTTCAGTAGTTCAGTATTTCATTACGTTAAGGTATTATAGGTCCGGGGTTTCCGATATGATCTACATACACCCTTGCAGAAGCATTTCTGGCTGGTGTTGTACCTGAACGGAACGGAACGGAATAGGTCCGGGGTTTCCGACAGTTTTCTGTTGGTTAGATTAATCAAAAACAATAAATAAATAAATAAAAAAAATTATTTTCTCACATACAGTGTTTAAGGTTACAATTTTCAGTTTTCAGTTCAAGATTGTGAGACTGGAGCCTAAACTAGACTTTCGCCTGTATCTTAGGTCTCCAGGTCCCAAACCTTAAGGAATTGATCAGTTCTATTTTACATTTGAGTCCATCAGAATGGCCAACATGGAGAAAATAAACATAATACAAATTAAATAAAACAAAAGCAAACAATAATAGTAACAGTAGCGTGCGCTCTTGCAATTCTAGCAAATGCTTGTGAAATGAAAATGCAATATTTGAGTCACATTGTTAAATTGCATTTGCTAAAAATGGAAAGGCTTCTTTCTTTAATGCTTGCTACCTACTTACGATAGTGGCCGTGTTGTACACTAACCGATGCGCTTACGGTGAGCGAAAACATCGTGGCAGTCACTCTACTTTAATTATCTGATTTGCCAAATCCCGGATGAGAAGGACAAGGAGGCGTGCTTCGCTAAAATACAACCCCAGGCCCTCCAGTCCATGAAACCCTAAAGCCAAAACGCACTAATACCTTTCATGGGAGGATGATTATAATGATTCTTGGCAAGAGGCAATGACTTATGCCCACGATTGGGCGAAATGGAGAAGAAAGTAAGGCGCTCGAATAATTATGATTCTTGGACAACTTCACACAACACTATCTACCTTATATACACAAACGAAGCGAAGGATGTACTAAGGGTACTAGATAATGGATACCTATGCTACTTAGATACTACTGTTCAGCAACGACGGCATTTTTTTATTTTCAACCGTGTTAAGTTGGTACCTAGGTACTCGCATTGACAAAGATTTTACGGTAACAAACATCAAACTCACCAAATAATTGGTACGACCCTTACCCTGAAGCAACATGGCATGTTATTGGAAACACAAATTCAGATGTAAAAATGGAAGATATATAATATGCGTATAGCTACCGCCACGAAATGCCAAAGATGACGAAATAATGGGAGGAATGAGAATAACAATTCCAGTCGAAACAATTCGTTGAGGATGCCGGGAGCTCTAAATGGCGTTTTCATTTCATTTGTTTTATTTATTCCATTCCGTGGTCCTTCGCTGAACAACTTGAAGCTGCAAAACGGAGTTTACAAAAAGGCAAATTGACGGATTTTTAAAGTGTAAGTAAGGGTTTTAGTGTGCCAGTGTAAAGTCATCATCATCATCATGATCATCATCTCAGCGTTATGTCTAGATTTTGCTCAAGCGCGGTATGTGAGGGTAAGATGGACCTTCCTACTCTTCCTGGCCCCATTTCGCTCGGTCTTCGGCATCCATGGTGGTGAGACTGGTAAGCATGTCACGCATGTCTTTCTTAACGACGTCAAGCCATCACTTCTTACACCGATCTCTCCTTCCCGTGCTTGGCGGGGGTGGCATGGTCAGACTAACTTTAATAAAACATCAGCTTTATCTAAGTCTAAGTCTAAGCTGGTTTAAAGTTGAATATCCTCTGTGATTTAAAATGTGTGTTCGTCTAGTATTCGTACCTCCTAACCACAGAGCATAAAAACAATTTGCTAGCTGTGCCTAACTTCCCAATCTTTTTGCTCCTAACACTGGCTTTGCTCTATTTACTATAACTAGGTACGTTTTGTAAAGAAATGAATAGTTTATTATTATTTTACGACCGAATGTCGCTTTTATATTTTTCGTTAATTACCGAAACTAAACATTTTAGCCAGGTTCCCCAGCTTGCAGGGTCACGGAGATCAGAGGGCAATCGCTCAACTGTAATTATCTGATCTGCCAAATCCTAGATAATGGTCAAGGCGGACCCAGGGTCTTCGTGCGCGAGAGTACAATCGGGACATTAACGCCAAGAATAATAAATCTATTCTGTATGGTGGCGGTACGTAATATCAATACAGAATATTATGCCTTAGATTATCTCAAACACTTAAACTAATTAGATAACACAAACTCTCGTTAAAATATTTGTATAGGTTCAACAAACAGAGCTTTGTTGAGTCTTTCTTTTAAATATTCTCCAATTAAAACTGCTCGATTTAAATTATCTCGCTGAAAGAACAAACGGTTGCCGGGTCTCGGTACTTACTTTGCAATAAAGCGAATTTTATAATCATTTTATGTAAAATTAACTCGCCATGCTTCGTAAGCTTATAATGGTTGCGCTGTGTAAAAGTTATCAGATCTCATGAGAAGTCAAGCCTTAATCTAACAAATATGTTTACGCGGGAGCAACAGAGACAGATAGTAACAGGTCAACGTACGAATTTCAAATGTGTCATTCTGGTCCGCGACTTAGGTTTATGTAAGCCAAAAGAAGTATTTTAACAACATTTCCGTAGTTGCATACACGTCACATCTTTTACAATCATATAAATCCCTAAAAAAAGTAGTATAAAAACTAAAAACCCCGGCTTATATAAAAAACTGAAAAGTTAGAAACCTGCCGAATGGTGTATGTAAATAGGTAGGTGTATAAACTGCAAACGTTAGTTTAATTTAGTAGGAAATTCAACGAATCCCCACATGAAATATTTTTTTTTTGACAATTTACTCACGCCATCTAGCCCCAAAGTAAGCAAAGCTTGTGTTATGGGTGCTAGATAACTAATAAACTACTTATATACTTTTAAATACATACAACACATATTATACATAGAACACCCAGACCCGTAACAGAAATTAAAATTCATCATTTCAATTTCTGCCCGGCCGGGAATCGAACCCGGGACCTCTTGCGTGGCAGACCAGCATGTTGACCACTGAACAACTCAGGTCGTCAAAATGACGGTGACAAAATGGCGGCTGGTAGTCGCCATATTGAATTTTGATCAATATCATATCTTCAGTGACACTCCCAAGATTGAGACAAACGATTTTGGGCTCTAAAGTGGCACAAAAGATCATACATATATTACTCTCCTTTGCGTCGCACAGTCGGGTAAAAACTAAGTTTTGATCGACAAAAATCATTTATACAAGTTTTACATTTTTACCGCACCAACTTTTTGCGATTCAATACAGAATTTTGTCCCCAAAGTGGGTTACGCCAAAAAATCGACAAAACGCTTCCTTTAGCGACCCCTTCTTTATTGAATTTGGGCTGGCTGATGAGTTCTATATCTCCAACTGAGGCTCAGTCGTCTGAATCGCCGTGCGGATGTAAGCACAGCGTGGGACGAAAATTAAATAAAAGCTGCCCAATGAGGCGTGAGAGGCGAAAAGCCATTTCCTTTGGAGAAGTGCATGTATACTTCTATACTAATTTGTAAAGAGGAAAGATTTGATTGTTAGTCGGTTTGTTTGTTTGGAATGGGTAAACTCAAAAACTAATTAAGCGATTCTAAATATTCTATAGAAAGCTACATTTCAGGTAACACAGGCTATATTTTATCTTTAAAAACTATGTTCAATAAGAACATTGAAAGCTATCCATGTTCGGGTACAATTTGACTGCCTAATTCTTTTTTATTGTATTTTAAATGTCAGGGCAAGGTATGTATTAAATAAATAAGGTAGGTAAGAGTAAAGTAGGTGTACTCAAACGATGTCGCGCCAGGTCCAATAGTAGCACATAAAAAGGTAAAAATCATTAGCCTCTTCGCCCCTTAATGGAAATTCCGCTTATAAAGCTCTAAAGAGACAGCTAAATGACAGACAGTCACTTTCTCTACCTTTTAAGTAATAATGATTGAAATATTATTTTATATTGTTGACATTTCACTATTTTATTATTTTATTATTATTATGTAATATGAAATTTCAAATGTATTTAATATGTAAAAAATTGACTTGTAACCAATGTTATTAATAAATTATGATTATGATTATGATTATGATTATAAGGAACCGTTTATTTTAGTATAGATATTCTGTGGAAATACTTTGGAAGGAAAATATAGATTTTTATCTTCCATCCAGACCGCTACGTCAATCAAAAACCTATGAAAATGAAAGGAAAAAGTATTTATTGAATTAGGATTACGTTAATTAATCTCTTTATCGCCTAAGCGAATCATGTGTAGCGCGTGCCCGGCCCCAGCCAGCCTGCCGGCGCTCACACCCTAAGCTCGGAACAAATAAGTAAAAAGAATGTCGTCTGTCTGTCAGTATGCCGCTTAAGTTTGGAAAATGAGCATCTGTGGGAGAAAGAAACGGCAAGAAACCCACAGGTACATTTAAATATGATTACATTGCATTGATACATTTGTCAATTTGCCTATAAAGATTATTGTAAAACTGTCTTGAAGGAAGTGAGAAAGATAATGAGGACTTGCGAATGGCTTCAGATAGAGGCTGGATAAGGCAAACCGAAGACAGGGTGGCCTATCTAGCAGTGGAATGAAAAATGATCACGATCTTTTGCCTCACCGTAAGAGCATCGAGTAGTATTCGACTAACGTATACTTGTATAACTCAGAAAAGAATCATTGTTACATGGCCGCAGTGGGATTCGAACCCAGTGACTCTCGCTTACGAATCAAATACTTATAACGTATATCTTACAACTGCTGTAAAGACAGATCTGATCGCCCTAAATCCATCTTAAAATATCAATTGTAAATCTTCTTTCGTTGTGATTCACAGCTTAACTTCTCGGAGCTCTCATACATTATTTACTGAGTCTACTAACCCGCTGTTTATTGCCAGTCTCAATAGAAAAATTACACTCATTATTCAAAGTGTATGCGTACACGGCTCCATAAATAAATTTGCCTTACTACCGTTCAATATTCCCACCGCTGCTATGTTTTGTTTGAAGTATCTCATGATATACGCCCGTGCGATGTTTATTTTTACACGCTATATTTAAAGTTATACACACGAAAGGTTGTGTTTTATTTGATGTTTGTTACGAGTTTAATTTATAGACCACGTTTTTTCTCAAAGATAGGTAAGTACTAAATTCTGAATAGTCACACTTAATTTTCATCGAAATCGCAGTGTTGGCCTTTTACCAGATGGATGGCTGACTATGTGGAAAGGTCTGGCAAAACAAAATCGAACAATATGGAAGCAGCCGAATATAGAGCGTTGGTGGCCAGGCGGCTGAGAGGTACCGGGTTCGAATCCCGCTGCGGCCATGTACCAATGACTCTTTTCTGAGATATGTACATTAGTTGAATTCTAACCGATGCTCTTACGGTGAGGGAAAACATCGTGATGAAACCTGCAAATTCAGGCAACCTGACCAGATTGGATCATTCCAATCTGGTCAGGTTCCCCTCGTAGCAGGGTCACGGAGGTTAGATGGTAGTCGCTCCATTGTAATAACCTGATCGCCAAATCCTGGATCATGGTCAAGCCGGATCCCGGGCCCTCGTCCTCGAGAGCACAACCGGGACATTAACGCTAAGATGACTATTTATAATTGTATGGAAGCAGCCTTTTCTATAGTAACGCTTGCAGTTTATCATGGACTTTACTCAAAAGTATGTGCGGCGTGTACTCAAACGGCGTGACGTGGGGTATACTACCCTACGAGTATAAGTCGTCTCGTTAAAAAATTAACCTATATTTGAGGCCTGACGTATATCTTATTGGTGGCTAGGTTGGTCAATATTTTTGTTAAATGAAACCTTGGATAGTAGATGTCATGATTGACACCGCTTTCCCTTAGGCGGGCTGTGTGCTCGTTTGTCACTGGAATTTGAACCTTCGTCTCCAGGTAACAAGGTTGCCATTCTCGTTTCTCTTTTAAGTTACACCTAAATATTATACAGTATTTTTACTTGCTGTCAACGTATTTTGGAGCTCGTTTGTGTCGCGTCAGTTACTGTGTCTGGTATTGGCATTGCAAATAGGACTCTGATGTGCGAAGGCGTCAAACGTAGGTTATGTTAGAAAGTTCATTTTAAATAATCCCTGTTCCTTTCCTAAAAGAAATCCCCGACCAAGTATATAGGTATGTTGCAGGTTTATAGTGATATCGGGATTTTGTTCAGAAACTCAGGATTTTGTACAAGAACCGGACAATGGCAAAGTCATTACGTATCTTATCATAAATCTAAGTAAATAAATAAATAAATAAAAAAAGAAAGAAATAAGAAAAAAAAGAAATATATTGAAATTGAAATTGAATACCAGTTTTTCACGTCCAATCCATTCATCACGATGTTTTCCCTCCCTCAGAAAAAGTCATTGATACATGACGGCAGTGGGATTCGAATCCTGTACCGGTCTTGCGATTCGGATACCTTACCACTTGGCCACCGACGCTTCTTTAAGTGTTCAAAATTACATGACATCACAACAGCACCTCATTACCATATGGATTAGCTTGTAAAAGTTAAAGCTTTGTTGCTTAGATTAGCTAAGTTTTTTTACCCACATAAAGCCTCCAGCCAAACTGATTTACAGCACACTTAAACATGAACAACAGACTTGGAGCTAACCAAATTAATTTAATTGTCCATAGTAATTATTCCAATGTGATATATTTATCATCCTGCCTGCTTGATGCCTATCCCTACGGAGATGAGGCATATGTAATTAATTGTCTACTTAACTTAATTGTCACATATTTCACTTTCACGGGGACTTGGATGGTGAAAGGCACAAATTTATCGAGGAACCTTTTTATTGCACACCAAAGGGACCGATATTACATTTTTCCATTGTATAATATTATCTGCTCAGAACTCAAAATTAATATACATATATTTATAATTACACGATCATCATCACAGCCCATAGCAGTCCACTGCAGGACTTAGTGGCTCTCCCACGAAAGGGGAGGTTATTGTCATATAATCTCCACGCTTGGCAGGTGGGTTGAATATCGCTGTGTTATAAACATAACAATGGAAAACGCTGCCGCCCATTTTCCAGCGTACGGACACTTTAGATCTTTTGTCTCGAAACCATTAGGCGCCTAGTAACACCCACTAGTGTAACGGGTTGGTGCTATTCTACTCAGCCGGACACCACATGGCCAATCTGCTCAGCCCGCAAAATTAATATTATAAAAAAACAAATAAATATTTTTGAACAAATCCCACAGCGCCATCCAGGTCCAAAGTGAGCAAAGCTTGTGTTATGGGTGTTAGAGATAACTGATAAACTACTTACACACTTTTTAAATAAATTTAGTTTTAATGTTAAAATTCATCATTTCAATTTCTGCTCGGCCCGAAATCGAACCTCTGGTGGCGACCGGCATGTTAACCAACTGAACCATTCAGATCGTCAAATATCACGATACTGATAATTTATGTTGTGATAATGATTCAGTAATTACAAATTGTGGGTAGTGTAGGGTAAGTTTAGGGTAGGTGTAGGGTAGGAGTAGATTAGGTGTAGGGTAAGTAGGTGTAGAGGCAGGATATAGTAGGATATGTGTAGGGTAGGCTAGTTACACATAAATTGTCACACTTATAATAATAATAATAATAATAATAGCATTTATTTCAGATAGTTACATCCATATCAAAATAACAAAACATAAAATACAAAATTACATTATCACTTAACGTTAAACAATGTTGTGTACTAAAGTAAGTAGGTACATATTTACAAGTCATCTACATAGTTATGTCATTACAGTAGGTATAACTATTTAAACTATGTTACTGTTCTCGCACCGGTGCAGATCAAGCCAATGGCTGACAATAGGGTTACTCATGTCCTCACATACCCGCTCCAGTATAACATTTTTCGCATTCTTCAACCTTTCCCAGCAAGAGGCTGTTCTCTGTCTCAAAATAGCGAAGAAATCAGGAACGCCAGGTTATCAGGTTTGTCCCACGGTTATTATTATTTTTACGCGATATTTCGAGGCCACCATGCTCCATACATGGTCATGGAGTAGACTAATTCAACAGCTCATAACTGTGGTGACAAACTGATCAAAATGTATGAACGGATAGAACGTTCTCGAAGGTGATGTTAAAACATTTTAAGCTGTTAGCGTTAAATCGAAATAGTAACCAGAAGAAATAAAATTCGAGAGCGATTCCGTCAACAGTTATTTAGAGGTAGAAGCCTGCTAAACATTCAAACGCCCAAAGAAGTCTTATAAACAACAAACTTGTTAGGGCGAATTTGTAACATCATATTTTTCGCCATTTAAACGTACTTGGGAGTGGAAGTGGGCATAATTCTGATTTATAATTTCAACGCGAAAACAAGTTTCCTAATTAGTACAAGGGTGAAGTTACGAGATCGTACCCGGCCCACCCCTATAATCTTTGACAATTCATAGCACCCCCCAGATAAGAAAGGGGTAGGTACGGTCGTGCTCATAAGTGCATTACCATCTTATAATTCATATTCCTGTGCAGGTGTTAAAAGGTTTTGTAGCATTTAGTATACTGTTCGTAACAGGGAATACCGTAGAAAACAAAATATCAAAATCTATTGTAGTTATTTTTTTATTACAATTCAAAATCATTTTATCAGTTTTTCTTGTAAGTTACAATGGTTTTTTGACTTAAAAAAGTTATCAATAATGATATAAATGCACATATATTTTAAAGCATTTTTTAAACTATACATTAATAAATAACCATCTTGGCGTCAATGTTCCGGTTGTGCTCTCGCGCACGAGGACCCGGGTCCGCCTTGACCATGATCCAGGATTTAGCAGATCAGATAATTACAGTGGCGCGGAGTGGAGAGATAGTAACTGTGTATACATTAATACTTACTATTTTTTATATATTTACTTATGGATATTCATTAAAGCAATTTTCATTTATTTAATCAATAGTGATTAGTGCCTAAGGGGCTCTTCTTTTAGCCATTTCCATTTGTTTACAATACACCGAATATCCTGTATGTGGCGGAAGATGCCAAATATTTTTTTCTAAAAGTGCTCATTTACTTATCAGCGCGACTGTACCTATGTAGGTGAAGGCAATTGAAATTCATCCTAAATTTTAATGTTCCGCCGTTTTATTCAGAAATAGAGATGGGACGAAGCGGCTGTCACAGATATTTGTCCTAAAAAGTATATAACATATCCGTATATCCGCTAACTTCTGAACAACGTAACGGATTTTGATGCGATTTTCACTGTCATTTAGATATTTTTCGTAGGGGTTTTTACGTACCTATAATACATGCAATACATAGATTTCTGTAAAGTAGAGCCGAATAAACCCATGTGAAGGCGGGGTGGGTCGCTAGTATTTTTAACCCCCGATGAAAAAAAGAGTATATTTAACGTGTGTTTCTGTCTGCATTGGCGTATCTAGGGCTTTTTTCCAGGGTGGGCCTGGCCCCTGAGGTGGCCGATGAAGCCGAGTCGTTCGATCGCCAATGTACAGTCATTGAGCCAGGCGCCGATCCAGGATTTGGTTGAGGGGGGAGGGGCAAAAGTAAAAAATATAGGTATTCTCTACTCAACTTAGTAAAAAAAATGCCGTTTTAGTGGGGTGAACGAGCGGATAAACGAGTGAGCGGAGCGAGCACATTCATTCGTTATTCTCCCTCAGGTTTTAGGTTTTAAAACCTGAGGGAGAATAACGAATGTGTGAGCGAACTGAGCGAGCTCGAAATTTTTGACATTTTGGATCTTAAAAGCTGCAGTGATCAATGAATGAGCGACCGGAGCGAACTCGACATTTTTTACGTTTGAGGTCTTAAAAGCTGGAGTAATCATTGAATAAATGAGCGAGTGGAGTAAGCTTGTAATTTGTGATATTTTGGGTTACAAAAGCTTAAGGTAAATGCTCATTAGAGCGGGCGGAGCGCGCTGGCAATTTTAAACATTTGTAGTCTTAACAGCAATGGGTGCTCCTCACAATAGTAATTTAAGGAAATTAATTAATGAGCGACCGCAACAAGCTAGGTGAATGATAAGAAAAGTATTTGAAAATAATGAATGAGCGAGCGAAGCGAGATCGAAATTTTTTTCATTATAAGTCGTAAAAGTTTGTGTGATCCATTTTTAGCATTTTCATTTTGACATTTGAGCTTAGGTGCTGTGATGATGTGTAATGCTGATCGTAATAAAAGACAATAAAAGTGATATAAGTTATTGAATAAGCAATCGGAGCGCGCACATAATTTTAACATTATGGTTTTTATAAGCTGGAGTGATTGTTAAAATGAATGTTTGAGCGAGCGCAATGAGCTCGGAATTTTAGGTTTTAAACGAAAAACCTTAAGCAAATGAATGAGCGAGAGACGCGAGCTCGTAAATTTTGAAATTTTAGTTATAAAAACCGTGGGCGATTGTGAGTCAGGGCTCTGGGGGGGCAAATGCACCCATGCACGCCGTCGTTCGGGGGAAATTCACTGGTGGAGTGGAAAATTATGTTTCCACGCACGGGGGGGGCACGTCCCGTCCCCCCCTTCCTACGCCTATGTCTATCTGTCTGTCTGTGGCATCGTAGCTCCCGAAGGTATGGACCGATTTCAATGCTATTTTCTCTGCTTGAAAGCAAGTTTAATCGAGAAGGTTCTTAGCTTTGTTTCATTAAAATCTATTCAGTCATTTAAACTTTAAAACTTTATTTATTTCTTAAATATGTTTAATTAGATACAACAGTAGTTGGGATCTTCCTTTTAAGTCTGAAATACCTGTAGCAGGAAGCCTCACTCTTCCATAGAATGCAAGTTGATACATGTTTAAATTAATAACTTTTAGGTAAGTACGTGTAAAATATGAAGGTAACAAAACAAAAAATAAGTACTTAACTTTTTTAACTATTTCCAACTAGTGGATGTGTATGTATGACGTGTGGACGGACGGACTAGTGGACGTGTGCGTGCGTGTGTGCATGTGTGTGCATGTGTATGTAAGTGCGTGTGTGTGTGTGTGCGCGCGTGCGTGTGCGTATATTATGGAAATATTGTACTTATATATAAACTAGGTCGGACGTTATCCATAGCATGGACGTTATTTTGGCTGTCGATGGGTTGTTATAATAGGTATAGAGAGGCGAATGAGCAAGCGGGTCATCAGGGCATCGAGTCCGCAATTTACTAATAACTCGATCAAATTGGATAGTTACCGCAGATCAATCGCAATCGCATTGGTTTTGGATTGGTGTTACAATCGTAGCTCGATTTGATTCATCTTATTTGACAAGGGTCTTCATTGCGGACGATTAATTTAATATTTTAAACAAATCAATCGTGCAAAGGATGATGGGCGTTTGGGTAACGATTTCTAGAAAGGACCAATAACGATGAATGATATCTCGGTGAATAGGTATTTTAATGTTGAGTTATTGCTCTATATTAAAATACCTATTTGCAATTTGGTTGGGACTTGGCCTCAATTTTCAACCAGGGACAATAACAATGAGCGATACCTTGTTGAATAGGTATTTTAATGTAGATTAATATTTACTATGACGCCTCATTTCAGTTATTTGTACTCTCGGAGATATACTTGTTTATAACTCCGAAGGGATCTGCTTCTGATACATCGTTGAACAGATCTTTAAATGTACAATAATATTTACTATGACATCTCTTTCCAATTATTTGTACTTTCGTAATTATACCTGTTTATAACTCCGAACGAATAATACCTTTCAGAGTTTTAAACAAGTATAGCTCCATAAGTGCAAATAATTGAAACGGAACGCCATAATCACTATTTCTCTAAATTCAAATACCTATTTAACGATGTATCACTGATAGCTATTGAGTCTCGTATTCTCAGGTAGCAAATCCCTTTGGAGTTAAAATCATTGATAACTCCAAAAGTACAAATAATTGGAGTGAATTTCAATTTGCGGCGTGTTTTACGGTGGGATTACAGGCATTTATCTGTATCTGATTGTAAACAAATGTAAATTGCAGTAAGACTGTGAAATAAATATTTAAATAATAATATTTCATCTTAGTCCTCACAATGACAACGCACCTGGGTACCGATTCTTGTGTGCAATGCAGTTGTTATTATGTTGCAATGTAACTGTGATGTTACTATAAATACGGCGAGGTATCGAGTCAGTCCCAGCATCGTCCCAGTTAAATTGCAGTTAAATCATTGTTCGAACTTTGACACGTTTTCGTTGACAGAATTGAAGGCAGTTAGACAACTAAGAAAGGTGCAACTTGGTAATTTATTTATTTATTGGAGTACCAACAGCCATATAAAACCATAATGCAACTAAAGTACCAGAAAACGAATTGTGGAAAAGTTCGAACTCATGAAAGTTGCAACTCAACTTTGAATGACAATCACACGTTTGACATGCGATGCAATTGTAATGTTACTGCAACTGAGACGATTTCCAGAATCGAAGCCCAGGGGTTTTGCATTTTTGTTACTTGCAACCTAAATGTAAGAATTGTAGATGGTAATAGGTGGGCTGTCTGCTCGCTTGTCACTGAGTAGCATAAAAAAAATATGCAGCTGGTATTAGTCCAAATAATTGGTTCGTTCCAGTTGCCCCCCTTTTTATTAGATAATTATTCCTTATTGTATATCCATGATGCCTGAGTAATAGTTTACATAATAAAGTTTAACACGTGCTAACGAAAATTTTTAATATTAACAATAAGTTAATATCATATTTTATTTAGTTAAAATTAGTAACCGATTAGACCTAACTCACCTGCAGAAACACAATACTATTTGAAATAGTGTTATTTGGCTACCCCATTCTTTAAATTGAGTATTATTGAAATCCGCATATTATCCGCAAATACACGACAAAAATATTTCGTCCGACATCGTGGAACCTCTCTTATTTCGTAGGCGGACAGAGGTATTAAGATAACGTTTGGAAGCGGGACCACTAGTCTTTGTGCCAACATTCTCATAAATTATCCTGTTCATAATACGATTTGTGAAAATAGAATTTGTACTTTATTTTCGTGTATTTATTAAGTACGTACAGAGGGATGTGAACCTTCATCGCAAGCGAATAAATACTGCCCATGCTTAGGTACTTATTCGTTTGCGATGATAGTGATAGTTATATTTGTTACTCTTGATTTGTTTTTATACCTAACTTATAATGAAGTATACCTACCTTGTAATGGAGTACCTACATTAAATCTACAAGCGGAAACTAGTAATTGGCTTAAAGATGTTTAAAGTTACCAATATACTTAATTTTGACAGCTGTAAGTATTCCCAAACACAAATAAATAAATAAATAAATGTAGTCTGTGAAACTTGACCTGTGCTATTTGCCCCTGACATGAGGCTCCAGTCCGCTTATTTACTAAGGCTTGATTAAATCGCAATACATTAATAATCGAACACCAAAACGCGGCAACCTCACGGCAGTCACCTGTGACACTAAAGTCCCTTTAGAACTCAAAGGGCTTATATACAAGAGTATAATTAGACCGGTGATGCTCTATGGCTGCGAGACTTGGCCAGCGCTGACGAAACACGTTCGCGAACACCACGCCAACGAAATGAAAATGCTGCGGTGGATGTGCGGAGTTACGCGACTCGATCGAGTACGTAACGAGTACATCAGTAGCAGCCTTGGCGTGAGGGATATCGCAGATAAGATCGAGGAGGCTCGTCTGCGCTGGTTTGGTCACGTGTTGCGTAAACCTCAGGGATATGTGAGATGGTGCCTGAATCTGCCGGTATAAGGAAGGAGGCCCCGTGAGCGACCCAAGAAGCGATGGATTGACATCGCTGAGTCGAATGCGAGAGCCAACGGCTTACGACGAAAGGATGCCGAAGACCGGGCGAAGTGTAGAAGACTGAGTAGGAAAGCGGACCATGGCAGAGGCTGGGATAAGCGCTAGGACGACGACGACAACGACCAAAAGGCGTCAACCTGTGTTTGAGTTACAATTGCGATCCAATTACAATTCAATCGACCTATTAGGAACAGAAGCAGGAATACCAACAAGCTGCTACTGCAAATTATAATTTAATAAAGCCATTACTGAATTAGCAGGCTTGAGGCCCTGGCCGAAGCCACTGGGATTAACTAGCTAAGCTATTTAGACTAAACTAATAGGGGTTTAAGTATGACTTAGCCGTTTTATTTGCCCATATTATATTTGCTCATATTTTATTTGTTCGCATTTATTTCGAAAATAAAATGTGTCTATGTGGTACTGAATTAAAAAGAAAATTCAAGCATAGAAGGCACACGGTCTGGCGGTCCACCTGATAGGAAGTGGCCACCGTCGAAATCACGTCCTTGTGGACGCAACCACCGGTCTTTGCTTTCAATTCAATTTTCGTTCGGCGTTTTTTCAATTCCGGTGTGGAAGGCACGCGTCAAAAATGTGACGCACAAGCTGCATCACACCGTATACGCCATCAAAGTTTTTTGAGTTGCGGTGTGGCCAGTCTTACGGACATATTTCTATTACCTAATCTCTGATTTTTCCTCTCTTTCAGATGTGGATAAACTCATAGTAGTGCAAGTGAAAGGAGTGACAGTGGCAGCCCTTATGAAGCGGAAACTATGCGTCGCACCCTCGTTCAATTGTGAGGACGACATGGAGGAGCTCAATGTTGTAAGTCTTCTGAATTTTCGTTGCTAAGGCACTACTCTGATATAGTCTGGGTCTATAGGCTAATTACGTAATTCTGTTACAAACAATTCTCTGATTTCATGCTCCATCTTCGGCCGCATCGTCACTTACCAACAGGTGAGATGGCGGGCAGATGCCTGTCTTGTATAATATAATACAAAAAAACATTTATTTCAAGTTTCACAGACTCATATTCTCATTACATTACATTAATAATTATTATAGTTTATAATAATAAATATAAACGATCTTAAGCATTACAATATAAAAAAAAAGATAGAAATTATTACATTTGCGATTACGTATGATCGATTTAATAGTTTCAGTTTATTATAGAACTTCGTTAGCAACTGAATCCATAAAATCGATAATACGTAATCGCATAAGTAACAATTTCAATCACTGAAATCAGATAATTGTTAGCAACTGAGTTACGTAATTAACTCTCTCTCACTCTCTCTGTCTCTCTCTGTTTGTTCTCGGAGGCTATAGTTTTTTTCCGCGCAGTGACAAACGCGCAGACAGCCCATCTGATGGTAAGCGGTAACTATCGCCCGTAACCTCTACGATTCATGCATTTAGATTGCAACCAAAAAAGCAGAACAGCAGGTGTGTTGCCACTGTAAGGACTAAGATGAAATACCTCACGCCTGGGATAACGTTGGCTACCTTATCCTTCAAACCGGTACACAATAATGCATTGTTGCTTGGCGGCAGAAATAGAGGCGTAAAGGCGATGATACTCACCCAGACGGACTCCTTGGGCTTGACAGAGTCCTATCACTTCATTTCACCTGACATTAACTACAATGTGTGAACAACTTCAGTTGTTGCGTAGTTGTATCATCATATCAGCCAAAAGACGCTCACTGCTGGGTATAAGCCTCCTCTAGAGATCTCACCACAAAGCCACAAAGTCACGAAGGTCATACCTTCGGGCAAGGTAATGCCAGAAATATCGAACTTTCAGGATAAGATGTACGTTTCAGGCCTATATTTTATCGCCGTCGCCTCGCTTCGGTCGCGCACCGAATGTCATGCAATAGTTCCATGAAATAGCTATGCTATACTTTCTGACCAGAATGTAGATTTTGTAGAATTAAGCTTTGTAGAGTGAGAATCTTGGCTCTTCAGGAGATCTGATAATTTCTTCTCAGTAAAACTGTTAAGAGCTACGAGGCTTGGCCAACCAATTTTATATGAAATGATTCAATTCAATTCAATTTCGTTATTTGTGAAAGTAAGTAACACATAAGTTGTCATATTTATTGAGTTGTCCTCTACTTTTGCCCCTAGGAAGCATACAAATATTAGATTTAAAAAATAATAACACTCCATTAAAAATAACTAATTTATTGTAATACTAAAATGCAGGTACATAATCTATTATAATATGTAACTTTATTCATGAAGCATTAAAACAATACATAAGTAATTGACATAATTATTAATACGCAACTGAAAGTAAAATTAGGAACAAATATAAACAATATTATAATAATAAATAAAACTGACCTAGTTAAAGTGTAAAAACATAATAGACTTTACACATTTAAATTATCCGTCCTTCTTGTTAATACACAATTGACATAATGACTAAAAATCAACTGAAAGTTTTTAATTTTTTAAGACCACATAAAAACGCAATGTCGTAATAAAAATAATGCTGACAAAGTTAAAGTTAACAACATAATCGTTTTTACGCATTTTCTGCTTCTTCCTCTTCTGCTTCTTCTTCTTCAATTGCCGGCTCTTCGATTACATGTGGAACATAACTTTTGCCACCGTCTTCTCGTAGCCTGGTCTTATGCATATTTATAAAGTGATCATCTGCATTTAAAGCTTCTCTTCTCTCCTTGCCTTCAGTAACAGTAGTATCCCATGAAAATTCCACCTTATAAGGATTTTCCCGGACCGTCTTAAAAGCCTGAACTTTCAAAGCTTCGTATTCTTCTAAATAGTCAGTCAGCGCCAATCCTTTTTCCAGATTTAAGTAACTTTTCTTAGGTTTAGGCGGCTTTTTAATAGCTTCGGGAAACAAGATTGCTACAGTGTCATTGAAAATGGCTTTTTGATTCTTCATTATGTCAAGCATTCTTCTTTCTTTTTCTAGTCTCTGCGCTTCTAATTCCCGCAGTGGCTTTTCATGTTCTATAAGTTCGGCTTTATTGATTCGTTTTTTAACAGCTATCGTTCTTTCAATAAGCCTCTGTATGATCCTCTGCCACCTCTCTTGGGGTCCAATTACTTTCATCTTTGCTAACATTCTCATTTCTTCTTCTTCTTCGATCCTTTTTTCTTCTGCTTCTCTCTGTTTCCGTTTCTGCTCCTCTTTTTCTTCTAATAAAGCACCCTCTTTTCTCTTCATTTCCAACAAAATGTGTTGGTTATTTTCCATCCATTTAGTTTGCCATGCTATGAAAGAGTTCATCACTGTTAGTTCTCGCTCAATCATAGTTTCCATTCTAGCAACATGAACTTTATTTTCAATCATAAATATCGGAGGTTTCAAGAACATTCTGAATGAACCATACATATCACTTACACCTATGATATTTTGGGGAAGTGGTAAAGAATGGAGGCTAACACCAGTCAACATAGAACCAGAGACTGTCTGAATGGCTAGAGGCTCACTACTTTTTAATAGCAAGTCCCATGTTTCAAGACTACCATCTGAGGTTGAAATGAATAGAAGACTAGGCTTATACAATGACCAAACAGCATCTGTTAAGCGGCATGGTCGTTTTTTCCAAATCAACGGACGTCTAGGAAACTTATCATGCCATATAGCAAATATTTTACCTCCAACAGTTAACTGAACATCATTTAAGAAGGGATTTTGAGACGTACGGAAAACAATGCCATCGTGAATATTACAACTGAATTTTAAATCACAATATTCAGAATTTACTACTTCTCCGGTATTGAAAGCGTGTCCTTCCCACGCCAGTTTTTGTACCTCACCATGTTGAGAACCGCAGTATATAGTAGTATCGTAGTCTTCATCTTTTTGTGGCAGAATAGTGCACTTGAAATACTTTCTACCTTTTCCATCCCAGCGCGGTGCATGTATATATTTTACTGGTGGTGGTATCATTGACATATCCTGAATAGGCATCGTCTGAGGATGACCGGCAATGCCTATTATTACTTTATAACAAGGCATCAAATTACGATCCAATATTTTATATTTCGAAAATGTTTGCATTAAACCTGAAGGTCTTTTCAAAACTCGTTTAGATTTCTTAACTTTTCTACCATCCATAGCAGTAACATTTTCTACAGATAAGTACCAAATTAAAATTGTACCATCTTCAGAGCCTGAACAAAACATTAAAGACTTTTTATGGTGCGTCATTAACATGGGTACACCAGTCTGTGTTACTGTGTAGTTGGGAGAGAACCATTTCAGAGTATTGACAGAACCGTAGTGGCTAGTCAATAAGTTACTCAAAGCCGTGGCTGGCACTACTGCAATATCCTGAACTGGTTTCATCCAGCCCATATGCGCATTCATAGCAATACGATATTTTTCCCTAGTTTCACCAAGGTTTTCCATGGTTTCAACATTTTCTAGCTTATTAGTGAGATCCCATATAACTATTTGACCATTAATACAACCACCAATCAATAGGTTCTCATCAAAAGGACAGAAAGCTAGAGTTTTTACTTCTCTTGGACATTCTAAGTACAGTTTCGGTAATAAGCTATCAATATGACTCCAAATCATTACAGGATTCAAACCATAGACTGCTCTTTGTATAGGGTCTGGGCGTGTTCCCAATGTTTTCATTACATTGGGTGATCCATCAGAATAACAAATAGCTAAGATGCCGGACCACATAGGATGAAACACAGCACATGAAACATATTTGTCTTTAGCTCTGACGTCTGTAAAACATATATACTCTTCGAAAATCATTGAATCATATATGTCAACTATGTTTTCTGCAGCTAAGTTGGAATAGTCATTGAAATACATATCCATCACTGTATTCAGTTCTAGTACATCTACCATATCCGCAACTTTGTTATGTACAAAACCACTTAATTCTCTTTGATAAGACACTCGGCGGAGGCGGCGGTATGCCGCTTTATAGGCTAATAAACCAACGTCTTCCTCTGGCTCTTTGATTTCTTCCTCTTCATCACTTGAACTTTTGATAACGTTATCATCTTCGACTTCAGCCTCTTTAGGGCGATCACCACCAGCACCAGGGTCTTCAAATTTTCCCATTGCGTCAGCAATGGACTGCGTCCACATATTTTGTGGGTATCGCAGCTCAGTTTGAGCCGCTCTATCTTGTTTCGAAAGAGCGGCCTGTACTTCGGCATCTACTCGACGCATGTATACATTATTAAACTTTTGCCTATGTGGCGTTAACTCAATTAATCCATCTCTGCACGCATTTGTATCCCTCACATGAAATTTTTCTGGGTCGTATAGCGTTGGAAAAGTCGTTTTTATTTCTATTTCCATTAATGATCTGGTATTCTCAGGTTTTAACTCTTGAACTTCAAACTCGCTTCCAAAGCCTACCCATTTTCCAGCTTTTTTATGGACACGTTTCTCCAACTTCTTTTCTTGCCTTCTTGTAAATTTATCAGACTGTTGCTTGCAGTGATCTCTAGCCTTTACTGTTAGGCATATATAGAATTCGTCTTCATCTCTAGTCTCGTCGGCCACGTATCCCATTAGTATGAGTGGTTCAGGGTATGCCTCAATTTCACTTTTTAGAGGCCAAAATTCGGATTGCTCATAAGTTGACTCCATGCTCTCCATTATCTTTTCTTTTTGGACAAATGTCCAAGGAAATTGCGAACTCACTTGGTTTCCGACGATACATTCTATTACTAACTGCGTTTCTTCGCCTAGTTCCAGTCTGTATACTCCTTCGACATCGTATTTGGGTATGAATCGCTTTCTTCTAGGTTGTGGTTGGAGCATAGTCGACTGCGGTCGATGAAGGATCGCCGACTGCCCCGTGTGAAGAATCGCTGACTGCCCCTGATGAAGAATCGCTGACTGTGATGCGTGCGCCATTGCTTCTAAAGGTTTCTGATCTGCAATTGAACGACTTTGATTTTTACGGACTCGACGATTTCTTTGACACGAATAGGTAAACAAATATCATTTTATTTTATGACAGTAAATAGACAAGACACTTTGATTGACGCCGCTTTGACACGAATGCATTGAAACCACAGACATCGGAATGTATTTCATTTACTGTAACAAAAAGATTGGATAGCTTTCCGATTGCGGTTATTTTTTCTTTATAACAAATATTACACGTTCGCGACCGCCTTTGCCGCTAATCCTGGTAGCGGCAGCGAGAAAATACCATTATAAAATACATGATTAATTTTCCTTTTTGGATGGAGACCCTGAGAGTGGTTGAATAGTCTCCGGAGCCGATAGCAACCCCGTGATGGCACAATTATTTATTTTTACGTGCATGTGTTAATTTTTAATTAATTTTGTATAGGTAAGTATAAATACAATAAACTTATACATAAATAGTATAAAGCAAAATCTATATAAAAATAAAATCGGAACTTATAACCTGATTTAGGATACATAGGAAAGGAACTTTCTCCCACTTACACTAATCCGCACGCACACTAAGGTTGTGAAATGAGGTCCCTGGAGAGGTTTTCCTTGGAGAGTACAACATGGAGTTCTTCAAGAAAGGTGATGGTGCAAGGAGATGATGCCCCTGGTATTGCAAACGTCCATAGGCTGCAGTGACTGCGTACCAAGCAGGCCGTAAGCTTGTTTGCCACCTTAGTAGTATAAATTAACATTGTTATGATATGCCACACTTCGGCCAAAACTCTGCCTTCATACCCCCCGTATGAAGTTATACGGTCCTTTGTCGGTATCGGTGACACGAACGAGTTGAAAGACCCTCAGGACATAGTTCTTGCCTTTCCTGACCTATTACACTACATACATCCTGAGCTGTCACGGTGTGCAAGCGGGACAGGTAGAGCGGTGTCTCTTCGATTTTCAAAACACCGAGGCCATGATTTCATCGGCTTGCGTGTTGACCTTGATTTTGAGCATGTCATAAAAGCACGAATTTTCTAAAATCTTTCAATTCTAATACGTTTATTCAGTTTAGGTTTACACAAATACTTATGAACGTCGTACCAACAGTCTTAACATTAAATAAGAATATTAATAATTACTTTAAAAAGCTAGGCATCATCAATCGGACAACAAATAACGGTTTTCTAGGTTGTGTTGAGACTGACTGACCAGACAATACAGCCAGTAATCACAGCCATAGAAAAAAAAACTCCGCGTCTCAAGCAACTTTCATCTAGAATATAGAAAGACGTAGACATATATTTAATTTAGCAATTACTACAATTATATCAAACTAGTTGTAACAATAAACATTAAATTACATTAGCAGCTACATTACATTACATGAATGAATGTATGTGAAAGCTACATTAGCAGCGAGTAAGGACTATATTTTGTTTAAAAAATATATGTTCATACCATCATTTCTATAAGTATTGTAACCTAAGGTATTAAAAACTTCAATTTGCAAGTGTAGCCAGGGCAGGTCTCTTGATTACTACATTTGAATATTGAATTAATTTTAATATGATTAATGATAAGCCACGCTCAACTATAATTGAATCATAGCCAACCAACTCGGGTTTACGTAAGAAATAAAGTGATTTATCAAAATAGCCATTTGGAATGAATGTCAACGTCGGATGCCACAAACGTGCGCGTGTACTAAAATTATAAAGAGAAAAGATTTGATTGTTTGTTGGTTTGTTTGTAGAGGTAGGGTGAAGTAGGGTAGGGGTAGGGTACAGTACAGTAGGCTATTTTTTCTTGTATAATAAGTACGCAGGGGAATCCGCCATGGACACCTGGGAACCCAGGTCGTGCCATACTCTTACCGGCTACAGTAAAGGTATTGTAAGTGCACCATAGTGTCGAGTAGGGTGGTAGGTGTAGAGTAGGTGTAGGGTAGGGGTAGGGTAGGGGTAGGGTAGGGGTAGGGTAGAGGTAGAGTAGATATAGGTTTCGGTTCTGGTAAGTATAGGGTAGGGTAAGGTAGGGGTAGGACAACACGCGAAGGAAGTCGCGACGGGCCAGCTAGCTATGAAATAGAGAGGTATTAATCAATTATACGTAAACTGAATTTTCGCTCTCACTCATGAATAATTTATCAGCGCATTTGCCCCGTTTCCCCGTGGGAGCCATTTTCTCATTTCTATTCTGAAATTGCGCTATATAAACTGAAATCTGGTATAAGCTAGGGGCTAGCTAAATTCTAGCTAAGTGCTAGCGTTTACTTATCATCATCACAGCCATATACATATCAATCCACTGTAGAACTTAGGGCCTCTCCCACAAAGGAATTATTGCCATAATCTCTACGCTCGGCACGCGGGTTGGAGAGCGCAGTATTATAAAATATAACAATGGAAAACGCTGCTGCCCATTTTCCACTCTACAGAGACTCTAGATCTTTTGCCTCGAAAACATTAGTCACCTTGTACACCCACGAGTGTAAAGGGTTGGTGCTATTCTACTCTGCCGGACACCACACGGCTAGCACGTTTACTTATAATAGGTAGGATGTCAGGTGGTAAGACTCTGTCAAGGAGGAGTCCGCCTGGGTGAATACGTATCTATTTCTGCCGCCATGGGAAAATACTTGCATTATTGTGTTCCGGTTTGAAGGATTAGGTTCCGGTAGACAACGCACCAGTGGCCTGCATTTTTGTTGCCTGTAACCTAAATGCATGAATCGTAGGTGTTGTGGGCGACAGTTACCGCTTACCATCAGGTGGGCTGTATGCTCATTTGTCACTGCGTAGAACATAATACGTGTGGCGCTCGGGGACTGCCGCGGTAAAGCTATCGCATAGCATTTTTTATCAACTTATGCAATTATAATTATTTATTTATTTTATTTATGCAGTATTTTTTTTTCTTTGATATTAATTCGAGCTTATTAATGCGAGCTTCGTACAGTCGTACCAGATACATACACGTTAAGGTTCAACTAGTCGCGGGCTCGAACTCACTCGTGGACGCGGCCAAAAAGCACGCTGTCTCACCTAGCATTGTGTCTCAAAGAGATAGAATCAGTTATGAGCAGTTAGCAGCTAGTCTACACGCATACGTCTAGTCGCACACACACAAACACCGTGCCGAAGTCTGCCGAACTGAAACGACGTTAGACGATGCGCGGCGTTCAACGTCGCACCGCTGTGCCGGTCGGAGTGGGGGGTGTTCGGTTTTTTACGTTACGGAATTTCTTGAATCGGTCGCCGCGCTCAAAGCCCGCGATAAAAGCTATGCAATAGCTTAAAAGGTAGTATTTTATTAATATTGTAATTACTATAAGAGGAGCGATATAATCATGAATGACCGACATTTCTGAAGAACTGCTGGATTAACGAGATTTTGACTGAAGACCGTAGTGCAGGACGTATAAATGGTTTTACCTAAGTAACACATTCAAAATAGTTTTTTAAATCTTACCTTCAACTATAGCTCCATCTTCTTTCTCTTTAGGAGGTTCAGGTACCTCATCTTCATAGCTAGAATCGGAGGAGTCACTTTCTTCCACCATTTCTGGTTTATCTTGGTCAGGCTTGCCGTCACTCATTGTTTTTTTCTATTAATCAGTGATTCGAATGTAACTATTGTGAATTCAGGTCTTCTGTAGTTGAAAGTGGTTTTTGTTCTGTTTGTTGAGGCTGGAGGAAAATGTATTAATTAAAACCTTATGCACTGAAGGTACATTGGCGTATTTAAAGCTAAAGTAGCCTTATCTACCAGTCAACCTTGGAAAAAATGTGATCGAAAAAGATAGGCGGTGAGTTATAAATTAAAGCCTATAAATTCTGTAAATTTCTTTGTTATTTATGTTATATTTCTGCATTAGGTATAGGTCGATTAGCGAAAGCTGGTCCGGTCCATACAAATAAAGATTGATCATAATTTCAAAGCCAATGAAGATTTGTAAACGCGATTTAGAAGCCAATATCTTTTGTGGTATATCAAATTTTCGTTAAAGTATATGGTTTCAAAGTTGCACTGGATTTAATAATTCAATACAAATCTTAAATCCCGCTTAACTTTGTGAAAGAACTGAATTGCAAAAAGTTGATTAATGTCTCTCTAAATTGGTAGAAAGAGCATTCGATCCTCAGTTAATTATACGTAAGAATTGAGGCAGGCAGACAGATTACATTAGAGATTTCCCGGCTAAGGCCAGTAATGCCTCAGCCGCCCTTTCATTGCACAGATTACAAGATTTACAAGTGATCCTCTCCATCAGTGTTATCAGATATATATATATACTCGAATCAGCGTTTGAAGCTTAGGAGAGTGTCCCAGACATATAGACAGAGATTCATTCGAATAGCAAGGATTCTTCTCGGATTACCTTTGCGACGTTTTCATGAGGCGATTGACACGATCATGTATTATTAAACATCACTTTGGCCTTTAAAATTAATTTCTTTTTAAAAATAAAATAATAATCTATTACATTTAGATAGTAACGGCCACCTTTATTTGAGGACCTAAGCGGTTCAGTTGGTTAATATGCTACGCAGAGGTACCGGAATCGATTCCCGGCCGATCAGAAATTGAAATGATGAATTTTAATGGTGTAATATGTACTCGTATATTCAAAAATATACGTATTTAAAATTATGTATATACAAGTAGTTTAACAGTAATCTAACACCCACGACACAATTATTGCTTCCTTTGAGGTTTGATGGCGCTGTTTGAATTTGCCAAGAATATTTATTTTTCATAAAAAATTATAATTCTGTTTTGAATAATAATACATTTTTAACG
The DNA here is from genome assembly GCA_905147135.1 of Blastobasis lacticolella. NCBI lineage: Eukaryota > Metazoa > Arthropoda > Insecta > Lepidoptera > Blastobasidae > Blastobasis > Blastobasis lacticolella. The sequence goes on from LR990051.1 coordinate 17,426,181, forward strand.
AATAACTGTTTTCCTCTTTGCTAAAGGCAGGTATAGTCGAACAAAGACTACATAGCGCGTCATTTTCCTTTGAATTAAAATGTAGCTCCAACTAGAACCAAAGGCTATCGAGTATCACAAGCTACGTTTCTGACAGACTTTATTTCCTCTTGAATCTTTTAAATCAAAGAATAATATTGCGAAACTTCCGAATCAAAACTGTGAGATTTAAATAAAATTCAAATAACGAACAGACTTAAGAGAGCTTTAATATCCGTAGTTGCGAATAAGGGCTTGTGCCCAATAGCACTAAACTTTATGCGACGCTTAAATTGGTTAAAAATATTCCTAGCAAGAAAAAGCATTGCACCAACACTTACCAAATTCAATAAGTCATTCATAACTATATGACACCGATTTTGTGACGCCTAATTATGTTTTGTGTTACGTGTAGTTAAAGTTAGAAGCATAAAGCGTGAGTATAAATCAAAACGGAATGTATTCATCAAAAAATAAGGTCCATTTTTGTTTCACGCCGTTTAAAAAGCGACGTGAGACATAATATAAGTGTTACAAAAATGGACCTTATTCTTTGAGCTATAGCATTCCACTTTGAATTTAAGAGTCGCCTAAGTTCAGTGCAATCGGATATTACACTCTGAGTAGATCCCCGACTTTACTTACGTCATTTATTGGTTCCGGAGGTTGTTAAACACAAGTAGTCGTTAGCCAAAATTTAAAAATGGAACGCTCCTTGAAACGAGGGCAATTAGGAAACGGAAATTGTGTACTCCTGCAAATTTATATGGAAGATTAACGTTTGCAGCGCTTCGGTACAATTTAGATTGCTTAAAACAGAATTACTTTGTCAAAAGCGAGAACGACCTTGTTGGTAACTTTATTAAACACAGTGGCTTCTGTAGAATTAGAAGGAAGCGTTGTTGTGGTGATAAACATGCTTGTTGCTAGGAGATGGAATTGATTGGGTTATGTATGCGTTGAAGAATAGCATTGTGACGCTCAATTTTATTGTACGCGACTTCGTTCGCGTACACCTAGTTTACCCCTACCTACGCTTGTTTTCTCACTTATAAACTTTTATCTTGAATTACTCTATCTGTTGTTGAAAACCGCATTAAAATCCGTTGTGTAGTTTACAAGATCTAAGCGTATATAGATACATAGGGACAGACGACGGAAAGCGATTTTGTTTTGTACTAGGTATGTATAAATATATGTGTTCAGTAAAGGCGGCCTTAAGAGGCTAGTGGAATGACATCCACAAAATGGCGTCTATATAAGTTTTGTTCGTCGCTCTTCAGTTTGGTCCACACTACATGACCATAACAGGAACAGCGACAGGAAAAGTCGTATAACCCCTGACCAAGTTGACATAACTCAATATATTTTCTAAACTCTTGAACCTATTTTAATGAAACAAAGCTAACAAATATCTCGATTAAACTGGCTTTCGAATAGAGAAAACCGCATCCAACTCGGGCCATCCGTTCGGGAGTTACGATGTCACAGACAGACACACAGATGGACAAAGCTACAGATAAGCTCGTCAAACTTATAACACCCCCTTTTTTCGTCGAGGATTTTTTATTGCCTGACGGACGGTCCACCTGATGGAAAGCGACCACCGTCATCCAGGATATCTGCAACCTAAGGAGAGCGGATGCGGTGCCGGCCTTTGAGGTACCTGAAGACTGTACCTGTTAAAAATACTTACGAGTAAAGTTATTACCGTCAGGCGAAGGGATTTAATTTATTCTTCTTTTTTTCCAGGCAGCTCTATCAAGACGAAAGGAGTCGGCAGCCCCGCTAACGGGAGACAGAGACGGCAGTGTCTTCCCTTACCCTCTCGCGTACCCATTGGCGCTGGTGCTCCGCCTGAGAGTGCTACAGGTAAATATTGAAACTGGACAAGTGAGAGTCGACCTCGTAAACGTAGTTCCGTACACGAAAATAGCTAGCAACGTAGCGCGGTTCGGGCGGACGCTTCATCCTATGTCGTGGATCATCCAGCACGAGCCGCTTAGGTTCAATCTTTATAAAGCGTCCGGCTAAGGCATGGAACACTTGCGAGTATGTTCCCTGATGACGCCTTCAAGACTAGAGTGAATAGGCTTTTCCTTTTCCATCTTCGGCCGCATCGTCACTTACCACCGGGTGAGATAGCGGTCAAATGCCTGGTTAGTCTAAGATGAAATGATTGATTTGAATAATTAATATTACTTAACTTTTTTTAAGTATTATGGCAGGTATTTGACTGCCATCTCACCTGATGTCAAGTGCAGTTGCAGTCTATGATATCATACATGTCTATTTAATAAATATTTACTCTTGTTTTATTAGAGTGGTCAAACTAAAAGTGTTCACTTCATAGTAAATAACAAAAACAATAATATTATCTGCAACAATTCAAAGAATCTATTAAAGCTTTAAAAATACAGACATACAGCGGTGGCTAATACAGGATATGGCCTATAACAATACGAATAAAAAATAATGCTCCAAACTCAGACTAAATTTACAATCCATAATCAATAAATTTTTCGTTTCAATACCTAAATTGAAACCATTTGGACTTATTACTTGATTAGTAAAAGGGTGTATTTTTTATTCTACCCAATAACATACGACCACACAGCGCACCAGATGGTAAGCGATAACTGTCGCCCATATCATGCATTCAGGTTGCAGGCAACAAAACTGCAGAACCGCAGGTGCGTTGTCACAGTGAGGACTACGATGAAATGCCTCATGCCTGTAATTGCGCTGGCTACCTTATCCTTCAAACAAGCAATGACAATGCAAGCATTGTTACTTGACGGCAGAAATAGATAAGGCCACACTCTGTACAGTGTTTCGTTTTTCGGAAAAACTGGGATGTTATAAGTTTGTGTGTGATGTGTTAAGTGGCCGTGTGGTGTCCGGCAGAGTAAAATAGCACCAACCCCTTACCCTCATGGGTGTCGTACAAGGCGACTAATGTTTACGAGGCAAAAGATCAAGTCTCCGTAGTCTGAAAAATGGGCAGCAGCATTTTCCATTGTTATATTTAAACACTGCGATCTCCAACCCGCCTGCCAAGCGTGGAGATTATGGCAATAACCTCCCCTTTCGTGGGAGAGGCCCTAAGTCCTGCAGTGGACTGTTGCGGGCCGTGATGATGATAAGTTTGATGTATATCTGTGGCTTTGTGTATCTGTCTGTGGCATCGTAACTCCCGAACGAATGGACCGATTTGAATTTGACCGGTTTGCTCTATTTGAAAGCCAGTTATATCGATTTTTTTTAAATAAAATCGGTTGTATTTGTATAGTTTGAAAAATATTTAAGTTTAATTAAACTTGGACGGGGGTTATCCGACTTTTTCTGTCGGTTAGGTTTTCACTTTGCGGATACGGAACCCTGAAAAAAGGTGAATTTAATGTCCTTTCAAATTCTTAATTGAGCAGGAAAAATATAAATTTTCCATCAAACGAACCGGCACTTACAGCGGAGTTCAAAGTAAATAAGTTCGATGTTTTTACTTACAGTTATTTAACATTTTGCGGAGAATTTTTATTTAATCTAATTAGTGTTCCCAAAGCTAGCTAATTTACTACTTGATGCTGTAAATAATTACATATTTTAGTATAAATTATTTCACAATCGAATACAAGCTTCCTTCGTTGTTTCAAACAGGGCCGACAGACAAATCGACAAAGTTTCATCATCACCGGATGAATAGCTTATAGAGGACAAACATACCTACATTGATTTTTATTTATATAGGTTAGCTGTCCGTCCGTTCGCGTGGTATTTTTTTTGGGCCAGGGCGACCGCTCGCGTGTTCTCTCTTATCTCTTTCACACTCGTAGTAAGTTGCTAGAGATAGAAAAGACAAGCATTAGAAGGCGAGCGCTCGTGTGGATGCGAGTGGTTTTAAAAATAGGGCCCCTGGAACCTTTGCGGGCAGAACCACTCACCAAAGCTTCATTAAAATCAGCCCAGCCGCTTCGAAGTCCAGGATAAACAATGAAACAAATTAACAAATATTTTTATTAAAAAAAATTTATGTCATACGGTAGGCAAACAGGCAAGCGGGCCATCTGATGGAAAGTTGTCACCACTGCCTATAGACATAAGCAACACCAAGAGTATCGCTAATGCGTTGCCCACCTCTATAACACGTTGCTCTGGCAGCAAAAAGGCAAATGCCCCACTGCCAAAGCCACGGTTCCCCAAATCCCCACCCCATGGAGCACTGGAAACCTTACTTAGCGGCAGAAACACAATACTATTTAAAAGAGAATTATTTAGCTGCGATATTCTGTAAGGTACTTCCCCAGTCGGGCGGCTCCAATTAGAACAAGATACCGCGGTATGCCCCCTACCTCTCTTAAACCTATTAATAAACATATGGCTATAAACGTAACCACAACTGTAGCGGTATATTATTGCATTAGTTTTGGCCAGCACCTTCGTCTGCGTCAAATTCCGTTATAACGTTCCGGACCCGTTCCCGCGGCAACCACGTTAAATTTTAGAATTCATTATAGCCTTCGTGCTTTGTGGGCTGTAAGTAGGGTTGCCAACCCTACTATATAATATAGTATCCTACTATATTAGGAGTCTACATACTTTTTTTTTTTTTTTTTGCCCAACGCAAATGAAATGGGCACCCTCCGGTATTGCGGTTGGGAGGGAGGAGGTGAACTCTCATGAGTATCCCAGCCGGCCGGCCGGACTGGTTATGCACGACTCGCCAAAAGAACCTAGGCGCATACGTACCAAACACCCCCTGGAAGCACCTGTAGCCATAAGGGCCTTTCAGGTTTCATCGGATGCTACACCCCGTAGGGACGGGGTGCGCTCAACGTCACTCCTTACGGAGCATACGCTGGAGAATTTATAGCGAGACCCCAGAAGGGGGTCCCGCTGCTGTGGATTGGGATTGGGGGCCTACGGGGGCCGCTGAAACGGCAGTGAGGGGCTCTGTCGAGTCGTCCTGAGCCTCCAGGAGGAGGTTCAGGGCGCTCGACAGTTCGTCGGGGGGATCCGTGAGGACGTGTCTCGGTCTCCGTACCACGTGGCCGGAGACCGGGCGGGGAGCGTAGGCTGCTGCCTCTCGCACGAGCGGATTGGGATGCTCCTCCGCGGCCTTGAAAAAGGTCTCGGAGAGCGTTCTAAGAAACTGCTGCAGGGTAGGCAGGTCCATGTCGTGGTGTAGGTCCGCATTGCGGACGTACCATGGAGCCGCCGTTGCCCTACGGCAGAAGATGTTCTGCACAATTTGCAGTTTCTTAATGACGTGGGAGCTCGCGTGAGCGAAGACGGGGGAGGCGTATGTCAACACCGGTCGAATGCACACCTTGTAGAGGGTTCGCTTGTTCCTGAGGGACATTTTACTGAATCGACCCAACATACAGTTGAGGCGACCCAGGTAGAAACGGGCGGTGCGGCACACTCTTTCGACATGGGGCCGGAAAGTGAGCCTTTTGTCAAGCGTGACGCCTAGATATTTTACAGCGCGCTGCCAGGGAACTAGTTTCCCTTGCATGCGGAGGGGAGGGGGTGCTCTCACTGCCCGCTGAAGTCGGTTCGCAGTGCGTCTGTACTCTGGGGTCGGATAGAGTGCGGCCCTCCGGAGGGCTGCGTTTTTGGCTTTGATCAGGTTTCGGACTTCGAGTGGGAGTCCCTGCCGATTAACGACAGGGGCTACCACTTCGTTGTCCTTCAACGCTGACCGAATGTGGGACGTTAACGAGGCTACCGCAGTGTCGATTTTATCCGGACTATCGAAATAGTCGGATGAAAAAGCGAGCGGCGAGTCGGGCGCGTCCATGACGGCCGCCATGGACTCTTTGAATCCTTCCCACTTCGTGAAAGTTCGCGGCAGTGGGGGAGAGATAGGGGTGGGGGAGCCTAGTACTAGGGAGACTGGACGATGGTCGGAGCCTAAGTCGTCGAGGGTGTCGATCGACCGGAGGGTGAGCGACACGCCCTTCACTAGCGCAAAGTCCAGTACATCGGGACGGTGATCCACTCTGTCTGGGTAGTGGGTAGGGGAGAGGGGGCAGTACACGTCTAGGTCGAGAGACCCAACGATGTCCATTAAGTGGACACCGCTCGTGTTGGTGGAGGTACACGTCCAGTCGGTATGTTTGGAGTTGAAATCTCCGAACATAATAACAGAGTCGCCTAGAGAGAGAAGCGCTTCGAAATCGCTTTTGAGTAGCAGGGAGCCGGCGGGGATGTAGACAGAGGCTATGATCAGGGACGGATGTCCTGTCATGCCTAGCTGTACTACAGAGGCGTCCATACTCGAGAGAGTTGGAGTTGGAAGAGGGGAGCAATGAAGCGATCTCTTGTAGTAAATGGCAGTTCCTCCACCACGCGATGACGCGGTGGGGGACCTGTCATCCCTGACAAGGGAGAAGCCGGGGATCGAAATACCCTTCTGGATCGAAGGCTTGAGCCAAGTCTCCTGAAGGAGAAGTAGGTCGAGCTCCCTGCTTTTAACGAACGTCCTAAGTTCGGAGATATTTGTGCGTAGACTGCGCACATTAAAAGAAACAAGCGAAACCCTACCCGGCCTCATGCGACCGGTGCCGACACTGGCGGGAGTGGGGGGTGTGGCGTGAAGCGCCTGGGGCATTACTTTAGGGCCTGGAGGAGGGAGTAATGCTCGACAAGCGCGTCTAAACGCTCGAGCTGGGTGGAGTCGTTACGCAGTTTGCGTGCCAGGACGGGGATCTCGTCAATGTTGACGGACGCAAGAATGGAGGATATGTAACGCATATCCTCCGCCAAAGAAGAGGGCGGGGGCTGGTGGCTGATGGCCTTGGGGGGGGAGGTGGTGGGGGGAGCCTTCGGCCCCGGGGCCTTGGGCGGGCCCCAAGCTGCGGCTGGAGCCGCGCTCGGGGGGGGCCCTTTGGCCTTGAGGGGGGGTAGTGGGCCACTGTCGCTGAAGGCGGCGGCGGCCTTGCACCTTTGCCCTTAGCGGGCTTCGGCGCAGAAGGATTTGCACCTTTGCCCTTAGTGGGCTTTGGTGCGGAAGTGCGGGGACGAGGGGCGCGCGGGCAACCCCTGTAGTTTGCAGTGTGGCCAGATTGGCCACAATTGCAGCAGAAGGGAGGGGTGGTGGAGTCGCGCGTACGCGCGCACTCCTTGGCAGTGTGGCCTTCGCCACACTTGACACAGCGCGGCGGGGCCGAGCAGTTGGCCGACGCATGGCCATAAAATTGGCAGCGGTGGCACTGCCCTGGGGAACCGCGTTTATGCGGGGCCTCGACTTTGATTCCGGAGAGCCCACAGACCGTGAAGCCTCCCCGGAATATAGTCCTGGCACCAGTGGTGTTGGAAAGCACCACCAGCGCCATGGGAAATTGTTTGCCGGACCGGCTGTACATCTTGTGTACAGCCTCGGCGGGGAAATTTTGGGATTTGAGGTCCATGAGAATGGCCTCGTTGGAAAGCTCGTGCGGCACTCCACGGAGTACCGCACGCACCTTACGCTCCTCAGGGAGGGCGTAGGTGTGGTAACCTATTTTGTTGTGGGCTAGGAGCCTCGTGAGGTTCCTGAAGTCGTCGATCGACTCGACGTCGATCTTAACGGCTATACCCGTGTTGGAGGCACGGGTATAGCGGACGCGCTGTTCCGCGCAGAGACGGGAGACTAGCTCCCACTTAGATTTTTCCCTAAGGAAAATAGGGGGCGGGGGCTTGGCTTTAGACGGGGCAGGGGGGGCAAAACGCGCTACTGGCTTAGGGCCAGACGGCGCGGTCTCGCGAGCGGCAGCAGTCACGCTCGAGTCGGGGGACGCGGGGCTAGAGAGAACCGCGACCGCGACCGGGGCGGGCGCGGCGGCCTCGGACGAGGCTTCGGACACTGAGCGGGCGGCCCGCTTTCGGTGCCGCTTAGATTTTGCGACGAGCTCGAATCCGTCGAGCTCGGCCGCAGAGGGTGGGACGGGGGTGACGGAAAGAGTTCCCGTCACGGTGGTCGAGGACGAAGAGTCGTCCCCGGACAGAGAAGCCGCCCTCTTGCGGGAGGGCGGCGCTGAGACCTGGGACACGGAGTCCTCAAACTCCCTGTCCTCAGAGGGCGCGCGGGGGGCCTGATAAATTAAAAATTAAAATATAGTAGGCGAAACTACTATATTTAATGAGCACAACATTACCACTTACCGCACAACGGAACGCGTCGATAAGATCCTCAAAAGAAAAAAATTCCTGATGCATACCTTCTTTTTTTTTTCCTTTAAAACCTACTATATTTTTTTTTGTTAATTCCCTACCTACTATATTTTATGGCTTTTAAACCCGAAAATACTATATTTGGTCTAAAAAAAGTTGGCAACCCTAGCTGTAAGCTATATTACTGCCAAATTCTATCAAAATCCGTTTTGTAGTTATTGCGTGACAAACATCCATACATATTTTCGCATTTACACAATTAGTAGGAAGTAAGTAGATAGGAATAATCATTAATAATAATAATCTTGGCGTCAATCGGTCGTGCTTTCGCTCACGATTGTCCCCCTTGAGCGTGATCCAGGATTGGACAAATCAGATAATTACAGTGGAGCAACTGCCATTTGACCTTCGTGACCCAGCTACCAAGAGAACCTGACCATATTGGATTATGGTTACACATTCAGTCGCCTGAATGTGCAGGTTTCATCATGATGTTTTCCCTCACCGTAAGAGCATCGGTTAGCATTCAACTAATGTCCATAACTCAGAAAACAGTCATTGGTACATGGCCGCAGTGGGATTCGAGCCCTGAAACTCTCGCTTACGAGTCGGATACCTTAATCACTCGCCCACTGACGCTACGGAAGATAGGTATCATCATCACAGCCCGTAACAGTCCACTGCAGGACCTAACTACATTACTTCTCTAAGAAACAAGTTATATCTATTTTCTTACACATTGGGCTATTTCTGTGGACTGTGTGGAATAATATGACATGTGTTGTATTGTAGTCTATAATTATCATTAGTCTTCTTTTTTGTGATTATTGTGTTGTTTTAGTGTGAATAAATGTTATCAATTCAATTCCATTCTATTTCGAAAATTAGATTCCAAATTAATCTTGAATCGTCGAGAAAACCTAATGAAACAAATTCAATCATTCTTAAATCTATTATATACCGAAATGGATTGTCTGGAGAAATCCTCGGTGTACTTCTCTGATATTAATTCAGTAGCTGACTGCTCAGAGACCCGGTCGCACACACGACAGCACCTCAATCTACCCTGTTTGGACTTTGGACTGTCTTCGGTTTGTATACATATAGATATGCTGTCTCACTTTATGCCGGTGGTAGTAGGTGGGTTGGTGGTTGTTCAGCGGTGTGGCAGGGTGCTTGCCAGACCGATGACCAAGGTTAAGAGACGTTTGCAGAGTCAGGGACGTGGATGGGTGTTTCGTACTTTGAGGTTAGCAAGTCAAACTTCAGCACCATGGAGCGTGAAAATCGTTAAGTCTAGTTTCTTGCCTGCTTGAATGTGTTACAAATGTAAATGCTTTAAAATACCTACAACCTAAGTTGTATTTGCAGTAGCTTATATCGAAGGTATATAGTGGCGAAGACAGTTTTTTTTTTTTGTACATTTATTTTTTATTAAGCCAGTATTGTTAGTGGCTAACTTAGTAATTCAGAAGACAATGTAGATTTTTAGAGGAGAATAATGCTATTAAATAGAACCCAGTTTAATTAGCACCCTGATATTTGTACATTATATTTTTATTATTATTTGGTAACGGTATCCGACTCGCAAGCCAGAGGTACCGGGTTCGAATACCACTGCCGCCATGTACTAATGATTCTTTTCTGGGTTCTGTATGTACATTAGTTGAATATTTACCGATGCTCTTACGTTGAGGGAAAACATCGTGATGAAACCTGCACATTCAGACGGCTAAATGTTCAACCATTATCCAATTTGGTCATGTCCACGTTCGATCCACTGTAATTACATGATATGCCAAATCCTGGATCAAGGTCAAGGCGGACCCCGGGTCCTCGTGCGCGAGAGAACAACCGGGACATTAACGTCAAGATGATATATTTTTTTATTATTAATATTTGGTATATCGATGTGCTGCCTCCTGTACCTGATATTAAATTCGTAATGTTACGCAAGCACGTGTCAGCAGATTTTAGGGGTTGATAGGATTCAATTTGGTTAATCACTTCGTTACTGCCTGTGTTTAGTTCAAACGTGCGAGCTTTGTTCTGTATAACAATTTTATAATAAATATGTATAATAAATTCACACATAAGTGGCATTATATAGAACAGCTGGTGGACTTGGCGCGACTGTGTTCGCGTACATATATTTTACCACTACGAGAGGTAGGGCATAGCGGGGTATCTCGTTCGAATTGGAGCCGCCCGACTGGGGAAGTACCTCCACCTTACAGAATATCGCAGCTAAATAATACTCTTTTAATTAGTATTGTGTTTCTGCCGGTGAGTAAGGTTTCCAGTGCTCCATGGGGTGGGGATTTGGGGAACCGTGGCATTGGTCTTTTTGCTGCCAGAGCAACGTGTTATAGAGGTGGGCAACTCATTGGCGATACTGTTGGTATTGCTAATGTCAATAGGCAGTGGTGACCATTTTCCATCAGGTGGCCCGCTTGCCTTTTTGCCTACGGTATGACATAAAAAGAAAACTACCTTTTTTGCTTATTTCTATAGAAAACGTTCCTCTTAAATCACTCTAAACATTGTTGAAAATCGCATTAAAATCCGATGCGTAGTTTAAAAGATCTAAGCGTACATAGATACATGGAGACAGGCTGTGAGAAGCGACTTTGTTTTTTACTATGTGTAGATGAAGTTTATAGTAAAACTATGTTAAAAAAACTAAAGTGCCTGCCTAATCCATACTAATATTATAAAGAGAAATTTGACTCTTTGTCGGTTTGTTTGTTCGTTTGTTTGTAATGGATAAACTCAAAAACTACTGAACCGATTTTAAAAATTATTTCACCAGAGATTCCCATTATTTTGCAATAGGTATCAAAACGTTGCTTGTTCACACAAAATTTCAAAACGGCTGCATCCATTTAACTAATTCTTTTTTTTATTTGTAATTATCAGGACAAGTTTTGTATGTGAAGAAAGGGTAGGTAAGGGTAGAGTAGGGGTATGACAACACGTCACAGCGGGTAAGCTATAGTTATTAATATAGTAGAAGACGTTGGTAGTTAATAAACGGGCAACGTGTAAATTTGCTACAGCAAAACCAAATAATATATTCACAACTTTAAGTTGTAAACTGAACTCTACAAATGGTGCCGAATAGACAGCACTTTATTAGGCGAATAGTTCGCGAAAGTTGTTTACTTTTAGTTTAGTTAGGTATATAACATATTGTTTCGAAATAAAAGTTATATAAAATAATAACTTTTGAAGACCTGAAGTCGTCGGTACTGTGTGATGGACCACTGATAATGAGTTACTGTATAACGCTTTTTTTTGCCAAGACTTATTACCTCGTAGTAACCAACATATTCACATTCAGCTTTGAGCTTTTGTTCCTTAATTAACCTACTTGTAAAAAAATATTTTAGCCCATACTTATTCCCTTGTAGTAACCCACACATCCACATTCATAAACAATCATTAAATCTGTTGTACTGAAAATTGAGCCTCACACTGGAAAACAAAACAAAGTGCTCAGCTCATAGGATAATCATCACAGACGTGGCAAAGTAAACGAAATCCGCCCAAAGTAATAACGTCTTGAATATTCATCGACTTATCCCAAAGATTTGTATTCACTGAGAACAATTTGGCAGAGAATATTATCTTGTTGTTTTAATATATTATCCTCATAATGACGTATTTGTAGCAATTTCAGCTTCATTGTGGAATAATATTCAAATTCTTATGAAGTGGATACCTTTCTACTTCTTTTGTGCACGAATGCCGTCTTTTATTATAGTAATAAAATAATCTATTGCAGCAACAATAATCTACAAAGAGAGCCTAGAGCCTTTACTTAAATAAGTCGTCACCACACCAATTTGCATTTCATTGACTACGGATTAGTCCATGGAGAAAAGGAGCGTCGTGAGGTCCGACTCGTACCCCTAGGTATCGGGTTCAAATCCCAGTTCCGCCGTACCAATGACTCTTTTCTGAGTTATGTACATTAGGTGAACGCTGACGGAATATGCTCTTACTGTGGGGAAAAAATCATGATGAAACCTGCACATTCTGACGACTGAACTTATAACCATTATGCAATCTAGATAGGTTCCCCTGTTATTTAACAAAGTCACGGAGATCATATTGCAGTCGTTACGCTTTATCTACCTGATCTGCCGCATCCTGGCTCATGGTCAATGCAGACACCGGACCCTCGCGCGTGAGGGCACAACCGGGACATGAACGCCGAGATGACCGGCCCATGGGGAAGTTATAACTTTTATAATACCCTCTGGCTGCGGTAAAATACAAAGCTTTCGATTCACGCCGCCAGTACCATAAACCTCTAAAACAAATACCAAGAAACGCGGAACTGGATAAATTCTTAATAACAAACTTTCTCCCATCTTTCTACGTAGCAAAGGGAATGGTCCAGAAATGCCAAAGCTGACCTTCGCATTACTTTCGGCCCCGTGCCCCCTAATCCTGCTGAGGTTTATTCAGAGCAACTTCAAAAGGCTCCATCGTTTCGTTAAATCGGCACAAATGTCTTTGAATCGATGCCTTGGATGCTTTGTGAATAGCTGATATTAAATTCATTAAAGATCATTGGGCAGTGTTGAATGAAATCGTTGATTGGCGAAACCCACGAATACCTGGTACTACAAATGTATATACTAGAGTCGATACAGACGCACATGATTTCTTTACAGATTGTATATGCAATTTTATTACCTGGCAGCAAACGCGTACCGCCCGCAAGTCACCGCATAGCTACTGTGTTGCACCAGCCAAGACGTCGTGGGCGCCCGCATAGTCACCGCATAGTGTGCGTGCCATATAGAGTAGACTGCACATTTTCTGTCCGGATGTTACACGATGAGTATGCGGGCATGACGCGTACGCGTTTGCTGTCCTGTTTGTAAGCGGCAACGCATATACGGGCCCAGAGTCCAATTACCCTGCAGCCGCCTTGCAAAAGCGTACAGGAATATGAAATGCAAAGTATGACAAATCGCAATGTACCAGCAGCAACATGCTTATATGTTGTTGCTGCTTCTTATGGTTCTGTCTATCGTGATTTCTAGTATATTGTTTGATACATTTAATCCTCTCATGCCACCACTACCATGCCACGTGTTGTTTAGTAAACAGTCTATGGCTCGTATAACAGATCGTAAATAATTTTCCCCGTAGTGTTAAGTTATAACAAGATATGGACAATGTAAGTAATTTAATTTATATACTGTCTGAAACACACTCACTCATGGGTGTCGTACAAGGCGACTAATGTTTTCGAGGCAAAATATCAAGAGTCTCCGTAGTCTGGAAAATGGGCAGCAGCATTTTCCATTGTTATATTTAAACACTGCGATCTCCAACCCGTCTGCCAAGCGTGGAGATTATGGCAATAACCTCCCCTTTCGTGGGAGAGGCCCTAAGTCCTGCAGTGGACTGTTACGGGCTGTGATGATGATGATGACTGTCTGAAATAAAAATAACTCTAATTTGTTGTATTGTTTCTCAACAGTTTGAAATTTAAGCAAAACTAGTTTTATGTTTGGATCATAACTCAAGAAGACATCTTATTACAGAATGTATTAAGTTTAACTCGGCTGAAACTCGACTGAAGTCTTATTCGATCTTTGTTAAAATTATCTATGATTGAAGACTGTTTTTATTTACAGTTTTATTTTGTTATATTTGTTGATACTTTAACTATAATACAGTTGATCTATCATTATTTGTGAAAACTTACTTCAACTGAAAAAAAGCAAATAAATCTATTCTCAAGAGTGGTCTCACCCTTTTTTTTAATCAGAGAACAAATCAATGCTTGAGTAAAGATTTTAAATCAAAAACTCAGATAAGTGTTGATTAATGAATCACGTTTTACGTTGCTTTCTTGAATAAAGCCTCGACTAAAAACCAATTTTAAAACTGGATTCATCACTGAGACTCTTTCTGTAATATGGCCTCTGTTGCTACTTGAAATCACGTGTATTGTAACGTTTTGTGGGCGGCCGGCATCATTGATACAAGCGGAGGGGCGGGTGTCACCACAGGCGGCGGCGCTAGACTGAGGGCCACGAGAGTTTGCTGACAGGTAATGGCGTGCCTATCGATATTTGTTTTTAATCATTGGCTTTACGGCTCTAGATTCTTTAGCTCCACATTTAACCGGGCGCAAAGTCTCGTGGCCCTCACTCTAGCGTCGCGAGCCGCATGACCACAGATTGATTGCTCGTCATTTCATTTTTTATGAGGATTTATTTTTTACATTTCCGGACTTATGAGCCATGACAGAACATGCCACAATAATGCATAGAACGGACCGTTGCTGGCCCGATGATGCCGAGGCGCTAGATATTCATTATTTGTTTAATTAATATTGTTAAAGTTAGAAAATAATAAATTATGTTTATGATGTTTGAAAAATGATACCGTGTATACTATTCAAATAAAGATATATTGATTTATTATTTGGGCGTAAAGGTGCGTCCAGATCTAGCAAATGGCGTGCGAGCCGTTGCTGCAACTGCACACGCTAATGTGCAGTTGCAGCAACTGGGGCGTTCGCGAATGTGCAGTTGCAGCAACTGGGGCATTCGCGAAATTTGGACGCACCCTAAGGGAGGCCGGCCACAGAGGGATATGCCGTTCGAAATGAAGCTGCCCGAATGAAAAACAATATCTACTATTTTTTTAAAGTGTTGGTACTGCCGGTGAGTAAGGTCTCCATAGTTCCACGGGAAACCGTGGCTTTGGCATCGGAGGGGTCTAGCGTTTGATAATTAAAAATAAAGAAATAATGAAAAAAATTAATACTTATGAATACCACGCAACAAGTATATAGGTTCAATACAAAACATCAAGGATACCTAGTATACAAAACTGGGACAAATAATAACTGGGAATTAACATATTAATGCACCTAATATCTTGTGTGTGGCAGTAGCTACAATATTTTATTCTACGAAAGAAAGGAAGAAAGAAGAAATGTATTACACGTAGACACCACGACACGATAATAAGGTACAATAACAACAAAAAATAACAAGAAAATAAAAAAAAAATAAAAAAAAATGGTACGAAAAAAAAAGTGTAATGCACTAATGGGCGCGACTGTACCTAAACAAACACTCCCAGTGGCATTGTTAGTGCCATGGCGTTCATCTTAAGTTGGAAAAGATGGAAAACAGCCACCGTTAGGCAGGACACCAACTACCTAAGGGGAACGGAGGCGGTGTAAGCCTTTGAAGTAATTGTGGTTATGCTTCTTGAAGAACCCCAAGTTATATTGTAAAGGAAAGACTTTGGGAGGAAGCTTTATACTTCACTGGTGGTCCCACGCGCTGGATGCGGAAGGCATAAGGCCGGCCTTTGTGAGGTTCTCTGGGGAACGCCTATGCCCAGCAGTGGGCGTCTTCCGGCTGATATGATGATGATGTTGACTCCCCTACAAGTTAATAATGTCAACATTGCTATAAGATTGATAAAGACGACGCCCGAATTCTGAATTGACCGATGCTCAGATTTAATTGCCTTTAGCTGTTCAAAGTTAGTTCGAGACAAAAGTTATACCATTAATAATTCCAAGCGATAGCAAACTCTGAAATCTTCAAATCCGTGGTCGACTGTTGGACCTCAGTAATGAATAAACTTGGTGCCGTCGTCTTGATTTCTGCATAATTTTATTAACTCCTCAGCGTCCTTCGTTTTAGTTTTCAGTTTGGTCGGGCCTACGTTGGATGTTTGAGTTGGAGAAATTATTGTATTGAAATCGGATTTTTTAATGTCAGGCAAGCGAGTTACCTGATGGAAAGTGGTCAGTGCTTCCTATAGACATTAGCGTCACCAGAGGTATCGACAATGTGTTGCCCACCTCAAACTCTGAGACACGTAGCTTAGGCAGCAAAACGGTAAATGCCCCTCCACTGCCAAAATCGTCAGGTAGACAAAATCGTCTTTCTCACAAAGTAATTGTAAAGCGTATACTACATGTACAGTCGCGCTCATAAGTGCATTACCACTTTTATAAAAAGAATATTTTGTAGCTACTGCCACATACAGGAGGTGCATTGTTAAACAAATGGAATTGGCTAAAAGAGTTAGAGGTCTTTTAGGCACCAATAACTAATTCTTAAACATTCTCATACTTTGTCGTATAAATGAAAATTTAAATATTGTTCGATAATACAGACCTAAAGTTTTTTTTTAATTAAGTAAATATTCATGTATGCTTATATTATAAAATTATATGCACATAATTTAAAAGGAAAACTGACAAAGTATATGCTTGTACAATTGCGTGGACACAGCGCCATCTAGCCGCAAAGTAAGCAAATCTTATATTATGGGTGCCAAAAAAGTGAAACTACTTATATATTTTAAAAATATATACTTATTAAATATACAACACCCAGACCCGTAACAGAAATTAAAATTCATCATATCAATGCCCGGCCGGGAATCGAACCCGGGACCTCTGCGTAACGGATGTGTTATGTACAGTACCTCTCAGGTCGTCAAAAGTGAAAACTACAAGCTATTTTGACATGATTTTAATTTTAAATGTTTTCTACTTTATTCCCCTTTGAACAGTAAACCTTTTAACACAGGAATGTGAATTTTAACGTGGTAATGCAATTACGAGCGCGACCGCCAACTACCTACAAGTAATTATATTATTATCACTACAGACAAATGACATTATATCCTGCTGGCACACCTGCGATATATTCCTGGAATCATTTATTGAGTTAAGATTCTCATTTGTCGTTGTCAGTCTTCATGAGTGTCATTTGTTTGGTACGCTCCGTTTTCGTAGATGGAGTGTTCAATTGTTATATTTAGAGGTTGTCGGGGCACATCTGGAATTCATCTTGTGCTGGAACAATAATTATTATCGTAGACTACCATTTAGTTTGTGAGGGATGGACGCTTGGATGTTTGTTACTCCTTTACGCAATAATAAATGGATTTTGATGAAATATGGTAGTAATGTAGCTTATAGCCCGGAATTGGATACAGGCTATAATTTATACCGTACTTCAACGTGTTTCCCGCAGGGACAAGTCCGGAACTTAAAAACGAATGCTGTAAGTAACGAATATTTTTAGTCGCGACCAAACGCTAATTATCTACAATTCGGATGTTGATTATTTTTAGGAAACACATTCCTAAAAATAGTCATACATAAAAATAGTAAATAGTATATACCAAAATAATAATATTTTTCTTAACACATTATAAAACTAGCATTTGAATTGCGCTTGAAATTTTGCTCCAAAACACCACCTAGCACATGACCGTCATGATTGCCTGTTATTCGAAGTTGGTAGTCATCTTGGCGTTCATATCTGATTATACTCTCACGCACGAGGGCCCGGGGTCCGCCTTGACTATGATTCAAGATTTGGCAGATCAGCCTATCAGCCTAGTGCGGATAACTTAATAATGTATGTAACTGTACCAATTAACTAAGTCTAACGTAAACTTTGTAAGCAATCCTATAAAAAAAAGTAAAATAGCATTCGCTACTACAACATTTATAGATAGAAAACTCAATAAACAACAACATTCAACCTCTCAAATTATCAAAAGTTTGCTGTAAGAAACCTCGTTGTGGGATAAGCCGTTTTTTCATTGTAATGTTTTATATTGATGCAATAAAGAGATTACAAACAAACAAACAACCCCTGTCAAATTCATTGCGCTCCGATAACTGCAACCCCAGTTGCATAATAGTTTTACATAAACCTACTAGTATTACAATAAAACTTAGAATGTAGCGGAGAGATCCTTTCTTATTATTTCGTGCAGTTTCTTTCTTGCCGTTTCAATTAAACTCTGTATAAAATCTCACTTTCCGCCGTGTTCCGTCTCAATGCTTGACATCCGCCTAAAGCCGAAATTGTTTAGCCTAGAAACTTGGAATTTTGAAACTTGTTAAATACTCAAGTGAAGGGAAGTTAGAATTTTAACGAAAATTGAATGAATCTTTGATAGGAATATTGTAGGTTTGTAGGAACCTGATGAAATTTATTAATCGAAAATATGATGACCAATGCCTCGCGGTGTATCTGTGAGTGGTTTTTTTTATGCCATACGTTAGGCAAACAGGCAAGCGGGCCACCTGATGGAAAGTGGTCACCACTGCCATTAGCAAAACCAAAAGTACCTATCGCTAATGCGTTGCCCACCTCTAAAACACGTTGCTCTGGCAGCAAAAAGGCAAATACCCCTCCACTGCTAAAGCCAGGGTTCCCCAAATCCCCACCCCATGGAGCACTGGAAACCTTACCCACCGGCAGAAACACAATACTATTTAAAAGAGTATTGTTTAGCTGAGTGTTGTAGTTCTGTTTGGCGAGCGTGAGGGCGCGCGAGGCGTAAGCGACGTGGCGCAGGCCACCGGGCGCGAGCTGCGCCAGCACGGCGCCCACGACACGCGCACTTACGTCGCTCGTCAGCCCGACCTGCGCGTCCGGGTCGTAGTGCGCCAGGACCTCCGCATCCAGGAAGAAAATATCTATTTAGAAAGAGCTAATTTCGTATGGATTCCTTTGTATTAGTATTGTGGACATTAACAATAACAATTTAATATTTCCACTTTCTCGGTACAATGTCGGTGCGCCAACAAATTCTGTTATGTGCAGTTTTAAAAAAAAAAATATTTGACATTTGTAGGCTACTTATTTTTTTTTTTATCGCCGATCTGTTCCAAAAACCCGTATACACCAATTCCATCTAGAAAACGAGTTGCGTTTTACTTTATGTGCCATAAAAATCAAGAAATGAAACAAAATTTTTATGTCCGGTTTCGGTAACACAGAAGGGTAACTTTTCACACAATTACTGTGTACGTTCCGTTATGTTCCTTTTCTTCCTTTGTACTTTAGTTTATTTTTTATAAATACTTATTGCAAATAACAAAATACCGTCCATTTCATCTTCTAAAACAAAACACTGTCATCAAACCAAGATTTCAGAACCAACTGACATATTACCCGATAGTGATTTGGTAGCTACTGCGGTATATTAGGTGCATTAAACGAATGGAAATGGCTAAAAGAAGGACTGTCCCTTAGACACTTTAAACATTCTTAAACTGCACCTGAAACTGCAGGTTTTAATTATTGTATAAATGAAAATTGCTTTAATAAATTTGAATACCTATATTAAATACTTTTTACTATTTTAATTTAGGCAAAAAAACCATTGTGACCTTTAAAAGGAAAACTGTAAAAGTTATTTTAAATTGTAATAAAAAAATAACTGCAGGTGATTTTGATATTATTTTTATTTCCAAATGTTTTCTACTTTATTCTCTTTCGAACAATATGTTGTATGCTATAAAACCTTTTAAATGCTGCATAGGAATGTAAATTTAAACATATAAATGCGACCATTCCTTCTTTACTGAATCTAGTGCCGACCCCACACTCGGAGGGCTACCTGGTATCCGTCAGTAGGTACACCCTTGGGTTCATCTGATCATTGATTGGTCTTCTCCGAGACGTCAAAACATACCGCAAGACGCCTTGGTTCTTGGGGTCGCGTCGAGTGCCAGACTGGAACAGACTACGAGAATTTTACGTGTCATACCCGTGGAGCCAGCTATGCTCTTTTGTATTATAAACGGTAGTAAGAGCAAGTAAAACTAACTAAAGCCTAACTAAAAAAATGTTATCGTCATCAACAACGAACAAAACGGCCTATTAAAATCCACTGTTGGACACTAGACTGCAACCGCTCGCTGCTGTGACATCAGTAGAGAAATTTCTCTGTAAATAATTATTAGATACAAATCACGAACTCATAAAACCCAATATCATACATTACATTACATTTCATAATTGAATCTATCTCACACAAAGCCGGTTTCGCGATCCGAAACACTAAAGGGATTAGATCCAATGACATTCCAATTTTCAGGGTGACAGATTGCGTAGATTGGAACAGATCGGTAGCGTTTCTTAGTAAAATGAGTTTCGTGGTGCCGAAGCCGCGTCGAATCGATTCTTCTCATTTCAGATTTGAATCCTTTAAGAACTTAATTAATTCTCATGACTTATAACGAACATTGATGAAAAAGTCATAATGACACAAACACATAGCGTTCCGGCTCTGCCTGGCAATGTCGAGCACGGTTCGGTCGTGGTTGGCGAGGGATACGTTTATCTACGGCCATAGGGCGGTCAGCGTGTCACTGTGTATTTCCTTCCTACTTTCCTATCCCCCTCCTTTTTGACGATTGAAAGAGATATTTAATGTCCTAATCAATAAAGAAATTTTGAATTGTTTAAAAAAAGTACCAATCCGTTAACCTAATCGAAGTTAATATTTAACATGCGTAACTCTGTGTTACGTACATATATGTAAATATTCAGATACATTTTGGCAAGGAGATAGAGAGATAGATATTTGTTTGCATAGGCTTAGGCTACTTTACTTACCTAAAATATATAAGTGGGATAATGTGACCTTTGTAAAACAGCAACCGCAGCAGTGCGAGTGTGTTCACTGATCAATATAATCCGGATGCCTTCAAGGCTAGAGTGAATAGGCTGTTCCTAGACAGGCATGCTTCATCATCGACCGCATCGTCACTTACCACCAGGTGAGGTGGCGGTCAAATGCCTGGCTAGCGACGTAATAAAAATAAAAAAAAAGCAGCAGGCAGCTAAATGTGTAAACATGATCCAATCTGGTCAGATTCCCCTGGTAGCAGGGCCTGTAATTACCTGATCTGCCAAACCTTGGATCATGGTCAAGGCGGACCCCGGGCCCTCGTGCGTGAGAATGCAACCGGGACATTAACGCCAAGATGATTATTTTTTATGACCTTGTAAAATAAATTATTTGTACTTATATTAAATGCTAATTATCTAAATTTCCTTGTTTTTGTTTAGATTTTGTTATGTTAGTAGTGGAAATGCACGTATACAATAGGAATAAATTAAATTAAATTGGCAAATTCAAAACCAGGACTAATTTACCAATATCACAGCCAATACGCGGTTCACATATTCAAATTTCCCTTGTCGCAAAATTTAATTTGCATAGTTAACATGTAAAAACGTGTACTTGTTTACCGGAACAAATTACAAACAAATTGGATCCACAAAGGGATATTTTCCACTGCTTTGTTCACGTAGATATTCGATACGCTCCAACGGTGCTTCGGAAACAAAATATACCTGGTTGTAACGATGTTTACAGCCTTTGCAGTATCATCAACCTTAACATGTAATTGCTTGGCTGGATTGGGTCTCCTACCAGGGTTTTGACATCGTTACTCGCTTTTATTATTGTTTATTGTATACATGCTTAATTAGATACATCAAACAAAAATAAGTACAATGGCCAACTTATCTCTATTTCTAGCGAGAGAGATTTCTACGAGCTAACCACAAATTATGTGAAGCAAATTTTATAGCGGGACAGGCAAAGCATACAAAGCTAGAACATACTTATACAGGAAAGGAGACAACTAAAAACTCATTATTTAGTACAAAATACCCCCCCTAAAACGTAATACAATAACAATATTAATAATATATGGACTATTAAATTATTTAGTCATCTTGGCGTTAATGTCCGGTTGTGCTCCCGCGAACGAGGGCCCGGGGTCCGCCTTGACCATGATCCAGGATTCGGCAGGTCAGGTAATTACAGTGGAGCGACTGCCACCTGACCTCCACGACCTAGCTACCAGGGGAACCTGACCAGATTGGACCATGGTTATACATCCAGTCGCCTGAATGTGCAGGTTTTATCACCGTAAGAGCATCGGTTAGTATTCAACTAATGTACATAACTCAGGAAACAGTAATTGGTACATTGCCAGAGCGGGATTCGAACCCGGGACCTCTGGCTTTAAGTTATTTAATAATACATAAATAAATATATAATACTATTATAAAGTCATAGAGAGATAGTGCTCTTTTAAGCTTCTTTTAAATGTGTGAAGTGATGGATACTCTTGGACGTGCTTTTGGGCGTTTTATAACCGCCTACGAAAAACGCTGGGTGTCATAAGCTTGACGTGTATATGTGTCTGTGGCATCATAGCTCCGGATTTGACATAGATCCACGCTTATTTTGACCCATGCTCCGTGGGGTGGGGATTTGGGGAACCGTGGCTTTGGCAGTGGAGTGGCATTTGCCTTTTTGCTGCCAGAGCAACGTGTTATAGAGGTGGGCAACGCATTGGCGATACTCTTGGTGTTGCTAATGTCTATAGGCAGTGGTGACCACTTTCCATCAGGTGGCCCGCTTGCCTGTTTGCCTACCGTATGACATAAAAATAATAATAAAAAAAAACTCCGACGAAAAGAGCGAGTTTGACATGTGTATCTATGTATCCGTCTCTGAAAAGATAGACTGATAGACTCATTTGGATGCGGTTTTCTCTATTAGACAGCCAGTTTAGTCGAGATGGTGACTAGTTAGTTTCATTAGAATCGGTTGTGTAGTTAAGAAAATATTTCAGTTTAAGTAAACTTGCTCGGAGGTTCTCCGACTTTTTCTGTCGGTTAGGTTAATATGACAATTGGTTGATGAACCGGCAAGTAAGACTACCTTATGGAAAATGGACACCGTCGGCTATGGACATCAGCAACACCAATTACGCCACCAATGCGGTGCCGTCTAATGAGAAGTAGACCTCTTGAAGGATCCCATACCAGTCCAAAGGTAACGCTGAGACTAGGAGCTCATTCAACATTGCAAAACCGTATTCTACGATCACCCGTGAGCGAAAAAGGTTCGCATTACCAATAATCAGGTTTTCTCAGCAATTTCGCCCATCGTTAATGGCTTCCCAATCCATTTCCGTAGATAATTTATCAAATTCAGCCTAAAACCATGGCTCTGCTTTGTTACTAATATATTCGACTAGCTTGTCAAGCGGCTTCGCGCGGGTTATACACTAATCTTCCGGAAGGAGTTTATGATTCTATGACTAATTGATAGTGAAAACCGCATCAAAATCTGTTGCGTAGATTAGAAGGAGTTAGCGCTAATACAGACAGACAGACAACAGACACAGAAAGCGACTTTATTTTGGCATTTTCTGTTGACTATTTTCAAGTGCGATGTCAGATCTGCATAGCACGAGTGGTGATTATGGACTCCCCCTAATGTGGAAGCGACTTAAGTATAGTATTGGACTGTAGAGCTTATACAGACGTACACGATTCCTGCGTACACGATTATTTGTCTCAAATGTTTGTTCAATTTTGGTTTCTACATTAGTGACAAAAAGCTTATTTTATTATTTGTAAAACAAACGCGCAGCGTCCGCGTATTTACCGCACAGTCACCGTGTCCTCGCACAATCGTTGCGGTGCACCCGCGTCGTTACCGCGTCGTGTGTGCGTCAATAGATATTTTCGGTAAAAAATGACATCAGCTGTTTGGCTTCGTAGTTCTCTGTCACATGTACGAGTATGCATGGGAGTAAATTAGAAGCTGTTTCTAGCCCAGGTGCTCGAGCGTCGGTGACCTAGTGATGAGAGGTCCTAACTCGTAATAGAGAGGTCTCGGGCCCAAATCCGACTACCACCGTATACCAATGGTTCTTTTTTGAATTATGTACATTAGTTGAACACTAACCGACACTCTTACGGTGAGGGAAAACATCGTGATGAAACCTGCTCATTTCAGGCAACCGTACGTGTAACCATGATCCTGTCTGGTCAGGTTCCCCTGTCAACAAGGTCACGGAGGTCAGAAAGTAGACGCTGAACTGAAATAACCTGATCTGATCAGGAGGCCCGCTTGCCTGTTTGCATACCGTATGACATAAAAAAACACTGTCAAATTTTGGATCAGGGTCAAGGCGGACCACAGGCCCGCGAGCGCGTGAGCACAACCAGGGACCAGGATTATATTTCTTATCTAGCCGAGATGCTCACGTCGACACGTAGATCCCCAGAGCCATGTTTATTATATTACCAAAATTATTGTTCACGATTTGCTCTCTTTGCAGATAGTATGCGGCATATCAGCTATGGTGATGGGCAGCGTGGCGTTCATAGAGGAGCGGCAGAAGTTCAACATGGGACTCGGCATACCAGCTGGGGTCATTAGTGTGCTGGCTGCAGGTAATTGTAACTACACGAATTCAACCATCTCAAAAGTTAAGGAACGCACGTCGACGCCGGTAACTGGACTTCGTACTTTGAGACTAATCGAACTTCAGCACAGTTCTAAGAGCTCCTCAATCGTTAGGTGTGCCTTCTAATACCTTTTTGCGGAGCAAGTTTACCAACGTCTACCACTGCGGACCCTGAGACTCATCCCCTGGGGACGATGGCACCCCGTGACGATATATGTTATATACGAATTCAACGATGTTGGGACTTGTTGTCATGCTTGAGGACATTTAGGATTGTTTATCATTCTCACAGTGGTATAAAAAAAGTCTTGGAGTCAAAAATGAGTTTTTGGGTTCAAATCCCGCGAACTCGATGCGAATGTGCAGTTGCAGCAACGGCTTGCGCGGCGCGAGCACATTTGAAGATGTGCACGCGCATGCGCCGCTTATTCCTGCTACCGTTGCTGCAACGGCGCGTTCGCGTGATCTGGATGCGCCCTTAGGGACAGTCAGGGACAACTAATGACCCCTTCTTTCAGACAATTCAATTTGGCTAACGAAACTTACGAACCATCATTTACCCCGTATAAGCCACAGAGCTGCAAAGGAAATTCACCCGTATTTGCAATAAGTCGAAGTGGCGTACTATGCTGTCTCACAGTGCTCGTCTGCTGTGTACGCACTGCGTTCAATGCGGCTCTGTGATTGGTAGGACTTGGCACAATTGTGCCAATAAGTTTGCCGGGATTTGTTATATGGGTTTGTCCATATCCATTAAAATTTGATGTTCCCTTTAAAAAGTGCTGTTCCGCTTGATCAATTATGCATGCTTAGCACTTGCTCAATAAAAAAAATATTTATTTATTATTTAAGTTAGGTAACTTAGTTTGTTGCAAAATGTGGAAAAACGCCGACATTTTTCATTATTTCCAAATAGAGTTATAGATTTTTTATTCCGTACGAATTTTAATAAGGGTTTTCTCGATCCGAATACCCACTAGGCACTTAAGCGATCTTTTGTCGAAGAAAGTCACGTAATTGACTTGGAATGGGAGTTTATAGAACGTTTAATCCGTAGGAAGTTGCGCACTAAAAAGCCACACAGGTAGGCGCGCGTTTTATAAGAATATATAATTATATATTATAGTTTTATAGGGCTGTGTGGATTAAGTACAGCACAATCGCTTTTCTACCTATTCGCGATTCTACACAATATGGATTCCGCACAGCTGATATTCAACACATTATTTACGTTACACGGTCTACCATTTAACACAATCGCGTTTCTTCTGATTCGCTATTCTATAATTAATACTCATCACTGACAGTATAAAAACAGATTAGAAAATAAAATAAAAAATAACTTATCCGACCCGGTGACAGCGTCGCTGTTGTTGGAATTGACATTACATTTCAAAATTGCGACACTGTTCCAGCTTTAGCCACCGGATCAGAGGGCCTATCGGCTATCTCAGTGGACAACTGAATTTGACATAAAAAAATCGGACACTACTCTAATTTGGTAGACGCTATTGCCAGTTTTCAACGTAGATGACGTGGTGTAGAATTATCTAGTGTCAAATACAGTTGTCAACTGAGTTAGCCAATAGCCCCGCAGATCAGTTTGTTTTAAGTTCATTGATAACGTATGTTTGCAAATGTTTAGGTAGATTATTTTTTTTATAATTATTTTTCCCCCTATTGAAATTCCCGATTCCCAATGTCTACAAATAACGAAATTTGTTATAGATCAAGATAACTAACGAGACAGAGGATATTTCCTGATAAAAATTACTTCCTAACAATATACTTACCAAGTCTTATAAGTATGTACTTAAAAGGTTTTTACGGGGTCGGCAACGCGTGGGTGATGTCCCTGGTATTGTAAACGTCCATAGGCTGCGGTGACTGCGCACCAACAGGCAGGCCGCCAGCTTGTTTGCCACCTTAGTGGTATAAAACAAAAAAAAAACAAAAATTGTTGTTTAGGCCGTTAAAATATTTTTTGTGCCAGTTTATGTACGAGCAGACCAAGGTTTTGTGGGTCTGCTTAACCTCTACTATCGCTACAAAGTGTAATTTTTTCTTGTACTCGATGACGTAGCCTACGGCGCCCTCACAGTATAGGCTGTGAGGGCGCGTCATTTCAGCTTAGACAAGCTCTAACCAAATTTTACGTGGACGAAGTAGCGGCAAAACAGCTAGTTAACCGATAAAGATACAAACGTAAGACATCGTCGATACAGAAACACCAAACTCGTCGCCCCGTATCTTATATCCCGTTCCACTTTATCGGCGAAAGAATTAATCCCGCGAAATATAAAACGATACGAAGAAACAATAAACACGTATGTCGCTGACGCCACACGTAAACCCAATTATTTCTGAATGTGTGCACGAATCAATTCATACGCAGAGTGTGAGAGCATGGTCACGAGCGGAAGCGTTTACGATAACTAATACAATCAACCCGTTCAGACATACACGTCAACGCTTTCTTCACCTATACTTAAATCTAAATCGGAATCAATGTTGCCTATTTTCTGGTGTCTGGAGGTAAATAGCTTTTTGCGAGACAAATCTACAATGGATGGGACTGTGACACATCAAAACATGTATTCAGTATCAAACATATCGAATATGTGTTATCAATTTGTTAGTATGCGGACGGACGGAACGTTTAGTGCTTCCAGTCCGTTTCCAAGACGTGTCAATACCATTTCACATCAAAACTATGATAGGTTACAATTACATGGTATACCTTCTCTTGCAGCATTAGCGTCGGTGGCCTAATGGTTAGGATATCCGACTCGTAAGCGAGAGGTACCGGGTTCGAATCCCTCTGCCGCCGTGTACCTGGTTACCGTGGTAGCAGGGTTACGAAGGTCAGATGGCAGTCGCTGCCAAGCCCTGGATCATGATAAAGTCGGACCCCGGGCCCTCGTGCGCGAAAGCACAACCAGGACATTAACACCAATACGATTATTTTTATTGTTACCGTCTCTTGCAGCGGTATCGATTCACACCTCCCGCGGTCTCTCGCTGGCGGGTGCTGTCGCGATCGGCGCCGGCGCTGCCAACGTGCTGTGGGCGGCGGCCGCCTGCCTGATGGTGGCCCTCATCGTGCAGTGCTGCCGGACCATACTGGACCCGCCTGTGGATTACGGGTTAGTATATTTGCTCACATAAATGCCTACAAGAAGTAAGCAAGCAGTTTAGGATTTCAAACAAGCATCAGTATATGGCGACATCTGTACCTCCCGTAAGAAATATTTAGTATTCGAGAAATGATGGTAGTGTAATGGAGGTTGTGGTATGGTGTGAGTCCCAAGTTCCAAGTTTTAGTGGGCAACTCAAACTCATCCGTTTAGTCAAGTGCATGTACCTACTAAAGTGATAATGACTTTTGACACTCAAACAGGTAGCCCAAGGATAAGCTACGTACTAGTACGAAACATGCAAATATATAAAAAATAAATTCTAAAGAAAATACAAATCCGTTGAATAATTGAAAAAAAAACCTTCCGTCTAACACACCAAAAACCTTTCACGCAGCGACCCAGCCGACGACGCGAGCCGATCTTCGCGCGACCTCGTCGTCATAGCTTGCATCCAAATCGCGTTGGCTGCTGCGACGCTCGTGAGCGCAGCTGTGTGCGCTAGGATCGACTGCAGCGCATGACCCGAGACGCGGCCGTCGGCCCGCCGTCGCATAAGTGAGGCCGCGCCCGCTAACGCTGTCGCTCAGGCTGACACTACAGCCCCACCAGAGGAAAGTGAACGCGATAAAGCCGGGCGCGTGGCTTGGCTCATATAAGTTAAAGACTAATGAATTGTGCGTCAGGTGTACTGTATATTTTATATGGAAGAAATATGTTTTGTAACGGTATTTGGGACGAATAGCGTACTTAAGTGTCTAGATATATTGGCGTAAACGTCATACGGATTAGCGTGTAACTTTAGTACGATTTCTAAGTCTTATGTCGTGATTTAAATCTTATATTGTGATCTAGGAGGTGCCCGCTCCCTCTACCATTCAGGCTGACACTGTGGCTTCACCCAAAAAGGGCTACCGCGAAAAAAAGCGAGCGTTGTTTGGTTCATATAAAGGATTTTCGAGGATTCAATTGTGGGAACAGAAGTTTCAGTCTTGGATATTTATATTTTGTAATAAGTTTTGTAACAGTAATTGGGAGAACGAAGTCTTCATCTACTCTACATAAATAAAAGTTTAAACTAGCTACAGCACTGCGCCTAAGTTTATTATAATTAACTATAACGCCCCGGCTTTGCACGGGTGTTCTCTGCTATTCTCTATAATATGCATGTATAAAACAAATAACCTTCCTGAAGAAATGCTCTAAATTATAGTGAAAATCGGATTAAAATCCGCTGCGTGGTTAAGAAGTTAGCGAATGTTAGCGGACAGGCAGACGTGGCAATAAAATTAATTATTTCATGAAAATCTTAATATGGCTGTGGTGACTGCTTGCTTACCATCAAGCAGGCCGTAAGCTTGTTTGCCACCGGCATAAAAATGAAATATGTCCCACCATAGTGGGAAAAATGAAATATTATGTCTTGATTTGTGAGCGTATCCGCTTCCGCTCCCGCTATAACTGTGTTCCCGCCTTTGGGTGTGGATATCATTTAATAGCGACCGAGGAGAGGAAAACGTGCGCGTGTATGACTATATGGAATGTAATTGTCCCGAACCACGTACACAGGTCTCGAGATAATTCGAATTTAAAGGAAAGGTGGCTACAGTCCAAAAGGTATTTTTATCCCTTGATGAGGTCACGTGGCTGACAATAACTCGTCGGGGAAAAAAGTTATTTTTTTTCTCATATGGCCTCATAAAAAATGGAATCCTTAGTACCGCTTTTAGTGCCTGGTATTTGATTGAAGAGCGGTAATACCTACTAGAAAGAACGCCCGACGAATATGTATGTCGAGCATTTATTAAGCCTGTTCCAAACATTGAATGGAATAGGTGAATATTAGAAATATGTGAAAGTAGAAACATACTAACAGATTCTGTAGAAAACTCTCTGTATAAATCCAGTCAAATCACCATTAAGCCACAGAAATTGCCTACGAAATAGTTTTACTATCTTAATATGGCTATTTGGTGCCGACTCTTTTCCTGCGGCAAATTAACAATCTGCTTGTACCTAGTACCTTTCGGTACGCAGATGGCAGCACAGTAACGGATAGAATCTGTCAAAGGCAAAAGCCATCAGAGACAACATTTGGTCTGATCGAGAAGCCATGGTTATTTGCATGAACGCAGCTCTCAAAGCAGTGTTCGATTGGGGCGAAGCCAATCTAGTGGCGTTCAAAGCTTCCGAAACACAGGCGTGTTTGTTTTCCGCCAAACGGAGTCCTGCGAGTGTGTTCTCTGATAATTATAATCTAGATGCCTTCAAGACCCGAGAGGCTGCTGCTAGACAGACATGCTCCATTATGGGCCGCATCGACACTTATCACCATGTAAAATGGCGGTCAAATGCCTGGCTAGCCTAATGAGAAAAAAAATCTATGATGTGCATACAAAACCACAAATATGCATGACGACATACTTAAGTTAGGGAACAGACTGTATTTATTTTGTACCTACAACGATTTCCGCACCGGTATCAAGTGCTATGGTCTCTCCGTTATTTAAATAGTTCGGTGTAATAAATATTTTATTTAATAATATACCTACATTGATATGATACAGTATGGTTGGTTTACCAATTGGTGTGTCTGCAACATGTGTGTGTATTTTGTGTAGAAAGGGTCATGTTCGTTATTGTAAGACTTTCTTTCGGATAAGATTTTCATGTTTCATACGATCTGGTATTGTTTTATTTGCGTTGTCAAAAACCTATGTCTCAATAAAACTCTATAATAATATGGTATACCTTAATTTATGCAATAACATCGAGTTTTGGTTTGAAAATAATGAAATGATAGAAACATCTACTATAAGTTACAGTCTACTATATGTATAAGTAGTATAATAGGTTTATTTAACTATCATTGTAAAATATATTGTTATGTATAAATTATTCAATAAGGTAAGTACATATACGCAATAGCAGAAATGAGATAAAATAATATCACATCTTAGGAAAGTACAGATTGAATTTGTCATACGTAATTATCACGTCGGGTACATTGTAAAATAGTCAACAAACTGTAAATAATATATTAACTAGGACATCACAGTAAGAACGAAGTTATGCAAATATATGAAATTCTATCCTTTATCCACCATCATCTTTTCTGTTCTTTTCTATCAAACGTCTTAATTTAATAAAGTAAAATTTCTTAAATTTACGTGATTTTATTTCAGTAACCTATTCAAAACCCAAATATCTCTCGGATTCTAAATTATAGGTACTTCACACATAATACGCTTGCTACCCTTTTTAGGGTCTGTCATCTGACGGCATCTTACAGGGTCTGTCATAAGCGGTACTGGTCTTAAACCGATAACCAAAGTTAAGCAACGCTCGCAGACTCCGGGAACTGGATGGGTGACCGTTTCGTACTTCGAAGCTTCGAACTTCAGCTCCGCAACGAACTCGCCACTTGTTAGGTGTGCCTCCTAATAACGATGGCGAAGCGAGGCTGACCAAGATCTTCCGCTGGTGACCCTGAGACTGGTTGAAGTCTCTGGAGCTGATTGGCATCCCGTGACGGTGTATTACTGTTATTACTGTCATTTGAGGCACCAGAAAGCCTATTGACATTGAATATTACTAAAGTTTAGTTAGGGAATAATATTTATTAATATTATTGTTCACACTAGCAGTGGTGGTAAGACGCTACGCTCGTACATTCATCGATTCATCGTCATCATCAACAGCTCATAACAGTCCGCAAGATTTAAGCCTCTCCCTCGAAAGGGGAAGTTATTGCTATAATCTGCATGCTTAAACAGGCGGGTTGGAGATCGCAGTGTTGTAAATATAGAAATGGAAAACGCTACTGCCCATTTTCCAGCTTACTAACTTCATCGATTTAAGCTGCTTATATTATAAACAAACCAGTTTCTAAGAGCAAAAATGCTTCAAGTGTCTGCTTGTTTCGCATTCACATGACCAAGCCTCTAACTTACTGCCCCTGCTTACTGCTACTGTTACTGCGTCGCTACTGGTAAGTGGCGAAATGGAGCTTTGTGTATGGAGTGATGAGACACTGTCCGCACATCATGGTTGCCCAGACAATGGTGCACCCTAATTGCAGCTTTAGCCTTGGGCCTGCGCCCTATATTTAACTCTATTTTAAACGTGGTCCCAGTATAGCCACTCCATATTTTGCAGTGTTTTGGCTTACCTATTACAAATACCTAATCTGAGTAAAGGTAGGAATAGAGGTAGAGTGGCTATAATCTGAAAAATTGGGCCCAGAGAAGGGCATTGCCTATGAGCGCCCACTCAGGTTCACACGATTCGGGACTTGACATCGAAGAAGATAACTCCAGTATCCTACAGCACAGATCCGAGGTACTTATATATTACTACCGTTGTTTTTATTTCTGACGATCTTCAAAGCTCTAAAGAACCATTTTCGGTCTCACAGACTACAGCACCTAGGGAATAGGAATACAGCACAGACGTTATTGATTTATGTGCCAACATAAAATTTAATGCCCGCAACTCGCCAGTATTTTTATTTTATCACATGTATATTGCCCTCTTTATGACTCCCGGGACAACTTTATTTTCGCATGACCTTTTATAGGTTTTGTTCATAACGTCACGCGCTGGCATTCCAAAAACAGTCGCTGGGTAAACAGAATTTAATATCCAGCTATAATTCCTACTTTAAAAAGCATATAAATTGGCTCTCACAGTGCTATGGCTACGCTAAGGAGCGTCGGTGGCCGAGAGGTTAAGGTATCCTACTCGTAACCAGCCTACGGTGTAACGTGTTAAAGGACACTCGGAGATAATGTGCTGGATGTCCTGCACAGCGGCACCTCAAGAATAATGAAGAATTGAAGGATATGAAGCGTAAGTATCGTCGTAGCCCTTACAGTGACAAACGGACGTGCATGATTCGTAGATTTTGGGGGCGTTCAATTTTTGGGCTGTCAATTCGTAAGGCAGTAACCACTTAGTATGAAGAACTTACTGTTCGTCTCTACCCTAATGTTGGCTAGCCTAATCCCAAATAAAGCCTACACCTAACGACCTAATCTGCTTAACCTACTATCCCCAGCCACACTGTCAGAACGATAACCCATCCTAAAAGCCTACCTATACTAGAGCCCGCTCTAACCTAAGGTCTACAAAGCTCACATGCTACAGTACTATAGCCATTAGCCACTAATATACCTACGTGAAAGAAAAATATCTCTTAAAAAAAGAAGGCCTAACGCAATTACATTCAATAAATCAGTGTCGCTCTACTAAAAAAAAAATTCAGCATTTACGTCTAGTCTTGGCTGATCTCAACCGACATTTGCAGAAAAATCTGAAATGAGAAGATAAATTCGGGTCCATCTAGTAAAATATGGTGATATCATTAACCGTTTTTTAAATATGAGGAAATAAAAGGCCACGAGATGTTGCAATTACTAATAATAATAAAATAACTTCCTAGTAATAAAAGGGCCTTCAAAATGAACACGTATCTTTATGCGTATCAATTGTGAAGATATCGGTCTAAGTAGCCGTTTACAATAGACATTCACGTAGAAATTCTTGTCGGAAAAATGGAAAATATCACCACGAAAAATTTAATATTTACAGGACAGTCCCCCGAGCGCGCTCCATACAAACTTAATATGATCGTATATTCAATATTAAATGCTATCGAAGCCAATGAAATTTTTAGTCGTGTTCCAGAAACCAATATTATAGCATTTTGTCAGATTTTAGTTAAAATATATTATCGAAACCCTACATTGCACGTTCCCCGACACATGTTGGCCGATTTTTTGTAGAGCCACGATATAGTTAAATTTGCCTATAACATGAATGGGCCGGCTCGCCCGGGGAATAGCAGTTTCACCATCTGAATAGCAGTTTCCGTCCACGACCAACTTGAGACAGAGAAGCCGGCTTTGCTTTTTTACGGAAACCCAGTTATCGTGGATACGTTCCGGCGGATACGTTGTATCTGCACCCGGCTATAAAATTGAGTAGGTACTTTGTATACATTTTCTGTGATTTTGTGCCTCACGCCGACGTATTTGTGTACGTTCGATATGTTATTTGTGTCCGTCGCCCTGGAAGATTTGAGGGTAAAAACTTGTAGGTATATAAATTATGACCTATATTGCGGTCGTGATTGCGACGAATAAGGTCCCGTTTCTTGTATCTCTCACATTTCTAACGTCTAAGTTAACGACCTCTTGACCCTTAGAAAGCTGGATGTCTGGAGTAAATCCAGGTGATATATCACTCAGTGGCGTGCCTAGGGTTTCAGAGTAGGGCAAGCCGAGAAATGCAGTTTTTATAGTTATTGAAGATAAATCCATATTTTGCCACATTACTGATCAATCCTCACTCTTCAGTTTTATACCAGCAATAGAACTTATTAGAGTGAGAACAACCAACAATCCAATGAGTTTGGTACACCAATCTATGAAATTTTCTTATAAGCAATTTACTAATCTAAGAAATAAGTACTTAACAGCTTAATAGAATCAGTACAAAGAATCTATCGACCATTTACATGTTTACGCATATCAAAGTCTATGAGTAAACACTTGCTTATATTATTAGGAAACCATGAATTGGAAGCTAATAATAAAATAATTTTCTTGCGATGCTTAAAAACTTTACCTTTTCCTCGCTAATCAGATCTTCACGACGATCCACCTGATGGAAAGCCGCCACCGTCGTCCAGAACATCTGCAATACCATCTGGATGAGTACTGGTCAACCACCGTTAGAATTTTACACAACTTCCTACATCGTGTGACGCCTCTTCTTTGGAACGCGCTTCTGACAGCAGGGTTGGCTGTAAAGGCTGTGCCTAGACAAGCATACTCCAACTTCGGCAACCAAGAGAGTAACTGTTACGACCTCAAAACCTTTAAGAAATGAACGCGTAAATACCTGCTCGCGACTCCCCTGGTGCTGTGATTTCTTTTGGGCGGCATTGCTCTTTTTCCATTAGGTGAGCTGTTTGCTTATTTGCACCTGATTTGCATATAAAAGGTTTACAGCCATGTCTGTTAATGAGTCAATTTACAAGGATAATTTATAC
Organism: Blastobasis lacticolella; assembly: GCA_905147135.1. Taxonomy (NCBI): domain Eukaryota; kingdom Metazoa; phylum Arthropoda; class Insecta; order Lepidoptera; family Blastobasidae; genus Blastobasis; species Blastobasis lacticolella. Next base: position 17,460,649 of record LR990051.1, read on the forward strand.
ATAGTATAAAACAAAGTCACTTCCCGCCGTCTGTCCCACGTATGTACGCACGCTAAAATCTTTTAAACTTAACAACGATTTTAATACGGTTTTCAGCAATAGAGTGACTAAAGAGGAACTTTTATTAGCAAGAAAAAAGAGTAGGTAGGGGCGAAGTAGGTGTAGGGTAAGGTAGGAGTAGGGGTAGGGTAGTGTAGTCGCTTCGGGTTCACTAGTTTATTTCTAAAGTCACAAAATACTATTTTTGTAACTTTATCTTTGACTTCATCGTACACTTTAACTACATAGAACCTTATTGGGCAGCTTAAATTTAAAGAGAAGATATTTCAGCCGACCGACCTCAAGAATTCGACCTCCGAGATTAATCAATCACAATACCTTACCAGGTTACGTCCATATTTTATAAGACCCTCAATAAATAACCTGTAGTTATAAGTCGCGAGTTATGAACAAATAACCGTGTTTAATGGCTTGCGATGTAACCAAGAGGTGACCAGCAATAAGATTATATAACTTTAACATTTTCGTTAGGTTTTTTAGTTTGTACTAGCGACCTGCCCCGGCTTCGCATGGGTTTTCTCGGCTTTTCTTTACTATAATCAACATCATCTTGGATGGTCTCGCACGGCACGCGAGGGCCCGAGGTCCGCCTTCCTACTCTTCTTTATGCACTTCGCTTGGTTTTCCGTCTGGGTGAGTACCACCGTCGTCGCTATTTCTAGCCCTAAATAACATTGTTCGGTTTGAAAGCTAAAAGTAACTAGTTTCATCCCACCCCTCACACTGACATCAAAACATCGGTTCAGCATTTTTGTTTAAAGACGGACAGTTTGCATGAACGCGATTAGTGAAAGTAACATGGTAAAACTTTCACATTCAGGATACTGAATGTGAAACCATGATCCAATCTGGTCCGAGTCCTCAGTTAAATGGGTCACAGTGGACAGATGGTAGTAGTTATCTGTTCAGCCAAATCCTGGATCATGCTGAAAACGGATCCCGTGCCCTCGCACGTAACCACCGGGGTAATGAGGCCAAGATGACAGTAAGTATAAAAAAAGGTTTTCACTGAATCGGCATCATTCGAGTGATACCCTAGCATTGGTAATGTACCTTCCAGTGCTCCATGGGGTGGGGATTTAGGGAACCGTGGCTTTGGCAGTGGAGTGGCTTTTGACTTTTTGCTGCCAGAGCAACGTGTTATAGAGGTGGGCAACGCATTGGCGATACTCTTGATGTTGCTAATGTCTATAGGCAGTGGTGACTACTTTATCAGGTGGCCCGCTTGCCTGTTTGCCTATCGTATGTCATAAAAAAATAACCTTGGCTATGGTAACTGTTTTAACATCAGGTGGCCCATCTTGTTTGCCAGCTTAGTGATTCGGAAAATAGAGTAAATCGTGTTTTCATTTTCGATTCCTGGAACTCGTGAAAAATATTTAACTCAACCGAGTGTACAGATTTTTTTTTGATCAACTTGTCTAAAAATCTAAATTTGTATACCTACAGATAATAATAATAAATATGCTTGGACAATTCACACAGCACCAAAGCAAGTTATGGGTGCTAGATTACTGATAAACTACTTATATACTTTTTAAATACGTACTTATGATACATATAGCACCTAGACCGGTAAGAGAAATTAAAATTCATCACAATGTCTGCCCTGCCGGGAATCGAATCCGGAATCTCTGCGTAGCTGCCCGGCATGCTAACCAATCGAACTACTCAGGTCGTCAATTATTTCAGATTGAAATTAAATCTATGTATGCAGTAGGTGTATTGCCCAAGGTAGGTAAAATGCCTAAATTGCAAGAAAAAGAATATCCGTGAGTATACTTTATTACGACGTCGCTCTATAGCACGTGAGCGTGACTCATAAGTGTCAGTCATGTCGTGTTATGATTGTGACTCGCACGGTTTCTTATATTTCTGATCTTTCTTTAACCCCCAACTTAAAATGAGGGGTATCATTAGTTTGACGTGTGTATCTGTGGCTTTGTGTATCTGTCTGTGGCATCGTAGCTTCCGCACGGATAGACCAATTTAGATGCGGCTTTCTCTATTTGAAAGCCATTTTTATCGCGATGGTTTTCAGCCTTGTATAATTAAAATCGATTCTGTAGTTATATACACACTCTTTTAAATAACGATTTCAAACATCAATGACCCCTGCTTTCAAATAGGCCAAGCTGTACATCCCATGGCCCCTTTCTGCCCTCACTTCGTCCACGTAATTATCCCACTTGTAGGGGCTCCGATATTTATTGGTTGGGTAACTTCAAGCGACCTTTCGGTACAAAAATGTTTGCAGGTTGCTCTGAACCGTATTTCGTATCAAATATTTTATTTTCAACACAATTTGTGAAATTGGGGTTTCGTAAGTGAAGTGTGCTTATTTCAGTAGCACGGTAGCTTGTTAATCGAAGGACTAATAACTTCAAGACTCTTTCTATCTTCATCATATTCAGTCCACTGCAGGACTTAGGTTCTCTCCCACGAAAGGGTTGGTCACACTTGGCAGCGGGTTGGAGATCGTAATGCTATAAATATAACAATGGAAAACGCTGCTGCCCATTTTCCAGCCTACAGAGACTCTAGATCTTTTGCCTCTAAAACATTAGTCGCCTTGTACGACACCTACGATATGTTAGGGGCTGGTGCGATTCTACTCGCTACAACACGGCCAACTCTTAATTACTACGGATTATGTTGTTTGTTTCTCAATTAATAAGAACATTTTTAAAGTCATTGGCACATGACAGCTCTGGGTTTTGAACCCGGTACTAATCTGCCTCTAGCTTACGAGTCCGAGCGACTGAGCGTCGGAACGAAGTAAATAAAGGGCTAAGTTCAAAGCGGCGCTCAATCTTCAGATACACATGCAAAATGGTTTCACTTATCTCATTCCAATGCCTAATACAGTACAAACGAATTTGCTGACAAATAATTTTTAGTTGTTTCGACGACCTGAGTGGTTCGGTCAACATCACGCCGGTCTGCAAGAAATGCCAGGCAGAAATTGAAATGATGAAGTTTAATTTCTGTTACGGGTCTGGGTGTTCTATGTATAATAAGTATGTATTAAAATAAAAAAGTATATAAGTAGTTTATCAGTTATCTAGCACCCATAACACAAGCTTTGCTTACTTTGGGGCTAGACGGCGCCCGTAAAAAAAAAAAGTTGCTGTGCTGAAGTTCGATTATCCCATCGTAATCACACTAATCTCTCTAATATATGATACGGTCAAGCGGGGTGAGAGTCTTGGAACTAGATGGTTCTAGTTCCATAACTCTGCGTGAGTTGCTTAACTTTGGTCACAGGTCTCGCAAGCACGCTGCCACTAGACAAGTTCCGTTTTTTCACAATTTCATAAAAATTTCAAGAGCAACGAAGTAAATAAACGGCCAAATTCAAAGCGGCGGTCAAGCACTTCAAGTTAGGTATTTTCCCTTTTGTGAATAAAGTCCATGTTAAATCTACTGTGTTGGAGTGAATTAAACTTGTTGAGACGTAAATTCGAACAAATTGTTACAAAATGGTGGAATAAATAGGCCGTTTTAACTTTTTATAAGGGTTTAAATGTAAAAGGCAGGGTTTATATAGCTTGAATAATTACCGAGAACATTGCCAGGTATCCAAAGAGAGTCGGTGTACGAGTGGTTAAATATAAGACTCGTAAGCGAGAGGTACCGGGTTCGAATCCTATTGCGACCATGTACAAATGACTCTTTTCTGAGTTATGTACATTAGTTGAATGCTAACCGATGCTCTTATGGTGAGGGAAATCATCGTAATAAAACCTGCACATTGTGACGACTGAATGAATAACCATGATCAATTTTGCTCAGATTCCCCTGGCATGGTCACGGAGGTTAGATGGCAGTCGCTCCACTGTAATTATCTGATCTGCCAAATCCTGAATCACAGTCTAGGTGGACTCCGGGCCCTCGTACACGAGAGCACAACCGTGACATTAACTCCAAGATGAATATTTTTTTTATATTGCCAGGTACTCAAAACAATCAAACTATTCATTCTTATAAGCCTATGGGTTACGCATAGGATCAACATTAAGTACATTGCATTTTTTCTCATAACTCACTATGACCCACTCACTTCTGTGGTGAAAACCGATTTCAAATTTATTGTGTACTTTATAAGAAGTGAACTAGGAGCAGCAACTATACACACAACTAGGTACAAAACAATTACCTATTCAAACCAAAATTATGTAAATTAGTTCAAGTTTTGTTACTTTGGCAAGTTCAGCTATTCAGGCCGTTTCAAGGGAAATTTCAACAATATTACTTCAATGTAGCACACATTCTGTAGACCTGCGGAAAGAATTTTCTTTTATGAAATATGTAGCGCCTGTTCTCGCTTCCACAATTTATCTGTACATCTTTATTGTAATTATAAAGTTGAGTATCTAAAAGTCTAGTTAAGTGAACATCACTACAGGTTATAAAACAAAGTCCCACGCCGTGTCTGTATGTCTATCTGTTCGCGCAAACTCAAAAACTACGGAACGAATTTCAATGGGTTTCACCTCATCTTGGTCATGGTGCGCGAGACGCGAGGCGCGAGAGACCAGGACATTAACGCGAAGAGAAAAAGGAGTAGGAGGTGAAAGACGATTGGAGGAGGATTTTCACAAGCTTTTATTTAACTTGCGCTGTTCGTATTTAAGTTATCCGTCAAAATTTACAAACCATTTTTCGACCATTTGTTGGTATCCGATTTAGCTGAAATTTGGTTAGAATTCGAATTAGAATATGTTTATTCCAAGAAGCAATACAAATACATAGTACACAGAGAGAAACAAATTCATAATTTCAACATGGAAAGTATCTTGCACTGCTCAAGGAATCGGAGCCGACTCAGCATATTGTTGCCAGTCGGTGAAACTAGCAACACTGATATTCTGTCAGCACCAGAGTTGCACAGCTAAATACAAAGGTATACCTATGTAGCTAGCATGACAATGCATTAATGGTCTGATGATGGAGTCGGAAGATGGTCATCGGGACTAATGATGGCAATTGTGTTTGAGCTCTTTGGAATGATCTTGATGAGTCGGTACTATACCGCTCGATAAAAGCTTGTTATGAAAAAATGTTTTTCATTTGTGAACTTATACCCTTTCAGACTCACCATACCACTGCCTGTACCCCTAGTGGAGCCGTAGGTTGCCCCTAGCGGCTCTTCAGTATTTGTGATGACTATGTCATGTCACCATACTACATTTCAAATAATTCTCATACGTCCTGGTATTCTATAACTCGTATAGTGCATATAAAACTTCGTCCATTCGCTTAGTCATTAGCCCCACCTTACACTGGAACTCAACCCTTTTATGTGGTTGTAAAAGACGCAGTAAAGACGCCCTTCTCCGTATTAACGTGAAAACTTTCTAATAAAGTTAATTAAACTAGGATTATTAGTTGATGTGGTTGTTTTATTCTGTCCAAAGTTATTTCGACCAAGTGTCATACCAATTCTTTTTTTTTTTTTGGAACTGTAGTGACACATTATTATCAAAACCAATTCCAGTTTTCGAGTATTCCTTACTCCTCGATTACAGAATGAACAGCAATATCAATAAAAAAATCAGTTAAAGACAGCTTTTAAAAAACTGAAAAGTTAAAAACAAGCCGAATCATCAATATCACACTCCAGAACAGTCCACTGCTGGACTAAGGGCCTCTCCCGCGAAAGGGAGATTTTTTTATTGCCTTGATATTCTTAATTGCCATAATCTTCACGCTTAGCCAGGTTGGAGATCGCAGTGATATAAATATAACAATGGAAAACGCTGCTGCCCATTTTCCAGCCTACGGAGACTAGATCTTTTGCCTCGAAAACATTAGTCGCTTTGTACGACACGCACGAGTGTAAGGGGTTAGTGCTATTCTACTCTGCCGGACACCACACGGCCAAGCCGAATGGTGTAAATAAATAGGTGCATAAAGTAATGTTAGTAAAATTGGAATTTGAAAGCAGCTTAACATTATGCAAAAAATCTGCAATTTGGAATTTTTTTAAAACACAACAATACCCTAACTATCGAAATCCATCCATCCGTTTAGATACGAGGTAATCAAGAAATTTATAAACTTACAAACCAACATACAGTTACACACAATATAGCCGCGAAAAACATAACCTTTACTTGGCAGTCGGATAAAAAGTAAATAACTTTAGCGGTGACACTAAATTTCTTTTCTTTTTTATATTGATGTTCGTTCTCTACAATATCGTTGATATCAGACAAAAGGATTCCCAACAAAATAGCGATAACCGATCCTAGCCATTGTTGACTTTCTCTGTATTAAGTGTCCATTTTGTTTGTTGACAAGACCCAGCGTGTGATTTCCATTTTAGGAAAAATATCGTATAAAAAAGGAATTGGATGTACACTTGCGGCTGGCCTGTTTCACAACTGAACAAATACCTATTGATCCGGGATTCATAAACAAATATGTATATGTATAATGTTGTAATAGTCAAAGCGATTGTTAGATGTCGTAACTGTCGTAGACTACATCGCGCATGACAGTTGCGGCAGCATTTAGCCATATAGACCAAGATAGATAGATAGATAAATTCTTTATTGCTCACACAAGAATAATTACATTAAAAAGTTCGGATGTGGAATGAGCTCCCAGCCACAGTGTTTCCTTTGGACTACGACATGGGATCGTTCAAGAGGTATATTAGAGGTCTCTTCATTGGTGACTCCCCTGGTGTTGCTGATGTCCATAGGCGGCGGTGACAACTTTCCATCAGGTGGCCCGCATGCCTGTTTGTCTGCCGGATAACATAAAAAAAAAGTTCCCAAATGAAAAATACTTTTTCATAACAATCTTTTATCGCGCGGTATGGTACATATCCATTAAGACCATTCTAAAGGCCCAGACACGATGGGGTTATGTTGTTGCATAATTATTTCCTATGACCACCTTCCGACTCCATCATCGGACCAGTTCCATGGTACCAAATTAATGCATTGTCATCCAAGTTCCATAGGAATACCAAATATCAGATCAATAACAAATGATCGAATAATGGTTTGCAAATTTTGACGAATATCTTTCTAAAATACATACGAACGGTGCAAGTTAAATAAAGGCTTGTAAAAAATTGAACTAAGTTGAAGAAAAAGGAGAACTTTTTAATTAGACGCTTCTGTTTCTAACAAATAAAGTTACCTAACTAAAATGTAAACCGTCGGAACAACGGGAAAACAAGTAAAGACTTGTTGCGAAAATTGTTTTACTTTACGTTTTTTTTTAATTCATGCGGTAGACCACGCACCGGAAGACACAGCGTGGGTAGGCCTCCCACAAGGTGGAGTGACGACCTGGTAAGGATCGCAGGTACCAGCTGGATGCGGAAGGCACAGGATCGCCCTTTGTGGAGATCTCTGGGTAGGCCTATGCACAGTAGTGGGTGTCTTTTGGCAGATATGACGATGATGACGGTAGACAAACAGGCAAGCGGCCCGCCTGATGAAAAGTGGTCACCGCTGCCTATAGATATTAGCAATACCATTGCCCACCTCTAAAACCCTGGGACACGGTACACTGACACTTAAAGGTTCTTCATACACCTACCTATGGAGCACTGGCGATCTTACTACCGACAGGAAAACAATACTATTTATAACTTAACAGGCAAAAAAGTCGGAGAACTCCCGACCAAGCATATATATACTTGAATATTTTCTAAACTACTGAACAGATTTTTGTTAAACAAGCTAAGAACCATATCAATGAAACTGGCTTTCAAACACAAAAAACGCATCCAAATCGGTCCATCCGTTCGGGAGCTACGATGCAACAGACAGACACACCGATACACAAAGTTACAAAGCTACAGATACATATGTCAAACTTATAACACCCCTGTTTTTTCGGAAAAAACGGGGGTAAGTAACAGGCACGCCTGCGCTAAGTCGGCCACAGGATACGTCAAAAACACCTACCGATATCAGGAATGAAATCCCGTGGGAGACCCTGGAAGCGATGGCAAAGACATCGCTAAGTCGGATGGTATACGACGTGGGGATGCTTGAGGCCGGGAGAAGTGGAGGAAGAAAAGTAAAAAAGCGGACCATAGCATAATCCGGGATAGACGCTAAGATGATGATAATTATGGTCCTTCCTAGGCCTTCCTAGACCTGTTGCCTGTAACGTATTACTGGGGCGTACGAAGCACGTGGCCAAACCAGCGTAAGTGAGTTATCTGCAATGTCGCTCACGCCTAGGTTGAACGCATGCGCTACGGACTAGATAAATTAGTTCGATTCCGTTGTGTTATAATTGTGCTTGTGCGTGTGTTTAAGAGACATTTCAATACTATCTAATAAATTTGTTGTTAAAAATGAATATTAAAGGTTGTCCCACCTTATTTATAATTTTTACATCAGGAAATTCATTTACGAATACCCGCCAGCCGGGGAAGCGAGCGGATTATGTGGGACTAACCCGTCGCAATGAGGCAACGGTCCTACCCACTAAAACCTGATGGTGCCCTTCTAGCCGCATATTGACGAAGTCACGGTACGTGTGGGGAGGGAATCCCCATATTGCCCGTTAACTCCGCCAGAGGGTCGCTCGCTCAACGCGAGCTTAAACTCAGGAGGTGGACTTTAGGCCCACTGCCAAAACAGCGCACTATGGTAACGTGCCGGGACACAGCGGCACGTCTAACCATCTCAGGAGCTCACAGTGAGCGACAAGTGGTCCCCATACTTGCCGCCCGAGCTCCCGTTAAGGAGCGCGGTGGGAGGTGGCGCACATAATCTCGCCTCCTCCGTCCGACCCTCCGACGACGGATCGGGTCCGAGAGGGCATCCTCTTCCCTTATCCGCTCCGCCGCCTCCTTCTGCGTTATGACTGTTTCACAGAAGATGGTCATAGCCATCCAGCACCTCTTACTGTAGACCATAGCCCTAACTACGGCCGGCAGCGATAGGTCCGTCCCCACAGCAGTGACAAGCGCCGCGCGCGGTTCCGCCCATGCTGGGCAATCCGCCATAGTGTGCTGCGCCGAGTCTTCAGCGGCCCCACACTCATGACACTGTGGCGTCGGTTCCCTTCTCGCCACCTTGTGCAGATATTTGCCAAAGCAGCCATGGTCCGACAGCACCTTCACTAGGCGGAAGGTTAATGCCCCCCCGCGTCTCTGAACCCATTCTTTTAGAACGGGGCGAATAGCTTCAACCGTACGGTGCCCGGCACTTGGCTCCTCAAGCTGTCGTGCCCACTTAACAAGCAGCTCATCCCGGGCGTGGAGCTGCCATCGCCTGACTTCCTCAGGGCTGCGGTCCCTATCTTCTAAGCGCACTTCAACCGTCCGCCTATATATTACTGCCAGCACCTCTGCCTCGAGGTCCCACGGCGGCGTCCCCGCGAGAACACACGCCGCCTCGAAGGATATGGTGCGGTATCCGCGTATCATTCTGACCGCCATGACCCTTTGCGGCCTGCGCAGCAACGTCTTATTATGAGCGGCCAGAGCATCCACCCACACCGGTGCCCCATACAGCGCCATCGACTTGATGACCCCTGTATAGAGGCGCCGACACAATGTCTTAGGGCCTCCCAGATTTGGGAGCAAGCCACTTAAGGCACATGCAGCCCTGATCAGCTTAGGTGTTAATCCGCTGAAGTGGTCGCAGTAAGAATCCAACATCAGCCCAAGGTATCGCATTGACGGCTGAATGTCAATTCGAGTACCACAAACCAATAGATAGGCTCCTTGCGGTGAAGCCCTCCGAGGCCCGTGGAAGCATATGGCCTCAGATTTGTTGAGAGCCACTTCAAGTCCCAAACGCCGAATACGGTGGACCACTTCTGCAACACCCGCCGTAGCGAGTAGAGACACCTCCCGGTAGTTTTTACCACATGCAGTGACCAGCGTGTCGTCGGCGTAACATGTTAAGTCAACGCCGCGGAGAGTGACGCCCCGGAGAACCCAGTCGTAGCCTATATTCCACAGGAGCGGCCCAAGAACTGACCCTTGTGGAACACCGCACGACATGTGACATTCGCACCCTCCATTTTGCCCTTGATAGACTATTCGCCTGTCAGCTAAGTAGGACTCTATAACTTGGCAAAGGTACAGGGTTACGCCGTGATAACAAAGTGCCTCTCTTATGCAAGCCCAGGGTAGGCTGTTAAATGCGTTAGCAATATCCAGTGATACTGCTACAACAACCTCGCCCTGAGAGACTGCTTCCTCAGTCAAGGCCTTCACTCGCGTTCCCTCTGTCTTCATATGTTTGATAAGGCGGTGAGCGACAATCCTCTCAAAGAGTTTAGCCGTTTCGTCAAGTAAGACGAGGGGCCGGTATGCCGACGGCGATTCGGCAGGTCGACCCGCTTTGTGAAGAAGACCCGCTGTTTGAGGCACTCGGTGTAAAGCTGGCGAAGCCTCGGCTCTAAAGCATCCAAGGCCATGACTAGTGCTTTGCCATGGATACCATCGGGCCCGGGAGCCTTATTCTTGGCGCGGAGCTTCATAACAGCTACAGCAAGCTCCCCTTCAGACACCTCTGGCACCACACTTTCGACTTGAATTGTCGTAGGTTGTGCCATTGGCGGAGGATCAAAATCCTCCCTACTCGGGAAAAGGGTCGCCACAATACTATCTAGCAATCGAGGCTGGAGAGTCTGTGTTAGTGGAGGTGTCCAGGGGCGGAGTTAACCCATAACCATTCTATATGGTTGGCCCCATGTATCTCAAGGTTGTCCCACCTGCCTGAACACACCACACCACTACCACCACCACCACCACTACCTATCACTGGCAAACTCGACACGTATTTTGCGCCTCTACCGTCAGAAAACCGTTGAACGTTAGTAAGCAAAACCGAAAACTGCAGGGTGATGGGTGGCTCAATGAGATCGCCTCATCACGGTAGTGGGCGTGGATCTCAGTTTCCCAACCATCATGTCCTGTATAATAATCATCTTGGCGTTAATGTCCCGGCTGTGCCGGGGTCCGCCTTGACCATGATCCAGAATTTGGCGTTCAGGTAATTACAGTGGAGCGACTGCCATCTGACCTCCGTGACCCTGCTACCAGGGGAACCCGACCAGATTGAACCATGGTTACAAATTCAGTTGCCTGAATTTGCAAGTTTCATCACGATGTTTTCCCTCACCGTAACAGCATTGGTTAGTATTCAACTAATGTACATAACTCAGAAAAGAGTCATTGGTACATGGCCGCAGTGGGATTCGAAACCGGTATCTCTCGCTTACGAGTTGGATACTCGACCGCCCGGCTACCGACCCTCTTCCTCCGTCCTGTATGGTTGGAAATAAAAGATCATGGGAGGCAGTGATCACCTTCTGCGAAGAGGTTAGGTCGCAGAAGGAGAGCGAAGAGCGGGGCGGGAGCGGGATCCGCTCTCTCTGCCGATCCGGAGAGCGCGGGCCAGGCGACGAGAAAATGAAGGCTTAACTTAAGCCCGTAAGAAAGAAAGATGAGAGCAGAAGAAATAAGAGGTGTTTGCCATAGCAAGTTACTCATCAACGAGATGCGGAGTGTGCTAACCGTTCCCGTGATCTCGTTGATAAAGAGAATATGAGGGGCAACGTGGTGGTTAAAAACCACCACGTTGCCGGTGGGTAGGAAAAAAAAGGTCGTAAGCACGTTGTAGAATGTGTTTATGCACTGTTAGTATAATAAACATCAGACAAACCTTAACAAACAACTTTACTGATATTTAAACAGCTTATCCAATACTTGCAATTGTTTTACTGCAGTATTGTTAACTTGACATTTGTGATTGGTGGTCGCATTCCATTCTGAAGAAAATAATGTATTGATCTTCTCGGAGGTGCTCAAAATGGCAACACTGAGGATGCGCTTATAAACGCACGTGTAACGTTGTATCAGGGGCCATGAACACTTATAGCAGAACTGCCCTGCTTAGAACGAGACAGCGCTATACGTGTCACATAAGCTTGTCTCGTAAATCCGAAAGCAATTCTGTAAAGGTCCTGCTATAAGAGTTCATGGTAATCCCCTGGTTCTGTATTATTCTGTCATAAACTAAACAACAGCTGTTCAATTTATACACGAAATATAACTTACCATACTTCTGAGTTTAGTTCCTCTAGCAGTACATTCTAGTACGTAGATGCCATTACCGCAACAATCTACCGCAAGCTAGAGTGCCGTCACAAGACACTCAAGTTTGAGCTCATTAGCTGATTGGACACCCGACTCCTCAAGACAATTATTTGTTCAACAGCCTACTAAAAATACAAAAGTTCAAGTTCGTATCTTGAGTAAATTTTCCTTGCAAAGAATATTGGACGGAGAGAAATATTACCGTTCACGTACTTGTACAGTCGCGTTCAAAAGTGCTTTACTACTTTTAGAGAAAAATAGCCTCTCAATTTTCATTTTATTTTAGTAAATGTTGATGTATGGTTACTATAAAGTAAAAAATATTTGCACGTAATGTTAATTTTTTTTAAGTAAAAATACCATTAGTAGTAGTAAAAAGGAAAACTGAAGAAGTTATTTTTAATAACAATAAAAAACAACTACAAAGGATATTGGTAATATTTTTATTTTGAAATATTTTCGACTTTAATCCTTTTCTAAATGCTATAAAACCTTTCAACAGCTTCACAGAAATTCGAATTATAAGGTGGTAATGCACTTTTGAGTGCGACCGTCCCCACTTGTACAACCTACCCACCCGCATTCTGAGGACCCGGGCCTGGATATGGTTAGAATAAGATGTTACTCTACCTCAATATAATAAGTTGTTTTTGAATAAAGTTACATAGCAAAAACCAACATTATTGATGATTACAAGAACTAACCTTACCTGAAGGATATGAGGCTTCGTCCGGAGAAATTAGATAATGTACTTGTTGTAGACCTGCAAACGATCGCCATGCCGCACTGATTTTTTAGGAATGGTATCCTAGGTAAATTTTTATTTCGTGTGAGTCCCACGGGCCGCCATGTTACTAATATCATATATTTTACAATACTTAGGGCGGCTTATACCAAATTCTCAAACGTATTTAAATTTATAGTTTAACAAAAAACTACATACATAAAACGTCAAAAGTAATTCTTAAATGCATTCAAGAATTTGAAGAAGCCTCATATCATTATGATTGAACTTCACATAAGGAAAGTTCGTTTAATCATCAATTCAATTACAATTTATTTCATTCAAACATCAGAGTTACTTCAAAACTTAATGAAAAGGGAATGTGTTTACTACTCATTATTATCATGGTTTTTCTTTATTCAGGTGGTTGGTAACCACCAGAATTGCATTGTATGATAGTTATTTAAATTATATGCGATACTAGAAGTTGGATTACAGTTTAAACAGATTGATTTGTAATCTACAAATCAATTAGGCCATTAGTAAATTATCGGACTTGAGGCCCAGGGGTATCGCCAATAAACGAACTATGGTTTAAACTGTGGTTTGAAATATTTCTTTATTTCTTTTTTAATGCGCTGCTGACCTTTAAAATCCCGGGTCTGTTTGCTCCGGCAACAAAAAGGCAATTGCTCTTCCAATGGCAAAGCCGCGGTTCCCCGAATCCCCACCCCACAGCCAAACATGCACAACCCATTTCGAACCGAAAACAAAAAGAAAATTATCATCGTTTCTTTTTTACCGCAATCTGGCAAAACATTGAGCCGTCGTTTTATAAATTGCCGAGCATTTTCATTCATTAATTTTATATGTACACGAAATCCTTTTAGCTTTAGGGTAAAATATTACCAACTGGTTTCGTTGAAATAACCCAATTAAATAGTATGTGGGTGGTCGTTCTGAAAACAAACATGATTTCAAAGCGCTTTCAGCACTATGCAAATATTTAAATAGCGAACGTGGCACAAATTCGTAGTTACAGAGTAGCTGTAGCAAACTTTACGTACATATTTGTAGACGGAATATTAAATGAAAACACCGCTATGACAAATTACCGCTGTTAACCCGAGCTACAGAGATATACAGGATGAATTCGTAATCGACGTGCAAGTAGATATTTATACAGGAGGTGACAGTTTTGTATCCGAATTCTAAAAAAGGAAGGTATTATAAAAAAGTGTGGTTCCAAAGGAACTTTCTCCCACGCACACTAAGATTGTGGAATGAACTACCTGGAGAGGTTTTCCCTGGAGATCATAACATAGGTTTCTTCAAGAAAGGAGTTAAAAGGATTTCACGGGGTCGGCAAAGCGTGGGTGATGCCCCTGGTATTGCAAACGTCCATAGGCTGCGGTGACTGCTTACCATCAGGCTGGCCATAAGCTTGTTTGCCACCTTAGTAATATAAAAAAGTGACCTTTATTTGTAATTTTTAAATAGATCTTAAGTATGTATATGTCGCAGCCATCTGGTTAAATCAGCCATTTAATGAGAAGGCTAGTCCGTTAACTAAACTCCGGTATTCAATTGAATGCCTAGGCTGAGCGTTGATTGATATATATGTCGCAGCCGGATGGTTAAATTAGCCGGTTAATTAAATGGCTAGCTTTTTAAGCAATTATTTAATTGAATATTTGCCAAATTCATTAACTTTGAAAGTAAAGTCTAATGAACGATATTGCCTCGACTTTACGGAGCTCTTCCATTCATTGTCATAATGCTAACCTAAACTAACCGAATAGAAACCTAATGCAAACTATTATTTTACTTTGAAGTTATTGTGGGTAGGTTAGCATTGGAACAATGTGTGGAAGAGCTGCGTAAACTCGAGGCAATATCGTTCTTTCAACATAACTTTAAAATCTTATGAAACTGGCGAATTTTCAACTAAATAATTGCTGCAAAAGCTAGCCGTTTAGTTAACTGGCTAATTTAACCATCCGGCTGCGACATATATACCATTAAACGTTTAACTAGTTGGCTTACAGTTAGCCAGCCCTTTAAAGACGGCTGACGAAAAATCAGGAAGGTGATTAAAATTTAGTTCAAATTTTAGCCACTGCAGCGCTAGTAGTCACCAAAACAAATATGGCGTCAGACAGCTGGTACAGCAAACAAAGTTTTTGTTTTTTTTTGTCTTGGATTGAATTAAAGTGGGGACATTTAAGTAAAAGTGTGACAACATGTATGTGCCTGTTATTACACCGCCGGCTACAAGATTTCAAGAAAAATTTGAGTCTAATCTGACTGAATACGAACAACAACATCTACTTAAGTTGATTGTTAATATTTGTGAGAATTTGTTTCTTTAGATTTGTATTTAAATTGACGTGCCTACAATAATAACTTAATAATCCAGTATTATTTTTTTCATGGTCCCAATAAAAAACATGGACCACCGAAAAACTTTTAGAGGTTACGAATAAAGTTCTAAAAGCTAGGGTGTTCACGAGTTCCAAATAATGCAACACACAGCCTGTTTTAAGAATAAAATGCTATGCAGTTCTAGATGCCACAACAGTTTGAGCTACGTTAATGAATAAGTACTAAATTTTGAGTACCTCCAAAGTATTTTACAGTACATGTTTTTAATATTATAAAATAAGAAAGTTCTATTATTCGTATTTAGACACTACTTCTTACTATTGATATTTCATAGTAAGAAGTAGTTAATAAGTTATAAGTTTAAATGTTTTATTAAATGTTTTATTGTGTTATAGGTACTCACAATATAATTATATGTAAACTTACTGAATTTGTTGCCACTGAGAATTTCTTTTTCTAAATAAAAGTGATATTTATTAATTAGTTCTTTTTTATCTTAAGTAGGCGTCATCATTGAAATTGCTAACTCATGGTCACTCCAGCCAAACATCGATATCCCCTTTAACAAAGCGGCTAAATAACGTTTAGCCAAGTAGTTGAACGTTACATTTAACTACTTGGCTAGTTGTCCTTTAACCTATCAATTGAATGCCGGCATTTGATTGAAGGACTAGTCCGCTCATTAAATGGCGGATTTAACCAGATGGCTGCGACATATATACTGTATAATATAACAATGTATAATTATAAAATATGGAAGTAGTGATTGTTCGAAATATAGCTAATAGATAGCATTGAACGCAACACTGATAATACTCATGAATATGGCGTATTAAGCTAACATACGGATGTGTCGGAACTCCAAACCCCTCGACCAACTACTGAACCGATTTCAATGAAACAAAGCTAAGCCAAACTGTTTTTTGCCTAGGGAGGCACACGGACGGATGCTCCACCTGATGGAAAGTGGCCACTGTCGTCCAGGACATCTGCAGCTTAAGGGAAGATGCAGTGCCGGCCTTTAAGGTACCTGTAGACATGCTTTTTGAAGGACACCATGTTGTAGTGCAGAGGAAAGACTTCAAATAAAGATATCCGCATCGAATTCGATCCATCCGTTAGCCGTCCGGAGCTACGATGCCACACACAAACCAATTTTATTTATTTATTCATTCATTTATTTATTTATTTATTCATTCATTCATTCCTTTATTTATTTATTCGATTTTTTTTTATTTTTTTTTTCATACAGTTTTACAGCAATAAAATTTAGTTATAACACCAAAAAAAAATAAACTTACCTACAGCTAGCTATTGCCCGTGCAGAAATCGGTTTTACATTTCGGACCCGTTCACGCGGGAATCACATTAAACGGGATAAAGTACCTATACCATATGAGTTATTCTGGGTTATAAGCTTTATTACTGCCAAACATCAAAATCCGATCAGTAGTTTTTGCATGAAAAACTAATAAACATCCATCCATCATTCCCAACCAACTCTATTTAGTTTCATATTAAGTGTACACTCAAATTTTATATTTTTGCCTAAAGGTAGACCACAGCGGTCTAATTTCTAATTATCCAAGACCTGCATTTAATGTATAACCTGTTTGTCACAATAAACATATTTTATTGATTACAAACTTTCGCATCTATAATATTAGTTGGATATTTGGTGGTGGTGTTAGGTCTGTTCGATACACACCCTGTAAAGCGAATTGAAAGCTGTATCTAATAGTAGCTGTGTATACACTTGTAGCAGAGAGGGTGCTCCACTCCGACTATGAATATTCGGTAGCTATCAAGTTTATCAGGGAATTTCCTCTCGCTTCATCCATCATCTAGTAGCTACGGTATAATAAAGCACAGTAGGGTTTATATTTACATCGTCACTAGCATTTGCCAGCGATTTCGATCGCGTAAAATCCGGTTATGTCGTGTTTGTGTGAGAACTACATTAAAGTTACCCATAGATACCTCCATTTATCTAGACACCTTAAAAACTTTTACATTAGTAAGACTAGATGTTAATCCTTTTTTTAGGATACTCGTAAATCAAGGTACTGTCAGCGGCAGAGTAAATATTAGGAGGGGTAGCTGACTGTAAGAGATAAAAACCCGCAATTGCTTACAAAATCGTTAAATCGTTCGAAAAATTTAATGATTGTGTGTGGGTCCCCTAATAAATCTTCTCCACTGCAGGAATGAGTAAGTTGGCGCTTGGGAGGGCCAAATATAGTTTAGGACTTTATTTAGCTCTTTGTAGCCACTTGCATCATAAAGACCTATAGCATTCGTCTTTTGACGACCTGAGTGGTTCAGTGGTCAACATGCCAGTCAACCACGCAAGAGGTCCCGGGTTCGATTCCCGGAAGGGCAGAAATTTAACTGATGAATTTTAATTTCTGTTACAGGTCCTGGTGTTCTATGTATAATAAGTATGTATTTAAAAAAAAAGTATATAGGTAGTATATCAATTACCTAGCACCCATAGTACAAGCTTTGCTTAGTTTGGGGCTAGATGGCGCTGTGTGAATTTGTCCACATTTATTTATTTATTTTTAATGGCCAATACGATTCGGGTATCGGTTCCTGCCTATTAGAAGGCGAACGCTCGCGTGAATGCAAGCAATTCAAAAATAGGGCCCCTGGTTGCTGAATTTATGTTAACTTTCATCCCCTTTCCATATCTGCATTGTACATTGTAATTGTGTATTGTTGTAGGCAATTGCAATTCACATTTTTGTTAACCGCCCACGCAAAAAGGAATGGAAAAAGTTTTCCGTGTGTCTGTGGCATCGTACCTCCCGAACAGACGGATCGATTTTGATGCAGTTTTCTTATTTGAAAACCAGTTTAATCCAGATAGTTTTAGCATGATTTAATTAAAATAAGTTTCGTTGTCAGGGTATTGGGATTTTCCTAACTGTATCCGAATAGGAAAATGGAAATTTGGATGCCACAGAAGAGTTTAACCATCTACCTGCAAAAACACAAAAAGGTACTTTCTCTAACTATACAGTTTCTATCCCCGAACCCGCCAACAACCCAAACTATTCTGCCAACAATTTCACCGCAACACAAAGCCACATGTCTGTGGTTGAACAAACTTGTGAATTAAACTCGTGTCAGTTAACACACGGTTTCTGTGACTATACTGCGGTTTTAGCGCTCTGAAATTGTCGGAGATTGGTGGTTAGGCTTGTGGTCTCCAGTAATGTAGGGGCACGAGTGAGTGCTTTTTGCTAAGGAGCTATGGCGGAGTTTTGATAATCTTATCCATTAAGTTTATTAAGGCTAGCTTCGAAAACATCGTCTACTAAAACGCGGAAATTATCTTTTTTTTTCAGCGGTCAGCCCAATGCTGGTAAGCGCTTCCTTACTGTCGCCCATAGCATCTACGATACATGCATTTAGGTTGCAGGCAACAAACATGCAGAACCGCAGGTGCGTTGTCTCTGTGAGGACTAAGATTAAATGCCTTATTGCGCTGGCTACCTTATCCTTCAAACAGGAGCACAACAATGCAAGCATTATTGCTTGGCGGCAGAAATTGATTAGGCGGCGGTACTATCCAGGCGAACTCCTCAGTCTTGAACTCTGTCAAGAGGAGGGTGGTAGGTCTCTACCTACCAACTGATAAAGAATTTCTGCAGTACCTACAAAACTCCAAACCAATACGTTTCGTTTTTGGGCTACGAAAGTATGACCATATTTCTTAATTTCGATCGCAGCTTAAGTGGCTCCCAATACGTATGCGTAGGAATCTCCACATTCTCTCCACACTTTACAATGTCCTTCACAACCCCTCCGCTCCCTCCTACCTCCGTGAACGATTCCTTTTTTCCCGGTCGCAAGACAAGCCTAGCCGTTCCAACATTAAGTCGCTACTGGCTATTCCTCCCCACCAATCCGACTTTTTCTCCTACTCTTTCGCTGTACATGCTGCAAGATTGTGGAATTCTCTGCCTCATGAAGTACGTGATAGTTCCTCTATCACGATGTTTAAGAAGCGCGTTAAGGAGCATTATCTCTCTCTATCTGTCTAATATTGTGTATATATGTATGTATTGTATATATGTATCTATATATGTATATTTTTTGTTAGGTATATGGTATATATGTAGAAATTTATCGATAGTTTTATGTATTGTGCACGTCTTAAACTACTTCCAGTCATCACGTTCTCTTTGCTGTAGGCATGCTGGAAGATATTTCTTTTTAGAAATAAGTAGTGCCTTTTGTGTCATGTATATATTTGCCAAACCTTTGTTACCATTTTTGTGTGCAATAAACTATTTATTAAATAAATAAAACTCCGAGATTGTTACATGACTATTTAAATTACAGCTGTGCCTTGACGGGACTTTGTGGCGGCTTCAAAATTTCGGGATATTTTAAAGACTATAACACTATAGCACTTACAGTGCCTGATCGCATTGAACTTTAGGTGACGCCTAAGTTGATTTCAGATATTCCTAACAAGAAAAGCATTACACCAATCATCCGCACTGGAAAACTTCGTAATTCTTGTAAACTTGTCCTTTTTCAAACTTGATCTTTTTCTAACTCGTCATCTTTTTCAACCTTAGCTGTAAAGTAAATTCGCTAAGTCACTTTTATCTTTGGCACCGATTTTGTGACGTCCTTACGAAGTGAAGTTCATAGGAACATCTTAAGGCGATCACTTAAGCATCGCCTGAGTATAGTTAGTGCAAGGCTTAGGCTTCAAACACGTGAAACTTCAGTCATCTTCAAATGACGAAATGGAGAATTTCCTTTGACAATTTAATTCTTTATTCCTTGATATTAACAAAATTATTGTGCTATGTTTTGAAAAGATTAACTCCTAAATCGTTTAGGCTAGATATCTAGATAAAATATGGTTTATTACTCAGAACTTATTGAATTTTATTTAGCATAAAACTAGCGACTTCGTTCGCATGGCGTGTTACCCCTACTCTACTCTACCACACACCTACCCTACATCCACCTAGCCTACACCTACCTAACCCCTACCCACCCTTTTTGTCTTGCCTATAAACCTTCGTCTAGAATCACTTTACGTGTTGATAAAATCCGTTGCATACTTGTAAAGATCTAAGTCTACATAGATACAGACGGCTGGAAGCGATTTTAATTATACTATGTATATAGATAATCGATCGAGTACGTAACGAGTACATCCATGGCACCCTTGGCGTGACGGATATCGCAGATAAGATCGAGGAGTAAGCCTCAGGGATATGTGGGAAATAGGTGCCTGAATCTGCCGGTATCAGGAAAGTGGGCGATCTAAGAAGCGATGGATAGACATCGCTGAGTCGAATGCGAGAGCCAACGGCTTACGACGAGAGGATGCCGAATACCGGGCGAAGTGGAGAAGATTGAGTAGGAACGCGGTCCCTGGCAGAGGCCGGGATAAGCGCTAGGACGACGACGACGACTATGTAAATAGATTATATACCTAATATTTACTTTGCAGTTTTCATATTGAGACATTGAGATTGACAACGGGAAAAGTACCTACAAAAAGGGGTCTCGAGATCGCTAGTGAGAACGTAAATATACTTAAAACAACTCATGGGGTTCTTCAAAAGGCACGTCTACAAGTACCTTAAAAGGCACCGCATCCCTTAGATTCTAGTGTCCTGTCCTTCACAACCTTCGCGTCCGTGGAACGTCCGTCTGTGTACCTCCCTAAGAAAAGGAAATCGGATTCAACCTGTAAAAAACTTCGAACAAAAAATGGAAGAGAAAAAGCCCAAAGTTTTTCACCTGGGAAAAGCCCACACAAACCTACATGATAAATACGCAACGTACATTTTTCACCGCGTAATCCTGAAGAACAGTAGCGATTTGTCAAAACCTCGGCAAATTGCCCACTTGTCGAGTTGACTTTTCCCCCATGAGTAATGGTGGGCAGCTCTGTATTTATTTTATTTTATTTAGTAGGCTTTCGTACATTAATTTTAAAGGAGCTGAAAATTGGAACATCATCAATATTAGTATTCCTTCCAAATAATAACATTGATATTCGTTTCTAAGTTAATTGAAATTTAAAATATCGATGTACTTAGTAATAATTGGTTTGTGATTATTTCAGATATATAGAATAGAATGGAAAAGAAAAATATTTATTGACAGATAAAGAACATCACAATAATAAAATAACATTAAAACGATAAGTACAATACATACTCGATAAGTACCTACATCAACAAAAGAAAAGACAAAAACATAGTTATATTTAATACATAGGTAGATAGGTAGGTAGGTACAATGCCGTTGCATACGGGTGTGTTTGGTGTGAAAGGGACCTCACTCAGCTTTTTGCTCTGACGTAAACAGAAGCTCTGGTTTTCTGTGCGTCCTGCTGAATATGTATAGCAATACTCGTACATATATAATATTCTAGGTAATAAACTGCACAGGTATACAACAAAATATGTATACAACTTTGTTCTGCCTATTGTCAAATTAACTTCTATAATTTCTTACCTGAAATACGAGGTATCCTAGTTCAGGGAAATTATTATTTACCTTTTACTTGTTTTAGATGTTAAATTGTAATGTATTCAAAGATTATATTCTTTCTTTTATATAATAGAAGGAAGCAAACGAGCGAGAGAGTAACTCTCTTTAACTGTTAATCGTAAGTGAATGGATGAAATGGCAATTTTCTAAGGAAATATCGTAGGGAGCAAGTACAAAAATCTTGGTACTAAAAACTATTTACTTGACTGCAAAGTAAGTACTGTGATGTTTGTACTATACACTAATATTCTCATTACAGTCTTGCAAATAGCTATCATGAGAGTCATCTTTATTCATGAAGGCAGTAGCTGCCTACGTAAACAAGAAAATGTTTAATCTAACTTTCAATTCAGAGACATACTAAGTTACTGTTCCAAATTATCTGCATACAATTTTCAAACTTAGATGAATCTTGGGTACCTAGTTATTGAGCTCAGGCTAGAAGGTAACATTAAAATTTTAAGAATATGTCTAATAAAAACTACTTGATTGTACATTTCAGCAAAATATATGGGTCATATGCATTAAGTCTTTTAAAATTGATGAAATATAATTTTCATTTCTTTGATAAAAGTCCTGGAGCACGAGGGCCTGGGGTCCGCCTTGACCATGATCCAGGATTTGGCGATCAGGCAATTACAGTGGAGTGACTACCATCTGACCTCCGTGAACCTGCTACCAGGGGAAGTTCCTCTGATAACTGAGTCTCGGAAGTCAGATGGCAGTCGCTTCACTGTAATTATCTGATCTGCCGAATCCTGGATATTGGTCAATGCGGACCGTGGGTCCTTGTGCGCGAGATCTCAAGGTTAAACATTCACGATGTTTTCCCTCACGGTAAAAGCATCGGTTAACTCAGATAAAATAGTGCATGGCTGCAATGGGGATCGAACTCGGTACCTGTCCGTAAGACATTAGACCCACCTTCGCACGGGTTTTCTCTTATATATAATGCATGTGTTATACATATAAACCTTCCGCAAGAAATTATCTAAATAATAGTAAAAACTACATCAAAATCCGTCGCGCGGTTTAGGAGATAACGGAAATGCAATCAGAAGGATAGACAGACGCGGTAAGCGACTTTAATCTTTTAGTTTATTTGATCAACATTTTAAAGTGGAGTGCGCTACTAATCCTATTAATAGATTCTATGGGTAACAAGATTGCAAACGACATCAACTAACCTACCTATAGTATAAGGGGCAACCCTTAACCACCGATACTGGGGGAGCCACTAACAAAGATTGATGTTGTGTACAGAGGAACCCGACCCCACGATGTTTGCCATGGCCAAGTGGCTACTGCGTGTGTATTACCTTAATGGATAGGAAGATATATCGACGTTATATGTAAGTGCCGGTTGCCTATTAGTATGGCGTCACAAGAGATAAATAGAACTCAGACTCGGCCTGACACCCAATTTTGATAAACGTCGAACTAGAATCGATTGCGATTATAAAGTCAAAAATCAAACAACACGGACCTATTACCTATTTTAATTTTGCGAGGTCATCCGTGGTATTTTCGATGGTAGTCATAAGAAGAAGAGACAAAAAATATGAAACGATAGAGAAGCATTAAGCACCTCTATACTTACGACAAAAAAAATTACATGGAAAAACTCGCGACTTTTATGTTTGACAGTTCATAAGTCTTCAGTCGCGTTTGACGCTTATCAAAGTTAGGCCTCGGGTTTTGCGCGCTTGCAAATTGTGAATCCGAACTTTGAGCATCACACCGGTTTGGCGATAAATCCCGGCTTAAGGGGCAAACGGTAAATCGGTTCTTCTACTCGGAAAGCGCTTTTAGATTAAATGAAAGCGGGTTCCTAACAGAATCCTTAATTGTGGTGTTTTAGCTTTTTTCTTGTGGCGACTGCTGTTTGACCCGGATAACACGTTATGAAGATGTCGCCAGAGCCTCATGATTCGCCTAGGTGGTTATGTGCGTGGCGTGTGTCGGTGTGGGCGGTCGTGCGCGCTGATTGGTCTGCATGCGTCGCCCCCTACCTGGATGAGCTCGCTTAACTTTCCCTTTGCTTTCCATTAGATTTTTGACGTTTGAAAAGAGATTATAATAATAATAATCATCTTGACGTTAATGTCCCGGTTGTGCTCTCGCGCACGAGAGCCCGGGGTCCGCCGTGACCATGATCCAGGATTTGGCAGGTCAGGTAATTACAGTGGAGCGACTGCTATCTGACCTCCATGACCCTGCTACCAGGGGAACCTGACCAGATTGGATCATGGTTACACATCCAGTCACCTGAATGTGCGGGTTTATCACGATGTTTTCCCTCGCCGTAAGAGCATCGGTTAGTATTCAACTAATGTACATAATAATGTAAATAACTTAGAAAACAGTCATTGGTACATGGCCGCAGCGGGATTCGAACCCGGGACCTCTGGCTTACGAGTCGGATACTCTAACCGCTCGGCCACCGACGCACACGTTTGAAAAGAGATTAATCAACGTAATACTAATTCAATAAATACTTATTCATTCTTCATTTTCATTCATTTTTCATTTTCCTTGTTTGCCGACATGGGAATCGCTCGCAGGTGAGATTAGCTTGGATCGAGAGGATGGTGGTAGGGCCCCATAATTCACCCATTATCGAACTTTGATTCTACATCTGATTAGCGAAAACCATGTTGTTAATCCGTACAGAGAAGATTTTGTAAATACACGAAATATACAGCTTACATAATACAATTTAAGTGTGTGGATTTCTGTCTCTAATTATCATTTAGATACTAATCTTATTATAGCAAACCAGAAACACATACCTACCCCTACGAGAAATAGGTGTGACGGTATGTATGTATATATAAAATAATTGAATTAATGAACGAAGTCGTGGAGTCACTTCATCACGTTATGTATACTTATGTATTACTTGAAGGAATGGGGAAATTGATGAACAAGGAAAACGACAAACTGGGAAATGGATGAACCGAATTATTTCCAGTACTTATGCTATAATTTCATCGGTCGGACTTATAACACCACCTTTCGACTTGATTACTTTATTAGGCACCGCTGCGAAGCACAGTAAATACCGCAAAATGTGTATATTCAAATGATCATTTCTTAAATGAAAACAAGATGATCCCAGTAAGAGCGTCCCTGCAGTATTATAGGACGTTATGCAACGAATTTGTTGACTCTTTTAGACGGCGCTACCTCAACATTTCATCATCACAGCTCATAACAGTCCACTGCAGGACTATAACCTCCACGCTTGGCAGGCGGGTTGGCGATCGCAGTGTGAAAACGCTGCTGTCCATTTTCCATTCTAAAGAGACTCTAGGTAGATTTTATGCCTCGAAAACATTAGTCCCTTGTACGACACCCACGAGTGTAAGGGGTAGGTGCTACTCTGCCGCATCACACGGCTAACAGCAGTTGCTTAACAATCTCTAAATGAAATGAAGCAACACACCAATTTATCCAATCACCCCAAGAAAATACGAGCTAAAATAGACTGAATTAGGTAAGTACTCTGCCTTACTTACTCCGCAAAACAGCTGCCTTTCGTCTTAATAACGTCGCTGTCTTTTAGGCCTCACTGGAATAGGCGAAGGGTGTAAGTGCCGCAAATTAAGACGCGTACGCCGCACGCGTCATCAATCTTTGTTCTTCATGCCTACGGTATAACATAAAGTAAGAGTACTTGCATAGAATAATCATTTATTTATATCAACTAACATATATGTACACTAAATATGTACAATAAAATGAAATTAACTAACTTCAAATAAGTAAAAACATTTAGGCCGTGTGACAGCGTGCCTAAGATGCTGGCAGCATTACCTCTCTGAATAGCAATGCTTATTATTTGCGCGAGGTAGCTGCCGGCTCTTCGGTCACCTGTGGTGTCGACCAATTTCTTGGAAAGTTATCTGTACAAAGAGAGCGCCCCTTGCATAGATATTTATTGTTCAGGCCTACTTTCTTCGGACGTAGACCTCAGGGTAAGCAGGTTAACATGATAAAGTGTATTTAAATGAACTTAATTCGATAAACAAATAATTAAAATGGTAAAGAGAGGCTGCTGGTCCTCGTGAAAGGTAGTGAAAGGTAAAAAGGAAAAGGTAGTTGCAATGTAGAGCCAAAATTTGTATACCAAAATAATTAAAGTTTAAGAGTAAAGTTAACTAAGATCTGAACACTTATATATATGTTTACGTTTTCTGTATTTCAATACATTACGATAGATGCAACCAGGTGACCGAGACAAACCAAGAAATGGGAATTTAAAACTAATTTAATTCAATTTTGAAAATTATAAATTTGGACCAGAACTACTGACTAACCTGCGACTAGCCAAACCTAGCGAGCAGCAGTCTTAGTCAATATTTGTAGAACTCTATTAATGAGATGAAAATCAATCTTCTACATGATTCCCAGTATTAGGTCACGAAATAACTACATAGGTAAATCAAGTGGCGCAAAGCAGAATTCCGTGTGGTGTCCGGCAGAGTAGAATAGCACCAACCTCTTACACTCGTGGGTGTCGTACAAGGCGACTAATGTTTTCGAGGCAAAATATCTAAGCGCCTCCGTAGACTGGAAAATGGGCAGCAGCATTTTCCATTGTTATATTATAACACTGCGATCTCCAACCCGCCTGCCAAGCGTGGAGATTATGGCAATAACCTCCCTTTTTGTGGGAGAGGCCCTAAGTCCTGCAGTGGACTGTTATGGGCTGTGATGATGAAAGCAGAATTCCGAAATACATGAGTACCTACATGCAGGCAGCTAGCGTGATCTCAGCAGCGCTGAATGTGAAAATATGGAACTACATAGTATTTTATTGGATCTTTTCTGTTTTTATTATTATTATTAATGGGAAGCCTTCGGAGGTGGTAGCCTTCGCGTGAGTGACATCGCGGATAAGATCGAGGAAGCGAATGAATCGTTTGGACACGTACTGCGTAAGCCCCAGGGATACGTAGGAAATAGGTGTCTAAACATGCTGGAATCACGAATGCCGGGGAAACAGACCCCGCGGGAGACTTAAGACGCGATGGATTGACATCGCCGAGTCGGATGCGATCTCTGATTTTCGAGCCGGTCTGCATATTAGTTTTTTTTTACAATTAATATTTTTATGAATTGCTACAAGTTGTATTAAAAATTATTTCATTTACTTTCCGGCGCTTACCCTTTTATTAATTGTAATGTGTTTACGTATCAATGATAACTTTATTAAACAATTTAAGGCGATCCTGAGCTAAACCAACATTTTCCTTTACAACACCTCCCCAAGGAGTAGAAATCTTATTGGTTACAAGCCAAAGGCTTACTACGTCAGAATGCCGAAAATCGTAAAGAAAAGAAAAAAGAGCAGGAAAGGGGTCCCAGGCAAAAGCCGGAATTAACCGATCGGACATTTTTAACCACCAGTCAAAAATTGTCTACGCAAAAATCATTGAGCGCCATAAGCTACGATTCTGAGACAACTGACTTTTCAACATTCATGCAACCTCTCAATTAATACTGGTTCCTGCAGTCAGAATTTACTTTGCTTACTATAAGCAAACGACTTCGATGAATGCCTGGAATAAAGCCGTAATGAGGCAATTGCGCCAATTTTCAGGTTCGGTCAGATTCGATATCTACAAACTATAATACACGTTGTGCATTCTTTTTATAGAGTTTTTAAAAGAAAGTTCACGGTTTTAGGCAAAATACAATATACAACATTCGATTACAGTAATAATAAAAATAAAAATCTTGGCGTTAATGTCCCGGTTGTGCTTTCGACAACGAGGGCCTGGGGTCCGCCTTGACCATGATCCAGGATTTGGCGATCAGGTAATTACAGTGGAGCGACTACCATCTGACCCCCGTGACCCTGATACCAACCTGACTAGATTTTGATCATGATTACGAATTCAGTTGCCTGAATTTGCAGGTTTCATCACGATGTTTTCCCTCACCGTAAAAGCATCGGTTAGTATTCAACTAATGTACATAACTCAGAAAAGAGTCATTGGTACATGGCTGCAGCGGGATTCGAACCCGGCACCTCTCGCTTACGAGTTGAATACTCAACCGCCCGGCTACCGACGCTCTACCACTATTACAATATCTACAACATTCGATTACAGCATGTATCTTTTGTTACACTGAATATAGTTGTAAAGTAATATTGCTATTTCAAAGTTCATGTTTTCTTTCACGAGAAAGACTTGATGTCACAATATACAGCAAATATGGTTTTCAATGTTTTTTCTTTCTGTATTTTCATATTATACTAATGTATTCATTACGACAGACGACAGTATATCAAGTAAAAAATAACGAACAATTTGACATAAAGTAATTCACTTCTAGATGAATTACTTTATGTCAAATATTTGACAATATGAAATATTTGGCCGTGTGGTGTCCGGTGGCCGTGTGGTGTCCGGCAGAGTAGAATAGCACCAACCCCTTACACTCATGGGTGTCGTACAAGGCGACTAATGTTTTCGAGGCAAAAGATCAAGAGTCTCCGTAGTCTGGAAAATGGGCAGCAGCATTTTCCATTGTTATATTTAAACACTGCGATCTCCAACCCGTCTGCCAAGCGTGGAGATTATGGCAATAACCTCCTCTTTCGTGGGAGAGGCCCTAAGTCCTGCAATGGACTGTTACGGGCTGTGATGTGAAATATTTGACAATACTTTTGGAGATATCCCATATTTCACTTTAATTTCTTCTCCTGTAAAGTTTCATTTTTAGATTGAGGTTATATTCTATGCAAAACAACATCCACACAAATCATATCAGTAAAATTTCTTCGAGGAAAGTATTTGAATTGGATTAAATTATGGAGTAGATACTACAATTTGAGAAAAAAAGTAATGTAGACGGATTATTTCTACTTCGTAGAGGTACTTCAAATAAACAGTTAAGTAAAACAATATATTAATTGATAATTTAATAAAAATACCTATACATTAATACCTACGTTTAAAATAGCAAAAATATACACTAATACATATAAAATAATACTAAAAATTAAAAAAGTCGTCCACACCGCTGCCCCCCGGAATGGTGCCCAGAAAGCTGGCTGCGTTGCCTCGTTGAATAGCGATGCTAATCCGTTGCCCGAGGAACGAGCCAGCTAATTTAATATGTATAATTTAATTTAATTACATAATGAATGTAAATGTAACTCAAGTTCATGCATCATATCAGCCAGAAGACGCCCACTGCTGGGCATAGGCCTCCCCCAGAGATCTCCACAAAGACCGGTCCTGTGCTTTCCGCATCCAGCTGGTACCTGCGATCCTTACCAGGTCGTCGGTCCACCTTGTAGGAGGCCTACCCACGCTGCGTCTACCGGTACGTGGTCGCCACTCGAGAACTTCATGCAGCCGAGCACTTAAGTTTTCTTAATAAAAATAATTAAAACTAAAATTCAATGAATGAATGAATGAAACCATGGACGGTACTATAAACATCAAAGCAATATTAGGGTTCAAAGAATATCGATACCTATCGACATTATTGGATGATTTTTTTTTATCGACATTCATCATCACAGCCCGTCACAGTCCACTGCAGGACTTAAGGCCTCTCCCACGAAAAGGGAGGTTATTGCCATAATCTCCACGCTTGGCAGGCGGGTTGGAGATCGCAGTGTTTAAATATAACAAAAATGCTGCTGCCCATTTTCCAGACTACGGAGTCTCTTGATATTTTGCCACGAAAACATTAGTCGCCTTGTACGACACCCATGAGTGTAAGGGGTTGGTGCTATTCTACTCTGCCGGACACCACACGGCCAGACATTATTGGTGACATAATAAAATATCAATTCTTCTTAAAACATTTAATCATCATCGTCATAGCGCTTATCCCGGAGTCTGCCAGGGTCCGGTTTCCTACACATGGTGACTGCTTACCATCAGGCGGGCCGTAAGCTTGTTTGCCACATAAGTGGTATAAAAAAAAATCTCCACTTCGCCCAGTCTCCGCCATCCTCACGTCGTAAGCCATTGGCATCCAACTCAGCGATGGCAATCCATGGGTTCTTGAGCCGCCCACGGGGTCTCTTTCCTGATACCGGCAGGTTCAGGCACCTTTTCCCCACGTATTCCTGGTGTTTTCGCAACCGCAAATTTTTAGCTATAAAATGCTATAGCTTTTGTTAGTGTAAGTCTTGTTGGTTGTCCTAAATAAATAAATAAATACCAGCGCAGGCGAGCCCCCTCGACCTATGACCTTACATTGAATCGATCGATATCGATACTTTATTTTAGCTTTAAATCCCTATGAACTTATTTTGACGCTTTCGTAGTGACATTGTCACAATATTATTCCTTCTGTTTCCTGTTTAGACGACTAGTTTTAGAAGGTATACAATGCCGAAGACGGTGGTAAAGGCTTTAGGCTATTTAATAATGGCGAAGTATATTTCCTTTTTGTTCGTCTATTATTGCCAGTAAAATAACTTAAGTATACTAATTTCTCCGCAACCTGTCAAAGTAACGTAAGTCCCTTGTCGACCTATACCTATAGTTTGCATCTTTTTAAATACGTGTACCTACTTACAGAGAGTTTTCCATCTTACTACTAATAATCAACATGGTCAATCAATGGTCAACATACCGTCTGCCACGCAAGAGGTCCCGGGTTCGATTCCCGGCCGGGCAGAAATTGAAATGATGAATTTTAATTTCTGTTACGGGTCTGGGTGTTCTATGTATAATAAGTATGTATTTAAAAGTATTTAAGTAGTATATCAGTTATCTAGCACTCATAGTACAAGCTTTGCTTAGTTTGGGGTTAGATAGCGCTGTGTGAATTTGTACACGAATACGAATAAAGTAAGTATCCTTTAGTGTAATATTAAAAACGTAGGAAACTACTGCAACTATAAAAAAATGCGACATGCGTTTAATGTTTGCATATTCACGGTTCTTTTTATGTCGCTCTGTGAAATCGTGTGTTTCATGTTATCTTATCTATTTTCCAGATGGCTTATATTTTATTTGTTTTTATTTATTTAGTTACTTACTGCAATAAACATGATTTCCGGCATGTTATCTGCAAAAATACCAAACTAAATGATCATGTGGAATGATCTCACAGCCACAGTGTTCCATTTAGACTATTGGACATGGTATCCTTCAACAGGTATATTTAGAGATCCCATTAGAGCTAGGAACGGCACTGGTGACGCCCCTGGTATTGCTGATGTCCTTTTACGGAGGTGACCACGTTCCCCCAGATGGTAAGATTCTGTTTGCCTACTTTATAAGGTAGATATATTTTTAAGTTAATCTATACTAATACTAATACTAATACTATATAATAAATATAATATAATAATATTATAAATAGGAAAGGTTTGATTTTTTGTTTGTTTGTTTGTTTGATTGTATTGAATAGGCTTCGAAACTACTGGACCGATTTCAAAAATTCTTTCACTATCCCCGGGTGACATAGGCTATATACCCGTGTACCCGTAGTGGTACCCGTGCGAAGCCGGGGCGACTGCTAGTTTTATAATATATCTCTAATACTTGATTCAATCCAACGTCAGCTATTCGTATTGCCGATGATCCCCGTCTGACAGATGGTTGGCTCTGTGTGTGTTGTCTACCGTTTGTACAACGGGAAATGTTCTGAAGAACTTTCCGAAGTCACTTTTACGCCTCAAAACCCTCCAAAGAAGGGACAGATCTCATCCACGAAAAGATGCTTGGCATTATACTAACGTACTGTCAAGATGTGGATTGAACTCTTCCAAACTCCACATGTATTCGTTTATAATTTACTAGTGGATCCGGCGCGAATTCGTTCGCGTTCCTCTATTTTCCCCTACCTACCTCATTTCCTTGCTTATAAATCTTCCTCTTGAATCATTATTGTTGAAAACTTGAGTATTTATTGTTGAAAACCGCATTAAAATCCCATACATAGGGGCAGACGACGGAAAGCGACTTTATACTATGTATAGATAATAGTTTGCTTGTATTTATTTATAATTATGGGCCTCAGTTGCCTAAAATAAACGAATAAATAAATAACATAGGGTTCTTTAAAAGCTTGCCTTTTTTAAAGAACCCTAGTCCAAGTCAAAGTCAAGCAACACGAAGTGGCCATCAAGCCCATCCAATCAAGACAAGAAACAGATGCTAACAGGGCCCTTGCTACAAAAACCATTCAAGAATGTAACAAGTTGTAGTTTGTCTGTACTCAAAGGGAATTAGGGACGCCTAGTTTCGTCGCACCGATCCAATTAGAGATCAGAACGACTACAGGCCGACGCAGAGGCAAGGAAAGAGAAAAGCCTTTAGTTCTGTACTGAAATAAAAGTACTTTGTGAGTTCAATTGTTTCCCTAGACGCTTACTGCTTCTCTGGGAACAATATATTTATGTAATGTAATGCTTGTTAACTACTAGTGGACCCTGCGCAACTTCGTTCGCGTACAAGTACTTTAGCCCCTACCTACCCTTTTTATTGCATACGAACCTTCCTCTGGAATGACTCTATCTATTGTTGAATACCGCATTATAAGCCATTGAATAGTTTAAAAGATCTAATCGTACAGATACACAAGGAGAAACGGCAGGAAGCGACTTTGTATGTATATAATAATGCGGTAATATCACTTAATACCGTAAACACGCGGATGTCGTGTGTAAATCGGAGACTATAAACAACCAATCGGTAAGTTTTTGGCTGGCAACCAAATAAGGTAATGTTTCAAAGCTTTAAAATTTTAAATTTTGTCCAAAAAGTAATATTAATGAAAAGGCGGTCTTATAATTAGCCGTTGCCAGAAGTTTACCGAATGGAATTCTTAATTCTGTGAACTTTTAATTTTTTTGTATGATACTTAAAATTTTTCATGGTTATAAATTTTCAATTCTTTACTTCGTCTTTGGTAAGTCGCAGGTATCAGTAATTCATAATATTGCCATATAAATACAAGATTTCTTTGTGGTGTTCGGCAGACATGCCTATCTCTAGTCGGCCCATTTAAGAACGCAACACGTCGGATGCCGTCGTGTGATATCCTATGAATGAGTATGTCGATTTCCTTTTAATGTCACCCATATATTGTGATACACATACTTGCATACACACCCTCACCATCGCAACCCACAGGCCACAGGGGTAGGCAGAGACTGTACTATTTATTGTGATAATATTAACTATTGTGATAATATTAAATTATTACTGCCGGGAGGTTGGTATTATTTTGATTTGCTAGGTTAAATTGATTTGATGTGAGCACCAGCGGGCTGGAGCCGAGCTAGCTATGCACATGATTCGCCTAGATAGTTATTTATTTATTTATTAAAGCTTTATGCACAAAAGTACAGTGGCGGACTTAAAGCTAAAGTAGCATTATCTACCAGTCAACCGGGATAATCTAAGCCTGAGAAAGGTAGGCGGTGCAGGAAAAAAAAGACAAAAAAATACGAAAGTACTTGAGTAAAAAGGAGGAGGGATATACATTTATGCAGCTATAGTCCGGAAGCACATACTAAATACATATACAAAACCATAAAATAACCATATGAACTTAAAACTGGATACAATATATAAGTAAAACCAAAGATAAAATAATGCATGCAAATTATGTGCATGGCGTATAACAGTACCCGATGTCTCGTCGCCCCCTACCTAGATGAGATCGCTCAACTTTCCCTTTGCTTTCCATTAGGTTTTTGCTGTTTGAAAACAGATTAATTAACGTAATCCTAGTTCAATAAATACTTTTTCATTTTCATTTCTTTCTTTTCCCTATTAAATAAGACGTGCATGTTGTCATGCAAACAAAGCAAGCACCGTATGTGACAACACTGATAAGTGGCTTTTTTATGTAATACGACAGACAGACAAAAGAAAGTGGACATCAGCAACACTATTATGGCATTACAGAAAATCAACCATGTTTCCCTAAAACTTAATGGAGAAAAGTAAGTAATAAATATGACCTCGCAAATTACATTTTAGGTACTCCAGTCTACGGTACCTAAAATGTGCCGATATGTATTTCACCTTCTGTCAAATAATGTCTATCCAACCAAACCCACATCTTCCAACAACTGTACCTATTCGTGTAAGATTTTAATCTTTCAGCAGCTGTAATAATAGAATTTAATAACTCCATTATGTAAGCAGTTGTAATGCGCAGTATTGCCTACAGAAACAACCTAGACATATGTCCTGATAAAATAAATCCGCTACAAGGTAATATTGAACAATCACTATAGCAACAGCAAAGTCAAATATGTTTAGAGTTGAGCTCTCCTTGCGGTTTTGTTGAAAAGTTTTAATGAGATGCCAAAAACATACCGTCGCTAAACAATTTCTAAGCGAATGACATGTTGCATTTGTAACTGTGTACCTAAATGAATGTTAACATATATTATTTTAATTTAGTCAGGCTTTGTAACTTACTCTGATTCTGGTGATAAGGACTCAAGCCCAAGAGTCCGCCTTTATTGTTAACACCTTACTTAACAGGTGATAGTACTCTGTCAAACCTGAGGAGTCTGCCTGGGTGAGTACCACCGCCTTATCTATTTCTGCCGCCGAGTAACAATGCTTGCATTGTTGGATTCCGGTTTGAAAGGTAAGGAAGCCAGCATAATTACAGGCATGAGGCACCTTAGTCCTCACAGTAACAACGCACCTGCGGTTCTGCATTTTCGATGCCTGCTTACCATCAGGTGGGCTGTCTGCTCAGTGGAAACACTGCGTAGCATTAAAAAAAACTATGCAGATTAGAAAACCTAAAAGAATAACGTTTTCTTGTACTATGCGTAACCGCCTTACTGATGCAAGCAATAATACTTGTGCTGTTGTACAATGACACGCATGAGGCATATTACTTATTGCTTGCACTTGCGGTTCTGCATGTTTTTTTTACTTTAAACCTAAAGGCGTGAACCGTAAATGTTATGGGCGATAGTTACTTGCGACTTCGTCTGCGTAAAATACGGTTTCAGACCTTTCGTGCAAAACCATACTGAATTTCGGCATAAATTAAAGCCTGTGTTATTATCGGCAAATTATATCAAACTCCGTTCAGTAGTTTTTGCTTGAAGGAGTGACAAACATCCATCAATAGGGCCATATTAGCCAAATACCGAAGCGCCAAGCCAACAATTATGTAGAGATATAACAGCCAAAGAGGCTACAGTAGTAACGTTAGGCAATAGCCTTCAACGCAACAAATATTGACAAATTACTCTCTGAGAATCATAAAAACGTTAATCTGTTAACGTGTTCAACGAACTGTTAAAAATGAAGTCCACTGAACGCATTTAACGATGGGCGCCATTATTAAATGTGATGTTCTGAGGTTAAATTATACATGACATTGACAAGAATACTAAAAAAAAGCAAAATTTGAAGATATTCTATAAGACGTGTTGAGAATGTACAAGGGTACAATACCGCTATGGTGCAAGATAAACCTAAACGTGGTTGTATTAAACATGTTTAGCGATAATTAGTTAATAAGTTTTGGACGTTTTAAATCACATTTGGTAAAAGCCGATAATTCTTCTATTAGAAAGCAGATACTGAATCGTATAATATGGTAACGTAATCACTTTTGAATAAGGAATCCTGAAAGCAACGACAATATGTGTAGTGCATTAATTTGAAAGTAACCTACATGATAATGTTCACGTGTTTGCAGTATTATTTCGATTGCACGATAGTAGGGACCGAGTTTTATTTCATGAATAAATAATTTCTATACCTCAGTGTTGTACAGTCAGTTTCCGTTGGGCTTGCTAAAATTGTACGGTAGTAACAATTATTACGAGATCATCAATCTGTGTTGTGCACTGGAAATTACCTGCCGACATAAATCTTATTTACAAGAGGCTTATGCCAGCGTCACTGGGAAAACAAGAGCAAACATCACCCCTTTACTTTAACAACAAAATCCTTAAACAAATCAGATAAACTAATTACTTAATCAGTGTCGTCGCCTTGCTAGACAGAAAGTTTATCAACAGGTATATAACGTACACCAAAAATAGTTTCAGTGACAGTTCATTGTACACCTCGATTGTATACAAAACAAACCGGCCATAACAATAACAGTTACAAAAATGGCTGTGCAAAAAGTTATCGAAGAAATTTCGCGTAAAAGCGGTCTTGATCAAAAGCAGGAAGATAATACTGAATCGAGGATAACAGATAATATAAACAAAACG
This sequence comes from Blastobasis lacticolella, assembly GCA_905147135.1. NCBI lineage: Eukaryota > Metazoa > Arthropoda > Insecta > Lepidoptera > Blastobasidae > Blastobasis > Blastobasis lacticolella. The sequence continues at coordinate 17,496,655 of LR990051.1, forward strand.
GACAATATGAACAACAAAAACACAACCACCAACACGATCGAATTCGACGATCTGCTATCATCTGCTGGAGAATTCGGGCTGTATCAAGTATTATTATTCTTCTCAACGTGTCCGTTCTACATATACGGAGTGTTCGTATACTTCATCCAGTTGTTTTTAACTGAAGTATCTCCTAACCACTGGTGTTGGATCCCCGAATTGGAGAACTTGACTGATGTTGACCGAAGACGTCTGGCGATACCACAAGAAGCGGGCGCAAGATTCGGATACTCCCGATGCGAAGCTTACGAAGCCAACTGGACCGAGGTGCTGATGACAGGGCTAACGCCAAACGAATCTTGGCCAACAACGAAATGTCAGTACGGATGGGAATTCAACAAAACCGAAATCCCATATCCAACTATATCGAGTGAATTGGGATGGGTGTGTGAGAAAGACAGTTATCAAGCCACAGCCCAATCTATTTTCTGTCTTGGCGCAATCTGCGGTGGTTTCGTCATTGGTTTGGTTGCAGATCGTTTCGGAAGATTACCAGCGACTGTAGTGAGCAATATCATTGGATGCATTTTTGGTATCGTCTCAATGTTTGCGAGAAGTTTCATTGAATTCGCTATATGCAGATTTCTAACTGGACTAGCGTACGACAACTGTATGACAATGGTGTACCTATTAGTATTAGAATATGTAGGTCCGAATTACAGAAGCGTCATGGCGAACGTATCATTTGCTCTCTTTTATGGCACGACGGTGACTCTTTTGCCTTGGTTAGCTCTGGCATGTGGTCATTGGAAGACGATATTATTAGTTACAAGTCTCCCATTGTCATTGGCTGTGCTTACGCCTTTCATCATGCCGGAAAGTCCAAGATGGCTACTTTCAAGAGGAAGAGTCGACGAAGCTGTTAAGAAAATTATCACCATAGGACGAATTAACAAAAAGGAAGTCCCAACGAAACTGATAGAGCAGTTCAAATTATCAGTTTCGCAGCAGAAACAAGAAGAAAGGGGAAGCATATTATTGGTATTGAAAAATCCGCTCCTTAGGAAAATGTTTTTATGTATATGTCTTCTTTATACTTCATGCGCATTAGTATTCGATGGATTAGTGAGGAGTATAGGGCAGTTGCAGTATAACTACTTCTTATCATTCTGCCTTATATCACTAACTGAGATCCCGTCAGTATTTATCATGGCGTTTATTATGGACTGGTTGGGCAGAAGATGGGTGGTATCAATCACAATGATGTTCACGATGATTTTTTGTATCCTCACAGTATTTGTTCCTGGAGGTATAGTCTCTGTATCGTGTGCTATAGTGGCAAGATTTTCCGTGAACATGGCATATGCTGCCGCGATGCAGTGGTCTGCGGAATTGTTGCCAGTCTCTGTAAGGGGATCTGGGTTAGCAATTATTCACATATGTGCTTTTATCGGATATTTTATTGCGCCTTTCATAATATACTTGGAAACATACGTGCATTGGGTGCCGTCAGTGGTTATCGGATGTGTCGCTGGTCTTAGCGGGTTTGTGGCACTTGCTTTGCCTGAGACTGCTAAGAAGGAGATGCCACAGACATTTGAGGACGCGGAAAAACTTATCAGTGGGAGTCCATTTTGGGACGTACCTTTCATGCGCAAGAAAGTTGAACCAACTGGGCAAGTAAACGATAGTTTCGACATGAGTTTTTAAGGAAAATTTGTTACGACTGTTATTTTGTTTTGTACGCAAAAGTACTCGATCTTGTTCAATGCTCTGACAAGTAAATACTATGAATACACGACTGAGTTTTCCTTTCCTAACATCAACCGATTTTCTGCTCCAGACATAGAAGCAAATAAAATATTATTACGCAGAGTAGCTACATACAATGCGTCATTCAAAGTCACAAGGGCGACATCTGAATAAGTAATGGGGAAAAGACTGCAAATTGAACGTGAAATGAATATCAAGTGGTAAGCAGCTACTAATATAAAAAAGGTAAATGAAGGACCTAAATGGGTATTATGTAAATGGTTTTCTCGATCGTTACTACTATTACCAAGTCGGTGATAATATAAGATTGCTATGGAATTAAAGTCACAAATGAAAATTAGTGAAATGTATTGTTAAAAGATAGCAATTTAACTGACATTTTTTCACACAACCGGCAGCAATATTTGGTTCGAACATTTTTTTAAATTGATATAAAATATAGGTATAATGTATAAGACAAGTAACGTTTAAATATGTCGTTTCAAAGTTACACGGGATTCAAGATTTACATACATATTTTAAAATCCCGTGCAACTGTAAAACAAACTATTTTAACGAAATCCGACAAACTACAAGCAGAGACATTGGTATCTGAATCAAATGTCATTAACTTTGATAAAAAAATAATCTCTCGCGCACGTGACCATGATCCAGGATTTGGCAGGTCAGGTAATTACAGTGGAGCGACTGCCATCTGACCTCCATGACCCTGCTACCAGGGGAACCTGACCAGATCAGGATCATGGTTACACATCCAGTCGCCTGAATGTGCAGGTTTCATCACGATGTTTTCCCTCACCGTAAAAGCATCGGTTAGTATTCAACTAATGTACATAACTCAGAAAACCGTCATTGGTACATGGTACAGTCATTAAAAATGATCAAACTACGTTTGTTTGGATCTTCATGAATCGCGCTGGTAATTAGTGCAGCGACTGCCATCTGACCTCCGTTACCCTGTTAACGGCTGGTAAGTAAAACTTATTTTAAATTAAAATCCTCATTAGTTACTGAATCCAACAAACCTGAAAACAATGTCTACCATGCTTACACATTTTAACAATACTTTCTCAAGTTTACTCATGGGTTTGTAATACCCCTTTCCAATTATCGACAGTTTTGCGTCTTTAACCACATGAAAAGGATAGTTATCAAAATGGAATGCTATGCACTATTGCAATGGTTTTCTGATTATAGGTACCTATAAAGTTTCATCGTAATCGGATTAGCCATTGACAAGAAAAAAATCCTTGTAGGTATGAAAATTCCAGCGTCCGTCATTTTTGCCAATCAAAACGCTAATTTCATAAGACCTAATACTTATATTGTGAAAATCATAAGGAGTTTACTTTTTGTAAATTACCTAGGTATCTACGTTCCTTAAGATAACCCCTAACACTAGCTTATAAATCGATAAAAAATGGTAGCTCCAATAATTCCCGACTGAAAAAGGTTATCCGGAAAAAAATGTAAAGGTCCCAAGGGAAATTTCAAAGTTTTGAATTTGGAATGCTGCGCTGGTGTCCACTCAGGGGAAACTAGTGTTATTTTTGTCAATGTTTTTATTGTAGGAAATCATTCAATCTCGTTTTCCGAAGCTATTCAACCAGTCTCTGGGTCCCTGCGGAAGACCTTGGTCAACCTCGCTTCGCCAATTGCACTAGCTTTTGTACCTAAACGTAACGAGTGGCGTGTTTATTAATGTTTTCCTTACTAACTAACCTCATCAGCTGATGGCGGTGACGGGTAGCCGTTGGATGTACGCTACAGAATGCCTGTCTACGTGGTATGCATTGGGGTCTTCGTCCTATAGTATTTCTAAGGTTATTAGATTTGGATTGGATGGATTTAAGGAAAAACTATGGGGTTACATTCCAAGCCCAACTTCCTAAATACGACTCCAGACGCTATAAAAATGACAATTTTTTACAAATTCTAATTACGAATGTGTTATGTAAAAGTTAACAATCGTTTATTATTAGCAATCACGGGCTACAAAATAGAGCTTAGTAGTAGAGTGTTAACCTTGAACCTTGCATCTACTTACTTAGGTAGTTACTAAGGTACCCAAATCTCCTTGACACCCACGATTTGCGGATTGGAGCATTGAAGATTGCGGATAGCAGTGTTGAAAACAATAGAAACGCTGATGACTTGTCGCCGCGATAAATCACACAAGCTCCTCACGGTAATAGGACTAAACATGTATAATGTACTACCAAAGCATGGGAAAGACGCGTGTAGTATTCAGTCGTTAAATAATAAACTGAAAAACAATTTAGTCAAATAAGCCTGTTACAATATAAATGAGTATTTCAGGGCAATGAGGGTGCCGTCGACCCAAACATTTTAATTATTTCAATATTCATCATCATCATCATCACAGCCCACAACAGCTCACTGCAGGACTTTGGGCCTCTCACAAAAGGGGAGATAATTTCCATAGCCTCCACGCTTGGCAGGCGGGTTGAAGATCGCAGTGTTGCAAACATAACAATGGAAAACGCTGCTGCCCATTTTCCAGTTTACGGAGACTCTAGATCTTTTATCTCTAAACATTAGTCGCTTTGTACGACACCCACGAGTGTAAGGGGTTGGTGCTATTCTACTCTGCCGGACACCACACGGCGGATTTCAATATTATAATGTTATTATAAGGCAAATATAAATTAGGAAACACATCTAACCCGTAGCGAGGTCATGAAGGTGCCTCAAACTCGACTAGCCTCAAAGTACGAAACGGTCACCCATCCAGTTACCGGACATTGCGAACATTGCTTAACCTTGGTTATCGGTCTCGCAAGCACGCCGCCACTAGACCAGTGCTCGATAGCTTCAATAGCTTCAAAATTCAAGCAGCCATTATTTCGTCAATTCATCACGGAACCCACGATCTCCGCTAAACGTAACAAAGCTGAAGAGTAATGGCTGTAAAAAAAACGCGTTAATCATCGTTTACAATGAAATTGGGGCAACACGGGTTCACGCCGGCCATATTTCGCTTTAATAGCAACCATTATCGCGTTCGGCCACAGAAATATTGCGTTTCGATTTCGATTGCTTTATACAAAAGAAGAGTTAAAAACTAAAACCCGTGTACGGAAACAATACTCGTACATACAAAAAATAAATAAAAAATAATAACATTGGCGTTAATGTCCCGGTTGTGGCCCCGGGGCCGCCTTGACCATGTTCCAGGATTTGGCAGATTATAGTGGAATGACGGCCATCTAACCGCCCGTGACCCTGCTACCAGAGCAACTTGATCAGTTTGGATCATGGTTACACATTCAGTCGCCTGAATGTGCAGGTTTTATCATTATGTTTTCTCTCACCGTAAGAGCGTCGGTTAGCATTCAATACATAACTCAGAAAAGAGTCATTGGCAGGTACATGGACGCAGTGGGATTCGAACCCATACATACATAATGTCACGTTTTTTCCCATATACAAGTTATTAGGTACCCCATCTAGGCAGATACCACATCGTTCCACTTGCAATGGTCCTGACAGATATACGGAAAAAATACAAGAAAACTTTCCTTTATAAAGAATTCAAATATTTACATAGAGGATAACCATGTCGTGAGGGTCTACAAACTTAGGGCAAGATATCAAAACTTCACAGCAGATTCAACTTTATAGAAAAATTTCACCGCCTTGTTATAGGTTATGTAATATTAGGTATGTATGTAATTCTGAAGGCATATACCTACTGCCTGTCTGTTCAGAAATAACAATAATATTACACGCTACAGTAGATCAACATAAAATATGTTATACCTTATTCGCTTTCCCGTGAGACAAAGTGTAAACAAAGAAAACAATGGTTGTCAAACTTACAACAATATCACGTTTGTAAGGATACGAATCATGGCCCAACTTTCTTCTACATGTTTGAATATGTTAATAACAGTCTCCTCATCTGTAAAACGCATTGCGGTATGCTTGGAACGCTTTTTCTTCGGCGAATTAAAGTGTTTGCATTGCTCGGACCAGGTTCACTCATTTTAAACCGAATTAACGTGCAGATAACAAAAACTCAATAATAACAAAATGTAAAAACGTAACTCAATAATAAAACTTAACAAAAACAATAACTTTTATAGAGAATAACAACAAAACATGAAAATAATCGGAAAGGAATCGCAGTCGCGTCAACAAGTTGATCAAGAGTAAAAATGGCGGCCATTACCCGTCTAAACACGAAAGCTGATAATTTACGTTCGAAATATTTGAAATAACTTGTATTTATCTTCATTTGGTGGTATTAAAATGCGTTCATAGTTTGATATTCACCGTGCTTTAAGGTATTTTATAAGACCAACCGGTTGAGAATAACCGGCAAATATAATAAATATTTTATGTTTATTTTTTCATAAATTGTTAGTTTTGGATGAAAAAATAACACCTTAATTAATCTTTTTAATGGTTTGTTTATAAGCGCAGTAGGCCTAGCACAAGTTGCTCTCTATATAAGCGAGAATCTCTATAATCGAGATAAAGCGCGACATAGGTATTGCTATCTCTTTCGTCTTAGTATTGAAAGAAAGAGACAAAGGCTCTCTCGCGGCGCGAGCTTTGTCGCGGACACACTTTTGCTAGGGCCACATGGCCCTTGTTATTTTAACAGCAATTATTTGATGAATGTTGAAAAGAAGGTATCATAAATAACCTTTTTGTGTTTGTTTACATTTTGTCTCCGGGAAAGTGAATATGGTATAGGCCCGTGTGTTTTATCAAAATACCAGTATTTCTTTAATACTGAGAAATGTAAAGATAACAATAATAATAATATATGAACGGCGCGGCGGCGGCCTCGCAACCTACTTTCTAGCCAAAACCGAACTGGCGGGCCTGGAAATATTCTTTTAGACTTGAGGCGGAGAATCTGCAGCAAACCTGTCAGGCGCCGACAGGTAATGGGTAAACTAAACAGCTATTTACTTTGCCGTCATTTTTATTTTCAAAAGCAATCAGACGTTATACTCTCACTGGAGCCAAGTTATTAGATTATAACTTTTAATCGAAACTGAACATGAAGTTTTTAATTCCTTTTCCAGTTTTTCCACGCATGAGTTCCGCAACAAAATGGCAACAATGTTCCTGCAAGTGGAATACGAAATCAACTCGTAAAACCGTATCAGTATTTCGGTTTTAATAAAATTATTTGTCGCAGTTAATGTCCCGGTTGTGCTCTCGCGCACGGGAGCTCGGGAGCCGCCTTGGCCATGATCCAGGAATTGGCAATTTTGAAAATTTCTCTTCTAAGGAGTGGAGTCCTCTGCTTCCGTCACTGTCTCCTGGTAATTACAACCTCGCGATCTTCAAACCTCTAAGGATCTAATCTAAAGATCTAGAGTCTCCATAGGCTGGAAAATCGGCAGCAGCGTTTTACTCTTGTTTGTCGTATTTAGCTTTCCAACTCGCCTGCCAAGCGTGGAGATTATGGCAATAACCTCCCCTTTCGTGGGAGAGGCCCTAAGTCCTGCAGTGGACTGTTATGGGCTGTGATGATGATGATGATCTACAAACCAAAAACATGACGTCCTACGAAATTGTCTCAAAACCAAGATGACCTACTGAGAGGATTAATAACATAACGGCCCTCGAAATCGTCTCCCAGAAAAAGAACTGCCTCGCCAAAAGTAATAGGCATCTACTAAGGAAGCATGCTATACTACCAACCTTATCGTCGCTTTCCATCAGTTGAAATAAAGTTAAATGCAACCTCGACTGAAGCAAACACCGAGAGCTATATCTAGCTACCTACATATTCCTCATTCAGTTCAGTGAACAGTGTGTATTTTTTCCGTGAAAAGTTTAATTTGTTGCCGAGCGAAATGTAAAATTTGTTTACCATACCGCCGCGTCGTCGGGCTCCAGGGAAAGGTCGCTCCAAATGTTTGAATAAACAATAAAAAACAAACGTTCTGTTTCTACGTCGAATATTGATGGAGAGCAAAATAAAAGTGCAGAAAATATTATTTTCCGATAGAGCAAACAATTCCTAAAAAAAATTATTAGAACGTCAAATCTGTACGCCCAATCATCATCACAGCCCGAAACAGTCCACTGCAGGACTTAGGGCCTCTCGCACGAAAGGGGAGGTTATTGCCATAATCTCCACGCTTGGCAGGCGGGTTAGAGATCGCAGTGTTTAAATAATACAATGGAAAATGCTGCTGCCCATTATCCAGACTACGGAGGCTCTTGATCTTTTGCCTCGAAAACATTAGTCGCCTTGTACGACACCCATGAGTGTAAGGGGTTGGTGCTATTCTACTCTGCCGGACACCACATGGCCACGCCGGTACGCCCAATGGTTCGGTTGTTATAGGATATTAGAATAACGATATTTGTTTCAAACTAAACTCGCGTTCTTTACACATATTATTATATTAGACGGGACTTGGACGCGACGTACCTTTATGATTTGTTTTACCGACGTTTCGGTAGGGTTACACCCACCGTGGTCACGAGACGACTGCCGTGGGAGGTGACAGCTGCGGTGATGTGCTGGTAGACTCCTACCCTCACATAAAATTGTCAATTTGTTGTTGATTCGGAACTGCACGACACAACACTCACGATATCCACGGATGCGTCCGACGATAACTCTTGTGTCTTACGGTTATTTATTTTGCACACCACTGGATTCCACGACGCCGAAAGCTTATATCCATCTTCCCGATTGAAAGATTTGTACTTTTTAATTTCAATCGCTTCCCGAACCATACGTGGATAATATTGCCGGTCAGTGGAGAGGACATTAGGCGCATGCAGTTCTATCCAGTGGTTTGGGCCTGAGTTGAGCAGGTGGTCTGCTATGGCAGATTTATTCGTCTGGTGGTTTTTAACTGCAGCTATATGCTCTTTGACCCTTTCGGCAATCGAACGTTTAGTTTGGCCAATGTATAAGCTTCCACAGCTACAGTCAATCTTATAGACACCTGGCGTCTGATACGGGATCACATCCTTTGGCGTACGCAGCAGGTTCGCTACCTTGAGGTGCGGGACATAAATTGTTGGAATCGAGTAACTACGTACTGATACGATCTTATCTGTCATCCCTTTCACATACGGTAGGAATGCTGATTGCCGACTTACGTCTGTGAGCTTATCCCTCTTTTTCCGTCTCGCCGGCTTCTTTATCACCTTGTACCCGTTCTTCCGTAGTACCAGCTGGGGCAATTTTATCACTGATGGACTATCTGATGACAGCTCGTAAAGCTTTGGTCAACAACGCTTAGTCATACTGAGCAAAACTATGATTTCTAGTTAGAAGTGTTATCGCAGGAAAATGATAAACTTTGACTTGAGATTGAAATTTATGTGTAATGTTAAGGTTGTATTATATTAGCTAATGGTTTGTATTTTATTGTAATTAGAGCTAATAGCAGTAGAATACGTTGTGATTAGATAAAAACTATTTTTAGAAAACAATTATTTAATAACCTTCTACATTACTGGGATCACAATAGTAAATTTAACTTTAAATGCTAGCACGCCTCATTGCAAAATCTTCTTTCTTCTCTGGGTCTTTGGTTAGATCCGGAAGGGATTTTGCTTTAGATTTTTCTGGTCGACGTGGAACTCTACAAGAAAGACCAGTTTTATAATATAAAATATAACTACAAAGCATAAGGTTACAATAGTTCAAGTACACGGAAAGAAATATCGGGGAATTTTTACGATTCAACTATTTAATTGTAATTCTTATTAAATAGAATCATAACGGTGGACTATACTTTCTATATACTAATTTTTATATTGTACTATAGGAAATTTTATTAACCAAATAATGCAAATAATACTAGTCGTTTTAGTAAAGTTTCCAACAGGACTATCGTAAAATTTAGTCGGCAATGTAGAATTTTTTCGAGCATTTAAATAAAATAATAATATATGCAAGAGAGAGAGAGAGGATAGAATTCAAGGCACACAAATATAATAGTGAAAATATTTGCTTTGCGTTGGATTCGAACCCGGTCCTGCCTTTTGACAAGCGAGAACTTAGCCCGAAAGCTATTGCGAGCTCCTAATCGTAAAGTGTAGCATATACAATATAACTCATTAATTGGTAACTCGTACACGAGCGCTTCTTACGACAAATACTAATACTAATTTGGAAATATTCCAATCCAACTATTGTAAAATTTAAAAGTTACATTGGAAAGATACAGAGACAGCACTAGCAGAATTTAATAAACTAATTTGTCGATAAAAATTACAATAGTAAATCGTAAAATTTGTTATACAAATAGTAAATTTTCATCTAAAATATTTGAAAGTTGCCAGTAATTAAAGTACAGTCCAGAATTACTATAGTTGTATTATAAATTTTCCCAGAATTTTTTTCCGTGTTTAGATTTGTACTCACATCCCTTTGCAGCAAGTGGCGCAGAAAGCAAACAATCTCTTGCGCATTATCTGAGAAGTTGAATATTCGAACAAAGGAACTAACACCACGTCCTGTAGGACGATTACTTTAAAACTGATCCGTACAGCGTGTTACCAACCAGGATAATTTGTGATAAGGAAAAGCAGTGAAGTATACTTATAACAATATTCACCTCTATGTGGTTTGATACAAAAATAATTGGTCCACGCTATGAGTACTCGACTGTACTTGTATTGAAATATTAACAATTAAGCGGTTTTGTCGTAGCGATATCAATACACTGTATTTCCTGCTGTTATTAGTAACATGTTAATATATTAGTATTACAACCCATCTCACATAATTAATGTAGAAGATCATTTAAATCCATTCTGAGCTGACTGAAGCTCATAATGGGCTACAATGTTATCAAAACGACAGTTTGTAGGAAACAAAGAAGAAATGTTGTTCAGTATTTTTGTTCAGTATTTAAAAAGCTTACAGCAATTAACTTTAATAAATGTATAGATCTTGCGAAATAAATTCTTAATCAACAATTAGTATACTAATAAAATTCACTCGTTAATGAGCGTGTTCGTGTTCAGCCGAAACAAGTTCTGGGTATTTTGTCAGACTATATATAAGTATAGTACAGTATAGCAGTATGAATGCTTTGACTATACTTAGTCTAACTTAGGATACTCAGGACTTTACTAAGTGCCAACTTTCGATTCCAAAACTCTTACTGTTACAAGACGACAATTTTATTTCGAGGTCAAAGATCTATGATGGTCTCCGTGGGCAGGAAAATGGATAGCAATGTTTTCCATTGATATATTTAGAACACTGCGATCTCCAACCCGCCTGCCAAGCATGGAGGTTTAGGTTTAGGTTTAGGTTAATGGGCTCCTCTTTCCGCACTTGATCTCTAACTTGGTCCTTTGTACGTAGTTAAGGCGTGCTAATTTAGCCAGCCCAGCTCCCTCCAGAAGTCCAGCAGTCTCTTCGGACGCTCGCAGATCACTCGGAGGGACCCCGTTCCTAATGTGACTTTTACCCTGTGGTCCTTTAGTCCCTCACACTCCAGGACCACATGGGCCGCTGTTTCCTCGTCTACTAGGCACCCCCTGCATAAAGGGCTGTCTGTAGCTCCTATTGTGAACAGTAGTTTGTTCAGGAGGAGGTGTCCTGTTATTGTACCAACTACTGTCCTAAGTTCTTTCCGTTTGAGATCTAGCAGTTTATTAGTTAGTCTAGGTGATCGTTCGGTCACTACCAACTTCGACTGTCTACATCCTATTGTGTTTTGCCAATGCTTATTGTGCTGGTCCGTAGTGTGTTTGCTCACCCATGCTCGCAGTGTGTTAAAAGAGAGGGGTAGGGACGGAGGAGGACCAGCAATTTCCGTCCCTGATCCCTTTCTTGCCAGCTCATCGGCGGCATCGTTACCCATCGAATTGCTGTGACCCTTGATCCATTGTATCGTAACCCTGTTCGTCAGGGAGATATCTTCCAGTGCCTGGTGGCACTCCAGGATTAGGGCAGAGTTTATGCTGTTCAAGACTGACATGCTGTCCGATAAAATACGGATACCTTGGTCGCTTATACCAAGTCTCTTTACTCGCATGGCGGCCTGTGTGATTGTGTAGCATTGGAATATGGTACTATGTTCCCCTAGTGGTATGGAACTCTTAATATTCAGATTCAGCGAGAAGATCCCTCCACCGGTGCCTTGGTCGGTCTTAGATCTATCCGTATAGATACGGACTTCTCCTATCCCAGACCAGTCTGCCTCCGTTTCCGCAGTTTGTATCTGGTATCTCTTTCCAAATGTGAACTGTTTTGCGATTCGGTCACACTTGGAAGCATGGCTTATGGCAGGTTATGGCAAAGATCTCCCCTTTCGTGGGAGTGGCGTGAAGTCCTTCAATTGACTATTACGGGCTATGAAAAGGACTCCCATCCGTCCCGCACAATGCGTTACGGAGAAGCCGATTCGCCAGAGCCTCGTCCGTCTCCCAGCAGGCGGACCACGTGCAAGTGAGGTTGGCTTGGGTTCCTGGAATGGTGATGGGGAATGGATGAAGGCGGATCCCGAGTCCTTGCGTGTCGCGCGGGAGCGCAACGATGATGCTGATGAGTGGTACATAGTGGTGGTGGTGGGCGTACAGGTTTGACGCCATAGTTAAAAAATTTGAATTTGTATACTTTATTAGAAAATTACTAAATATTTTCCCGGACAGCACTTTCAGCGTTGTGGTCCAAAATGAATGATATCCTTTACAGAAGAATCTACATTTATTAAAACAAGTCAATTTATTTACATTTCTGTGGAAAATACTCATCGATAAAGCGCTCTACTTTTGTAAATTTCTATAGAAACGAACTGTAAGTACTAGCTTTTATTTTATTTATTTATTTATTAAATCTTCATGCACAAAATAGTACAAAGGCGGACTTAAAGCTAAAATAGCCTTATCTACCAGTCAACCAGGAGATAAAGGGTAAAGAAAAAGTAAGGCGGTGCAAGAGAAGCTACTAAACAAGATGGAGGAGGGGAACCGTTAATGCAATTATAGCCGAACCAGAGATAACAATACAGATAAATAGATAGATAACTGTAAATAAGTAATATAAATATTATAAAGCTAGAAATAAACGTGAGTGAGTGGGTAATATAGCAAGAATAGATGACCATACATATACTGCACAAGTAAAGGAGAGACAAAACCAGAAGCTCAGTCAAACATGAGGGAGATCGGAGACAAACTCGTGAGCCCCAACACTAAAGATTATTTATTTATTTATTTATTTATTTATTTTGGTTCACCAACAGTTTGTACACAAGATACATAGGTAGGTATAAACTATAAAAAATACATTTTGTACTCTAGTTTTAAGTGTAAAACCAATTATAGGCAAACACATCTTGTATCGTTAATCATTGATAACTAACTGGACATCATAACAACAGCAGTGAGTACTTTTATATTAAGGTAAGTTAAAACAGGTATAACAAAAATAACGAGTTACAGGGTAGTGTAGGTTAATATTATAAAACAAAATTAATTTGAAATTCAAATATGGGTATGTAAACTGGAATTTAACTATGTCAATTCACAGTGCTTCTTCGCGATCTAAGGCGCATTTTCGTCGAAAGCATGCCTGAACAAAGTGGTCTTAAAACTCATACTCTTGAGGTGGAATAAATCTACATCCGCCGCTCCGCACAAATGATTGTATTCCCGACACATTCGGGGGACTGTGGAGTGCAGGCCCAAATTAGTCCTATAATACTTATTGGTAAAAGTTCTTTTGTCTACGACGCGGCTATGTATTCGTGGAACATTGAGGTTCAACTGTTCAATCAGTTGAGGACAGTTGACCAGACTATTGGCAATTTTGTACAATAACATCAAATCAGCAATCCAACGTCGCTTCCTAAGTGGTATCACTTTAAAAAAGGCACAGCGTTCCGAGTAAGAAGATAGAGAATGTTTCTTTCCTTGGTGAATTGACAAATAATAAAGAAATCTTCTCTGTACTTTTTCGATCCTATCTATATTGCATCTATACTGAGGACTCCATACACTAGAGCAATATTCCAAGTTACTTTGAACTAAGGAAAAGTAGGCTATTTTCAAAGCAGATACTGTTCGAAATTTCTTACAATTACGCCACACGAAACCTAGCATCCTATAAGATTTTTTAACTATTTCATCCAAATGAAGATTGAAAGAAAGCCCACTGTCGAAGATAACCCCAAGATCTTTAATACTTTTTACTTCATCCAGTACCTTGTCTCCGATTTTATATGTCGTCAAAATGGGTAATTTTTTCTTTGTAAATTTTATATGCATGCATTTATTGATATTTAATTGTAGTTGATTAATTTCACACCATTCATACACATTATCTAGATCTTGCTGGAGTAAGAGTGAGTCTGAAGAGTCCTCGATAACCATGTACAGTTTTAAATCATCAGCAAAAAATAAAAATTTTGAATGGGTGATCCGATATGCCAAATCGTTGACAAATATGAGGAACAGTAGCGGACCCAGGTGCGATCCTTGGGGAACCCCGGAAGTGGCCTCAAATGGGTCCGACACGTACCCACAAACTGCTACTTTTTGTGAGCGAGATGACAAGTATGATTTCATCCAACGAAGTACACTACCACAAACTCCCACTCTGGACAATTTCAAAATAAGCAAATCGTGATTCACTCTATCGAAGGCCTTGCTTATATCAGTGTATACTGCATCGACCTGACGCCCTTTGTCTACAGATTCAGCTAAATCACTGAAGTATTGAGTAAGATTGGTGGTCGTGGACATTCTATTACGGAACCCATGTTGACTTGGTACTAAAATTTCACTTACGAGGTCCGAAATGTGTGGGTACACTAAGGATTCGAAAATCTTGGCCGCTATATTTAAGAGACATATTGGTCTGTAATTTTTGACATCATTAATGTTACCGGTCTTAGCAATAGGCACAACGTAAGCCATCTTCCATAAATTTGGAAATGTTCCAGTGCTTAACGACTTGTTGTATATCATAAACAGAGGCTGGCACAAATAAGACGCACACTCACGATAAAAAATAGGCGGAATTCCGTCAGGCCCTGGTCCTTTCTCAACGTTTAATGCTAATAGATATTTTTTAACGTCGTCTAAGGGTATATAAAAAGATCCCAATGCATTATCGCTGGCAGTTAAGTTAAGGCAATCGAAACGTATAAAATTTGATTCCCCAACTGTGTATACCGAGGAAAAATGTTTGGCAAAAGCGTTACAAACGGATTCTGGAGATGAAAGTTTGGTGTCATTCAAAACCATTTCTCCGGGAATGTTACTATGGATTTTTCGTTTCGACTTGACGAATGACCAGAAAGATTTCATATGTTTCATATATTATTGAGGTAATACTCACGAACAGCTTTCTTAAATGAGTATTTGCTGGAGAGCAATCTAAGATCGGGAGGGAGTTCATTCCAGAGCCTTACAGCCCTCAGTACAAAAGAATTAGAAATAAAACAAGTACGGTGAAGAGGAAGATTTAATAATAAGTTACTCGAGGAGCGAAGGTCACGGTCGTGGGTGTCAGAGAGAAACTTGAATTTAGTTTTAAGGTAGTTGGGGGTGGCTGGATCAACTAAGATGGAATGAAGTAGAGATAGCATTCTTAAATTACGGCGTTGGCGGATGGGCAGCCACTTAAGCTTGGCACGAAATTCGGAAATGTGATCGTACTTGCGCAGGCCGAAAATGAATCTGATGCAGTTGTTCTGAAGACGTTCCAGCTTTAGGAGGAGATCTTGGTTAATGTCAGAGCAACATACGTCAGCATAGTCAATAATGGGTAAAATTAGAGACTGCACAAGTAAGATTTTAGTTGCAGGAGGAAGAAAGAATTTAAACCTGTAGAGGGAGCACAGAGTCCCAGTTACCTTCCTGCTAACCTCAGTCACGTGGCCTGACCAGCTAAAAGTACTATCAATGTGTAGCCCCAAATCCTTTACCTGGGGAGAATAAGGGACAACCACACCGTTGAAATGGATTGGAGGAACCCGGGAAATGTCGAGGCGCTTAATTTGATACGGGCTACCCAGAATAACGGCTTGGCACTTAGAGGGATTAACCGAGATACCGAATTTGGAAGCCCAATTCTGGACAGCATCGAGATCCTTGACAAGAGCAGACACCGCATCAGAGATATTAGCAGCCTCCGTGTCCGCATATATCTGCAAATCGTCAGCATACAGGTGATACGAGCAGCTGAGATCACGAGTAAGTTGGTTAATAAAAATTGAGAAAAGAAGGGGCGAAAGGATACCACCCTGCGGGACACCCGTCTCAAGGGTACACCAGCTAGACGTTAAACCATCAGCCGTAACCGCCTGCCGACGACCGCGAAGATACGAGGTGAACCAATCAACAACCGCGGACGACACACCGAGATGCGATAAGACAGCAAGCAGGATGTCATGATCTACGTTGTTAAAGGCATTGGAAAAATCAATTAAAACAAGGATTGACAATTTAGTGTTCTCCATACTCTCCCTCACATCTTCGGTAACCTTAAGTAGAGCAGTAGCCGTACTATGTCCAGGTCGGAAACCGGACTGGAACGGACTTATCAGGTCATTGGAGAGCACAAAGGATGACAATTGTTTGTGGACAATGGCCTCGAGAATTTTCGACAGATAGGGTAGAATAGAAATAGGTCTAAGATGATTTAACGAAGTAGGAGAGGAGATTTTGGGAAGTGGAATGACCAATGCCTTACGCCAAAGATTAGGAAAGGAGGAAGTAGAGAGTGAAAAGTTGATAATATGTGTTAATAATGAAAGGACAGAATTAAAAATGTGAAAGATCATGTCCCTGCCTACCCCATCGCATCCCACTGCCTTAGATTGAACGGATATAAGAGTTTTCCTGACTTCATCCTCAGAGACCGCGCAAAATTCAAAGGACTGAACTGAAGGCCTAGGCAGAGAAGCAACAAAACCGACAGTATCCGCCTTAATGTCCTTATCCAATTGAGGTGTAGCAGAAAAATGTCGATTTAGGACGTCAGGACAAAAAGGCAGCTTCTGCTCCGGAGCCCGTGGCTTGCCAACCCCAACCGTCTTGAGAAATTTCCATATATTAGCCGCGGAGGAATCAGTCAGGCTTTTGTGGAAGTAGCGGCGTTTCTCGTTTCTAACAATTTTATTGCTCAGATTGCGTGCGTATTTATATGAAGACCAGTTCGACTCAGAACGATCCGCTTTAAACTTACGAAAGGCCTTGTTCCGCTTGAGCATGGCCATGCGAACCCCTTCAGTAATCCAAGGGCTTGGCGGATGCCTTATCCTTACAGTACGTTTGGGTGCATGCGTATCAAATAAAGACAAAATGGCTTCGTTAAAAATATGTATCTTCTCATCAATGGATGATGCAGCAAGACACGCACTCCAATCCAGACTTGCCGCATCCACCCCAAGCGCGTCCAAGTCCATGCCCCTAAAACTGCGCAGATTAATAGTCACTGGTTTAGGTTTAGGCGGTTTGATGTTGAACTCCAAGTAAATAAGGTCGTGCCTGGAAAACCCCGGTGCTGACATTTGACCATGATTAGTGGCCAATGCGCAAGAGGAGGCAAGTATGAGGTCAAGCCAGGTATCAGGAGACTCAAAATTTGTGTGAGTGGGTTGAAGAGGGAGCACGCGAAGGTTAGCTGACTCAACCAAAGAGATAAGCTTCCGGCTTCTGAGACTAGGCGTGCAGAGATCAGTGTTAAAATCACCCATCACTATCGCATGCGAATTCTCCGAAGAGACAGACACTAGAAGTGAGTCAAGCTGTGAGAAATAATCAATGCTGGGTGGACAATAAATTACTCCTAGGGCGAGTCTGACGCCCCCGACCTTAGCTTCCAAGATTAGGTATTCAGGAGCAGCCGAGTAAGTAGGGCATGAGGAAGCCATAATTTTATATGGTATATCCGCACGCAAATAAATCGCGACACCACCTCCACGTTTCCCAATGCGATCGTTGCGAATGAGGACGTACCCAGGAAGACCGAATGAAGTGGAGGGCAAAGATGGCTTCAACCATGACTCGGAAATGAGTAAAGCATGTACGGGGACTGACGAGAAAGCCTCCACAAGATCTGAATAATGTTGTGGGATACTCTGGGCATTCAAATGGCAAACGTTTAGCGAGCTGCTATTTGTGAAAATATTACGCAAAGAGACAGATATATTGTTGTCAATTGAGTGGAAAGACGAATTAGGAGACGAATAGGCGGAGTAAAAGGAGCCCTCAGTATCGGACATGCCACACAAATATAGATATGTTATGTAGATTTATTATGTGTTGGTGGGTATTCAAAATAAATATAATATTCCGGTAAGCTATAACTAAATGAACGGTTTTAAAACTATTAAAATAGGGGTTTGAACAAATTCAAGATCGCGACCTGCCGGTCGACTAGTAACTGTGATATGACTAATCACAACTAATAACCAATACTTAACTAAAAAAACACAATA
Source organism: Blastobasis lacticolella (assembly GCA_905147135.1). Lineage (NCBI taxonomy): Eukaryota > Metazoa > Arthropoda > Insecta > Lepidoptera > Blastobasidae > Blastobasis > Blastobasis lacticolella. The sequence goes on from LR990051.1 coordinate 17,514,831, forward strand.
ACAAAATAAAATTCTAATGAAACAATAAGTTGATCAAAATTAATATTGGGATTTACCAGATTAGGCTTACAAAAGTAGAATGTTATTGAGCTTACAAACTTTTTGTGCCGGGACTGGTAAAAAGAAACATAAAAAAGAGGAATGAGAAATGAGTCCAGGCCGGTAAAAAAAAAAAAAAACTCAAATGCGTATTGGCAGTGACATTGACATTGAGTGTAGTGACAGTGACAGATATAGACAAATTCACTTGACACGACGAAATATTGCCTGTTTGTTTACTTTACGTATTTGAAGCAAAAAATGTAAAAGAAAGTGGGTAAAACTAATAAATTACAAAAAGCTATACATACAGCAAAGCGTACAACATAATATACGCTACGTGCTCACTAAACTATACTACATACAGTGAAGTGAAAACAAAAAACAAAAACATGAATGGTAACATGCAGTTAGCTACGAGAGCAGAGAATATCATGCTTAGCGAACGACTTTCTTCCTATCGCGCTGACTTTTCTTCATTGGCGCGTCAGCGCTTTTCTTCAAAGAGGGAGCGGGGGTGACCGTAGGAACAGACGCAGTGTTTTCCTGCCGAGGGCTTGAAATATTTCCTGGAGAAGGGTTAATGTCTTCCTTGGGATACTTTCCTGTGAGAATATCCAATTCCGCTGCAGTGTAGACGCGCTTTATCCCACCAGAGGGAAGCTTGACCACAACACAACCCTCTGCAGTCCATACACCTCTCATCCCGAAATGAAGCCGAGCTGCTATAAAAATTGACTGTCGGGTCTTAGTCAAGAACTCATGCAATACAATGTTGGTACCTTTCAATTTAGTTTTGTTAGTCCAAGCAGCCACACGAACAGCGTAATCCATGAATCGTACCAAGACTGGACGGGGACCAGTTTTGTCATCAGAAAGTCCACCCAAGCGATGACATGAACGAATAGATTGAGGAGATGCTTCGCCAATATTTAATTGGTTATGTAATACATCAACTACTGTGGATGTTAAAACTTCGTCCGTTTCTTCCTGGATGCCGTTGAATAGAAGATACTTCCTTCGGTGTCTCGATTCCATGGAGTCAACAACTCCACTCAACCCATCCATTTGCAATTGGATGGCAGAGAAAAATTGCAGAGCAAGATCCGTAAAGGAGGTGAATTCACCTGCCAATTTGTCAGCAATTGGAGACTTAATAGCATTAAGTTCGGCCTGGAAATAGCTCATCTTCTCCGAGATCAATGCTGACAGAGCCTTTTGGTTCTCTGAGACATCCTTAAGAGTGGCCATGATTGATTTAAATAGTGAAGAATTAAGGTATACTTAGTTGTGATGTGACAATAATTGAAGTGAGGTTATGTCACCGGCAGGATTGCAGATCTCTTCTTTATTAGTGCATACAAATGGATGCAAACAGTATGGTATGTAATTTATCACCCACTTGTACCAGTAAAAGTAGTTTAACACAAAATGATGCACAATTACTAATAATTACAATAAATTGATGATCCACTAGTTGTTTATTACTTTAGTCCTACCGCCGTTTTTTTTGTCTGCGATGGCCGCTTAAAACTCGGTTGTTTTGTTATCTACGTTCCAGACCCGTTCCCGCGGGAAGTAGGTACCGTAGTAAGTAAGTACCAATTTACAGGAAAACCGAAGTGGAGTAGAAAATGCAGGAAAAAGAACCCTGGCAGAAGCCGAGAGGCCCAATACCGAACGATATAATTATTACCTTTGAATGGCTTGGGTGACAATTTTTACCCTCGACGAAAAAAGAGGAGTATTAAAAGAATGGCTGTAGAAGTTCGTATGACGGGGGGGAATATCTAGGGGCAAATTATTTGTAGATCCGATTATGTGTATGCATGTAGGTATGCTTAACCGGTGGTAATCCGATGTTTTTCTTAGGTTAGGTAGTTATTCGTTTATGTTGACGAGCAATTCTAGCATATGAGAAGAATTTTATAGGTTTGTTGATCAAATCTGAACGCATTTTCAATAAAACCCAGTCTAAGTTATATGGGTTTGAAAGACGTCTAACATGCCAAAATCACAGTGTTTTCGTTCACAGTCATTCATGTGGTATCATAAGCAAATGGTAAAGTAACTATACAAAAAACCAACCCGCCTTCGTAAGTTAAAAGATTAATACTTACTGCAAAGTCGTGAACGATTGAAACCTTAGGATCTACACAGACTCCTTGCCTTCTGGCAAGTGTGCAGTTCATACTAATCGTTACGAAGATTAAAATAAAGTCGCTCGAGGGACGTAGGCGGACGTCCGACCAAGGTAAGGTCGCTCGCGAATCTGAAAGCTACTTTATGTTATACTTTATAAAGATTAGTTTCAACTGCAGTGCCTCCTAGATCAGCCATGACGCAGTTTCGTCAAGAGTGAATAGGTATCTTCTAGGCACGCATGCTACATCTTCGACCTCATCGTCGCTTTCCATCAGGTGAGTTGAGGTCAAATGCAAGCCTATTTACAATAAATAAGGGGGTGCAACAGCCCCTGTTTATTTCTTACAAATTAGCAAACAGAAATCTAATCAGAATCGAGGTGAAATCGAGAGCATTCCATCCTAAGCGGTTGAAAATTACATTATTTAAGGCAGTTTCGAACACCGAAGAAAGTTGAATAGATTCTACTAGACTGTAGGAGGAGTCAAAGTAGAAGTATCTCCGCAGTTTACGATAATCGGTCACCCATTTAAAGCTGATCTTGAGTAATAGTAATAAACTGAGAATTCCAAATCATTACCAACGCGTAGGTGCTTTAATAAAATAACATTAAGATGGTAATCGTTTATTGCAACACCTTGAAGTAACCAATAACCAAGAAAAAATTATTATCTTTTCGATTTCATGAATTTACACTTATTATTTCGTATACATACGAAGATTATTATCAATTCTCGTATTTGTTTTTGGGGTCTTGTATCCGTGATAAGTCCGGCAGAGTAGAATAGCACAAACCCCTTACAATCTTGGGTGTCGTACAAGGCGACTAATGTTTTCGAGGCACAAGATCTAGAGTCTCCTTGACTGGAAATGGGCAGAAGCGTTTTCATTGTTAGATTAATAACACTGCGTTTTCTAATCCACCTGTCAAGCGTAGAGATTATGGCAATAACCTCCTCATGCGTGGGAAAGGCCTAATAGCCCTGCAGTGGACATTTAAGGACAGTAATAATTATAATGATCCGTAGAACCCTACGGATCATTATTATTATCATACCAAAAAGGACCCTATAAATAATCCTCTAGGAATTGTCTGTCTGTCTATTGGAACTGTATCATATATCACGTTTTTCACAGGATAGGATAAATGGACACACCCGCAACTTTTTACCAAGCTATGCTAAACTCTTTCCACAACTTTGCGGCTTTGGGGGAGCCTGTTGGATTCTTTTCCTGTTTCCTAACGAAGAAGCTCTAATGAATTAGATTATTTTTAGCCGTTGGTTCGTTGTACTCCTTCGTGCCAATGTGTCCCTACTGTGTCTGTCTATTTTTCTCATGTTATCCGCCTTTGCTGCCTTTTTTCCTCATCGTTTTGTCTTCTGTCATCTGTCTTCACAAAATCAAAATTCAGCTCCGATTTCCTCAACTGTCTTGTTCTTAGTTTCAGGGAGCTTGAAATATATGAATATTATGAGAATAACCTGCACTAAAATGTGTTGGAAACTCTGCAAAAAGAAAAAATATATTTAAGTATTACCTATTAGATTTTGCGGTATGGGCACGTATGAAATGATGCGAGAGAGAGAAATACTATTCATGACATGTCAGACATGTCGGAAGTCGACATATTTTATCAATTATTCCCATTCCGGAACTCATGGATCGCATGACGTGGACATTTCTCTAGGGACAGACAGATAGGCGCGTAGTGTCACTACACCTTCGAGCGCAGCGAACTCAAAATTGTTGGCATTTTGTCTACCTAAAGCTTACGTGATTGTAATAATTAAGGTAAAAATCATCAATAAATGAGCGAGCGTAGCGATATCGAAATATTTGACATTTTGGCTCGCGTATTTGTAAACATAAACTGAAACAGAAATAAATAAATAAGCGAGGGGAACGAGCTCGAATTTTTGGCTATCAAACAACTTGCCTGATTGTAACAAGAGATATTTTTAAAATTTGATGAGCGAGCGAAGCCGGCTCGAAATTGTTGACATAATGCTTATCTAAACAGCTTGCTCAAGCAACTCACGCCACTATTATTATTCTTAATTGTCTCCTCTTTTTCCCTAAATTACACCTTACAAAGCAGAAGGTCGCTTATGTGGAATGAAAAACTTCTTTTTATACTCACAACCACGTCCAAAGGGGCAATGGTGATCATAATGGTGAACCAGTTGACAGTGACCGCTATGGTGGTGGCGGCCAAAAGGGCGGGCTGGTTGAACAGTTCTGAAAGTATAAAACCAGTCTTCAACGTCCTAAAGTCGTGAGTTCTCGCTTCCGAGTCAGTTATGTGACATTCCCGCTTCTTCTGATGCCAGGTAAGTTTGAGCACTGTTTCTCAGGTATCCCTGAGGCAGTTTTTTTTTTTTTTTTATGCTATACGGCAGACAAACAGGCAAGCGGGCCACCTGATGGAAAGTGGTCACCGCGGCCTATGGACATCAGCAACACCAGGGGAGTCACCAATGCGTTGCCCGCCTCTGAAGAGACCTGTAATATACCTCTTGAACGATCCCATGTCATAGTCCAAAGGAAACACTGTGGCTGGGAGCTCATTCCACATCCGAATCGTAGGATATGACCAAATCAGCGCAGAAGAGCGTCCACGTACAGTCTTATTATCAGATATCCCTCACGCTAAGGTTACGCACTGGGTCAAGTCGTGTAATGCCGCAATGTGCAGTTACAGGTTCCTTAAAGGCTGGCACCGCATCCGCACCCCTTAGATTGCAGGTATCCTGGACGATGGAGGCCGCTTTCGATCAGGTGGACCATCCGTCCATGTGCCTCTAGAGGCAACAAAAAAAAAGGTCGCGAATTTGCTTCGTCGGTGCTGACCTTTTGTCGCAACTACAGAGGCTTTCCATGGTCTGTTTTGCTATATTTAAATACATAAAATAATTACACAATAATTACACAATTGACGTTCATAAGAGTAAGTGTTTGTGTAAACCTCACATGAATAAAAATATTTTGATTTGATTTTGATTGATTGATTTGATTAAACTAAATTGTCCTCTTTTAATTTAACAGAACAATTGTTTGAATCAAAAGTTGCTACAGAGCATTTCTACAGCAACCCTATTATTTTCAAGCAATTTTACGTGGATAATTACTGTCTCAGCTAATGAAAGGCTGGGAAAAATTGTACCGCCATTAACGTCGAACCGCGACTCGTGCAGCAGACAGTTTAAGAGAGGTAGGGCATAGCGGGGTATCCTGTTCGAATTGGAGCCGCCCGACTGGGGAAGTACGGGGCCGCAGAGCAGTACCTCCACCTTACAGAATACCGCAGCTAAATAATACTCTTTTAAATATTATTGTGTTTCTGCCGGTGAGTAAGTTATCCAGTGCTCCATGGGGTAGAGATTTGGGGAACTGTAGCTTTGGCAGTGGAGGGGCATTTGCCTTTTTGCTGCCAGAGCAACGTATTATAGAGGTGGGCAACGCATTAACGATACTCTTCGCAGATATCCGAGATACTTGAATTTATTGACAGCTTCGTTTTTTTCAGGTATAGACAATTTCAAGATCCGTACAACAACCAGCCATGTAGAATAGATACCTTTAGCGATGTTCAGTGTCAACCCTCCATATCAGCAATGAAGCATGCAGGGTTAAAGGGTGCTTGCTCTTTTAATTTTGTTAAAATAACAGCCTCCTGAAATGCATAGCTGACAAATTAGAGAGTCCTGTCATGTGGGTACTCACGCAGCGGACGCTATCTAAACTTAAAATATTATATTATCAAATAATTAAATTAATAATTTTATGACATAGGTATTATAAATTTTGCTAACATAGACTAAGATTTACTAACAACAAATGGACCACTGTTGTCTATTCAATAAATATATTATTATTATTATTAAACAACCATGAGTCATGTTAGACTTTGAGGGCGCCGTAGGAAATCCTAGTAAAAACTTTAAAAAATTGTGCCAGGTTGTGCACGGGCAGACCAAAGTTTTGTGGGTCTCCTAAAGTCTACTACTGCTACAAAGTAAATTTTTTCTTGTACTCGATGACGTAGTATCAATTCAATTATTTATTTTATTTTATTTTATTTATTAGTTCATTTCACGGTTTAACAGCAGTTAATTACATGTAAAATATAAGAACATTATGGTTGAAATGCCAATGACAAAACTGCATTTTAAAATTTTAAATATATAGCCCGTAAGGCAGTAAATTCAGTTATTATTTATTCGAGCCTTGGGTATGCTCAACGCGCTCCTGGCATCGGCACCCGACTGTGATTTATTTGCCTGGCGATAGATGGGTGTGTGCAAGGAATGCCTGAAGTGCTGCGAGAGGATTAATGAATGATAATATTTTATAATAGAAACTGATATATCTACAGCTTTCAGTGAATTGGTTAATAATGTAATACTGTAAAGTTGTTTTTTAAATAAATAAATGTCAGAGAGAACCAATAAATCAAGCTTGAGGTTGAAACACGAACCTGTGAACAGAAACCAGGATATGGGAGCGGGGCCCACAGCATTTGCCGCCACGTACAGAGACGCAACCACGTACCCACTGGGCAACCACCCGTAGTAGAACTGTGGAATATACAATTAACGTTTTACACGTTAGTACACTTTGCTACACTTATGGTTGATGTTTATTTTTTATTATTATTACTCACAATGCCCACCGAGCACGCCAGCATGCCTCCGAAACCGGCCAGCAGCAGTTTCTTACGACCAGCGACCTCCGCCAGGAACATACTGACCACTGTCATCACCACGATCAATGAGCACATGCCTGGAGAGACACAAGTACTTCATTGAACTCTGATACTTTTAGGGAACACTGTGGGATTTTTCGGGACAATTATTTTACGTTGATGACTATGACAAATTTTAAGCATTCCTGCGTGGGGTGGCCAACATGTCATTGTGTTTCCTTCCTCCTACCCCCCCCCCCTTTTTTTAAGATTGAAAGAAATATGTAATCCTACTCAATAAAGAACTTTGAACTTTGAACTTAAATGCAATAAAAAAAATTGCCCATCTTGCCCCCAAAAAGTGACCCCCCATATTTGAAATCCGCCTGAAATATTAGCGTTACAAGTCCAGGTTTGGGTCACAGAAATTGGCATGAGTATCGTTCAATTTAATCCAGTAGTTTCGGAGAAAATTGGCTGTGACAGACAGACAGACGATCCACGAGTATCCTACAGGGTTTCCGTTTTTTACGGCCGAATGAAACCCAAAACAGAGTCGGTATCAAATCCTCTGTCCTCTTACCCAGTTGTGCGAACTGCGACTGCTCTTTCGACATGCCTATGTCATTGAAGACTTCCATGCCGAAGTGCAATAACACGTTGATCCCAGAGAACTGCTGCGCCACCATCACCACCACGACCACGAAGAGCGGCCGGTTCAGCTCGCGGTTGGTAAATAAGTGGTGCAGCCTGAATTCCTTGCTGCATTTATTCTTCTCTGCTTCCTGCTAACATGCATTAACACTTATTTTTTTAAAGTTGACATTGCCAGAACGACTTGTTGTTTCTTAGTGGTAACTGATAAATAACTTAAAACTTGTGCAATATAAATCATCAGCCGCGGAGTGAGACCACTGATTCTCGTAACACAGGTTTACCTAGCTCATGGCAGCGGAAGATCTTAGTGATATTAAAAGCCGTTATTATTAAGTAGCTCGAGACACTGCAATGTTCTGTACGTTGTCTTATCTTATGTGAATAAACTTTTTATTTATTTATTTTGTAAGTATTTCATCGGTTACCACGAATCTTGGCTTTCGAGTAGCCCGATATTCGGATATAAGTCTGAGGTACGTATGAGGAAGTGTCAAGAGAGAGCTACTGTTGCCGTTACTTGCTGTTAGCGTTGCGTCACTTGCCAGTGTAACAAACGAGTATAATAATTCCGCAATATTGCGGCACCTCATACTCGTATCTTCCTAGGGTCGTACCGCCTCACTCCAATTGAACGCCACCATCTTGAATCTTCATCCAATACTATAGAATGACGTCACAACACCCCATTCGAATACACTCCACTCCTATAGAGCTTATTCTATAAAATGTACTGAAATGTTAAATTTTGAATGACTTGAAGTTGGTTAAACTCTAACTTAATGGGAGTTGATTTTATGTTTCGTTCTACTAACATCATTTCATGCTTTTTAGTGTCTATTTGATTTTGAATGCATCATATTTATAAAACAATGTTGAATATTTTTATAAAACGACATCAGGCAATACGAAATCAGGCAACGTTGGAACACTTTGCCTGCGAGTGTGTTCCCTGATCATTACATGTAATCTGGCTGGACTGAATAGGCTGTTCCTAAATAGGCGTGCTCCATCTCCGGTCGCATCGTCACTTACTAGTAGGTCTGGTAAGGCTAGTCTAATAAAATAAAAAAAGAGTCTTATATTTGATTGCCATCTCACCTGATGTTAAGTGCAGATGCCGTCCACGCTGGAGCCTATCTGTCTATTTAATACCTAGTCACTCTAGTCTTAACGAAACCTAAGTTGTAGCGCTCTTAGGTAATCTCTGTAGGTAATCTTAATTTAATGTAACTTATGGCAATCACCTGGTGCATTTTTTCAATTTCATAATCGACGTTGTCGTCGCCTCTTAACCAGATTAATGCTGAAAATTAAATGGAAAATTAGCGACTTACAGTCACAACCAGTACACGCGTATTCACAAACGAAACTTTTCTAAGTATGGAAAAAATACTATGAGTTCTCACAGTGTTCGTCTGTTAAGTAAATGTACTGCAGCTCTTTGATTGGTAAATTTGTGCGATCGCGAGTACTGTAAGATCTCTTAGTAAAGTATCGTTTCTAATTAGGTCTCGTACTTAGTTTCTCAGAATTGATACGGGTGTTAGATTAGAACTCGGTATGGAATTAGTGGCCTGTCTGGCCCAGTGGATAGGTATTTTGGTATTGTTAAGTGTACCGGAACGAAATGGAACGGGAATGGAGTATACCCAAAATGGTAAATGTAGACTGATTGAACGCGACAGTTGGATATTATGCGCAAGAACGTCTTAGATAAAGGAATTAGTAAGCTATATAAATATGCATTTGCATACTTTTCGCCCGTGTACTTGTTTTTACGCGAATTTCCGAAGGTCGAAATTTTGACAACTGTAAAAAATTTACCTCTTTTTTACACTTTTATTTTATTTTAAACACGATGCACAAGGATGAAATTCCTAAATTTGACAGCGCTTAGTAATCTCGTCAACTAAAACGTTCTCGCAAATTTGGATACTGTAAAGAATACGACACCTCCAACTATCATGTGCACTCAGTCTAATTCTAGTAATTTTAGGGAGACGTGGACATAGGTGAAATCAGACATGTCATCCGAATGGAGGTAATAAATTTTACGTGACCGCACACGCGGTACGCGATTGCACACATTCAGCAAGACCGACGGCACGTTTAGTATTAATATTCTCGTGACGACGGGCTAAAGCGGCCATTTGTAAATACCTACTAGCGAACGGGGTTACTTTGAATTGCTGAGAACATTGGTCACTTACTGTGCCTTATGAAATTCTTACGGAAAATGTGTCTCATTATCAATCATCACTATCTGAGCATTACTTACCACTTTGAGCCTGCTTGTCCTGACCCTTACTCATAAGATACTTCGGAGACTCAGGGCATAGAGGCAGCATCACACACTGCAATGCGGCCGGAGTGACTGTAAGCGCGAGGAGCCAAGGCCAGGCTGACGGGGTGCCCAGTACCAGACCCAGCCCTTGGCACAGCAGAAGCCCAATTGTTAGCATCAGCTGGTATACTGTGCAGACCTTTAAAAGTAAGGAGTTGTAAATTTAAGTTATAAAATGACAGCTGCAGTATTCTCAAGTCATATTAAAACGAATTGCAGTTAAGACGAGATTCCATTCAAATTTTAAATCCTGTGTAACTTTGAAACAATATATTTTAAGGAAAATCTGACAAACCACAACCACAAAATTGGTTTATAAGTCACGTATACAAAATTTCATTGGCTTTGCTAGTGTAATATTAAACATTATATAATCAAACTACGTTTACATGGAGCGCGCTAGAGCGCTGGAGCGTGCTAGGGGAAACTAGCCCAAGCGTTCTAGCTTGCATCTAGATCACCATTATTATAATTATAAGGTGTAGTGACGATTTTCCAAAGGCTACTACGTTTACACGGAGCAAGCTAGAGCACTGGAGCGCGCTAGGACAAACTAGCCAAAGCGTTCTAGCTTGCATCTAGATCACCATTATTATAATTATAAGGTGTAGTGACGATTTTCCAAAGGCTACTACGTTTACACGGAGCAAGCTAGAGCACTGGAGCGCGCTAGGACAAACTAGCCAAAGCGTTCTAGCTTGCATCTAGATCACCATTATTATAATTATAAGGTGTAGTGACGATTTTCCAAAGGCTACTACGTTTACACGGAGCAAGCTAGAGCACTGGAGCGCGCTAGGGCAAACTAGCCAAAGCGTTCTAGCTTGCATCTAGATCACCATTTGTGACGATTGACGATTTTCCAAAGGCCGCAGATGAGTTCTGCCAAGTTATCTGATGATGATGATGATGAGCCTTAGAGGAGACTCAGACCCATTGATGACTTGGAAGAGACGAGTCCACCAGTGCACGGTTAGTATGGTTTAGTGAAAGAATAAATGAAAAAACATACTGATCCTCTAATTGACGTCGGTGAAATTTCAGCCAAATACAAAGGCGCCAGGCCCGAACTGAGTCCACTGTTGAAGCCTATAAGCAACCTGAAAGAGAATAACATGCATATCAAAAACGAAATACAAAACAATTGCGGCCGCTGACGATAATACTGATAATACAAATAATTTTAAATATTTAAAATAAGTGAGCGTAACTTATTTTATTTTGGGCCGATTTTTCAATTCTCAGCTATCATTTACTTGCCCGATAAAGTAAAATACTGCCCAATTAAAACAATCTATAATTTTTCAGTTATTTATGATTTTATTTTAGTCGCATATAACTTTTGAGACTGATATGTTTTATTTGATGATTGAAAAATCAGCACTTAGTCTTCTTTATCTATGAATCACACTAAATATTGTAATTGAGGTAAATAAAGCACATTTTAACCCATACGTGCCCAAAACAACTTTCGGTTTCGATTTGCGCAATTTTTTTATGTGTTCTGTATAGGGTATTTTAACATTTTGACAAGGTTTATTTACATATATGTGTGTCAAGTACGTTTTTTTAGGTACTTCGAAAACATATATACATTGGGCCTATACATATAGGTATATAGCTGACGGTCGCACGACCGATGCTAATTAGGACAGCGCCCTAGCGTGGAAAGAATAGGATGCATGAACGGTTTTTAATTTACCTTCCAACTGCAAGTAAGGTTATTGAGGCGGCAGGCTTGGCAGAGCTCTCGCAAATCACAGCTAAGAATACCAGCATATTGTTGGCTAGTAGACCACCCCTCCTTCCTAGTCTGAAAAACAAACAGGGCATGAGGCCTGGGGGCCAAGTCAGCTAATTTTATTTAAGTCACATGCCATTGATATTCAATTGAAACTCAATTGAGACTCCATTACGATTGAGTCGAATCGGGTATTCTGCAAAAACGTTTATCTGTAGAATCGTAACAGAATCGTAATTGACTCTCAGACTGATATAATAGATAATGGTGTTGACTTCTAAAATCTACCAACAGACCACAATCAGACTGATAAATTGTCCAAAGGCAGTTCAAAGGAATGTCAATGAAAACTATTGGTCTTAAATTAGTAGCAGAATACCAAAACGTGTCAAACTTCCTATTGAGATCCAACAAGCCGGTTTCAAGGCACGCTTTTTAATGATGTTTGAGTTCTTAAAGCGCGCCATCTAAGTGATTTTTTGAGAAGTTGTTCTGGAAAACGGCTCCTTGAGATTCAATTAAAAAAATTCGTAAATTAGCATTAGCAATTAGCCTTGGGGCCTTGATAGGGTTGCCAACCCCACTATATGATATAGTATCCTACTGTTTTAGGTTTCCGACTACTATTATTTTAAAATTCTAATGTAGTAGACGAAACTACTATATTTTATCAGAAAAGTCGCTTATCAGTAGGATACACATACCGTAAAACGAAATGCTTCTGAATTTCAGTTTTAACAACTTCAATTCAGAAATAACTCATTTAAACACTATTTTTGACCACCTACTTATTGAAGATTGAAGATCAATATTATACTAAATCTTGCTGCTGATAAATGGCAACAAGTGTTCATCTACAGCAGTGACTGCAGCGAGTCCGATGGTAACTGAAGTGAATCAAGATTTTACATGATTATTAAAAAATTTACTAGTTTTACAGCTAGCCCATATTTTCTGTTACAAACAGAAAAAATTAGAGATGAGCGCAACTGATAAAGTACTTAGGTCTCATAAAAGCTGAGTTTGGTGGTTTCTAATTTAGAAATAAATTGTAATTATAATTATAAAGCGTACCTCAAAATTTCTCATCACCTAAGAAATATATAAAGTATTTTTAATAAAATATATAAATATATATTTTATTAAAAATACTTTTCAGGTGGTCCGGTAATGAATAGATAACCTTGAAATGTCTTATAGTATAACTTATGGCCGTTTAGAAAAGAATATGAAACAAAATATGTAATAAGAAGTAGCTTAGTTATGATTTTTTTTAAGAATTTTTTTTTTTACCTTATTTTACTTTTATGAACACTACGATCAGAAATGAATGGATTCCATCGGTTTTTTTTTGTTTTGTTGTTTTTGTTGTTTTATTATTATACACTAACTATACTAATATATAAACAGTACATAGTATGTCTAGCTATTGCACTTTTTTATTAAAAAATTAGCAAATTAATGAATTTTAGAAAAAAATTGCAAAATTTATTTTTTAATCAATGTTTAAACATCTTGGGTTTAAAAAAATTTATGAGTGCATGAGTAGCCAATAATTTTAAAATAATGTCGGTTTCAAGGAGATTTTATAATGATACAATTCATAAATGAATCAACAATATTTAGTGAATTATTGCCAAAAGAGAAAATTTTACTAAATAACAAAATTTGTAATAAGGGAACATTTTTGGCCCTTGTGACCTTGGTTGGCTACGCATATAATCGTTTTCGTACGCGGAACGTACGGCCTAAATAAAATATAATAGTTTATTACATTTAGGGCCGGTTTTTCAATCCTCAGATATAGTTTTGTCTGTCCGATAAAGCAATACACTGCCAAATTAAAACAAACTATAATCCTTTACAATTATGAAGTAATTATACAATTTTATTTTAGTCGCATAACAACTTATCAGACTGATATGTTTTATCTGAGGATTGAACAATCGGCCCTTAATGATACAATGAAATACATTGTACAACATATAACAACTGGTATGGTAACGACCTGCCCATAACCAGCATAAAAGGAGCTTACATTGCTATGCGCGTCTATAGAGACGGTAGCTCATCTTATACTGGCATTGGGTAGGTCAATTGACTGTTGTACCTCGAAGGCTAGTATTGCCTAGTATTACCTAGCAGCGACTACTCCAGTCAACAATCCGCCGATAATGCCGCCGAAGCAGTAGCAGTATAGAACGATGGAGATCCTGTGAGCCACCGGACTACCGTTCTCTTGCAACCAGTCGCCTATGACCTGCGGATTCGTATCATCGTTATTGTTGGGCATGTAGCTAGCTAGAAGATAGCCTAACCGACAGAAAAAGTCAAATAATATAGGTTTTAAGACCTTCGTACACTTTGACTACGCATATTATCGGGTTTGTTACCACGGTTAGTATTGTTTTTACCTCGATATTTCGACGCAGTTGCATGCGTCATGATCAACTCGTGACCATGACGCATGCAAGCTTGGTAACAAACCCGATAATATGTGTAGTGAAAGTCAAATAACCCCCGACCTTGTTTACTTACATTCAAATATTTTCTAAACTACAAATTGGACTTTAATAAAACAAGCGCCACCTGGATTAAACTGGCTTTCAAATAGAGAAAAACGCATCCAAATCGGTCCATGCGTTCGGGAGCTATGATTTCACAAATAGATACACAAAGCCACAGATATTCACATCAAACTTATAACACCCCTCGTTTCGTCGAAGGTTAAAAATAAGATGTGAAACCGTGGCCGTGTAGTGTCCGGCAGAGTAGAATAGCACCAACCTGTTACACTCGTGGGTGTATCTACAATGCCACATGTTTTGAGGTAAAACTTCTAACTTCAAAAACATTTCCCTAAGCGCTACAACTTGGGTATCTTTAAGACAAGAGTGAATAGGTAATTAATAGACAGGTATGCGCCATCGTAGACTGCATCTGCGCTTAACATCAGGTGAGCTAGCAGTCAAATACCTGTCTATTTCATTAAAAAAGGGCCTCCGTAGGCTGGAAAATGGGCGGCAGCGTTTTCCATTGTTATATGCGATCTCCAACCCGCCTACCAAGCGTGAAGATTATGGCAATGACCTCCCCTTTCATGGGAGAGGCTCTAAGTGGACTGTTATGGGCTGTTAAGTGGGTTTTTTTATGACACACGGTAGGCAAACAGGCAAGCGGGCCACCTGATGGGAAGTGGTCACCACTGCCTATACACATTAGCAACACCAATAGTATCGCCAATGCGTTGCCCACCTCTATAACACGCTGATCTGGCAGCAAAAAGGCAAATGCCCCTCCACTGCCAAAGCCACGGTTCCCCAAATACCCACCCCATGGAGCACTGGAGACCTTACTCACCAACAGACACACAACACTTTTTAAAAAAGTATTGTTTAGCTGCGGTATTCTGTAAGGTGGAGGTACTTCCCCAGTCGGGCGGCTCCAATTCGAACGGGGTAAACCTACCTCTCTTAAAAATGATGATGAAGTTGTGAAATGAGCTGGCTGAACTTACACCATGTGGCGTGTTGTAAACTCCAATGTTGTAGCCGTGTTGGAACGCAGACCAGCAGGCAGATATCACGGCAAACACTAGTCTCCTGGTGACGCCCTGTTGACAATAGGTTAGTAGGTAAAATATCAAATGAATGCTTCAACGTTTTTCATTTAGAAAACTTTCCCTTTATTTAGGGTTGGGATACACGGGCCGATGATGCACCTAATGAAAGAATACTCAATCTATTTATTTACGATCTTACAATAATAACTGTTAAATAACATGTAGGTAAAATTGTTCTAGTCATATAGTTTTCTATGGACCTTGTCAAGACACAGCAATAGAAGAGAGACACGCTACCCTTTGATAGCCAACGTACAGTCACATATTAATTGTTTTGTCTGTTTTTTCGTTAAGAAATGCATCTACAGAGTAGTAGCATTTTGTAAGCAAGTGCTGTCTTTAGTGATTGCGGTAAACTGTTATATATTTTTATAGTCATACTATGTGGACCTGAAGAATGGATTTTAGTCGGAAAGCTGGCTGGAAGAACATGCGGTGCAGTCCTTGGAGTCATCTGTAGACATTCCTTAAGAATCCTGTAAAAAGACTGTAAGAATCCCAAGCTGTGGTGCAAGGGATACTTTGGAGGGAGGGATTCCACCCCTTGCACGTGAGCAGTATAAGGCTCGCGATATACGTACAAGTGTCTAGACGTATAAGGTCCACTAGAAACTAGGTATCGCGCATCTGGACTATATTACTACTTTTAGAACTTTTGTTACCTGCAACCTTAATATAAGAATCGTAGATGTTATGGGCGACTGTAACCATTTACCATCAGGGGCCTTACCATGAACTCTTATAGCAGGATCTAAACAGAACGGCCCTGCTTAGAACGAGACAGCGCTATACGTGTCACATAAGCTTGTCTCGTTCAAACCGAAAGCAATTCTGTTTAGGTCCTGCTATAAGAGTTCATGGTAAGCCCTCAGGTGGGGTATCTGCCCGCTTGTCGCAGAGTAGCATTAAAAACCCACAGACCATCAGAATCTGGCGATCCTATCATGGTCCAAGTTCTTTGATCCTATCTCGTCTTTTCCCGCTAAAAACTCTATTGGTGGATAGCGTACAGCCAATCACGTGGCCAGCCAATAACGTGGTTATCGTAGTTCGGTATCGGTTTAGGAAATATCGTTATAAACCAAACCTACTAAAGTTGGAGATGAAATGAAATATAAAAAATGTAAACTCACAACTATCAATGTCAAAGAGACTATCCAGGGGCATAAAACCTTATTTATTTACCAAATGGTTATATGCATGATACACTTTTCGGTGTGCTTTACAAGGACTGGTAAACTTTCGAATCGATTTACCCTCATTTATTCAAACTCGGAAACTATTAATCCTAGAATACTAGTAAGAAAACTTCAATATTAGAAAGAAGTGGTCGCTATTTTGAATCTTGCATTATTTTATGTTTTATTTTATTTGAGAAAAGCAGTAAATCCCTCACTTTCCGAGCCTTTACAATAATGTATTGTAAAGAACCAAATGTTTAGAATTTCTCACCATTACCAGTGGCACAAATGAAAATTACACCTATTTTATTGAAACTGCACAAATACGAAACAAAAAAGCATTGTTCCCTATTTAATTCAGTAAAGTATTTTTAAATATTCACATAATTTTATTTCATTTTGAATTTAATAATTTTATTCAATATTTCAATAATTCTAAATAATCCACCATTTGGGTAATTTTTTTGATAGTGGCAACCCATTTTTTTTTTTTTTTTTTTTTAAATTGATCTCATAGCATACATTTCTATCAATCAACGTACCTCAGTTAACTCTATTATTATGTTTTTAATAGTAAATGAGGAGTTTTCCAGTAGGTATTTATAGTTGGTTTCAAAAATCATCAATAGATGGCGCTCCTACAATTTTGGTAATCATTTTTTAATCTGAATGATGGTGGCAGTGATTTCATGCAGCCAAGTAATACTAAACATAAAAATAAAATGTTTATTAATTCAAACATAACTGTTAAAGGTTGAACGAAATTTAAAAAGAAATATTTATAGAAGTTGGCACTATGTACCACTATTATTACAACCTCTAAAATGGTTGAAAACTATTGACAAATACAATATTATCGAATACAACGTACCCAGTGTTTATATCTTGTTTACTAAGAACCTATTTCAAGCGATTTTCAATTACCAAAATTGTCGGGGCGCTATTTAGTGAGTGGTTAGGAATGCTTTAGATACCTATTGGAAAACTGCTCATTGAGCGCACTAGTAGAGCTCGTCTAATCTAAAATGACGCGCCCCACTATTGCATTAACGCACACAAGCAAGTTTAAAATATGGAAGCAATACATATACAAATGCCGTTGTAATTGGTCATTCAGTTGCCGGTCAGATTCAAACGTAGGAGCACGCGTCGTTCATTGGCTCCCACACAAATGAAGTGTCGTTATCAATATTTGCACTCACACATCGAAATCAACTAAGTAGTGGGGCGCGTCATTTTAGACTAGACGAGCTTTACTTGTCTAGGTGTATTAAACAATCATATTGCGTTCATTGATGCGTCTAAACGTAGGTAGGTACACTGAAAATTAGACCGTAATTGCTAGCATGCATGAGTGATTATTGATTAGCTAGATGTAGGCATAGATTACAAAAGGCTTGAAATTAAATAGTGTACACACCGGTTTTGTTGAACATCGATCTGTCAACCGGTATTTTGTCTTTGTGACTACTAACAGGAAAATAAAACACTAAACTGTGACTGAGAAAAAACTTCAACATACGTAAAATAAAACAAAATAACTTACCGCCATCTCTGATCCGAATGAATATCGAAGCAGAAAATTTGCATAACACTTCTACTAAAAGATTATTGTTAGCGAACACAGAGTCACTTTAATTTTAATTATTATCGTAAGCAAACAAAACATTGCCACGCGCCGACACTCGCAGCGTAGGACGGCCTTATACGAGATGGAGGGATAACCTTGTTTGTATCGTGGATGAGTGAGGCAGCTGAGCGCTCGTTTGTGTTTTGGGTTTTTTGCAGCAAATGTGTTGACCATATACAGATACACGAACTTTGTTTGTGGTCCGTGGTCATCACGTGACATCACTGGCACAGCTGGCTCTGCTCCGATCAGCGTGTTGTCACATAATCTAATACACACAACTGGGATACGACGTCAAGAGTAAGACGTTAATAGCTAAGTTGACCACCTATATAATCTAAACTTATATGTTGCATCAAAATATATTTGCCATCACAATAATTGCAGGCACTCAACTAGAATAAAAACTTCCGACAGACCCCATGGCTTACTCAAAGTAATCCTTAAAGGTTTAAATACCTAGTTATCATTTAAATACCTCTATTGGTTCGTTGTCAACCTTCTAACAATCAATATACTACTGGATTTGCGCATCCTCCACATCTGTGAAGGGTTTATGCCATAAATACCTACACTTGGCAGGCGGGTTGGAGTTCACAGTGTAAATAAACTTCTGGTCGCTGGACCTAGCTGGTCTACCTCTAAGATAATCGTCACCTTGTAAGTACGACACGTATGACTGGTAACGGTTGGTTCTAAATTCTACTCTACCGGACATTACACGGTGCGGTGCCGGGCATCAAACTGCTAAAGTAGTACTTAGGTCGCAACCTTAAAACTAGGCAAGTTTCGCAGCCATAAAGCATCACATACCTACATTACTCTTCCTTATACATAAACATCTTATCTTATCAAGTCGTTTCCGGTATGTATAATACAGAGTAAAGAAAACCCGTGGCCGTGTGGTATCCGGCAGAGTAGAATAGCACCAACCCCTTACACTCGTGGGTGTCGTACAAGGCGACTAATGTTTTCGAGGCAAAAGATCTACAGTCTCCGTAGGCTGGAAAATGGGCAGCAGCATTTTCCATTGTTATATTTAAACACTGCGATTTCCAACCCGCCTGCCAAGCGTGGAGATTATGGCAATAACCTCCCCTTACGTGGGAGAGGCCCTAAGTCCTGCAGTGGACTGTTACGGGCTGTGATGATGAAAGAAAACCCGAGAAAGAATAAGTTTCGAGTAAGTAAGCCGGGACGGGTCGCTAGTGTATTTATATAAGCTTCTTGAGCTTGGCAGGGGCGCTCGACCTGGTGAGACTCAACATGAAAGGAATATTTCAGAGAGTTTATGTGACCCTATATAAACCACTCTGAGCTTCCGTCATTTAGAGTGCTTGCATACGGAGCGTGTAGCTTACGCATGTTGAGGCACTTGGTTACATACTCCGTAGAAACGTGGTGCGCGGGTCCAGCGACTACGCGCAAGTCACCCGCGAGATCAGTGTCGCGCACACGCTTCCTGCGCGAGTTACTTGAGCGGGTAGCGACGTGGAGGGATTTTCTGACTGTCGATTTAAAAAAGGACAGTGTACAAAACATTCAAGCAAAGGAATAAACGAAGAAATAATGTCATGGAGTCAATGAGGAAAGAAACTCCTTATTACTCCGTACGAAGTAATGAGTTGTTGTGCATAGGTATACTTAACCCGCGCCAGCTACTTGTTCCAGCTACACCCACCGTGTACAAGAACGCTTAACCCAAGCAGCGGAGATTTATTACCATTGAGTTATCGCCCCATTGGCATTTGAATAAAATAAAATGCTGTAATAAAATTGATTAATTTCGGTACTGTCCTACTCATTTTACAAAACTGGCCCAAGTCTGCGAGGCATACGGAAGGGGTCCGTACCACCTTGAAAAACAAGTAAAAAAATGATTTCACGAAGGTATAACAATTGTAAGTTCAACCAAACCTTACATAAGTATTAACTTTTGCGTATATATAGCTGTTAATCTCGGACATGACCTATTTTTATATAGCTGTTGGTACTCCAATAAATAAATAAATAAACAATGTCGCTCGCCGCGTCTGTGTCTGTACACCTATCGCATCCTCTCATCATCATCTTGACGTTAATGTTCCGGTTGTGCTCTCGCGCACGAGGGCCTAGGGTCCACCGTGACCATGATCCAGGATTTGGCAGATCAGGTAATTACAGCGACTGCCATCTGACCTTCATGACCCTGCTACCAGGGGAACCTGACCAGATTGGATCATGGTTACACATCCAGTCGCCTGAATGTGCAGGTTTCATCACGATGTTTTCCCTCACCGTAAGAGCATCGGCTAGTATTCAACTAATGTACATAACTCAGAAAACAGTCATTGGTACATGGCCGGAGCGGGAACCCGGGACCTCTGGCTTACGAGTCAGATACTCTTACCGCTCAGCCACTGACGCTCTCACGTCTGTGCACTCCTAAACCAAGCAACGGATTTTATTTTATTTATACGGATTTTGATACAGTTTTTACTATCATTAAGTAATACAGGAACCACGAGAAAACACGAGCCAAGCCGGGCGGGTCGCTTTTGAATCATGCTTTGCTCCATTGCATCGCATCAAATACGAGAGTAGGTATCTTACGAAACCCTGATACATTTTACATCGTATCGTTGGCTGAGCCATTATTTAAATTTTAAACGTGCCCTTAATTACATTTTCCATCCCTTTGTAATGGATTTAATATTCTTTTTGTATTAATATGCCAAATAATTTTTAATTGCCTGCTTTTTGTATTTAGCGTTATTTAATATAAATGTTCGCATAACGCGAAAAACGAGAGGTACCGGATTCGAATCTCGCTGCGGCTATGTAACAATGACACTTTTCTGAGTTATGTACGTTAGTTGAATACTAACCGATGCTCTTACGGTGAGGGAAAACATCGTGATAAAAACTGTACATTCAGGGGACTGAATGTGTGACCATCCCCTGACAGCAGGGTCATGGAGGTCAGTAGCCGTATTTACAATGTATCAAAACCGTTTCCGAACGATTCGACACGAAATTTGTGAGCGGCGAATCCGTGTCGATCGATTCGAAAACTGTTATTCGGAATCCCGATAGATTCCACGGAAACGCTACTCTCTATAACATATGACAATTTCATCAAAATTCACTAGAACCACATTTTCCTAAGAAGTTTTGCGGGGTCCTTTGTCGATTCAGTATCCGAATCCGATTTCCGAGCCATTGTGAATACGGCCACAGATGGCAGTCGCTCCACCGTTATTGCCGAATTCTGAGTCCTGGTCAAGGCGGACCCCGGGCCCTCATGCGCGAGAGCACAACCGGAACATTAACGCCAAGATAATTATGATGATAACATATAAATTTAATATCCCTACTTACTCGTAAATTTGTTATGGTTACAAGCAGACTGTTTCTTGATAATTTATTTGAACACTAAGATTTAGATATCTTTTTTATTTTCAGCAAAGCAATTTGATACCCAGGCTCAAGTCAGTCTTTGACTTTGTTGTAAAGGATTTTTTCGAGACCTATTAAATATTTACTACTTTTGCACGATGTAATTGATGATACTACGAACTTACCTGTGAAGTTCGATCACAACTATATGAGCAGTTTCATTCGACGCGAGGGCACGAGAGCATGATTACAATATGTTAAATATTTCATTAAATCGCTATAAATGAAGCTACAATCTCAAATCTGAGTGTGATTTTTCTCAAATTCTGTTCCTAGGTACTGTTGTCGTAAGTAGGTACACATCATATTACCCTACTTATCATCATCACCCTAGCTGTCAATTCCGACTCCTTCCAGGATGCTTAATTTCTTATTTATTTTGGCATGACGGCTCAGGTGCTACTTACTTAACTTGACCGGAGAGCTGGCTCGTTTTGCGGGCAACGGATTAGCATCGCTATCCAATGAGACAACGTACCCAGCTTTCTAGGCACTATTCCTGGAGGCAGCGGTATGGTCACTTTTAAAATTTATAGTATGTGTTTTAAATGTATTAGTGTATATTTTTACTATAACTGTATATTATATATGTTTGTTTTTTATGTCATACGATAGGAAAACAGGCAAGCAGGCCACCTGATGGAAAGTGATCACCACTGCCTATAGACATTAGCAACACCGAGACTATCGCCAATGCGTTGCCCACCTCTATAACACGTTACTCTGGCAGCAAAAAGGCAAATATCCCTCCACTGCCAAAGCCACGGTTCCCCAAATTCCCACCCCATAGAGCTCTGGAAACCTTACTCACCGGCAGAAACACAATACTATTTAAAAGAGTATTGTTTAGCTGCGATATTCTGTAAGGTGGAGGTACTTCCCCAGTCGGGCCGCTCCAATTCGAGCGGGATACCCCGCTATCTTAAGTAAGATACCTCTCCTAACCTACCTTAATACTCCCAATAAAAACCTTAAACTTTAGTGCGCACCCTCCATCATCATCCGGGTGCTTGGATGCTAAGTAACGACGGTATGTGCAGCCTCTTTACCGCGCACGTGCAAGATGTAGAATGATCTTCATCACAAAGTATTTCATTTGCACTAAAACTTCAAAAGTAGAGACGTGCCGACTAGTCGGGAAAGCCAAATCATATTTATTTCTATGAAATCCTCTCGCTGTCAGTAAATTATCTTATCTATATTATTTAACTCGCTTTTGATTTTATTAAGGTGCCTTATAGTTGATCACAGGTGACTGCAAGAGAATGTGTCTGAAAATTGCGATTTTATCACGATATATGTCATCTCAATGCTGGTTGCAGTCGAGTGTTCAATTGGATTCTACCAAAACGTAGACGTGTTTGTGTTTTCCATAAAATAAAGCCCCTTCCGTCTTGCTTAGGCGGCATCCTATTAAAGGTTAGTTTACTAAACACAAGTTCGATCTTGTATGTATGGAGTAGGTTCTATTGTCAACTTTGAGATGGAACAGCCAAATATCAAGTGACTACTATGAATTAGATAAAGAGGAAAGCGAAGATAATTATTCGTAATCTAGAGAACCTAGACGCTAGCCTACAAAGCCTTGAATATAAGCGTATAAATGAAGACTGAATATACCTAGGTACATTCAATGAACTAATCAAATCCATATAATTACAAAACCTAATAAGTGTAAAAAGCCGCAGAAGTTTGTCAGTACTTTAGCAGATGACTACGGCATCACCGATGCCAATGATTCGGCCTATTCGGCCTATTCGGCTAGTCGGCCAGTCGGCTAGTCGGCCAAAGACATAGTCGGCTAAGCTCTATTCAAAAATCTCTTAGCTAACACCGGATCCGCTCTCCTTTTCCACTTTTCACCAAGTGGACTATACTCCCTGAGCCTGTCTATTAAATAAAACACATCATTCTATATTTTTAATAGTGACCTTCGCTATACCCTTTAACCACTACACCTCAAGGGCCAAAAAGGGCCAAAGATCGTAAGTATAGATCACAAAATCAATTATTACTACGCTGTTTCAGTCTTTATTGAAACATCTTGTAAATAATAAAGCAGGTTACATCCAGTACATATAAACTAGATAGCAATGCACACAAAGGCTGTCACAAGGCTCGTGAGTAGTCTCTACTGACAATGACATTAAGTAATTAGTACCTAGATAACACAGACATCACACAGGTGGTTTGCTGTAGCTACTGTATTGTGAAACTAAGTAATGTGTGTGTTCTAATGGTCTCTGGAGGTTAGCTGCGATTGTCATGGCTCATCGTAGTAATAAAAATAATTATAATAAAATAATCATCTTGACGTTAATGTCCCGGTTGTGCTCTCGCGCACAAGGGCCCGGGGTCCGCCTTGACCATGATCCAGGATTTGGCAGGTCAGGTAATTACAGTGGAGCGACTGCCATCTGACCTCCATGACCCTGCTACCAGAGGAACCTGACCAGATTGGATCATGGTTACACATCCAGTCGCCTGATGTTTTCCCTCACCGTAAGAGCATCGGTTAGTATTCAACTAATGTACGTAACTCAGAAAACAGTCATTGGTACATGGCCGGAGCGGGATTCGAACCCGGGACCTCTGGCTTACGAGTCGTATACTCAAACCGCTCGGCCACCGACGCTCTAGTAATAAAAATAATTATCTTGACATAAATGCTCTCGTGAATGAGGGCTCGGGGTCCGACCATGGTCAAGGATTTCACAGATCAGATAATTACAGTAGTGCAACTGCTATCCGACCTCCGTGACCCTGCTACCAGGGGAACCTGACCAGATTCATCACAATGTTTTCCCTGACTGTAAGAGCATCGGTTAGTATTCAACTAATGTACATAACTCAGTCATTGGTACGTGACCGTAGCGGGATTCGAACCCGGTACCTCTCGCTTACGAGTAGGATACCTTAACCAGTCGGCCACCGACGCTCAACTAATGAATGAATGAATAACGCTCTATTGCACATTTACAAGAATACAATGAGTACTTAAAATTAACAGCAGGAGAAGCAACAGGCGGCCTAATCGCTTAAAGCGATTTCTTCTAATGTACTTATCTAAAAAATAGTCATTGGTATATCCATGGTTGTACGGGATCCTACTCGCTTACTTCAGATTCAGGACAAATATTATGTGATTCAGGTTGTAATATCGAGGTCGAAGTTGTTGGTGACGCGAAGCTGTGGCAGCCACTGCAGAGCTCGCAAACACTGACACCACTACACGTCTCTCTAATCAGCATTGCGCATTGTCATTGTTAATGTCCGCGTCTAAATTAATGAGTAAATACCGACAGATGCAATCAGAATAGACAACGACAGGTTCGAGCAAATATATTTATTTATCAATATCTATAATTGAATATATTAAAAAAAAATATTTACGGCGATGTAGTAATAGAATAAAATATGTTTTTTGTCTGTCTGTTTGTACACGCTAATCGTTCAGAACTACTGGACATAATTCCATATTACGCCTGGGCAACATTTATTTGATTGAATTTGGAAACTGGAACACTTGATGAAAACTGGAACAACTGGAACAAATGGATTCTGATGGGGGTTTCACAGTTTAGTAGTTTGGGATCCAACATAAAATCGATGTCATGTTTCATTAAAATTCGATTGGGTAAAACTAGAGAAACAGCTTGACCTCTCGGTTGTACTAGCTTTCGTACATTAAGGAGGTCTTTAGAAGGGACGATTTTGACAAAGATAAACTAACTATACCCCAAGATACCAAACTGTGAAATCATTCCAAAATCCGTTCAACGATCAGACGGATAAACAGCAAAAAAATTGAGGCTGCCTCGGTCTCGGAACCCTCAGTAGGTACCCTATCCGGACTGTCTTTTCTGATATATGTATATTCAATGACATGCCTATGTTTACAGTTTTATAACATTGCCTAGGTATTGATAGATGTGACTACTTTGATGTTTTGATGGATGTGAAAGCCAGCCGTCTCCTGTAACAAGGTTGCACAAAAATGTAGCGGCAGTAGTGCAGTACTAAACTTAAGTAGGTACACTACGTAAACGTATATCACACACGAAGAAAACCAGCATAATTTTACACGTTACTCTCGAATGAATGAGGTCCATTAATGGTTTCACACGGGCGTAATTTATTTTAAACGTTTACATTTCACTTAACGTACGCTTACGGCCTAAAAGGGCAGAAATGCTGTCGTTTCTTCAAAATTCACAAAGTTTTTAAACTTTAACGACATGATCAAGAAAACATACAACATGAAGTTCTTCAAGAAAGAGGTGAAAAGGCTTATACGGGGTCGGCAATGCATGGGTGATGCCCCTGATATTGCAAACGTCTCCTTAGGCTGGGATGCCTGCTTACTAGGGCTTTCTACCCGGGTTCTCGGGGTCGGATATACCCGGGTATTTAAGGGATTTAATACCTGGGTACAATCTGAGTGACATACACGGGTACCAGACTATTAAAAAAAATCTTTGATGCGGTAATGTAACGCCTTAGATAGTTTAAGTCATAAGGCAACTACGAAAAAACATATTATAAGTCAGTATAAGTTTATTTGTAGTTTATTTTTTGATCATTGTTTTCTTTTCTTATAAACCTTCGGTTTTTTAATTGAAATTAATCAAAGAAGAATAGTCCATAGGCGGCAGTGACCACTTTCCATCAGGTGGCCCGGTTACCCGTTTGTTTGCCGTGTCACATAAAAAATAAAAAGTTTTAATATCGGTGAAACTAACTTTATTGGAAAGATAATGAAATGCCATTTATGATTGAATATTATTTCGGCCATGTGGCCGCCGCGTCAAATTTTCACACATTTCGCAACAAACAGTAGTTTTTCACTGACTAACTAACTCATCGAAAGTTGTTTATTTTTTATAGAATATATTCAGGTATTAAACTGCCATCTCACCTGATGTTAAGTGCAGATGCAGTCTACGATGGCGTTTTGTCTATTAAATACCTAGTCACTCTTGTCTTAAAGAGACCCAAATTGTACAGCTCAGGAAAAACATGTGTAGGCAGCGAGTTCCAGCCCCTTGCCGTTTGCAACAGAAAAGAGCTAGAAAAACGCTGAGTGGTGTCGCCAATATAGGGATGGTACACTGACCTACACCTGGAGTCTCAAAGATGGAATGAGACTGGTGGAACTAACTCGTATCATTTCGTCGCACATTCCCCAATGTGTAGTCTGTAGAAAACCGCCAAAGATGCCACTTTACGGCGGTGATCCAGATCCTGTTGATTTTCCTAAACCAGCAAAGGATTGTCTATCAGTTTCTTGACACGTCTCTCAACCGAGTCCAGAGCAGCCAGATACACCTTGGCAGATCCGTTCCATAGGTGACAACAGTATTTCATGCAAGGTCGAATTTGGGCTTTATATAGTGGCAACTTCTGCTCAGAGAAATGCCGCCTTGCCCTAGAGAGGATTTCGCTATAGAGTCCATATACCACCAAAGTCCAGCTTGGATGACACTTCCATGCCGACGGAATGTTCTTCGCTTGGCGGTGAACCAACATGCCTGTGTTTTAGACGCGTTGAACTGCACAAGATTGGCAACTTCCCAATCAGAAACATTCTGGAGAGCTTGGTTCAGGCGATCAATGAGAGACTCTCGACAAGACTCGACATCCTCTCTCTTGGCCTTTGCACTGGATGTGTACCTGTCCGTCACTGTGGTGCCATCTGCATACCCAAAAGCACCGGACACGAGCAGATCATTTACGTGCAACAGGATCAGGGTGTTCTGTTCTGTACAGGGTTGTGTTCTATGGTCCCTAGTTTATCAGCGTAGACATATCCCCCAACAAAATAATCTAATGGATAACTCAATTAATTGCCCAATCTAGATGTACAGCGTGACATTAATAATAATAATAATAATAACTCATTTATTATAACTAGAAACGTCACAACACAACATAAACAAAAAAAGAAAATGACATATACATCAACACATCAAATTACATACAAATTTTTGCCATTATAAAAATGTCGAGTTGGCATTGCCGTGCTGTGGCCCTCCCAGTTGATAAAGGGACCTCGCTCAGCATGAGCCGCGGCCAAAACCGCTTTATTCATTGATATTAATTTTTTTCTCTAGGTAGGTATACAAAATTATGTTTTGTTTAGTTTCGGTTTAATGGACTTTTGTTAGAATAAACACACAGCAGCCACATAACCGAAATCTTATTCATTAGCTTTTCGATAAGGATAGTTTCACTGATATTAAAGCAAAATGTAAAATAAAGCATCTTTCACTTACATTTTCTTAACATTTGGTAAATACCCGGGTATTAAAAATAATAATACCCGATACCCGGGTATCTAAGAAAGTCGGGTATTCGATAACCCTACTGCTTACCATCAAGTAGGCCATAAGCATGTTTGGCACCTTAGTAGAATAAAAAACAAATTTGCGCCGGGCGCTGCCAAAAGTACTAACACGGTCTACATTCTATCACGTCACAAGTCACATTAATAGTCCATACTGCTGGACTTGAGCTTCCTCCACATCCGTGGAAGGCTTTGCCATAATCGCCATGCTTGGCGGGCGGGTTGGAGAAGGCAATGTTCAGAAAACGCTGCTACTCATTTTCTGGTCTGGTCTAAGACATTTAGTCGCCTTTTACGACACACAGTCGAAGGGCTGGTACAATTCTACTAAAACAACACATCGTATCAGCCGAAAGCCGTTGAAGGTCGCCATAACCGCCCGAAGACCGGGCAAAGTGAAAGAGCGGATTATAGGCGGATTATGTCAAGCGTCGGCGACGCAGGTTGCGTTAAGCTGTCAACTCAAAATAGTAGTTATGAATTTCTAAGCAACGCGTTACTTCGGCGACGCTTGATATAGGCCTAATTCACGCTGAAGCGGTGAGATGATACCTCCTAGGTAAAATAAATGAAATAAATAAATATGTTTAGACAAATTCACACAGCGCCATCTAGTCCCAAAGTAAGC
The DNA here is from genome assembly GCA_905147135.1 of Blastobasis lacticolella. NCBI lineage: Eukaryota > Metazoa > Arthropoda > Insecta > Lepidoptera > Blastobasidae > Blastobasis > Blastobasis lacticolella. Next base: position 17,543,289 of record LR990051.1, read on the forward strand.
AAAACTTGTGTTATCGGTGTTAGATAACTGATAAAAAACAAAATAATCAACTTTTTGGCGTTAACGTCCCGGTTGTGCTCTCGAGCACGAGGGCCCGGGGTCCGCCTTGATAATGATCCAGGATTTGGCGATCAGGTCATTACAGTGGAGCGACTACCATCTGACCTCCGTGACCCTGCTACCAGGGGAACCTGACCAGATTGGATCATGGTTACATAACTGTTAACTACTTATATACGTTTTTACAGATACATACCTTAGGTACATTAAAAACAGATAAGACCGTTTTGTCTTTAAACAGAATTAATAAATTTAAAACAAACTATAGTTACAATCAACACCTGTCAACAAAATCCGGATAAAGCAACGCGATGCCGAAATTAAAAAGAATAAACACAGCTCTTCCAATGTTTTATTTGGATCACCGTCAGTAAGGCGCTTAACGGGCTGCAAATTAGGAGGTATTACAGGCCCGTCCCCGAGCACAGTGGACAGGCGTGCAGTGGACCGGCGGCCATAGCAAAATGTATATTATTGATTTCATAGTTTATTGCACATAAAAATGGAAACAAAGACTTGGCAAATATATACGTGACACAGAAGGCACTACTTGTTTCCAAAAATAAATTTGTTCCAGCAGGCCTACAGCGTAGAGAACGTGATGCCTGGAAGCAGTGTAAGACGTGCTCAATAATAGTAAATAATAACTTACATAATTATTTAATTATTAAGACTAGACTATACTGTCGATAAACTACATATATATCATATACCTAATAAAATATATATATATACATACATACAATCCATACATATATACATATTAGACCGAATAGAACTCGCTTCTTAAACATCGCGATAAGGGAACTATCACGTACATATAGTATTTAATGTAACGTAGTAAATGTATATGTACCTCGACGCCGTCATCTCCACTCGTTGACGTCTCAGTGACGGCGGCGGTGAACATCATGGCCAGCATGGCCGTAGTTACTGGAGCGTATGCCTTCAAAATCGAAATCGCTTTATTTTTAAAAAACAAATTAAGATTTTTTTTTATAGATAAAAGGCCAAAAAGTCAATGTAAATAGTATAAAGTATCTTTATTTTTAATATATGTATGTATGTATAGTATTTATTATAATATAATATATGTTTATTCTATCTTGATGTAGTTAGTATTATATTTAGGTAAGTTACAATCTATCATCACGCTTTATAAAACACCTACTTACTCACTTTCTGCATTGTCTACTGGTTGACAGGAAGATAAAGCCTTAATGGCTTTTAGTCCGCCAATTGTATTATTGTGCAATAAAGTTTTAAATAAAATAAATAAATAGTTCCAGGTACCCCCGGATTGAAGGCAATCGGTCCAGTAATCTGGGGACTCCCAACACGAATCATCATCATCGTCCTAGCGCTTATCCCGGCCTCTGCCAGGATCCGGTTTCCTAGCCATTCTTCTCTACTTCGCCCGGTCTTCGGCATCCTCGCGTCGTAAACCGTTGGCCCTCGCGTCTGACTTAGCGATGTCAGTCCATCGCTTCTTGGGTCGCCCACTCTCTTTCCTCATACCGGCAGATTCAGGCAGCTACATAGATCATTTGTAGGTATCTATGTATTTTATGTATCGGTATATGTAGTTTATTATATCTATCTATATTAGCCCGAATCATTTCACTGCTGGGAAAAGGCCTCCCCCCGATTCCTCCACTCTTCACGATCAAGTGCCAATGTCTGCCTGTCACTTTCGAAGGCCCGCAGCTCATCTGTCCACCTTTTCTTGGGTCTGCCGCGACGTCGTTTCCGAGAATTGGGTGTCCAAACTGTGATGGTTTTAGCCCATAACTCCTTCGACATGCGGCAAACATGACCTGCCCAGTTCCACTTCAGTTTATTATATGTGTATGTATATTTAGTTAGATATTGTGCATGTCTGATCTGCGACTACTTATCATTACTATATCTCTTTGATAGGCCTGCTGAAAGAGATTTCTTCTAAGAAATAAGTAGCGCCTGTTGTGTCATCTATAACTCTGTATTTTTCCTCAAAGTTTCATGTGTACAATAAACTGAAAAATAAAATAAATATTTCCCACGTATCCCTGAGGCCTACGCAGCAAGTGACCAAAACAGCGCATGCGAGCCTCCATGATCTTGTCTGCGATTCTCCCAACCCGAATCTGATGCCAAAATAAGAAAAAAGTGGCCGCCATTTTAAACTTTTCTGTTCAAACAAATCAACAAGCACTGCTTCAAAGAGCCTTCTCAAGTTGCTGAAAAGCCACATGAGTACCTACACACCAGGATTCCCTGTAATCTTGTTTCCCAGTGTATCCTCGTTGAAAAGCGTTTTTACTGTGTGTTGTAGGTAAGTAAATTGTATGTTAATAAGACAGCGCGATTTAATTTATTATTTTATTTTGCCTAGCTAGGCATGTTCCCGGGAAATACCGGCAGGTACCTATAAATTTTCCCGGTATTTATAATACAAAATTAAGACTTCCCGTGGCATTATCGAAAATGTATTAGTTTTAAAAGGTTTTGCTGGAACTCAATTAATAAGTTAAGCTCGCCTTTGTATATCTCTTTTACCGTACTGTATCATAATGTCATGTTTGTGTACAATAAAGAATTTAAGGCTGCCATTTTGCCATTCGAACGAAATAACAAACGAATGACGCGATAGATGCAAAATAGTAGATTATACACCTAGGGGATAAAGCAGTCTCTTCCGTCATGGGCGGCATATTTAATTCCTGAGCGTAACAAAGGACTTAAAATGTAAATCATGAGCGAAGCGAAAGAGTTATGTAAAGTCCTGTGAAGCGAAGCAAGCCGCCCAAGACGAGACAGCTTTATCCCAGAGGTGTAGGTTTAAATACTATGCTTTTCACATCATCTAATGAATCTTATTTAGAAAACTGCGGAGTGAAATTAGTATCGCTTCACGATATTTTCGTATAGCGACTAATCCCGGTTTGGCACGGGCACCTTAACAAATTATACACCTTCCTCATGAATCACTCTGTCTATTAGTGAAAACCGTATGGCAATGCGTTCAGTAGCTTTTCAGTTCATCGTGGACAGAAAGACAGACAGACGCGGCGTGGGACATTGTTTTAAACGTAGAGCACACTGAAAGTTCTGCGTTCCTGGCCGCTCATAAATGTTTAAATTTCGAATGTTATATTTATTTTTACTTATGAAACTCAATCATTGGTTTAATAAAAAAGTGTTGTTGGGCGTGTGCGTCTGGGCTACTTAGACAGGATTCTCAAGTATTTAATTTACTAACGAAAGTTACTCGGAAAGGTGTTTCGTGAAAACATACTTGGTTTTAGGACCTTTTCTAAGAAGCTCGCGCAAAATGTTTACATTTGTATACATCTAAGGGTCTCGATTCCATTTATTTTTGAGGATCGTATCTAATCAACGCCATCTGTTACAATTAGTTAAACTATTTTGTAAATTTAATGCGTTTTCGGAAATTTTCCCATAGATCCCGTCTACCCTCTAGAATTGCATAATCTAACAGAGCAGAGTTGAAACTTCTATACTAACGGCCGGCCCAATTTTTTATAGGTACAAATTTACATACATTTGGAAGGTATGTTCCGGGTTTCCTACCGCGTACCTTTGTTTACGAGTAACCGCGAAAGTTTAAAACATTATGTAAATTTACATCGGTACAGTTAAGTACATATTTGCAAGGATTTTACATTAACCTAGTAAATTTAAGCTCAATCCCTGAAAATCAGAGAGACTTATGTTAAGTTAGGTTAGGTTCATATTGTCATTTCGTCATTGACAGGGTCAAAATGGTAGCTGAAAAGTGACGAAATGTAAAATATAGGTCAGTTGGCCAGCCTACTAGGAAGGCACACGGTAAGGGTCCGTACCGACAACACTGAGATGTGCGTGCCCAGGAGTAGTACCGCCTATCTCCGATAGTACGCCGCCATTTTGATACAATTGAATTTAAACCAATCGTAGCAAGACAGCTCTGGCTCTGACCTGCTGCGATTCTATTTATTTATTTATTTAACAATTTATTGCACACAATATAAAGTATACAGAAATTACAAAATTAAAGACTACTTATTTCTAAGAAGAAATCTCTTCCAGCAGGCCTATAGAAGAGAGACATTATAGATTATAGGGGATGAGACGTGCGCAATAGTTTAAAATATACATATTTAATAAACTACATAAATAATTATATATAAGATACTAAATACACACAATAGTATATATATAAATACACATACATATATACCTAATAAAATATATACAGGTATTGTAGAACATTCAGGCACATGATGAAAGATAATGATCCTTTACACGCTTTTTAAATATTGCTATAGATTGACAATCGCGCACTTCGTGCGGAAGAGAATTCCACAGTCTTACGGCATGTACAGTGAAGGAGTAGGAGTAGAAGTCGGAATGGTGGATGGGGATGTCCAGCGACGATCTAACACTGGAACGACAAGGTTTGTCTTGTGGACGAGAAAAGTGGAATCGGTCACGGAGGTATGAGGGAGCGGAAGGATTATGAAGTACGTTGTAGAGGGTGGATAGGATATGAGTATTCCTGCGCAAGCTAATTGGGAGCCACTTGAGTTGAGAACGATATTTTGAAATGTGGTCATATTTGCGCAGGCCAAAAATGAATCGGATACACCGGTTTTGTAAGCTCTCCAATTTATTTAAGAGTTCCTCAGTGGCATCCAAGTAGCAGGAGTCTGCATAGTCGAGCAGTGGAAGAAGAAGAGTTTGGACAAGTGAAATTTTTGTTTTTTGGGGTAAGAAACTTTGAAGGCATTTGATAGAATGGAACGAGAAGTGCATCTTTTTACTGACCGCATTGACGTGAGACAACCAAGATAAATTGGAATCAAGAATCAAGCCAAGGTTATTTGCTGTTTTACTCGGGGGTATTGGAATACCATCGTAGACAATTTGGGGGATAGGAGAGACAGAACCAAGCCGCTTACACATGTATGAGCTGCCGATAATCAAAACCTGAGATTTCTTCGGATTTACTAACAGCCCAAACGACTTTGCCCAAGATGATATTCTATCCAAATCAGCATTAATACAGGCAACAGCATTATCTATATCAGACAATTTAAAATGGTGGTAAATTTGCAAGTCGTCGGCGTAGAGATGGAAATTCGAAGAGATAACATAAGTAACAGTATTAATAAAGATAGAGAATAGAAGAGGGGACAGGATACCACCCTGCGGTACACCTGCAAGCAAGGCATGCCAATCCGAGAAGGACTCCCCAGAACGGACACGCTGCCGGCGACCGCGAAGGTAAGATTCAAACCACGCCACCACAGGAGGAGATATGTTAAGAGAGCGAAGAATGGCAAGAAGAACATCAAAGTCTACAGAATTAAAAGCACTGCTAAAGTCAAGCAGAGTTAAAATCGTCAAGGACTTATCCTCCATCGCGAGACGGATGTCATCAGTTACTTTTAGCAGTGCTGTCACGGTACTGTGACCTGACCGAAAGCCAGATTGAAAAGTGGAAAGTAGACTGTTAGATGATAGATACTGAGTGAGCTGACTGTGGATAATGTGTTCAAGGATCTTGGAAAGAAAAGGTAACAGCGATATGGGACGGAAATCAGAAAAGGTAGAGGGATTGGAAGTTTTTGGAAGGGGGATAACATTTGCTAGTTTTCAGGCTGACGGGAAAGAGCTCGTAGTCAATGAGTAGTTAAATGTGTGAGTGAGGATTGGTACGAGTTCAGGAAGAAGGAGGGAGATCATCCGGGGACCAAGGTTGTCATTGCCCACTGCAGTAGAAGTAATAGAAATAGTATGCTTCTTAACATCCTCCTCGGTGACAGCTGAAAAAGAAAAGGAAGTACAAAGAGGGACTACCTCTACCTTACTCAATTGCATCAAGATGCGATTGCGGCGTACTATCGGAGATTGGCGCGGTACGGCTGAAGGGGTGCGCGGGCGACTTTTCAAAATGGTGGTCAGCGGGTAATTGGAGCCTAAAGACCCCATTACAATTTAGAAATAATTTTTTATTAAATTTGTTTTTATTTTGTTTAGATGCCGTGTAAAAGAGGTCGTATAACAACAATAACTAGAAGAAAAAAGTAGTAAAAATTATGGCCCTCATTTCCCATTTATACGTTCAATGGGCTCTCATTACCCGCATGTATGAGGTAATGAAAGCGGTTATATTTTTTGTAAAATAGTGTACCTTAATTTATGGCTGTAGTTGATTTAAACTATGATAAAAACATAGTCAAATAAATGAGGTTTAAGTTTTTAATAGTACGTGTTTAATCAAAATATCGATATAAATTAAGAGAGGATTTAAGAGAGGTAGGGCATAGCGGGGTATATCGTTAGAATAGGAGCCGCCCGATAGAGGAAGTACCTCCACCTTACAGAATACCGCTGCTAAACAATACTCTTTTAAATTGTATTGTGTTTCTGCCGGTGAGTAAGGTTTCCAGTGCTCCATGGGGTGGGGATTTGGGGAACCGTGGCTTTGGCAGTAGAGGGGCCTTTGCCTTTTTGCTGCCAGAGCAACGTGTTATAGAGGTGGGCAACGCATTAGCGATACTCTTGGTTTTGCTAATGTCTATAGGCAGTGGTGACCACTTTCCATCAGGTGGCCCGCTTGCCTGTTTGCCTACCGTATGACATTAAAAAAAAAACTAAAACATAAAAAAGAAACAAATTTGGTTTTTATCAACATTTTCGCTTAATAGGCTCCAATTACCCTGTGTTCCCCCACTTCTATTTCCCACATTGTGCCCGTCTTTTTGCGTAAATGCGTACAAAACCGACGCAACTTTCATAAATTCCCATGTCTTTCCAGTTGTCACGGCACAACATCCGGGCTGAATCCGGATAACGCCAGCCCTTAAACCGGAATGATCCGGCTTTACGGGCCCCTGATAAGAGACAATGCCAGCAGATAATCTAATGGTTAAACGTCTATCTGCAAATTGGTTTAAGGGCATGTAAAGCTTTATATTAAACCTACTTAGTTATAAAACCTACTACCCAATTAGAATTACAATACGACTGTCTGTTAACTAACTTCACTCGAAGTGCTAAAGATGAGTGATAAATAACGTCACAGTAATATCACTGTGACAGTCACAGTGACTTTACACGAAGAAATTATGTTACATAATCACCTTAACAGATTAATTATCATCAATCAATCAAGATTAAAGGGGGTTTTTCCCATTTTCGTCAATAATAAACATTTTGGGGAACGATGCGGGAAATGAAAAAATATGTATCTACTACCTAAAAACTTACTGTCGTGCTACATTTTGTGTGGAATTAATTGTTAGGACCTTAGGACCCTTTACTTATCATCATCATCATCATCTTGGCGTTAATGTCCCGGTTGTGCTCTCGCGCACGAGGGCCCGGGGTCAGCCTTGACCGTAATCCAGGATTTGGCTTAGGACCCTTTACTATGATACCTAAAATATTTTATTTTAAAACCAACTAGCTGATCAGCTGCGACTTCGTTCGCGGTTGTTCCTATGAACCTTCCTCTTGAATTACTCTATCTATTGTTGAAAACCGCATTAATATCCTTTACGTAGTTTAAAAGGTCTAAGCGTAGGAGAGATCGCGACTGGTATACAGAGGGAGAAACGGCGGGAAGCGACTTTGTTTTATACTATTTCTTTATTTATTTATTGGAGTACCAACAGCTATATTAAACATAATAAGTAATATATTAGAATCAATAAGCCAATTACAGGTCCTCGCTAGTAGCTATGTAGGTATACATTTTTAGTAGGACGAACAGCAACATATTATGTTTTTTCAAAAAGCAAATTAGGTAGTAAATATATGTAAAATAAAAGTTTACAGACAAGTTAGGCAGACATGTTTACTAGTGAAACATAAAGACGTCATAATGTCAGGACCACTAACAGCAGTTTCAAACACTAAAGAAAATGGAATAGATTCTACTAAGGGTCAAAGTCAACTATTAGTAGTAGGTAGAAGAGTAGAAGTATCTCTGCAGTTTACGATAATCGGTCACCCATTTAAAGCTGATCTTAAGTACTAATAAACTAATAATAATAAACTGGGAATTCCAAGGCGAAGAAATAAACAGAACGTAGGTGCTTTAATTAAACAACATGAAGTTTGTAATTGTTTATTTAAACAACCCCAAGTAACCAATGAACATGATAAAAATATTGTTTCATGTTATTGTCACTTATTAAGACGATATCCTATGAGTTACTTATGTTATAAAATGTATATCTAATGATATAAGGTAATTTTCATAGATAAATAAATAAATCTAATCTAATCTAATCTATTATTTCGTGTACCTAGGGACATACAAAGATTATTATCAATTCTATTATCGTTTTTAGGGATCCGTAGTCATAGGGTTAAAAAGAAACCATATAACTAATCCTGTCGGTACTGTCTGTCTGTCTGGGACGTATCATTGGAACCGTATTAGATATCACGTTGTTCACAGGATAGTAAAGACCAATATGGCCGCTATAACAACTTTTTACCAAGCACTGAACTCTTTCCACTACTTTGCAACTTTGGGGAACGACCGTCATGAACTCTTTTCCTGTTTCCTAACAAGAAATACTAATGAATTACATTATTTTGAGCCGTTGGTTCATAGTACTCCCTCGTGCCAATGTTTCCCAACTGTGCCTGTCTATATGCCTAATTTTATCCTTCTTTGCTGCCTTTTTTCTTCATCGTTTTGTCTTCTTCTGTTGTACTTCGTCGACGTATTCACAAAATCAAAATTCAGCTCTGATTTCCTCTACTGTCTTGTTCTTAGTCTCAGGGAGCTTGAAATATATAAATATTATGAAAACGACCTGCGCCAAAACTTGTTGTACTGTCTGCAAAAAGAGAAAACCATATTTGAGTATTACGTATTAGGTGTTGCGGTATGGACACGTATAAAATGATGCGAGGGAGAGAAAGATATATCATATTCATGACATGACATATGGAAGTCGACATAATTTATCAATTATTCCCATTCCGGCGAAATGGATGGCATAATGTCGATATTTCTTTAGGGATATATAGGGGACAAAAGGCCGCGTAGTATCTCCACACCTTCGAGCGTATCGAGTTAGAAATTTTTGGCATTTTGTCTATCTAAAGAAAAAGCGTGATTGTAATAATTAAGGTAAAAACAGTTGAATATATGAGCGAGCGTACAGCGAGCTCGAAAATTTCAACACCATGGCTATCAAAAAGTTCACGTATTTGTAACAATAAAATGAAATCAAAATTAAAAAAAAGCGAGCACAGCAAGCACGAAGTTTTTGGCTATCAAACAGCTTGCATGATGGTAGCAAAAGGTATTTTTAAAAATTGATTACCGATTGTCCCTGCAATATTTGTCATTTTCCCTATCTAAACACCCTGCTTTAAGTCACGCTGGGTCCACTGGTAGGTAATAATATATTTTTCTCCTCTTCCTAAACGCGTGCAAAACCGACGCGGGTCGCTGGTGTGGAATAAAGAACTTATTTTAATACTCACAACAATGTCCAAAAGGGTAATGGTGATAACACTGGCGAGCCAGTTCACAGTCACCGCTACGGTGGTGGCGGCCAAAAGTTCGGGCTGGTTGAACAGTTCTGAAATCAGAAATACAGCCTTCAGCGTCCTAATAGTGTGAGTTCTCGCATCAGCGATGTCAATCTATTCCCGCTTCTCCTGATACCGGGTAAGTTTGACCACTGTTTATCCCTGAGGCAGGACATGGCCAAATCAGCGCAGACCCTCACGCCAAGGTTACGTACGCACTGGGTCAATTCGTGTAATGCCGCACATACACCGCAGCATTTTCATTTCGTTGGCGTGGTTTTACAGGTACCTTCAAGGCTCACAAGTTTTACAAGTTCCTGGACGACGGTGGCCGCTTTCCATCAGGCGGATCGTCCGTCCATGTGTCTGCCTAGGCAATAAAAAAAAATCGCAGACGTCCTCATCGGTGCCGATCATGTGTCGCAACTACAGAGCATCACAGCATAGGCTTTACGTCGTGCTCCATGCTAACCTCATCGTATGTTTTTCTATATCTAAATACATACAATAATCGTCCATTAAGTGTACTCAATCTACCTTACTCAATTGCATCAAGATGCGATTGCGGCGTACTATCGGAGATTGGCGCGGTACGGCTGAAGGGGTGCGCGGGCGACTTTTCAAAATGGTGGTCAGCGGGTAATTAGAGCCTAAAGACCCCATTACAATTTAGAAATAATTTTTTATTAAATTTGTTTTTATTTTGTTTAGATGCCGTGTAAAAGAGGTCGTATAACAACAATAACTAGAAAAAAAAAGTAGTAAAAATTATGGCCCTTATTTCCCATTTGTACGTTCAATGGGCTCTCATTACCCGCATGTATAAGGTAATGAAAGCGGTTATATTTTTTGTAAAATAGTGTACCTTAATTTATGGCTGTAGTTGATTTAAACTATGATAAAAACATTGTCAAATAAATGAGGTTTAAGTTTTTAATAGTACGTGTTTAATCAAAATATCGATATAAATTAAGAGAGGATTTAAGAGAGGTAGCGCATAGCGGGGTATATCGTTAGAATAGGTGCCGCCCGATAGAGGAAGTACCTTCACCTTACAAAATACCGCTGCTAAACAATACTCTTTTAAATTGTATTGTGTTTCTGCCGGTGAGTAAGGTTTCCAGTGCTCCATGGGGTGGGGATTTGGGGAACCGTGGCTTTGGCAGTAGAGGGGCCTTTGCCTTTTTGCTGCCAGAGCAACGTGTTATAGAGGTGGGCAACGCATTGGCGATACTATTGGTGTTGCTAATGTGTATAGGCAGTGGTGACCACTTCCCATCAGGTGGCCCGCTTGCCTGTTTGCCTACCGTATGACATTAAAAAATACGTGTGGCACTCGGGGACTGCCGCGGCAAAGCTATTGCATAGCATTTTTTATCAACTTATGCAATTATAATTATTTATTTATTTTATTTGCCGAAGTCTGCCGAACTGAAACGACGTTAGACGATGCACGGCTTTCAACGCCGCACCGCTGTGCCGGTCGGAGTGGGGGGTGTTAGGTTTTTTCGTTACGGAATTTCTTGATTCGGTCGCCGCGCTCTAAGCCCGCGATAAAAGCTATGCAATAGCTTAAAAAAACTGAAACATAAAAAAGTAAACAAATTTGGTTTTTATCAACATTTTCGCATAATAGGCTCCAATTACTCTGTGTTCCCCCACTTCTATTTCCCACATTGTGCCCGTCTTTTTGCGTAAAGGCGTACAAAACCCACGCAACTTTCATAAATTCCCATGTCTTTCCAGTTGTCACGGCACAACATCCGGGCTGAATCCGGATAACGCCAGCCCTTAAACCGGAATGATCCGGCTTTACGGGCCCCTGATAAGAGACAATGCCAGCAGATAATCTAATGGTTAAACGTCTATCTGCAAATTGGTTTAAGGGCATGTAAAGCTTTATATAAAACCTACTTAGTTATAAAACCTACTACCCAATTAGAATTACAATACGACTGTCTGTTAACTAACTTCACTTGAAATGCTAGAGATGAGTGATAAATAACGTCACAGTAATATCACTGTGACAGTCACAGTGACTTTTCACAAAAAAATTGTGTTACATAATCACCTTAACAGATTAACAATCATCAATCAATCAAGATTAAAGGGGGTATTCCCCATTTTCGGGAATAATAAAAATTTCGAATGAAAAAATATGTACTACTACTGAAAAACTTACTGTCATGCTACATTTTGTGTGAAATTAATGGTTAAGACCTTAGGACCCTTTAGTATGATACCTAAAATATTTTATTTTAAAACTAACTAGCTGATCAGCTGCGACTTCGTTCGCGAGTTGTCCCTATGAACCTTCCTCTTGAATTACTCTATCTATTGTTGAAAACTGCATTAAAATCCTTTACGCAATTTAAATGGTCTAAGCGTAGGAGCGATCGCGACTGGTATACAGAGGGAGAAACGGTGGGAAACGACTTTGTTTTATACTATTTATTTATTTAAGTATTGGAGTACCAACAGCTATATTAAACATAATATTAGAATCAATAAGCCAATTACAGGTCCTCGCTAGTAGCTATGTAGGTATACATTTTTAGTAGGACGAACAGCAACATATTGTTTTTTCAAAAAGCAAATTAGGTAGTAAATGCATGTAAAATAAAAGTTTACAGACAAGTTCAGACATGTTGTCTAGTAACACATAAAGACGTCATAATGTCAGGACCACTAACATTAGTTTCGAACACTGAAGAAAATGGAATAGATTCTACTAACGGTCAAAGTCAACTATTAGTAGTAGGTACCTATGAGTAGAAGTAGCTAAGCAGTTTACGATAATCGGTCACCCATTTAAAGCTGATCTTAAGTACTAATAAACTAATAATAATAAACTGGGAATTCCAAAGCGAAGAAATAAACAGAGCGAAGGTGCTTTAATAAAACAACATGAAGTTTGTAATTGTTTATTTAAACAACCCCAAGTAACCAATGATCATGATAAAAATATTGTTTCATGTTATTGTCACTTATTAAGACAATATCCTATGAGTTACTTATGTTATAAAATGTATATCAAATGATATAAGGTAATTTTCATAGATAAATTAATAAATCTAATCTAATCTAATCTATTATTTCGTGTACCTAGGTACATACAAATATTATTATCAATTCTCTTATTCGTTTTTAGGGTTCCGTATCGGTAGGGTTAAAAAGAAACCCTATAACTAATCCTGTCAGTACTGTCTGTCTGTCAGGGACGTATCATTGGAACCGTATTAGATATCACGTTGTTCACAGGATAGTAAAGATCAATATGGCCGCTATAACAACTTTTTACCAAGCACTGAACTCTTTCCACAACTTTGCAACTTTGGGGGAACGACCGTCATGCACTCTTTTCCTGTTTCCTAACGAAGAAATACTAATGAATTACATTATTTTGAGCCGTTGGTTCATAGTACTCCCTCGTGCCAATGTTTCCCAACTGTGCCTGTCTATATGCCTAATTTTATCCTTCTTTGCTGCCTTTTTTTTTCATCGTTTTGTCTTCTTCTGTTGTACTTCGTCGACGTATTCACAAAATCAAAATTCAGCTCTGATTTCATCTACTGTCTTGTTCTTAGTCTCAGGGAGCTTGAAATATATAAATATTATGAAAACGATCTGCGCCAAAACTTGTTGTAATGTCTGCAAAAAGAGAAAACCATATTTGAGTATTACATATTAGGTGTTGCGGTATGGGCACGTATGAAATGATGCGAGGGAGAGAAAGATATATCATATTCATGACATGACATATGGAAGTCGACATAATTTATCAATTATTCCCATTCCGGCGAAATGGATGGCATAATGTCGATTTTTTTTTAGGGATATTTAGGAGACAAAGGGACAAATAGTCGCGAAGTGTCTCCACACCTTCGAGCGTATCGAGTTAGAAATTTTTGGCATTTTGTCTATCTAAAGAAAAAGCTTGATTGTAATAATTAAGGTAAAAACAGTTGAATATATGAGCGAGCGTAAAGCGAGCTCGAAAATTTCGGCACCATGGCTATCAAAAAGTTCACGTATTTGTAACAATAAAATGAAATCAAAATTAATAAAAAAGCGAGCACAGCAAGAACGAAGTTTTTGGATATCAAACAGCTTGCATGATGGTAGCAAAAGGTATTTTTAAAAAAAGATTACCGAGCGTCCCTGAAATATTTGGCATTTTCCCTATCTAAACAGCCTGCTTGAAGTCACGCTGGGTCCACTAGTAGGTAATAATATATTTTGCACCTCTTCCTAAACGCGTGCAAAACCGACGCGGGTCGCTGGTGTAGAATAAAGAACTTATTTTAATACTCACAACAATGTCCAAAAGAGTAATGGTGATAACACTGGCGAGCCAGTTCACAGTCACCGCTATGGTGGTGGCGGCCAAAAGTTCGGGCTGGTTGAACAGTTCTGAAAGTAGAAATACAGCCTTCAGCGTCCTAATATTGCAAGTTCTCGCATCAGCGGTGTCAATCTATTCCCGCCTTTCCTGATACCGGGTAAGTTTGACCACTGTTTCTGAGGTATCCCTGAGGCAGGACATGGCCAAATCAGCGCAGACCCTCACGCCAAGGTTACGCACTGGGTCAAGTCGTGTATTGCCGCACATACACCGCTGGATTGGCATTTCGTTGGCGTGGAGTTACAGGTACCTTCAAGGCCGGCACCGCATTCGCTCCCTTAGATTGCAGATGTCCTGGACGACGGCGGTTGCTTTCCATCAGGTGGATCGTCCGTCCATGTGTCTGCCTAGGCAATAAAAAAAATCGCAGACGTCCTCATCGGTGCCGACCATGTGTCGCAACTACAGAGCATCATAGCACCTTACGACGTGCTCCCTGCTAACCACATCGCATGTTTTTCTATATCTATATACAATATAAAATAATCGTCCATTTAGTGTACTAAATTAGATCATACTTAAAAAAAATGACCCCTTTTTATTTCAAAGGACAATTATTTGAATCAAAAGTTTATAAAAAGTTCATTCAACCCCATTATCTTTAGAGGAGATTTACGTGGATAATTATTGTCTCAGCTAATGAAGGGCTGCGAAAAATTGTACCGCCATTAACGTCGAAGAAGATATTTTAGGACTCGTGCAGCAGACAGTTTAAGAGAGGTAGGGCATAGCGGGGTATCCCGTTTGAATTGGAGCCGCCCGACTGGGGAAGTGCCCCCATTTTACAGAATACCGCAGCTAAATAATTTTAAATAATAAGTTGCCAATCATCATATGTCATTAAAAAAAACAGAGATCCGAGGTACTTCAATTTATTGACAGCTTCGTTTCTATAGGTATAGACAATTTCAAGATTCGTACTACAACTAGCCATGTAGAGTAGATAGCTTTGGCAATGTTCAGCTTCAACCCTCCATATCGGACACGAAGCGTGTAGGGTTGAAAAAACACTCATTTGATTAATAACCTGAGACATGTCAGTTTACAACAATATCTTAAACTTTAGTATCTTTAACTTGAAACACAAACCTGTAAACAGAAACCAGGGTATGGGACCAGGGCCCACAGCATACGCGGCCACGTACAGAGACGCAACCACGTATCCAACAGGCACCCATCCGTTGTAGCACTGTGGAAAATATAATACCGTTTCACATGTTAGTAAACTTACTATAGAGTGGCAAACGAGTGGACAGTTCACTGATCGAAAATGGTTAATGTCACCTAAAGACCGACTTACACCCGTATTCAGAAACGTTAATTGAGGCCTCACAGTTTCCGGGAACCGCACAGGGTCCAAACTGATAATAGTTAAGTGGCGATCGGCACTTTATTTCCGTCAAAAAGAACGAAATCGTATTGAATACGAAATCATAGAGCGAGCGTTCTTTCAATTAGGCTTCGGGTTACAAGACCGATGACGTACCTAACCCAAAGCCCAAGCAAGGTTCCCCTGTTAAGAGACTCACAGGCGCTCCACTGTAATTACCTGATCTACCAAATTCTGGATCATAGTCAAAGGGGGCACTGAGCCCTGTACGCCAGAGCATATTAAACGTCAAGTTTACAGACCGGAATAGTGACGATAAGATGATTATTTTTTATTATTATTACTCACAATACCCGTATAGATGGCGTAGCCCACCGTGCACGCCAGCATGCCTCCGAAACCGGCCAGCAGCAGCTTCTTACGACCAGCGACCTCCACCAGGAACATACTGACCACTGTCATTACCACGGCCAATGAGCACATACCTGGAGAGACACAAGTTCTTTATTGAGCTCAGGTACTTTAGGGGCATTGTAACTCTTATGAAAAAAATTAACCGTCACCTAGAAGGAGTCTCGTTGCGCGATAGAATCAGAATTGACGAGATCCGTAAGGGACCTAAGTCGATCAAGTACTGGAAGACGCGGCGTGGGTAGGCCAGCGTGGGTAGGAACAAGGTGGACCGACAACCTAGTAAAGATCGCAGGTACTAGCTGGATGTAGAGGGCAAAGAACCGGCCTTTGTGGAGACCTCTGGGGGAGGCCTATGCCCAGCATCTTCCGGCTGATATGATAATGATGATGTGTTTAGATCAGTCTGTCTGCCTGCCAGGCTAAATTCGGCCCGGTAGGCGTTTTAAAGTAGCCCGCCTGCCTGGTATGAAATATTTACGTTTCACGTCCGGGTTTGGGTCACAGAAATTGACATGAGTATCAAAGGAGGTCCGGACAACTCAGCCTATAACACCAATAACGTTGAGCGATGTAATTGGAAAGGATTTTTTATTTTATACAACCTTTCTTAAAGCGGTAACTCCCAAATCGCTGTGGGAAAAAGTTATGGTCATATATCCGGGGTGTACCTGCCCCGTTAACTGTTATCCTCCATAACCTTTTCCCCACAGAGCGATCCGAAAATTATCGCAATAGCAAAAGTTATAGAAAATTAAAAATGCTTTCCAATGACATATCGCTCAATGTTATTGGTCACATAGGTTAATTTCCAGTACAAACTAAAGTTTATTTTGATTGACTATAACTTTTTTCCCACAGCGATTCGGAAGTTGACGCCTTAGTAAAACTTGTAGAAACTGAAAAATCCTTTCCAATGACATATCGCTCAACGTTATTCGTCATATAGACTGGGGTCCATAAATTCCTGCCGGTCCTCCTTTCAACTTAATCGCTCCGTCAAGCAGTTTCGAAGAAAATTGGCTGTGCCAGACAGACAATCAACGAGTGATCCTACAGGGGTTCCGTTTTTTATGTCAGAACGAAACCCATAACAGAGTCGGTATCAAATCCTCTACCCTCTTACCCAGTTGTGCGAACTGCGACTGCTCTTTCGACATGCCTATGTCATTGAAGACTTCCATGCCGAAGTGCAATAACACGTTGATCCCAGAGAACTGCTGCGCCACCATCACCACCACGACCACGAAGAGCGGCCGGTTCAGCTCGCGGGTGGCAAATAGGTGCAGTCTGAATTCCTGACTTCCTTTGTTCTTCTCTGCTTCCTGCTAGCATGGATAAGCACTTAGTTTTTATAAGTATTTCATAGGTACATATGAGGCCTGTCAGGAGAGCTGAGGGAGCTACTTTTGCTGTTACTTGTTATAGCCAGTGTAAGAAATGAGTTCTAAAAAATCCGCTACATGGCGGCATTTCATATATTCCTGATCAGGGGGTCTAAAACAGTACAGTTGGAGCGTCGGTGGCCGAGCGGTTAGAGTATACGACTCGTAAACCAGAGGTCCCGGGTTCGATTCCCGCTTTGGCCATGTACCAATGATTGTTTTCTGAGTTATGTACATTAGTTGAATACTAACCGATTCTCTTACGGTGAGGGAAAACATCGTGATGAAACCTGCACATTCAGGCAACTGGATGTGTAACCATGATCCAATCAGGTTCCCCTGGTAGCAGGGTCATGGAGGTCAGATGACAGTCGCTCCACTGTAATAACCTGACCTGCCAAATCCTGGATCATGTTCAAGGCGGACCCGTTAAAGCCTGGTGTTGACTTTTGGATAATTGTTGTGTAACTGTCGGGCGAGGTCGCACAAAATAAGTGGTATGGTAAGCTTCATCATCACAGCTTGTAACAGCCCACTGCAGGACTTAGGGCCTCTCTCACGAGGTTATTGCCATAATCTCCACGCTTGGCAGGCGGGTTGGAGACAGCTGTGTCTAAATATAACAATGGAAAATGCTGCTGCCCATTTTCCAGACTACGGAGACTCTTGATGTTTGGCCTCGAAAACATTAGTCGCCTTATACGACACACCCACGAGTGTAAGGGGTGTACGTGGATGGTAAGCTTAACTTAATGTAACTTATGGCAATCACCTGGTGCATTTTTTCCATTTCATAATCGACGTTGACGTCACCTCTTAACCAGTTTAATGCTGAAAATATAATTGAAAATTAGTGATTCGCACCCAACTCACACCCGTGTTCACGAACTATACTTGTCTAAGTATACAAATACAAAGGCTTATCAAAGGTTAGCTGGAAGAAATCCCGTTGTGGGATAAGCTCGCATTTGCATTATAAACTGTATTTTTATTTCCTGTAATGTTATAAATTGATTACATACATACTAAATATTCCACACAAAATTTTGCATGGAGTAAGTTTCTAGGTACCTAGTATTACATATTTTAAAATCTTGCAGTGTAAGTGATATGTTAACTTTATTAGGCGATGCTTTCTCACTGCGTTCGTCTGCTAACTGAACGCACTGCGGATCTATGATTGGTCAATGACGTTCGTTTTGATGGACGCATAGTCATCAATCATTATGTACCTATAGTATTTTGTAGATAAGTATTTTTGTTTTATTACTGGCATGTGAAATCACTTACGTCCGTGCTTCACTGAGGGGCACACTGAAAACCAGCGCCATGGCGTCAGCCGTGGCTTATGCTGAGTGTGGCCCCGTTGCACGTCTCCTTATGGCACAGGTAACGAAGTAACGATAGCATTGTCCCTTTCTCATTATTTCTTGTAAGCTGTATTATGCCATGTATTATGACCAAATGTACTGTGCCATGTGTGAGATAGATGTACTAAACGATTTTTATTTATTTATTTAATCATACGCAAGTATTGTCAGCTGGATTGGGACTACTTGGAACAATGTGCGTTCGCGCGTGTTAGATATAAGGTCTTTTAGTATATTTTAATTGTTATTTGTAAGTTATATATGTATTGGAAACTATCGTGACTGATAATCATTAATATTTCAAAATAGTTTTATCAACATTTTACCAACTTCAAAACGAAATGTCTGGATTTCTGAACGATTCTTAGTCTTTGATCAGATTAAGTACAGATTTGAGAAACTTTCTTAAATAATGAGGAGTTTTCCAGTAGGTATTGTCGATTGGTTTCAAAAAGCATCAATAGATGGCGCTCCTACAATTTTGGTAATCTTTTTATAATCTGTATGATGGTGGCAGTGATTTCATGCAGCCAACTAATACTTAACTTTAAAATAATTTTTTTTTTAATGTAAACATAACTGTTAAAGGTTGAACGAAGTGTAAAAAGAAATATTTATAGAAGTTGGCACTATGTTCCATTATTATTACAACCTCTAAAATGGTTGAAAACTATTGACAAATACAATATAATCCAATACAACGTACCCAGTGTTTATATCCTGTTTGCTAAGAAGCTATTTCAAGCGATTATCAATTACCAAAATTGTCGGGGCGCCATCTAGTGAGTGGTTAGGAATGCTTTAGATACCTATTGGAAAACTCCTCATTGTGTAATAAATTTATAATAACGTTAAAGAATGTTAAAAGTATTGTAATATATTAAATTAACATGTAATCTATCTATCAATAAATTTAGAAGACCGGGAATGAGAATAAAAATGACATTTTCGGCTAGAAGGTAGTAAAGGTCCAGTCACAAGACTGGGAGGGATTTTTGCTCCAGAGCCTGCACAGAGTTAAGTACAAACTTGCATTGTTTTATTGTTGCTTTATATTGGTTTTATGTATTTATATAATCGTTTATTTATTGAATCGTACGTAATACCACTGTCCCATTTTTAAAGGATAAATATTTAATTATGTGATCGATAATTGTGTCATATAATTTGGTTAGAATTTTGTATAAATGTGGTTTACCTATGGTACTTTGTTTGTTTTATAAAATCTCGTTTAATTCAGCTAATGTTATTTAAATAAATACCTCATTTTATAATGGATGACATTGATTATTTCAAGATATCTAATATCTTTAAAACATGCTTTTGTTTGATTAAATAATGTCCACTAGAATCATACTTTATCCAGGGTCTGGTTACCAAGTATTACTCCTCCACTTCGCCCAGTCTCTCTTAAATACTTTATAACCTATGTACTAATAAATAGCACTACCTCCAAGAACTATATTTTACATGACATAGATATATATTTATTAAAATGCTCTTGTTAACTTAATTTAGCGTTTTCCATATATTTCACTGGAGTTTTGGATACATACTCACACTCTGTTATTATTCTGTAGCTTAATGACTACAATAAAGGTGTGTACTAATAAAAGTCACTGTAGTTATAAGTAGGACATAATATTAAATCTGACACGCGCATTGTGAAACCTCATAGTAAAGTAACGTTTCTGAATACGGGTGTTAGATTAGGACTCGGTGTGGACGCAGTGGACATTCTGACATAGAAATTTTAGCATAGTGAAAATTTTCAGTAGACCGGAAATGGTAACTTTGAGTGATTTTAAGGCGACGTGGACCTAGGGGTAATCGTACGTGTCGTCCGAATGAAGGTAGTAAATTTTACGTGACCGCACACCCGGTTCGTGATTGCTCCTATTCAGCAAGACCGACGGCACGTTTAGTATTAATATTCTGGTGACGACAGGCTAAAGCGGCCATTTGTAAGTAGGTACCTACTAGCGAACGGGGTTACTTTGAATTGCTGAGAACATTGGTCACTTACTGTGCCTTATGAAATTGTTAGAAAAAAACGTTTTTTTTTTATGTTATACGGCAGACAAACAGGCAAGCGGGCCACCTGATGGAAAGTGGTCACCGCCGCCTATGGACATCAGCAACACCAGGGGAGTCACCAATGCGTTGCCCGTCTCTGAAGAGACCTCTAATATACCTCTTGAACGATCCCATGTTATAGTCCAAAGGTAACACTGTAACTGGGAGCTCATTCCACATCCGAATCGTACGAGCGAGAAACGTTCTTTCGAACCTTCGCGTCTGATTTTAAATCATTATCTGAGATTTCAATCCCGGCTTCTGCCAGTGTCCGCCACTCTACCCTTTCTTTTCCACTTCGCCCTATGTCCGACATCCTCAAGTCCGTCGTAAGCCGTTGGCTCTCGCATCCGGCTCGGCGATGTCAACCCTTCGCTAATAGGTTCGCCCGCGGGACCTCTGTCGTGATACCGGCAGGTTTCGCCACCTATTTCTCGCATATCACTGGGGCTTACGCAATACGTGACCAAACCAACGCAGGCGTGCCTCTTCAATCTTATCCGCGATATTTCTCTCGCCAAGGCTGCCACCGATGTACCGATGACAGCAAATCAACCTACCATAAACCAGTATAAAACGAGCTAACATTGCTATGCGCTTCTATAGAGACGCTAGCGCATCTTATACTGGATTGTTAGGTCGACATGCTGTCTAAGGCTCGAACTCCACTCATGCAGTGCAGTGCACTATGGTCTCAGCCATAGCCTCCTTCAATGGTCTCAGCGGTAACGCTACACATCTGCCGCAGCATTTTCATTTTTCTTTTCTGTCTTCTTATATTTTACATTAGGTACTTACCACTTTGAGCCTGCTTGTCCTGTCCCTTATTCATAAGATACTTCGGAGACTCAGGGCATAGAGGCAGCATCACACACTGCAATGCGGCCGGAATGATTGTGACCGCCAAGAGCCAAGGCCAGGCTGCAGGGGTGCCCAGTACCAGACCCAGCCCTTGGCACAGCAGAAGCCCGATTGAAAACATCAGCTGGTATACTGTGCAGACCTTTACAGGTAAGGAGTTAAAAGTTAAAGTTATTGAGTAACAGCTGCGGTACATTCATTTTAAAATGAATGACAGTTAAAAGGAGTTTTCATAAAAAATTTAAATCCTGTGGAACTTTGAAACAATATACATTAACGAAAATCTGACTAATTACAAGCATAGACATTGGTTTCTAGATCACATATACAAAATTTAATTGGCTTTGTTAGCATGACATTGAAAATATGATCAAACTACGTTTACATGGAGTGCGCTCGGGGGAAACTAGCCTTAAAGGGCTCTAGCTTGTATCTGGATCTCCATTATTATAATAAGGTGGACTGACGATTTTCCAAAGACTGCAAGTGAGTTCTGGATGCGTAATCCGTGAACATGGTACTTGTGGAGTCGCCTACGTCCAGCAGAGAATGCCTACGTACAGGCTGCCGATGATGAATATTTCTGCAACCTGCCAAGTGATCTGATCTTGATGATGATGATGATGAGCCTTTGAGGAGTTTAGTGAAAGAATTAATGAATAAGCATACCGATCCTCTAATTGACGTCGGTGAAATTTCAGCCAAATACAAAGGCGCCAGGCCCGAACTGAGTCCACTGTTGATGCCTATAAGAAACCTGAGAGGAAATCATAATATGCATTATAATAAACAAAATATAAAACAATACACTTTCGGTGTTGCCAATGTGATTTAAAAAATATTTTATTTTTTATGCCGAAAATAAAAAATGAAAGCTATTCGAATCGAGGCGAGTCATTCCATGGATTAGAGTGGAACGAATAAGATGAATGAACGGTATCTAATTTACCTTCCAACTGCCAGTAACGTTGTGGAGGCGCCAAAATCAGCAGAGCTCTCGCAAATCACAGCTAAGACTACTAGCATATTGTTGGCTAGTAGACCACCCTTCCTTCCTAGTCTGAAAAACAAACAAGGCATGAGACCTGGGCCAAGTCAAGTTTGCTAATTTTAAAATTGATATTTAGTTGAAACTGTTATTACGATTGAGACGAATCGGGTATTCTGCAAAAACTTTTATCTGTAGAGTCGTAATTGAAACGCAATTTTTCTTGACTCTCAGATTATAAGATAATGGCGGTGACTTTTTAAATCTACCAAGACCACAATCGGACTAGCAAATAGGCCAAAGCAAAGCAAGGTCTTAAATTAATAGCAGAATACCAAAAACGTTTCAAACGTCCTATTGAGATTCGATGAACCGTTTTCAAGGCTCGCTTTTTACAAATTCCCACAACCGCGCTCTAACGACAACACTATCATCATCTCTTTGTTGTATGGTATTGATTGTTTCGTTGATTGATTATTTGTTTCGTTGCACTATATTTTAGATCTATTAATTTAATGGTTTTTGAATGTCAGTGTTTCTTGAGGAAACAATAACCATCGGTTTAATTTGCTCTGTGGCAATAAATGATGACAGTCACACATATTGTGATTTGCCATATAACTAGAAAAATAGCCCCATTAATAGTCAAAAGGTTTTAATAGTGTCTCAGTCCTTAAAGCACGCCATCTAAGTGAATTTTTGAGACTCTGTTCTTGAAAACGGCTCATTGAGATTCTATTGAGCCATTCGTTTTAGCCATTAGCAGCCTTGAGGCCCTGGTAGAGTTGCCAACCCCACTATATAATACAGCATCCTACTGTTTTATGTGTCCGCATACTATTATTTTAAAATTTTAATATAGTAGGCGAAACTATTATAGTTTTTCAGCAAAGTCGCTTATCAGGAGGATACACATACCGTAAAACGGAATGCGTCCTGAATTTTAGTTTTAACAACTTAATTTCAGAAATAACTCAATTAATCACCATTTTTGACCAGCTAACTACTGAAGATTGATGATCAATTCTATACTAAATCGCGCAGCTGATAAATGACAACAAGTGTTCATCTACAGCAATGACTGCAGCGAGTCCGATGGTAACTCCAGTGAATCAAGATTTTATATTTTTCTTAAAGTTTTCACAAGTTTTACAGCAGCCATATTTTCTGTGACAAAAAATATTTTATGATAAGCGCAACTGAGCCAGTACCTACATTTCATAAAAGCTGAGTTTGGTGGTTTATAATTTAGAATGAGATTGTAATAATAATTAAAAAGCGTTCCTCAAAATTATTCATCGCCTAAAAATTAAGATAATATATTTAATTAAAAATACAAAGTATATATATTTTTAATTAATTCCCTATCTACTATATTTTTATGGCCACTGAATCCGAAACAACTGTATAGGGGCCCTATTTTTGAATAGCTTGTCTCGCTTCGAACGGCTTTCAATTTTGAATTTCGGAATGAAAATTCAATATTTTTAGCTGACATTGGCGACACTGAAAGAGTACGGTTCAAAGATAGGAAAAATCAGCATCATGCATTAGGATTGAAAATCGTTCGAATAGTTCGAGCAATTCAAAAATAGAGCCCTTGCTCTTAACAAAGTTGGCAACCCTAGGCCCTTGTGACATTGGTTGGCTACGCATATAATCGTTATCGTACGCGGAACATACCCACGGCCTCAATAGAATAGAATAGTTTGTTCGCATTTAATGATACAATGAGATACATAATACAATATGGGTACATAACAACTGGTATGGTAAAAGCCGGATACTTGCCCCAGCGGGATAGTTGCCCCAGTTTTGAACACACTATGTTAGGGGTGTTGGTGGCGTTAGCGCTCCACCATAATTGAGCCGTGTGGTGTCCGGCAGAGTAGAATAGCACCAACCCCTAACACTCGTGGGTGTCGTACAAGGCGACTAATGTTCTCGAGGCAAAAGATCTAGGATCTCCGTAAGCTGGAAAATGGGCAGCAGCGTTTTCCATACTTTTATTTATAACACTGCGATCTCCAACCCGCCTGCCAAGCGTGGAGATTATGGCAATAACCTCCCATTTCGTGGGAGAGGCCCCTAGTCCTGCAGTGGACTGTTATGAGCTGTGATGATGATAATTGAAAGTGCCCCCCCCTCTCGAAGGCCTTAGTGCCATGAAATCTATCAGCGTAGGCGCCAAGCGTTTTTGTCCTTATTAGTAAAAATCTTCCGCGGCGAAGCTTTGACGGGCATGAAAATTATATTGGAAAGTAATTACTATTGAATATCTTTATTACTGATTGTGGTATCAGTCTACTTTTTTGCGTGCATTAGACTTTAATTTACATTGGTAATTATGTTTTATTGTTGAAAAGTTTTTAATTATTTCATAAATAAAAAGGGCAAGTATCCGTATCAAAAAGGATAGTTGCCCCATTTACTTTTGCGGATAGTTGCCCCTAGGGGCAACTATAAAATTGTATGACAAGCAAAGGCATTTTTACTCATGGCATTTTTCTAACTTATAAATCTTACTTTAAATAAAACTTTTCTGTCTCTGCTATCATTCTAGGAGAGTAAAATGTCTCGCAAGAATAAGCGAAAATCAGACGTGGTGCCGCCACATTAGCTAGTCAGAAGACAGTTTAATTAATACTTGACTACTGATATTTCTGAGCGTATTTCTTTGTAATAGAGCTTTTTTGAAAAGTGGGGCAAGTATCCGGCTTTTACCCTATGGTCACGACCTGCCCATAGCCAGCATAAAAGGAGCTTGCATTGCTATGCGCGTCTAGAGAAATGCCTGTTAATCGTAAACTGGAAATAGGTAGATCAATTGTCTGTTGTACATCGAGGGCTAGTATTGCCTAGTATTACCTAGCAGCGACTACTCCAATCAGCAATCCCCCGATAATGCCGCCGAAGCAGTAGCAGTATACTACGATGGAGATCCTGCGAGCCACCGGAGTACCGTTCCTTTGCAACCAGTCGCCTATGACCTGCGGATTCGTATCATCGTTATTATTAGGCATGTACCTAGCTAGAAAATAACCTATCCGACAGAAAAATTCGAATAACCCCCAACCCAGGTAACTTAAACTCAAATATTTTCTATACTACAAAACCGATTTTAATCAAACAAAGTTAGGAACGATCTCGATTGAACCGGTTTTCAAATAGAGAAAAGCGCATCCAAATCGGTCCGTTTGGGAACTACCATGCCCCAGATAAAAACACAAAACCACAGAAACACACGACAAAACAACACCTCTCATTTTTCGTGTAGGGTTAAAGATACGTTGTGAAACCTTGTAGCCTTGTGATGTCCGGCAAAGTAGAATAGCAGCAACCCCTTACACTCGTATGTGTCGTGTAAATCAATAATAAATGTGTCGACTAATGTTTTCTAGGCCAAACTTCTAAGGGCCTCCTGAAAAATAGGCAGCAGCGTTTTTCATTGTTATACGCGATCTCCAACCCGCCTGTCAAGCGTGGAGATTATCCAAAACGCCTGCCAAGCGTCCCTTCCGTGGGAGAGGCACCAAGTGCTGCAATGGACCATTATGAGCTGTGATGAGGTTTTTTTTTTATACCACCAAGGTGGCAAACAAGCTTACGGCCTGCCTGATGGTAAGCAATCACCGCAGCTTATGGACGTTTGCAATACCCACGCGTTGCCGACATCGTAAAAACCTTTTAACCCCTTTCTTGAAGAACTCCATGTTGTACTCTCCAGGGAAAACCTCTCCAAGTAATTCATTCCACATGTGACTATGAAATTAATATTTAGTTTTAATTCTCATATCTGTAAGTGCAATGTAAAATTCTTTCATGAGAATAAAGTTCTTAAACCAGAATGAGCTAGCTGAACATACATCATGTGGCGTGTTGAGCACTCCAATGTTGTACCCGTGCTGGAACGCAGACCAGCAGGCAGATATCACAGCAAATACTAGTCTCCTGGTGACGCCCTGTTGACAATAGATTAGGTATATCATCAAATTACTCACGGGCACACGGGCAGACGGTCCACCTAAAGATCTGTAGACATTCCTTTTGAAGAATCCTGTAAAAAGACTGTAAGTATCCCACGGTGTAGTGCAAGGGAAGTTCTTCGGGAGGGAGGTATTCCACATCTTACATGTAAGCAGTAAAAGGCTATATAGGTATGTAGCGATCATCTCTGAACGCGCCCCGTATTAAATTAAAAATTAAAAATTTCTTTATTTCTCAAATCCTTACAATGTATGAGGTGAGTCATCCCCAGTAAGTAATAAATATACTTGTGTTGGGGTGGCTCGCTCTTTCCCTTAGTTATATCTAATATAATTTGAGATTCTACAAGTACCTAGGTAGTTTACAATTTTATAAAAAGATGTAGGAATTAAGTAACATAAAAAAATTTTGGTACTAGAATTAAATTATCTTTTATGTTAGCGTGGTGGAGTAAATTTATAATATTACAGTGATAAAGAAGGTAAGTGAGATGTGTGTGTGTGTGTGCGTGCGTGCGTGCGTGCGTGCGTGCGTGCGTGCGTGCGTGCGTGCGTGCGTGTATGTGTGTGTGTGGTGGTATGTTATGTTACCCTTTTCATAATTGTTTCAGTTTCGTCATATGTTAAAGTTTTTAACCATTTCTTCAAGATATTCTTACATTCATACAGTTTCATGGGGTACAATTTTAGTTTACGGTTCAGTACGTTACATATATAAAAGCGGATTGGGTATTATATTGTCGGCTAGCGAAAGCAGTACGAATCGGCCTACAATATCACACCGTCTCTTGTTTCTGTGTTCTGGATCGTACACTAACTCCTTGTGTTGTGCAATGATTACATTGTAAATGTATATTTTTCTGACAGTTAGGAGGTCACAGAGGATATAAAGTTCATTTGTGGAATATCTGTATGGTTTAAAATACATTACCTTTAGAAGAGATCGTTGAGCTCTTTCCAGGTCTAGAAACTTATATTTTGTAGCACCACCCCATACCGTGATGCAGTACGAGATGACAGACTGAGCCAATGCAATATACACCCTATTCAGTAACTCACGCTTTATAATACATCGCAGTGACTTGAATATCCAGATAAGTTTCCTGACTCTGGAAGTCAATAAATTGATATGCTCATGCCAAGACAGTCTTTGATCCAATACTATACCTAGATATTTAGTGCAACTAGCTCTCCGAATGGAAGGACAATTGCACATTTCATTGAAAGAGTCAGCACACTTGTGGATCTCGACGCTAAAGTTTGAACCTGGCTGGGTTCTTTGATCTGTGGTAAAACAAATAAAATCAGTCTTTGCAACATTCAGAGTGAGAAGGTTGCAATTAAGCCAATTAGCTACTCGAGCTAACCCTTTTACAGCCATGTTCTTTACAACGCCCCAGGATTCTCCAGAGAAGACTATGGCAGTATCGTCTGCATAAGAAAATATACTACCACCTTCGATCTGCAGCATGCACAGTTCGTTAATGTAAACGAGGAATAGTGTTGGACCGAGGACGCTTCCCTGAGGAACCCCATAACTCACTTTGTCCTCATTACTTGTAAAGGCTCCTATTTTAACCATCTGAGTCCTATCATTTAAGAAACTCTCAAAAAGAGAAAGAGAGGTACCTCAGATACCGATCGCTTCTAACCTGCGCACAAGAATAGGGATAGAGACGGTGTCAAAAGCTTTTTTTAAGTCTAAAAACACAGTTAGACATCTTTGGCCTCTGTCTACTTTCTCCACAATCAAAGTCGTCAAATCCCTTACTGCGTCTTGTGTGGATAGTCCCCTTCTAAAGCCATATTGTGAATCTGACAGTATTTTATTTTTGGTTAAGTAGCCAATTAAGCGTTTATTCAATAGCTTTTCTATAATTTTTGCAAAAACTGATATGACAGATATGGGTCTATAGTTATTAATATCCATTCCTTCCCCACTCTTGTGCACAGGAGTCCCTAGAGATCTCTTAAATCCTTTAGGGAAAACACCTGTTGTAAAACATAAATTTGCCAAGTGGGTCATTAAGGGAACCATAAAGTCTCTGGAGCGCTTAATAAATTTCGTTGAAATGCCATCCCACCCCGGAGCACTATCCAAGTCAAGACTCATGAGAATGGCATTTACCTCTTGAGGATCAGTTTCAAGTAAAACAAATGAACTCATTTGATTTGTATTATAATTTACATTATTTTGATGGCCTCCATTTCCTCCAATTATATCTTCAGCTAAGGTTTTGCCAACATTGATAAAAAATGTATTAACCTGATTTATCGAGTCTATTGGGTCAGGAGATACTTTAAGAAGATCAACATTAGGGGTCTTGGGTGGTTTAAATTGAGTAACAGTCTTAATTGTTGCCCAGAGGTTTTTAGGGTTATTAGAGGAAACAGCAATTAGATTTCTGTTATATTCTCTTTTACATTTTTTAATTAAATTTGTGAAGAAATTCCTAAAACGTTTGTATGTAATTTTTAAAATTTCGTTTTGTCTATTTAATTTTAGTTTTTGTTGCATTTTATTTCTAAGTCTAATACATTTAAGAACTCTATTATTTATCCATGGTTTTACAATTCGCTGTTTGCTAGATACTTGTATAGTTGTGGTGTTATTCTTAAATGCATTCATAACTATTTCAATAAGTGTATCCGCTAGTAAATTAGGGTCGTTTAGTGTATAAAATCTAGTCAAATCTGTAGTAATAATCTCGTCATAAACCTTGTCGTATTTAATGATTGCTCTTTTCAATTTGATTTGATTATTTTCCTCACTTGGATGTTTTATGTGCAAGAGAATAGTGTAATGGTCTGTTATACTAGTGCTTATCACAGCTATCTCCGCTTTATTGTTGCAGTTATCAAGTTTTAGCGTGTAGTGATCGAGACAGTTATCTTCTCTAGTGGGAAGACTATGCCCTGGTAAGAAACCGTGTAGAGACAACGCATTCAGATAGTTCATTCTGTTAGAACGTTCATAGGTTCTTTCATCAGACCTCGCAATTAGATTGATGTTTATGTCTCCCGTGATTATTACATTTTTGTGGGATTTAATATTATCCAGGTGAGAGTTAACAGAGTTTATGAACTCTTCAGCGTTGCTGTTTGATGGAGACCTATAGATTCCCATAATTGTGAATCCCGAAATATCTATCTGAAGTGCGGAAGCATGCGTCAACACTATCTCTGTTACACGTGCTTGGTGACTGTTTTTAATGTATGTTACCACCCCGTCGTTCTGATTCATTTGCCGCAGGGTATAGTAAGCAGAGTAGTTACTCAACGCGGGTATGGGTTTGTTTGAATTTAGTCTACACTCTGTGAAGATCAGAACATCAGCATCAAATTCTATTTGGGAGAGAGTTGTTTGAAGATCATCAAAATTACCATATATACTTCTGATGTTCTGAGCCAATATTGTTATCTTTGTATGATTATTTAGTTGTATGTGTCTTGGTAAGTTATCTATTGTACATGATATTGAGTCTGCAATTTCAGTAGAGTCTAATTCATGCAATGTGCTTAGATTACTATCCATTTAAATAATTAATAGTACTCATGAGGTTGGTTAGATAATTACTAATTCCGCAGTGATATATATGTTTAGTAGTCGAGTAACAATAAATGCGTATGGTTGTATGATATGGTGTTTGTTTTGTATATATGTAAAATATCTTATTTAGGTTTTGTATTAATATGTATATTATTTGTTTTAATGTATGAGTGATAGTGTAAAGGTTAGATTTTGATAGTAGGTTTTTTGTATTGTGTATATTGAGTGAATTTAAATAAACTCCAGGGGACGGCAAATGTCCAATATTTGGAAACTTATATACTAACTTACAATTTATATATAATCTTATATTTAATATCTGATAATTCTTAAATGGGGGCTTAGCCTTGGGGAAAAGCCTTAAGTGGTCCTTATGTAGCATCATCATCAACTGACTTGGACAATCTAGTCATATTACTTGCATTAGATTATGTACTTGAGCCTCATTTGTAATGAGTATAATTCGTGAACTGTCTTCCTTTCTAACAAAGACCTTCCCATAAGATGTCCAGCAGTATTTGTATTTTTTAGCTTTAACTAGAAATGAATACTGGCGCTTCCTCATTTACTTTAAGTCCGAGATGTTTCGCTTGGAGTTTGTTCTTGTTCTTTATATTGAAAGCCTTGGTTTTTATCAGTAATTCGCTTTTCAGGATGACAGAGGCTAATTCCACGATAATTGTAGATGTTTTGTCTCCCTCCTGCTTGCCCTTCAGCCTTACTATATCTTTTATGTCTCGAGTTTCCATGTTTAACTGAATAGTTGAAGCCAAACTCATAACAATGTTAGCTAAGTCCACCTTAGTTTCGGGGTTTCTTTTAGGGACATTTTTTATTTCAATGCTGGCTTTTCGTGACCCTCTTTCTAAGTCTTCAATTTTTGCTTCGAGGACGGTTATGTATTGACGGTCCTTTTCCACGTAAGTCTCGAGCTGCTCTACCTTCCTGCGTAGCTCCTCATTTTGACTTGTTAGCAGGGAGACAGATCCCTCGATATTTAAATTGCTCTGCTGAATTTCTTTTAGATTTGTAGTTATTCCTTTGAGTTCCTCTTTTTGTCCCGACATAAGTGAGGAAATAATTTCCTTTATTTCGTCTTTAAATTTTGTAAACTCAGAAGATGAAATTTCTACTTCTCTTGGTCTTTTGCTTCTTGCATAGACATAGCTTGGTGGGGTAATGTCTTTAGCAGACGTATCAGTCATGTCTATGTTTGAGTCCGACATTGATTTGTTCAGAGTGTGTTCCATATTTTATGTAAAGGAAGTTACTAAGAAAATATAGATCTATAGGAGTTGCTTTGAAGTTTTATACAAGCTGCGAGTGTTTATTTGCTTATATAGTTGGGTTCACTCCGGTACACGGTACTAGGAACCCATAAGTCGATTAGGAACACTTTTGATTTGTTAGCTTCGGTTAAAGAGTACTTATTGTTTCAGAACTAAGATCAGTATCCTTGTTGATGTACCAAGATTACATACACTAGTAGGAGGTCACACAGTTGTTATTAATATCTGTGTTTGAATAACTCAGGTATTCTCCCGTTCGGGTCACTCGGAATCCGTGCAGACACCAGGCCAACATAAAGCTGTAGGTATGTAGTTATATCAGGTATCCGAATGTAGGTAGTTTTGTTTTAGCAGCGCACAATTGTTCTTTATTTTAGTGAAAACACCAGGACGTCATACGTAAGCAGAGTTGTTGTGAGTAAGTTTGCTCTCTCTCTTACACACCTTATATCTTACACACGCCAGACCATAGCCTCCTCATTCCTCCTCCTCCAGTAAGATAAAGGAGGCTATGGCCAGACCCAAGCCCTTCCAATACACCAGACTCAGAAACTTCAAAGTGTACTTGCTATTTATTTGTATGGATGGTATTTATATGGATGGTTTTGAAAATGTATTTTAGGTCAGATCAAGCACCAGGCTCTCATAACTCCTTAGGTATGTTGCGTGTATTGTGTGTCCTTTTGTGATGCACACAATGGGTTTATTATGATTACGGTTCAATCTGTTTCGTTATTCAAACCAAAACACCAAGCCAACACAAATTGTTAGGACGTTTGAAGGTATCTCTTCATAGATAACAGATAGTGCGTGCAACGGTGACACCGTACACAGTGTGTTATTTTGGCTTAGTTGCGGACATCCCTTATTATTGTAGTTTTTGGATAGACGATAACAAAAGAAACTCCCTATTAAAACTCCCGTGGCTTTATACATCGTAGTTTTCGAAATATTAAAAAAATCGAGAAAAGTCCATAGAAACCATAAAGATGAGATTCTGGCTCTTATGACGGTCATGTTTCAATGAATGTTTCATGGCATGATAGCCATTACCTAATAGCATCAATATTTCTATTAAAACTTTAAAAAATACGCTCTCCTAGGCGTCAAATTATTTTTTTCTGTGATTTCATAATAAATTTTTTTATGGTCATTCTTTACACGGTCGCATTTTATTTTATGATGTAAATGTTAATTGCAATAATAAGGATTATCACACAAAAAATAAGAAGAAACGAACAAAGGAACTCGGAGCTATTCGCTTTTAAAGTTTTAGGTTAGGGTTGTCAACTGATGTAGGCGCCTTTTAAAAACAACGAGCCATCTTCTCGAAATCATTGTTGCCGTGACTTAATTGGCAGGCGTTCACGTAAATAAATAAAATTGCTTCCTTAATTATTACCAGTCTTAACTAACACGCTTTTATTAGCTTCACCTGTAACTAACTATGTAAAGAAATCTTGAAGTAGAATTTCTAATTTTATTGTCGTATCGACTTGAATAACAATATAATAATTTGACTTCATCCCGTTGATTTGATGACGGAACTATATGTTGGACAGTGAAACTCTTCAAAGGCTTCTAGTATGCTCGCCGAGCTTGAGCTCATTTAGTTTGTTTTAACGAGCCCAATATATTACACTTAAAGACCGGGTCTGATGATGAATCCTGGAAATAGATACAGGCACTCCACAATGGCTACTGGTGAACCCCTGAGTTTTACTTGTTATTTTTTAAGAGCCCAGGCGCTTTCATTAAAATCAATCTTCGACAGAATGTCAAAACCCAATTCCTATACTTAATATCTGGAGAAGCGGGGATGAGGTGTCATGGAGCCGTCAAAGACCCATGGCACTGCTTTGCCACAGCAGGCACTGACCCATCCTGCTGGGGGATGTCTTTCTGGGCCCCAACCAGAGGACTTAATGCAAGGGGGGCATGTTGGCGCCAACCCTCATGCTGGTTAGCGAGAGGCAACTTCAACGAGTAACAACGAAAGCATGAACACGAACGTAAAGAAATCGCGAATCGAAAAGGTTTTAACGGGGTCGGCAACGCGTGGGTGATGCCCCTGGTATTGCAAACGTCCATAGGCTGCGGTGACTGCTTACCATCAGGCAGGCCGCAAGCTTGTTTGCCATCTTAGTGGTATAAAAAAAAAAGAAAATCCCCAAGAACTTGAACCTTCAACAGATTCAAAAACTGAAACTTCTTTTGAAGCTTTATCTAGTACCCCCTTTATCTAGTAACCTTCATTGTTTGAAAATGTAAGTGATCGCCAAAAGCGTCGTGCACGGAAAAGTCTCGAGGAACCGCTTGAAGAAGAACCTCATTCAAAAATAATTAAAGTTGTGTCGAGAATAGTAACAGACGGAACCGGCGAAAAACTCAATAAACGTTCTGCTCAGGAGTTAGAGTTTATCATAAAAGAATGCTTGAAAAACCCAACTCGTCCTAAAAAAATTGCGGCCACCATAAAGTCGAAATCGGAACCCAAACCCTATACTCCTGATGAAGCTCTTTGTTTCATGATAGATAAAAAACTATCAGCGGAGGACTATGTATACATGCAAAAAGGTGCCAAATCTCGAGAATTTAACCTTTATCCTCCCTATTATAAAAATAAGAACCTAAAATAAAATGTTACCCTGATTTTGAAATTGTAGTCTCAGAACGAGAAGCCACAGTACCTTTACCTAATTAACTTATGCACACGTTTCGACGGATCATTTACTCTTGTGATGAAAAGGTTTCTAAAAATTGCAATCAAAAACAGTTATATAGATTTCACTGCGTTTTTGAGGGTTCATGGGGCTTTGATGGTAGCACAGGACAGTCAATTTACAAGCAAACGTTTTCTGATGAAAACGATGACGAACACAACCTCTTTGCCACTACGTACATTCCATTACGTATAAAAACTGTACGTAATTTTAACTCGCATAACAAAACAATCGAGAAACAAGTTTTGGCGTTACGACCGTGAACATCACACCCGAAAATTTGATCGCAAAACAACAGTGCTCGACTTGTTTCACCGCGCGTTAGAGTCTTCCGACCCATTCCTATCGACGATGTCTATTGGCAGCCAACATAAAAAAATAAATGTTCCATTCTTCCAGATAAGGTTTTGTCACTTTTAAAACCGACGATGGAGAATATTTTTACCCATCAGGATGCTTTACCGCAAAGTTCTGCTGATATTCCTACCACTGAATTGGTAACAGACGACGCTGATGTACTTGTATTATCATCTGAAGAAATGTTATAATACTCCGCTGATGACTACTAGTAGGTTAGCCTCAAGTATTAGTTGTTGTAGTAATTGTTTTATGCCACCAGAAATGTTCTATTTAAGAGTTAGATATATGTAAAATATCTGGCAAATTTATTTCGTGTTTCATTGTGACAACCCTATTTCCATAGAAATTTCAGAAATATTTAGAAACGCTCTATCTCCGTTGTCCTGTAATTGTCGCGTGTCATATTTTAAGGTATGGTTAACAATAATATTGCGAATGTTTTTAAATAAAAATAAAATGCGACCGTGATAAGATAAAATTTAAAAAAAATATTTTGTGTTAACCGGTGAAAGTCAAATATCTTTTAATGTTTTAAAGGTACAACGCCTCTTTTTTTTATTTAGGTAGATATTATGCTGTGACTTTATTTAATAGACTAGCTAAATATATACAACAACATTTTTCTAAACTAAAAATGAATTTTGTTTTTCTCACCTTTCACTTAAACCTTAATAACCCTCTAATTATACAAAAAAATACTATCGGTCTTTTTGCTAAATTTTTATCATAACTATATCTATCGAATAGGGACAAAAAATTAACGTGTCCGCAACTAAGCCAAAATAACACACTGTGCGTAGTAGGTATGACACGCAGCAGGAAACCAATGTCGTATAGATATTAATTATATCACGAATATTCTACACATTAGCTTCAACCAAATACCAGGTGAGTAGGGCCTATTCAAAGGTAGACCGATCTTTTTCGTTGAATCCTTTCAATCTTGTAGGCGTCCTGAGTACTAGGGTTCTATGAAATTGTAGGAAGGAAGGAAGTCTATAGGTATCCAGTTTTAGTAAATAAGGGAGTTCCTTATTTCTCAAAAGTACTAGGGTATTATAAGTCAATAGGAAGTTGGTACTTGTTTATGTGTGAGCTGTCGGTTGCGCGTACGCACACCTCTATTTTATATTTTCCAACTCGTCATTCGTCAAAGTACTAGGATAACATAAGTTACCAGGTAGAAATATCCCGCGAAGACACGTACCGCAGTTGGTAGTTGTAATTCACTTACGCTATTGTTGCGCGTACGCACACAGCGACGTTTCACCTCAGATGATTAACTTGTCAGCGGAACTTTTATCACTTTATGCACTCCTATTATTTTACTTTTATTTTTTAACTGTATTTAATTTAATTTTATATTTAGAATAAACGAACGTAGTTTTTAGAAACGTCTACTCGCAGTCGAGGTCCGGGGGGAAGAGGAATGCATCAACTTATGTTTCAGGACACCCCGTCTATATCATTTGACCCTCGAGCTGCATTATAACCTGATTGTGACCTTTTCATACTTTTTTTGCGGTGTTTGAGGTGCCTGAATCTGCCCGTATCAGGAAAGAGATCCCGCGGAAGGCCCAAGAACCGATGATTTGACATCGCCGAGTCGGACGCGAGAGCCAACGGCTTACGACGTGAGGATGCCGAAGATCGGGCAAAGTGGAGGAAACAAAGCAGGAAAGCGGAGCCTGGCAGTAGCCGGGATTGACCGCTCGGATGATGATGATTATAACCTGATTGTGACCGTGTTACTTACAATAATTATACAAGTTATTCCTAACATCGCGATTTCAACGAGTGAATACTCCACTTTAAAACACAACAAGAAAAGTTAGGGGATCTCTACACATAACATCAAATCCCTAAAGGTACAAGTGGCAAGACGTATAAGGTCCACTACAAACTAGGTATCGCTTGTCTGGTCTATATTATTACTTTTAGAACATCCCACAGACCGTCTAACGATCCTATCATGTACAAGTTCTTTATCCTATCTCGAATTTTCCCGCTAAAAAGTCTATTGGTGGATAGCAGACAGCCAATAACGTGGTTGTCGTGGTTCGTGTTAACAGTGAAGAAAATATCGTTGTAAACCAAACCTATCTACTACATTTCTATCAATTAATGAACCTAAAATAAACTCTATTATTGTGTTTTAATAGCAAAATGAGTATTATACAATTACATTGCGAACACTGATTGCGACTAAAAGTACACTAGACACACTGAAAATTAGACCGTAATTGCTAGCTTGCATGAGTGATTATTGATTACCTTGATATAGGCACAGATTGATTTGAAATTGAATAGTGTAAACACCAGTTTTGTTGAACATCGATCTGTCAACCGGTATTTTCACATTGTGACTACTAACAGGAAAACAAAACACTAAACTGTGATAAAATTCAACATACGAAAAATAAAACAAAATAACTCACCGCCATCCCTGATCCAAATAAAAATCCAAACAGAAAAAAGCACAACACTTCTACTAAAAGATTATTGTTTGAGAACACAAAGTCACTTTTATTTTAATTATTATTGTAAGCAAACAAAACATTGCCACGCGCCGACAATCGCAGCGTAGGACGGATAACCTTGTTTGTATCGTGGTGAGCCGATGAGTGAGGAAAGCTGAGCGCTCGTTTGTGTTGTGGGTTTTTTGCGGTACATTCCGACCATATAGATATATAGATACAGACACACGAACTTTGTATGTGGTCCGTGGTCATCACGTGACATCACTGGCACAGCTGGCACTGCCCCGCCCTTGTTGTCACATAATCCACTAACTGTTTTGGTTTATACTGTTTTAATGTAGCAGAAAACCAATATGTAAATATCATCCATTTTAACATGATTAGAACGTAGGTGGATTAATGGCTAGTGGGTCGGACTCATAAGCGAGAGGTACCTACCGAATTTGATCCCAAATGCTGCCATACATCAATGATCTTTTTCTGAGTTATGCACAGTAATTGAACACGAACAACAGTTTACGGTGAAGCAAAACATCGTGATGACACCTTCACATCCAGACAACTGAATGTGTAACCTGTATCAGTTTCCCTGATAACACGATCATGGAGATCGGATGGCAGCCCCTACACTGTAATTATATATCTGATCTGCCAAATCCTGGATCATGGTCAAGGTTCCCCGGGCTCTCGCGGTCGAGAGTACAACTGGGATACGACGGCAAGATTAATTTTATAGCTAAGTTGACCGCCTACACAATCTAAACATATATGACGCATCTAAATATATTTGCCATCACAATAATTGCAGGCACTCAACTCGAATAAAAACTTCCAAAAGACCGATTGGCCGACCGAAAGTGATCCTAAGAGGTTTCCTTCTAAATACCTCTAGAGACTCGTAGTCAACATCCTAGCAGTCTAGGCGCTGGATTTGCGCATCCTCCACACTGTGAAGGATTTTTACCATTAACTCTACGCTTGGCAGGCGGGTTGGAAGTCACAGTGTCAATAAACTTTACGCTGGTCTGCCTCTAAGACATTCGTCACCTTGTAGGTACGACACGTATGGCTGGTAACGGTTGGTGCTAAATTCTACTCTAACGAACTCTATACGGTGCGGTGCAGGGCATGTAGGTACTTCGGTCGCAACCCTAAAACTAGATAAGTCTAAAAAACCATGAGAAAAGACGAGTTAAGCCGCGGCGGGTCACTTTTGCATAAAGCTTTGCCCCATTGCATCGCATCAAATACGCGAGTAGGTATCTTACGAAACATTTTACATCGTATCGTTGGCTGAGCCATTATTTAAATTTTATACGCGCCCTTAATTAAATTTTCCAACCCCTTTGTAACGGATTTAATATACTTTTTGTATTAATATGGCAAGTTATTTTTTAATTGTCTGCTTTTTGTATTTAGTGTGATTTTATATAAATGTTTAGGAGCGTCGGTGGCCGAGCGGCTATCCGACTCGCAAGCGAGAGGTGCCGGGTTTGAATCTCGCTGTGGCTATGTACCAATGACACTTTTCTGAGTTATGTTGAATACTATCCGATACTCTTACAGTGAGAGAAAATATCGTGATGAAACCTGCCCATTCAGGTGACTGAATGTGTGACCATCCCCCCTGGTGCAGGGTCATGGAGGTCAGTTGGCAGTCGCTCCACTGTAATTGCCGAATTCTGGGTCATGGTCAAGGCGGATCCCGGGCCCTCGTGCGCGAGAGCACAACCGGAACATTAACGTCAAGATGATGATGATGATAACAATATTTAATATACCTACCTACTCATATATTTTCTGTTGCTGTTTAAGTAAGCTTTTTAAAAGATATAGTTAAGTTCGTAATAGTCCGAATGAGAATATCAAAAACAATGGAATGGTTGTGCAGATAATTTTAAAGTGGGTAGTTGAAACGGTATCGTACAATGCATTTTGAAGCGACGACAACAGAAATATCGTTAACTCGAACAGATTTTGATAAAATGTTTCCAAGCTCCAAGCCACAGCCCCTGGCTCTTGAATTACTATAATAAGAAATAAGTTGTGATTTTCAATACTCTCGTTTCAATATGCTCTTTTTTTTCTTGATTTTTTTTATATCACTAAGGTGGCAAACAAGCTTTACAGCCTTCCTGATGGTAAGTAGTCAGCGCAGCCTATGGACGTTTGCAACACCAGGGGCATCACCAACGCGTTCCCGACCCCGTAAAACCTTTTCACCCCTTTCTTTATTTTATTTGTTTATTTATTCGTTCATTTCACAGAACTACATAGTACTCTCCAGGGAAACCCTCTACAGGCATTAGAATTTTTGGTCATATGTAATGCAAACTACCTAGGTGTTTTAAATAAATTACGCAATTTTGTTTCAGTCTCGTGCGGTAACGTTACATAAAAGAGTGCGATTTTGATAAAAATACTTACTTAAAGCAGCAAGTTGAAAGTTGCGTTGACTTTCCCTTTAACGATCATATTTGTGTTGTCAACAATAGGTGTTGTAAATTTTAACCCTTTAACCGCCACGCTTAGAATCAGTTGGCGTGCTCTCAGCGCCACGCACAGTAAAACGAAAAATAAATACCTACAACAAATAGTGATGTTCAATAGTATATCGATATGGGTAATTCCCCTTCAAACGCTTACAATTTCATCTAAATATCGTAACAGACAGTAGATAGAAAACGTTACTTTGTAATTTTATTTCTAATATTAGCAGGTATTTTGGTAACACAATGAAACAAAAAGCGTTTACAGATATTGAAAGATTTATTGATTTCCGCACAATAAAATTGGTCATGAAAAGAATTTTGTTATTCTTATTTTTCAATGCAGTCCTATAGAGTATTCTTTATCTAAATGCAATAGTTAACAAACAACATTGGTCAGTTTTTTAACAAACATGATTATACTTATTTCAACAATATTAATATCAGTTTACCGAATCGAACCTTGACAGATTCTAATGATATTTAACTACAGATCACCTTCCAGAATACGTATTAATTCTTCAGCTGTAATCATGTTTAATCACATTAATCGATAACACGAACATAATAATAA
Source organism: Blastobasis lacticolella (assembly GCA_905147135.1). Taxonomy (NCBI): domain Eukaryota; kingdom Metazoa; phylum Arthropoda; class Insecta; order Lepidoptera; family Blastobasidae; genus Blastobasis; species Blastobasis lacticolella. The sequence continues at coordinate 17,583,172 of LR990051.1, forward strand.
CACGCATAAGCACAACACCAATGGAAAAATCCAGAAGGCGGCACTCGTTTATGACGTCAGAAGCGGTCGTCTTTTTCCGTCCGTGGCGCTGGGTGTACTAGCAACATTAGTTTCTAAACATGCAGACTAGGGATGGAAATTGTCGATTCAGTCACTGACATTTTTAAGCTTTATTTATTATAAATAAAACAAAATAAACACATTTATTTATAGAAATAAATGTGTTTACTATAGAGTAACGCTTTATTTGTTTTATAATAAATTAGTAAGTATAAACAGAAATAATTTAATTTATGTGGATTTTTCTACCAGTAAATCATTGCTTATGTCCCATCCTTATTGTCGGATTTTTCCGTCACTGGCGCTGGACACCAATACACTTTTCGAATAATACTACCAGTAATTTATTCAACTTTAGACATTATTTTTAAGTCTTCTAATTAAGAAACTAAAGTGTAAGCAATTGTATATGATTACTTCATCAACTATTTACCAAATTATGAACATAATTTTAATATAATACAGTGCTATCAAACAAAAAGGCAGATTAACCGAGTAGTGGTATTTGGTCGTAAATATCCGTCCTTGGCGAAATGAGCACGAAAATTTTTGTCGGATATATCCGACCTTGGCGGTTAAAGGGTTAAACCTCTGCAACAGTGTTATTAAACCGAATCCTCTCCCGAAAGTCACGTTATTCGCTTGTGCAATGAATGAAAAATGATTTCCCACCTCGCCTGGTTCAGAAGGCATTGTTATGCATAACACCGAAGCTGCGACTTCGCTAAAAATAGGTACGAGTATTTACAGTAAAATAACACGTGGATCATTTTCGTGCGCCGTATTGTAAGATACCTATCTAACAAGGAATTCGTAATTAATAAAAACTATCAAAAAGAATCAAAATCCATTCATTGGTCGTAGGTCGTCCCAGAATTCACTACAATTTTTTCTGAAATAGGTATCTGCAATGTCGAGACAGGGCTTTTAAAAAGATTTATAATAGTATAGATAGATTAACACACATGTGTGTAAGGCTTTTTTTTTGCTGACTTAAAAATACCATCAGGCAGGCCGTAAGCTCGTTTGCCACATTGGTAGTATAATAAAAAAAAACCCCGGAATGGAAATACCTAAGCTTGAGAACATTTTATTAAAATCTGTTCGAGTTAACGATATTTCTGTTGTCGTCGCTTCAAAATACATTGTACGATGCCGTTTCAAATCCCCACTTTAAAATTATCTGCACAACTTTTCCATTTATTTTGAAAAGCCTCATTCGGGCTATTACGAACTTACATTTATTTTTTAAAAAGCTTACTTAAGCCGCATTTAAGTGTTATTTATGTCTAAAAGCTCTACTTAATAAAGTTACATCACCATCATCATATTGATGTTATCTCATAACCTCAAGCGCGAAGAGCCGGGGTCCACATTTCAAAAATAATAGGTAAGGTATATCCAAACGTTTATAAAAAATAAATTGCACTTCAAAGCCCGTGTAAATACTTAAATAGCTTGTCATGAAAATACCATTTTCTGAGCTGAAAATAGGGTTACGAGACCAAAAAATGTAAAACCGCACTGCTTATCCGGAACAAGGCTGATAAGGATCTTGACATACTGGATATTAAAACCACTTTCCAGAGACACATACTATGTTCTACGAGAGACAAACTTCGAGACCAACTTAAAATGGAAGAATAAAATAAACTTGATTTTCATCTCGTAAATGCAAAATGGCGAAAGAGGTGTTTACATACACCATAGGTAAGTACGTGTAGATGGATTGCCTTTTCTAAAGGTTTGAATAGACTAATAGGAATAAGATAAAAGAATCAAATTGAGAATACATAATAATAATAAAATAATCATCTTTTGGCGTTAATGTCCCGGTTGTGCCCTCGAGCACGAGAGCCCGGGGTCCGCCTTGACCATTATCCAGAATTTGGCGATCAGGTAATTACAGTGGAGCGACTACCGTCTGACCTCCGTGACCCTGCTACCAGAGGAACCTGACCAGATTGGATCATGGTTACAAATTCTTTTGCCTGAAGTACCTCTCGCTTACGAGTCGGATACTCAACCGCCCGGCCACCGACGCTCTTTGCAAATTGACAACAGATAAAGAACACAATTCACCGGTCCATTGCATTAAGGACAGTTGGGTATCTAAGCTATACTTACGACAATCCCTACCCCTAGAGTTCTTCTTGAAACGTGAAAAATCCAGATTTTCTGTGACTGCAATCGAATTCTAGCATGACGGAGGCAATTTAATGATCAGAAAGAAGCGTTTTTTGTAATCAATATTTAATGAGCACTTTTTTACAAAATTGTACATAAAAAACTAAGAATAACTTAAAAACTAAACATCGCCTGAAAGAAAAAAAGAAAAATTTCTCGACCTGCTAGCGTTCCATCAAACTACCTTGATACCTGACTTTAACTACTTTTCAGTTTTTAGCAGGCAATACTTTTAGATGATGTTCTTTCTATGTATCAAATAAAATTACGCGAAACCTCTTTGATGTGTAATACAACTTCTAGACACAGACATCACATAAGTTAAAGTCCAATAACAAACATAATTATAGGTTTTATCTCCCTTCACATATTATGGTCCGGAACAACCGAGATATTGACGCCAAGATTATGATGACGCAAATAAAATTACATCATGCCTAACATTAGGTACCATCAGTAAGTACTACTGTAAAAATAAACGAATCTTAAGTAAGTAATACAAAAGAAATCTTACAAATTATGGGACCTAGACAGATCATTGATAAAAGTCTGAGCAAACTGACAGCTCAAAGATTATTTTCCATGTCGCATATATTTTTATTATACTTACATTATTTTGAGGAAAATTAATCGTTGCTTTCATTAACAAGGCCAGAATCTTACTGAGAAGCAAGGTATATCTGATCTGATTGTCTGATCAGTCGTTCTGTATCTCCGAAAGTTACTGGCATTTCCTTACCAGCTGTTTCAGGCAACGTGAGTGCTATCACCCCAAGCCTGCTATGCTCCCAATCAGTACTAGTGGCAGTCAGTACACGTACGTCTCCAAACACAGATCATTTATAAAAGTCTATTAGCAAACTGACAATTCAAAGAGTATTTTCACAGTTTTTTGTTATTAAATTATTCGTAGCTTTCATTAATGTGGCCAGAGTCTTTCTGAACCTTCTTTGAGAGACATGGTATATCCCAGAACGTCTGTTGTCTGATCAATCGTTCTGCATCCTCGAAAGTTACTGGCATTTCCTTACCAGCTGTTTCAGGCAACATAAGTGCTATCATCCCACACAAGCCCGCTATGCTCCCAATCAGTACTAGTGGCAGCCAGTACACGTATGTCTCCAAATATGACACCATTGGCGCCAACAAATAGCCAATGAATGCGAAAGTGTGAATCATGGACAGTCCAAAGCCTCTTACTGACACAGGTAACATTTCCGCACTCCACTGCATCACAGTACTGTACGCCATGTTCATACAGAACCTTGCTACAACGGCACATATAACAGATCCTAATACACTACCGACGAATACACTCAGAATACTAAAAACACCTGTAGCAGCCATTGTTACTGCTACCATCCATCTTCTTCCAATTTTGTCCATAATGAAGGCTAGAATGAATACTGCCGGGAATTCGGTTATAGATATAACAGAAAACGAAACGAAAAAGTCATATTTCAGTTGACCAATGCTTCTGATTAGACCATCAAACACTAAAGCACCGGTTGAGTAAACCATGCACACACCAATGAACATGTTCCTCAAAAGAGGCCTTTTCATTAAATCTATCATATTGCCAGCATTCTCTTCTTTTTTCTGATTCGAAACCGATTGTTTGAATTGTTCTACTAATTTCGGTGATACTATTTTTTTGTTTATTCGTCCAATAGACAGTACTTTTTCGACAGCCTCATCTATTCTGTTTCTTGAGAGTAACCACCTTGGACTCTCTGGCAATACGAACGGTACAAGAATGGCTGTAGCAAATGGCAGACTTGTCACTAATAAAACAGTCTTCCAATGCCCGCAAGCAAGAACCACCCACGGCAACGCTGTCACAGAAATAGTATAGAAAATAGCAAATGAAGCGTTTCCAATCAGAGATCTATATCTTGGGGCCACATATTCTAAAATAAGGAGATAAAACATTATGCCGCAATTGTCATACGCGATGCCGGCGACGAATCTACATATGGCGAATTCGGTGAAGTTTGACACAAACATTGTAGCTATACCACCTACTAAACCGAACATAGTGCTCACCAAAGTAGCAGCTAAACGACCAAATCGGTCAGAAATTAATCCGATGACAATCCCACCGCATATCGATCCAACGAAGAATATCGATTGAGCTGTAGCTTGATAGCTGTCTTTATCGCACACCCATCCCATTTCACTCGATATTGTCGGATAAGGTATTTCTGTTTTGTTGAATTCCCATCCGTACTGGCATTTTGTCGTTGGCCAAGATTCGTTCGGCGTCAGCCCTGTCATCAGCACCTCGGTCCAGTTGGCTTTGTAGGCTTCGCATCTGGAGTATCCGAACCTCCCGCTCGTGTCCGGTGGTATGGCCAAGCTTCTCCGTTCAACATCAGTCAAGTTCTCCAATTCGGGGATCCAACACCAGTGGTTCGGAGACACTTCTGTCAGGAATAACTGGAGGTAATAGGCGACTACGACGAACGTATAAAACGGGAATGTGGAAAAGAACAACATGATCTGGTACAATCCCAATTCGCCGGCCGACGATAGCAAATCATCGAACTCCACTTCTGTATTATCTACTATTCTATTGTCATCAACACAAAACTCTTCAATTTTACTGTCATTCAGATCATTTTGACTAGATTTATTACTGTTATTTTCTTTACATCTTACAGTTGCACTATTTTTTTCTTCAGATGTCTTCGCCCCGTCCATTTTAAAACTGTTAAACAGTCAAACTGTGATAATTAAACTAAACGTTAAATATTTTAGACAACAATTATATAGTTTTCTTTAAGGAAAACGTTCTGTAACTGGAAAATTACCTACTGCTCAGTAATCTACACCCGGCATAACTAAACAAAATTGCATAAGGCTTATATAAATTAGAGATAAACATTAAACATACGCGATGTGTATGTAAACATATGTATTTTTAAGTACCTACTCATAAGGCAAAAATAGAAATTATGTTGGTTTTGTAATTTTTGTTTACAGTGCTCATAATTATTGTGATAAGGTTTTTAAGGAAAAGTTATAAATGGAATAATCAGTGAGAACCATTACTGTACCTAACGGTATAAAGACTTTTGTCGGAAAACTGAAAAGCATCGAGCTAATTTCAATTTGCAGTCAAAGCAGTTCAACTATTTTAAAAGTTGAAATATTGGCGGATAGTTATCCAATATGTTCATCTGGTTGAACAGATATTTGCACATCAGGTAGGCAGGCAGGTCGGTTGGAGATCGCAGTGTTATAAATATAACGATTGAAAACAGTGCTGCCCATTTTCTAGCCTACGGAGACTCTACATCTTTTGCCTCGAAAACATTAGTCGCATTATAGGTACGACACCCACGAGTGTAAGGGGTTGGTGCTATTGTGCTACAGAAAATTCTTTATGTAATATTTGTTATAAATTAAAGACTCCTATTTCGAAATAACACAGTGATATCTTTATAAATTTCTCATTTATCAATTCGATAATACACACTTCATGTAGTAACAAAACAACCACCAACAATCCAAAGAAACTTTTCCCCGCACCAAAGGTTGTGGAATGAGCTCCCTGGGGAGAGTTCAACATAGACCTTTTCAAGAAAGGGATGAAATGGATTTCACGGGGTCGGCAGCATGTGACTGATGCCCCTGGTATTGCTAACTTTATATCAGACAAAGGTGGCAAACAAGCATGAATAGTAGCCTATACTTCCCTTTTTATAAGATGCTCTAGGAAAATAATGGCAGATAACTAGAAACCAAAATGGCTTAAGGCTTATTGTTGCTGCAATTTTGCAATTTGCCACCTTAGTGCTAGTTATAAAAGTTCTAGACAAGCACCTCCCACTTTACTCCCATTTAAGTATTTTCCATAAAGCTGCCTGCTTGACTAAAAATAGGTAATCTACTCATCATCATTTGCCTTTCCGTATCCCATTCATTTCGCATCGGCACAGTATGATCAGGTGGTAGAACTCTGGTAGGAGTCCACCTGGATAAGTACCACTGCCTTATCTGTTTCTGCCGCCAAGCAACAATGCTCGCATTGTTGTGTTCCGGTTTGAAGGATAAGGTAGCTAGCGAAATTACAGGCATGAGGCATTTCATCTTAGTCCTCACAGTGACAGCGCACCTGCGATTCTGTATTTTTGTTACCTGGAACCTAAATATATGAATAGTACATATTATAGGCGATAGTTACCACCTACCATCAGGTGGGCTGTCCGATCGTTTGTCACGGAGTAGCATAAAAAAACTGGGTTTTTTTTCGTTCATTCTGATCCGCTAGTATCTCCACGCTCACCTCTCTCACTGATTTCCCTCATTACGCAATCCATCCATCATTTCTTTGGTCTTCCTCTTCCAATGTATCCAAATTCATATTCAATACCCTTTTGGTGATTAGGCATCCTTCTACTACCGGGTGTAAAATATCACACAATATAAACTTATACAAATTGATCAACAGGCTTCTTCTAAAGAAAAATATTCAATTTCCTTTCATGTTTGCCAATGAATTTAAAGATAAACTTTTTATCCAAGTTAAGCTTTGACCTAACCCGATTTGTAGCGAATGTGTAACTTGACCTTTCCCAAATAGGGTTAGTTTACACAAATCCCTTTTAGATTTGAAGTGGTCCAATTTGCGATCATAAAATATGCAGATGTTCATTGTCTTGGGTAAAAACACGGTGAAAACTACGGTGTAGTAGGTATTAAAGCTGAAGTTTAGTTTTTCATTTTAAATTTTATCTGTAGTGTCTCGTAAATGGCTGATATAAATTATGCTATTGTACTTATCTTATTGTTGAAAGCTGTGAGACAGCCAAATAAAATAAAATAAAATAAATAGGTAGTAAAATACGCCACGATAACTCCATATACAACTACCAATAATCAGGTCAAACAGTTGTAAACCACCTTGGGGATACAAATAAAATATACCTAGACTAGTGGACCCGGCGCGACTTTGTTCGCGCACGCCTACACTTTACCCTTGCCTTTTTTCTTGCTTATAAACCTTCCTTATTGTTGAAAACCGCATTAAAATCCGATGCGTAGTTTAAAAGATCTAAGCGTACACAGATACATACATAGATACATAGGGACATATGTGCGGGAAGCGACTTTGTTTAATACTATGTATAGATACTACATCAGATATCAGCTCTCATCATCTAAAGTTACAGTAGCAGACGTAATGTGGGACTACCACACCCTTGGGTCACTTGACAGACCCGCCAGCACCCATTGTCATCAACGTAGACCGAATCTGAAGGTGCGACAGGCCCCTGGCTAGATAGAGTGCACACCTTTGTGAGTTGTTATTCAGTCCCTACGGTACTCACACTCTACTTTCTTAAATACCACACAGCCATTGATAGACTTTTTCACTGAGCTGAATTACCAATATTTATTACTCACAATATTCACATTTTATTGCCTACTCAAAATTTTCTATAAATACTAGCCGTTCCCAGCAGCTTTTACCCGTGCGCATTTCGGATCACTGAAAACATTTAACTTTCCCACGGAACCCAATTATTTTTCTGGCATAAATAGTAGCCTATATTACTCGGGAATAACGTAGCTTTCTAATAGTGAAAAATGTTTTTAAATCGTTTTAGTACTTTTCGAGTTAATTCCTTACTAGCGACCCGCCCCGGCTTCGCGCGTTTTTCTCAGGGATACTCTATTAAAATATGCATGTATTAAACATATAACCCTACCTCATTAATCACTCTGTCTATTGGTGAAAACCGCATGAAAATCTTTTCAGTAGATTTTAAGTTTATCACGAACAGACTGACAGGCAGACGCAGTATGGAACTTTGTTTTATAATATGTATCACTACAAACAAAAATACAAATCTCTTCTCTTTATAATATTAGTATAGATTGTTGGATGTGTGTTCATTGATAGGCGGCACATCTTGAATTTCCTATGCGCATATACTTCAAAAGAGCCTATCTAACTCTTTTTCCTGAAGAGGGCTGGGAAGCAAACACGTTCGAAAGTCAGTGATCATGCAGGTTTGGTACTTATGTTCTTGCTCTACCCATAGTATCTATATAGTGTGTATCCAGTCACAGGAGAAACTTAGGTACTGATGTGCTGAATGAGATTTGGAGCGAATACGAACTTCGAACATGGCCGTGTCGTGTCCGGCAAAGTAACAACACCTTATACTCGTGGGTGTCGTACAAGGCGATTAATGTTTTATTAAAGCAAAATATCTAGAGTCTCCGTAGGCTGAAAAATGGGCAGCGTTTTCCATTGTTATATTTATAACACTGCAATCTCCAACATGCCTGCCGAGCATGGAGATTATGGCAATAACCTTCCCTTTCGTGGGAGAGGCCCTTGGTCCTGCAGTGGACTGTTTTGGGCTGCGATGACGAATTCCGGCCGAACGTTCGGTAAAAATTAAAAATTCTTCTGAAGTTCGGTTTTTTTTCAATGCGCTTTCTCGAGGCCTTACTGACGCACTCCATAAAGCGCTGTGAAACAGTTCGTCCGCAATCGATAATTCGCTCTGAGTTCTTTAGCTCGAATTATTATACTTTTATATACCTTTTACATGTTTTTTACATCTAAAATTGAAAAGTATTTCACAAGATTTAATAAACTTTTTATTATTATTATTTCTTATTTTTATTACCTACATCATTAGATCTTGTGAATTCTACGCCCCTAGAATTATTTACCTGAATCGTATCTCTAGAGGACCCTGAGAGGAAATTCTTGTAGGCAGCAATCCCGTTATGCAGATTGTAGAGCCCAATATACCTACGCCGCCAAGCCGGTCAGCATCTTGTAGGCTCTCTCCTAGGCCCCTATTTTTAATGCCTCGATTCGAACGGTTTTCAATTTATATTTTCGGCATACTTAAATACTTTTTAAATCACATTTATTTATTTATTCGTATGGCAAAAATACAATATACGAGAAACAAATTCAACTACAAATTTAAATTAAGCGAAGTCAGCCATTCAATTGCTACACTAAGGGTGATCAAGTCCTCACATTAGCAACACCGAAAGAGTATGGTTCAAAAATAGGGAAAATAAGCGTCATGCATGAAAATCTCGAATTTTTCATGCCGAAAATTAAAATTGAAAACTACTTTCGAATCGAGGCGAGCGCTTCTAAAATGGGGCCGCGACTAGTTTAATAATACAAAGAGACAAGATTTGTATTCTTGGATTTTTGTTTGTAATTAATAAAGTCAAAAACTACTTCACTGATTTAAAAATTCCTTCAGAAATAGAATGCTACATTATCAGTGAGTGGGAAAGTTAATTGTTTATAGAGATCCGAACAGCACGCGGATGGAAACCACTGAGTACGGCAAGTGATATCATACGCAAACCGACTTTGCCTTTTTTAACCTCCGACTAAAGAAGAGGGGTGTTAAACGGGCTAGGGCTCTGTGTCGGCGTGTCTCATGTCTGGCACCCCAGCTCCCGAACGGATGCGGATGCGGTTTTTAATCCCTGGAGGAAACAGAGCGGTATTATTACTTTGACGTAGGTATGTCAACTTGGTCGGGGGTTCTCCGACTTTTTCTGTCGGTTAGGGTAATAACCTTCGGGCACGGAACCATAAAAGACCGACCAAGACGTGTCCGGCCATGTGCAGTGTGGGGTTCCGTAGTTGCCTGTCAATATGCCCGTTTTTCATACTTTCGCGATTGCAAGACTGATTTTGTGGCGATGATTTTTAAATCACGTTTTACCAGATTTTACCTCGAATATAAACATTAAGCTTCGGGCATACGAAAAAATGTTTGACACTTGTTTTAAAATGTCAAAAACACCTTCGGGAAGAGAATCACTTTCGCGACGGTACTTTCGTAAATGTACAATCATCTATCTTTTTTATAACCTTACTACGTTGCTAAGTACCTAGTTACTTCAACAGAGACAGAGACTTCCAATATGCGAGCTTTACTTTAGAAGCAAAACCCAAGGCCACTGACCCACTTTTGAGCTAAAAAGAGAACTTTCAAATAGGATAAGCTGAAAATTTTAAATGGAATCGTAACTTTAAAAACTATGTCAAAGTCTATTCCTAGAGCTTGTTATAAGTTTGTTAATTTTTGAAAGGTTTACTAACTCTGTTTCGAAACGAGGCTTTGACGTCAGTCTAACTTTTAATTCAATTTTATCAAAACACAAGTTCACAACATAAATTTTGTTTGTTAAAGTTTAAATAAACTTAGCGATTAATAGGTGCGACATCACTATAATGTATTTTTTTTTAAATAATGGTATAATAGATAAATATCAAAATGGTATGTACTCGTATCTTCGTCCACCAATAACGCGATATTCTTATAAGAACTATAGCATACGATGTCAGGGGAAAGGGTCTGTAATAAATAATTATAATAATAAATATTCGTGGACAAATTCACACAGCGCCATCTAGCCCCAAACTAAGCAAAGCTTGTACTATGGGTGCTAGATAACTGATATACTACTTAAATACTTTTTTAAATACATACTTATGATACATAGAACACCCAGACCCGTAACAGAAATTATAATTCATCATTTCAATTTCTGCCTTGCCGGGAATCGAACCCGGGACCTCTTGCGTGGCAGACCGGCCACGAATGAATGTTGACCATTGTACCACTCAGGTGTTCATTGCTCGTGTGTCCCTGCTGACAGATGATGAGGCTGCGGCGAAGCAGCTGTTCCCTAACTGATTGTACGGGTCAAATGGTCAGACGGGTCAAATGGTGCTGCACGTAAAAAGCAAATACTACACAAAATAGGAATGAAAAGATCCGGTTGAATCACATATAAAGGTAGGGCATCGCCGCATAATGCCAAAGATTGGACGAAGCGGTAAATGGGACCATGGCAGAAGCCGGGACTCTAGGATGATGATTACGATGACCCTACGCCAAGAAATGAAAACAATTCATTGCAAAAATACAAACAACACACCGCTATTCTTCTTCAGCCTAACGGTAAATCCCGGTTGAACGGCTAAAGATAAATCTGCCACTCAGGGTCCGCTCTTCTACTAGGAAAGTGCTATCTGATTTACTGTAAGCGGTTTCCTAAGAATCCCTAATTAAACATTGGTTGTGTTTTGGCTTTTACGTGCGGTGACCGTCTGTTCCGCAAAGCTCGCTATGGGTTCGCCAGAGCCTAGTTAATCTGTCAGCGGGGGGATCGCAAGCAGGGGCTCAATTTTTTAACTACTAGCCTCGAGTTGGACGGTTTTCAATTATGATGTTTGGTTAGAAAAAGTGAATATTTCTGAAAAAATGTTGGCAACACCGACAGCGGACGGCACAAAAAAAAGGAAAAATCAGCGTCATGCATCAAAATGTTGAGCTTACCTGATAAAAATAAATACTTAAATCCCTTCAACTCGATGGGCAAGTTGAGTTTAAATCAGTCTCAGAGCTTAAGTTCAAATAGGGCCCTAGGTGAGGTTGGCTTAGGCCAGGGATGGTGTAAGGGCCCCATACCCTCCTAACCCCATAGACAACACAACCTTACCAATAATTAATCCTCAAACTTGAATCTAAAATACCTCCAATAGCATACCAAAAGCCAAATTTAATAAGAAAGATCGTCTAACACGTCAATATTCGAATATTTGTAAAGGAATGTTCGGTCTATGCACCCTTACCCGATAAATATTTATAACTTCCCCACAATGCCTTCGCATTCCACAGGAGCACGAAAATACCTTCAATATTGCTGGAATTGGTGAGATATCAACCAGTTTAATAGGCGCTGAATATTAGAGAAAGTTCGTCGAATTCTCATAAGGTCTACTTCTACTGGTTAAATACTTATGCAATGTAAACCTTCGCGTACGGAGTGGAGTGTGACATAAGTCAGTTGTGGAAAATGTAATAAAGAGCGGAGTCTGTTTATCGTTTTGTATGTTTATAAACAGCCGTTTAGCCGTGTGGTGTCCGGCAGAGTAGAATAGCACCAACCCCTTACACTCATGGGTGTCGTACAAGGCGACTAATGTTTTCGAGGCGAAAGATCAAGAGTCTCCGTAGTCTGGAAAATGGGCAGCAGCATTTTCCATTGTTATATTTAAACACTGCGATCTCCAACCCGCCTGCCAAGCGTGTAGATTATGGCAATAACCTCCCCTTTCGTGGGAGAGGCCCTAAGTCCTGCAGTGGACTATAACGGGCTGTGATGATGATGATGATGTTTATAAAGCTGCAATTACGGTATGCTGCTCCGGTCAGTGCTATAGGAAAAAATGCGACAAACCTCTCTTTTCTACGTCGGACATCCTTGTCAGAGTGGTCGTGGTTGCGTAAACTAAGTACCTGGAAAGAAGTTCACTGCGTCGCAGACTTTTCCGAAGATTGTTTTCTCAGCGATTTGCTTCCATTTTTGCCGTTTACAGATGTTGCGAGTACATTGGACCACGGTGGATTCTGTAGCTTGATTTATCAGATCAGTTGGTGATCGGCCCCGTGCCCTCCTGCCTTCGACCTGGCCCTGAATGACCAATATCTCCATCGAATTCTCATTACTGGAGATGTAACCAAAGAACTTGAGTATTCGTAACCGCACAGTTGACGAAAGCCTGTCTTTAATTGCGAATAAGCGACGAACCTAGTAGTAGGGAATATATAAAAGATCCATTGATAAATAAATGACTAATATAGTCCAAATACAGCGCCATATAGCCCCAAAGTAAAAATAAAGTTGTGTTATGGGTTCTATACATCGTGATGAAACCTGCAAATTCAGGCAACTGAATTTTTAACTATGATCCAATCTGGTCAGGTTCCCCTGGTAGCAGGTAGTCGCTCCACTGTAATTACTTGATCGCCAAATCCTGGATCATGGTCAAGGCGGACCCCGGGCCCTCGTTCTCGAGAGCACAACCGTGACATTAACGCCAAGATGATTTTTTTTTTATTTATACTTTTAAATACACACCTACTTATTCTATACACCCAGACCCGTAATAGAAATTAAAATTCATTATTTCAATATCTACTCGGCCGAGAATTGCACCCGGGACCTATAGCAAACTGGTTAACCAACTGAACCACTCAGATCATCAAAAGTCAGATATGAAAAGACTGTGATTCAGCTATCAGTCTCAGTGGTATCTATTCTATTACACATATGATCGTTTAAACTGACTTGTCTTATTTGGTGAACAAACAACGCCCAAAATCACGACTTGCCGTATCAATCACTCTAAGTATATTGTATGTAGATGTCGAGAATTATACAAGAAACACATAGAATGTGAATTTCAACGAATACTGCTGCTCATTATCTATTTAAATACATAATTTCCTTGACCAAATAAGACAAGTCAGCATGGACAGATTATATATACTTACATGAATGAATTCACACAGTCGAACCCTTTTCAATCACAAATAAGCAAACCTGACTAAGAACTAAAATTTATTATCGAGCAATTTCGTGAGGGTAGAGTTTTAGTTTCGATTTGCCTACAATAGGTAAAAGTTTATGATTTAGGTACTGACTCTTTGCGATTTCTTTTGCGCTGATGACAGCGAAAGGTAAATTTCGTGCTGACGTCGCGTCTGATCAGTAAAAAAACCGACTAAGACATGTCGTGGTATGTGCAGTGTAGGGTTTCGTTGCCAATCACAATATGCGTGCAAGAGAGGGCTTTGTAATACTTTACAAAATTACAAATGCAGCTAGATAACAGTTTTTTTAAACAGCTTGTATGAAATATTTGCAAGTACATTTCATAAGTTAGATTGATTATTACTCGTTAACTTAAAGAGTCCACTAGGCTGTGGTAAATTAAACTTTATTATATATAGCATTATGTTCATTACTTTTCACATCCACTGAAATTAATTACGGTTGTAGCTAGTAGGGGGAACAAGTTTCTAACAAAAAAGTCCACTTTTAAACTAAATACCTACATCGTAAATGAAATAGAAAATTTAATCCGATTCCGCTTCAGATACCCTTAATCCTAACTGACTGCAAAAGACCTAACCACTGACACCCCACTCGTTGCTCAGACATTGTTGATAACATCATTTAAAGTATCTATCCATTTCTAGATTCTGGTGTATTTCCTGGTTTCTTGCGGACCAACGTGCATTAATTTTTTTTAAAAACCTTGTTAAAAATGTTGTTAGTGTTATTTGATAAGGCACTGTCCTAATTCGCAACGGTCGTGCGACCATAGTCGTACGACGGACGCCGCCCGACCAATAGGATACCTCAAAACCGCCCATCGCACGTCCATAGTCATACGACCATTGTCAATTAGGACAACGCCTAAGCGAGCGGCCTCACAGAAAAGACGCAGACACGTCACGGACGGGGCACAGACGGGACTCGGACGCGACTTAAAACATACAGAAAAGACAGGGCAGTCAAGAGCGTAGGCAAGACAAGGACAGCCAGCGCTGCGGGCGAGGCCCGGCTCCCGCGGCGCGCCCGTACCCCGTCCTTTCTGTATGTTTTAAGCGACGCGTCCGAGCCCTGTCCGCGCCCTGTCCGCGCCCTGTCTTTGCTGTATGTTTTGCGTCGCGACGTTTATAGAAACGTTTTCTTTACTTTCATATAAAATGTACAGACATTTTATATGAAAGTAAAGACGCAAGACGCAGACACGTCGCAGACGCGGCGCCCGTTCAATTAACTTACTTACGTCTTTTCTGTGTGGCCGCTCGCACACTCACGTAAAATTCGCATTCGCATTGATATAAATAAAAGTCTTTGCACGTGGATGTTGGCATTCATTACTACCAGCCTAATATTAGACATTTTAATTCCAGTACCTATTTGCAGTAAGATGATGATAAGGATAAGGATTTGTCAACCAAATATTCCTCATCATCATTGTCAAGTACCAACATGAAATATTTTATCATTCACTTAAATATCCTTCTTGATATTTTTATACCTACACTCACGCAAGGCAGCGTTTTGGATTAAATTTTCTATTAGTTTTTATTTTAATTATTTTTTATATATTTCATTAGATATTTAGGTTTCTTCTTTAACATAGTTTTAGTCATGGATTAATCTGTATAGTATACTTGTATATATGAGTTCTGTACATTAGCTGATCACTGACTGATGCTTTTATGGTGAGCGAAAACATCGTGATAAAACCTGCACATTAAATATGTAACCATTATCCATTCTGGTCAAGTTCCCCTGTTATCAGGTTCATGGAGGTTAGACGGCAGTCGCTCCACTGTAATTACCCGATCTGCCAAATCCTGGATCATGGTCAAGGCGCACCGCGGGGCCCCGTGTGCGAGGCTACAGCCGGGACATTTACGCCAAGATGAGATGAGTGTACTTTTAGATACCAATTGAAGTATCCGTAGATACCAATTAGTTGAAGAAAGAACAACTTTTTTACTTCTACAAAAATAGCATTTTACAAATTGACTCCCAAAGTTACGTGGGTCTATGATTTCGTTCAGAAAGAAAAGTTATAATTTCTTTCAGCTTCTGATATAGTTGCTAACATTTTACACGAGTTGGGCGAAATTCCTGAAAGTTCTACCCTCAAACGTCCAATATGATGCGTACCGCCCTATTGAATAATTATGTTATGTCTGAACTATGGATGGAATTCAATCACGTAATCTCGGGCAATTTCTAGTCCCGATTATCCCGGGATTTTCGGGATTTACAAAATCTAATAAATGTTGGTATTTGTATCTATTGATTGAGGTTCGTATGGCATCGTACGTACTTACGTATCACTGTGTAGCATTGGCCATTTAAATATTTTTGACTAACAATAAGAAAGACTTAGTATGACTAAACGTGTGTGACTAAAAATGTTATACGGTAGACAAACAGGCAAGCGGGCCACTTGATTGAAAGTGGTCACCGGCTCAACGCTGCTTATAGACATTAGCAACACCAGGGTATCGCTAATGTGTTGCCCACCTCTATGACACGCTGCTTTAGCAGCAAAAAGGCAAATGCTCCTGCACTGTCAAAGCCACGATTCCACAATTCCCCACCCCATGGAGCACTGGAAACCTTACTCACCGGCAGAAACACAAAAGTATTTAAAATAGTATTGTTTGGCTGCGATATTTTGAAAGATACTTCCGCAGTCAGGCGACTCAACACGGCGACAATTCAAACGGGATACCCCACTATACCCTACCTCTCTTACCTAAGTTTTCGCAATCATACCACAAAAAACACGAATGAAATAAAACTTTTTGACTGATTTCAAGCATTTTAAACAATGTTTCTAATTATACAAAGAAAAAAAATTATTGTTTGTTTGTAATGAGTACCTAAACCCAAATGCTACTAACCGATATTTTTTATAATTTCACGTATGGAAAGCTACATTATCGGCAAGTAACATATCGTAGTATCTATAATAAGCATAGTAACCGAATTTTACGCGCAAAAAAACTAGTTTCCAGACGGAGCGAATTCGCCGCGAAATCATACACGCTTTGGCGGTACCTAGGTATTTAAATAGAATTTTGTTTAATTTTGTTTCCGCATGAAGAACAAAGGCTGCTAGCCTGAATAAATAGTGGCTAGTTTCCCCGCGAGTTAGTCTAAACTGACTGTATAAATATGTATTTCGAAACTGTAAATCCATTGTTGTTGTGAATACGATTGTTAGGCGCTCACCTAATTGGCAACGGTCGTACGACGGATGTCGCCCGACCAATAGGAGACCTCAAAACCGCACGTCGCACGACCGTAGCCAATTTCCTAATTCGTCTTAGAATCGATTCGATAGTAATTTCGAGAGATTTGACCTCCTATCAACAAGGAAACAAATTAATACTTATTTACTAATTTATTACACAATTCTGGGTTTCCATTGATAATGCCTTCTTGGTAAAAACCGTAAAGACCTAAAAAGACATTTGTACAAAACGAAATAAGGGAAAATATCGGAATCCCGTTGGTATCGGTAAGTACATCAAGCCACGACGACCGACGACACACTAAATTCTCCGATAATGTATGAGATTCTCCGCGCTATTGAATTGTCCCGAGTCGCTAGAATAGCTGAGGGAAATATCGGAATAAACTACAATAACGAAATAGATAAACGTCATTTTCCAAATGGTAGCGCTAGGCAAAGTTGTATATTTTGTCATGAATTCCCATATAATAGCTGGAGAAGCCAAATCTTAAGGTTTTAGGCCGTTCTCTCGTAACAATTTTTTCAGCAAATTGTCTACAGAGAATCTGTCTACAAAAAATTTTATTTTTATTTTTGATATTGTCTACCCTCAGGATTAGAGCTTTATATGCAAAGACATATACCTATATACTAGATGTCACCAGAGCAGATGACGTCTCAAGATCTAACATCCTTTATTAAAAGGGGTTAAGATTTTCTGTCTGTATAAAAATTCTTTTTCGAAGTAGTAGCAACTCTAATCGCCATCTCCCTCGAATCCTGAAACACAGCCTATGACTTTCACATTTGTTTATTTTTTTGCTTCAAACAAGAAAAACATTCACAAACAAAAACAGCAATAATCAGAAAAAAATATTGTGATTGGCGGGAAAATAATCTTGTACTGCTGCGGATCTCACTCATGTTCGCACGTACCTATCTGTGCAGTTCACTCACCCTCCATATCTACAGATAATGGCATAATCAGACCGAGCCCGGTCAGAAATTAAAACATAAAAGTGTTGTATAATGATAAATAGTTACCTATTTTAATGTACTTACATATGTGATAACAAAATTATGGAAAATGCTTTATCATACAATGTTTTATTTATATTTTATAGATGGGCGTGAAAAAAATTCACCTTGAACCGACTATGTCCTTTAATAAATTATGTAAATATTTATTACAATATCTAATTAGTTTGTGCCCGTCGATGCGATGGCGTGCCTCGACAATATAATACAAGCTAATTTAATTTATCGCTATCCTTCAGTTCGTGGACAGAAATAGCACCCTTAAAGGACACAGAGCACGCTGGAATATTAAGATGGATTCATTATCTTACTGCAGCTACTAGGGTTGCCAAATTTTTAAGACCAAATATAGTATTTTCAGATTCAGTAGGTATAAAAATATAGTA
Organism: Blastobasis lacticolella; assembly: GCA_905147135.1. Classification (NCBI taxonomy): domain Eukaryota; kingdom Metazoa; phylum Arthropoda; class Insecta; order Lepidoptera; family Blastobasidae; genus Blastobasis; species Blastobasis lacticolella. The sequence continues at coordinate 17,601,478 of LR990051.1, forward strand.
GTTTCATTAAAAATATATATATATTTTTAAATCAAATATATTTAGTTTAAAATTTATGTTTAGTAAGTGGTTAGCTGGCCCATTCGGGTTTAATTGAGGTATTTCTGAATTCTTAACATTAAAATTCAGGACACATTCCGTTTTACGGTAAGTGATATAGACAAGCGGCTTTGCTGATAAAATATAGTAGTTTCGCCTACTATATTAAAATTTTAAAATAATAGTAGGGAAACACCAAAAACAGTAAGATACTAGGTATATTATATAGTAAAGTTGGCAACCCAAGCAGCTGCTGACGGTAACTATATTAAGATCATAACAAAGCCCACCTACGCTATATTTCTGGGCCCTAATAGTATATTTCATAGTTATGAGACGGAGGAGCTCAGTGGCATCTAATGAATGAGCGTAATTTTTCGCGCGTGGACGTAATTTTTCGTTGTGACTGAGCCTTTATATGAAATACAGGGTGGGACGGTAGTACTTCTCCAATTTATATCAAAATTGCTTTGTCGATGCTGTTTTTTTTAAAATTCTACAAATGCGATATTAGGTAAATATAAAACTAAATTAATTTTAATTTTTATCCTATTGATGTGTATCGCTCTTTTTATTTGAAAGTTAATTATCTTCCAGCTATCTAACTTTGGTCGCATGATCACTTATCAGGTGGAATCGCGGCCAAATGTCGCTTGGATATAATAAAAAAGTTTGTGCGCGAACATTTTTGTTTTACAGCTAACCACAGCTAACAGGAATGTGAAGCCTGAAAACTTATTCTGAATAGACACCAATCCGAATTTGAACGACCATTTCCCGCGAACGTCCATTTGCCTTTTAGGACCATATCCCTTAATGATCACATTTCATATCCACATTAGACCACTACCTTCCTACCTATGCTAGTGCAACACTCTGCAGGCTCATCGTATTATCGATCTGAGTGGTTCAGTTGGTGAACATACCGATCTGCCATGCAGAGGTCTCGGGTTCGATTCCCGGCCGATCAGAAATTGAAATGATGAATATCTGTTACTGTTAAATAAGTATGTATTAAAAAGTATTTATATAAGTATGTTATCAGTTATCTAACACCCACAACACAAGCTTTGCTAACTTTGTTTGTATTTATTTATTATTATTATTTATTTATAGTGAATTGCCCACTTGTTTGGTTTGGTTGAAAAATTGTTTTAAAACATGTCATTTCTAACGACATAGAATTGCGGTTATAAATTTATGACATTAACCGTTTTTGTCCCACCTTGTAGCACTTACTCAGATAATATTGTGCTAAGAAAACCGATGCATTATGAGATACCACGTATACTCATACGAGTGTATGAGACCATTATCATAACAATCAAGTTATGGTTGTGGCTGTTCGTAGGGGAGCCAGGGGCTTGTATTAACGGGGGTAAGTATAACCAGGCCAATTGCCGCCAAACTATACATGAACGACTCAGGTACGTACGGTTATAGGCGTCAGTGAATGACCACAGACATGTTGCGACCTATCAGTCGCCAATGGCATGCCGCAGAGCAAGGTCATGTATGAGGCGTGAATTTTGTCAGGTATAAGAATATTTTTTAACTCGTTGATTTTTGATTTGTTGCTTAATTATTTACGTAAAAGGGACTGAAATTATTTTAAATGGTAGTAAATATCATCTCGTATATTAATATAGGTTTTAAGACTTTCGTGGTTATTCACTACAATTTTACTACACATGTCATGTTATCGGGTTTGTTACCACGGTAAGTATTATTTTTACCTCGATATTTCGACGCAGTTGCATGCGTCATGGTCAACTCGTGACCATCTCGTATAGTATTTTGTTTCCATTTAACCACATTATAAACGTACTTTATATTTAGCCGTAGACAACTTATGATTATTACGCATAGGTATGAAATATTTTTCGTATGCATATGCGTAAGATGTATAGTGACTCTGTGATCCCCTTACTCGAAACTAGTGATGTCCCCTGTCAATGGGATATTTTCCGAGAGCCGATTAAAAATAAAAATAGTTCAAAAATTTTTAACAGGAGCCGTTGATTAGACACGACTCTCAAAACGCGACCGTTGGATGTATAAAAATGTAGACATTTTGTGCTTTCTTCCCAGAAAAGGTACTAAATCTAAGAATACATTACATTACATACAACAGCATACCTAATAATCTTGGCGTTAATATTCCGGTCGTGCTCTCGCGGGCGAGGGCCTGCGGTCCACCGTTACCATGATCTAGGACTTGGCAGATCTTGGCAGATAGTAAATACGGAATTACGGTAGAGCGACTGCCATCTAACCACCGCGAGGGGAACCTGGCCAGACCAGTTCAATTAAACAAAAACGCAGGACGACAATCGTTCATAGAAAATGTTTCTTGTTTATATTGAGAAAACCATCTAAAAAAATTTGCATGGGACGGTGCAAGGTTGCCAAAAGCGGATAACAACCTATAATGACAGTCACTTTCATTTAAACCGACTTTAAAATCATATAACATAATTGCACGAAAATGCTTCCATTGTTGCGTGAAATGCAAAAAAATTCTTTTTTTTTTGTTTTGACCCACTTTTTTTTCGTTTCTTTTTTACCAAATGGCTTTTATAATTCAAAATTTCATAAATGACATTTCAAAAAAGAAATAAAATATCGATATCTTTAAAAAAAATTGTGTATCTCAAAACCTTCCTAGTCACCCACGCATGTCCTTTTCTCCTATATATTTGAAGTTTCTTTTATCATTGCTCAAACTCAATGTAACTTATCATTTACAAAACCAAATGTACGAGTATATAGATCCTCTCTCTCCGTTCTTTATTCACTAAAGGCATATTTCATGTGACTCGGTAACAAAAAGAAAATGCCTTTTATTATCATAACAATACGTTAGACTGTAGTTTCCCTTTGTGGCAACATTAACTCTCTTACAAAGGGCGGATTTCGTTCTTTCCACTTGCTTTTGTGGAAGTTGTCACAGTTAATGAATGCCTACTTTATCAGCCTATCATAGATATCTGAATAGCGATAGTCTAGTACCTGTTTTACCGAGGTTTGCTACGCAGCGGGCTCGGGCTGCGGATTCGATTCCTTACGAGGGCAAAAAAGTATGATTAGGTATAGGTGTCTGTCTAGTCTAACTCGTTTTTCATAATCATCTGTGAAACCGCCGTGTAAGAGCGGATCAGCCTATCAGAGAAAAGTGTAGCGTTGCACCACGTGAGAGCTACGCCAGCCTTAGATAATAGAAAGATATAAAAGAACTAATAACTATGTAGAGACCTAGTTTACTGGGTCGGGAATCTAATCGATCGGGAATCGGGAAAATAATCAATCAGCCGATTGATTCTTTTGAATTGTGACAGATCATGGTGGGGTTGACGAGCAACATGCAAATTTTCTATTGAAATTCTTAGGTATTTAGCATCCCAGTGAGTTATCTGGAGTTCACGCAGGTCTTTCCGAACTTCGTCCATCCATCGATACCTGGGCCTTCCCACGGGACCTTGCCGGCTATTCGGCCCAGGTATGCACGATCCTCTCCCATTCTCTCAATGTGTCCGAGCCAGAGAAGCCGAGCAGCTTTAATCTCTCCGATTACATTAGGCTCGGACGCGAGTTGTTCTATTTCAATGTTCTTCCTGATACTCCAGGTATCCTCCATCGTCGCGCAGGATAGGGACCAATGACGAATTCTCGTGTCGGAGGCCAATAACCAGTTCTGGTCGCTGAGCCAACAAGTGAGTACTTATCATCAGACGGCGCATCTAACATTTCATAGTTACGATGCGCAAAGACTTATATATTTACCTTAAACGAGCGAGAATTTCGTTGATACCTTCGAAGTTCTGTGTCCCCGGAACCTCTGTTGCACGTGTTAGATATAAGGTATTTTAGTATGTTTTAATTGGTATTAAATATCGTGATTAATAATAATAATATTTCAAAATACTTTTGTAAACATTTCACCAACTTCAGAACGAAGTGTGGTGTTTCTGAACGATTGTTTGTCTTTAATCAGTTAAGTACTGTTTATGAGAAACTTCCTTAATTAATTATGTAATAAATTTATAATAATGTTCAAAGTATTTTAATACATTAAATTAACATCTGATCAATCTATCAGTAAATTTAGGAGACCGGAAATGAGAATAGAAAATGACATTTCCGGCTAGAAGGTAGTATAAAGGTCCAGTCAAAAGACTGGGTGGTACTTTTGCTCCAGAGCCGGCACAGAGTTAAGTACAAACTTGCATTGTATTATTGTTGCTTTATATTTTGTATTGGTTAATTTATTTATATAACTGTTTATTTATTGAATCATATTTAATACTACTGTCCCATTTTAAAGGATAAATATTGAATTTTGTGATCGATAATTGTGTCTTAACATTTGGTGAGAATTTTGTATAAATGTGGTTTGCCTATGGTACTTTGTTTGTATTATAAAATCTTGTTTAATTCAGCTAATGTTGTTTAAATAAATACCTCATTTTATAATGGATTATATTGCTTATTACAATATACCTAATATCTTTAAAACATTTGTTTGATTAAATTATGTCCACTAGAATCATACGTTATCCTAGATAATATATTTTCTAGTAAACTCCTACACAAATATCAGCCTTGGATACTTCATCATCATCGTTGTCCATATATTTCACCGGGATTTTGGATACATACTCACATTCTGTTATTATCCTGTAGCCTAATGACTAAAATAAAGGTTTTACTAATGAAAGACACTGTAGTTATAAGTAGGACTTATACTAAAGCTGACACACGCAAGTGTAGTTGTAGCGAGTGATTGTGCTGTGTAGTATTAACTAGTTGGTACTTATGTAGGTATGTAGCACTAATTAGCTGTCGACAAACCTAACTCGACATGGAATCCACTTTAACATAATTAGCGACTCCAATATAACAAGCCAACTTATTCATTCAACGTGTTTCCGCCAGGAAATTCTGAATTTACCTACTTCCTAGTTATTTGTGTCGCGGGTACCAAGTAGAGCATGATCCCGGGAAATACCGGTACAAATTTTTCCCGGTATTTCTCATTTCCCAGGAAATTCGTTATAACAAAACTACTTTCGGTACTTTTGTTGTAACTTAAATTTAAGGCAATGGCAATTTGATCATACAAACGAAAAAAAAAGAATGACGCGAAAAGAATTGAATTCAGACTAGTTGCCGCGGCGCGACTTCGTTCGCGTGGTATCCCCCACCCTACCACTATCCTACTCTATCCCTACCCACCCTACAAACCTACCCTTTTTTTCTTACATACAAACCTTCTCGTGATAATTACAAATCCATAAAAAAAAATTAAGTAGGTGCCGTTCTGAAATTAAGACCAAACATGCAATATTTTGATACCTTGGGATAACTTATTGCATTTTCCTAGGATTTTCTAAATTTTTGTAGATAAAATACCGCCTATATTACTCGCTGATAATGTAGCATCAGAACAACGACCCAGAGAACGCCGTAAGCCGTAAGCTATGACCAGATTTTATCCGTAACAGTATCCCTGTCAATATAACTGCAAACGCTAAAGTTTCAAGAAGCTTAATCGACAATCCCATTAGTCCAGTCAAGTCACCTTCAGGGAAAACGGAAATCGCGCTTTCATAGCGTCCTTTGAACGGTTGCAGTAGACTTAATTTACCTAGACGTAATTCTCGACAGTTTTTTATCAGCTTCCAGCTCAGTGACAAGAGTCGATTGACTTTCAAGCGTAGATAACGTTACACGACCGAACAATTAAGTCTTTAACTTTGAGAACTATAAAATTTAAGTAGGTTTTTAGAGAAATATCAGTACTTACCTATATTAGTATTCGGCGGACCCTGGGCCCTCCCGCGCGAGAGCACAACCGGGACATTAACGCTAAGATGATGATGATGATGATGACCTATATTAGTATTCTGTGGAAATATTATAGTTAGAAAAATAAGCATATAAGGTTATCATGAGTAACATATTCAGTAAATAGGAACCTTAGGCAATATGTAGGTGTGACTATGTGGGATTTTAAATGCGATAAGTAATAAATTGACTACTAACATTAGCAGAGATGAAGACCCAGCAATAGAATAGTGTTTTCATGAAAATCCCAGAAGCAAACCGAATATAAAACTGGTAAATTTAGAAGAAAAGAAAGAAAATTTGGTTAACTACACCCAAAGGTTAATTAAACCGACGGTAGCGTTCTATCCAGTCTGAGGTCCACCGGTAACGCGGCTTTGTCTATTTCTCGTACCATATAAAATAAACACTAAACACGGGCACTTGGGCAATTTTCATACAATCGTGACAATTTGGAGACTTTCTGGGTGCAATCTAATTTTGCACATCTAGAGCATGGATGGAGGAGGTCTCGTACATCAGTTTTTCACACCTCCTGCTCAACAATGTCAAATTATGTAGGTTTCATGAAATGTCATCGTAAAGCATGGCATTGTTACCCGCAGGGAAATAATATTGTATGATACTTCCCAAGGAAATAAACTAATGTGAATTTAGATTTTTATATTACTACTAGTGGACCCGGCGCGACTTCGTTCGCGTAGCGTTCTAACCCTACACCTGCCCTACACCTACCCTACACCTACCCTACACCTACCCTACACCTACCCTACACCTACCTTACACCTACCCTACATCTACCCTACACCTACCCTACACCTACCTTACACTTACCCTACACCTACCCTACACCTACCCTACACCTACCCTACACCTACCCTACACCTACCCTACACCTACCCTACACCTACCCTACACCTACCCTACACCTAAACTACACCTACCCTACACCTACCCTACACCTAAACTACACCTACCCTACACCTACCCTACACCTACCCTACACCTACCCTACACCTACCCTACACCTACCCTACACCTACCCTACACCTACCCTACACCTACCCTACACCTACCCTACACCTACCCTACACCTACCCTACACCTACCCTACACCTACCCTACACCTACCCTACACCTACCCTACACCTACCCTACACCTACCCTACACCTACCCTACACCTACCCTACACCTACCCTACACCTACCCTACACCTACCCTACACCTACCCTACACTACACCTACCCTACACTACACCTACCCTACACCTACCCTACACCTACCCTACACCTACCCTACACCTACCCTACACCTACCCTACACCTACCCTACACCTACCCTACACCTACCCTACACCTACCCTACACCTACCCTACACTACACCTACCCTACACTACACCTACCCTACACCTACCCTACACCTACCCTACACCTACCCTACACCTACCCTACACCTACCCTACACCTACCCTACACCTACTCTACACCTACCCTACACCTTAGGTGTGAATCTAAACCATTCCCAGATCCCCTTGAACACACACAAAAAATTTCATCAAAATCGGTCCAGTCGTTTGAGAGTAGTTCAGTGACATACACACTCACAGAAGAATTATATATATAAAGATGTAAACTTTTAGCATACGAGGTTCGTAAAGAGACTTTATTCGAAAATCGCACTTTTAACAAAAAACAGAAGAAAAAAGACGCGATTGCAAAAACTGTACCTAACGACTAGTTAGGTACGAATATTTTCACAAATTTTAAGGATTGGCAGGCTAAAGTGGCAGTGGGCAGGGCACATAGCTCGAAGAATAGAGGGCCGATGGGGCAGTAAAGTTCTCGAGTGGCGACCACGTACCGGAAGACGCAGCGTGGGTAGGCCTCCTACAAGGTGGATTAACGACCAGGGGATGAAGTCTCGACATACATAGCAATCGCAAACTTATCGATTTCGGTCGTTATGTCAAAACGATTAGATAGATAGATAATATGCTAATGTATATAGGTGTAAAATTATTAGCTTATAATATAGTTGTTTATGTAGATAATTATTGCTATTTTTGTTGCTTGTCTGACTCATGTTTATCTTTTTCTCTTTCTAGACAAGGGTTGCCTGGAAGGGATCGCTTGTAGCGATAAGGCCGCCTTTGCCTACAATATTTAAGACCTGTTAAATTGTCTTTTTTGTAATTTTGTGTGCAATAAAGAGTATATTATCTATCTATCTAATCGTTTTGACATAACGACCGAAATCGATAAGTTTGCGATTGCTATGTATGTCGAGACTGCATCCCCTGGTCGTTAATCCACCTTGTGGGAGGCCTACCCACGCTGCGTCATCCGGTAGGTGGTCGCCACTCGAGAACATTACTGCCCAATCGGCCCTCTGTTCTTCGAGTTATGTGCCCTGCCCACTGCCACTTTAGCCTGCCAATCCTTAATTAAAATTTGTGAAATTATTGTTTGAAGTAATTATAAATTTCACATCCAAATTATGCCACTCACGCTCTCTGTAACGTATCCAAATGAATTTGATAAAATACTTAAACAACAATCTCGAAATGACGAAGCGTCCTGTCACAAATAAAATATGCCTTTTTCAGGAGAGCGTCGTCGTATCCACATCATATTAGCGTCAATGTCCCGGTTGTGCTTACGTTCACGAGGGCCCGGGGTCCGCCTTGACCATGATCTAGAATTTGGCAGATCAGGTAATTACATTTGACCTCCATGTCCCTGCTACCAAGGGAACTGCTGTCCAGATTGGATCATGGTTACACATTCAGTCGCCTGAATATGCAAGTTTTATCACAATGTTGACTCTCACCATCGGTTAGTGATCAACTAATGTACTAACTCAGAAAACAGTCATTGGTGCATGGCCGGAGCGTCGTCGTATCCTCGACACGACGTTATTGCACGATGTTTGTTCTGGAGCTCTGGACTGTCCGGCGCTAGTAAACAAACTCCTGTGTTTGCATCAAAAGCGTACTAGGCAAACGCAGTTGTTCCATATTCCGGCCGCGCGCACAAACTATGCAGCAAACTGTCTGACACTACCCTTACCATGTACCTGTACCTAATAAATATTTAAATGAATTGAGTATATTTCATTTGTCCAAACAACAATTTAAATTCGCTTTAAAACAGCGTAATAATATCGTAGCGTTATTAAGGTAGTTAGCACAAGGTTTTAACTGACAATAATAATTATGAGTGGCGATCGGCACTGTGTCCGTCAAAACGAATTTGTCTAATCATAGAGCCGCGACAAACACGTTCACTTTGCAGACAAGCGCTGTGATAACGCATACCTTATGTTATATTAGACATGTGTCTATTGTTTGTGAATACTGGTGTTAGATTCAAACAACAACAACAATCAACAATAGCACATAGTACTGAAGCATGTGCGCTCTGACAGAGCTTAGGTCGGGCTCTAGGATAGGAAGGCTTTCAGGATGGGTTAGCGTTTAGGTCATTCAATATAAATTCTTCAACGAAGTAACTTGATTTTTTAAGTTAATCGTTTTACCCCCTGTAGCTGAGTAAAGCGTTTCAGTACCTAACTCATCTTGGCGTTAATGTCCCGGTTTTGCTCTCGCGCATGAGGGCCCGGGGTCCGCCGTGACCATGATCCAGGATTTGGCAGGTCAGGTAATTACAGTGGAGCGACTGCCATCTGACCTCCATGAGCCTGCTACCAGGGGAACCTGACCAGATTGGATCATGGTAACACATCCAGTCGCCTGAATGTGCAGGTTTCATCACGATGTTTTCCTTCACTGTAAGAGCATCGGCTAGCATTCAACTAATGTACATAACTCAGAAAACAGTCATTGGTACATGGCCGAAGCGGGATTCGAACCCGGGATATCTGGCTTACCAGTCGAATACTCTAACCGCTCGGCCACCAACGCTCTACTCTTTCAGTACCTAACTAAATACTAAAAATAAAACCAGAACACCATTAACCACCATCGAATACCTCTTAACGAATCTCAAACCAAACTCCCCTAAACGAAGCCTTTAAAAGTTCTAATTCCGACCCGGAACGCGTACCTTGTTTATGCAATTCTTTCTCAATTTCTCTGCAAACAAACTTTGTAACTTGATGAAGTCCCTGAGCGCTTCGGAAAGTACACGGTTCTTCCATAAAACGAACCGAGGGTAGTCCTAAATTATTCCGTTTCAGAGATTGAACCACAGCGCCAGAACACAGGACATAATTTAGCAGAATAACTGACAGTGGCTTTGGTTCGCGGGTAGGATTAGCTTTGCGCGTGTGGCGTGTGATGGTCCGAAAATAGCTGGAGAATCCAGATTGTGTTATGAATGTTGTAATAAAATACGTTGCAGAGAATGGGAGGTAGTTTAGTTTAGGTTTTGGAGTTGGAAGTAAGGGGCGTATGTAAAGCCTATAGAGTAAGGCGCAGACCTAATTGGCAATGGTCGTACGACTATGGTCGTGCAACGGGTGGTTTTGAGGGTTTGAGGCTTTGGGGCGTACGTCGTACGACCATGCCATGTCCGTGACAGCGCCTAAGACGTAGGTAAAACGGCCGTTGTTAGCAAAAATTAAATGTTTAACTAAAATAAGACGATATTTGTGAAATCTTATATATCTATTAATATAGTTTATTGCTATTTCTATACATTGATTGACACAGATTTTTGATAATTATAGTGGTTAGGGAAAACTGTTTTCTTCTTTCTTAAAGTAGCAGCATTTTTACACCTCTTAGCGCTTTCATATTATAAATGTGATGTGAACTTTAGGAAGGATGTGAAAGTTTGTAAGTATCGATGGAGGTTTGGATTAAACCATTTACGCAAAAGCTGAGTACTTATCTACTGAACGGATAGCACAAGGATGAATAGCACATAGGTTATAATTTATCCCAAAATTCAATATGGTTCATGCGATAACGGGTCCGGATCCGGTAATAACCTTTGAACGAATTTAACGCGGACGAAGTCGCGGGCAGAAGATAGTGTTAACTATGAAAACAATACTAGTAGAAGAGCCGGCCATACTAATATCTTCATTCATATATATATCTCAACATTTATAAAGTAAATGTTCACCAATATTTCCGTTTGGACTAAGTTTTGCCTAGGCTGCCATATATTGGATAGGGGAAAGAAAAACCGTTCATTTGATTTTAAACTAAATAAAAAACTTTATTAAATAACACATGAGGGTGGATTGTCTCCATGACAACCCCATAGAAGGACCAGGGTGAAAGTAGGCAATCCATATATATTTTTATTTATTAATAAGTTTCTTTAATTTTTTATTTTTTTTTACGCTATATCATCATTTATTCATAAAACAAACAAAATGAAAGGGTATTTACATTGAAAGAAGAAGAGAAAAAAAACATAAAAAAGCGCTATACATACGCTTTAAAAATGTCGTCTACACCGCTGCCCCAAGGAATTGTGACGGTCACCTGTGATATCTATTAGTCTTGTAGAAAAGTCTGGAAAAATAATTTGGTGTAGGGCCCCACGGCCTCAACGTCTCGACCCCAACCGGCTCCAAATGAAATATGAAATCCTGGGCTAGGCTTTCATATTTCCTTCTTAAAGTCCTCAGCAGTAGAGGCCGCAGTCTCTGTTTATTATTTTTTTATTATAATACAAGATTTTTTGAATAACACAATACGAAGGAAGATATTCTGTGGCCGGATCTTAGGCGAAGCGGTTTTTGACACAGCTCTCAAGGAAACCGCATTCTCCAGACATCATTCATCATTGCGGCACCGCTACCAAAGTAAACCTTGCTAAAACATTCGTTTCCCCCTAATTACCAACCTGTTTACTTAAAATAACTACCTACCTCAACATAAAACTCAAAACCACACCACACCGTGCCAGTTAACAAGAACTTTACACTTCGCTGCACCCGAGCGGCTTACGGGCGACTTATCGGAGTTAACTTTAGTACCTAGGTAACTACCTGAGTGCAACGAGGGATTCAAACTTCAAGGCACAAGCAAAAGCTTTATATCAAAGAGAATATTCCAATACCCACATGTTCTGTGAGAGTATGATCCGTTAGTTTTTTAGTCTGAATTTATAGAGAGATATGGAATGAACTCCCAGCCACAGTGTTCTATTTGGATTATGACATGGGATCGTTCAAGAGGTATATTAGAGGTCTCTTCAGAGGCGGGCAACGCATTAGTAGCACCTGGTGTTGCTGATGTCCATAGGTGGCTGTGACAACTTTTCATCAGGTGGCCCGCTTGCCTGTTTGTCTGCCTATGCCTATAATATAAAAAATATAGGCGCTCTTTTAGGCCTGTATTGGTAGTAGATACCTGATCTGGTTGGGTATGGGCACAAAATATCTATACTAACATTGGCTATTTTTTTTCAGGGGGGGCCTGGCCTTTGAGGATGAGGGATGTAAATAATAAAAAAAATGTAAATACCTGGGCGAGCGGAGCGAATTTGAAATATATGACATTTTGGGTATTAAAAGCATGAGGTGATCATTGGATGAATAAGCGAGCGAATCGAATTCACGATTTTGGCGATTTTTTGTCTTAACAGCAGTAGGTGATCCTTATAATAGTAATTTAAGGGAAATAAATAAATAAGTGAAAGCAACGAGCTAGGTTAATAATAAGAAAAGTATCTGAAATATATGAATAAGCGAGCGAAGTGAGCTCGAAATTGTTGACATCTTGGGTCGAAAAAGTTGGTGTGAACAATTAATGAATGAGCAAGTGGAGCGAGCTCGGAATTTTCGACCTTTTGGCTCATAAAATCATGGGCGATTGTGAGTCAAAGTCGCGGCTCAAGGGGGGTGTAATCGCTGCAGAGATTGTGGGCGGACCCGCGGGTGCTCGAATCAGCATAAAAAAGCTATATCAAGTGTTGGGGCGTCGGTTGAGGCGTAGGGTCTTGTCCCACGATCTGGACACTTTTTGGGTCAGCAAATATCGCTCGGTGTCCATCGGGGAAACATTTGACTATATTTACACTGATAAACTGATTTAATATATAATTTATTTAATATTAAAATAAATAAATATTTATATTTTAATTGTAATGAAATGTGGTTGTGTTATAAAGTGAAATGTGGTACCTCTTAGCCTTATTTATTTAATGATAGGAAGCTACCTTATGCCCAAATTCTATCATCCTACTCGTACGTTCAGCGGTTTCGCCTCTATGTTCGCCTCTTTATATTAGCTTCAGTTAAATCGCATTAACATTAAATCACGGCGTTAACGTCCCGGTTGTGCTCTCGCGCAGGAGAGCCCGGGGTCTGTCTTGGCCAAAATCCAGGATTTGGCAGGTCAGGTAATTACAGGGGAACGACTGCCATCTGACCTCCGTGACCCTGCTACCAGGGGAACCTGACCAGATTGGATTATGGTTACACATTCAGTCGCCTGAATGTGCAGGTTTCATTACGATGTTTTCCGTCATCGTTACATAACTTATTTTGTATCTGTACTTGTGTTATCTGGTGTGCATTAAAGAGTTTTGTATTGTAACTTAGAAAAGAGTCATTGGGACCTACATGGCTTCAGTAGGATTCGAACCCGGTAACTCTCGTTTAAGAGTCGGATTCCTTAACCACGAGGCCACCGACGCTTCTCTCTTTATATTACAGTATATTAGATAGATAATGAAAAAATATCCTGATGTTTTTCGACTTCAACGGATATTAGAACGAATATTTAGAATTATTTACGTAGTATTTGCGACCAGCAATGCCAGCTACCCAGTTCTAAATCGAATACCTCCGTGCATCGACGTGCAGTGTGCATTTCTCGTCGACAACAACGTTACCATCGGACCGTGCGAGTTTGATTGAAAGGAAATTGTGATCTCGTCCGTCAGACTTCACATTCACGTCACGGGCTGTAACTAGGAACGTTTGGAACCTACCTATCGATAGATATGAATACATACAGTGTTTCACAGAAGACAAAAGATGTATGCCTATTATTGCCTGCGGCAGTAGGTACCTATTGATGTACAAGGATCTTTTGGCACGTGGCCCAGGTGAGTGGTACAAAAATAGAGTCCCTGGCCCCAACATGCAGCCCTCGGCAATAAAATTTGGAGAACGTTTTTATTTATGCCTGCTTTTATAGAAAGCATTCAAAATTTCAGCTACTTTGAACTCGTAATTATTATTTAACACGCTTTTAAGTGCGAACGATAGAATAATAAACTAACACATCACCTACTTAATTATTTAATTCGATATCGAACGATTAGTACACAAATAATCTACTATGGGGATCCGATATCATAACTATACAATTTAAACTTGTACCACAAGTTTTTGGCATTGATCATATTAGCTGAACGACTAACTGCTCTGACTGCTGGCCATATGTCTCTTCTAGAGATCTCCACAAAAGCCGATTTTTTGGCAATAATATGTTTCAGGGGTTTTAAATCCGCAAATTCTGATAATCGATCTGAGATTCTCAGCAAGTCGAGGATTCTGTTTTTGTTTTTATTTACCGTGTCCGGTGTTGTCCTCTCTGGAAATTTAAAAATTTAACAGATTCTATTGACAACCTGGTATGATAGTTGAATAATAAATAATTAACTTTCTATTGTTTTTTGTTCACTATTTTTATTACTAATGCTACTTGCATTGTCAATGTAAGGTGAACTTTCCATCATTTCAACTTTATCAGTTTGCATATTTTCTGTAAGGCGATGATTCAGGTTCTTGTGTAGGTACCTACCTACTTACCTACTTACTACGATTATTGGTAGGATAGAAATAGGTAGGTAAGCATAAGCCGTATATGTCGAACCTTTTAGGCTGTTAGGTACGTCTGTCCTTGTGACGACTCCACCTGCCAGACCCTTGCACATCTCATTGAAAACTGCCCGACTTTTGGCCGAGAGCGATATGATTACACCGATGGTTGCCGCAGTCTGGGAATAAAGTCTCCATTCGCGATTACTGAAACTTTAAGGAAAAAACGCAACATTGAATTATTCATACAGTACACATAATTAGAACTATTAAATGGAACATAGATTTGTAATTTTATTTTTATTGTTAATTATTTATTAGTTACTTCGCTGGTCCTAATTGTGCAAAAAAAATGGAATGTTATATATGTCTTTGTTATACACAACATAAAATATAGTAAAAAAAATTCACCTTAACATGGACAACAGCCCAATACTTAGCTCAAGAAGTACCTTAGGTGCATGACGATATTTAACGTTTTATTGATATCTTTAATCTTTAATAGCTTTAAGAAACCTGTACCCACCGGGTGCATGTATCCAATGGCAAACCGTAAGTCGTACAAGACTCTGGCTTCACCAGAGGCTTTCGAGAGCAGGTAGCGGTTAGATAGATAGATATGTCACAGCCGGATGGTTAAATTAGCCGGTTAACTTTAAACGGCTAGCTTTTTGAGGAATTATTTAGTTGAAAATTTGCCAGTTTCATAAGATTTTAAAGTGATGTTGAAAGAACGATATTGCCTCGAGTTTACGCAGCTCTTTCACACATTGTTCCAATGCTAACCTACCCACAATAACTTCAAAGTATATTAATAGTTTGCATTAGGTTTCTATTCGGTTAGTTTAGGTTAGCATTATGACAATGAATGGAAGAGCTCCGTAAACTCGAGGCAATATCGTTCATTTGACTTTACTTTTAAAGTTCATGAATTTGGCTAATTTTCAATTAAATAACTGCTTAAATAGCTAGCCGTTCAATTAACCGGCTAATTTAACCATTTAACTACAAAAAGAGAGATATGATACATATACGCAGATACGACGTGCACAATAATTATATACTATAAATAAATACATACATAATATTCTATACATACTAATAGGTATATATGAATAAAATAAACATATACTATATTAATACATAATATGTATTAAGGCATTGTAATACGTCTAGGCACACTGAGATAGATAGTGATCCTTTACACGCTTTTTGAATATATGGATAGATTGGCTGTCACGCACTTCGTGCGGAAGAGAATTCCACAGTCTTGCTGCATGAACAGTGAAGGAATAGGAAAGGAAGTCGGAATGGTGAGCAGGAATTGTTAGCAACGATCTTACGCTAGAACGACAAGGCTTATCTTGTGGACGGGCAAAGTGAAACCGTTCACAGAGGTATGAGGGAGCGGGAGAGATATACAGGACTTTATAAAGGGTGGATAGGATATGAGCATTCCTGCGTAGGCGGATTGGGAGCCATATGAGCTGTTTTCGGTAACTTGAAATATGGTCATATTTGCGCAATCCATAAGTAAATCGGATACATAAATTTTGAAGGCGCTCCAATTTGTTCAATATCTCCTCAGTGGCATCCAAGTAGCAGGAGTCAGCGTAATCAAGAAGAGGAAGAAGAGTTTGGACCAGAGAGATTTTAGTTTTGAAAGGTAAGAAACTTTGGAGGCATTTGAGAAAGTGAAACGAGTAATGTATTCTCTTGCTGACCTCATTGACGTGAGATACCCAGGACAAATTTGAATCAAATACGAGGCCAAGATTCTTTGCAGATTTGCTCAGTGGGATTGGAATTCCATCGTATGTAATTTGCGGGACACCAGTGATATTACAAAGCTGCCTATATACGGGCTTCCGATGAGAAGAGCCTAAGACTTTTTGGGGTTTACAAGCAAGCCAAACGATTCAGCCCAGGCAGATATACGCTGCAAATCATTATTAATGCAGGCAAAAGCATCTTCAATGTCTGTAATTTTAAAGTGGTGGTAAACCTGCAAGTCGTCTGCATAGAGATGAAAATTGGAAGAAATGACTGAGGTAACCGTGTTAACAAAAATTGAGAATAGGAGAGGTGAAAGAACGCCACCCTGCGGCACATCCGCAACGAGATCACACCAATCCGAGAAGACCTCATCAGAGCGGACCCGCTGCAGGCGACCGCGAAGATACGAAGCGAACCATGCTACCACAGAAGGAGATATGTTAAGAGAGCGAAGAATAGCAAGAAGAACATCAAAGTCTACAGAATTGAAGGCACTGCTAAAGTCAAGCAATGTTAGAATAGTAAGAGACTTATTTTCCATCGCAAAGCGGATATCATCAGTGACTTTTAGCAGTGCTGTTACGGTACTGTGCCCTGGTCGGATGCCAGATTGGAAAGGAGAAAGTAAACAGTTTTAATGCTTGTGAAGTTAGTTTTGTCAAACCCCTCTATATCTATAAAAGTACCTAGACATATTGCTTTATTTTGAATTTCATTTTCGATTTTCCCCTTTGTATATGCATGTTGATTCTTGTGCAGGGAATGTTTTATGAGTGCCTTATCTCTAATCTCCTTGTCGCACAGGCGTTCAAGGGTCTTGAGGAGGAAGGAGGTAAGACTGATTGGTCTGGACGATTTCGTATCGGTGTAGTCACTTTTTCCTGGCTTTGGTATAAAGGTGACTCTTACCTTTCGCCATTTAGACGGTATATATCTGTGAGCCAAACATGCTCTTAATATATCCGTCAGCAGGTGTATCATGCGTTCGCCTGCCCATTTTAAAAGTCCAGGGAAGATTTCGTCTGGCCCCGCATTAAATGTTTGGAAACTGTTAATGGCCCAGTTTACTGACTCACTGGTAACTACTTCACTTGCAATTTTCCAGTCCTCTGCGGTGGGTGTGTATGCCTCCTCGGTGATATCCGAGTTGTTTGTATTGTGGATTTTACAACTGGGGAAGTGTGTTTGAAGCAGGGTTTCCTGCGACTCCTCAGCAGTGCTTGTCATTGTACTGTCTGGTTTGCGCAGTACACCTTGTTGTGTTTCCATAGGTTTGGATAGGACTTTCCTTACCCGGTTTGCCTGTTCGTTTGATTCGATGTTGGTACAGTACTTTTTCCATGTTGTGTACTTCATGTACCTGATTTCTTTTTTGTACTTTGCTTTTTCATCTTTGTATAATTCCCAGTCTTCAGCAGGTAGGGGTTTAGCCGGTAAGAGTCCGGCACCACCTAGGTCCCCTCCCAGGTGTCCATGATACCTACCTGTTAAATCAATAAAAAAAATCTCACCAAAACATAAAAGGTTCCTGTCCAACATATCGTCAATTTTATTGTTTCCGTACCTATGTTATTTGTTTAGTAGAATAAAATTGTAGCGAAAACTTGATCTCAGTTTAGACCTACCTAAGTACTTTTAGAGGCAGAGATTTTTAGACAAGAACCTTGGCCTTATACTGCACAAGTGATTTTGGTGAGATCTAATCTCATTTTTCTGAGTTCATCTTCATCATCACTAGAATGGTCAATCTTACTTCTGCCAGGGTCTGCTTTCCTACTCTTACTTCTCAACTTCGTCCTGTGCCCAAGGCATCCCACGTCCTAGCCATTGCCTCTCTCATACGACTCGTCGATATCAATTGCTTCAACCTCCGACTACATAATGTCGTCCCCAGTGTTGTAAAGTGGAAATATAAATATTAAATATTAAATCTCCCATCGCTTTTTGGGCCTCCCACGAGGCCTCTTTAGGTAATAATAATAAATCACGGGATAAGACATGTCCTCACGGACCGACGAACTGTCGAGCGCCCTGAACCTCCTCCTGGAGGCTCGGGACGACTCAACAGAGCCCCTCCCTGTCGTTTCAGCGGCCCCCGTAGGCCCCCAATCCCAACCCACAGCACACAGACCCCCTTCTGGGGTCTCGCTATAATTTCTCCAGCGTATGCTCCGTAAGGAGTGACGTTGAGCCCACCCCGTCCCTACGGGTTGTCCCATCTGATGAAACCTGAATAGCCCTTCCGGCTACAGGTGCTCCCAGGGGGTGTTTAGCACGTATGCGCCTAGGTCCCTTTTTTGGCGAGTCCGACCGGCCGGCTGGTACTCGTGAGAGTTCACCTCCTCCCTCCCAATCGCTATACCGGAGGGAACAAATTTCCTTAGCGTTGGGCGAAAAAAAAAATTTTTTGAGACACATATTTACCACGTATTCCTGGGGCTTACAGAAAACGTCACTAAACCAGCGTAGGCGCGGTTCTTCAATCTTATCAGCTATATCCCTTACACCAACTGTATGATTCAATCAAATCAAATCAAATCAAAATTTCTTTATTGATTAGGACATTAAATATCTCTTTCAATCGTCAAAAAGGAGGGGGGTAGGAAAGTAGGAAGGAAACACACAGTGACACGCTGACCGCCCTATGGCTGTAGATAAACGTATCCCTCGCCAACCACAACCGAACCGGACTCGACAATGCCAGACAGAGCCGGAACGCTATATTATATTATATACTCGTAGGTATGTCTAGTATAAATAAGAAAAACCACCTAAAACTACAGCAAGAGTAAGCCAGTCCACCAAGGCAGCACCCGTTCACGAGTATAACGCAGGGCCCAGCCATCGTCCAATTCAACCATATTTGAGGGAAAAGAGCGACCCGGCCCCCACGCCACCGCCAGACAGACTTTTAAGTGAGCGTGCATCACACATGCTGCATGTGATAGGTAGTTGCTCCCACCCTACTCTATCCTATCCCTACCCTATCGCTACCTTACCCCTACCCTATCCTACCATTGCCTTAACCCTACCCTACCACTACCTTACCCCTACCCTACCACTATCTTACCCCGACCCTACCACTATCTTACCCCTACCCCACCCTATACTAACTTACCGCTATCTTACTCCTACCCTACTCTAACTACTACCCTACCCCTACCCTAGCGCAGACAGGAGACACCATGTGTAGGAGAGGAAGGAAAATTAACGCCGCTTCCAAGGTGGTTCTCTGTGGGGGAAAGAAACGGCAAGAAACCCACAGAGCCTACGTTAATTCTTTTTTTTTTAAACATGTCTTATGTACTAATACATTATTTGTCCTATATACTATCTTAAAAGTAAATACCTGTATAGAACAGCAGTTCAGTCCCATGGACTTTTGTCATTTACATATTCAGATATACTATAATAACTTTTTTGACATAATTTGTTTTTTATAGCGACTTTAAATTTATTCAATGGTAAATTCTGAATATCTGTTGGAACCTTATTATAAAAGCGTACACATTGACCCATAAATGATTTGTGGACTTTGGCTAGACGACAAGCACCAGCAACAAGCTTATCTTTATTTCTCGTATTAATATTATGAACATCACTATTCTTCTTAAATAAGTGTAAATTTTTATGAACATACATTAAATTCTCATATATATATTGTGACGGCATTGTCATTATATAAATGTTCCTGAATTTATCTCTTAGTGAAGTTCTAGGTCTCAATTGATAAATCGCGCGAATAGCCCTTTTCTGCAATACAAATACATTGTGCCAGTCGGCAGCGTGTCCCCACAGCAGTATGCCATAGGCCATAATACTGTGGAAATAACTAAAGTAAACTAATCTTGCTGTAGCCTCGTCAGAAATACTCCGTATTTTCTTTACAGCATATGCTGCAGAACTTAGCCTTTTCGCCAATTTATCAATGTGAGGACCCCATTGCAATTTATTATCCAGGGTAAAGCCTAAAAATACTGTAGAATCAACAAAATTCAAATTTTCGCCTTTTATTTGTACATTAGTGGGCACTGATCTAACATTTGGCAAAGAGAATTTTAAACATTTTGTCTTCTTGCCATTCAGTAATAAATTATTAACCGTAAACCAGTTTACCACTTCTGCAATAGCCTTGTTCACGTCTTCATATGTTAATTGTTGTCTTTTTACTTTAAACACTAAAGATGTATCGTCCGCGAACAAGACAATTTCATGGGTATCTTTTACAAAGTACGGTAAGTCATTTACATAAACAAGAAACAAAAATGGGCCCAAAATAGATCCCTGGGGGGGATTGATTCGTTTCATACTCGGTCAAGTCACGTAACTTCGCACATCCACCGCAGTAGTAGGTACTTCATTTCGTAGGCGTGGAGTTCGCGAACGTGCTTCGTTAGTAGGCCAGGTCTCGTAGCCATAGAGCTTTACAGACTTAAAGGATTAAACCATTTAATCCTCTAAGATCACCGTCCTAATTACCCTCTTATATACCGAACGACTAAATTAATTCTAGATACCAAGGGATACGCATATGCATAATGCATTTATTTAATAAATAAATAAAATCCCGTCTGTATTATTAATTCTAAGACATTATAACCTTGGAAACCCAGATGCAATCAGCTTGCAAACTTCTAAAACGCCCTAAAATACGATTCCCTCTCTTTTTATAGGCCGTTCTGAGTATAAATGTGCAGTTTTCAAACATTATCCTTTACTTGTACTTGTGCTTGTAGTCTAAAATCTACTTATCTATCAAAGGAGGACCGGCAGAAATATATGGACCTCAGCCTATATGACCAATAACCAATAACGTTGAGCGATATGTCATTAAATTTTTACAACTTTTACTATGGCGGTAAATGTCGAATCGCTGTGGGAAACATACATACAATGAATGTAAAGGCACACTCCGAAAATATCCATAACTTTTTACCCCAGTGACTATACAGGTGTCGCAGTAATTAAAGTTATAGAAAATTAAAAACATGCCCCTCTACTGCCAAAGCCACGGTTCCGCATATCCCCACCCCATGGAGCACAGGAGATCTTACTCACCGGCAGAAACACAACGCATCGCATAACGTTATTAGTCATATAGGCTAAATTTTCCAGTACAAAACGAAGTTTATTTCAATTGTCCGTAACTTTTTTCACACAGCGTTGTGAGAGCTGTTGCCTTAGTAAAAACTGTAGAAAATGATAAATCCTTTCCAATGACATATCGCTTACCGTAATTGGTTATATAAGCTGACTGTCCGGGCCCCCACTCAAGTTTCTACTCCCTCGGGAAGTGCCTCATAATTTTGATGAGTTTATGAATCAGTCAGTCGAATATCGCGGTCGCTATGGTGATATTGAGTTCATGATGACGTCACATAGCCTATGTCCATCACAGGGTTCCCGAGAATGACCTTCCCTAGTTTGGTCAACATCGATACAGTAGTTTAGCCGTGAAAAGGCAACAGACAGGCAGAGCTGGCAGAGTTATAATAATAATAATAAAAATATTTATTTTCTCCACAATTATCTTATATTAGGATACAATAAATCGAACATGTATTTTGTTATTGTGGGAGACTGGAGCTTACGGTAGGTCAAGCCTGTGTTGTAAGTATCCAGGTATCCCCGTATGATTAAATTTAAGTATAATCATTGAGAGAGAGAGATAGAAGCCGAGATGAATTTAATTAAAGTTACTTACATACTACATTTTTAAAACTTTCGCATTTATAATATCAGTAAGGATGTAGTGAATATCATTGGCCAGGTTACATGGGTAACACCCTCTAAATACTTATAGTAGTAAAATAGGTTATAGTAGTCCTTGTCAACCAATCTCACGATATATAATTTGAATTGTAATTAAGGTAATATTATTTAAGGAATAATGCGTAGATTATGTAAAATACTCATAACAATATTGTGACATTCCAAATTTAGCCGTGTGGTGTCCGGCAGAGTAGAATACA